>JAGVSL010000030.1:1339563-2679127 GCA_022494535.1 Himalopsyche phryganea
AATCATCACCGATAGTAAGTTTAAATTGTTCGTAAATGAATAAAGTGTGATATTATTCAGTGTCTGCTTTCTATTCGTTTTAGATATTCGATTGTTCCGTGTGCCGAAAAATTCATTATAAAAAAATACAAAAGACTCGTTAAAAATGAGTTTCAACGATATAAAGAAAATGTTGCAAAATGGTGATGTGTGGAAATCATTCCGCGAAATATTAGATTTTTCCACATGTGAAAATGTTGGGGAGGTACGTTTATCAATTTTATGCTACTGTATTTTTTTAATCGGGTTTTTTTTGGGCCGAGATATATAAATTTAGGCTTCGGGTCGGGCTCGGGTAACAAGTGTGGTATTGACTCGGGCTCGGGCCGGGTAATTTCATCAAATTTCCGCCCGTGCAGACTTCTACATCTTATCGACACTCTCAACCGGTGGTGCACCGGTGCCGCTGATGTAATTGTATAAATTGTAATTTACTTGGCTGACTGTGTTACGTGTAATGCAAAAGATGAGCAAGGAGTTAGAAGTTATTGATGTTCGATTGATATCGTATTCATAGTGTATTAGAATATTTAAATAATTGCATTTATTTTCTTCGGAGACTATGGTCACCGTAATTATTTATGATATATTAGGTGCATATGGACGTTACTACCTGTAAAATATTTGTATCTCAAACGTACAATAGGGTCATTTCGCTAGTGGTCGACCAGTTAAACAAAGTTTCTGTTATTCCATTAAACAGGGATTAAGTAATATAACCAACTAAAAATAAAATTGTAAATATTGTGCCAAGCAAAAAATAATAGAAGTTTAAAAAAAATGCCAATTCTCCCAGAGGTAAGCCCCCAAAATACAATCGTCGGCCTTTCGTTGCCCAGTGTTCGGATATTACTATAAAACTTCATAAATATCGCGAACGAGTTTATTGAGAGAAGACAGAACAAAAAAAAACATAATGATGCAAAGCATGACAATATAAAGTATATTTTGTTAGCGATCCCCATACAACATGAATTTTTCGAAACTTGCGAAGTAAAAATGTGCCTTTTTCAATTGTGTATTGCATCATATAGGTCAGTATAGTGCAGACATACATTGGCAAGTGGCAAGACGAATTTAAATTCACTATTATTTAAGTTTTAAGCTCAAAAGGCCTACCACTGGCGACGGCTGACTTTAGGAACACTCGCCCTTATAGTATATACAGTTGAGTGAAGACAGCTGTATACATTTTGTCAAGTTAATTACGTGAAATGGATCAGAACAACTGCCAATAAAATAAGAATGACTACCTCACTGATACCACATGTAGAAGAGTCAACAATAGGTTGACGCACTAGGAAATATTAAAAAAATTACGTCTAGTGCAGTGCTTTAGAACTGACAATACGTGAGAATTTGACATAATTTTATTTTGGTTTATGGTAGCAGATTTATACATCGATTTTGATTTTAAATATTAAATAGAAACCCTGTCTTTAAGATTGGAATAAAAATTTTTGGAAGTAATTTAAAATTTAGAAATACATTATTTTCCAATAAGTTTGATTGGCCGATCGAATTGAAAATGTTCGCTCGAGTTAACCCGATTCTTAACATAATCTAATTGTAGTATGTGTTTTTTTAACACGGCGTAGCGGCGGCGAAACTAAACACTCTCCTGCCGTACCTCTATCCTTTACCTATCCCGTACCTATCTCTACTCTTTTCGAATAAGAGAGGTTGAGCCATCGAGTAACAAGTTCTCATAGTAAAAATCTGTTGAGATAAACTCAATTAGGAGTCCATATACTCCATATTGATGCGTACATGTTAAAACATATTTATTTAAATTTTGTTTTTTTTCTGTTGTATTGTTCTTTTTTTCAATATTTTGTTAGCATCATGAAAAATACGGAACCGAAAGAAAATATATTATAGGACTGGAGAAAAATGTAACATTTTTATTATGTCTTGGCACACTGAGCAGCTCCTCGAAGAACAGTTTTCGTCCACTGCCAACGTTGTAGGGCAGCGATAAAATTGTGGCAGGTAGTACTTTAGGTTAGTCTGATACCATAATCGCAAAGGCTCTATTGTGACGTTATTCAATAGAGCTTCCACGGAAAACATACAAAAAAATTTCATTATCCATTATTATATTTTATTATAGTCGATTCCGTTATCTATGTATACCAGCTGAATTTAATGCTTTTGATAGTGAGCTACAAAAAATTCCAAATCAATACTTATGTATTCAAAAATAGGTATTTTTCTTGGAAAAAACCATGTATAGATGAGTTTAAAGAACAATTAATATTACTTAATATTGTAGTCAATTTAATTATGTATTATAATATACCTATATATTTGTCTTGCTTTATCTGTCTGCAATGCACAACACAACACCGCGCTTGAGAGAGACGGTGAATGTTGACAGGTAGCAGAATTATAATATTTCTAGTTTTATTAATATGCTAGTTGACGAACTGGAAAACAATTATACACGTATTGACGTGACGGTGCGCTATCATAGGAGTTCACGAATCTGCTCACCACGTCTATCTACTCCCGTCCATTACTAGCTCTGGGTTCAATCCCTGGCCTTAAGACCGGAGAAAAAATATGTTATATTAAGGCTCTATTTATGTCTCTTTTATTTTCTTCATCACCTCTCTCACTAGGTAAGTAATACCTAGCGGTTGTAGCTCCGTTTACCGGTGAAAACACACCAGGCTCTAGCATGGTCAATATTGAGTTTTAAAATTAAGCGTAGGGATGTTTTTGACTTGTATTTTTTCCTAGAGTTGAGCTCGAATAAAATCATTAAACTATCGTAGTGTTTATTTAAAGTGATATCTCTTAAATGTAACATATTTTTTTCTCTAAATCTATATAAGTATATTTTCTCTATCGAAATTCATAATAGTTCTTAAAATATCTTTATGTTTATGTAATGTCGAAATATGAGAATCTATTAAACACACATTTAGAAGATATAATTTCTGTCAAGGGCAAATACTAATTGCCGTAATTACAAATATTTATTGAATTTAAGCAGTTTAACAC
This sequence comes from Himalopsyche phryganea, assembly GCA_022494535.1. Lineage (NCBI taxonomy): Eukaryota > Metazoa > Arthropoda > Insecta > Trichoptera > Rhyacophilidae > Himalopsyche > Himalopsyche phryganea. Next base: position 1,342,612 of record JAGVSL010000030.1, read on the forward strand.
AAAAAAAACTAGATTTCCATGGGAATATTTTAATAAAACAGCATTTAAAATTATTACAAATATCTTGCCGAAACACATTTCGACAAAAAGCCCTGAATATAATATTTGCTATTCTGTATTTGGTGGACAGAGACGCCCTATGAATATTCAGATAAATTGACGATGTTTACTTAATGAGTGAAACCGCTACCGGTGTTTATCCTAGTACATGTAGACACAATTTTTAATATTCATTTGCTTTTTACAAAATTAAATCAAGGAAATTATTAATTTACTTTAGTTTTAATATAATGGATTACATAGATGTTAAAACGATTTAAAAACTTTGATCGAACAAGGGTTTGTTGTTTATGTTATTTACATATTTGAGCATTTTTCATCTCGCGTTAATTTGTAAATCACGTGATTATTCACTGATGAGATTGCATTCTAATCATTTAAAATCTAAGACGAAGTTTTCTTTGCAATATAAATAATAAATTGGCGAAGAAGTGTACCGAAAATAGACTACATTACAAGCTTATAAAGCAGTATTCATATAAACTCACTCACGTTCATATACGATTATTTTGACATCGGAAGGAATATACTTGAACAATGTTAACGATGAGCTCGTGTACTACTAGGTATGAACATAATAAATTGCCTGTCTGTGTCTTATTCTAATGAATTTTTAAACAGTCGGTTTTCCAATGGACATGCACTATGTTTAATTAATTATATCTTGTTTACAATGCGTCGATATCTAATTATAAGTCTCAATGAGTTACCAAGCCAATATTTAGTTTGGAATAATGACGATAGAGGTTCTGCGTGAAATGCTAATTTTAAACGTCAAAGCAACAACATTTTTCAACACCTTTATGTTTATTTAAATGTTTTTTTTTAAATTCTGCGCAAGTAAGGTGGCCGTCTTATCTTAATGCAAAAGGCGATGATAACAACGCAGACGTTTCATTGTTTTGTCTATTTGTAATGGAATCAAAATGTCGGACTGATTTACGACACATCACACGTTTGTTTTTCTACAGACAATTACGCGATAAGAATGATGATTCTTGCAAATAAGGAAACGAACATACCTAGTAGGTATGCAAAAATAATTTCGTAATGTAGCGGTACAGCAAGGGGGTAGGGGTTTGACTGGAGACAACTCCAAAAGGGTTTTTTTGTTTAAAAAATACTCTTCTAGTACAAAAGGGATAATGCTTTGTGACGCAAGAGTTTGCAGAAACAAACACAAAACTAACGAAATATAAACTCAGTTTATTTGCGATTTGCGTTAAGAGTATTAATACATTACAAGTTTTAAATGGATTGAGTAGCGTAAAATAATTTGTGACGAATTGTGACAATAAAGTTTTGGGGTTTCAAAAATACCCAAGATCAATCGTGTGACTTTATTTGTTAAATATCCCTAAATACAGAAATAGAAAATTGACATGATAATGGGTAAATTATTTCTACATTTTCCTTTTCTTAATAATTAAAGGAAGATCTTGTTAAAAACAACATCCATTGGCTATGAACCATTCGATATACGACCCAATTTATTGCAATCGAAAATTATTTTGGTTGCATTAGGTATTAGGTGAAGTAATATCAATATATTTAGTTTCGATGGAATTTCAAATCTTAATGAATACTAAACTTTTCTTTTCGTATATGAGATACTGCGTGTTTGAATCATACATGGAAACGTTACACATATTTTTGAATACTTTGGTAAGTCTTACTTTGCAAAACTAAAAATATTACAATAAATGTAATATGGTGCTTTGGTAATATATTTTTAAAGACGAAAATTTCATAGCATCAAATATTTCCTATTAGCACAGGCTTCCATTTAATATGTATTAAATATTTACATTTCAATGAACTCAATCTCCAAACCGAGTTCTTTGTCTATTGATATTACCCAATGATGGTCAACTGCCTCAGAATGAATACGATGACATTTTAGGTTTACGTTTACGTCACATGATGTAAATTTTTTCGTCATGGTCACGGCAAAATACACATATTTGCTAATTATGTTATTTCATTTTTATTTTTATACCGATGTATCTGCATATTTCACAACCATTTAGTATTTTATCAGTCAGATGATACCTATGTACATTATTAGAATATATAATAACAGAATATTTTTAAGAAATACGATTTAATTAGAAGCCTCGTAAGCTAGCAAATTTAAAAAGTGTCAGTCCTTTTTAAGTGCGAGCGAACTATTCTTTTTTTAAATATGGAATACATTCACAGCATGTTATTATTATGATAAAGTTCAAGTATAAACAGTTAATTACATGTGTTATTATTTTTATGAAGTTGCAATCCTGGTTTTAAAATTTTTATCGAGGGAAAATACGTTACATTTTTTAGATTCCTTCAATTTATTTTTCATGATCTCTATGATTACTATTTTAGAGTATTTTAGACAATTTAATTTACAGCGAATAAAAATGGAAGTATTCATAATACATAATGACTATAACGAGTGACACAACGTCACTTTGAATACGCCATTCCGCTGTCAAATTCAGCTCAGTTGCAAAGTTTCCTGTTTTCACGGTTTTTTAGTTTGCAATCATGCTGAAACCATTATTAGTTGTAAACGGGAGAATAGTTGAAGTAACGGAATTTGAAACGGATAAATAACTTACAGTCGAACCACTTGGAAATATACAACCCAAGTTACCCAAGATGTATAGACTATGGCTGCCCCATCAATTCTACATATCTTGTGGCAGTTGTGTAGGGGTCGCCATGGAGGCTGGTTAACACTATAATATAAAAATATACAGCCATGAACTCTTTAGAATAGATCGAATTATAAAATTTTTTATTTAACATTTGAAAGACTCTATTTCAACAGCCTTAATATTTATTCATAACCGTAATATGTATGGGTATTAAGTTTACGATAGGAAGGATTTATAATATCCACAGATACTCACGCCTTGAATACCAAATTGGCTGCGATAATAATTCTAGTAGGGATTACACTCCCCACGCATATTTATTGCGTAACTTATTCAAATGTGGAATCAACGTTCGTCACATATTTAAATCTTAAAGTGTATCCCTTTTTTGGATTTTCTAAGTGAGGTTGAGCTCTTTATCTATTTTTGATAATCTTAAACATGAGCGTTGTAAGTTTTGGAGCCACAGCAGTAATTCGATGCGATTATGGCACGATGAAAAGATCCCTGAATAAGTGAATAAATAAAATATGTCAAACGTTAAAAACAAGTGAACATCGATTATGTGATTCAAGTAATTATGTTCTATTCGATCGGAAACTGTCAGTTGGTTGTTGATTATTGATCATAAAAATACAATAATATACTACAACTTGTAACAGAGTCATTAAAAATACGATGAAAACAAAAGAACTGCGAATAATGTATATTGTATAATAATAAGAATAGATTCTGTAGTGTAATCAATTTTCAAAAACTTTAATTTAACGACAGAACTATGAAATGATTTTTTGAACTTACGCAACAAATAATTGATGTAAATTACATGAATATGTATTAAAAAATATGATATTTGAAAGATAACATTTTATAATAGGATAAAATAACCAAGTATTTAGTTCTACACAATTTTTATCAGGTAGTTGATAGCTATTTCGGCTTTACGCCATCAATAGTTCTGACGATGGCGTAAAGCCGAAATAACTATCAACTACCTGATAAAAATTTTGTAGAACTGAATACTTTGTTATTTTGTCCTATTATAATGGAGTTCTACCAAGTAAATGCCAATTCAACTAATACAAAATTTTATGTCCGTTTGTTAATATTGCTTAATTTTGATACCATTAATACCTACCCTTAGTTCCTGATTATACTAATTAATTTGACATAATTTTGCTTTAAATAATTTGAAATCATTTTCTAATGTAAATATTTCCATTATACGTTATTAAAATATCAATTGTCGTGGACAAGTTGGAAAATTTTTGTTATTCTGTTCTTGAGCTCGAATCTTGAGCTCGACATTTACATATTATTTTAAATTAATTTAGGGGTGTATTTTTTAATAAGTAATAACGTGTTTCTGGTGTTTTTGATTTTTTTAACAAGAACGTAAATGAAACATCTATTTTAGTAACTACCAGTCCTACCAATCTCAAACAGCTATCATCACTCTATTCATAAAAGCCTTAACGAATGGCTTACACGCAGGCGTCGTTAAATTATCTACTATTGTAATTTTGATACATCATATATTAATACTCTCCAAATTGGCAATGAATGGTATAAAATCTAAAATAAATAGTCAAATAACCATCTAAATGAAACCACCTTTTTTACAGTTTTCTGCAATTTGGGGTCAATTTTTCATTCGTTAACTAAACATTTTCAAATGCAAACTCTTTAAATTAATTATCCATAAATGTATTGATACAATCTATAAGCAATTCAATGGACTTGTTATTTTTGAATTTCTTCCGGATTATATCGATCTGAAACAAACGAAATCCGCGGAATCGAATCTCTTTTTATGTGTTCGTTCACGCTCCATTTCCTCGCTTCTTTCAGTTTGTTGGCGGGAAAAAAATTAGTTTGACTGGCTTCGAATTGGTCAACCACTAACCGATTCGGTTTTTACCAAAGACAAACCAAATTGGTATAATATGCATTATGGTTTATTGTATTATTATTACGGTAGATACTTTACAATTATTGTAGATTTTAAATGTTTGGGTTAGCTTTCGCTCCAGGTTGAGGAATGGTTTGAATCTCATTTATTTCAATTGTCTCTCATCGCGATATTTGAATTTTATTATGTTCTCCTTACAAAATTTTATTATGTCCTAATATTTTTTTCATATGTATGAGGTGCAAACATGCTCAATAATTTGGCGTAGTACTGCTGTCTTCGAAAAATTTTCTGTTTGCGAAATATGAAGCAGCTTTTTCACCGGTACCTGCGACACATATTTTGTTAATGCCTAGTCACACGCGGCTAGGCCAAGGGCGATGCCAAATTGGATTAAACCATTTGAGAACCAACTCACCCCAAAAATTTTCACTTTGCGTGAAATTGGAATCCGCTCGGAAGGCGGAGTGCGTGTCAATTATAATCTCATAATGTCATAAAAACCGTTTTAAAATCACTAAATTTTAAACGGAAATCACAGAATGATAATAAAATTATTGTCCACTGACGTTAACACTTGGCTGCAGTAGTACCGAAGCTTCATAAAACATTTTTGTAAATGGTATAATCAAGTAGACATATATTATTGAATATAAGCAATATTGTTGCTTAGCCAATATTCGAATGTTAAATTTTGTGTTGCATTACTGGACAGGTTATTCTGAATTAAAATGAAGTGTTCCGTGCTTGAAATTGAAAAATCTGTTTAAAGTGAAAATGAATGTTGCCTGTAAAAAAAGATTATTGTTAAATTATTTCATAATAAAATTGCAATGGGTAACCTTGTTATTGTACTTGTGTAACTAAGTGCTACACTTATTTGTGAATCATCCTAAGACCAAATTAAACGGATTTTTCATTCTTATCATTCAATTTTTGAACGTACGTTTGAAATTATATAAGGGTGGAAGGACCCGATATTACTGTAATAATGATTTGCGAGGGCATAGAAAAACTCATCGTTTAAAAATAAACAAATTAAAGACGATGGTATAAATTAATTTTTATTGAAAAATTAAATGAGCATCAATCAAAAAGTGTATATTGTCACTGTTATTTTGAATAAAATAAAGATAAAATTGTATAAACAACAACAAATTATAATTTTATCACACTCTTGACGTAATGTTATTATAAACATTTAAAATATATTGATGCGATAAATAATGGTTATCTTTCCTATACATAATATTAAAAATCTTATTTTTTTTTCATAATTGTCATTCTAACGTGTTTTTTGATAATATTATGCATCCAAATTTAACTACAAAAATCTTTACCAAATACGCACACAATATTTTAATACTTACACACTATATATATTCAATTAGTTTTTAGCAATAATGGTCTTACCAATCGGTGCTATATATTTTCACTTAACACAGCAGTAAAAAATCTAATGTAAATAATTTATTGCGATATTGTATAAATGATTTTTAATACTTAATATAATTGAAATCAAAAGTCAAGTAATATTTAAATTATCTTGTATCTTATAAAAAACTGTTTATGCATAAATACAAAATGCTAGAATGCATTTATTTTTACAAATCATAAGTAATCTGTTATGAGCTATTTACATTTCTTCTGTTTTTATTATATGTATAATGGATCTTTTTCAACATGTTTTTTTGCACTATAATGTAGCCCCTGCAAAAAGACAATCACGGTTAATAAAATCACGGAATAAATGGGCCGTCAAATTAGAATTTCATCACTGTATCCGGGTTGGCTACATAACATTTCTAGACTTGAACCATTCAACTTGTTCCTAAACTAGAATATCTTTTAAAAATAAAACACAATTTGTTTGTATTTCCCCCCCCCCCACATGTTTATAATGTTCAGGACCGGTTTCGCTCATCACAAGCTTTATCAACTATTATTTTTTTTAAATATAATGCCTTTCCACCAAGAATTGACAGTTAACACCTTAAAAGTGATTAGAAGATGTTTGATTTGCAGAACTCCCTTATAATAGGGTAAAACACGAAATAGTTTAGTTCTAAATGCAATGTCAAAGATTGTCGATAGTTATCGGCAATATTTGCCAATCCTCGAAGGCCTGAAAGCATTGGATTTTAATATACCTTTTCAAAACCTTATGCCTTACGATTTCTTAGAAAATGTGTTATTAATTTTCCAATTTCACCAATGGAGAAAATCACGTATCAAATTATTATAGCTAATTATGACACAGATAGAATTTATTCAATAAAGTCTTTCTTTTATGCCGTCAGAAATAAGTGTATTGACCGCTAAAATAATATTATAGTCGTGAGGGCGCGGTGTCAAAACATATTTCCTTAAATGTCTTGTGATTTAAACATTTAAATCACAAAACAGATAATACCACTGTAAGCACATTATGCCCACTAAATGTAACACATCATTTAACGTTAAAACATTGGGGTGTTTTTATTTTTGTGTACTAGTGTTTAATTTGAGCAAACACAGCTGGCAGGGAGGGACTTGTTATCAACAATGGCGCACGAAAACAATGAAAATCTATTACAATAGAAGTACGTAGGAAAATATCACATTTACATGACTTTAGTGGGTAATAAATAGCGCCCGCCACTATTCACATATTAAAATACGAAAATGGCTTTAAAACAATGTTTTGCATATTGTTGTCTACTATCGCTAACGTATTTACTTGTTGTTCATTAAGATTGAAAGATTATTGTTGCTTGTTTTCATCGAAATAAGTTTCCATGTAAAATCTTAAGAAATATTTATTTGTGTACTTAGGTACCAACCGCGCTTCAAGAATTGAACGTTTTGTCCGATTGCCGTTTGGTTATACATTATAAATATATTGATTTAAAATTTTTATTTTATACTACGTATTTGTGGGGGCGTCTGAATAAATTAATGATAACAATTATAATCTTTCTATTTTTTGACGAATTTGGTGGCAACACGTACAAACTTAAAGTGACAAAAAGATTTTATCATGATATTTAAAGATAAATAGTTTTGAGAACCGTGCATATTGCCACTTGTCACAATCTGCATTATTGACAAACAAAATCTAGTGATACCAGGAGACTCAATAGATTATATGCAGTTGTGAATTATCGAGCAGAAATTATGCAAATTTTATTATCGGAGCGTTGTTAGATTGCTTTGGATTAAGTTATTCAATTCCAAACACCTCCAACTAATTTAGAACGCCTACCAACTATAAAGTGTATCTATTGGAAAAATGTCACTTAATTTCATTCAATGACAATGTTAAAAGCAATTGAAAGTCTCGCGATGTTGGTAAAACAAACAATTCTATTTAGTTTTTGCAGTATGTACAAGTCACAGTGCATTGTGCGATAAAACTTATTTACCTCGCGATTACTAATATTCAAAGATAACAAAGGTTTTAATGATTTGCATGTGCAACTTCGCTGAATATATTGCACGAGAAATAATTTCTTCCACAATCGTCATCATCATAATAATCATCATACATTGTTACATCCTTCTGCATATTAATGCGGACAAGATAATTTTTCTTTAAAAATGTGTTTTATTCATACAAAAAATGCAATTAGTTACAAAATCGAATTAATTTATATTTTATATATTCGCTATGGCTTACACCACCAATTTAATGCGTTTTGACATAGATTCTACCAATGACATGCAGTTGTTATGGGTTTTCGTATCTCGGTACCGCACTCTAACTACCAATTCGATCATCTTCATTTTGGTTGTGCAATCCATTTTTTTAAGTCCTGTCTTGCAGATGGACTACAAAATCTCGATTGGATTGAGGTCTGGTAAATTTTTAGGCCAATTCAAACGGTTATACCATTGTCATCGAAGTACTTTTTCACAATCTTGAACGCATGGCAAGGTGCCAGATCTTGTTCAGATCCAAATTTATCCTTGAAAGTTCAGGGATCATTCGATCTTGCAAAATTCTTTACGTATTTTCGCTATTTATCATCCCTATTATAGATACTAATGATCCTGAACCAAAAAAGAAGACGCAGTCTCAAAAAATTTGCTTCACGTGGTGTTTGATTGACTACAGAATGTGAGCTTTTAAAAGTGGTTCACCATCGGACCGGCAAACAAACTGCTGATGCATGCCCTGAACTAAGGAATGGCTTTCGTCCGAAAATAACACGTTCTTTCAGTCACCTTGTGTCCATCGCTTGTATTTATGTGCCCGAGTCATCCTTCTTCTTAACGGGTTTTCGAGCTTTTCGCCTAACTTTTAGTAGACGACGCCGCACTATAGAGGCATGCACACTTCTTCTTGCAACAGATAGCTCTTTCTGTAAGTCATCACTAGTCTTCTTGGGGCTTATTTTACTGTTCATTAACAAAAGGATATCTCCATTATTGGTGGTTTTTCTTTTTTGGTCACATTTTCTCTCTGTGAGGTAGAATTGAGCCAGTTTTTCGATGGAGTTTGATCAGCTAATTAACTGCACTTTAAGAAATGCCACACTCTTCTGCTATATGCATTACAATAACTTAAGTATGTACATACAGTTTTATAGCCTTAGAACGTTCTTCTATTAAGATATCCATTACTTATACACATCTGAATTTTTCATTGAAAACTGAACAAAACAACAAAAATCTAAGATGGTAACATCAGAAAGCCAAATCACACTCTAAAATTTGTAAATTACTTTGCCAACAATACACACACATGCACGATTTGAAGATAGTGTCCTTGTAGCTTCTAATAGTGATGCCATAACGAAATATGAAGTAAATCTATAGCAGTATGAAAAAAATGCTTTGTGCACATTAATTTGAACAAGGGTGTATAAGCCAGCACAGCAATCTTAATTGAACGAACTGCGTTCCAATCTTCGAACATACCGTATTGCTCAGCATTATATCTTGGTCCATTTACACGGCAGAGGATTTTTAATTCAAATATTTCAGGGCTAGTTCATTTAGTAGAATAAATTTCCAGGTAACGGTGCGTAAGTGAGGACGAAATTTACAAGTGGGCGTTTAGTCTGGTGAGATAGAAGATTATATGGGACTACAAGCTATAAACAAGAAAATATAGGCTTAGCATATTCCTGTTGACGATTGTATGATGCCGAAATATCGATAGAACGATCTTGTAAAAATAAATAATGCGAACGATAATTCAATCAAATAATTAACACTGTCGACAATATGTAAATATAATCCATTAACGCATTGACCAACTATCCAAATTGAAATTGGTTGTGCCAAGTTAGTACCATGTTATCTATAGTACAATTATATATTGCAAAAAATATACATTCCTCTGGCTATAAATGCTGTGTTGATAATTCGTGCATGAAATGCCCAATTTTATGAATGTAGAAAAAAAATCATGACCTCGCTTATTTTACATCAGTAAATTTCTTGTTGGGTGCCTGCAAATAATGTGTTTTTTGCAAATGTACTTAATTCAATTCACCGTACAATTAATGCATGTTTATTGGTTAATTGATGCTGTAACCAAAGCGACCAAGATTGAAACAACATTTACACTTGGCAGTTTTTACACTTTACACCCTGACCACAGTTAGTTGAAACGGCATTAGCATGCTTTATTACAGGCGCTTTAATGCGCGATCGGGTGGTTTATAAAACGACACTCGCTTTAAAAGAAGAACATCACACAAACTCTATTACACGAGATAGATAGATACAAGCGCTCAAATATCTTTACCAATGATGGGATGGATGGTCTATTAATTTATCTGTAATAAAATAACTAGGCCGCATTCATTAAACATCAATAAGATACCTTTTAAGGTGTTAACTGTCAATTCTTGGTGGAAAGACGTTATATTTTAAAAAATAAAACACAATTCATTTGTACTACTTCCACATATTTATAATGATCAGGACCGGTTTCGCTCATCACGAGCATTATCAACTGATAAAAATACAAACATAACAGACTTATTTATATAAAATTGAGTGTAAAAATGAAGGTATATAAAACTGATGATTCATGAACTGAGACAAGAAAATACTGATTAGCAAACAAGTTATACATAAATCAAATGAAAGAGTCTACAATTAAAATGTTATGGACCTCTTGCAAATCATTAAATACTAATCTGAAATCACAAATATAGCTACATTAAAAGTCCATTTAGCTGAACAAAATTTTTAATGTCGTTACTAATATAATATACAATAATGAATCAGGGAAATTATAAGAAAAAATTAGTGAACCATTTAAAAATAATCAAATATTAAAGTATGTAATTAATATGAATAATAAACAGCCATCTTAAGTGGAGAAAGCAGAGCAGCTACGAGTATCCATTAAATTTTTAATATCTGAAAAACAAAAATTACAGAGACAGAGTCAATTCTTACAGGTTAAAAATAACCTTACAGGTATAATACAAATCAATGAATCGGATATAACAAAGGAGAGGATGAAAAAAAAAATCAATACGATATATGCATTTAAAATTTAATGTACGTTATTTTGTAAATAAATACAAATAATTAATAGGAAAATATGTTTTCATACAAAAGGCCGCACATTATAACCTAGGAAGCCACAGGTTCCCCATGCTCTTGCTAAAATCGCTTTTAGTATCGGATGTGTGTCAGAGAATTCAGATATCACATCAATCCGCACCATCAAATAAAAATACATAAAATTTGGATTATTGAGATTTTGTACACTTCCATGTATTTTGTCACTAACGACCCGGGTTTCGCCTTTCGGTATCTTCAGGCATTCGAGCACACGAATGGACTCGAATTGACTCGTGTGCTCGAATGCCTGAAGATACCGAAAGGCGAAACCCGGGTCGTTAGTGACAAAATACACGGAAGTGTACAAAATCTCAATAATCCAAATTTGATATTGAAATTCCATCAAGCACCCTCAGTCGATGTCAATACATAAATCTATTGAAAAATCAATTTATGAGAATGTCCGTACTGTGAACCTCTTAACACCGCAACCGAAGCCAACAGCGTTGACCACACGTCTACAGACCTGTATACCATCGGCGTGCGGTGGACTTATCACTATCTCTATCGCACAACCTAATTTGGGTATGAGCAAGAAGGATAAAAGAGCATGCGCCGCATGCCCTTGCATCTCGCTTGCACCTTCACTTTTCACGTGATTGGGCGAGAAAGAGATAAAACCATCGCACGCGCCTACGTGTATACATATCTGTTTTTTTGTAATATTTTTATATATTATACCACCTGCTAGCCACTGATATGCCTAATATTTGATATAAGATTATAAGGCTAGTTGGTACTGACACGTGAAAAACAAATAAACACAATCTAGAAATATTATTATCAGTTACCAAGTGCTTCAAACAGATATCTTTGTTTGTTCACTACTCGAACAACACGAAAGGAAATAAATATCTACTAAAATCATTTCTGTGTAAGTGAAAGGGTACATTACCGTCATTCCACAAGGTTTGCATTCTTCTGGTCAGAATTTTATTTGAGTTTCGGTCATAATTTTTAACACATTGGTCATAATTTATATTAAATGGTCATAATCTATCGGTCAGAATCACAGAGGGCAGAATAAATAATTTATTCTGACCGTATAATTATTTAATTCATACCATCAATAATTTTATTCAGTCAGTTCATATTTTTATTCTGAACAAAAATTAAATTTCATTCAGATCAAAAGTTGATTTAAAATCTGATCATTTAATTTCTTGCCGTTCCACAATACCTTTTATCAATAAACTATAGGCTGAAACTTATCCTTTAGCCTTGAAAAATATAACTGATATCAAAACATTGTTTTTGCTCTCCTGTAAAATTGTTGCAACAGCATATATAGCACTTTGAATAAACTATTTTCGAAACAAATTAAGGTTTAATCAAAGTAGAAAACTGACTAATGACATAGCAACTTTTCAACACGTCCACGCACTACTATCACATCTCTTAGATTTCAATCCTATACAGTCAAATAGATACATGTAGTATGTTAGCAATGCACGCACACATCAGTGACACCGGCGCCGCGCCGCTAGGTGCCAACATAATGGCCCATAATCGATTCAAAAAATCGACAATGTTTTGGTCAATTGATGTAACCCTCAAAATTGAAATAGTTCAGGAGAGAGTAAAAACTGTTTTTATCGCAAAAATTATATGGTGAGTTACGTTATGAATCTTTGAAATGCACTCCTGTATATTCTCATGTTTGCAGATACGAGATTATACGAAGGTATTGTCGATGTAATAGTCGATGTAATAGTCGATGTAATCAAGTGGCCGGGTCAGAATTTTTAAATCTAAAATCAATGTAAAATGATCTTTCCCTTCCAAAAAGTGGTCAATTTATTTATCAAATTTACATCATTTGGCCAAAACCCGCTCTGTCATCTTTAAAATGACTCATTTTCGTATTTTTTGAGCGTTACATCAATTGGCTAAAACACAGTCGAAATGAAGGATAAAATGGCAATTTCAGATAGTAAATCCTCTTAAATAAATGACTTTTGGTCACTGTACCTTTATACCACAGAATGCCTTTATACCTCGTTTCAATTTCTGTAATATTTATTTTTAGTGTCTCTAACTGATGCAATTCTAATTATTATGTTTGTTTCAATACAAGCTCTAATGCAATCGTTCTATGCAATTTCGTTGTTGTACTTATGTACGTGTTGCAGTTTTATCGTTTAACTTTGGACATAGCCAATTGACAAGGTAAGCAATTGTCATAATGAAGCGAGTATCACTTAGGTTTCTGAAGAGATTCAAAGCAATTCAGTTCGTAACAAAAAAGGTCCCGAAACTCCCAAGGGATGAAAAATTCGTCAATTGTCAACACAACTTTTCACCAGCTTTAATAATTAAGGGATTTCAAAGCAGAGAGAAATTGATTCTATGCGTCAATGTTCTCGGAACAATGTCAGTGTGTCTCTTTGATCTTTGATATTTTTCGTCTTGGAATTTTCAACACTTAAAAGGGAGCATAATATATTAACATTGAGGGATTGCTGTTTAAAACTCCACCAGCTCCGACTTTACGTCACGTTACAGCGTTAAAAATAAAGGGTCGCATTACACAACTCATTCATGTATCTTTTTAACATTAAGTTAACGAAAGAGATCTTGACGCACTTTTTATTGTGTGTGCAACTGTGTGGCTATATCTAGCGAATCGTCGGAGTCAACATACAAACTATACAATGTATGTATACACTGCATATCGATTGTGTTTTTGCCAATTGATGTCACCCTAAACAAATACGAAAATGAGTTAATGATTGGATCTCATTTTAAAGACGATAGGACAGGTCTAGGCCAAATGATGTAAATTAGAAAAATAAAATGACCACTTTTTGGAAGGGAGACCTCATTTTACATTGGTTTTAGGTTTACAAATTCTGATCCGGTAACTCGATGCAAGCCACTATTATATCGACACTCCCTACGTATAATCCCGTATCCGCATACATGAGATTTTACAAGAGAACATTACAAAGATTCATAATGCCACTCACCATATAAGTTTTTCGATAAAAACAATTTTTACTCTGCCGTGAACAATTTCAATTTTGAGACTTACACTAATTTGTTCAAAACAGAACTGATGTATTATATGTTTAATAAATACTAACAGGCATATTCGAAATCGCTTTTTAAAAAAGCCGATTTTTGGTTACTGATTTTATCCAAAATGCCGTAAATCCACGACTACGACCGTTCAGACTTGGTTGGGAGCCAATTATTCGCTTAATGACAAGATTACATTCTCCATATTCAACTGCTAGAATCCGCATTCATTTTTTGTTTCAATAAAATAATGCAGTTTTTTTTAAATATTATTTAATGAAACTTAATTACGTTACAGTACACGTGATGTTAAAAACTGTTGTCTATTATTTTCATTTATTTTCGTTTTATATGTATGTTTAATTTAGTTTAACGACTCATTTTACGAAGGTGAAACACGTGTAAGACAATGTTGTTAGTTAAAAAGTGATAACAGTAAATGCTTCTACACGATACAGAACTGCACTCTTTGACACAACATTTTCCTAAAACATATTAGATAAGATTTAAGAGAACAATTATAGTATTTAGTAAAATCTATATATATAAAAATGAATGTCTGTTTGTTGGTTTGTCCGGAACTTATAGGCGCCCTAAACTACTCAACCGATCGCGACGAAACTTTCAGGAAGGACTTATTGTGATCATGCCGCGAAATCTATATCTATATATATATAAAAATGAATGTCTGTTGGTTTGTTAGTTTGTCCGAATCTTATAGGCTCCTAAACTACTCAACCGATCGCGACGAAACTTTCAGGAAGGACTTATTGTGATCATGCCGGGAATTATTATATAAAATAAATGTTTGTTTGTCCTTTACGCGTCCCTTTACCATTCATACGATTTCGATGAAACTTCGATGAGTTGTTGTGCACACACCCGTGAAGGGTTCTGAAGAAAAAAAATTGAAAATCTAAAATTGAAAAAAATAATCAAATACGTACATACAGCGACATCTAGGAAAAAACCTTCTCATTTATTCGTGTACGCACCAGACGAAAAACAAAAATATTGTGTTATAACAAGTGTGATATTGAAACTCGGGTTCGGGTCGGGCCAGACCTGAAGATGATGGGCTCGAACCGGGTAAGTCTATGAAATTTCGGCCTGTGCAGACCTCTAATCCAAAAGCAGTTCAATAAACAGAATTAAAACACAAACCCTTTCTTTCTTTGAGTGGCATTGCAACACATACCGGGTACTCACTACTAATAAATAAAAAACGCTTAATATTCGGAAACAATTGATAACGGAGAATATATCTATTGAGTGCATATGAGTAGATACTGGTCTTAATGTTTCCTCACCTTTGTTTCATTATAATAAAACTTAGTATCATTAAATATTATGTATTGTACAATTTTCCCCGAAAGGATTTCATAAATAGGTGAGCTCAGTGGGATATCCATATTAAATTTCTACTATGCCCAAGTTATGACTTATGTTTCTGGCTACCAAAGGTTTAACATTTTCTCAAATCGAAGGAAAACACTGTGGCGGATTTTCCTTTTCCAACGTACCCGTAAATAAATTTAATTGGAGGTGGTTCGTGGAAGTCCAGTCGATACTATCGATCGCTCTTGTGTTTTCCATTGTTCTCGGAAGGTTGTTAACACTAGCCTTAAGGTAAATGTCGTTAAACTTACGTTGGCATTGCGTACGATAGGTATTTACTATACTTTGAAAAATAATAACTGTTGGTTGAAATAATTGATATTTACATAGTAATAAAAAAATAGCATAATATTTAGTTCCACAAAACCTATACAATACAGCAGATATGACACTGGCTACTTTATTATTTGTCATTAACTTACAAATTTGGATTCAACGGTTACTTAATTTTCAATAAAAATGTATCGCTTCTTTGAGAATCATCTTTACACTAAATATATAGACATGTCAAACTTAATTACGTTTCAATCATTGTAATGTAATAGCTTTACAATACCATATTATAATTTCTCTTCCCTCAATGTTGGATAGGGATGCCAAAAGAATAGACAGTGTAGACACTTATGATTTAAGCTTTTATTGTGGACGGTGTGGGCGGTTCTCCCTCCATACCTGGAATACATTGCTAACAGATTCCTGAGCTAAACTTTTAAAAATATTGTTTAAAAAGTTTCTTTGATTATAGATCATAATTTTACGTACACTCCTGAATGACAGAGCAATGACTGAGCTCCATATCCATAGGTAATAAAAGCACAATTGCAAAACAAAAACTCAATTGTTTTCAAAATTACACTTTTTCATTGTTATTAGAGCAGCTCCTGCACTAGTAGGTACTGTACCGATAGAGATGTAGAATTCATCAAATTTTAATTATCTCTTCGGAAATATGTCTTGCAAACTCTATCCACTTTTAAAAATATTTCGCACTCGTTCGCACCGGTGGACATTTAAGAAATTTGATAATTAACAAACACAGCAATGTGTTGTAGGTATTAAAAACTTCACAATATCAGCTTTAAAATATATCTGTTTTGGTTTATTATTGTTCTTAAAACGAACAACGATATCAAGATCAAACGTTAACGAAGCTTATAAGTTCGAGGCTTGTGCCAACTTAACTCAATCCACCAACTTCTATCTACTTTTCAGAAAAGTGGCATGATAGCCCACGCCGGCCGTTGGGAAATGTCAGAAAATTAGAATGACTGTTGACAAAGTCGTTAGGTTTATGATGCACGTCATTTCTGTTGCGTTGTTCCATTGTTTTTACTGCGTTTCTTTTGTTTGACATCAAAATAATGTCAATGGTGATTTACTTTCAACCTAGGGCGATTCATTAGGTAGATCATTACTTTAGGTTTATTGTCAAAGTATTTTTGAAGTAGGTACCCTTTTAAATAATGGATATATTGTACTAGTATAACCGTACCCGTCTAAACGGAAAACTAAACCCGGAATGTCGGAACTGTATGTGTATTTTATACACCGCGAACACTTACGTCATGAGAAAATTTCATACCTACATGTGATATGTGATAATAATAAAGAAAATATTAAATTATACCAGCTTCAAATTTAGATTATATGGACTCCTAATAGAGCATTTATAAATAAAGAGTTCAGCGTGAACTAATAGTATGCCAGTCTTTCCGAAATCTCCTTTCAGAGTCGCTAACGATAGAACACCGGAGTTTTAGAAAAGTGTGTGTATATTATCAAGATAGAATGTTGGAAAAAAATTCACAGATCAATTTAAAAATTAATAGGATAAATTATCAAAGTATTTGGTTCTACAAAATTTTGTACAACTAAATACTTTGATATTTTATCCTATTATAATTCTACCCAAGTAAATACCAATTCAATTAGTAAATTTTAAAATTTATGAATCTACGAATTTTCTCATTCGGGGAATCAACTCCTTCATCGAATAGGATGTATCTAATTTTGTTAGTTTTACTGGGATTTGTCATTTTTATACCCATGAATTCATCGGAAGTAATAAAATCTACAATTTAATCTGGTCACCGAATAAAAAACAGATTCTTATGGAGTCTTGGAAAATTTAGCCACAATGACACCTTGTGGTGTTTTAAAAACATAACGCATAATTTATTTCCGAGTTTCGGAACACACTCACATAGGTATACAAATAAAAATACAAACGATCCATTAGTGAGAAATAGGTGCAAATATTCATTAGCTCAATTAAAGTTTTATAGAGGTGTCGTAAGTATTCTTAGCTTTTTATAGATCGATTTCAATTTGATATTTTGCACGATTATATGATCCGTGGTCCCAATACTCAAATATTGATTGATCGGAAAGCTAAGCTATGAATTCCAATGAAACCAATGTCATAGATTTCAACTAGGTTCATTTCACCAGGCGACCATTTTGGTCGGCCAGTTAAGCGACAGGTGTACTTTCAAAAGAGATTTTGAGTCAAAGAATGATAAACACATATTCTTTTCGTTGTTATTCCATTAAACAGGGATAAAGTAATGTAACCGACTAAATATAAAATAATTAATATTGTAACCATGCATAAAATAACAGAAGTTTACAAAAAAATGTTAATACTCCCGGTCTCCAAAATCCAATGGTCGGCCTTTCGTTGCCCAGTGATCCCCTAAAAACATGAATTTTTCGAAACTTGCAAAGTAAAAATGTTATTTTTTTTAAATTGCGTATTGTATCATATAGGTCAGTATAGTGCAGATACATTGGCAAGTGGCAAGACTACTTACACGAATTAAAAAAAATGGATTACTTAATTGGTAATACTGAAAATTCTTGGTGGAAAGATATAACATTTATACAATTTTATGTATTGCTCAGGATCGGGTTATAAGTTAAAATGATGATGAAAACCGGTCTTTGACCAATTATATTTTTTTGGTGAAGTACTAAGAATTTTAAAAACAAAACAATTCAGATATTTAAGAAGGTATTTAAAGATTCATTACTTCCCTTTGTTTGGGAACTTTAGTAGTCAATACTCAAAACAGCTTATCATGTACATTAGTGAACAAAGGAAGTGTCAAATAAAGTTTATAACTAATTATGCGAAATATGTTTATTTCCAAACAAATTAATGCCACTTTATCTTAATATATTTTTTTATTTTTTGTGTGAATGAAAACACTATCTTAATTATTCAGTCCCATAATTCTTAAGTTTTTTTAAAAAAATTTGTTGTCGTATTAACAAATGACAAATTCTGCCTATTTATTTATTTTTGTAATGTATTAATCAATACACCAACCTTCTCCTCTGAACAACTCAATTTATTATTAGCGGTTGACAACCTTTTAAACTGAACGGGCACCACGAATAGATGACTTATAACAAAAACAAATTATTTAAATTTTGTTGTTTGAGGTTGCTGGAAGCTTAATGTTAAATCAAAATATACGTATTTAATTGAAACATACTCAAATCAATTTATTTAAACGCAATATACTTATATTTTCACTTATTTAAAAATATCACGAAATTTGGCATTGCACATTACTAGCTTGCCCTGGGTTGCCGCGACGTTTGGTTCAAACCATGAAGGCATATGGATTCCGAATCGATCATTTGAACAAATATTGTTTTTGACGAAAACTGGTTGTAGTCAGTCGTCCAATTTCTATAATAAATCATGTTCAATGCTGTCTTTGGAAAACTTGTTTACACATAGATTCGTTTGTATTGGAGGTATGACCATAATAAAAAGGAGTTGCTAGAAAGCATCGCAGATTAAATTTTTCGAATTTCTTACCGCTTATAACATAAAACGGATGAATTCATGTGATATATTGAATCATCTTTGGTTTTATTATAAAAACAGATTTTCAAAACAACTTTACGTATAAAGTACGATTCAATCAAGAAATCCTTTACAAACAAGTGCTAGGGAGTATAAAATCGTACACAGTCCACTAATAATTATTATACTGAAAGGTTTGTCTTATCATTTTCACCTTCGTTTGTTGTTTGAATTAGAATCCACTTGGTTACTTGATAGAACGCCATAGTTAGAGCTATGATTAAACCGATTTGTTTTCAAAGATATAATATACTAACTGCGAGTTTGATTAAAATGAAATTTATTTTGTGTTATAAATATGGTTCAGATATGAATCTGAACTGACACTTCATTCGTGTAAGACGAGACGTTATCAGTTATTATTGGTTTTCTCGTTGAGTTTGTTTGTCAATTTCCTGGGCATTTTTTTTGTTCTTTAGCTATATCCGCTCCGAGTGTAGAGCATTATCATTTTCAGCCGGGGTCGATCCACTGCTGGACGAAGACCACCCCCAGCTCCCTCCACCCTTCACGGTTCCTAGCTTTACGCTGCCACGTACTTCCACCGAACCTGACAAGTTCCTCAATCTAGCGGGTTTTGGGACGCCCCTGAGGCCGCTTAGTGCCCCTCGGGTACCACTCTGGTACGGATGAATGACTGCATTTATCCTGCGGTTTTCCGTTCGTCGTGCGACATGTCTGGCCCACCGCCATTTCATCAATTTGGTGACCACGCTCAAGCGTAGAGCATATTGATTAATAATAGAGCTTATTTGAAGGGAATTTGTTTTTAACTCTCTCGTTTTAAAACATGTAGAGGACTACGTGATTATTCGACTCTACCAATATACACCACAGTGGTGAAAATGTTTCAGGGACTTAGCTCGTATTATCTTGGTCGCTGGATTTATGCGATTCGTAAAAATAGTCGCTCTTTTTGAAGTGAGTAATAATAGAAGGATCGGAGTAAGACATGACTAGTGGTTAACTAATCGCTCTCGCTACGCCCCATTTTAGGATCGGACGGGTGGGAGGGAATCTAGGCATCACAGACAATTTTTGAAACCTGTGAACACCGCAATCCAATACAACGATTTAAACACTCAGCTACAGGGCCGGCAGCATGATGAGTTGTAATTTTATATGCGATACTTGCGTGTAGGTATATCATTTGTCCTTCTCCATGGAAACTATGAAACAGGTAAGACTATGATGTCCCAAGTTTACCTTCACGCACCAGTCGCCACCTGTTTACGTTGCCTCTGATGTTAACTGTCTCGCGGTGCGTGTAAATAAAGAGCGCCATTCACACCAAACAAAATGAATTATAATTATTGTTTAAGCTATTTTTTCATCATATATCTTAAGTGGATTATTTTGAGTACAGGTAGTGACTATACCGCTTAACTTTATATATTTTACTTTACACATCGCCGTTGAAACTATTATAGAAAAATGTGTAACTTCATTTAATCTAAAATAGTCTTTGAATGCCATCTTGTGGCTGTTTTAATATATTGATCGTTCAGCTCATTGCGTAATTACATTGACATTTACAAATAAACTATATTGAGTCAATGGGAAAAGCAATATTCAAATGGTTACCATAAATCAAATATTATTGATTTGTACCCAAGTCATATACATTTCATAAACAGGTGTTTAACAATTAGGTACTTTCCGAGTATAGCCAGTAGAAGGATATTTAGAAATATCCTTTTACTGACCCATAAATATTAAAATTTTGATTAATTTTTCAGAAGGCTATCTGCCTTAGCGTTTTTGGTGGCATTTTTGAGTTATCTGAATGCTAAGCCAGATAGAGCACAAAATTTTACACATAACTGCATAGTTAGCTAATTTTTTTTACTTTGGGGTTTTTTCTCTTTTTGCACTCGAAATGTATCACTTTTATTTACTGTAAAAATATTTGGCAGTAACTTTGTTGGAAATAAATATTTCATATAAAATTAAATTTAAGACTTGGCGCTATTACGTAAGACAACCAGTGAAATAGTAAATTTATTAATTTTAATTTTATATAAATGCATATTTAACTTGAATTTTCTTTATTTTGGAGTTGTCTGACTAATGGACGATCGAAATCTCAGTGTTGCAAACGATGTAAACCTAAAACAAATATGGATGGTGTATTATAACTCCAAAGTCTCCTCAAATAGGTATTTGAAATTTGTGTATCTCCAGAATTGTCATAACGCATTAGTGGCTGTGAATGTTTTGTAATCACTAGAAAATTGTTATAATCTTTGTATCTTTTCCTTCATAAATTATTTGAAAAACTATGTATTTTCTCTGTTCTATAAGGTAGCGTTTCTTGAGTTATACAAATTTCTAGTTTCAACTGACATATTTATTTATCTTTGGGTCACTATCAAATGTCAGGACTGGGGAAGTTACTGTAAACTCGTCAAGCTTAAAATAAAACTACGAATAATGTCTGATAAGAATCGAGCACTTTTATCAATTTATTTTTTCAATATTCGTAATGGGTTTTACTTAATTGTAGATCCATTCAAAGTTTTCAATTGACAGCTACGTCACATTGAGAGTGGATATTGTTAAAAAATACTGTGATCACACCGTTATGATATCATTGAAACAACTAGAAGTATTGTAATCTGCACTAAAAGCAATTATATTTGATCTTGCAAAGTCTTGCGTTGGCTTGAACGAAGCTCAAGGATAGTATCGTAGTAATCTCAGCCAACTTCACGCCGCTACATTAAAAAAACGAATCTCAACTGCTTTAGTAAAATCCAACCTTCGGATCAGTAAGCAAATGTTTCCGCATTTGTGCTTTTTCTTCTACACTGACAATAATTATTATTTCAAAAAAATCTCCATTTAGGATGACCAGATTTTTTAAGTTGAGCGTATATCCTTTTTTTCAAACAATGCCTTCTCAGTAATACGCCAATTTATATCTTATCAGGGTACTAAACTTTGTATTTGATACAGACATACAGCTCTTATTGCTAGTATATCGTTAGATTAGGGCTGCCATACGTCCCGGCTTATAGATCTGTATTCTATCTAGCTAGGCTAGTCAGACAAAAACAACTAAAGCAAAACAAGCCAATGTGAGAAAGAAAGGTTAGAAGGTGGTAAGGGACACAAGGATAAGTGCTTGCAGAGCTAACCAGATGCTCATCCCTGCGCTCCCGTCGCGCCTCTCATGACATTTATTTGTTTGCTTTAGTTGTCGTCTTCTCGCCGACTGGCTATTATAGTTATATATTTGTTGGTTGTATAAGTTTTCCATTTATACCTTCTAACATTCAAATTCCAAACGACCCGGTTTGCGTGTCAACAATTATGGCAGCCATACGTTGGATAGCAGCGCCTTCAAATGATTGTCACGAGTATCTTAAGATCACTTCCCTAAGACTTAATTGCAGTGTACCAAAGTGTTCTGACATTAAGAAGTTCAGACCTACTCATTCTTCGTATGACGCCGCAAATTTATTAAATGCAATAGAATTTCCCTTGTTGCAACCACGTCCAATTTAGATGCTTAGCTTGCTTAACTGCTCGTGAACAGGTAATATTGGTACACTTATTATATACTAATATTGACTTCCCAAGTATTTTTCTTATAACAAAGGGTACTTTATCTAAATTTTGCTGTATGATAAAGCTTGTACAGATACTGCTCGAATTGAAACACATTCAAATATGCTTATTAAAACACATAAATAGACACTGGCGATATGGTACGCAGTGCAACCCATGCACTACCACGAGTCATGACTAACCAATGCATTCATTGTTTTCTCTACTCCAGAAGGGTAGCTATACAGCTTGTCTAGAAAAAAGAAGGACGACGACATTAACATCGCTTTCTCTCCATATGATATAGGTAGTCGTTCATTGGGGGTTTTTCTGAACGTTTTAGTAGGGATCGAAATAATTTTCATACACAAAGAGGTGTCAAAAAATATTTAAAAACTTGTGTTAGTAGTAGAAATCTTAAATAATATGCTTCGTGGATAAATAAACGTCTTGGTTCTGATATACAATCGTGATTTTCAGACTTTCTGCGTTGTCAGGTCGCAGCGATTTCTTTGTTTTTTTTTTTACACTTTTTGGTCACCGTATATCGGTTTCCTTGGATGAGTACGAATCGGCACGATTTTTTAGGCATATACAAGTTAATATTTTATTCAATTTACTCTTCGTCGTTCAAGGATTTCATCATTTCATTGATTATTTGGATATATAAATCTATTTATACATAAGTCGGTCAAATTTTAACTGACGCCTTTACATAAATACACATAAATCAATTATAATAAATCCAACCGTATCGTAAATAAATAAAATCACATAAATTAACGATACAGTATAAATATTCACTTCTAGGTGTGTTAACTGTCAATTCTTGGTGGAAGGTATTATATTTTAAAAATAAAACACAATTTGTTTGTACTAATTCCACATTCGGTCACGAGCATTACCAACTGATAAAATAATTTAAGACATCGAATGAGGGTGCTTGATGGAATTTCAATATCAAATTTGAATTATTGAGATTTTATTGTTATTGCGTTGTTTACAAAATAAGGATTAAGGCGATTCTCGAAATTTGAACTCGGGTATCAGTGTGGATCCTAGACTTATAATATTTTATCTCGTAAATAATATTTGTCGTATTTGTATCTTCTATATACACGTTAGACACTGGTTACTGTCTGTCAGTTCGAGCCCATTCGTACGCTCGAATGCCTGAAGATGCCGAAAGGCGAAACCCGGGTCGTTAGTGACAAAATACATGGAAGTGTACAAGATCTCAATAATTCGAATTTGTATATTGATAGCCTTGTTATGATTTTATTTTTATCATTTGATAATGCTCGTGATGAGCGAAACCGGTAGTGGTCATTATAAACATGTGGAAGTAGTGCAAACAAATTGTGTTTTATTTTTAAATCATAAATATACAACAAAAAAGAAATTTAATAAAGTCCTATGACTGAAAAATGGGCACAAAAGAAAATATAAAATATTTAGGGCAGTATAAAACACATAAAGAATAAAATATTAATTTTAAAGGAAGAAATTAAAATTATAAGATAAAGATCTTTAAAATCATTTAACGTTGAAAAATTTATTATTTTATTTTGTATGGTACATACTTATTTTGTTATTTTATATATAATATTATACTGTTATTTTGTGCATAGCTGTCTATGTGCACAGCGACATTATGCACAGTTGTCGTGTGCGCATTTTTCTTGCGCGCGTATGTCTATAATAAGTCGGCACCTGCGGTCTCTAGTGGCGAACCTATAACCCGCGGATCAGACACTGAACCACGCAGGCTTTTTAAATGACCCACGCGTTAATTTTTATACGCTTTTTTTTATATCACGAAAGAGAGAACAGGCAATCAATACAGATGGCAGTCTTTAACCATCCTCCCCTCACCTTTCCAAGTGACGCCACTGACTTGTTGACATACGAGCTAGTACTAAAAACAATAATGAACAAAAAATAATGAAAAAATTTGAAACATTTCGTCATAACCTTTAATTTCTTTAACGCTCTAGTGGTAAGAGTTTCACCCTACCGATCAGACGGCTGAGTTCAAGTCCCATCAATCTTGGTCAATATCACGTTTAGATTTCTTCAATTTAGCTTTTGAAATCTTCTGTATAGGTTTGTGACGAAATTTCTCATAAAGTTGAGTATATGTGATTAAAAAAATATAAATATCTGGCGTAGTGCCTATTATTTGCTTGGCAGATAATAGGCACTACGCCATTTATTTCTAGTATTTCTTTTCAATCTATCAATAAATTAATAATAATATAAAAATTAGTGTTTTGTTCGTATCTTATGCACTGTCATACTGTTCATCTGATTCCGATGAAACTTTGGTGAGTTACTGTGCGCACACCCGTGAAGGTTACTGAAAAAATCTAACATCTAAAAAAAGGATCAAATACGTACGAACAGCGACATCTCGGAAAACCTTCTGATTTATTCGTGTACGCACCAGACAGAAGAAAACACATTTCGTATCCAAAAGCACTTCAATAAACAGAATTGAATCACAAATGCTTCCTTTCTTAGAGTGTCATTGCAACGCATGCCTGGTACTCGCTAGTTAATAATAAATTAGTCCGAGGATTTGAGGAGTTTTTAATTTTAGCATGTGAAAAAAAGTTAATTTTATCAATGTTTGTGTTTGTTTACTTTATACGAAATCGCTAGCATTATTGTTTCAATGACTTCTCTTCGATTTATGAACTTAAAGCTAGCAGCTTAGTGTTGTTTTGCTTCAGTCGGATGCCATTAAAATTTTATGAAAATTTATTGTCATTTTTGCATTCCAGACTTCCCTTCTACACAAGACTGACCTCTGTATTCATGAATACTTGCTGGTGGGTGGACAATCAATGATATATCTTATTTAGATTTATTTATAAATCTAATAATATATAACAAATCATTTAATAAGTTGTCCAAACAAAAAAAAATATACACGACAAATTCGAATAGAGTTTATTTCAGCAAGTCTATATCGACACCCTAACGGAAAAAGCAGTAACCCACTTTCGAAAATTTTGCAGGAAATTGAAATACAAACTTGAATTTTGGTCGATTAAGAGTGAATAAATTAGAATTCATAGATATTAATGAAAACCTTTATAGTGAATAATATATAAATATTTTTTAAGAAAACACAAGTTGTTAACGTTATCAACTGGTATATCAGTTAATAATTCTCGTGGTGAGCTAAACCAGTCCTTCATCATTTTAAACACGTGTAAGTAGTACAAACAAATCGTGTTTTATTTTTAAAATATAGTGCCTTTCCATCGAGAATTAACAGATAACACGTTAAAAGTGAATAATATTTTAATAAAAAAAATAAAATCCGTAAATTCGCTAGATGGCTAGAGTGTCGCACGAAGGTCGGTGAAGGAAGGCGGAGGGCCAAGTGAACTGGAGGAGAATAATTGAAGCGGCCAAGGTTCACCCGGACTGTATCACCATAAAACAAAAAGAAGTATATTCTGTTTTCTCTGCTGCAATATGATCAAGTGTGAATTACTCCTCTGTTCGTTGGGGTGTTGATAAAAGCACGCCCCTGACAAATAAAGGTTCATTATTTTAAAAATATCTGTTTCTAAATTGAGTAAGCACATAATATTACTTTTTAAATTATTTCTTCCTGTTTGAATTGAGGAATTTTTACACAATAAATATATTTTTCGAAGCAAACACCGCAAAGCTGTGATCGGAGTAGTGTTATCGGATTCCGAATGCAATTTTCGTTTTTTTTTGCGATTTCTAGAAATTCGGCGTCAGGTTGAATTTAACCTGCATATCGGGAATTTAACTACATTGCAGGGCTGTGAAGTCATTCACACCCTATCAAGTCTGACTTTAGGGTTCCAATTTTATGAAAAATCAGGTTAAATATTTCTCTTATGCTTACTTCTTCGACCAATCTCTATGACGAATAAATTAATTATTGAATACACTTGTCGTCATGTCAATTATCAGGGCGAGACTATATGGCGTATATATTAATAAAAAAATAAATACATTTATGTACACGACAAACAAAAAATAACTTAAAAAGTAAATCGGCAGATTCCACATCCAGTTTGGTCTAAATATCATTTTTTTAATTAACCCGATTCACGTATGCACCATCGTGCAAATAAACCCGTTTCAAAAAATAGTGAATTACTAGAAGTAGCAAGCAAGGTTGTGGAGTCGAAAGTGCATTTTTTCATTTCTGCTTGTATTAATGTAATTGATTCATTATTATTTATGCCTATAACATCTTCTTGTCCTACAAAATACATATATATGTAAATATTAAATGTATAATATGAAAAAATCCGCTATCTGCCGAATTGGTTGGTTGGTCCGTAATTTGAAGACCAATTACACATAAATAAGAAAGGTAGGACAACAACCTGAATAAATTAGATTTTTTTTATTCGTTATCTAAGTTGGAATAGAAATCGCAATCGAAATCGGAGTCGGGTTGTAAGTTAATGTCGGAGTTGGAGTTGCGTTTTTTTTGGACGATTCCACAGGTAACAAGATATGAGTTACGTTTCTTAATACAATTTAATGTTATTTCCTATAAAACTTATTAATTCATTCATAAATTAGCATCTCATGGACAAAGGACGGCTTGCTCGATCATCTTTTGTTTATTATATTTATCATGGTATCTCAGTAATACGATATAAATGCTCTAATTAATCAACGGATACATAAAATAAATACGATCTTTAGTGTCTTCTGTCAAGTTATCGAACTGCTATACTTATTTTATAAATCATAACCAGAAATTATATTTCAATAATTTAACAGAATGGCACCTGTTATTGCGCAATCGTGTTTTTGTTGAATATTTTCGGGTTCAAATCAAATCCGAATGTTGCCAGTTGGGAGAAGTTTTAAAATAAATCGCGGCACGTTGCCAATCCAAATAACGACGAAAATATTGCCAACCGGAGAACAAAAAAAAATGGCAACTTTCCACAATACTAATTCCCAGTAAAAAAGTCTTAGCAAAATTGTTTGGCCTAGAAAATATTCACGGACAAAGGCAAAATTGTGGCCTTTGCTGTTAATGAATCGTGAAGTTCTGTACAGCACCATTTTAAAGGGCAGATGCGTAGGGTTACCATATTCTAACTCTATCGTAGGACACAAGAGTTGAAAAGTGGTAAATTATTAATGAGAACGAGGAAAAATATAAGGTTCAGTAAAATAACAAAATCTAAACTGTAATCATTTTAACCAAAATAGATTTGGATTTGCAAAACAAATTGTATTGTAGTTTATTTTTTTGTTTTGGATAATAAACACACAATAAATCATCATTACATGCTATTTTCGTAATTCTGCTATAAATGCGTTAGGGTGATACAACACTACCCTTAATCATGCTACAATATGTATTTGTAAAAATGATTCAGGTTTTCGTTCCGAAAAAATAACTGTTCGGTTTCGGTATTCGGCTCATCATTAATGTTTTTATTTGTATAATTTAAGACATCGGCTGAGGGTGCTTGATGGAATTTCAATATCAAATTTGGATTATTGAGATTTTGTACACTTCCATGTATTTTGTCACCTGACAAAATACATGGAACTGTACTAAATCTCAATAATCCAAATTTGTTTTTATTTGTATTAAAAAATGATACTTATGTATGGATGATAGTGAGTGACTTTAAGACCAAGGAGTGACTGGAGACTGGAGACTAAGGGCCAAGACCCTAGACGTAAGATGTTTGAACATGTATCGAAATTTAAAAAAAAATGTTTTGTTTTTTTCGATTCGGTTCCGTTCGTTTCAACAAAAATAACGGTTTTCGGTTTAGTTCCCGTTCGAAGCCTTTGTTTTATTTAATATTGTAAATATTAGAAACTCTTGCATTAAAATCATGTATGTGCTAAATAAGTTCTACTTGAAAAATCAACTATCTATAGTCTATGTATTTTCGTGTGAGTGTGAAACCAAAATTTCCCCGCCCATTTCTTTCCATAAGAAGTTTCTTTATCGTTTTGCAATTTTCGTAGGAATAATCTACAGATACTTCTGCTAGACGCCCTTATAAAAAAACAGTCTGAGAGTCCGTGAAAGTACGCATGTTTGGTAACCCTACAGATGGATGTACACTCTGGTCACTTTATATCAATTGAAGGTTGTTAAAACATAATAAAATTTTATAAGAATTCGTGCGACACAAGGAAATTTAAGTTGCATTATTATATACGTCATACCAATCAATATTGCACATTACATGATCGTGACCAATCCGGTTTGTATTATTTAATATTTTAACACGTAAATGTTACCATAGATGTACCAATTTAACTTGGCCGCTAGTGAGAGTGCCACCGTCACGTTAGGAATGTTGCCATACTCAACCAGAACTGAAATTTAAATAAATTCCAAAACTGGTAAATTAAGATATTTATTTAGCATAAATGGCAATTGGAGAAATTTATTCTAGACTTACAATTCTAGTTCTAAATTCGGTGGCGGCCAAGTAATGTTGGCAATACTATACAAACCCAATCAAAACGGGCTCAATTTATCGTTGTACATCAATGTTTCACGAAGTGGTCTATATGGACCTCCAAGGGTCGTTTTTGACTTGCAGGGGCTATAAAAAATGGGGATCCACGAGATATAAATGGGGGTCCACGTAAGCGGATCCCATAAAGGCAGATCATCAATATTTTGTTTTTTTTTTACCATGTCCATTCCCAATGTGGAGAATTTGGACTCCTAATAGAGGTATCTCAACAGAATTTTTCTATGAGAACTGTTTGTTACTCAGTTGCTCAACCTCTCTTTATCGAAGAGAGTAGGGATAGAAGGATAAGGCTAGGACAGGACTAGTGGTTAGCTAATCGCTCTCGCTGCGCCCCGTAAGGATCGGATGGGTGGGTGAGGAGGGAATTTTTTAGAGAACACAAATACTCAATTTATGAAAACTGTCCGCACCAGGAATTGAACCCGAGACATCCGTAGCTGTAGCCCACGACGCTACCATTTGCGCCACGGATGCCATCAATATTTAGGCATCCGTAAATGTCTTTGTCTTATTACACCTAACATAGATTAATACTAAAAGTTACGGACCACAAAATTTTAGCTAAATATTGCATAGTTGTTATCAGAGCACCAGAGGTTCATCACTGTAATTAACAGCATTGTTTGTGTATTAATTCCATTTAAGAATTTACTAAGTTCTGAATTGTTACATGCATTGTCTTTTCAATACAAGTTGGTTGTCCCACCTCTACCCGTTATGTGTAACGCAATAACGATCAAGAAAAGAAACGAATGTATTCATCATATTCTTGGCCCGATGCAGAGCTGCTTTAACCACGTCCTTAAGAAAAAAAAGATAGAATAAAAAAAAAGAATATGCGACATGCTCAGCCACTTAGTTTAAGCGGTATTAAGTATCCTGTGTATTCGTATATTGAGAATCCGCCGTAGTTCTAGAGTTTAATTTACTCTGCGTTGAATCTAAAGAGGAATCGAGAATATCCCGATCCCCA
This sequence comes from Himalopsyche phryganea, assembly GCA_022494535.1. Classification (NCBI taxonomy): domain Eukaryota; kingdom Metazoa; phylum Arthropoda; class Insecta; order Trichoptera; family Rhyacophilidae; genus Himalopsyche; species Himalopsyche phryganea. Next base: position 1,373,153 of record JAGVSL010000030.1, read on the forward strand.
AATGATGTTGCAAATTTATCGAATACCCCAAAGTTGGCCTTGCTTGAGATCAAGTCAGCGTGGCCTATTGGGCTCGTATGACGACGGACCACAGCAAATAGCTCCGTTCTTTCGACATTCATTTCGGGGGAGTCCCACAAGACGTGATTACCGTCCTCATAGTTGCGTCCACAAGTGCAATCCGGCTTTTCAACCAACTTGCCCAGCCCAAATAGGTAACCGCTGAACATGCCATGGCCGGTTGTAAACTGGCAAGCCCGGTGGCCAGATGAAAGATACTTTACCTCGTCCTTCCAGATCGCGTTCTGGAAGAATGTATATGTTTGGCGCCCTTTGGTGGATGCAGACCAAAGGTATGAATAAAAGATGTACTTGTTTATTTTTTTTTACGTCCACGAGTCAGGTGTCAAACACACATTTGAAAATAATAGGTTTAGGAAAATTTAACATTAGGCAGGCAGGGTGGTCAACGGAAAACAAAAAAATCAGCTAGTTGTCTACGGGCCAAAAAGTTTGTTAACCTCTGCCGTACGTCGATTTTTCAGTGTCCATCGGTGGGTGGATATTATGTGGGTGGTTGGAACGACCCTGATGTCTGGAAAGAGGTTTTTTTTGTCTTCCACGTATGGTTTCCTTTTAAATTAGAGTCAGATGTCACATTACGTGTAAAGTAGTTTCAAAAGCGATCGGGCAATCCAGTTTCGTTTAGGCATAATCAAATTAGTTGTTGAGTATCAAAAGATTACTATAATTCATTAGTTTGTATTCATCAAAACATATTGTGGATATTTTCCGTATTTTCTAATCAGGTGTCGTAAAACCTTTAGTTCACAAGAGGTAAGTATGAACAGCATAACGATTTTTATCTTTTTGAAAATCCTTTTCCCAAGTGAGATTGATTTGAGTGGATTGATAACACGTTACAATCATTCGTTTATTACATTTTCCTGAAAAGATAAGTGAGCATTAAAAAATGTATTTTTCTTACCGTTGTTGATATCATTTTACAGATAACAACACAATCAATAAACTTCAGTATTTAACTTATATGTAGTTTCTTAAATTGACCACGACTAAATTATCATCGGTTATTTGGCTTCTCAATATACACATAATAATATAAACGTAATCGTTTTCAAGAATGAATCAGATATTTTTTATATTACCCATTCTGGAAAACGATTGTGCTCATTTATATTATACACTATTATAGATGCAGAATATCTTCATATTTAATATTATTTGGGTCGGGTCAGTTGTTGAGTGGTCAACGTCGTTGACTGCTGTTGTGGGTGTTCACAGGTTGAAATCCCAGTATGGAGAGCTTCATAAATTGTTTGATTTACGGATTTCCGTTCGAAGGCATGAATGTCTGTGATGTCTAAAATTCCCTCCCATCTATCCAATAATTATAAGGATTAGCATTAAGTCTTGTCCTTGCCATATCCTACTATCCTTACTATCTTCGAAAAAAAGAAGTTGAGCTACCGAGTAACAAGCAGTTCTTGTAAAAAAAACTTCAGTTTAGATAAACCACATTAGGTGTCAATATGTTCAACATCGAATGTGCTCTTTAAGTCACAGCTGACATAATAAATACTGTAGGTACATAATAAATATTTTTCAGACTAATGTTAATATTTATAGTAATATTAACAATGCACAGTTGATACCAAATTATTTATAAACGTATCATCAATATTGATTTCTCATAACAGAAGCAATGTCAATTGTTTATATATACATTTAAATAACTTTTGACCAATCAAAAATGCGCTGTGTTGTACTGCATATAAATGCAATGTTGCGTGCAGTTATTTGTATACACTATTGCGTCATATATATTTAGGAATTATTATCTTACTGTCATTCAGATCGAATTCTCCTCTTCGTAGCATTTTGAGAAGCCATTATTTATTTCAAATTATCCGACTGTAGTGGCATTTTTTGTTTTTTATTTGTTGAGAAACATTATAATTATAGCAACATAACACAGCTTATAGTACTTATTCTACTAAAATATGATCAGTCCCAAATTTGATTGGATTGACAATTTTAATCGATGAAAGCATACAATTGTATGTATCAATCATCTATGGCCGTACTAAAATAATAACCTGTTATTTTCAGTATCATTTTAACACCAGAGAAATGCTTATTATAAATATTCTAACTTGACCCTCCACCCCTTGACGTAACTAGAAAAAATCACTGCTTACTCCGGCGCTATAGCAGTTACGCCATTGCTTCCACCATGTAAATTTCGTCGCGCTCTGTCTCTTGGACGTGCATTAAAAACTAGGATCAGGTGTTTTTGCTTAGGAGTGTCAAAGTAGTAACTCCTCAAGACTTCGTTACATTACTTTGAAAAGGTTCTAATTACACTTGACATATTTTGGAATACGAGCGTTTGAAGTTTTGACTGATCATATTTTATATTTTGAAGGAAAAAATATATTTTTAATTAGTGAGTTAGCATATATTATATTTATATGTATAAATATTTTATTTGTTGTTCATATAATGTGTTTGAACTAAAGCCTTTATATTAGAAAATAATGAGTATCTAAAGCTTTAATTAGTACTGATAACAATAGTTTGTTTGAAAAGGTTTTATCGGATATTTCAATTTTATCAAACAAAATGTTCTGATTTTTGATATATTTATTAAGATTATATATTATTATGACTTGCTGAACCATATAAACTAACAATAATATTATAATACAACAGAATAATAATACATACATACTTTGAATGTTTGAACGAACTCAGCTAACTTTCGTCAATGACCACATCGATAGAACAATATAAGTAAAGGGTAAAACACTGAATGTTCGACATGACGATAAAACATTTTCAAAAAAACTGATGTGTATGTTTTTTTTCTGTGAGATGATAAAAATTAGTTATATCGATTCATAGAACCGTATAAAACAAATTTATGAAAAAAAATGTGTGGATAGAACTCCGAAATACTGGCAACTCCCTCATCAAACAATATATGCCTCTGAAATCACCGTATATTTTCCAATCAAAAGGTCATTTTAGGCCAAAATATCAGTTAGAACCTTTTCAAAGTAAGTTAACGAGTCTTGTCTATCTGCATTCAAGTGCATAGCAGACCCTCTGTGTGTTGATATTTATGCCGTAATGTTTTCAAAGCCAGTTGCATGACCCATCGGTACAATTGATGGTTGAACTGACAGTGATACTTCTCGAAGGATGTGATTTACATTTTTCGAGATCGCAACATGTTCATGTCTTTTCTCTTCGAGTTAACCTCCAGTGATGTTGTTCAATTTATTGCCTCTTTAATCTATAAACGATTTAAGGATATAAAACTATCTAATGCATTGGCAATCAGTTGATATGCCATACATATATTTCTTTCGTATGCTTATGGTCGTAGTTTAAAAAAATTTCAATAACTTACTCTTGATACAAATAAAGAAAATCTGTAAAAATATGTCGCACAGCTCAATGATATTATAGTTTTTGCGACATGGGAAGAGGTTTCCAACAATAACTTACACACCTACTTCTTGCATTGCAAAATATTAATGATTATGCGCTGTCCGTATACTTAAACGGATGCGAAATAATTATCCCAATTCTTCAATGTACTATATTCACATCAGGTAAAACAGGTAGCCGTTTTAACGTTGGTTATAATATATTCATAATTCAACGTTCAATCGAAATGCAGAGTAAGTTAGTTGTAGGTGCAAGATGGCGTGCCCCAGTTGAGAGAGCGTATTGCCATTCTAAAAATAGGCTTTCGCTGCGATACGTGACTAAGCTTGTGACCGAATTAATTCTGTTTAGCTATCAACCAGAATGTAATTTGTAAAAACGAAATTATCGGCGTTTGAACCAGTGTTCAGCCTAAAAAAACCCGAACATAGTTAATAATTCAAAGCATCAGAAGAACAGAATAAATGTTTCGTAATACAAATCTATACAATGTAACAGAAAACACATATAAATCCTTCTGTCTGTCAGAAGAGCTCTTCCCAAACGATGAACAGCAGCGACGTGAAATTTGAACATGTCATTTTGGCTGTCATTTCTAGGTCCATTTTTCTATTTTCAACTTTGAACCATTTTATTAATTGATGGACTATATTTTGTAGGTAAGGTCCACGGTGATGTTTTCAACTTTCAATTTTTAACATTATAATTTTTTATAGATGGAATTTATTTTGTGGATGTGTAGTGTTTCATAAGGTACGGTCCACGGTGATATTTTCAACAATAACTAGCACCAAAATAACACCAACGTCTAAATGACCTAATGTTAACGTCCTCTATCTCGGGTGAAGTTGGGTAATAAATACTAATTGAGTATAAATTTGAGTATACCCTTTTTTCTCTAAATTAGTACAGTAAATCTTCGATATGGGTGACGGCGTCCGTGGCGCAGTTGATAGCTTTTGGGCTACGGCTACGGATGCCTCGGGTTCAATTCTCGGTGCGGACAGTTTTCATAAATTGATATTTAAAACGATTTATGGATTTCTGTTCGTAGTTCTGAGTGTTTGTGTTGTCTAAAACTCCCTTCTTACCCACTCATCCCATCGTCACGGGGCGTAGCGAGAGCGATTAGCTAACCACTAGTCCTGTCCTAGTCCTATCCTTATATCCCTACTCTCTTCGATAAAGAGAGGTTGAGCAACTGAGTAACAAATAGTTCTCATAGAAAAATTTCTGTTGAGGTACCTCCATTAGGAGACCATATGCTCCAAATTGGGAGCGGACATGGAAAAAAATCTTCGATAGAACGCACCTCGATCAAATGGATTTTCAGGTCAAATATGTATTATTAATGTGAGAAAAAGTGTACACAGAGTTCTGCTCATGACTAGGACGTGATCACACAGCTGTAACAGTTTTAAAGCGTGCCGGCCGATGATTTGACATTTCACTCATCCACACATCAATAATACGTCCTATTTTTTTCAAATTAGATGTACTTATTTTATTAATATAATGTCTTTCCTCCAAAAATTGACGGTTGAAACATAATTCGTGTGATATTTGTGTCATTGTCTTCAGAACTTTTTTCCCGTAAAATTGTAAGAAATTCTAATAAAACAGTATATTTATGAAGCTTAACTTTTACATAAATCCATGTTTAAAAAATAATTCATTACAATGAACTTGGGAGTTGGTGGGGAACCTTTTCATGTTGGAAAGCCGCATTCAAGTATTTTCAATATAAGGTATATAGGTTTGGCCAGCTAAATAAATAAGTCTTCAGTTATAATATAACTATTATATCAAAATGGTCAGTTACTAATTTTTACAGTTAGTATACTTTAACATGTATCTTTCAAACTTTTTTAAGTCATTGCAAACAGGGGAAGGAGGTTTTGTTCCGCGGCACAACAAATAAAGCTGACTTAGAAAATGAAATGTACTTTATTAATATATATAAATAAAAAAAGTCTTAACTGGGTAACAATATTGTTTGATAAACTATAATGTAGGTATACTGAGGTGGTTAATTTCTTTTAAGTGAGAATGATTTTCAGAATCAATTAAGTCAAAACGTGTCTCTAAATTTGATAAAACAAACACACAACTCTCATCTACCACATTTAGCCGCTCTCGTTTTTTTTTATTTGATTTCCGAAAACCTTTCTGAAAAACTAAAGCGTATAAGCTGTGAGTTTTTTGCTTGTCTTGTCCACAGTTCTAATTTGTCTTCATTTGTCGCGGCACATAGTTTTGCAGACACTGATTAAACCTAATATAATCTTACGTAACATAACCAAGATTATGAAAAAATGTTATTATCGACTGACTATTCATTAAGTTGGTTACTGACAATGAAGGCATTATGTTACTGACTATATAATTGGTTGCCTTATTATGAAAAACAGGGTGCCCTCCAGCGTAACCCTGTTAAATACATTACGTAACCCGATATGCTCAGTAAAAACTATAAATTCAGTTCTTGATTACCTCGTCCTCAACCACAAGTGGGTAATGTAATAATCTTGTCATGGCAAAGGATACTATTATACATTTAACTACTCTGATTACCCTCTTTTACAAGAGTTCACCTCGATCTCGGTTTTGAAAATGTATAAAAAACTTACTTGAATAAAAGGATGTCATAAAAATATGTACATATATTATACACATTGATTATAATGTTAGTGTTGGGTAACACGAAACTCATTTTACCAATTTTAAATAATATACAGAAATCGCAAACATCAAGAATTATTTTGTTTTTTAGTATCAGACAATGGTAGCCTTTTTTGAGTATTGAATGTCAAATCAACAATAACATTTTAGAAGATTTGTAAATAAATTAGCGACGGAACTAAATCAATAATTCAAATGCAAAAAATTTTAAACAACAGTAGTATTTTACTGAACTTACAACGTATATGTAAGTTTTATACAAGTTTTGTGACGAAATGCGACGATGGTGAGTGGTGCCAAAAATTAATCAAAGCCATATTACGCCATTCATGGACGTGACATTTAGTGACAGATTTAAAGATTCTGGTAACACAACCACAGTCCCGAAGCCAAAAGGTTCGCGTTGGTGGGGGTTTGCCTTTCTTGGTTTTGTATTTTATGTGTTTTCATCAATCTTACCACATACTAACACACATACTTGAATATCAAGTTCTGCTGAGATGATCCATTAACTCTTTAGTGCCTAGCGAGTCTATTTGGACGTAAATATCTTCTCCCAAATCTTAGTAGATGTAGTGTTTTATGAAAATTATTACTTATTACATTATTAGCCATTGTAGTAAAAAATAAAGTAATAACTTAATCAAATTATGTCTGCAGGTCGGCTGTAGTATTGCTCCATATGGACTTGTTGAACATTAAATGGAAATCATTTTTTGATTATTTTCTGTTTTAAATTTAAAAATGGATGCAATTTAATGCTCTACGATCTCTACCTACTGGTTGAAGAACGAATGAAGTCATAGGATATACTTAATGGCTTTAAAAAATACAGTATTAAGTCATATTGTTATTTTTTCTTTTTTCCATGTCCGCTCCCAATGTGGAGCATATGGTCTCCTGACGGAGGTATCTTAGCAGATTTTTTTTACGAGAACTGCTTGTTACTCAGTTGCTCAACCTCTCTTTTTTCGAAGAGAGTAGGGATAGAAGGATAGGGCTATGACAGGACTAGTGGTTAGCTAATCGCTCTCGCTACGCCCCGTGAGGATGGGATGGGTGGGAGGGAGGACTACGAACAGAAATTCATAAATCGATTGAAAGAGCAATCTATGAAAATCTATGACATCCGTAACCGTAGCCAGCGACGCTACCAACTGCGCCACGGACGCCGACATGAAAACCATGATATCACTATAAATAACTCATCGATACCAAATCTTACGATTTGTATGCCAAAAAGATTAATAAAGCACGATTAAAAAAAAAAAAAACAATTGTATATGTCAGCGGGAGGGGAGTACTTTGAAAAAGAAATAATATTTTAAATGCGATTACCTAAGAACTTGTTTTTATGATTTAATACCTTCCGTCAGATACCCTCGATCCTCGATGACCCATAATGGCAGTGGGCACTGTTATAAATTATCAACTGTGTTTTGGCCAATTGGTAATACGAAAATACGAACATGACTTAATGATTGGACCTCATTTTAAAGACGACAGAGCGGGTCTCGGTCAAATGATGCAAATTAGAAAAATAAATTGACCACTTTTTGGAAGGGAAATATCATTTTACGTTGGTTTTAGATTTGAAAATTATGACTCGACCACTTGATGTAAGCCATTATTACATCGACACTACCTAATTATAATCCCGTATCTGCCAAACACGACAATTTACAGGTGTGGATTTCAAAGATTTATAACTCACATTCTATAAAAACAGTCTTTTCTCTCCCCTGAATAATTTCAATATTGAGGCTTACATCACTGAAAGCAACTGAATGATATGCAAAAAATAGTCGAGAAATTAAATTACCGATGTGACCCCTATTACTGGAACCAGTTGCATAACGTTTGTCTATTTAATTTCTATTTGTTTTGTGCGTGTGTCATGCGAATAAAAATACTCCAAATAAAAAGCTCGTTTAAGGTCATCTCCATTTCATAATCAAAGCCGATATTATCTGCTTCGTAATATCCCACGGTGTATTTTAATGTCGATTGTATATTAAGGAAAATATTGATGTCGTCTATTCAGACCTTAAACAGTGGCCAGCGCTTTTAACCTGAAATGTCCGGTGATATGACATTTAACTAAAATAATTATGTGTTCACTGAATTTATATTGTTTTGTGGATGGCCACACTTTAAGATTCAATTAGGTGCGACTTGGTTCTGAAACGATACTAGTCCGTAAATCATAAAGCACAAGAAAAGGGTAGGTATTTAAACAATAAAATATTTTATTTGTAAATACATTTACTAAGTGGGTGTATTTTTTTCACTTTTTTGATACCTTCTCATAATTAAATTATGTATGTTCATTTTATTGTAGTAGCCTCTAATGATCGCGTTGAACCTAATTGAATATCAATAGTTATTTTCGGTTCTTCGTCCATTCCCTAATATCCGAATTCCTCACCCTAAATATCCAGCACAAGCATCTTTTATCGAAGCTTTTCGTTGTTTTCGTCAGGTACCATGACTCGCTAACGTAAAGTAGCCCTGGTATAATGCAAGCATTGAAAAGATGGCATTTGGTTTTAACCGTGTACAGTTGCGTGTCCAATCATTAAGATTGATCTTACAAAATTTTTTTAAGAGATGAAAGACTATTTAATCAAAACATGTTTTTACTAACCTGGCGGCTTCAGATCTAACTAACTAAGTAAATCCTATGTTTTTGCACTAAATTGGAATTCATGTTTATGTGTTCATAACATTTGAAATGTAATGGCTTTCTAACGTTTGATCCAGAATAAGAAACATAGTTTAGTATTTTTGTTCTTTTGAGTAAAAATTGTAGATGACGCGTTTTGGCCGTGGGCCTTTTTTACGAGGAAAGTTTGAAAAGTTTGAAGAGAAGCAAGTCATTTCTTTGTTAAAACATAATAACATATATTTCAAAGAGAATTTCGAACACATCGTTACTTACGCACCGAATGTATCTGAAATTTTGGGAAACTCACACAATACAGTTACTTACACGTAATGTGAATACATTCACTCTCTCACTCGCTCTGCCGTTAGAGCATGATTTTTCTCGTTTTCTGCCGGCACTACCACGATACGTTCGATATGAATGCGGTCATTAACAATGCATTTAATAATTTATTTCGTTTTGTGTATTTCACATTACATACATGTAAATGTGGTTTTTCCTTAAGTCGACATTAAAACTGTGCGTCCGACGTCAGCTCGTTTAAAACATTATCTATGCACTAACTACTCGATCAATAAATAATTTTACTGTGCATTACCTGCTTCATTGTAAGAGCTCGAAACAAAAGCAATTAGTTATTAGCTTGACCTTTATTAATACCACTGATTTATTAATAAAGTTTCTATCTACACCGATTGATAGCCTTCAGAAAATTCATATCTACCTTTACAGAATAAATTGAATGGCGTATATCTTCATGAAAAGTCGAAACAAGTTTTCATTTGTCTCGCCGTCAATTATAGTTTCAATAGAGAAGTTTGAAAGTATGTAGTTGCAAACAATATTCGAAATAAGAATGTTTTTGGCCATAGAGTAAAAAATTCGGATGGGTAGGTAAAAATAATGCACGGGATATTTGATATATCAATAGTTATAGCAATAGTTAATACAAGATAGGTAATCTTAAATTTATAAAATCACGGAATCGTGACACAGTTAATACAGGTAATAATTATTTATCTACATGTAAAAGGCCTAACAGTAATTTGTACCGTAATAGAGTGTACGTTTGAAAAAAAGAAACGGTTGACCACTAACAGGTTAATCCAACTTACGCAATGTTTATCTTTTTATTCTCAAGATTGAATACCTAACTGCTTGCCTATCACGGAGATGCATAACACAGTTCTATATTCACAATGAGAGTATAATAACACGTAACACAAATAACGGTTCATTACAAATACGGATGTAAAAGCACTATTTTAATTGTATTAATGCTTTTTAATCTTGAAAATTTATTTGTTAATCATTTGAAAACTTTAGTTAGTTCATATATTTAATGAAAACTCTTTATAAATCACTTTTTATAATACAAATTATATTATGTAAAATATGAGATACGTGTCTTTGAATGAACAGTTGTATACATTTTTACAGTGTTACCAATTGAGACCATGAAAAATTAAAGCTAGTTTTTTATAATACTTATAAATCAGGCCAAGTCTTAAGTTGCGTTGCGATATTTGATAATGAAACTAAGTGTAATTTTATTTATACGCATTCAAATTGCAATATTTTTTGGTGCAAATTATGCGATCAATTTGCTTAATATTGCGATCATAATAATTGTATTGTGGAAAGATCTTTTATTATTATATTATATTGTGGTTAAAATAGTTTTTGAGTTTACAGAAAAGAGGAATCTTGCGGAGATTCCATTCCGTTCAAAAGAATCTGTTAAGAAAGTTCTTTAGCATAGTGATAACAAGTAAATTTTAAATTGGGAGCAGTCCCAATGTAGAGGATAAATATGAACTACTCATGGAATATCTCAACACAAGTCGTTTGACCTCTTTATGGATAGGGTAATGAAAAAGAATGGTGCTTGGAATTGACCAATAATTAGGTTATTGTGGACGGGTTAGTAGGGAGGAATAAAAACATCACAGACATTCATGCATTTATTAAACTAAGAATCCATGAATTGATTGAAAAATCAATGCATGAAAGTTTACATTCGGTGGATCGAAACCTTGACCGAACAGCAGAGTCGGAGGAAAGACCAAGAGCCAATAAATTATACCAGATTTATTTTTATTCGGTGAAATAAAATCGTGATAATGCAATTTGCTAAAACTGCGACCTAATTCCGCACCCAGTAACCTCTTACAAAGCGCTATTGGGCGGTTGCTAATGAAAACTCGCGCGCGCTTTCGTCCAAACCAAAGCGCTCGTGGCAGTAAAGTTAATTGGATAGGCAGCTCTTAAATTTCCACTGGCACGTGAAAAATTAGCGCAATGAATCCTGCAGCCTTTAAAATTAAGATACTATACAAGAGTGGCGACTCTATCGGCGCTGAAATTTTAAATACTGGGTAAAGAAGACGCCACTTAAAAATACGTTTTTTGTCTTCTGATTTTCAAAATGAAATTTTTTGAAATCCAAATTGTACAATGTTACTTCAAGGGGTTTAACAGGTAGAAGGATGTGTCAAGACAGATAGCAGGTACTGGCATATGGGGCGATTTGGGAAGAAACAAAAATGTTCTTGCTAAGTCCATCAGTCATCGGAGTATATATAAATATATTGTTACAAAAAATATGTAACAACTATATTTAAACCAATTTTTACTATTATCAAGTAATTACAAAAGTATTTGCTGAGTCTCGAGATCTGAATCGCAATAGTTGTATTGATCGAGAAATCAACAAATGAACAAAATCTAGATGTTATAGCATTTGAACACTTACTTGTCACACTTAATGCCACTCTCGAGCTAATTATCTTTTAATAGCCTGATTGAAATGATTTAAACCAGAGCCGTCGCCTCCTTTATCGCAGTAAAATTATTCAAACCCCCTCTACGTAAAAACGATATGTCAAAATTTCCCTATTGTGTGTATTTATTTCATGGAATAGATATCTTGAAATAGAAGCTTATTTACACTTGACTGGTGGTAATGCAGAAGAATTGGGATACACTAGCGCGAGGAAATAACTATGATTGAGAGTGATGATTGATGGCATCATCACAAGATACAATTTATTATTCAATGCCTCATTCGGATTTCGCCAGCGTTCCCCAAATGCTAAAAATATTTTTAAAAAAAAAAACCCAGTTAAGAAACTGCATTAAACTAACGTTAGCTGATAATTTAATAACACATGTGCTATATTATTACCTAACACGGGTAAGTCACAGATTTCTGGTGCGATATAAATAAACCATGACTAGTAGATTTGTATGAGAAACATCGATTGGCAAATTGAATCATGATAAATTACCTTCATCTGTCCTCTAGGTAAATATTGTGTACTTCGTCATGCTCCATTCACCTGGTTCTTTAGGCTATGGACCATAACGGTCAAGATCAGCAGATACATTCCAGTGAAAGCGAAACATTTGTTGAGAGCATTGGAAAACATCAAATGGTGTGACAACGAATTCTAATCGTACATTATAATAATTATGCTTATACAAAATTGAATAATTATCTTTTACGTATACGTTGTCACCTGATGATTTTCAGAGCATAATATAGATGTCTAGTCGAGCATTTTAAAACAAATCGTTTTTATGAGAACTGGTTTTCAAAAAGTCAGCTTCTCTCTCTTTGTCTCGTTTCAGTTAGAGCAAGGGCCTTCAACCTTCCACAGATTTCGAAACTCTTCTAGTTACTTTTAAGGTGTTAGCTGTCAATTCTTGGTGGAAAGACATTATATTTTAAAAAATAAAACACAATTCATTTGTACTACTTCCACATATTTATAATGATCAGGACCGGTTTCGCTCATCACGAGCTCATCAGTTGATAATGCTCGTGATGAGCGAAACCGGCCCAGATCATTATAAATATGTGGAAGTAGTACAAATGAATTGTGTTTTACTCTTCTAGTTTATAATATTCTTGTGTTATCGTGTTATCGGCAGCTATGGATATTTGTTTCATTAATAAAATCGGTAGTCTGTTCCATAAACTTGGAGGAACCCTTCAAAACTTTGCGGAACCCAGGTTGAAGAACGCTGAGTTAAAGTAATGATAGAGCTAACCGTCAAGATACTCAATTAAGTGATTAAAATGGAAATCCGATTCATGTACAAGTTATATAATATAATAGACGTACTAATAAAATTCACATTAAACTCCACAATGCCAACTTTTTGATGTATTTTAATATTATAAAAAAATATTTATATTATAATTAGTAATTGCCACCCCATCCGCTGTTTAGATAATGAGATTACGGGATTTTGTAATTTATATTTCGAAATAATATCATTTTAGCTATCTTATATATTAATAGCCCAGAGAACTCTGTATATCACATGTAGGGATGAAATTTTCTCATGACCGAAGCGTCACGGTTCGCCGTGTATAATATAAAAATAAAATGTTATGCAGTGGAAACACAGTTCCGACGTACTAGATATTTTAGACATTCATTAATTAAATTTCAATACCGTCATCTATAACGGGTACGGTTATAGTAGTCATAATATAGATGCTATCCTCATATTATGAATATTTCAACAAATTATTCAAACATGACCATATTTGAAAATTTAAAAACATGTCTAATAATATATCTCGCAATTGAATGATTTTTTCATAATAAATAATAATAAATATTCCGTTTGACATGAAATTTGATAATTTTATCGTTAATCGAGACGTTATAACAAACGCCTCTATCAAAGCACGAAAATTCCCCAGAATTCCATGTTTAAAATCTTGAGTAATTCGTAAGTAAAGTGAATCATTCGATATATAATAGTTTAACATACGGATTGTCGGTATATTGAGATTTCAAATTTGGATGTCTCAATTATAAAGTTTGAAGAATTTTTGAAATTCAGTAACAAATCGAATTTATTAAATAAGAAAAGGTTCAATGTCTCTGTATTCAGTGGAACTCCCTGCATTAACGCTTGCGGATATACCTATATCTGAAAATACAGCCTTCGTTGGTTGTTATTGCCAGCATTCATTTCACTTTGACACGTTTTTATGTCAAAAAGTCGCGATCAAGCAGATTTTATAATCTCAAACAAGTATATCTTACGGCACTTAGATACATATTATTTTCTTTATGGTAAATGACGTTTGTGAAATTTCTTATTATTCTTGTATTGTACGTGAATAAGTCATGGAATACAGGGAATTGTCTATGAAAACAACTTAAGAAAAAGAAATATGTAGTGAGCGAGTGGTTTATAAGCAATTAATCTACACCCCGTTTTTAAGTGGGCAATGTGGGAAGGGCTGAAAACATTGACACATAAAACGCATTCGAATGGATATTTATGAATTATAAATTGTACGATCCGATGCCTCCAAATAAACTAGGAATAAATGTATCAACATAATAATAAAAGATGTTACCGATCCGGTTGCCATTATTTCTGAATATACCCTGTGGAAAAAAAAGTGAATCCTCTCCGGCAAACCTTTCAATTAAAACTTACCTTCTTAAATAATTTTCAAAATACGCATCATAAGAAAAATCTTAGAATAGCAATAAATTAAAAAATAACGAATGACGAATCTACACAGTTTATAAGTTTCTTGTAGTAACGCCACTCAATTTACATAAATCAAATAAAAAATGGGCATGTCAACGTGAGATTAATTTGAAATACAGTCCTACAAGACGTGATTAATAGATATTAAACGATGATTGTAATATAATAGTAGCTTTATTATCTCCATTCTAAACGAGGTCATAAATTATGCATGTAAAATATACGTAAAAAAATTACCTACCTACTTCAATTTGATCGATACAATGATGCGTGCTAGATATTAAACGTTTTCAAAGGCACACATAAATTTTCTATCCGCCTATCTATTTCAGGAAAATCGATAGCTTTATGGTCATTGTGAGTGACAAGTTAAGTAAATCGATTGGGAATATATTACACGCAGTTATGGCAACTCTGACTTAACGATGCTTAAAATTTAAATAGCGTTTCGAATTTCAAATGAATTTGCTTAGTCAAGCTATGAATAAGTTAAGAATTATTCTGTATTATTGAAAATACACCCTTATGCATATGCGATTTTAAAAGTAAATTAATAAGGTTTTTTTCATTAACTTCTGCAATAGATTCGTGGTATCCAAGATATCAATAATTGCGATACTGAATTCAAATCAAGAAGGCGTCTGCACGGTACTGATATGTTAGATGTATTCATCCTCCGATTCATACTCGATTAAATATTATTGGTGGTCGATAAAGCTAGCATTTTGGTAATCGTATAGAAACACTATGCCACTTTTAAAATTGGTATTTTGAACTAATGTCGTATAGAGGAGAGGAAATCAAAAAAATACGCTCTAAAGTTCATTTGCTATTTATGATGCATACTCTCTTTTTTTATTTAAAACATTCTTAACTCCAGATAGTTGATATTTTCATCTAAAATTTTTTAATTAAAATTTAGCTTTATGTATGATATATAGTTTTATTTAAATTATTTATGAGTTTTCCACCAAGGATTAACAGTATCAATTTGGTTTCGCTTATTAGAAGGTATGTTTTTGTGGCAAGTCCTTACAGGAAAAATATATTAAACAAACAAATATGCCGTATGAAATGTATATTGAGAAACACTGTTATAAATGAAAACCCACGGGACCCGGTTACGAAACTTTGCTCTACTTCATAAATCTGTGGCTAAGCGATAAAGACGGCCAATTTGTAAAATCAATTCAATTGAAGCTTTGGTGATATATTTTTATTGATTGGACTATAAATACGAAGTGGCGATTCGCATTAGTTATAATACTTCAAATGATTAGGCAAAGGATGTGTTGAATATAAATATCTCATAGACGTTTTCCAAAGTGGGTTAATAGTAGATTTTATTCCAGCGACCCTTCCAAGGTATCGTTCTATTAAATTTATGAGCCGTGGTATTGCCACTGAAGCTATCATTTAAAGAGATCGTCCAGCTATAATAGAAAATAAAACATGCAGCAGAACTTTCGATATCAATGAGATCCACAATAACAGTACATTCGCAGTCAAAAATGTTTTCAAATTAGATGGCTGACATCTTTTGACTTGTGCTGCTTTTAAATGTTATTTCCACCAACACAAAATTCCCTCTCGTCTTAATAAATTGAGCCCATATGCGGAAAACAGCGTTAGTCTTTATTTGTTTTTTTTGTAAACACATTTATCCAATAACAGATTTTTTGATCAAGAAACTGTGTTCTCTATAAAATTACTCAAACCATCTTAATTCATCAAAGATAAATATTTTCGATAAAGGGTATCTCCATAACAGCCAACTGCTATTATCTATGAACTATATATTTAGGACAACGCTGTTTTTCTGCATGGGAGCTCAATTGGCAATTTTATAAGTTTTTCCTTCCTATTCAGCTACTCTCCAGGGTAAACCCTAAATTTCTAGTCTCGACAGGATTAAAATCAATTCATTTGTTAAAGATAAAATTCAGCAATACATTTGGATGAAGAAGACTAAATCTCAGTATCTACCTAAATCCAATGTCGATTAATGTATTTTCCGTTCAGCTCCGGACACTCAAGGTCTTCGAAAACGTTTCTTGATTTTGTTAAGAGACTTAACAGGTCATCATTTTCCATCCGGTTTTTCGAATATCAGTTTTTCCATATGTGACTCGTATATGTTATGTAAGTTTCTAATAAAGTCTTGTCAGATTGACTTTAAAATACGTATGCACGGTGTTCCTTTTTCGCAATTCTTTCTATGTGACATTAATAGGTCCGAAGATACCACTCGGCAAAATCCTCCCTAAGGATGTGACACACCCTGGTTTTTTTGTTAAGTTTAAGTTTTATTAGGGTCCATAACTGAGAACGCACCGTGTTAATGACAATGATTCGTAGAAGTCGATCCGACTCTTGTCATGAAGGGTGATCGGTCAATAGCCGGCGGACACGTTCGCTGGATGAATCCATTTTTGACGGAAAGGGGTGGCTCCGACGGTGCTGCGTCAAAATTTTGATTTTTGCGGAATGTCGATTGCTAGCCTTCGAACCGGGAGAGCCGCGGGCCCCCTTGGCCGGCACTGTTGACGTTGTGGATTGTTGGTGTTTGTTTTGAAATTGGACTTAATTTAAAGTCGTTTGTCGTGTCACTTGCATTATAACTTAAAAGTAAATGTAAATGTAGACTCAATTTTATGTGTTAGGAATTATTTTTTTGTATTCTAAACCATTGCATCTTCGATTAAAAATAGATAAGAGTTCAACCGGATTTGAAATGGTGTTTGTTTGAGATCCCAGACCTTCCAGGACGTCGATAACCGACCATTCGATTCGAGTCTTCTCAGATGTTATTTTATTTAATAACCTTTCTTTTGTTCATTTACGAGGTTTCCGGGCCACACATAACTCCTAAGTCTTATTAGTGATTTCAACAAGATAAGTTCAGGTGTCAGTCTCATTTTTTTGGAAAGTAAAGTTTCACGAGACTCTCTCGACAGAAAATACTGTAATTAATAATAATCATAAAAAAACACTGCTTTCAGTCCCTAATAAAAATATTATATGAAAGCCTATTAAATTTTCTCAAAAGATTTCAATTATTTTGTAGTTACGTAGTTACATGTTAGTTTGTTAACATTTAAAACGTTCATTTTATAATTAATTTTTTCTCACAATGAATCTAAATATGTACAATAATTTTTACTTAAATGTCAAGTACGTAGGCTCTGATTTGTTCTGAATTTTGTCTAATGCATCAATTTGTTTAACGATGTTGGGGAGTCGGAGTAGTGGTGTCTGTGATTGATTATTCATATCTTTGATTGAAGCTGGCGACATAATTAAAAAACGAAACAAGCGATCTGCCGGTAGATCGCGATTTCTGGCAATTTTGCAACTTCTTGACATCCACACAACACCGACGCTGTGCCGTTAGCAGGTATCGGTTAAATCAGTGCTTCCCAAACTTTGAGCCGCGAGACATCTGCGGGGGCGGCAAAATGTTCCTGTAGAGCCACAAGTATTTAATTATTCATTTTTTTCAAATTAAACATTATTCGTAATTTTATTAAAATTTTGTCTTTGAGGCGATTGTAAAATGCAGGCTGTATATAATGTCAAATAAAGGTTTTGATAAATAAATTAATTTAATTTTCGTGGTAAGGGGCCGTGGTTTCTTTTTTGCAAATTTTGTGTGCCGCTGTATACAAAAGTTTGGGAAGCACTGAGCTAAATGACAGATTTTTTAAATGACGCGTGTGTTGTGTGCCAAGTATCAATTCAATATTTCAGCTCACAAATAGCCCATTGGATTCCCAAGAATTGCTTTAAAGCAAAAGTGAAAAAAACTGCTTACTTGGCAAACACGGTGTTCAATCTTTCTTTACAGATATGCATTCTTTTTTCCTCAGAATAATGCCTGGTCCTCTCCAGATAGCTGCACCTGCCAATATTTTACCGGGTACGATTTATTTAATGCCACGTTATATGAGTTTAAAACTAAACCAGACCTACATTGTGTTTGCAGTGATAGATATCAAGATTCTTCGGGATTGCACAATTATGTTTGTTTAGTGAAAGATATTTTATACTGTTTTTGTTATGTTGAAATGCTCGCGATGCTTCTATTGGACATTCAAATCTAGTTGCGTGTCAAGAAAACTCACTGTTCAATCATAATAATTATTGAAATAAATTTTTGTATCGCCATTTTGTATATTTAGGTTATTTATTATTATTGAAGACTCCAATATAAAATTAATGTTGATAACTTTGTTATTCCACTCCCTGTGTTACTAAATATAACACTTTTCTCTTCTTTGAAGCATCTTCAGACTAAATTCAGAGTTGTGTCACAATTAGTAGCACATGTAGTGGAATAATAAAGTTATCAACTTTAATTACATGTTGAAAATGACTTCACACAAAGCTACTGCCGATTTTTTTGAAAATATTGACTTTGATTCTTAACTGACTTGTTATTCAAATATTCTTTAATAAATGACAGCTTAATTATTGTAATGAACTTATGCGTAGTCACAGGAGAACGTATGCACGTATATCACGTAAGTGTTGGGAAAAGTCCTACGTATATACGCTGTGTTTTTATCATATAAAATTTTATCTTACGTACTCAATTTCGCGATGTTTTTTTTATTCAAGATTAACACGGTCATATTACGTCATGCAAAATGCAGCTGCAAGAGTTATCCGAGACGTAATATTATAAATAACGATTATTCAAACATTCTCCGATTATGTCTGACCAGGTTCAGTCTGCTTATTTTCAAGGCAAACGTCCTCTTTTTGAGGTGTGTTGTTTTGCGTTCAGCTGTACCGACTAAGCTGTTACCGCGCCAAGCCTACTCAATGATTACATACGTGATAAATAAAGTTATAGGTAATTTGATAATAAATATGATGGAAAATGCACGATGAGATAAGGGAATGAGGAAAAACAATACACTGAAATGCTTAATAGTTACTTTAATGCAATGATGCACGAACTGTTTAATATTAGGGTCGATTTATCTACTGTCCAATCGATAGGGCGTCGCAGCAAGGGCATCCCATCCCGAACCTTTTTATGATCTCGTGATTTCGGGATTCAGAATTTCTCAATCCCGAGATTGGTCATTAACATATAATTTTATGCGTTAAATTGTACATTAAAAATTTATTTTAGGTCTATTATTGCTTCAATTCGAATGTATATATAGTTTAATATTTTTTTTGGGCATTCGAATGGTTTTTTGTATTGACTGGGAGTCGGACAGTCATAGACAAAAAATGAAAAAAAATCAATAAGCACAATGATCGAAATATTTTTATAATTTATTTTATTTATTGCATTATTAATGTAGGTTTTATCAGACGGTATCCAAAAAGAGAACATGTCTTTCAATTCCACAACAAAATATGGTCCTCCATTTCAAATTGGGTAAAAACGGTTGTTACAAAGTAGGGAGATCACAATACATTTATATTAATTACATAAGTGTTATGAAAAATTGTGTACATGAACAAACCGAGGTACAAGTTGTAGTTAACCAAGAAGTTTTTAATAGGAAAAAATGCGAAATTGTCTTTTAATTTACGCGAAAATAAATCTTCTTGTCATTGAGTCGTAGTGATAAAAAATTATCGGCTTGGGGTCACCCTGGTCTAGGAGGTCCGAGGTGGTCGAATTGTACGCGTGTTCGACGACGTCATTTGTTTTTGTTACGATTTTAAGTTTTACTAATTTTGTTTTACGATTGCTGAAAAAAGGTTTTTTAATATTTGAATTTAAAAAAAGCTTCAGTCTACGTAAAAGAATTCAAGAATAAATAAATCATCAATTAAAAAAAACACTATACAAATAATTATAACTGTAGCATCGAAAATATCTTCAATAGTATGTGTATTTTATGCAGCAGGATGGAAGTTATATCAATCTCTAAAATATATTGAATTATAATTATTATAGTCTTAGGAGAGCTTACTCGGTAGATACTGTAACGGTGCTTAGCGCCATGTGACACACCCTGTTTTTTTTGTTAAGTTTAAGTTTTATTAGGGTCCATAACTGAAAACGCACAGTGTTAATAACAATGATTCGGCGAAATCGACCCGACTCTGTCGTGAAGAGTGTCGGCATCGCCGACGGACACATTCGCCGGACGAGTCCATTTTTGACGGAAAGGGGTGGATACATCAGTACGAGAGTCCGATTTCTGATTTTTACGAGAGTCGTTTGCCAGCCTTCGAGACGGGCGAGTCGCCGAGTCCGTGGCCGGCACCGTTGACGTTGTGGATTTTTTGTGTTTGTTTTGAAATTGGACTTAATTTAAAGTCGTTTGTCATGTCACTTGCATTATAACTTAAAAGTAAATTCATGTGTAAAGTAAATGTAAATGTAGACTCAATTTTATGTGTTAGGAATATTATATTTTTGTGTATTTTAAACCACTGCATCTTCGATTAAAATAGATAAGTGTTGAACCGGATTTGAAACGGTGTTTGTTCGAGATCCCAGACCTTCCAGGACGTCGATAACCGACCTTTCGCCTCTCTTCGATTCGGGTCTTCTCACATGGTATAATGGAAACAATGATGAATTTTTTTTGCGTAAAAAATCATATTTTTCCGCATAGAAACAGCTTCCATTAAATAAAAATTCAAAATGAACGATCAGCAACAGAGATCTGAAACGATTTTTTACTATGCAACATCTTGGCGATCGTGGGAATGCGATCCTGGGAAAAAATATAATCTTGATAATAACTATTATATAATATTACATTTTTGATTGACCAAGATCGTTGATCTACTTCACAATTGCCGTTTAAAAACATCATCAGTCAGTAAATTTATAATTTGGTAAAAAAATCAGAAATTGTTTGTCGAATACATATATCCTAGTGGTTACACTTTGGACAAAGTTCTGTGAACTAGGGGTTCAAGCTCGTTGATCGATGTTCGCTTGCTCACATTGATGCGTCCAATTACATGGCTATTTTATTTTTGTTTTATTATATTATACTTCAGCTAATAGGCGGATCCAAGAGTGATGGAATTGAAGCTATAAGCAATGAATTTATATTCTTAAAATTGTATTACAATTTATGATAATACTACTTCCTGGTCAGATGGAAAGTCGTTCATTGCTGTATTCTTCATAAAAACATGACGTACACAAATGATTTTCTTTATAGCCACTATGCGACTGCATTAACACAATGGAAGCTACTGCCTTGTATGCTCGACTTTGCTTAATACTGTGGTTTTAAATTTACAAGTTTATTATCCCATCGCCTCCCGTTATATGTACACAACAACAATTGATAAAAACAAAACACTCGAATACCCACGCACCATCTTGACCCGATGCAGAGCTGTATGGAATTATTCTTTAACATTTATTTAAGTAAACAATTATCAGTTAAACATAAAGCAAACTTAATATTAAATTAGAATTGATTGATTTATTATTAAATTGATTGTGTATCTATGTGCGACAAGTGTTTCGCCTCTTAGGGAAGGTTAAATAATATTAAAAATGAATATCAACACAGTCACCGAAGATTAAACATATTACGAATGTGTACTAGATTCTACATAGGCAAAGTTTATCTATTATTACTTTCCTGTATTTAACCAGCCTATGTATGAAAAGATGAGTTTGCGTACATTATATATTATGTTATATTATGTAATGATTTTTTATAAGATTCCTATTTACTATGAGACCAGTTGTACTTCAAAGTGTTGCCATCAATTTGACAACTATGAAAATTGTTGCGTCCCTACTTAGTATAAGTGTGAAGTCTGTATTCCATATTCAAAGGTTATGCAATGTAAGGCGGTACGCAATAAAACAAGCTGATAAAAAACTGGTTTGCAAAATATCGCCATTTGCGGATACTCTATGCTTTTGCCCTTGGTGATGCTAAAAATAAAACCGGACGTCCTTTGATGTAATATTTGAGTAAAATTTGCGGAAGAGTTCATCGACCATTAATTTGTAAGTTTTCTGAATGATAAATTTCTTTCCGTAATTCATACGCGAAATAAATAAATTTTGTATATACTCAATTATTTTAAAAATACATTTAGCTGTCGACGAAAAGATAAAATTATTATCATACATCCTTTATTCGTGCTAGTAGGAATATATATAATAATATAATAGTAGACATCTGAAATCACAATTTGAGTGACAGGTTTTCCACAAGTCTTCGGAAATAAATGATGCCGACACACTTAAATTTGTATCTAAATATTACATAGCTGTATTTAATTAGGTATATATATTAAAATGGTAACGGATATTTCTTGTTTGCTAGTCATCTTCTCCAGAAGGTTTTGACCGTTTTAAGTGTTTTATTTTTCAATGATTTGGTGATACTTTTGGATGAAGGGATGTCTTGCGATCCAGTAAGGAGCTAGTACATGCATATATTACACTGATGTGCCAATCATTAGGGAATTTCAATGAAAATGGGATGCCAGAGGCAACGGATTATTTAAAAACTCATTCAATCTACTAAGTTCAAAAATCAATGAAGGATATACATATTTATATTTTCTATCGCTGTCACGTTCGGGCTGTAAATTTAAAACTTCAGCGCTGAAAATGTAGTCCCATAAGTTAGTAACTTTCCTTGTTAAGACTTCGAATGCCTTCAATACATTGATTGATTTGATAGTTATTTAAATATAGTAGTCAACACCTAGCCTTTAGCCCTTCCCCTAAATCTTACATCATTCTTCTATCTTTACCATCTCAGGAAGAGTGTGCGGACGACATGCAAGTAGTTCGTTAAACATCTTCTGATGAAAGACTCAATTAGAAGTCTACATTTGTCCGTGTAAATTGTCAATTGTACAAATAACTTACGATGTAAATATAATTCAGTATAAGAACCGGCTGCTTTTACTGACATATCTTAACTGAAATCTAAAACACAGAATCTAGGTATCATTGTAAAGCGGAGATTTGTTTATGAACAGTTTCTTAATGATTTTTCATTAAAAAAACTCAAGTCTACTACATTTGATCAATGTTTTTATATTAGTTCGCTTTTATATTTATCAGAATTGGGAATGTATTTTGCGGAAGATAATTTGAATAATGAGCAACACCTTGGGGCCTGAGTGCTTATATAAATTACCACCCACTTGTTCCTACTTTCAACAGCGTCATTCATCATTAACAACAAATTTCATTGATTTATTATACTAACTGTCTTGGAATAGTAATTAGTTCTTCATATATAAAGTCTATTTTGCCTCATCTACTTTTGGATTGCTATTTTTGGCTAATCAATTATTAATTATAAGATCGCGATGGAAGCATGTAAGTATTCAAATTCAAATTATTTATGTTAATAATTACGGCCCACATTCTTATCAAAAGTAGTTTTTCATTCAACAAGTTTAGCCTTCTTCATCCATTAATGATAATTTAGTCCATCCAATAACAATTATTATAAGATTATGATAATGTTAAACTATATATACGTATACATTCATATTCAAATTATTTATGTTAATACCACGTACATAGGCATCCTCTTGTTTTCGTCCAAATATAAATGAAATAATATAAATTCATGCGATAAGATATATTTTACGGTATCATCTTTAGAAAAAAAATAATAATAAAAGGCTGAAAACATTTTTTTATAGCCATTTAATTACAAAAAGAAGATACACCTGATAGATTAAATAAAATAACTTTTTTTGTATTATATCGACGATGATTAATTATCGAATAATCTTCTATAATTTTACAGATTTTTAAAATTAATAAACTGAATTATTAGCCTGAATTGCTTCTTAATATTTTACAAGCCAGAACTTTTGATAGCGATTTAACTGGAGGAACAAAACTTAAAATGTCCATAACTGAATGGTTGCTGTCTGTAATAGGTATGATGGAAAGTGCCAATACCTACAAAAACACAGAACTAACGCCGAGAAATTAATTTACAACAATAAGGGGTCTAAATATTTTCATATTTTTTTTTATTTGGTCCGTAAATGACGTATATGTGGTATGATATTTATTCAGACTTGCCTAGTAAAGAATATATAAAAAAAATCTTCGATTCAACTATATATTTGCCATTTTTTACGCTTGAATTGAGCTTCAAATCATGCTTCTGTTTTTTGCGATGTTAAAAAAACTGCGGTAAAAAATCTCCGACTAATGTGCAGATTATATATATTGCTTATCGCTTGCCAATAAATAATGATTGTGTGTTTTCAAATCAAATCCCATCAATCGTTCATTAAATAATTGATTCTCATATAGCAATTCATTATACTCAAGTTTATGATATTTGGTACAGGAAAATCCTGCCAAAAATCAATATTTGTTTACATTCTAAATTTGGGTCTGTTTGCTCAAAAATTTACGTGACCTCCAAATATAATTTAAGAAGATGGTCGATAAGCAATTCTTTTGAATTATTTTCAAGGAATTTATAAAATCACTATTTATTTAACGTAAAATACTAAACAACATCTGAAACGCATATATTATTAGAGTGTTGAGGTTAATTGTATATCTTCTATATATATATATAAATGAATGTTTGTTTGTCCTCGATGCATTCCTTTACCACTCATACGATTTCGATCAAACTTTGGTGAGTTGTTGTGCGCACACCCGTGAAGGTTTATGAAGAAAAAAAATTTAAATCTACAATCTAAAAAAAATAATGAAATACGTACAACTAGCGACATCTCTGAACATCTGTAAAAATACGAAATATTGTATAGCGGGTAAAGACAATTCAGATTCGGGCTTGGGCCGGGCCTGGGTAAGGAATTCAACTTAAGAAAAATATTTTGTACTATGTTCGGGTCCTGATTCAGCCATAAAACAATAGTTTTCATAACTTATATAATTTATTTCACACGTGCTATGAATATCCTTGGAAATATGGAAACAACATATATTGTTTGAAAAGTATAAATGAATTACTATATTAAATAATAAATCAGGCTTTTTTTCGGGATGTGAAAATAAATCTTGTTACAAGTGTGATATTGAGACTCGGGCTCGGGCTGGGTCTGAAGATGACGGGCTCGGGCCGGGTAATTTTATGAAATTTCAGTCCATCCAGACAACACAAACTCTTTCTTTCTTTGAGTGGCATCGCAACGCATGCCGGGTACTCACTAGTTACTTATATAAACTTTACCTTTTATGATACTCACATGACAAGTAAAAGAGCGGTTTTCTATATTGTTGTATATTTACTTTGAAACACTTTTTTACCAGTTGCTGTGGAGAGGTCTTGAACCCTTGTAACCCTCATATATACGACCTTGTGGTATAGTATGGCAATTGGGGTAGTATTATGCATCATATTTAACAAAAAATAATACATTTTGCCAATTAACAGTTAAAAAACTCTCGCGTTCAAAAATGACATTAGAAATAGCAAAACTTCAATCGGAAACTCAATGGAAGAAAACAATGTTTACGGAAAACAAAGGATCATCGTATAAATTTTGAATTATGAACGAACATACATTTGAATTGTGAAAGATGCAAACACTATGATAAAATATTATATTAATGTTTTATTTAAAAAAAAAATGTATTGACTTTTTCTTTGATATAGGTAAGTTGTCGATTCACATACTTTATGAAAAATACTACTCAGTAATGTTGTAAGTAATTTAATTTTTTTTTCAATGTTTGAAACTTATTTGAATAACTAAATTAAATTAAAAATAAGATTAACGTTTTTATTGTGAGAAAATCATATTTGGAATTAGTTTTTTGACGTCATGCAATATTCGAGCCATCATTATTCGAAGTTTGAATTTCTCTTGTTTTATTTCGCTAATATTGAAATAAAGCAGCGTTCTAGATAGGAACTACAAAATTTATCTAAATTATATCAGTCTATTGTAATTATTGTTTAAATACGTTTTTAGCCCATTCGTAAAGATAACTGCTTATTGTGTAAGGTATAATAATGCATAAAAACGAAATTGTGTAGCCTGTAATAATGCATAGAACTGTGTCACTAAAGAACTTACCGTAGAATGTTTTGGACTAGTTCCAAATATTCGTTGATGTTATGCAAATTTTTGTGGCATTAAAAATTCTTTTTTGCATATTTATTAAAGACTTGCAAAATAAAGCCAGAGTATTATGCAAGTATTAAAAAGAGATGGTCCTGTAGACGAATATTCAACGCTATTATTCCTTCATTCTATTTGATTGCGGAGTCATTGGTTCGTGTCGCCGTACGTTCACATTGATGCATTTATTTTTTCAATTGATTTATGGATTTGTGTACAAAAGCATCGATGTCTGTGTAATTCGGTAATGATTAAACAATCTGAAAAGTATTCATTTAATGGTGTAGGTGTATATTATGAAGTTGAAAAGACTAATTTACTGCTTCTATCAAGTATTTAAAATATGTTTTTTAATAACTTGTATATTTCATTTAAAAATTAAACTAAAGAAATATTTTTGATCACATGAGATCAACTCGATGTGAAAAGACATCAAAAGCATCCATACCAAATATATAAAATGTTATATTGAAAAAATCTACCTTTGATAAAACTTTGACGGGACTTATCCAGACCCATATAATAGTTAGAATACCGTTGTCACTACTACAACACAAAAGCAAAAAAATAACATGAAAAATCAGTCAACCACTATAACGCAAATGTACGCCTTTAGAACCAGTTGCTGTCAATGGGTTATAAATAAATATTAATGCAATAAAAAACGCTTTCATCTGAAATACAATCCAGGCTTACCACAATGATTTAAACAGGTTGAGTGATAAATAAACAAAAGAAAAAAAACATCCACTAGCGAATTCACCGGGGTGTGAAACTGAACCAACGAGGAGTGAAAGAGGAAAGGAGTATCAACCGACCTGGAATAAACGCCATTCGGGTCAATTCGTACAGGTTGCCCTGTGGAGCACATTGTGCATTATTGTTTATGGCAGCTTTGTGTGAATGTAATCGGGCAAAGGTCGTTATGTAAGAACGTTTGGGGGTAATAGAAGAAAATCTATACCTTGCGTGTATGATACCTTTGAATCGTACAAAATTTCAACGATTCAATTGTTATAATTTAAGACATCGACTGAGGGTGCTTGATGGAATTTCAATATCAAATTTGGATTATTGAGATTTTGTACACTTCCATGTATTTTGTCACTAACGACCCGGGTTTCGCCTTTCGGCATCTTCAGACATTCGAGCACACGAATGGACTCGAACTGAGAGACAGTAAACAGTGTCTAACGTTTATATAGAAGATACAAATGCGACAAATATTATTTACGAGGTAAGATATTATACGTCTGAGAGCCACACTGATACCTGAGTTAAAATTTCGGGAATCTCCCTAATCCTTATTTTGTAAACACCATATTAACAGAGTGGCGAATTGCCGCTTTTCAACTTCTTTTAGAAATACCAGTGATTTTACAATTATAATAGTATTGTGGGTTTTGACGGGATGTAATTCGACGAATGGGTAAATATATACAATCATTCCACATT
This sequence comes from Himalopsyche phryganea, assembly GCA_022494535.1. Lineage (NCBI taxonomy): Eukaryota > Metazoa > Arthropoda > Insecta > Trichoptera > Rhyacophilidae > Himalopsyche > Himalopsyche phryganea. The sequence goes on from JAGVSL010000030.1 coordinate 1,401,012, forward strand.
TAGTGACATCTGTTAGGTGTTTCAACGTATAGGATATAATAGCGGAGAATTAGGAAGGTTCAGCTGCTCATTCAAAATTGGCAAGGAATTCGTGTGCTCGAATGCCTGAAGATGCCGAAAGGCGAAACCCGGGTCGTTAGTGACAAAATACATGGAAGTGTACAAAATCTCAATAATCCAAATTTGATTTAATTGTTATATTGAAGTTCTATCAAGCACCATTATTCGATATCATAAATCTAAGTATACTTATCACCATTTAGTGGATTGGCAGTTTAAAAAAAATCGTACAGCTATTCACTGCTAATCATAGACAAACTGAGAACATTTTCTTTTGAAAGTGAATTACTGTCGGATGACTAGCGGCTGATTCATATAATGAAAAGTATGAAGGCCAACATTTGTATAACTTATGTCGTTATAGCTACGCAAACTTTGCTGATGTCACATTGTTGTAAATCGTTGGCGTAGCAAACTAAAATATATACTATAAATTAATGTCACACATAATTAACATAATGAAATACCATACTAAAATCGTAAATTTCGTAAGCATTTTTTGATCAAACTGTTGTGTTACTCAATTCAAAGATCATTTAAATTTAATAAAAAAACCGACAACCGGCGTAACGTCAGAGATATATTCAAAAAAACATGCATGACGATTACATAATATATACATCTAGAAGGAAAATATTATAATGTAAGACGAAATACCCCTTACACTTGAACTCACCGTATTGTGATTCGTTGTACTCGCTTGACGTTTCAAAATTGTTACAAATTTAATATTCAAAGGGTCTGATTCTTTGGTTTATATTATTTATTATTTTGAATATGCATACACCTAAAATTGATAACTTTTTCCAATTGTAGTGCTAGTAATTGTACCTACCTCGCCACACTTTTCTTGTTTAATAATTAAATAATTAGAATCAATATCTAATAATAGTACGACAGCATAATAACACATATTTAATGTATTGAATGTCTTATTTATGTCGAACAATCGTTATTATACATCTTATTAAGTAAGCCATTTCGTGTGGAGATACATTGGTTCAATGCAATAAAAATTTAATGACCAACCTGTAGCTGCGGAGCGTCGGCGTACGACGGCGTCGGATTTGAGAGGGTGGCGCTCTACGGTGAGGATCAGTCGTTCATTTAAGCTGAGCCTAAAAGATATAAAACGCATGATGTGCCGGAGTCATTAAACTATGATACATTACGCCTTCAAGCCTTTTCTATCCCTAAACCTGAAGCTCCCGAAAATAACAATATATCACGGAAACGGGTACTTCATCGCTTGAGTAAAATAAATAATTGATTTTACGGTTGAGGAAATTTGACTTCGGAGTGTGTTATCAATCATTTTATGGATATATTAATTTATTATATAGGTAGTACACACGATTTTCTTTTTGACAGGGTTATACGTTCCAGGGATCGAGATTTCAATTAACTCAATAACTATATATATAACATACTAATGAGTACCCGGCATGCGTTGCAATGCCACTCAAAGAAAGAAAGGGTTTGTGTTTTAATTCTCTGCACGTGCTGAAATTTCATAATATTACACAGTCCGAGCCTGACATCTTCTGTCCGGCCCGAGCCCAGATCTATTTTTCTCATCCCGATAAAAGCCCGATTTATATTTTAATATAGTAATTCATTTATATTTTTCAAACAATATATGATATTGTTTCCATATATCCAAACAAATTCATAGCACGTGTGAAATAAATTATTTAAGTTATGAAAACTATTGCCTTATGGCTGCCTCGTGACCCGAACATAGTACGAAATATTTTTCATAAATTTTAATTCCTTACTCTTATATTTTTCTCAAATTTGTTTTTTCATCTGGTTCAGAGAAGTCGCTAGTTATGTTGATTCTTTTTTAGATTTTTATTTTAGATTTTAAATTTTTTCTTCAGAAACCTTCACAGGTGTGCGCATAACAACTCATCAAAGTTTGATCGAAATTGGTTGAATGGTAAAGGAATACATAGAGGACAAACAATCAAACAAACCTTCATTTTTATATATATATATAGATATATATTACAGATATAATAGATTTATTCAGTTTCAATAATAAGACATGCTAAATATTTTCCTAATATTTAGTTGACATTTCGAAAACAAAAAAAATCGCTTTTATAAAGATATTCGTTCCTTTTTTATTTATTTTTTAAACTATGTCTTCTCCCAATGTGGACCATATGGCCTCCTAATGAAGGTATCTCAACATAAGTTTTCCTATGATAACTGCTCAACCTCTCTTTGAGTAAATATCCACGAAAAGAAATCCAAAAATCGATTGAAAAAGCATTTTTTTAAACTGTCCGTACCGAGACTTGAACCGGAGACATCCGTAACCGTAGCTAACGACGTTGATCACTACACCACGGATATGACAAGGTTTAGGTTTCTCAAAGATATTTAACTATAAAACTTCAAGTATGAGTTCATATGAGATAAATGAGAAATGACGAAAACTGATTTACATATATTTATTTAGTTTTTATCAGTTGAAAATGCTCATCTACCGTAAAAACCGATCCTGATTTAATTTTTAAATACCCAAGAACTGTTAATTATGTTTCGTTTAATAGAATTATCAAGAATTGTCACAAGTAAAACAAGCAAATATAAAAACATATAGGTACGGCATAAAGTCAATGTTGTCTATCGCAAATTTATCAAAATACACAATTTTTCTGAAGTATAAGGAAGTCGTAATAATATTGTCATCGACAACAGGCGGTGATTTTCCGCGATGTCAAATTAATGTGTATAAAACTTATTTATGGCCGATTCTTTTAAGATTTTGCATAGATAATTACGTAACCAGTTTCTTGTGTATACAAACTAACGGATGCCAAACATGCGATACAAATAAACGTATAAAAAAATGATACAGTAAATTGATTTCTCAATTTTGGTTTGTTCAAGTCTTTTTACAGCTCGATTCGTGTCATGTATTGTGCCGTTGTAAAATATTCGATTAACGAAATATGATCATATTAGCGGTGAACAAGGTTAATAATGAAATACAATTATGATCATTTTATATCTTCCTAAAATGATACTGCTGTGATTACAGCGCGATGTATTTTTACAAAACATTCATAACGTGTCGTTAAACTTTGAAAAGTATTCCATATTACAGTGAAATAGTCAGTAAACAAACATTAGTTATAAAATGGCCCGAATCCGATCGATACGTTCGACCTTTCGCCAGTGCCGCATCAGTTTGTTGGTGTTTATATTCGACATTTCGCTGACCCGGTTCTTTGCATTGGTGAGTATTTTAGTAAGTTGTATATTTAGCGCAGGAAATGTCACACCTTATTCTTCGTCTGTTGTCCTGAGAATCCGCCGCACGCGTCTGAGGTTCAAAAGCTCAACGAAATTATTGTAATATATAGTTTCTAAATAAAACTGTTACGGCAATAGTTTCTTTTTTGCCAAATTGAAATTGCATAGCATTTTAAAAACTTACGTTTTAAAGCAATGGTTCTTAACCTTTTCGAAGTCAAGGTGCACTTTTGATCCTAAGGAAAAATTCGTGAGCACCAAAATCAAACGGTCAGAAAACAAAGAAAAATATGACAGCAGTGATTGACAGTTCGACAAAACACTGCAAGCTGCGAATGCTGAAACGAGAACAAAAGAGAACCACAAATGCGAGAGTAAGAAGGTGGATGGTCTGGCAGGGTATTCTAGGAGTCGGTAAGTGGCGCTTGTGAAGCCAAGGGAAGATGCGTGCGATCGATTCATCAAAATAGAAATCACATTAGATCTTTCGTCGGCTTTCATAATTTAGCGAAGGACTATTTCGCGGATTTTTATGCTTTTATCATTTCTTTCGCGGTGCACTTGCAACAAGTTCGCGGTGCACCGGTTAAAAACCACTGTATTAAAGCAATGTTGAACATAATATGAACTTTTATTGCTGAAGCATTTATGACAGTGACTAAATGGGAATTTTAGAATAACCAGATTTATACACAGAGGCATCCACGCGCAAGCTGATGGTTTGTGTGCTTTAAAAAGAAGAAAAGTTTGTGTAAAGTTCTTGCTTTAAATTGAGTTCTAGTTTTAAAGCACAAAAGCCACTCGATCGCGCTTGAGACTGCCCGGGTATAAAGCCGGCTATCTTAAAAATTACACAAAATTGTCATTGATAAAATTCAACCCGATAGAATTCTGAAGATGTCCCAGATGATTTTTACGACGCCAGTGGCTCGTAGCGAGAGCGATTAGCTAACCACTAGTCCTGTCAAACCCTATCTTTCTATCCCTACTCTCTTCGAAAACAGAGAGGTTGAGCAACTGAGTAACAAACAGTTCTCATATAAAAATTCTGTTAAGATACCTCCATTAGGAGACCATATGCTCCACATTGGGAGCGGACATTGAAAGAAAAAATAGCAGGTTTCGGATTAACAAAACATTCTTCAGATAATTTGATGTACAGAATTAGACTTCGCTTTGTCTCATCGTTCAATAAAGGGAAATTTGTTTAGCAATTGGGTTAATTTTAATAAAACTGACACATCACTATGGCAATGCCGTAGACAAAACATGGCATCATTTTAAGTATTACAATGAAAGGACTGACAATTTTCAACGCTTATCACAGGCAAAAGTTTACAGTCTTGTAACGTATTTAAATAGCCATAAGCAATCGACAATATAATATATCATACGGCGCTAAAAATCAATTGTCTATCTAATACAAAAATGCGTACATATTCAGCTGTCGATTATTTTAAAGTTCTGAATGTTTTCATTTATAGTTTTTGAACATAATATATACAAGTATTATGTAGGTTTGAAAATTGTTAGGCATAAATTAAAGATGAAAAATACAACAATATTATTCTTTTTATTCAAGCCCCGGAGAAACCATTAAACCTTATATAAATATATATATAAACATTACGTATCATATCCATATACATGTTTATATTTTTTTAGTTAAAGCAAGTTATAAATCATTATAAAATATGGGTTTGAAATAAGTTGATAATATGCTCATGTAATAACAAATGTAAGTGGAATAACCTGTAGTTTATTTACCAAATTCCAAGGAACCAAAATCTTTATTTGTGTTTATCTCAAAACTCTATTTTTATGGATAGGCTCCTGTGATCCCAGTCCCAGAAATATACTTAAATTGATTTACAAATAAAATGAAAGAATTCCTACAACCTAGTCTACGGAAAAGCAATTTGGCTTCGACATAAAAATATAATATATTTAGGATATCGACTAAGGGTGGTTCATGGAATTTCAATTTCAAATTTGAATTTGAACTGACAGTTCGAGTTCATCCGTGTACTCAAATTCATGAAGATTTCCATCACGAAATGTTATATTAAATGCTAATTGTCTTAGGGTCAATGTTACAGCGTTCATTGCCAGTATAATCAACGTGTGCATTGTAATTAGAAAAAAGCACAGACGTCGACGATTTTAACAATCTACGACGAAAAGTTACAATGGCTAATGTCATTTTAATGTATTTCATTTCCACTTTAGGTTCCAACAAAAATAAATAAGACTTGAAAAAATATTCAGGATTAAAGCTTTTTTTAACGTACTTCATACATAAATGCTCAATTATATCCACAATTTTGTGGAACATTTTTTATATATTATTTACAAATAATAAACTGAATACTTTGATGCGAGTGGTAAGTAATCAAAATATGTCAAAATGGCTACCATATCAATACGCATTGTTTCGGGTTTTTTGTAACTATAAATAATAACACTAAATACTGAGTGAACTTGCTTGCAAATACAGTCGATTCCGTTTAATTGGTACTCCAGTTAATTGGGACATCCGGCTATTTGGAACAGATCCCTAGGAACAGAAACCAAATGCAGAAATTAATAGTAATTTACTTAGGTTATCCGGGGCACCATTCCGTTTGATTGGGGCAAAGAAAGAAAATTATTATGACAGTAGATTGCGCGTATTGCGATTGCAGTAGACGCGAACTATCGCCAGGGAAGGCGCCACAATTTTGTAAATAAAAAATAATTTTCATACCATAATATCCACAAATAAATAAAACTTCATGTCGTAACATAACAGTAAAAATTCAGTAAATGAATATTTATTTTACTCGTTGACAAAATATACTCTTGGAGGCAACATTTTTGAACAGAAAATTCCGTAGGTAATAAACAAGTAATAGTAGTCTCAGGATAATCATGAAGCCTCAATGTCGAGGTAGAAAGAAAAAAATGTTGTGAACAGTCACAAGATGCTGTATTATCATTTTGTAGTTGAAAGTAATAAAAAAGCTATTTAACGTCGAGAGTGAGCAATTTGCGGTAAAAAAATCTTGCAATTTTTTCAATAGATAACCAACCAGCAGATAAAATAGATTTTGATGTTGCTGACGATTTTGCTGAGAGCAAAGCAAGGAAAAATAATTTTGTTACATTTTTTTTTGCGAATAGTTAATGTTGTGTTAATAAAATCTGCTGAATACCTTGTCCTAAATTATTTTACAATTTTAATGTACAATATATTTATGGACTTCTTATGAAAAATGTTGTATTTTTTATATAAATAATAAATATAAAAATTATTTTAAAGACTAGATCTTTTGACATATTTCAAGAACAAGCCTGCGGGACTCTACAATATTAATATCAAATACAACATTTGTAAATGACAAATTGTAAAAATATAGTACATATTTTTCAAGAAATTCTATTTACTCCGCAATTTTCTGTTTGACCTCGATGGTTTAAGATTTAAAATGAATAGTAAGTAATTTTATAGATACCCTTAATCCAACACAATTCTAAATAATAAATCATTCTTGGAGCAAAAATTATTGAGGAACGGCAAACCCCCTAGCTACGCCACAAAATCTTGTTATTGCTTTGTTAATTATGTGTAGTTTTTTTTTAAAGTTTTTATTATTTATAAAGTGTCTATATTATAATTAATTAAAAAATTAAAGATAGGGAGACGCGGAAAAAAAAATGCTTAGGGGAGGCGTTGTAGCATAAACATTGGAAACCGCTGCAATGACGGGAACTCAACATCCGCAGTGAATAACTGAGATGATTTTGTTCAATTTTAACCCTACAAAAACAAAAGAAAGACTTCACTTTTGTGTTATGAGTTCGTATTTTTTATTAGTATTATTGATTACTTTGTTGAAACTTACTAATGACGCACTATTTTCCGTGATTAAATGTTTTTTCAGTAATTAAATACCAACATAAAGTATTAAAAAATAAATTATTTGGTTTCCTTCAACTTCGCTTATTAGAGCCAGCCATTTATTTGGGAAAAAAATGCTTGATACCGAGGTGTCCCAATTACGCGGAATCGACTGTATACTGTTACTAAATAAGTCACTGAATCCAATCAACTTCTGAGAAATTATTTTTATTTCTCAGGACGAAAAGCTTTCGCTTTTCTGGTCATTAAAAGATCGCCAGGCATCATTGCCTCGTACGCTTTACTCAGTGTAAAAATGTTTCTCTGGCCATGTAGTACACAGGAAGCTCATATTTAATGACATACCTCTAGAACTCTAGATGCTATTGTCAGAAGCATGAAAATCATTGTGGCGTCAAATTACTAGCAGGATTCATGATACCACCCTTTCCTCTAATAATTATCGATAAAAACATTTTAAAAAATAAAACACAATTTGTACTACTTCCACATATTTATAATGATCAGGACCGGTTTCGCTCATCACGAGCATTACCAACTGATAAAAATACAAACATAACAGGCTTATTTATATAAAATTGAGTGTACAAATTAAGGTATATTAAACTGATGGTTCATGAACTAAGACAAGAAAATACTGATTAGCAAACAAACAAATTATACATAAATCAAATAAAAGAGTCCACAATCTCTTGCAAATCAATAAATACTTATCTGAAATCACAAATATAGCTACATTAAAAGTCCATTTAGCTGAGCAAATTTTTTTTTAATGACATTGCTAATGCAATAAGCAATAATGAATCAGGAAAATTATAAGAAAAAATTAGTGAACCATTTAAGAACAATCAAATATTAAGTATGTAATTAATATTAACAATAAAAAGCCATCTTAAGTGAAGAGAGCAGAGCAGCTATGAGTATCCATTAAATTTTTAATATCTGAAAAACAAAAATTACAGAGACAATCAATTCTTACAAGTTAAAAATAACCTTACAGGTATAATACAAATTAATGAATCGGATATAACATAGGAGAAGATGCAAAGACGGTTTGCTCATTCAATAAATTTGAATCGGGCAAAAATTTATATCTATTTATTTCTAAAATCTCTTCTATATCTAATTTTAAGGATTTCTTATTTAAGTGCAGGATTTTGAAATTTTCTGTTATGTCAAACGTATGTTTATTTAGAAACAAATGGTTATCAAATGTAGACAAATCTTCTCCTTTTTTAGCACAAGCTAGATGTTCCTTGATTCTAAATTAAGTACAAATGAATTGTGTTTTATTTTTTAAAATATAATGTCTTTCCACCAAGAATTGACAGTTAACACCTTAAAAGTGCTAAAACATTATTTTTAAAGTTCTATTATTCAACGAAATATAATTTAATATTTTAAAAAGTGATTTTCGTCCGCTCCTAATGTGGAGCATATGGACTCCTAATGGAACTTACCTCAACATAAGTTAAAGATATAAGGACAGAGCTAGGACGGCAACAAGTTAGTTAATCACTCTTGCTACGCCCGGCTTTGAGAGTCGGTTGAAACATAAATTTATGAAACTTTACTGGGATTCGAGCCTGTGAACAACGCAACCGAAGCCAAAGCCGTTGACCACTCTGCAACAAGCCTGGAAAATCAATTTTTACGTTATAATTACAAATCTTACCATGGAGTTAACCCGAATATACAAAGATGCGAAGGACGTGTCGTGTCTCACCGAGTTACACAACCAGTGGAATAGGAAAGTTACTTTTTAGCTAACTTTAAGTTTGTCTTAAAAATAAATTCCACAAAATTCCATCTAAAATAGAACTGTCGTTTTTCACATGTTTTCAATAAACACTCTTCCATAAAAAAATATATATATAAAATATCAGAGAATAATGATTAAAAAATCTCGGATATTATCAGAAATGATTTTTTTATAATCTGGCGCATATCTTGATAAGAATAACAAATTTGCGATTCATGGCTGTCTTTAATGTATAAGCATGAAATTTATTTATTTACGCGTTTTGCAAGATTTATTGAAACAATAGTTTGATTATCTGTGTCACTGCCGACTACCCGCCACATTGTTTCCACTAGAAACGTAGTGATGGAAAACTATTTCAATGACTGTTGAGATTGAAGTTGTTTTCAGTAGTTATGAAATTATATTGTTAAATTGGTATCAACATGAGACACGGAGACCGCTTCATGTAGCGATTTTGTTATAAAGTCGACTCCTTGTGTTGATATATTATATTTATGTGATATAAATTCTGCATTATCTATAAATCAAATAAAAAAATAAATAACTGTCAAATCTAAAAAAATGATGGACAATTTGTAGTATTAATTCCACATTTTTTTAATATAGGGAGGAGTCTTTGAGGGAATGTTTAAAGTGCTCATTCGATGAGCAAATCCGGTTCTAATCATTTTTTGTGAAATAAATGTCATCATCTGGTTTAGATTTTTTTAGTAACGCTAATATTGATTTCAATAATCCATCTTGTGAAGCTTGGAATATTAGCAAAAAAAACAAAAATCGGTGTGTTTACTTTTATAGCAAAAGATAATATATCTATATATATATATATAAATGAAGATTTGTTTTTTTGTTTGTCCTCTATGCATTCCTTTACCATTCATCCGATTTTGAGCAAATTTCGGTGAGTTGTTGTGCGCACAAAATACGTACAACTAGTGACTTCTTTGACCAGACGGAAAACAAAAAAATTGTACCTATATCCAAAATAGAGGTCTGCATGGGCTATGAATATCGCTGGAAATATGGAAACAATAACATGTATTGTTTAAAAAGTATAAATGAACTACTATATTAAAAAATAAACCGGACCTTTTTTCGGGATGAGAAAAATAAATCTGGGCTTCTAGTCGGGCTCGCGTAACAAGTGTGATATTGAGACTCGGGCTCGGGCCGGGCCGGGCTCGAACAGGGTACTTTTAGTCAGTGGAGACCTCTTATTCAAAAGCACTTCAATAAACAAATTAGAACAAAATTACATTATAACACAGACCCTTTCTTTCTTTGAGTGGCATTGCAACGCATGCCGGGTACTCACTAGTAATTTATAGAAATGCGCATGATTCTTGGACCATAAGTAATGTTATATTCATTCTGTGACACATAACCAATCAAAGGTTACACAATTTTCTGTGCTGAAAATTCCACGCCAAAATTGACAGTCCTCAATCACTGATCGACTCTATGGTTTTAATTTTTACCATGGAAATGTCTTGATATTTCCTGACCGTGATAATTTTGCACAGTGCCAATACTTGCCGCTATTGCACAATTTATCATTATATCATATTATACCTATATATAGGCTTGAGAGCAATCAATTGCCTTTTATGTTTTTCTATGCCACGTAATGGCAACACGTCCCTGCTTTGGTCATGGTTTCTATTAGAAAAATATTATATTCTTAAAAGGGAATAAGTACGAGGCTATTAGTTTCTCGGTGCCCAAACACGTGATTATCAGTAACCGTGTATTAAAATTAGCCACTGACAATTGTTATTCACAAGGAAATCTTGCTGGTGAAAAATTTTCCACGTGGAAAAACCATTGCGCAGACAGTTCATTGCCAAGAAAACGTTCAATAGGAAAACTCATCGCGCCGAAAATTTTACCAATCAACAGATTGTTTTTAAATCGTATCTTCATTATCACATAAATATGTGTATAAAATCAAATTTAATTAGTAGGTACTTGCCTTTTATAAAATTGAATGAAACGTTTAAGTGACATTAAATTTTATCGTTTTGTTTTCCTCCTTAGCATTTCTCTCATATGTACATACGTACTTCAATAATAATTCAGTTGACAAATGAAATATTAATGGAAAAGTAATAATAATTAGCTGCTTCTATTACACCATCATCGTCATCACTATAGCTTGGGTTGGGTCGCTGCCTCGTCGAGCACATGATACGTCTATCGGAAGAGGTTTACGCGCTTTTATTACACTTTCAAAACAAAATTACATTTTATGCGATCCATTTATTTTTTTGATTCCATCATGGTTTTCTTCTTTTTTTATATATGCATATTTATAAAGGTTGAATAATTACTTGCTACTAAAATTTGTATGAATACCTCATTATATTTTTTTGTTCTTTAAATTTCATTATTATGTTGATATTTCAATTTATCATGGTATATATATTATAAAATGTCAAATTCTATTTGTCACGGTAAATAGTTGGTTATGCATGGTAAAATTTCTCTGTATTGTCACACATTGTACACACAAATAATACCAACGACTATTATCTCGAGTAATCTTTGAATTATTTCAACAATACTATCCGATTAATCAATTAATCTTATGACATATTTTAAAATCATCAAATCGGATAATATATGGGTTATTTTCAATTGTCATCACAGAATTGGATAGTAATGTCATATTCTTTTTTCATAAATATCTTTTTTTGACAGAACTGATTAATCAACTATTGTCTTTTTTAATGATAAAATATTTATAGAAATATCGCGCGACAATCTGATTAATTAGATAATAAATTAATATTCGATTTATCAAATGATAAAAGTAAGAGAGATAACAAATCATTGAATAATTGTATCCTGCTTATTTGAATAGTAAAAAGGATCCAAAGTAAATATCAAAGTTTGGAATGTAAATGTTTATTTAACAAAACCTTATACTGCATTAACTGATTAGGATTGAAGAAATCTTAGTCTAATGCCATGACCAAATCTCGCATCGCATTGTACGAGCCAAAAACTGGAACCATAATAATTAAATCGTGATATGCTATATTTCAATATAGAAAGAGCTTTATATCAGCTAGCGATCAATTGAGTAAAATAGTAATAAAAAGTAAAATCAATATCAAATTAATATTTCTTCAATTAACTGTCAGTTCGAGTCCATTTGTGTGCTCGAATGCCCGAAAATGCCGAAATGTGAAACCCGGGTCGTTAGTGATAAAATACATGGAAATGTACAAAATGTCAACAGATCAAATTTGATATTGAAATTCCATTAAGCACCCTCAGTCGAAGTCTTAAATTAAACCTTTTGAGATTTTGGGCTTGGTTACTCTTGATGTTTTCTCTCCTAGAGTTGATCTATGTATCTGGTGCACCTTTTTACTGTAATGTCAATTGTTTGCACTTTTTTAAAATTAATTAATTAAAATAACTTTGACACCCTAATATCTTTTTCCACATTGTCTATTCCCAACAAGGAGGAAATCGTCATTTTGTAAGTATTGTCTGTGAATAAATTACTCAATCTCCCATTTTACATAATATTGGATAAAATAATATGTTATATGATAAAATAAAGTTTGTTTGAAAATTTATTGAAAAATATATCAAATAAAAAATTAACATGCAATTTTTTCAGTCTGAAAAACTTTTTTAACGTAGAAGGTTGAATGGACAACCGTTGGGCTACGGCGGTCGGTAAATTTTATAATTACATCAGATTCCGTTTCATGCTTTAACAATGTTTAATTTAAATTGTAAATTTGATACCTATACCTGTTCGGTAAGAGTGTTTTAGGGTCAGGGATACTTAATATATTGTATAGATGAGCTAAAACGATGATTCAAACATGGAACAACTTTTAAAAATCTTCTAAATAATAAAGATGACATTTAAAAATAAACGTCATCAAAATTAATTAACGTGTAAGTGTTGTCAGCAATAAAATTATTCACATGAGGTGTGTTCACAAATTTAATTTATTTACCTTAACAAGGCGTTTTTAGTGCAAGTGTCTAAGTATACGGGTGATATCAGTATATTGAAAAACATTAAACCACGTAGTTTATCTCACCAAGTTAAACGCAGCACGTATATCTTGTGAACTTGACATTATTTGAGCTGTCAATTTCAAACAGTAATATGTTATAAATTACATACCTTCCTTTTACATAATATGAGTCATTGAAATCTATTTTTACACATATGCATACTAAATAACATGTCACTGGTCACGAAGATGGATATTGAAGCTTTTTCAGTGTTTGAAGTACTCGTAAAGATAACCGATTTAATTTATTTTGATGAAATAAGTTTTACTCACATTTTGTATTTATTATTACACGGACAAAACGTTTACACTCATCTTATATTGGCTAAAACACTTTAGTTCGTTGCATTCTAAATGTCCCATGATGAAACTACTCACTAAGCCAGGTCAGTTACGATCACTCGACCTCCCTTTCCTTATAGGTCTGAAGATACATTAATGTGACAATGATAATCACAAATACGTAAACTCTTAGGTCCAAATACGTAAAAAAAAATTTTCGCATTGAGCATCAATACGTACACGCGTTTGACTCACTTACGTGAATTTACGTTATCGATTGAATTGGCATACACTTGGTAGAACTTCATTATAATAAGGTAATAATATCAAAGTGTGTAGTTCTACATGAATTAAAGGAATTATTTGATAGCTGTTTCGGCTTCACGTCGTCGTCAGAACTATTTTTACAATGGCAAAAATTTTAAAGCAATATGAATTGTTTTTATATTGGTTAAAAATATTAAAACCATTCTTTTGAACGTTTACACTGTCTTCTTTATGACGGACGACGATATTCATTTTTAAATGGCGCCACTAGTTAAAATGAAACTTTAAAATTATATATGCGTGCGAATGAAATATGCCAATTATTATCCAATAAATATAAAAGAGTAACGTTTTAACCACAACCTGATTGATTTTTATACTGGCAACATTCGCAAGCGGCACGTGACGTCAGAGTACAAATCACAAACATATTGACTTATTGTGGACTTTAAATAGATTCCCACTTATCACGTTGTCTTTAAGTGGCTGCTTAGTGATATTTTTAATAAACTCTAAATAGCCGCTAAACGATGTTCCGCCGTCCAGTAACAACACAATACTATGTGCGGTCTTTGGGAAAATTTTCCATCATCAATGTGATTCAGTTTCTTCATTATCATATTTTCTTTGTTTCTGTTATGTCAACTAGCATGGTCTATAGTAATTTTCTATTTTAACCGACATCAATATCCTGCATAGAAGTAATCGGCAAACTGGTTCTTGAGGGCACTTGGGTGCTTATTCTATGTGCCCAATACTGAAAAGCTGAGATCTGTGACGCAAAGTGTGACATTATTTATCAAAGTGCTGATGTTTAAAAATATACATAAAATGTCTTCCCTCTCTCCTTCATCCAGCAAAATTAACAGCTTAGCGCTGATTGTCACGAGTCGGACATTCAGGTGTCCGTTTTAGTATAGAGGTTGGCGATTATTGCTCTATACCGCAGCGGTAAATGCTCATCTCAAGGGTTATTGAGTCAGGTTGTCAATACCTGACAAGGTCAATGCCAAATGTTGATCGTTCAATTAAATGTGTATTTGTGTGTATTTTCTTCTCGAGTTGAACTTCACTAACTAACTTTTTCACAGAGTAACAAATAATCTTGAATGCATCTTGTGGTGACCATGCGATCGGAAAAAGAAGTGGATATGGCACAAAAAAATATTGTTTATTAGTTTTTTACTAATACTAAAAATGAGCAAAATTTTAGAATTCCTCGATCACCTTGTAGTATGTTTTTGTTTTCTACATAAGTAATACTGTAAGCATGATACAAAACAATCTAGCTTAGTTCTAAAGAGTATTAACTTAATTTATTTATCTTCGAAACTATGTCTTTCTTAATATGATGAAAGATAGTGAGCTAAAATTATACTTAGGGACCAAACTATTCAAAACATCACTCATTATGAGAGGTTATTTAATTTAACATAATTACACATCAAATAGATTTGTTTTATATCAGTTCTATATGTTTTGTTGTTTACTAGAGAGCATCTTGAACTGAAGATATCACCTTGAATAAATTATATTTAAATGAAACTAGAAAACTAAAGTAATATAATATTGTTTTTAACCCCTGTGTATTAACTGTCAATGCTTGGTGAAAACGCATTACATTTTCAAAAATAAAACACAATTTATTTTAAAAGTTCCATATTTTATACAGATCAAAACGGTTTTGCTCATCGCAAGCATTATCAGCTGATGAAAAATAAATGTTAACAGGGCTTTGACTCATCTTAGTCAGAACATAAAAGTAACTTAAAATCCGTTAAAGCATAATTCTGACGATATCGTAATGCTCAAATAGCTATGTCCCACATTATATAATTCTTGTGTATCAAAATATTATTTATTTTATTACAATGAGTTCTTCAAAGTAAACGCCAAATAAAGTTAAACACAAGTTCTTTCTCATGTACACATAATGCTTTTACGTTTTCATGCAGTGTTGCCCCCAATAATAATTTAATTACACTGCAGTCACCATTTAATTATTACTTAAATCACTGTTTTTCTTTGAATCAGAAGACATAATAATATTTCGTACTGGCCGTAGAGATGTTGTGTCTCTCGGGAAAATCTCGCCTTGGCACGATTTCAACCGGGACTGGAAAAAAATAATTGCAAGCGTTGCACCGTCATTATAGGTCATATAGCTTGCATCAAAGTTGCATAATAATATATGGTTTACTTAGTGCAATACTTTATGTTTATTTATTATCATAATAAATAATTATTTTCAGTGTATGCCATCGATAATTGCATGATAATTTTATCAACTGGCGTACTGTGATATCTACTAAACTATATTATAAAGCATTTTTATAATTTGAAACAACATGTCAAAAAAGGAAAAAAAAATATCGCAGCTAATTATTTCGAACGCGGCAAATATTTTGATTTTTTTTAAATCACATGAAATGGATAAGTTACTCTCGATCAACTCGAGGAGAAAAGACATATAAATTGAAAAACTCTAAACTTGACATTGAACTTGACAGGACTCGAATTCAGATCGATCTGATCACTAAGGTAAACCTCTTACCATTACATAACATAGACGACAGTATTTTATATGTAAACACGATACGAAAAGGTTTACTACCATTGTATGTCATAAGTATTAAAATTTTCTCTAATAAAAACAATGACTCAAAATACCAGAAATAGTACTTCAAAACCAAGTATGATATTATAACGCAGATTTGGCATGAATTCTAGATTTTCTCATCACGTTAATGATGCAAAGGAACTTATGTAACTATGTTTTTCGAACTTTTATCCACAAACTCTTCCTTGGTTGGTAGAGGTTTACGGGCTACCATACCGAGTTCAGTAATTAATTTAACGTGCCTGATTAAATGCATTTGTCAGACCAGCGGGTCGATCACTACTAATTAATTCACAGCAGAATAGGCCGCTAACATTGATTATTGGATAAAAACAAAATATATTTGAAAATTCGATCAAGAGGTAGAATTGCGAATGTTAAATTATCAAGATTGGAAGAATTAGCCTAATAAGTCAATGATATTAAGCCATGAAAAGGATCTGTGATATAAATGAACTATTACGAAAAAGTTGCTCATCTGTGTACTGCGCGACGACGCTAAGTGTTTCGCATCGTAATGCGTCGAAAAGGTTAAGAACCACCTGACTAGGTGTAAAAACGTTTAATTAGCTATAATTGAAAAAGTCAAAATAATTTATCAGCCTGTCTTTTGTCTATTACTGTTTTATTGACAGTCAATAATAATTACCGTTGACAGTTTATACTAGTGCGCATACAATGAGAAATTAATATTGAATTCACTACGCCAATGTTTTTTAGTTTGTACAACATTTTGATATTGTTTATTTATAATATTTCCGTTGATTGATTTTTATATCATGTGATATATATTTTCAGAGATTTTCTTGATAATATGTCGTGTAATTGTGTTATCCATATTTTTCAATTTAAAGAGACCTTTATATTGTGACTTCTTTTGCTATACAATCTCAATTGTAAATAAAATATTTATTTTAGATATCATATAATAATGTTTACTAGCCCCTTCCATAGTAACATAATATTTTTAGTGTTAATAAGCTGAATAAATAATTTTACTTGGTTGTCAATCTGTCAAGCACCTCGAGGATATATGTAGTGCGATTTTTTCTCCGCTTAGTGAAAATCGTTAATCGTTTACCGTTGCCTAAATCTCATGAACAGTCGAAAATAACAATTTCATTCTTCTAGTATTTGTTTACAGAATTCCATTTTTTTCCATGAAAATAGTAGAGTTTTCAAGCCTGTCTAGCGTTGACACCTGTTTTTAACTTTTTGTAGAGTTTATTAGAAGTTACTGAGATTTGATGTCTAAGAAAGAATTGCAGAAAATAATTTGCTTTATATATAGTGACCGAAATTTGCAATTTATTGAATATAACGGTTGTATAGAGATTTTTGAAATGTACCAAAAAGTTAGTTTTCTCACACTTTTTCTGCCTAAATATACTTCTAAAAAAATTAAAATTTCTATTATATACGTCGTTTAGCAAAAAAAGTCAAAAAAAAAATAATAAGAATATAATTATATCTTTCGGGAATATGTTTTTATTACCTTCCATTGTGATTCATTCGGAGTCCGTCGTCGTGCTGTTTCCGTTTACTGCTTTAAGAGCTTTTGGACACAATATTTTTTATTTTCTGTCTGGTGCGTACACGAATAAATCAGAAGGTTTTCCGAGATGTTGCTATTTTTACGAATTTGATTCTTTATTTTAGACTTTTTTTTAGATTTTAGATATATCTGGATGGTGAGATTGATTTTTATATATAATAAGACCTACTGTAAGTTAAAAATTATAAAATTGAGAGTCGGGCTCGGATCGGGCCGGGCCTAATTGTACTATGTCTATATCCTTCGCACAAGTGCAAGCAATAACTTGACCAAGTTTTAACGGAATCAGATGAACGGTATGGCAGTGCATAAGATACAAACAAACCCACATTGATTTTTATATATTAGATAATTACTATGGCATTTAAAAAAATAACTGAGAATGCTTATTGTTTTTTTTTGTTAGTGTGAAGAATATATAAACTAGCATATTTGTATATATGGTACTATCTTCTGCATACCTTTGTTTATATATCTATCAATACAGTTCTAAATAGTATTTTGAAATAAGAATAACAATCGTCAGAAATTCCTTCAGTTCTACTGACATCAAACGTTTTCACTGATGCTGATAGTCAGTTAGACATGTTGAATTTTTTATTCATTTGTTTCGTTTATAGATGTCTAATACTGTTTGAAAATGTCTAAACTGCATTAAAATTATGCAATTTTTAGTTGGCGTTTATGTGGACTCTAAAAAAAACCAGTGGCGTTTCTAATCCAACATTTATTAATCATTTTTTGTGATTTTTCCGCTATAAACTATCTCATCCATACCCAACTTAATGTCAACCATACTATACATTTTGACTCGACTTTTCTTTTAAGGAACTTCAGCAGGTTCTGTAATTGAGTACTTAGTACTTTTGGGCTTTCCTCAACTGCTTACGGGGCTACAGGTTCGACACCAGGAATCAAGAATATAAAATTTCACACATTGATTTTTCAATAAATTTATAGTTTTGTTTTGTTTTCATACCTCTCCATTCATCCTCTATTCGATCCTGAAAACGGGGGATTAAAGAGAACGATTAGCTACGTCCAATCTTTTTTCCTTGCCGTCTCCGAAAAGAATGACTGAGAAGACTAATAAACGCTAGTTCTCATAAAAATAGTTTCCATTGAAATGCTTAACTAGAGTTTACGTGCTTCACGTCTTTCAAGATTTGCCTGTCTGAGTTTTAAGTTTGACTGAGTCAATTTTGAATTCTTAATTTTCCGAAGTTCTACAATTTTATTTATATCTACTGTTTTCAAATATGAATATTTGCTTATATTCATCCTGGATCAATCTCAAATGATTTTGTCAGGTTGTCATTGAGCCTTTATCATTTTTTAAATATCTGCCTTGTTGGAATCAGTTGCACTATATCAATGGTCTCCAAAGTCAATAAGATGTGAGCTACTTTCAGAATTGAAAATGTTTGGTGAGTTACTTATACATATTCATTCTTTATAATTTTTAATCATCATCCTTTATCATACTATAAATAATATTATTTACAATAAATTATGACATTTTACTTCCAATAAAACATTCAATGCATACTTTAATTATGTATTTATAAACAAAATAATAATTGAAAAATATCTTGTACTAAGTTTGAGAAAAAGTAAGAATAATTAGTGAAAAGAATGGCTTTCACTTTCCTCCACATTTTTTTCAATTTTCAGTGAGTACCTTGTCACTCATCAAAATGTACATCTGTGAATCTGTTTCTATATTTATTTTTAACCACTTTCATAATGCAAAACGTTGATTCACGTAAGTAGGTAGAACAAAACAATGCCTTCATTTTAAGCGCAATTCGACCTAAAATTAGATACTTTTCTGTTATGACAAAAGGCCGTACAGATTCTATAGTTGATGCATCACTCTTAAGCGACAAATCACATTGAAATTCTATCAATTATATTTATAATGAACGGCCAACTTCTTGAATATGACATTACAACGGCAACTTGTTAAGCATTTCATTGAAATTTAATGCGAGAAATATTTCATTTAGGAGTCCAATTATAAAATTAATGAGGCAAATTTATAAATATGGTAAAATATCTTACGCGAGCTACCGGTAACTCGCGAGCGACCGTTTGGCGATCACTACACTATATGTTTTAAATGTCTGGATATATTAATCGTATGTGGGATATGTTTTGGAGAATTTATTAGCATTTTCGTTTGCCTTACATATTGCAATGAATTGTCTTTTTCCCAAGTCATTAATAAATAAACAATGTTCTCTGGATCGGTGGGTTAAAGGTTTTCGTTAGTAGTTAATGATAAAACAGATTTATAGCGATAGTAGATTAGGAATGAGGAAGCCTTCATCTTATTGACAGCGGATAAAGTGATAGTACAATCAACGATTCATGATATTTATTTCGATATTCTAGTTTACCAGAAACGCCACTGGGTACAAGCGGATGGGAAAGAATAACTCAGAATAGATGAAGGGACTAATGCATACCTTTTATCTGCGTAATATAACACCCATGTTAACGTTACCATGGAAAAAGATTTTTAGATTCTATTATTATTACGATATTTTACAAACATAACAAATGATATTGGATATACATAACATAAAGCAGTGGATAGACATAACAATTCTGCAGCTGAGTGGTCAAAACTCTTGGATGATCATCATATTTGGTTACGGGATCACCAGATTGAATTCTAGAACGAACATTTTTCATATTATATTGTTATTTGAATTACTAGAATTTTTGAATCATTATAGAATTTATTTATTTAATTTAAGTAATAAGTATAAATACATCGCAAATTTTAATATTATGGCTTTTTCTATGTAAAAAAACGATTAAAAAATAATAAACATTGGAAATTGGCGAGAAAGTCTATATTATCTATAATAATATGTCAACATCCGAAGCAATACCGTTAAACACTGTTAAAGTTCTTCCCAGTGGCATCCCCATTGGCAGGCTGGTTCTACACTTTGCAAGAACAAAAAATTCATGTCCAAAATTCTTCAAAAAATGGTCAGATTGATTTATGAATTGACATTAATTGGAATTTTACACTGAATTTAAATTTAATTCTGAAATATATACATTCCCATTCATCTCTAATTCTATCGGGGGGTAGAGATTGACGATTGGCTTACTACTATGTACTATACTTCCTTAACCCGATCCGTCGATCGCTGTCTCCGAAAAGAGAGATTAAGCTACTGAAACACAACCAACAACACATATTCTGTTATATTATGTGGAAATTGTTGATAGAACAAAAATTACCTTAAAGTTAGAGTTTACAAGAATGTAAGCTCATAAAACTACCACTTTCCAAAACTCAAAAGTGCTGTAGTGAAAAGTTACAAAATTTCTGTTAGAACAATTAAGTACTCGGGTCACGATATGCTCCTCATTGGGAGCGGCACATACTTGTAAAAAATGTACACAAGTATAAGAAAGTTTGCTGGGCAGTAGAAATATTGTTTGAATAGAATCACTTAAAAAAAATATTTAATAGCATATGCTAAATATACATATCTAGAATTCGTTATTTATGTTAATAAACTAATAATATGCAATGTGCGACTTAATTAATACGTCGAACAACGCTGATATCGTCGTAGTGCCGTAGAGCTAGCTCATCGTTGTTATTTCCAGTTGTTGCCATCTCTTTTTTTTTTCCAAAACAATATTTATTTCGGCGAGTTAATGGCCAGATTAACGAGCCTGTGATTTTGTAAAGCAAGCTAGCTTTTTCTGAAAACAAGACATGATTTAAAACTAATTAATTATAGGCCAAAAATAAAATTTGCTGTGTAGTGCCGTTCATAAAGAGTGAAGGATTTCGGCGGAAAGGGGGATAGGTTGAATTATTGTGCGTGAAGAAATTTCTGATTCAATTATTCCAAGCCCTTTATTTTTTACGCATCGCTGTCTTATCACGCACATAAGGGTGTAAAAAAGCTTCGCAAATTTAAGGTGTAACGTATTAAATGTTGTTATTTTTACTAACCTATACCACTGTGCAATGTGCGTGCACGCGTGAAAATATTTCCACCTGTCAAGTTTACCGCTCACACGAACGTTCACTTCAAGGTCCCATAGCATAGACAAGAGACAAGAAACGGTGACTTTTTGAAAATGGAAAAATGCTGTCACTTTAATGTGGCTGGTTATCACATGATTCTAATTGGACATATTTCTGCAAGCAAGATCGAACCCTCACTAGCACCATTCTGAGATAATTCAATATTTGTGAAAATATTGATTTTAAAAGTATGCGTGAGTATTTAATTTTTCAAATGTATCCTATCTGATGAAAACATATACGGGTTGTTTAAACATATCACTCAACGATATGATAAAAAGAGGGATTAGCTAACCACTAGTGCTGTCCTAGCCCTATCCTTCTATCCCTACTCTTGAAAAAAGAGAGGTTGAGCAACTGAATAATAATCATTTCTCATAGAAAAATATTATTGAGTTACCTCCAATAGGAGGCCATATGCTCAACGTCGGGAGCGGACATGGTAAAAAATGTCTCCTAATTTATATAACTATAAAAAATGGTGTGTTTAATATGGATACAACTTCTCATTAACTTATTGTTTATATGAAGTTTCAACGGCTGTGTATGAAAAATATATAGCTACATATAAAAAGTGATATCTTGTGATCACACTAAAAATATCATTATTTACTGTTGAGGTAGAAGAGGCTCTTCTTCATATCTGACGAAATAATGTTATTGATAATCATCGTATATTGTATCAAATAAAAACAAAGAATTATTCACATTTTTATTTGAAATAAAAACATTTCTGCAAGAAGAAATTTGTAAAAACGCAATTTAATCTAGCCGGCATTGACTCATTTGCAGCAATCATATAAGAATCAATTTCTCGGATAAATGACTTAAAATTAAATTAATGATTATAGACACATCTGAGTTTACAGTTGATAATACGTTTAATACATATTTCAATTATGGACTAATGTTTCAACTGATCTTTGTTATTAAATTAAATTAATATTTTGCAATTATTAATATATTTACAAATATATTCATTAAGTAATTGTGAACGGCTTCTTTTCCACCAAGCTATTAAGTTTTGAAGCAATTCTTTACTTATTCACTAAAGGGTTAGGCATCGTTCACGTTGCTGTCTGCGTTCTAGCTAAAAATTTGAAACGGGATTGAAAACTGCTAAACTAATTGAGACACTGCTCAATTTGACTGTCCACACTTGAACACTCAGTCTACCAACTGATTGCCTAGACTAAAGTGTCCAGATGTATACTCAGCTTAACTGAGCACTGCGACACTGACTGTACACACTACAATTTCAGCTAGACTGACGCGGTCTAGCTAGACCTCAGTGACACTGCTCTATTTGATTTTCCACACTTGGACACTTAGTCTAGCAACTGATTACCTAGACTTAAGTGTCCAGATGTGTACATAGCTTTAAGGTTGGTTGAAAAGATCCAGATTCGATAAAGCGACATCTATTGTTTGTAATGAGTGATATTTTTACAACATTCGTGTAATTGATAAAATCTAGATAGGTACTATTTTAAAAACATCTCAGTCGATTGACGAATTCCTTATCATACTATCCTATTAACCGTTTACTCTATACGGCGGATAGGGTGTCAGAGGCGTGCTTAAACAGAGGCCTTTAACTTTTGTTCAATGAATTAAATCATCTCACCCAAAACGCCTCATTTAAAATATGTACATACTATATACTTAGCACTAATGAAAAGAAATAGATTAATGCCATCTATACAGAGGTGGCCAAAGCGTCGACCACGTAGCCATTCCTAGTCGCCCGTCTGTCTAATACTTCGAAACCAGAATTATTTTTTTCGGTCTCATAAGATACAGCACAATTTTTTTCCGTGGTAAATTTACAACAATGTATCCATTTTGTTTCCTTTACATCAACACAAATCATTGCTACCTTTTGACAGATGACAATTTGGCAGCATGTTTATGAATAGTAGTTATGAACCAAATTATGACAAGCTTGCTGAAAATATGCAATGTCATATTTCCAGCCAGCTTTCTGATACTAAATAAATAGATAATATTAACAAATATACCATATTGTTTGAATAAGAGAACATATTGTTTTATTAACATACTATTTTTATGTTTATGTGAAGTCATCATTAATAATTGCTGTTATTAAAATAGCTTGACATTGAATTGGTATTGGTATTATCTATGTTTATTTTCAATGAAAACTTATTTTTGGATTTAAATTACTTCTTTTAGCGTTAGTAGACCGCCGCCACTAATTTCAAAAGCAGATAGCCCGTAGTGGTTGAAAGTTTGGCCACCCGTGATCTATAATATCAATTCTTATATTCGGCTGTAACTTTGTAGATAATGGAAGATAAATTAAAAGTAACAAAGAAAAAATCAGTAAACTCGTTTGAAACCTTTATGAACTGTCACGTGGAATATGTAATTCATTGTACATAGGACAAACAGGAGTATTTCAACTATTCACTATATTCATTCAAATGATTTTTTCTATTTAAATATGGAAACGTATATTACATACTAATTTTGCTTTCCGTCATCTTCACAACGTCGATCAAATTATTATGCGTGTAAAATAAAAACAACTACTAGAAATTCAAAACATTTTTAATAAAACTGCCATTTGGCAGATGAAGCTAAATTCGCAAATATCTATTGGTAGGTTGTTGTCACGTACTTGATCGCAGACAATTTTATACGTGCGGAATATTTTACGGACACGCGCAGAGCTGACAAATTAATAACATGCAGCAGGTATGACGATATTCGATTTTAGGTATTACCACTTATCTATTCACCTGGCATAGTTTGTGTGGAATATTACAATACCATTCGTACGATGCCAATTATATAATCAGAATTAGAAAACAATACTTTGTATTTCAAATATAAGTGTGAATATATCATCGATGTTCCGATTAAATACGTTGTCAGAAATCTAAGTTAAGTAGAGTATATATCTATAGTTAATATTAAACTGTCAATTACATTCGATTTAGCTTAATTGGGAAACATCGGGACTAGCACAGTTTGCTGCCGCAATTAAGCGAATTCTACATAAAATTAAACAACAATTTTTTTCCGTTAAAAAAAAAAGAAAAACAAATTTTCTACTATATTTCTTTTTATCAGTCGTCAGTTCTTTTAATTTTCGGCGCGGCGAGTATTCTTGCGATAAATTTTTCGCCTTCGATGAGTTTTCTTTGCGAGTAATTATTCTCCTCGGGATCACTTTACCGTTTAGGCCGCTCACAATTTCATACGTTCAGTTTCCATGAACTATTTTTAACTTATTTATCATTTATATGGATATATATTAATATTTTTAGTCCAATATTAAATAATATCAAGCTCAAATAGTAATTTTGTTTCACGTATAAAGTATCAACAAGAGCCAATTCGGCCTTGGGGGGCGACCGCCGCGATGTCTACGAGAAAAGACTAAATTTTGGCAAGACATAAATACCCACTGCTGTTGACAAAAAATATATACCAAAGCACGGGTAATCTAAATTAAAATCGCGCAAGTCTTGTCTGCAAATAGATTAAATAATATTTCATTTAACTTTTCAAATTTAGAACACTAAGTCTGTTGATACGGGCCGATATATTTTTAGACTTTTCAATGTTTTAATCTTTGCAGCTTATTACTATAAGGCCGTAATTACCGTGTCTTTCAAATTGTTTCCTATCAAATAGTTCATAAATGGCTGTATTTTTTCTGACAATTGCTTATTAAAATCAGTATCATTGGAATATTTGTACATTCAATATTGTTTGTTTACTGTTATTCATTGGTGGAAAGACATTATATTTTACCATGCAAAGTACATAAATATAATATGTATTGAACATATTCCACAAATTTTATTTTAAAAAACCAGCCAGGTTTCGCTGTCAGTGAGCACTTTTTTCACAATTTTTCAAAGATTTTTTCAATTATTCATATCGTTACAATTGTGAAGATGTGTGTACACAATCATACACATGTAAACAACGTAGAGTTAAAATATCTAACAATAATAACTTTTGAGTTATTATTATTTTTCCAAATATATATCACTACTTATATAAAATCTTTTTGTCTATGATTTCTATAAATGCCAGAGAAACACGCTAAAAACCTGACGCATCGCAATAATAATTAATATTGGCCACAAAGATAAATGAGCTTAGTTGTGCTGAAATACAATCAATTTGGTGTACTGCGAATAATGTAGATGCTGAAAGATTTTTCAACAAATAAAATATACCTAATTGTAACTCATCGTCGTACCAACTTTAAAAAAGTCATTGAAGAAAACATGTTCCATGCTTAAGTATATATTAAAAGTTAAAATTATACATGTTTAATGCTTAAGAACGCTAAAATTAAAAATCAATATGCTTTTCAATCCTTTTTATTTGAATAGTGACTTGACACTTTTCAGTACTAATATAATTTATTATGATTTGACCAATCAGTATTATATCTGTTTTTAGTTTGTTTACTCATTACTTGATAAACCCAGCTCTGCTTCCCAGAACACACATTGACGTCAATTTTGGCGTGTTGGTTTTACAGAAAAACGCCATTAAAAATAACCAAGTACATATACTTGAAAAGCTAAACTGGCGACAAAATGACATGGCATGGAGATTCATTTGACAGATAAGCAGTTTTAAAAATAGAACAATATGCACATTATTGCAGAGTTTCAACCATGTAATGTAGTATTCATAAATAATGTAAAGTTAAAATCGCCGTTATATAATAGGTATAATGTTTTTTGTCTATGCCTATGCCTCAAAATAGAACTTATATTATTTATATAAACAATGGTAATACTCATTTCTAACAAAATAGACCACTATTTTTAGAATCTGTAACAAAAGACGCTACAAATAGTACATCGACAAGTATTTATATAAAATAACATAACGTACTCATTCACTCACTAACTTATTGCTTATGACGTAAATAGTTTAATAATTCGTGAATTACCTACCTGATTACCTAATCCCATCCATCACATAGGTTCACTTTTCTACTCGTGCTTAATACCTAGTGCTTATTAAGTAAGTTATTTTTGAATTATCCATTATGTAGGTCCTAAAAATAAACTAATAGGTGGGTACCTCACTTCTAATAAAAATTGGGCTGTGTGTCATTTATTCTATAATAACTAAATAATTTTATTACTTATATTATCCATGTCCGTTCTCAATGTGGAGCATATGGACTAATAATGGCGTTATCTCAACACAAATGTTTCTACGAGAACTGCTTGTTACTCAACTGCTGCAGTTGCTCAACCTCTCTTTATCGAAGACAGTGTCGATGGAAGGATAAGCTCTCGCTACGCCCCGTTTTTAGAATCGGATAGGTGGAAGGGAATTCTAAACATCCATATCTACGAACAGAAATCCATAAATCTACTGAAAAATCTATTTATGAAACTCTCCGTACCGGGATTTGAACCCGATACATCCGTAACCGAAACCAACGACGTTAACCGCTGCACTACGGATCCGACATAAATATCAACTGTAAAACAATTTTGTATTTTATTCTAATTTCATTTTGATTGTATTGTATGATAATATTGTTAATAATATTATTTGATTTCTAAAAAAATAAATATTAAAAATGTTGATACAGACATTTAGATTTACGTGGGGGTTATTCATTTTCTTTAACTGTGTACTGCAAAATCGTTTGAATTTTTTAGATATGACTTGGAAAAAATGCATTTTTAAAAAATATTACTAAATCGTAAGATTGAAGGGGAGATCATTATCAAAACGGTATATTTTACAATGTCCTCTTATTATATATTACTTATATTGTATCTACACCTTGACTTAAATCTCTCGGGTAATTTGGTTTATTTTTGACAACAATGCACAATTTGCGTAATGGCTCCGTATTTTGACATTTTTTCTCACGCATTATTAATTATTATTCTTCGGGTGGTTCAACTAGGAAAAACAACAATAGGCTAATTTTTTATCAGCTAGTTTAAAATTGACAAAAGTATTTTATGTTAAGCTTTAATATTCCCATTATCAATTAGCCCGTGATGATTATAAAAGACTTGTATCTCTCCCGGCTCTATTTTATCAAGAGCTGTTGAATTCTGTTATTATTGTGTGATCTACAATGACATCACAAATCACAATAATTCTGTTCACCCTTTCATCCTACATACATTTAAACGAGATCTTTGTTGCTACAATTATTATAACTGCGCGTAAAAGATAGATAATGCCTCCAAAAATTGTCCTTCAATTGCCATTCATTTGATTTCGTTATTATTTTAAGTGACATTTACTAATTAGAATAAGAGAAAAAAGTGCCATCTTTCCCGTACAAGTTAATAAATCTTGATATTCGCGAAATTTTTGTAAACACTTTCAAAAAAGTAACGCATTTTTGATTAAGTTTTGGCAAAGATGATCGCCTATTCTAAATTCAATTCATTGTGAAGTATTTTTTTGGCAAAAAATCTTGTTTACGTCTTCGTGAAATATGCAAAACGCTGACTAGGGTGTTTGTTCCTAAAGTCAGCCGTCGCTAGTAGTCGGCCTTTTGAGCTTAAAACTTAAATAATAGTGGATATATTTAAAAAAACAGATATTTTTAATTCGTGTAAGTAGTCTTGCCACTTGCCAATGTATATCTGCACTATACTGACCTATATGATGCAATACACAATTAAAAAAGCACATTTTTACTTCGCAAGTTTCGACAAATTCATGTTGTATGGGGATCGCTAGCAAAATATACTTTATATTGTCATGCTTCGCATCATTATCTTTTTTATTGTTCTGTCTACTATTCATGAAGTTTCATAGTGATGGCCGAACACTGGGAGACGAAAGGCCGACCATTGGATTTTGGGGGCCGACCACTGTGACAATTGGAATTTTTTTTGTAAACTTCTATTATTTTATGCTTGGTACAATATTAACTATTTTATTTTAAGGTTACATTGCTTAATCTCTGTTGAATGGAAAAACAGCGAAAAAAATATGTATTCATCATTTATTGACTCAAAATCCCTTTTGAAAGTACACCTGTCGCTTAACTGGCTGAGCACTGGCGAAGCGACCCTATTTTCACTTTTAAAACAAACCTAAGTAAATATTTACTGGATTCATTTGCTGTAGGAAAATATCTCTTGCTATGAGAAATGAATCGAATAAATAATGGCGGATTCATAATTAAATTCCTCCACTCTTTTGTGAACGAATCATTTTTTTATTTGAGAAGATTTCGTGATGGCAATTTAAATTTAGTACACTCGCTGACGTTTGGTAAGAACTTTTTCCAAATATGAAAAGTCACGTGTTGACAGCAAGATATTTTCCTTCTGGTTAGGTAGGTAAATATTTATAATTTATAATAAGATTTTAAAAATAAATTCGAAAAAATCATTGCCTGCCGCATTGTACAATTTTATCAGAGTTTATCGATGTGGTCAGACTGGCTAGCAAATTGAATCAATGAACTGTCGGATATAAATCGTCTATTCGGCGAAATGCAATTATTTCCTAGTACCTAATACAATCTCACTTCTGATTCATCAAAGCTTTTAGACATCCCGCTCCGCCGTCTCTCTGGAGAATATTGTTATCTGTTATCAAAATTACTCTTACAGAGTGCTGTAACTGCCATTATTTTATTTAAAAAATTTGATTTACATCGTGTTGCCGAGCCAAATATAATATAAAATAACACGACAAGAAATAAACACGCATGAGCATGAATTCATTTTTAGATTTAAGACATAAAATATTTGAATTATTTAGGTGATATAGAAAACAAATAAATTCATGAAAGGGCCAATCAGAGTTTGAATTGTTTTAAATGAAGAGATTAACAATATATTGTACGTTCATATATTTTTAAACCATTTTAGATTCCATTATATCGAAAGTTTAGGTATTAACAATAAAATAATGGAACAACAATATCATACTTAATAAGCACAGACATCCATGATTATTTTTCTCTGAAACACATTATGATAACTTTTTCGCACAATTTTCCGTCAAATAGCACTGGTGCTTCCTAAACTAAAGGCCGTAGGTAGGGTTTCTACAGGGGGCCTCAACATGTTCCAGTCTACTGGAACTCTAGCTGAATGTATTTATTTATGCTTTTTTTCCTTTACCACATATATATTTGTTATATAAGAACAAATTATTAGTGGTTCAATTAAAATTTAGTCTTTGATGTGAATGTAGAATGCAGATAAATGTATATAATATACTATAATGTCAAATAAAGCTTTTGATAACTAAATTAATTTAATTTTATCTAAAACTGGGGTTGATTCTGGTCAATCGATTTTAACCGTATTTAAATTAGTGAAAATAAGGTCGACACATATTGTACATCAAAATGATTACTTCATTGAAACATCGATATTAAGGGTGAGTGAAAAGGATCAACTCGAACTCCAATCCAATACTCGGTACTAGGGCATCCAATCCCGAACCCTTGTTATGATCCCGGGATTGGTAATTAAGTGTAATTTCACGTGTTAAGTCGTACATTTAAAATTTGATTTGTGTCCATTATTTCATCGATTGGAGATTAGGTACGATTTAATATATTTTTTTGCATTGCAATGGGTTTTTTACTGATTAGAAATCAGGCAGATATTTGCAAAAAAAGAAACAAACTTATTTTTAAAAAAAGATTTGTACAGTTTTTTTTTTATTTTATTTATTGCGTTTTTAGGGTAGGTTTTACCAGATGGTATCCAAAAATATGGCATGTCCTTCAATTCCACTTTAAAATATTTCCCTTCATTCATTAAAGAAGCGGTGCTTCTTTTTCCTCCATTTCAAATTAGCTAAAAACGGCCGTTACGAAATATGAGAAGGAGGGAAACCACAATACATTTATAAGTATTATACAACAATATGTAGGTACATAGAAAAATTGAGGTACATGTTGTAGTCAACCAGAAAGTTTTAATTTGATATATGAATTATTGTTTAGCATTTACAGTGAATCCCAAAATCCCGGAATTGATATTAAGACAATCCCGGGATTACGGGATTGAATAATTGAACGGGATCCCGGGATTGGAAGCCCTACTCGGTACATTAGGGGCCGACTATTACGCAAGAACACCATTATAACAGTTGTTTAAAAACTCTAACATTCAATTCGTATCAAGCAAACAATGGCTAAATATTGTCAAATAATTTAAGACATCGACTGAGGGTGCTTGATGGAATTTCAATATCAAATTTGAATTATTGAGATTTTGTATTTTGTCACTAACGACCCGGGTTTCGCCTTTCGGCATCTTCAGGCATTCGTGCGCTCTAATTATTAAATATTGTCAGTTTTATTATCATTTCAATATTAATATTGGGAAACAGTGTATTTTTGTTTTGTTTTATGAATAATACTAATATGTCAGTCATATTGTAGGAGTATCAATTTCCACACAGGAAACCTTTGTAGTATGCGCCGCTTGGAATAATCTTAGTTTCATTGATATGTCGATAGGTTATTTATATTTAAAAATAATATATGATAATAGTTTAAAATGTAGAATCGTTTTTGAATACATTTATTGGCTGACAAAAAAATTCAATTATGCTAAAAAAATAAAGGGTTATCTTAACATATTTATGCTTTAAAATTTCAATCGAATAAACGCTATGTACCTATATTATATTTAGTAGTGAAACTAAATTGTGCTTCCTTCTGCAGCCTCAACTTAGCCCAGTCATTTTAATAGATAATCAGAATTTTACTAATTACGTTAGGGGCCGTTCATATGCGACGTCAAGCTCTAGAGTGGTGGGGGGGGGTCTGATATAATGTGACGATTGGTGATTTTTGGGTAAAATTGTATATGATAAATGTGACGATGGGGGGGGAGGAGTTTTTGAAAAAATGTCCCAAACTTCTAAATTTATAAATTTTAAGCAATACAACATAATAAATTATGTACTTAACATAACTTATTATTTTTAAGAGTAATTATTTCTTAGGAACAGTATGAAAGACATCAAATTCCTTGGGTAGGGGGGAGGGGGGTTTGGTCTTCTAAACGTGATGAATTTTGACATAGAGTTAGAATAATTATATAATACAAAACGAAAAATGTTTGCTATATTTTACAGAATATTTTAACATTATTTATATGATAAAATATTTTTTTGGAAATATGTCATGGGGATGGGAGGGCTTAAAAATGGTAATGTTGTGGTGAATATATCTTGTGATTATCTACTTGCACCTAACCTAACCCAATTCATTTCCAGGAAGGTATGGCTATTATGATCATTATAATAAAAATCCAAAATCTGTTGATTGGAACTTATTCATCTAAATATATTAATCAAGCAAGTGAAAAACTAACAATGCAAATCAAAACTTTAATATTTTCAGTAGTAGTAATTGTGTGTAAAAATGTGTTGAAAATGTGAAAAGCAGTTTGAGAATCAGTTTGAAGATGAGTCTCAATGATTCATAACAAGTATCACACATCAATGTTATATTGTAATGCTATTTTCGGAGGCTCGTCGAAGGTTCAAACCTCCCCCTTCTCCCTCACTACCTACTTGTACACTTTATTCAATTTTTGATTAAAATTTTTATTCAATTACTTTTATTGTACCTCAAGTGTACTCATATCTCTGCAAATAGAAAGAAACATTTCTTATTCACCTTACCAATATACAGATTTGCAAAAATACTACCAACTATATCACTATTACTTGTATATTCTATTATTTATAATGTATTACTGGTTCTCAATACTACTAATTATAATTTAAAGCTATGTTAGGAGAAATTGTAGTTTATGAATATGGACATTAATTTAGCTGACGAGTGAAACAATAATTAAAGTTCAATTAACTATGATTAGGTAACTACTATTACCTACCTAATTAGCAGTTTAGGTAAGTATAAACATACTTTAGAAGTGTCAACTTATAAATGTCATTAATAATGTGATGCCAGACTAATCTAAATATTCAAAATTATTTCAGTCTTTTGTTATTATCAGCAGTTAAAGCAAGTAGCAACTCATCTCCTAAATGTGTACTATTATTAAAATTGTAGATACAATATCTTTATGATCTATGTGTAATGAAATGTTCAGTTTTGCTGTATAGCAAAATTAAGCTCAATTGTCAGTTTGTGTTAATGTACATAGATTTAACAATCATGGACATGGTATTCACTATCAGAAATTTTGGCGAAAATAATGGTTAGTTATATAGTACTATAAATCTTGAATATCAAAAGAATAAAGCCATAGACATACAGTGGAATATAATTATGCATCTGTATCTTCGAACGATTTGTCCCACACTTAATTATGTGCTAATGAAATTTCCATTGAAAACATATACTTTATGGTTTCATCTTTCTTTTTT
Organism: Himalopsyche phryganea; assembly: GCA_022494535.1. NCBI lineage: Eukaryota > Metazoa > Arthropoda > Insecta > Trichoptera > Rhyacophilidae > Himalopsyche > Himalopsyche phryganea. The sequence continues at coordinate 1,434,214 of JAGVSL010000030.1, forward strand.
CAGCAATGTCTTTGGACGAGACTCGCCAGTCACAGCGGCCATATCGCTATGGAATGGTGCTCCTATGCATCGGTGCCTTAATAAACTGGCTCGGTTTGGCAGAGAACTATGTTGAGCCAGTCCGATACATTGGTGTAGCGTGCATCATTGCAGGTGCTCTGTTGATATGCGCCGCTATGTGTTGTTGGCTTCAAGCTCCTGCGCCTAGGCCACTCCCAGCATCACATCAGGTGCGTTCATCAATTGATATTTCAAAAGTGAGAAAGAGTATTTTTACAACTGAATACCTTTTTTTGGAATGAAGATGTTCATTTTTTAAAAATGACAATCGATTTTATTTCTAAAGAAGTTCTGTATCTCTATCTCCTGAGGCATGATGATTTTTATTAAAGTTTTTGAAGCTTAGCTAGGGAAATGCTTGAAATAATAATAAATGCAAATAAGATTTCTTTTAAAAACATCGCATGGATCTAGTAGAACAACTATAAAGTACCTCTCGGACCTGAAGTATCTATGAAAACCGATGTTGAACTCTGTCTTTTGGCAAGATTAGAAATTTACCAATCACCATGATATCATACTGTTAAGAGTAATAGAATGTGTTAAATGTAAAAAAAATTGTTATATACATCATGCAAGATCAATCAAGAAGTTTGCAGGGGGGTGTCCAAATTTCAGTTTTACTTTAATGCAAAGATTTGTTAAATTTTTTTAATTCCTAGGAATTTAGATGCTGAAAATTACTGTACATGCTTGTAAATAAAAGGCTATATTTGGATGTTTCTTATTGTTTATAATGCTTTTAGACTGAGCTGTCGTGAAATTGGAAAACCATTATAAAAATGATTACTTTATACTTTTCGCAAAAAGAAACACTAAATAATCTCTCATTCGTTTAACATGTTTGCATATTTCTATTTCAGATTGATGATCCTATTCATGTCATCACAGTGCCATCTAACGACGAAGTTATGCAGCAGAAGCCCCCGGATTATGATTCGGTAGCGGGTGCTCCTCCTACGTATGATGACGCCATTAAATTAAATCCTGGACATTACATGCCATCAGTCCACACTGCAGGGAGCAGCGGCCGCTGTGACAGATCTGATCAAATCGCAAGCGAAAGAACGTCGAATAATACGCATATTCTTTCCGCGGCGGCATTAAACGTACTTCTTTCACCGGCCGGAACCAGCTCCAGAGAGACTAGTCCCGGTCAATTGGAAAGCGTCGTCGTCACGGAGAGCCGCAGTCAAAGTATTACGCAGATACCAAAAACACCTCCGCCACCATATCGACCGATGAGAATTGTCAGATGAACACTTAGACTAAGATAATTACACATAGTTAACTATAAAATTGTACACTAAATACTAACATATCTCAATGTTGTTATGGATACTTAATTACCAAAATAAATGTTACAATTATTTTAATTGTGTAGAATCAATTGAAGAGCTTTGAAAGATTAATCTGTCTAATATAAATTCTTTATGGCTCACGTGCTGCTTCTTTCTAAGTTGTACTTTTAATAACGGTGAAAGACAGTAATAGTTATAGGATATAGTCAAAATTTAAAAAATCTATGTCTAGTTTAAATTTCCAATGTTATACCTTTGATTCTGTACATTTCATTGTTACAATGTATAATTGATGTTGTTAAACATGTTTTGAATAGAAAATGTGATATTATGCATTCTAAAACTATTGTAAAAAGCAATATTTAGACGTGTGTCGGATTAAGCACCAATTATGTTAATTGATGTCAAAAATATAGTTTCATATCGACAATGCTTTTATCCCCACCTCCTATTCATATTTCAACAACTATTTATTTAATCGTCTTTATAGATTTCAATACAAAATATTGCGCGCGCAAAGTGTTTTGATTATCCTCAGTTAAAAATGATATTTTTGTATCAATCTATAAATTCATGGGTGAAAATATTTAAAATTCTTAAATCATAAATGGACTTAAGAAGGATTTACCATTGTCAGACCCCGCTGCCTTTGTTAGTGAATCGGACAGAAATCACTTTTGATATTGTAATAAAAAAAGTTCATTCCATGCTCTTGGTTGCAGATCAAATTATGGTGCGTCCTCTGGTGGTGTAATTCTAATAAAACTACTTCAAATAGATTGTAAAAACTCTTTAATTCTTCATTGTAAATATTGCACTAAATATAAGTTTCCGATAGATTCTTAATTCGTATAAAATTTAAAACGTGGTATAATATTCATGGTTGAAAATTATTCCAAATGTGTACCATGCATTAATTTCAAACAACTATGCTCCACCAACAATAAGATGAAGTCTTTTAGATACGTAAATAACACTTAATCCCTTGATTGGTTCAATGATCAAAAATAATTGTATTCAATTTCGCCTAAGCCACACAGTGCCTCAAAAATGTTTACACATAAACACAGGTTGTTTTATACTAATGTGTGATAAAATTCAATGGAATTAAAAGAATGCAAATATTCTCACAGAAAAGGTATCTTCAAAGAGGTTATAAGGACAAGTATTACCTGTACTAGATTAATTTCATATTCAAATTAAACAGTTCTTAAAAAAAAACTGGGGTTTATTTAATTTTTGGCAACATTGTCAATGAACTATTAAATAATACAAAATCAAAACACTCCAGTAATATTGCAATTAAATATAATAGTTTGAATAATTTGTATTAAAGAAACTACAAGTCTTCACGATTAAGAGAAGTCTATGTGGTCTTACTGGAAATACCGCCAAGTTAATTACTACTCTTAATAAGCTCATTTATATTGTCACGGCAGCTTGTATCCCAAGAACCTTAACATGTTTAATGTGAATCCATTTTATTTTGAAACATAGAGTTTCCCATCTAAGTATTAAGGATTACTCGTTGATAACCTGTAAATATTGTTAATTAAACTCGTTTATCATTGTTTTTTTACTCGGGACCAATATGTTCATCACAGTTTCTGATTAATCGATTGGATCCAATAACGTGTGTTCTGTGATTTTTGACTGAATTCATAGTATGTTACAATAAATATGTTCAACGTTAATAGACACTTACATTTTGCAAGATTACCACTGCAATATTTTTTAATGGTTTCTTACAAGTTAACTAATTATGTTGCCTTTATAATCATTTGAATATGAGTGTGATAAAAATGTAATTACACTGTCAAAAATATACTATGATTTATTGTGTTTATTATCTTTCCATTTCTATCAACTTCACTTAACTCCATACCAATCAATGACCCAAACTATGCGAGAACAATGCGTCTTATTCATAAATTAATTACGTAAATAAACTGTAGACATCATTGCTTTGCCTTAACCTTGTCAGTTCCTTAAAAAGATTTTAGTTTTTTTATGGAGTTTTCCAGAATTTCATTACGTCTCTGAATTCGCCTTTTAGCTTGCTGTAACGTACTGATCTGTTGCCTATATTTGTCAGCATATTTTCTCATACTTAGAATTTCACTCTTCAATGTCAAAGGTTTCTGTGTGGCGAGCCACGGTAAGGGAGAAGTCGACGCGTCGCACATCGCTTTAAGCTCTACAGTGGAATGCGGGTCTTCGATATTGCCATCTGATACATTTTTGGTGTTATGCATCGAGACCAAAGAAACCGTAGGTGATGTGGTGCTTGCAGATTGAAGCGGTGATGGCGATGCATCAATAATTATATGTCGTGCGGTTTGATCACTATTCAGATATGACTCCTGATTATTGATATGTCTTGCAGTATTTTCGATGGAAATTCGAAGACTGTTTTTATCATCAATTGCTGGGCTTGTCGACTGCAAACATGTAGAATTAGATGAGCACGGAGTAGCATCAATAAGAATATGTGGCATTGCAGCTTCCCGGCTCATAAACGATGTTTCTTTATTCGCAGCCAGTATATCTTGTTTAAGAATAGATATTCTTAATGTATTCACGTGTTCAATCAATCTGCCGGTGACTGGAGCTGAAATTTTTGATGTGTTCGAGGAAGATGTTGCATCAATGAGTATTAGAGGAGTCGTTTCATTAGATTTGATGAATGCTTCAGTATTAACGAGTGGTTTGCTTTCAACACGCTGCAAAATAGACTTTTTAAGGCTAGTAATATTCTGTTTCATTGAAACTGATGAGTTCGTTAGTGATGTGCAAGTTGCAAATTTACCAAGGCAAGTGGATGAATCTACAACATTTTCAGCAACTACATCATCGTCACTAGATACTGAAGACTCATTATCAACCGGTTTCTTCATATTGTCATCATCTTTTGAAGTGCTTTTCAAGGTCAGTTCTTTTTTTCTGGCAGCTTTTATCATCTGAAATCATTAAATCTTACGGTAAGAACATACAACTAGCACACATAGTAATAATGAATTATTCTTCTAATGAAAAATACTTTGTGAAAATAACATTTAACTCAAATGAAGTATGAAAACGCGCATGGGAAATGTCCCTATTAACCTTTAAGAGAGTATGGACAATACCTTTTCGTACCTTTTCGACCTTTGTAAAATATTTAAAAACAGTTTATGACTTCATATTCGACGATCTTTAACTTGTTTGTAAGTCATGTGATACTGCTATGACGTCACACGAACAAATTCAAACAGTTTCATATATCGTAAACTATGGATTTTCGAGCGAAATCAATACCTTACTTTTCTCGCGGTTTATCAAAGTTTTTATGATTTTGAAGGTTTTATATTGCGATCTGAGTTATTATATTGTGTTTTTTGATTGAATATTTGATTTTTTGTGTTATGTACTTGCAATTTGCGTACCAATATGGATTTTCGAGCGTCTGTAATATCATACTTTTGATATGAAAATGAGAATGCGGTTATATCTCCAAGAATTGAATTGAATGGATTTCGGTCGCCCAGCTTTGTTAATATATTAAAAAAAATGCTTATAGATAGTTTATTATATATATAAATTTATTATTATAAGTAGTTTTAAGATTTTGTATATTTCAAGATCCAGGGTAGAGACCCTTACCCTTATAGAGTCTGAAAGTATCTACCGTAATTTTCAAACAATACCCTATTATTATTATTAAATTAAAACATTCAAGCATATTTTTTTAGGCTTAACAAATGTTTATTTAAAAAAAAAAACATTATCATCTGTAATAATATGAGTATTTTTCTTTTTAAATAGTAATGAAATAAATATTTATTTTAGATTCAATGCCATAAAGAGGGCCAACATAATTTTGCTTGTTAATTTTTTATTGAAAAATGTCATGATCGTCTACGGTAAGTCCGTACGACGTTTGTGTACAGTGTAAAATTGACGCCTTCAAAATGGACCAAAACCGTTTTTTGCACGGCTTTTAGTGTAACTTACCTACCGTGTAAAAAAGAGTTGAGTGTGTTTAAAAAAGGTGCTGTGAAAACAATAGTTTTTAAATAAATTTTTCGTATGTTTTCGCGGCAGTCAATCATTTGCAACTCCTGGATTAACTGAACAGTTTCCTTTTCCTTTTTGCTATCACGACTCATATAGTTACGAAAAAAAAAATACAATTTAGATGTAAAAAAAACTCACTCCCCATAGTAAGTCTAAGACTAATTCATTTACTCCCGCAAAGGTACAGATTAATACTCTTTTTGGCGACTAGTGGATATATGAGGAGCAAACATTCAAAACGTGATTTGTCGCAAATTTAAAAAAATTAGTTAAACATTAGGTGCGATATTCTATAGTGAAATCTATAGGATGAAACTGTTTTTGTTAAAAGAATATTTTTCCCTATATAAAAATAATCTTAAAGTTGATCTATTCAAGCAAAACATGCAGCATTGAAAAACCATCAAACCATCAAAATGAATAGAACTCTGCCTTTATTCCATTTGATATCACAAGAAAATAAAAATGATGTTATTAAATTATTAAAAATAATGTTTGACAACTGGCAGAATCTTGAAGATGAAAGACTCGTATGGTACAAGAATATACTTTTAGATGCACCATCTGCTAATGTAGAAGAACAAAAGATTATTTGTGACTGTGGAGCAGAATATTCCTCCTAACAATATATACATAATTATTACACTATTACATTTTAAAGCAATAAATTAGATTAGTTATTTATTTTCTATTGATGTTTCTATGTCAGATAACATTCAAAAACTGTTTATTCCACGCATTTCGTGCAAATTCTAAACACAAAAAACAATAATAACCAATAATTTTCGATTATACACAATACCAGAGTTATAATTCTTTCCATAAACTACATATTATGATAAAGTTTATTTTAAGCATATAGGCTAGGTTATTTTATTAATCGAAATGTTTTTCATCACTTTCCAAGCTCTGTATCTGTGTGACAAATCACGTTTTGAATGTTTTCTCCTCATATGCGGGTAGGGTGTTTTTTACTATTTTCGTAAGCTTCTTGTTACCGTCAGGAAAAGTATTGTTACCTGCTATGTTTTGTTTAATATTTCGAGGGTATACTGACAGGATGCAATGAGTGAGTTTTTAATGGTTTTATGTTTTAAATGTCAAAATGTATGCAATGTAACGCCCTACATCCTGGTAGAATCCATGAAGTCATAGTTATTTTAATAATCAGTCATGGTTGTTTTTTTATTCTGGCAGAAAGCATGGTGTGACTATAAATCATTGATACCAAATCTTATGATTTGTATGCCAAAACGATTATTTTTTATAATATACAAAAAATCTTTTTAAATCTCGAACAATTTTACTTGGGAGAGGGAGTACCTACTAAATTTGAAATAAAAATACTTTACATGCGATTATCTCATAACTTGTTTCTACAACTTATTGTTTTCTGTCAGGATAACCTCCATTTGGAAAATAATAATAGTCACCTTTTGAGTAACAGTGAATAGTAGTTCGATTCAGGTATGGTAGAAAAAATGCTTACAAATTTATATAGAGTACCTATGTGATTCAAATAGGCTATATTTGATTGGCATGCGGCATCAATTATGGGTTTATTTAAGATGCAAAAATGAATGATAGATTGAATCTTCAATTAAGAGCAAAACTGGGAAGCTACTTGCTTGTATTTTGTAATATGGAATAATGATATTTTTAGCAGCATTGACCAATTTTTGAGTCAGAAAAAGAGTAGCATGTTGTTGATTTACCTTAAAATAAAACCTTCGAAAAGCCTCCGAAAATATACATTTTAGTCATAAAATAAAATTGATAGCTTTATTATTTCACCGGTTGTGACACATGCTTAGCCTCCTTAACCTGATCCAATTCTTTAACTTCCATTATATACGAGAAGTTAAGAGTGGAATTTTTCTATCGTTGAGCGTGAATAGGGTGTGAAGATATGTGAAATATGTTCTTACTTTCTTAACTTCTCGCGGGTGCTCTGTAAAAATCGTTGGCAAAGAACCAGGTTTCAAATATTTATTCTTGTACATAGTCTCAAAACAGTTGTCTTCGAAGTGAGCTGAGCATAACGCAGCAGTTGCTGATGGAATAAATTTGATTCTGTTGGTCCTAGATATCCAAAGAGTACGCTGGGAAACATTTTTAGGGTATCTAAAAGGAAATATATAACATTTTAAGCTTTCCTTAAACTTAAATTACACAACAAATTAAATGGTATGATTGTAAGGAAATTAAAAGGTATACCTGTGAAACGATAGACCTGGTATCTTCTTTCTTGAGTCATTAAAGCAACCGTAAGCTGAACAGGAAACCATGATCTCCGTTTTATAGTATAAACCAGAGCGATAATAATGAAAACCACAGAATAAATAATACTACAATAATGATATACTCAGCATTACAGTATCTATGATTTATTATGACATTTACGAATAATGTTTTAGGTTATATTTTGTTTTTGGTAGGGCTGCTAGATCTAAACAATAGATAAATCTAAAGATTCTAGGAGATCGTGGAATAGACTCGATCTAATTTTTGACAAAAAGAATTCTGTTTTTTGTAAAATTAGCCAAAATATATTAACATAATTATTTTCAGAGAAAAAAACCTCTTTGTTAACAAAAGTACTTTTGCTTGAGGCTATTTTAACATTAAATTATTGAAAACCAAATATATTAATATTTTCAAAATATTTAAAACTTCAATAGTAGTGCTTATTTTAAATTTTTGTTATTTTAATCACAATAATACTCTAAAAGAAATCATAATAAACGCTCCATATTTTTTTATGTTGAAAAGTACTAATTTTATAATTATTTGCAAGTCGGGATATTTTCTCTTAGATATAATGGCAAATAGTTCAAAACGTGATATTTTAAGTCAACATGGCTGCCGTGGATGAAGTTGACATATTAGAGAGTTGGGAAGATATGGACGATTTAGGGGTCAGTATCTCTTGAATGGCTTAGAATTTCATGTATAATTCTTGATAACATTTTAATTATTTGAAACGCTACACTCCTTTCATTCACCGAACGTTCCTAAATACTGTATTTTTAAGATTTTGCATAACACTATCTAATCATTTTTCAGTTGGACAGAAAATTCTCTAATTTGTCAGCGGCTAATCCCATGCAGTGCCCCAAAAATAACGAAAGACTTTCAAACGGTGGCCCCGTGAAGGTCGTATTCGACATGAGCGATTCTATGGGAACCCAATTGATGTCCCAAACACCTTCTGTCACTATTTTGAGAAGGCCCTCAGCTGGTGTCAATGGCTCGAACGCAAACGGCGAATGCAAGGCTAGGCCTGTCAAAACACTTCAACAGAGGCAACAGGAATACGAAGAAGCCAGACTGAGAATATTGGGAGAGGCCAGGTGTCCGGATGATGCAGACGAAACGTAATTATTTCTTTTATTTCCAAAAATCAAACTTTTCAGATATTTAAATTCCGTTTTTCGAAATGATAAATAATTATGCTTCAAAACATATTATTTTTTTCTACCCGAAAATTTACTATATGCCGCCAATAACAATGCTGTTTTGTAGGAAATTTTTTTACGAATAAGAAAATGCCAAATTATAGAATCAGGAACACTGATAATTTACGTGAAATGTGAATATAATATCTACATGACAATGTCGTCATAATACGTTAAATGGTCGTTCGTAGAACAAACCACGGGTGATTTTTCATAATAATACTTTGTAATTAGCATAAATTATCGGTTTTCTTGATTCCAATGCTTAATATTTTGCAAAGTTACTACCGAATTGCAGTGTTTTCATCTGCATTAAGTTATTTTTCAGGCAGAAAAAGCGTTGCATGTTGTAAATCATATTCACCTTTGAAATTAGCAATCCTATAGTGACCCAGGCAATTTGTCTAGTAATAATATTTAAAAAATCTTAAAATTTTCTTCGAAAAAAAATAATGAATATCTTTTATCACATATTTTATCACATGCACAAGTCAAACTATGCTCACTATAAGTACCATTTTTTTTAACAATACTAAGCATGCTTGACCATTGACCAGACCCTTATCGTAGAGATTCAATGATTTTGTCAAAATCTATCTATAAGATTTATGGAAATAAATTTTCTTCATTGCCTATATAGTTAAAAGTAATCAATATTTTATCACCATGATTTACTGAAACCTGATATCCTCCGCGAGCTAAGCTAACTTAGTACTAACTTAGCTCACATGACTAAGGGTCTTTTTTATAGTTACCTCTCCACCGCGTGTGAAAAGATTGTATGATGTTTTTATATCCATTAGCTAATGCATCTTCGCTCGCGGTGGAGATCTGGCTTGAGATATTTTAAGGGAAGTAAAACTAAAAGTGTAATGGTAAGTTTAGGTTGATCAAAAAAGCAATTTTTAGAATTTGCTGTAGATTCATTAAACATAATTTATTTTTAATGCATCCCTTTTTTGTCTATAAAATATGACGGTCTAAGCTTAATCATGAATGTTTATGGCAAATATGAAAATAGATCTAGAAATAAAATATTGCTTCAAAAATATCTTGGCTTGAATAGTATTTATTATAAAATATTAAGCATGTTAATGCCAGTCAGACAAAATATCCGAAAAAGAAGAAAATGCCAAAACAGTCATTTAGCAGTGACAACTTCTCAATATCTATTTACAACTGAAGCTTAACTAAATGTACATAATTGTTTTTAACAATTCTCAGTTTTACGTTTATTCATTTCCCTGGTAACACTCGCAATCTTTTCAGCATATTTGATAAAATTGTATAAAACTTACAATGCAGCAAAACATGTTATAATAGATCAGTTAATGCAGTTATCCATTGCTTGATTAGATTTATGTGAACATAGTTCTCGCACAAGGATTATATTAATTTGAAATAGCAATTGGAACATTTGTGGTCCTTGTGCTTAAATATGGATATTTTTTTTTCCAGCTCACCGTTGTGCTCAACCTTGTGTTCAACCTTGTGTTCTGAACATAAATTTTCAGTGTCTTTAATCTTTTCCTCTTTTTTCAGAATTACTAACCTTCAGAAAAAAATTGACGCAATCGCAACCCAACCCATCAATAGGATTAAAGAAAAGGCGACACCTGAGCAGTCGTTGACGAAAGTTTTGATCAACAGCAGCGCAACCGTAACCCAACCTAGAATACTGACGCAGCCGTTGAACCTAGTCAATTTGTTACGGAACCCCAGAGGACCCGACGGAAGCAAAGGCTTCACTTTAAAAAGATAGCAGATTATCTATACGTATATTGTGAGTTTTAAAAATAAATCATTAAGCTTGCTTTCCTTCCAGTCAAAGCAATGCTTTAATTTAAAAAGACATATTATTCAATAAACAAGTCTACATATTATGAGATTTTTCGCTACCAATAATAAATCAATATTATAAATGTGTAACAGCCGACATGCATTTATGATCGGGTGACGGGTATCTATATTAATTGCGCTTCGATACCCAATTGTCAATATAGGACCAACGATATTTGAATTATTGTCATTGAATACAGCGTAAATGAAACTTTATTTTGTATTTTTCAATATATGGAAAAAATCTTCTTTTATTTGAGACTTTTGTTGATTATGCATTTCATAATAACGATATCATATTTAATCTTCCGTCTTTTTGATTACTTTGTTAATTCAATCTGAATCTTACTCAATGTTATATTACATGTTATTTAATTGTGCAACGGAATTTTTAAAAATTCCATTCCATTGAAGAGATTTTGTATAGCCGTTTGGCTAAATAATGCGGGGTAACACCAATCTATATATATATATGTTTAGAAATTAGCATCAGTATTTCAAATAAACGTTAAATTTATTTTTTCTTTAAATTTGAAAAAGCATTTAGCGATTTATTAGTAGCAATCGGATTGACAATCAACACTTGGTCGAATTCAGTTTTGTTCAAATAGAAATACTTTCATTTCAAAATAACAATTGCTTTATTTTAGCTGTTTACTTTTTTATTTCGCTGCTTCTTAAATTCTACAGCTCTTTAAGTTCTTTTTATATGTCGTAACTGTGTATATAAGTATACTGTTTTCGTAGCAATGTTTATCCGTTTTAAAATAAATGTCAACAGTCCGAGTCAAATTTGATGCGATTCGGTTAATTTCCTACAGACTCGCATCGCATTTGACTCTTCAATTCGATGGCCGTTTTTTAAATACGCTCATTCCGATACAGAATGATGAAACGATCCATTGAATTCGACTGTGATATTTTTTCTAGGAATGTTTTATACTTGCATTCAAAGTGTATGGCAGTGTATTGCTGTCTGTATTTTTATGATAAATCTTTAACTTATTAAATGACGGTTAGAATATACGAATGAATTTTATGAAGATACATAATGTCGTTTTTTCACCCTGAAAGATATGCATTTATATAATTTAAACATGCGGTATCGTGTAGGACAGCATTTTCCCAAACGCTTTGGTCGCTAAACACTTCGATTCGGAGACATTGAATGCTTCAGCTCTAGGTTTTAACATTGAACTCTGAGCCTTTTTTAGATCTTAATAATGATTATCACAGTATACCCTTTTTTGAGTTTCCAGTAATATGTTTAATATGCCACTTTAACAGCTATTCAGCCAAAAGCATTCAAATTGTAATTGAGAGAAGAGAGCAGTCGACAAACTTAACTTGCTTCAAAATTGAGCTATCAATTTGATGACTGTAAAGATCACTTCAAAATATGGCACAATTAATAGAATGATTTCCTCATGAAGCTCACGTTACCGTATGGAAGTGTTAAGTAGGATATCGTTTGGGAAGCGCCGAAATAGAATATCATATTACATAAGCGATTATGAATAATTTACATACAGTAATTTAATTTTAGATTCATATTAACTTGAGATTAATTCTTATATCTGCTTGTTTTGAAATATAAACTGTACATTTTGCTTAGGTTGATACTAACTAGGTAAATAATGTTTTTGATACCCGACTTCTTGTTGAATGTTGAATGAGGAATCTGACGGCACATTATCCAAAAATGAATATAAGTTGTCGGCTTACATATTCAAAAAGATTATTATATGTTGAATTGTTGAAATGTGAACCTGTTTTTTTTAACATAAAAAACCATTCTGCTAAACACGATCTCAGGATCCAATTTTTTTTCTGAGACAATGCCTTCACTAAATTCTTCTGTGAGGCTGAAACTCATTCCTTTCATTTTCCTTATATATATTATTTACAAAATAATTATTCAATGTTTGAATTAGAAATCAATTGATGTTACATTATAAATATACTATATTAAATTTGAAAAGAATATGTAAAAAAAAATGCAGGATAAAATATAATAGCATGTAATGCCGGGTAGATAATTCCAAGATTTATTGTGACAGATTCCTCTGTTTGATGGTTTAAGAAGAAGATGGTGAATTGTATAACAATAAACAATCTGAATAATTTAAAAAGTGGGCTGTAATTATTATTATACTTCCGCAGAAAGCTGAATGATGCTAATAACCAGCCACGATCGCTTAATGTTAACTAATAACTGGTGTTAACATTTTATTAGTTCTCATTCATAATAATGTTGAGGGATTATTACATGAAACGATCTGACCTCAACCTCGAAATGGTTGTTGTTCCAAATCAGTTGATTTTATACAATTGTGTCTCTTACCTCTAGATTGTTCTTTCATGGAGATTTTTACCATTCTGAAATGCAGTCATATTTCAGCAATCGATTTCTCTGGGTGGAGTGTTGGCTAGACCTAATAACTTCCAAAACTACCACGTTCAACAAGGAGCAATATATTAAAAAACTGCAAATCATAAAAATATAACCCCAACAGCCATTTCATTATTTGGTTTGTCCTGTGCTATAACACCTGAGGAGTTCAAAGATTTTGCAGCCAATTGCGGTAATTTAGATTGGTCAATCTTTCATCTCACTCTTGGCAATCTTTGTTCTTTCTAATTTCTGATTGTTTCCTTCTCAAGTCAGTCCTGGGTACACACAAATTAGAGAAAACTTTTATTTTTGTAACCCTGTCTGCTCCCAATGTGGAACACGTGGACTCCTGATGGAGCTCATCTCAACGAAAGTTGTTCTACGAGAACTGGTAGTTCTCAGTCTCTCAACTTCTTTTCCTTCTTGGGAAGGAATAAGGATGTTATTAGTGATTAACTTATCGCTCCGGCTACTCCCCAGTTTAAACATCACAGACATTGACAACTTCAAACATTAATCGATTTATGAAACTGTGAACTCTACAACCGAAGCCAACAACGTTGACCACTCGGCTACAGCCCAACTTTTATTATTGTCATAATATGTCATCTAAGTAATTTCATTGCATTTTCCATCATTACAATCGAAAATAATATATGCATATTCGGGTCATTGCGAGGTTTCAAATGACAGACCTTTATTGATTACACAGTAACAGATAGATTCCACATAAACCAATAGAGATCAGCTTTGCCTAACAATTGAGACACTTGTGACATCTTAAGCTGCCGGTCCAATCGTAGTCTGTAATAAAAACTCGACAAACAAATCTTAGATGTTTGTTATATGTACCTCTTCTAGTTTGGTTTTAAATACATAAATGTAATGTTGATGGATCAAGTTGTAAAAGGTGATATTTTATTTTTTAAACGATAGGAATAAGGGAAATTTTTATATTTCAAAATTAAAGGGTAACATTACCATGTTTAATGATCAATCTGAATAAGGATTAATGTGAAATGTCGTATAGGGAGAGTATTTATTTAGTTTACTACATGTAAGAGGCAGTGGTTGTATATTGAATGGGAGAGAAAGAGTAATTGTATTGCCTTGTGGCAATTCAAAAAAGGATTTAGCATAAAACAAATATGAATGTATTAATCATTTTCTCACTGTGGGCGCTTATTTTATAGTCCCTTCCATGAACTGTCGCTTTGCTACGCAAATTAACGTGTATGTCTTTGTTTTGACATCATTAAACATGCATATTTTTGGGAGAAATTGTAAGTTTATAATTTAAAATATTTATTTAACAATCACTAAACACTTTTGATTTACGAAAGCTCACATTGTATTTGTTGATTTCTCCTGCTTGTCTTGAATGTAGATGGAAAGTATTAATAATATTTACTAATAAATCTTGGTAGAATGATAACAGTACAAAAAATAATTATGTAAAGTGCATTTTTTTAAATCAACATCACAACCAGATTCTTTCAGCTGTTGAATATTTTTAACTGACCAGTTACAATGCATAAATACCAGTAAACAATAGAAAATTTATCTAACAATTCTTGCTTTCGTCAGTCTTCAATTATTGTCATTCCACTATGAAATGACGAAAAATGTTACATTATTTTCATTGGGTGAAAGTCTTTACTTTTCAAATCTGTAATCAATTAAACCCAGTGCTGTAGCTCTACCGAATACAAACATTGATCGCACTGTTAATACTTCTATAACTAATCCTCATGAAACCTTTTTCCAAGTGGTAATCTTTACTTTTTTTAAAGGGTATCAACGGAGTGATTGGCTAGTAACCAAACAAATACTTTGCAAACTCTTATAGTGTATTGTACTAAGAAAGGAACAGGATATTTGCTTTGCAATGTTTCAAAACAATAAATGTTTGACACATTCTATATATAATAATGCAATTATGATATAATTTCATTAAAAGATTTTATTTAGAAACAAGGTAAAATTTAACACTTGTATCTCCCCTTTGTTACTAGTGGTTAATTTCTATATGTATAAATTTCTCTTTGATAGAACTCATATAAAAACAGATTCTCATAGATTAACCCAATGGTATGCATATTTACAAGTATTTACTTCATTGACTATTATTAGCTATAATTACCTCAAAATATACACATAATAAACTATTGCGGATTTCATATTAACGACAGAACGAGATTCTAGGATGAATGTGTTTAAATAAAGCTGTCGCACTGTCAGTTTGATTATTATTGCCATCCAATTTGTTTTATGCATAAATGGTTATTTGTAATATTCTCGCTCCCATTTCGTTGGCTTAAAAATCTGTGTATCTATGCTTTCTAAGCGTAACTATATTTCACAGATACATCAACTGACTGAGACTTTAAATTTATACTACTGATTGTTATTTATAATAAAGTTTGTACTACCTTTAAGATATTTGACTATGCTATGAATATTATAGTACATACATGTATATATTACGCAATGTAAGTTTTTGGATAATTATACATATTCATTATTGTTATGTGTGGCATATCTGCTTTTTATGAAAATAAGATTTTACAATGCATTTTGATAATTCGGTGTGCTTGTTTTATAACTGCAATAAAGACCGCTATGAAACTGACATTAGAGAGATGGTAATTTGATGAAACTTATGCTGTTGGTCGGGTCCACGGTACAGTGGTCAGCGTTGTTGACTTCGGTTACGGATGTCTCGTTCGTCCCACTAGTCCTGTCCTTACTCTCTTCGAAAAAGAAAGTTTCACCAACAGAGTAACGAGCAGCTCTCGTAGAAAAATTTATGTTGAGATACCTTCACCTAAGCTCCGAATTGGTAGCAGACATGATTAAAAAAAGTATTAAATACTTTTGAATTTCATATAATTTTCAAAACAATTTTCAACCATGCCTTTGTTCTCAATGAATTGATGTGAAGAAATTACCACATTAAATAGGTACGCATAAGTTAGATCGCCAGAGATTCTTGTATACAAGTTGGAAAATAATCTTTATTGCAGTTATGAAATTTACACTCCAGTGAGGTGTTAATCATTGTCAGTATTTTTGACACTTTAAAGAAATTATTGCCAGTGACCTATTTAACAATCATTAGATTCTCTTAATAAACTTAACTTCTTAGAAAGACTCCTTAATCATTATGTGATCATTATCTACTAAGTAGGTAACCGGATGTGTGATTGTCTAGCATTAGTTTGTAGATTTCATTATTCTAGTCAATTTACTGACTTTACAAACACCTCGCACACAAAACTGGGAATTCAGGTACTATTTTATACAAGCAGTTACATGTTATGATAATAGTTAATCTAAATGTGTAAAATCAGCCATGGTTAACTAAAAGATCTATATCTCTCGATTCTTGCTTAATTTAATTGATCTCTCTTGTAATATCGATCAAAATTTATGTTTGGTATTCAACAGAAGGAATGCTGTGTTGTTAGACTTTTAAATACTTTCAAAGCCACACACTAAAGTCAAAAGTAAACTGCTCACTTGAAACTAATATATTAATGAAAAGTTAAATAGCAGCTATCAATACCAATATTTACCAACTCGACTTCTTTCACATATTCTTGTTCTTAAATGCATTTAAAAAAATGGATTCGATTGCTTCACCTGTCATTTCTAAAATATTTGCTGTGTCGTTAATACAGCAGATATTTCATAATTATGAAAATATCTGAATGGCTATTGGAACAAAAAATTAAGAATCCTTTTATAACCCCTTTCCATTCATTTTAGTCATAAGTAACATTGGCAGAAATATGAATTTTTCACCACGAACTACAAATGCAATTTAGTTATTAACATATGATAGAAGCCGTCTTCAATCAATGTGCAGAATAAACTCTTTAATCTGGGATCTAATTTGGGTTTACAAAGTAATTAATGCTATAGAAGTATGTTGATATTAATTATTTTGGTGTGTGGCTTAGAACTTTATATATATAATAGTAGAAAATTTATTAGTTATGAAAATTCTTGGCCTCTTTATCATATTCATTTTAGAAAGGCTACATTGGAAATATGTTATTACAAGTCAACAGAAAGGCTTCAAGACATACATTGCTGCAGGTATTTGCTCTAAATATTCTGCTATATAGCTACTTATGACTATATATACTACCATATGGTTTATATGTCATCTTTTTTTTAAATGTTAAAATTATTATTGTTTGTGAGTAACCAGCATTTATTTAAGATGTAACGTTTATTTTAAGATAATTATCTTTTCATTTTAAAATCAGTCAGATTGTCACAATGACCTTTTTAAAAGTTTTTTCAATGTAAATTCTTGACACCTTTTAGAAGCACCCTCAAATTATAAATTATCTACAAATTCATAATTCATTACCTAACTAACAAACACAAGTGCGCCAGATATAAATCTGGAGCACTTAGGTCAAGATTTAAAAAAAAACGAAAATTAAGAAACTATCATTTGTATTGAAAATATTATTATCAAGGGTTTTTTTTTTTTTTTACTAAAGTTGGCCTCTGTAGCCTTGCGGCAAGAGTCCTCGGCAATTAGAAAATTCCCATTTCTTTCCAATGTAGTCAATTCATTAATCCCATTGTTGTCAGAGTGATCAATTAACAAAATTGTCTATGATTATTTTAGAGTACATAAGGGAGTTTTTTTTACAGTGAATGTTAAATATTCAGTTGAATAATTATTATTAATACTTATTACAATATTTTTATGATCATTGCTCATATTATATAAAATATCTTATTTTCATGCACATTATTAATTTTACATTCAATAGCTGATACTTAGGTTAAATAATAATATATATCAATATGGATATTCATTAAAGTGAGTTGCGATTCATACCTATGATTGTAAAGTATTATAGATAATTTGACAGTTTAATGAATAAAATTTGATGTTTTTTTGAATTTTATACTTGGTATTATTGTCACCTTTCAGACACTGTTCTACCCTTTCTTAAACAGCTGGCATTTAGCACAATAGACATTGGTACCAGAATTGAATGATTTAAATGAGATTTGAAGTTACATAAATCACCATCAAGTAAATAGTGCTATTTTAGCAAGACTAATATATATATATTGTTCCTCACAAAGAAACTTAAAGCAAAATATTGAACAAAACAGCGGTTATTAATGCTTTACCTGAAGATAACCACACTACAAAAATGGTAAAAATACTTGTCCCTTTCATAACCTCCAACCGCCGCCACCGTGTACCGTTTTCAACTGATGAAAAATAAATTCCAACAGGTCTTGATCATTAAAAAAAATTGTGTAATTAGTAGGAAGAATTGTTTTATTTTTATAAACATGTCTTTCCACCAAGAATTGTCAGTAAACACCTTAGAAGTGTTTAATTAATTAGTTAAAATCAGAACTTCTAACCTAATCCTTCTGTTTTGCACTTTTAAAATGAAGATGGAGAAATTGTCCTTGGCAGTTGGTTTCTTTTAATAACAGCAAAAGTCAATAAAAACATAAAGTGCAGTATAAACAACATTAATCCAAGTACACTTTTATGATAATCATCGACATATTTTGAATATTTTACATTGACAAAGAAGTTGTCATTGGAAACTTGTTTCGATTTTTCTGACTGGTTTATGAATATTTAATTATTATAATCTTCAACAAAATCAATAAAACAACAACACATTCTCGGTGATTCTGTTCGTTGAAGATAGGTTATTTTGTAAAAAGTAAAATGTCTTCCTTACCTCAATTGAGTGAACATGATAAATCTATCCTAAATAGCATGTTTAATCCTTCTTTACCTCTCGGAGAAGGAATATTTCAAAACGAAGTAACATTAGATGAAACAGGTAATATTAATACATTATTCACATTTAAGATTTGCATGTAGATTAGTGTTGGTTGGCTTTAATTTTAAAAAAAAAGGTAAATTTGGATTTCAGTGTGAATGTGAAATAGCCCTATGTTCATCAGTCATATTTCTAGAAAGAATCATTTAGTATTGTCACATTTAAGGTGTCAATTCTTGGTGGACAGGCATTAATTATTTAAAAAAATAAAACACAATTTGTTTGTACTACTTCCACATGTTTTTAGTATTGTTGCATTTATGTACAGACATGTTTCTTGTAATAGAATATAAACCGAATTAGTTTAACCCTTGGCACTTGCCCATAAATTCTTCATTGACGAATCATTTTTATACTATTTTATTTTTTGAAAAATAAAACAATTTGCACTACTTCCACATGTTTACCTACCTTACTACAAACACATGTGGAAGCAGTACAAACAAATCGTGTTTCATTTTTCAAAATATAATGTCTTCCCTCCAAGAATTGACAGTCAACACCTTAAAAGTGACTATTTTATTTAGTAAAAAAAACTTAAATAAACAAGCTCACATTTGCCTGATTCAGTTCACTTCAGAGTTCAGTAGGTTTAAATATAAATATTTGGATTAAATTTTCAATATTAATTATGGTAGCTTAAATGTTTCCTTGAAGTTTTTGATTGAAACCGTGTTTAATATAATCTCAAAAGTCATATCATTGATTATTACAACAATCGACTAAAACACAAGGTGACTGAGATATAATATTAATGCTTTAAAATGAGTTCTTAATTACATTCCAATTGAACGGAATTTATTATTGAGTGTATATTATTATATATCTTAATTCTTAGAACAAGATACAGATGAAGAAAGAGAAGCTATAGAGCTTGAGATTGAGGCAATTAAGCTCGCTGAAGATAAAAGATTCAATGAATCGCAAGAACTATTTGAGAAATTGATTGACATGCTACCTCAACGGGCGAAAACTTACAATAATAGAGCTCAGGTGTACCGCTTAATGGGCGATATCAATGGTGAATACATTCCACTTTTTAATTGTTTATATACTTCATTTTTTGAGTATGTTTAATTTTAGAGCAAATTTTTATTTAGCACTTAAGAGTTACGATAGAAAGCATTTTTATAAATTTTGGTCCTGAAAATAATCAAGTGACCTACGCCGCATGAACATGTTTGTAATCTCAGTTTAAAATTGTCCACAACTCTTTGCAGTGATTTTTTCGAATTTTGCCAGCTGTGCCTTGTTTCAATGTTCATAAAATTCTATGAGGACATTCGATGTTTGTGAAGGATGACATCACATACATCAATTGAATGTTTGGGAGCCAAGTTTAATGTCTCCAGATTGGGTCCTGAAAGCCACTGATTATTATTCTTTTGGGATACTATTAAAAAGAATTATATATCAAACAACCTTGTTCTGTTATGGAATTGAAATAATACATCATTGCTGAAACTTGATCAATTGACGATGCAACTTTATTGCTTATGGCTGATTTCAAACATAAATTACAAATGAGTGACAACTTGGATGGGGGGTCACTCGTTTAGTATTACTTTTAAATTTAAAAAATCTAAATTTCTGTTCGCTTAAGGTTAAATCCTTATCACTAGAACAGAGGCCGACAAGCTCACAGGGTGGGTATCCTACCAATAAAAAGAATGTGTATTTTTCAGTTATCTTTTTTTCGCTAGGTTCACTGGAAAATTTAG
This sequence comes from Himalopsyche phryganea, assembly GCA_022494535.1. NCBI lineage: Eukaryota > Metazoa > Arthropoda > Insecta > Trichoptera > Rhyacophilidae > Himalopsyche > Himalopsyche phryganea. The sequence goes on from JAGVSL010000030.1 coordinate 1,454,893, forward strand.
CAAAAGCAATTGAGCTCAGCAAGGGAAAAGGCAAAACAGGCTGTCAAGCGTTTTGTCAAAGAGGTATCATTTATAGAAAAGAAGGAAATGAACAATTAGCAAGGAAAGATTTCCAGGACGCTGCCAAGCTAGGTAGCGCATTCGCAAAGCAACAGGTAAAACCAAATATGTTTTGCAGTATTGTGGCTACACTTATACTATATACATTGTTATAGTTATAAACTCCAAGACGGTAATTTGGTAACACAATCTTTGTGCGATATATACACTCATTGTATTTCACATTGTACTTAACCATATGGTGGATTATAATAAAAATGGAAAATAAACTAAAGAATAATGAAAAATTCTACCAGACGTAGAAACAGATTTTTAGATTCTAAAGAGCCCGAGACAAGTGAAATATCTGAAATATGAGAGATAATTTACAAAGTTTTGAAAATGTTGACAAAGTAAACAATGAGGAGTGGTTAAAATACGATTCATGAGATTCATTTTTCGACTTACTAGTGATGCTGATATTATTTAGAGAAGAGAATGAGGATGTACGTGAAATAGAAGAAATTATCAATCGCATTAGTCACAACACGGCACTAAACTCCGGGACCAATGGGGATTTGAATATTACAATATGATAGATCTTAAGAAAATTCGAAACAATATTAGAAAATTGTTAAAAAATTCCTGTATACAAAACAAAATGACAGATTTTCTTAACAAATAATTATTAAACATGGTAAAATATTAGATTGCTTTAAAAATGTACAATAGTATTTTAAAACAAAGAAATTAATAGTTTGGATTAGCCTCCCTACCATTAGCCCAAATAATCGGCAGTTCACTGTATTTAGTATGTCATTGTTATACTATGAGTTTATTATATTTTCAGCTGGTCGAGATGAATCCGTATGCGGCCCTATGTAATCAAATGCTGAGCCAAGTCCTTCATAAACTCAATTGAGACAAAATAACATTCTATCATAAGTCTTTATTGATTATATTATTTTATAACTTAAAATTTATGTGGTAATAATACATTTTTGGAGACATGAAAAAATAATGTATTTCATTAGCCCCATTTCTTCTTGGTGTTAATATTTTCATGTATATAATATTATTATACTTCATCGCACCATTTTTAATTACCTATAAATAAAATGTTTCCAAATCAATAAACAAATAGCCATCAAACGATCGAAAGTATCGGAGTTTTTAAAAAAACGAAAAGCATAAAATATTTTACTAGAGAATAATTTTATATCATCTCATAGTAGTACAAGAGGCTTAATAAATGATAAGTAAGCAACTTAAACTTGTGAGGTAAATGTTTATACGATTGCATGTGCACAGATGTCAAAGAACTAAAACAATATTTATTCATAACCTTGCTGTTGAATGCTTTGTGGTCATTTAAATATGATGGTTATGGAAGAAGTTTATTTATCAAAATTAGATGCGGAGCTGTAGAATTTCCTGGGCTTACGGTGTTCACTGAAAATATACAGAAAATCATTGTTAGATAAAGACAACTGAGATATTTGTATAGATGCATTATTCTTTAAATACAAAATACTTTTTTCAATATTATCCCAACGTGTGCGTGTCGAAACCTTCGCAGCCATTTTTATAATCAATGCCTTAAGTGAAAAGACAAATTGGTTATATAAAAAGTCTTATAACAAACATACAAGTGGATAATATGCATGGCGCATTGGAGTCAGCTGTTAATTAAATGCTATAAAATAGGCATGTTATATCAATAGCTGGTGAATAAATCTGTTCCACTATATTAAACTAAAATGTCAGATATTAAAACAGAGAAAACAACGTTGAAACAAATAAAACAGTCTTTTCCATTCAGTTTCCTATGAATGAGCCTAGTCTGGGTGGAAATGTAGCAGAATACAAAGAACTCGTTATACAACTATATTAACCAAACATGCTTTTGGCTATTACAACAACACAAAGTGAATATAACATATCATATGGTTTTCGATATTGAGCAAGTTTTATAGATAAATAACAAATAAAAATTATTACCCATCGGTGATGGGGGTGTAGAAGAACCCTCTACGGGACTGACTGCTGGACTTGGAACTGGTCAGACTGGGCGTATAGTAGGCAGATCCTCGGGGAGTGGAGGCATTGTGCTTGGGCGTGAGCTGCGGCATCGTGCTCAGGGGGGGTCGGAGAGACGGAGTACGATTCAGAGGAGGCGTTGCGACGACGCTGGAACCATCGGAATACGTGACCGCAGCAAAACGAGCCCAGTAGTCAGATGATATATCCAAGAGACGCTCCATGACCTGCCAATTCAGAATAGAATGATAACATATTTAAACGAAACTATTGAATTTCAGAAACTACATTTGTGCATATTATTTACACACACGACCCGACCGCGCGTGGAAGCACGTGTATAAAGCTGGCTAATCCATAATATGTAGGACATTCCTATAATACTTCCTACCTAGCAAAACAATTCATGTACTATCATCTTTATATTTTCCATATTGCTGCTGACAGAAAACAAGACAATCCGTCTGACTGTTAATCCGTAGACGGACAGAAGATTCCTCTGGAGAATCTGCTTTTCAGTCTACTCAATATAAAAATTGTAAAAGACAAATTCACTTACAGTAAATTGTTGCATGGTCTGGACGTACATGTGATGTGGTTGAGGATTGTTATCCGAATAACCAATGATTGTAGGTCCAAACACTTTAGCCAAGTTCTCCACCGGCATTTTACACTCAACACACTCAGCGACTCTGAAAATAATAGGCTTGCTTATTAAAAAAAATTATCTCATTACTTAACGGTTGAAACTATCACCGACGGGCAATACTTAATCGGGTCACATTGTGAAAACCATCAAAAGTGTTTTCAAATTATCAATACGCCTTAGATAAGTAAATATGATTGACAAAGTTGTCCACCATTCCTTTTATTTGATCATCTCTTTGCTTTCTTCAACACTTTTTAAAATTTGAAAAAGAAACAAAATCATTTTACTAACCTTTGTAAATGAAGCATCATGAAAGCAAGCGTGTCTCTGTTGGGCTGAGGAAGTTCGCTGATGGCCTGATACAGAGCTGCTTCGCTGTCACTTCTGTCTTTTTTCTCTGTGGCTGACACAAAGTCTAAAAAAATTACCATTTGTGTCATTATAGATACTAGAGCATTATTTTTTCTTCTAACAGAGTTATTCTTGTATCTTCTTACCTGACCATAAGGAATAGGTTACGAGTGGCTCCCGTAGCGACCTGAGGAAGTCTTTGATGCACCCGCAGATGACATTCACATCTATCTTGGTCAATGGAGGTGTCCCTTTACCTCTCATGAAGCGCTCCTGAAAAAAGATCAACAAAAACTCTTCAGAAAACAACTTTAGCAAAAGAATGTAATAGAAGTTGTAATCTAAAAAGCAGTGTAGAAAAAATAAAACACATCTTTATTTTTCTAAAGCTCAATTTGATAATTCGGCTGCCCAATTTTAAAACCTAGTATGTAAGTGCTTTTTTTAGAAATTCCATTTCTTTTCAATTCTGTTGTTGATAGGTCACAACGCACACATTGCTGTTGAAATTGTGTTTAAAATCAGTGCGCATATAACTGAACTCGACATTGCATATAGTCAAATTTGTGTTGGCGGAAAGTAGGAAATGCAAGAACATGTTTTTTAACCATCCAGAAGATTCTTGGTAAAAACACTTATTACTAGGTTTTGAAATTGGACAGTCGAGTCAATCAGTATTTTTGAAATATATTTTAATACCTTAATTTTTATTTCTTAATATAAAAACTTACCACAGGATTAATTTACACATTAAATTATAATCCCATTACATATAATTTACCTTGAGCGCTTTGACTTCTTTTTCAGAACCAGGCACACGGTAGAGTCCTACTTCAGTCAGGCCTCTGGCTTCCACTTCATTTACGCAATGAATAATAAGTGCAGGTACCATGGGGCTCACGTTCGGTGTGAAGTCAGCAATGGTACCCTGTCAATTAAAAATATAATATATATTAAAGGGTAAATCAAAAAATTTGCTTACAAACATATAGATAAAAATGCATTAAAATATATTTAAAAATTCAGAAAGATTTGTTTAAAAATGTAAAATTTTATTTCTGGAATTTTGACATAGGTGTCTCTCTACCCTTTTCCTGCTATTAATAGGACATAATGACAGTTACAAAATATCTTTTTAAACCATCTTAACTTGCTTATTTCTTAATAGTTAAGTGATTTATTTATCACTTTTAAGGTGTTAATTGTCAATTCTTGGTGGAAAGACATTATATTTTAAAAAATAAAACACAATTCATTTGTACTACTTCCACATATTTATAATGATCAGGACCGGTTTCGCTCATCACGAGCATTATGATAATGCTTGTGATGAGCGAAACCGGTCCTGGTCATTATAAATATGTGGAAGTAGTACAAATGAATTGTGTTTTATTTAAAAAAAAAATATGATTTATTTATATAACACAGTTCACTTATTTATAATAAATAAAAGAAATACAGTGCTGGAGCAACACAGATTATTCACGCATATAAGCACAGCGGATATCGGGTTGAAGGGAATTTTAATTTCATTGATTTAATTGTCAAATTGTTGAGATTAACTTATTAAGTTTAACCAGATGATAGAGCTTGAAAAAGAAACGTTTCGGTATAAATAACTGAACACACAGTTAATTAATCCGCTCATGGTAATTTTTAAAAAGAAAAATAATTATATAATTTCGTAATTACAGTTAATATAAAAGTATTAATGGCGAGTCTCACCATTGTAGCAGCATTGGACGGAGTAAGATGATTCGGGATGCAAGGCAATGGAAGAAATTCTTTGCAATCAACGTGAATTACCGCTCGACAATCGGTACACTTCAACGCCACCTTTGCGAATCCAATTCTAAATAAATAAGAAACATAAATGTTTTAAGTACTATTAGTTACCATAGAATTTTCATTTTCTAATTAAACTGAAATTCATAGGTAATATGAAAAGTAGCAAATCAAGTCATTGCCATTTTACCTATTCCCACAGGTGGTGCAAGAGTCTGGTCTGATACTGATCTTATTAGCAAAAGTATGCTGCCGTAGACGACCCGTTCCTCTCGGGCTGGAGATTGTATTTGTATTCATACTGCCCGGTCCAAGTCCACCATTCCATCCGCCATCATGCTCAGTATCTGTTGCATCAACACCGAGAGTTATGTATTAATAGTTGGCTACCTAAAAACACTCTTACAAAAATGGTTTTGGTTCTATTTCAGTGACATAACTGTAATAAACCTTTCAATGGGCACTTATTTGAAACCTACAACTGTTTTACACCAAATTAAAAAGTTATCATCCAAGAGGCAAAGACAGTCACAAATAGCAATGTTATTTTGAAATTAAATTATGAATATTAGTGATATCACATAATACTACAATTTGCTCCAATAAATACATACATAGATAATGAAAAATATTTGACAACAATTTCTGGTAATGTGCAATTGAAAAGTTGTCTAACGTTGGCTGTACAAGAATGTAAGCCTTTCATATGATAGGTTGAATTAGCATTAAATTTATAATATGACTATAATGACGTGAAAAAAATAGCAATGTGTTAAATTCTAAAAATATTGTCAACTAGCTATTGATAAAGTTCAGGAACCCTAGTAGACATATTGTTATTTTTTACCCAATCATCAATATAAAGTACTTGAGACAGAATGAACTTTTGATATATTATGATAGTGTTGTTCTACAAAATTACAAGCTTTGCCATTCTCCACTGGTCGTATTACTCTTTGGGAAGCATCTTCTGACTAACTCTATGGTAAGATTTTTAAATATCACCACTGAATCCATTGAAAATATTCATTATGTTGGCTACCTTGTTTCCCTGGAGCTGACGGCATAAACTTGTTAATATTGGTGCTGTAAAAACCACCATCCTTTGATTCAATCTTGACATTGTATTCGGATTTGGCAACCTTGCTTGGAGTCTGCGACATAGTTTCCTTGGGCATGTCTTCGTCAGTGCCCGAGTCTTTGGTGAAACCCTGACACAAGACAGAAAGCAATGAAATAATTTCATCACAACACATTAAAAGATACTAACAAACAAACTACAGTGGAGCCACTGCATATATTTATAAAATAACTGTTTAGAAATAATTATTAAAAATATTGCAGTAATTGACAATGCTACCTATAAAAACTCTAAAAAAGTTTTTTAATAATATTTAAGGTCCTCTCTTTTTCATTTAATTCTTATTATAAGTAAATAACAACCAATGGTTATTATGATATCATTTAATGCGTTAACTAACAGATGGCTTCTTAAAAAGGTCAGTGATATAATAGTGTTTCTCATCTGCAAATAGTTAGCGCTTATTTGAAAATGCCTTTACAAAAATACATATATTATTTTTTTAAACCAAATATTGCTTTCCCAGAATTCTAGATGTTCTATTGTTGAAAGCGTATAATGATTGATTTCTGATTATTTCAATTAACTATAGAGTTTTATGTTATATTTTTTTGTTCTGTCTATGTTTTAATATCATTTCATATTCAAATTTAAAAACTAATAAACTACTATCTAATTTAGAAAAAAGACTATAAAAACTGTAAAATTACAAAAAATTACTTTCACTCATTGTATTTCAGTGAATGGAAATTTTTATTTTTTTAGTTCCAATGTCTATATCGACTACTTGATCTGCAAATATAGAAAAAACTTAACATTATATTTATCAAGCGGAACATTCAGGTGATTCAAACTCAGTGCGACCGAGTGTGACTAAAAAAGCTCAAACGTATTTACGGCTTGTCTACTGAGGCAGCAATGATTACTTGGGAAATGAATAAGGATATAGCAAAAGTTTTTATGAAAGTAAATCTTAAACTAAACATACCAAAGCAGACGTTGCAGCCAGATAACATAGTCATTCAATAATCAAGTATCCCCCTCATTGTACCAAAATATCCCATTTAGTTAGTTACATAAAAGGAAATTTAGAAAAATTAATCGATTGCTTGAGAATTCTTAATGGTAAAATGTGTAATAATATATATATGTAATTTCAAGGATGAAAATAAAATGAGTACCTCAATGACTGAGGATGCTGTAATACGTCCGTTGACGGGACAGTCGCCAGGGCAACGGTCCAAGGTGAGAGTTGTCGTGGCCACCACTCTCCCCCCGTGCGAACCGCCATTTGAATTTGAGTTATTGTCATTCTTTAGGAAAATTAAAGAAGTTCGTATTAAGTAACAGGGCATGCAGGAAATAGACTCTTCTCATAGTCACACCCATTTGCAAATCTTATCCAAATACTTGTTTGTCAAATCTAAATGTTGCCTATGAATATACACTATATTCAGTGTATATAACACGGCAATTAATTTAACTGACAACTGGCATAAACTGTAATTTTGGACACACTTCACCTTATTGTTAAAAATTGAATTTTTTCTTTTTGAATTTAGTGTATGAAAACAATATGTAAAATAAGTTTTAAAAAAGCCTAAATCAACTTTTGCATTAATCTTCACATATCTAGATTATTCAGTTAAATAAGAGTCAAAATAAAATAATTATTGAAACCTGATGTGAGGTGTAGGCTCTATAAAAATTTTTGTCAAGACTATTAAATTTCACAATATTGCGAAAACCTAATCTCTCCAAGTATTTAAAATGTTATTGAGATCAGACTGAGTCAGTCATGCAGTTAAATTATCAGTAGTGAAAAATAAAAAAAGATATTCTGTTGCCTTATTATAGCTTCATGATAAAATCCTGTCATAATCGATGATGTTTGTATTATATTTACTTTACAATACAACAAATATTAAGATTCATTTACAAAAATGAAGGCAGCATGTCTTTGATAGGGGCATGCATTTAAACTGCTTACACTGAAGAGTTAGTATAATATTTCTTAGTAAAATAATTTGAGCAGTATGATGAGATTTATAAAGAAAATGTAGAGTGAAGTAAAAGATTACAGAAAAAAATTATTGTTTATTGCTTGTATTATTAATTAATGTCAGACATTCTGTTATTTTTTGAAACCTATATTGCATCAATTTAAACATTTCGTAACAAAGAAAAAAGAAAATATTGGCTCCATCATGTTCTTATAAAACAGATAGTACCAGTCATTTCACAGCCAATACATGTAAAGTGTCACAATCTAAGTATTATGATACAATGTTCAGTCAACAACTGTCTATCACTCTTAACACTGTTTTTTCAATAGCAGGCAGAAAATTAAGTGAGAAAAGAACTGATAATTATTAGCTATACCCAAGATACCTGAACTATGTTGGTCAAGGCTCAGTGGACGCCCAGTGAGTTACAAAAGGTTAATTTCATCATAAAATATTGACAGTTTAATAATATTCAATTGCAACAATAATTTAATCATTGTATACCAGATGAAGCTGAGTTCCCCATCCACCAGTGTTAAATATGTATAAGCAGTAGAATAGTGCAGTAGAATAAAAAAATTATGATTAATGTGGCATTCGTAAGATGAATCAGTCAGGTCGCAGATTTTACCTTATTATGAGCACCGGATGAGCGCCTTTTCTTATTGGGAGGATGATCATCCGTCGAAGGAGGTCCCATTACAACGGACGGTCTGTGTCTCTGCCAGGATCGTCTAGCGTTGACTACAGACTCATCGAGATCGTCCTCGGATCGAGAGAAGCTCTGATCGGACAGGAGATTTCCTGGAAGTAAAGAGAGTTCACACATTATAGTAACGTTGCTCAGTTTTACACTTAGTTATGTGGGAGACTGTTTTCTCATAACATATAATTATTTAATAAAAAAACTATGGGAAATATGCAGAGTGATGATGTATAATGGGAATAATACATTTTTTTGAAAACAATACTGGTTATATGGTTAGTAATCATAGTTTAGTGGAAATACATTATTCTCGTTCTGTAACTCTGGGTTCAAAAATTCATGTGAACATTTAAGCATGCATACTATTCAACGCATGTAGTTATTGGACTTATTTTTATCCAAGGGCCTATGTCTATAATGTTGTCAATGAGCACACAATAATTCGTATCTCTTCTTCAAAAAACATCTTCAGATTGAATATAGAGAATATAAAATACACGCCAAGCTCAGTAATAAAACAAATGTAAATAAAAAAGTTATCAATTTAAATTTTATATTGAAAATGAATTTCTATCAGTAACTGTCAAATCCATAGAAATTTCCATATTTCCATTCGGAGCGGACACGGTCAGAGAATAATGACTCGCATAGTGCCACGGGTGATCTTCCTGAACCCTAGACTTAGCTAGGAAGCGTTCTTAAGTACTAGAAAGACTTACAATAATTACTATTGATAATTATTTCATGTCCCTCACCTGTTGAATTAAGCTCTGTAATGGTGTTCAATCTAGCGTGGCCTTGATCCAAAGAATGCGGTGCCGACATCCTCACAGAGGTGTTATTGAGGAAAGCTAACTTTTCCAGTGTTTCATCATTCAGCTTTGACCTATTGTCGTTGAACAGCACATTGCGAGCTAGATTCATCTGCTTTTCCTATAAAAATAATACAAAAATTAAATTGCAACATGAATCATGATTATGTCGTGAATAAATATCATTTGTTTTAATGACCGTACGAACAGCAAACTTTTGAAATATTTTTTTATTAGTCAGGAGCAGTTGAAATAAATGATAAAAACAGGAAACTAAAAGCAGTTTAAATACACATACATAACTATTACATTAGTATAAAGAGTATCTGTAAAATGTGTAAGTGATTATCATAACTGATAAAAATATAGTTAATAGAAGCAGACAGGAAGCTGGACAGGTCATCTCAACATTGACAACGTTGGCGTAGTTACAAATGTTAACCCATGGAGTCCTGTATTTTGTTTGAAATAATTTTTCAGTTTATTGTGTCGTCATTAAAACCATATTAATAATTATTTAGAAGAATGAAAAACTATTTGTTCAAGTTAAGTAAAGGTACATAGCTTTTCATTCAACGTATTTTTGGGAATTTTGAAAATGAGACAGAGGATTAAGATGATTTGCAATTCCTATTGAAACATTTCACTGAGCTGTCAATTTAAAGCTGTAAGGGTTGAATGTCTAGCACTAGCTGGCAAAAGGGGATGCTTTCCAGTAGGGAAATTTAAAAGGTCCATTCTTGCAACACGTGTGACTGATCATACGTACACTGACTTAAAGTAAATCAAAAATGATTAAAATTGAATGTTTTATTTTAAACCTACATGTTTGAAAAGTTACTTAGGAGAAACATAACATATTCATAATTCCATCTGCAGGCAATTTAATCAACTCAATTAGCAATTTTGACATGTGTTTGTAGACAATTTATTGTAAAACTATTGTATAATATTTGAACTTTTTGTGACAATCGTAATTTAGGAATCATACAATATGCTAGATATGTATTTTAAGGTTATTTTACGTGGGAATGTTTTCATTCAGAGCCAGGAATATTTACTATTTTACCCATTTTCTATTTAGAAATTTGCTAGAGTACAGGACAGAATTAGGTTAAGGTATTTTCTTATAACTGTTTTGCCAACAGATTGATGATTGGAGTGGAAAGACTATTCTATAAAACCCCAGTCAATCCGTCAGCACAAACTTTGATGTAACATTACATAAGACATTTGCGCCAATAGATCAGTACCCTGGGGCTTAAAGGGTTAATAAATACCATGGCATCACGGTCTTGCTCAGCTCTGATCCTCTGTTTTTTCTCGGCGTCAAGCAGTTTACGAGCATGTGTGAACTTTGCTTCCCAAACAGAAATAGCTTTGAGAGAGTCTTCCAATTCTTTCTGAAGACGGGCGGCTTCATTTTCAGCTGACAATCGTTGGAGACGCCAAGTCTCTTGTATCTCCAGAAACCGCAAGAAATCTGTAAAATAAAACATGAAATAATAAAATATGCACTAAACGTTTCACGACAGTATTGGTCAAAAATTTTTAAATGCGTACCTGTTTCATATTTGAGTGCTTAAAAATGTATGCTTCCATATTTAAAAAAAAATAACAATATTAAAAATAAAAACAAATGACATGTTACAATACTGCATCATAGAGATAAACGGTAATTTTAATGGTGGTATATATTTATTTATACACAACTTTCCCTCACTACCCCATTTAACAATAACTAGCCTTGGTGGGTATACCAAGGAAACCAATAATTTAACAAATACAATATGCAAAAAACACGAGACAGTGCAACGGGTCTGTCAAAATGAGGGTACTCACATTCTTCAGCAATTCCATCGTTCAATATATTGTTGCAACGATTTAAATCGTCAAACTCGGCAACGAGCGACAATACATGTGTCGCAGATAATATTTCATCACTCATTTTGAATAATCGTAGTCACTGCTATATCTAAAACGAAAACAAAATTCCAGTTATGAGAGATTTCCATGTAACATTTACTACGGTTGAAATGATACACCGCAATAATATGCACAATACTATTGTCACTTATAACAGACATGCAACGTGGATGGTCAATTTACCAAAAAATCAGCAGAATACGGAATTTATCATTTCCAGCGACGCCGTTAGAGTTAGGAATTCGAGAGAATGTCAAAATAAAGACGTTATATTTGCCGTTGAAAAATGAACGAAGGTAAACTTTACTGAATAATGTTGTTTAAATTCGACCAATCACATGAGGGACTTATGCGGGCTAACCACGCGCAGAATGCTAACATTAGATGTGTCAGTGCTGTGTATACTTGGTCGTACATGATACTTCCCACAAGTCTTATTTCAAATCACAGAATAATTTATTGAAATAAACTAAATTTAATGACATCATGATTTATAAAATTATGGAAATTTAAATAGTATGAGTATTTTTCTTAAGAATATTTATTTTTATAATCGATCTATAATATTTGAAAATATCCCATCTCTAATATTTTAAAAGATTAAAGTATTGCCAGTACTTATTTTTTATAAACAACTAAATGGATTTTATAACTAACTATTTTACTAATGGATTTTTTAAGTGAGGATATAATAAAGTAGTTAAAATAACTGCTACAAAAAATCGCTATTCAAAGGTGGATGTGAGGTTCAAAGGCAGCTAGTAGAAAAATCAAGTGTATCGCATTTTATAAACTAGTTATTTGGAAGACAATTTTTCCGATTTATTTAAAAATATGCACGTAAGTGAGATTAGCCATTGTTTTTATTACTGACCTGAAAGCTTGCAAGGATTGACTGGGTTGTTAATTTTAGATAAGCCGTTGGTAACACATAATTTGTTCTGTTTTTATGCAAGAAAAATGTTACTAAATATGAAAAATGATAACCTGGTGCAAACTAATGTTTAATGAGATTATTTATTAAAGACTTAAAAAAACCAAAATCAATGGCTCTTTTTACTGCGAATGTATTAATATTGTAAAATTAATGTAAATATATTGCAAAAAGTTATTTGTTATTAGATTGAAATTCGTGTTAATTTTGCACTAATTATTTGAATATGGGGTAGTAAAAAGAGTACGTAAATAATATTTAGTTATACTTAAAAGCATTGTAATTTTACTTTATTATATTGATTTGTGTGTATGCATAATCAAATTCAAATGTAATCAACCAATAATTTTAATTTGTATATGTCTAACATCTAAAAATTGTTTTTCTCATTTCATCTATGGAATTGTAATTATATTTTATTTTTGGAAGAAATGCTAAATATTGTTTTTAATGCCTACCTTTCACTTCACTAAAAAATCTGTATTAATTTATAACTAAGTTAAGTCAATAAGTTTCAAATCAATAAATATAAATCAAATGAAAATTAAGCTCTATGAGCAAATTGCAATGATATGAATATAATGAGAGTTTGATTGTTATTTTGGGATTCTATAAAGTTACCTGGCAGCCCAGAGGATTTAGTAGTAGTGAGCGTCTGTATGTCAGTGGAACGCATGCGCACAGCTGTGAGCTTTACCACCTTGAAACTGTATGAAGTAAACACTCTGTATATTTTATTTATACTGCGAGCAGACGGTTTTGACGTTTGGCCGTGTGCGCACCGTGCGCCTTTTGGGCGGGAACAGTTCACCAGGAAACGCTTTCGGGTTTATTAATTTCGAGTGTGCGAAGTGTCCAATAATCATGGCAGACGAGGAGAATAATTGTGATGAGGGGGGTGAAATTTTCCCAGTGCTAGGGCTGCGCCTCCGCGGTCGGAAGGGTGCCCTCAAGAAGAAAAATGTTTACAACATTAAAGATCACAAATTCATGCCGAGATTCTTCAAGCAGCCAACGTTCTGCTCCCATTGCAAAGATTTCATTTGGTGAGTAAAAACATTACATATCTGATAATGTCAATGCACCAACTGCAACTATCAAATTTTTGTTATCACTTTGGTTTATTTCTTGCCTTGCAGTTCACTCACTGCAACGTTCATAAAGCTATTAAATTAATCTTATTATGACGTTTAAATTGTAAAATTGAATTTTTAAAACGGCTTTTCATTCATGTTCATAGAATAAATAATACAACTTTTCCTATATAACCAGTTTGAAATGTAGATAAAATGTGCAATCTAGTTGCTGTCATGCAATTCTAAAATCGACTGTTTTCACAAAAAACTTACAATTTGAACATTTAATTTTACAAAATATTTTTCCATTTGATAATTGATAAAAAAATAACTATTGACATCATAAATGTAAACGATAATTTTTATTAATAACCCGTGAAATTGTGTCATATAATCTAAATACACGTATTATTGCTTCTTTAAGAAAATAATCACATTATTATTGATAAGTAAATACTTCAGTATAACTAAATGATTTATTAAAGTACTACATTACTAAGTAGAATATTTATTCGGCTTTTTGTTGCACCTACTACTTTTAGAATAATAATATTTACTTTATAAAAGCAGTTTTACTTTGATTGTCTCCATATCGAGAGGATATTATTTTACTTTAAAAATTCAATTTTTAAATAAACCGCGAAAACTATAAAATGACGTTATATCAAAAACTAAAAAAAGAGATGACCTACTAATAAATAATAGACAATAATAGTAGTACGATTTTGATAAAGCGTAAGTAAGTACTTGTTCATTCGATTTTTAAATAAACCGCGCAATTTGCTTAAAAAACAGTTCCAACATGATAATAATATGGTATATAACGAATAGTGTATTATAATTTCAACTTTATTCGGATACGTTTCCAATAAGACTAGTTGAGTATAATTCCTAATACTGATTGCGTTTTACATGAGGAATGCTCGAATTTTTTTATTTTCTGTCGTTCGATTTCGCGCTACCTAATCGTCTTAATAGTTTTTTTATTATATTATGTTTCATGCACTATCTATAATATTATGTCGCAGATAATTGTCGTAAAATAATTATAGTACCTACAAATTTAAGCACCGCTCTAGTCGCCTTTAAAATACCACATCACAGTGTTTATAAAGGTGGATATCTGTGATATTGTACCCTCTTCATTTTTGCTTATAATTAATTCTAAATCGATAAAATTATATTACATGTAGATAAATATTTGTAAATAAATTCTCAGATGTGTTACTTCTAAAGATTTTGGAGCTGTTTTAGTCGATATACAATGAATTATTTAGGACAAAACAGTAAATATAGTATTACTTCTCTAGTGTACTCGACCACGCGCTACGGCTTCATACTCTTCTTACAGATGTATTTCGCAGCGGAACAACGTTATTAGTGTATCAAAGTTTTTCCTGGAATGTCTGAGGAAAAATTCCGCAAGACTTGCACTGTTGCATGCACTGTTGTAGTACGAGGGAAGTTAAAAAAGGTTATGCTCTTTGAATGCCCTGTGATTTCCCGCCAATTATTGAGGATTTCTAAATATGATAAGTTCAATTGATTATTATATAATGTAGTATATTATATCGGATCGAAATTTTATGTTCAGTCCAGTTAGAAACATAGCAATCATTTTTCTCAAGCCGTGCTTCGTCTGAAAATTAATTGCTTGATTTACAATATAATTTGATTTCATATAATACTCAAAGTTTAGTTAATATCTTTTAAAGCAATTGAAAATAGCGACTAAACATTAATCATCAATGAATAAATCATTCTTTCACCGTATCTGTCTCATGAGTCACGGCTGGAAATATTGTAATAAAAGATAAAGAATTCCCCACCTTTCTGACGGATGAGTACTACACAGGAAAAACTACAATTTATTTTTGTCTTGATTTATCTCTCTGTTACGGATTTAAATTTTAACTATAAAACCTCGAAATATGAAAATCTATTTTTAAATTAATTATTACTTCGTTTACTTATATGGTTCTGTATTGCTGAGTTTTAAATAGTTAACCAATAAAAAATCAGAAATATTTCAACAACCGTGAAAATTCTCAATGGAAATATTGTAATAATTTTTAGTTTGCTCATAAATGAGTGTAAAAATGTGAACAAATAAAAACACGCATTATAAACAAGATTTTCAATTTTATTTCTCGTTTAAACTGTATTGTGTATTTTCAAATTAAATTTAAAAAATGTGTACAGTTAAAAAGTCTAAATTTGATTTTAATCAAAATAATATCTGCTATATAACTAAGTCACAAGTTGACAGGTGGCACTGCTACGAGAATATGCGTCATAATGCACCTGACTTTTAAACCGTTAATGAATTAGCAAAGCAGCTCATTATTAAACAATTTTCATTCACTATGAATAATTGAAGTGAAAATTATTTTGAATCGAAACATATTAATGGCTACCTATTATGAAGTATACATATTTGTGCAAATAATAGAATTGTTTTATTAGTTTATTTTGGTGCATATAAATTCATTATAATATGCCACAGATATTTAATAAATTCATTGGAAATTACAAGACAAAATTCATCCGATATATAGGTATATGATAATTCGCTAATGTGCCATTTACATAGTTGTATACTGTAGAAATTGTATAATATAATCAACGGAATTTTACAATTCGTTTAATATTGATTTAAGACGTCATTATATTTATATTATTACTGTATACGACAGACATTTTCTGCCGATAACTATCTAATGAGCAGTATCGGAATTTTCTGAGTAAAATTTGTAAACCAGTATCTTGGTATATTTATTCAAATTCCGGTATTTTGCAAGTTCTTTACCTTACTTTGAAAAGGTTCTAACTGCACTTGAACATGTTTTGAGCTACGAGCGTTTGAAGTATTGACTGATCATATTTTGTATTTTGAAGGAAAAAATGTATTTTTATTTGGTGAGTTAGCATATATTCATATAATTTATTTTAACGAAAACCTTCATATTAGAAAATAATGAGTATCTAAACCTTTAATTAGAACTGACAACAATTGTTTGTTTGAAAAAGTTTTATCGGGTATTTCAATTTTATCAAACAAAATGTTCTGATTTTTGAGATATTTATTAATAGTATGTATTATCATACTTTCTGAACCATATAAGCTAACAATAATATTATAATACAACAGAATAATATTACATATATACTTTAAATGTTTGAACGAACTCACCTAATTTTCGTCAATGACCACATCGAAATAACAATAGAAGTAAAGGGTAAAACACACACCAACCATCGAGCGAAGAATGTTCGACATGACGTGAAAACCTTTTCAAAAAAACTGATTTGTATGTTTTTTCTGTGAGATGATAATAAGTAATTATATCGATTCATAGAACCCTATAAAACAAATTTATGAATAAAAAATGAGTGGATAGAACTCAGGAATACTGCTAACTCCCTCATTTTGAACAATATGACTCTGAAATCAACGTATATGGTAGAATGTGGCTAATACAACATTTTCCAATCAAAAGGTCATTTTAGGCCAAAATGTCAGTTAGAACCTTTTCAAACTAAGGTAACGAGTTGCTAAAACAACTTATTATTGGCATCTTGACAGCATATTGCTTCGGCTGCTAGTTTTACTGTAAGACCAGCCGAAATTTTTATCGAGTTGATTCTATGTGAAAATACAATTGATTTAACGACTGTCCATCGAACTATTGTTTTATTAAATAAAATTTTTATGTTTAGCTTTGTTAAACTGACGATTTTTGAAGAACAGTAAACAAATGAATTATACGGAATAATGTTTTTCAACTATGGCCTCCTAGTGGAGCATATTTTACGAGAGCTGATTTTTATTCATTTGAAAGGAAATCTTTTATTTTGGAATTAAATTAGTCCCTTTTCCAAATTACTCATACGTTAGGGATTCCAACTATTCGTCATCATCAACTATTGGAATATCGACTATTAAAACTGAAACTATTTGAATATTATTCGATTAGTTTCTGAATCATAAAAATACTAATTAAAATTCATTTTGAATAATTAATAATATAAAATAATATGAATAAACAATCCAATACCATTCCATTGTATTACAATACTTAAAATTAGTAGCTGTGTCGGAATACTACAACAGTATGTATTTAATTACTGAAATTACGGCATGTTTAAAGGGGTTTTTTAGTTCCACATGCCATACAAATAAAAAATGCATCAAATGTTCGTGTAACTTTAGATTTTTAATGTGAACGAAGCATTAATACATCGACAAATTTAATTAAGTAAAATAAAAGAAATAAATAAAAAAGAGACTAAATTTAAAAAAATGTAGAACCCTCAAAACTTCATTATTAGTGAGATTTTTGTAGTTGGATGCTAGATGCCAAATGTTTTATATCTGGTTCATAGTTGGTAGCTTTTAATAGAATACAAGAAGTGCTACTTTCGTCTGTTAGTTTGCTTCTTATGTCTGAATTAATAAAGTTCATTGAAGAAAATAATGATTCACAGGAATAAGTCGATGAAAAAGTTGTTAAAATGCCCATTTCTATATCATTGTTTTTGAATATTATATCACTTTTAAGGTGTTAACTGTCAATTCTTGGTGGAAAGACATTATATTTTAAAAAATAAAACACAATTCATTTGTACTATTTCCACATATTTATAATGATCAGGACCGGTTTCGTTTCGCTAAAAAAAAAATTGAATATTATATATTTCTATTTCTAATTTTTTTTGTATAATTTTTATTTTTTCTCTTCATAATAAAACATTCGCGTGCCATGCAAAATCGTCTCGCGTGCGATAGGTTCGCCATTTCTGGTATATAAGATATTGAAAGCGCCCGAGTTGGGTGAAGGCAAGAAAACCACTGCCTGGGGTATTCATTATTGTTTTTGAAATCTGGAGAAATTGTGATGTGATTTTTCGTCGATTTTGTAAAATATTTCATTGAAATTTATTACGAATACCATTCAAATATCGAATAGTTAAAAAAAAGGCTGAATATATTCGGATATTGAATATTCGAATATTTGAGCTGGAATCCCTAGTCGCATATTATGTCCTTGGATTCTTAATTTTAGAATATTGTATCGGTAATCCATTCAAATTGTAAATGTTATGTTCCTTTTTTGCGGTTCCATAAAAACGATCAGTGGTAAACAATGCGCAAAAAAACATGCATACAAATTTAAGAATAAAGCCACGAAATAAAAGAATGGTCTAATTATTCGCCGGAGCGTAAAACCTTCATGGTTGACAGACATACTGCCGCAAAAATAGATATTCTTACCTCACGGATCTCCATCCGAATCCATTGTTGATCCACGGATTAAAAAAAAGTGAACGTAATTTGGATCCAATGTCACAATATTATTCAGTCGGTGAATATTATGCATAAAAAGATTCCTCGCTTTTTTATACAGCAGGGAAAATATAAATGCCAATAAGAAATATGAAATGTATATATATATAACAAATAACAATTCATGCAATGCTTGTTTGAATTTATTTTATGAAGAAAATATATCAACCAATGTTTAGTATAATTACTTTTAAGGTGTTAACTGTCAATTCTTGGTGGAAAGGCATTATATTTTGAAAATAAAACTACTACTGAGAAATGATCATTCCTGATTATTATTAACATGTGGAAGTAGTACAAACAATTTTTTTATTTTTAAAATATTTAGTATACATAATAATTAATATATCAGCGTTGTACAAGAGAAAGTGACCAAGTGCATTTTTCACGAAAATAGGCTAATTAACTATCAAAGTGTCCAAGATAATATACTATATCTACAAATCGAAAATTTGAATACAATATGATTGTTTTTTAGATTGAATAATTTTATATTTTACATTTGGTAACTTTCTCCTGTATGACGACAATATATTATATAATTAACGCTTTTGTGCTTAGATTCTACCCGTTTTCGCGGTCAACGTTTCGAATCTCCGAGTGGACAATTATCTATTTGTATCCAAAAAACAGGAGTGTCTTTTTTAGTCAGTTGATGTGGTGTGAGGTATAGAGATATTCTACAAGAGGCTGAGCGATTTATTACTGGTTATTGTTAAACAAATTCTGTTGAAATATTCCATATGTTCATCACATAATATTATACGCACAAGATTGTCAAATAGCCATCAACTATATTTGGCAATGGTTTGAGAAATAAGTAGAGACATCATTTTATTTTATAATATTGTAAAATTTACTTCTACCGATTCAATCAGTAACTCAGCCATGTATATAAAACTTACACCAATTGGTATTTTGTTCATTCGTGATAGTTCGCTATTTCCTCGTTTTTTTTTTGTTTGCAGTTAGTTGTTGAAGCGCTTTTATTCCAAATAAATTGATATCAAAATACGGCTACATTCTAATTTACATAAATCCTTAGCCAAGGTTGAAATGTTAGGCACTCATTCAAAATCCACCAATTCTCAATTAAGAGCAAGATTTATCAATGAATCGAAACTGCTATTTTTTTAAACTTTTTAAATTTTTTATGGAGATTGTAATTTTTTGTCATTTTTAATATGTATACGCGTTTATAGACAAAGAACACTATTCAATTGTAGAACGGCTAAGTAAGAAAAACAATATACATTACCACATTTAGATTTCTTGATTTATCCGTATATCTGTGATGCTACGCACATACACACACTGTGTCGGCGCATGCACAGAGAGAGGGTGTACACGCGTGCGCGCGCGCGTGTGTGTGAGAGTGTTATAATTTTTAACAGTATAACTCATTGATTGACTATATTTTGTGGGTGTTACGTGATGTACGTTCCACGGAGATATTTTCAACTTTCGACATAAGCTTTCACCAAAATAACGCCAACGACTGAAAATTAGCGCCCTCTAACCCTGGTAATAAATACGAGTTTACAATTAATGTATTATGAAAGCCATGCATAAAAGGGTAACATTAGATAATAATATATGTGTTCTTCACCGGCGTGCGGTGGACTTATATCTATCTCTATCGCACAACCTCACTTGGGTTTGAGTAAGTAGGATACAAGAGCATGCGCCCTCATGCCCTTGCATCTCGTTCGCACACTTCACTTTACATGTGACTGAGCGAGAAAGAGAGAAAACCATGGCACGCACCTGGATGTTCTTAATGTGCAGAAATAAAAGTTATTGTTTAATGTCAATTTTTCCACCTGAAGTATTGAATGTGCTCTATGTATTATTATAGTATGTTTGTATGGGGCCTAGTAATCACAATTTTTTCCATAGATTTTCCAATTTTCAAAATAAAAGACTGAGTTTTAGTCAAGATGACATAATTTGGCTCTATCCGGTAGACAGTTGGTTGAATAGAAGAAATACCGCAACAAACTCAAACGTTTTCAAAATTCCAGTACACAAGTGACCAAACGCATCTAAACATATGTTATAACTTGTTCCCAGAGTGAAAGAGCCAATTTCAGAGGTCTTTGAAAAAAATGAGTCATCATTCCAACTTACTTTTACATTGATCAAATTTGAATAGGATTCGATAAAAGGTCATTCTATAGGTTTAGATTGCCAGGTAGTTTTGTATCAATTATACAAATTTTTCAAAAAAAACCGTTTGTAATTTTTTTTCATTTCTCAACGCTAGATGCCACTGTCTCAAAATCTGAAGTTTTTCATTCGCCCGATCCACCGATATCTTTCAAAGTTCAATACCTATAGCACTGCTTCCCAAACTATGGGCCGCAAAATGTTTTAGTAGACCTACAGTTATTTAATTATGCATTTTTCCTTTTACGAATGTATTTATTCTTTATATTATAAGAACACATTATTCGTGATTTAATCAAAATGTTGTTTGGCGATTGTAGAATGCATGTGTACATATACGTATATTATATTTATATGATGTCAAACATATCTTTCGATAACTCAATTAATTTAACTTTTGGTGTGGATTGGCCGTGGATTATTTTTTTCAAATTTTGTGGACCGTGTAATGAAAAATTTTGGGAAGAAATGATCTATAAAACAATCATAATGATACATACCTATCATCGGCGAGCGGTGGATGTATCTCTATCTTTATTACACAACCTCACAAGTAGGGTAAAAGAACAAACGCCAGCATGCCGATATATCTCGCTTGCATCCCGTACTTTACATCTGATTGAGTGAGAAAGAAAAATTTAAAACACCCGCCTGATACCTACCGTATTTTTCTGAAAATAAAACACCGTCTTACTTTCTTTTTTGGTCCAAAATACGTGCTAGGGCTTATTATCGGAGGAGGGCTTACTTTTCAAATACAATAAGTAGATTTATATATTTTGTTTAATATTTATTTGTATATATGAATTTTACATTTCACTTTTAATTTAGGTAACATATGTACATTCTAGGTACATTTAGGATTCCAGGAATTAATTTCGGCACCTGCGAGTGCATTGCTTGCAACGAACTGTATAGACGTGAACAAGGTATTTCTCGGAATTTTTTGTTCCAAACTGTGGAATTCTCAGAAATATTTGGCCAGCTAGAGGTACTAAACTCAACAGTATTTTTTAACGATTTATATTTTTCACATTATCATATTTCACATCACTGGGGCTTATTTTTGGGGGAGGGCTTATATTCCAAAAAATCCCGAAAATCACGCTAGGGCTTATTTTCGAAGGATGTCTTAATTCCGGAAAAAGACGGTATAATTATCAGTTATAGATCATTGTGAATAGTTAGTCATATGCCATGTTCCTAGTTTCACCATAATATTAAATAATATATGTAAAAAATATTATAGTCACAACTTTAAGCAGGATGATGAATGTGTTTTTTTATTGTGTGTAAATTTCTATTTTGCACTGAACATAATTTATGTATGAACAGAAATGAACCAGAAACCGCTGCCAAAAAGTCTGTCAAAGTCGCGATTTAAACGTTGCCAAACAAAAACCATTGTAGAAGATACAAATTGCTATGCCTTCATTTAGACGCGGTACTTTATAAATAAAACCATTCTAAAATAAGATTTAAAAAAATTGCCCGAGAGAAAGCGAATCTTTGTATTTATATCATCATTTATATTAAAATATTTACGGGTAATATATATTTATATGCAAGATTTTATGTCGCATCCTATTTTTTAGTTTCCTCAGTGGAGTTGAGTTCTTTTCCAATCGTCGTTATCCTTTGAATTATATTGAATAGCAGTTTCATGCAGTTATGACAAAGAAAATAAATAAAGATCGATTCCCCATGTGAAAAGTACCATACAAAAATGTGACTATTATCAAAACATGAAATCAATGAATTTTTTTCATACCACATATCAATTCGTAATGATCTATTTATTACAGGAGAATTCAACCTTTTTTGTTTTATTTCAGCAAATGTTCAGCATATAATTCTCCCTTTCTCAAGAAAATCGAACTCTAACTCAAAATGTGTTTTCCAAATATGTATATAGTTAAATTCCGATTATTCGTGTGCAGATTATGTGTGCATGAATTCAATGCGTATTTAAAAAATATTATCTATATTAATCATAAAATTATACATCAATATTAAACTTTTGGTGATTAGAAATGCAGAAAAACCAAGATCATTTAAAGGAGAGAAATAAGAAATCTTCTTGTTGATTATTACAGCCAAAATACATGAATAATATAATAATCATCTTTAAAGATTAATATAGAAAATCTTCAACAAACGGCATCAATTCCCCCTCCTCCCCACTGGGACTTTAAAATTCACCCCGAGAGGGAATTTCCCACTGGTTGGGAACCCCATGATGTATAACTTTTGGAATTTTTTAATAATTTATAAAATATATATTTTATTTGTAGAATTGTTATTACCTAATTCTCGCAATGAAGAAAAAAATATGGTGAATTTATAGATGGAAAAATGAACGCAATTTTTATTTTTTTTACAATTATTTACTTATTCAGGTATTACGGCGTTTGCTAGCGTGGGTGATGATTTGAGTTATGCGGGTCTTAAGATTAGCCGTTCGGTAATTACTACAGTAGTAAAGGATAATGGAACAAAACAGTCTGACAAAAATAAGGACCGTCCAAAGTGCAAAAGATAAATCGTGATTTCAATTATAATTTGACCTAAAAAGTGGGAAATATTCCCATCGGTCATTAACTCTAGTTAATGTCGTCCACCAGCGGTTCCCTAAGGTTTTTGTACTAATAAAAGACATTCAATTTTTTTTAAAACTTATTCACTCATTATATGGAGCGAATGGATTTATAATTGACCATTTACAATAGTAAGTAATTTTCTATCGAGAAATTATTCGGTCTCGTGTTTTATGCTAGGCTATTGAATTCATTGCTATGCGTGGTATTACCGCCGACGCGAATGCGCTATGGACTGGACTGATATAAGTTTGAAAACAGAAAAATCATGTAAAATTAAGCAAAAACGGGAACAAAACAATATTAATATAAACACGAAATATGAGTAAAATAATTTAAGAACAAAGTTAATAAATTTCTGAATACCCAGATATTTTGCTAAATATTATTATTTCTCTCGGCAAAGCTCCCATTGGTTACGGTAACGGATTTCTCTGGTTCAAGTGTCGGCTCCGTGGCGCAGTTTGGTAACGTGTTTGGCTACGGTCACGGAGATCTCGGGTTCAAGTAGCGGTGCGGACAGTTTAATAAATTAATCTTTCAGTCGATTTATGGATTTTTGTTAGTAGTCATGAGCTCTATCCTTCTATCCCTAATCTCTTCGAAAATAGAGATGTTGAACAACTGAGTAACAAGCAGTTCTCATAGAAAACGTCTATTGAGATACTTCCATTAAGAGGCCATATGCTCCACGTTGGGAGCAGACATGGTAAAAAAGGCAAAGCTTTCATAAGTTGTTTCGTGAAAAATTTCAAAGCACGCCATGCAGATATAAATATAAAGTTAGTCTGTCAACTGATCGCGAGCATTATCAAGCGAAACCGGTCCGGATCATTATAAAAAATCTATAAATATGTGGAAGTAGTACGAAACGAATGGTATTTTATTTAAAAAAATGTAACGCATTTCCACCAAGAATTATTGGCAGTTAAAACCTTAAAAGTGATTATTTTATAATTATTATTGGTGAGAACAATAAGATAAAAAACCGACTATCTAGAAAAAGAGAAAAATACAGAAAAATATATGTATAATTTCCCAGAAGAAATTTCGTCGGGTACTAATCTTTTGATACATTGTTAACAAAAGGAAAATATTTTTAAATTTGCGAAATAAGTTGAACACCGAAGAGGTTTTTAGTGCACTTTTGAGGATTTGTTATTATCTAATCGGGTGAATAAAGACGCTTCGTTTTAATGAGTGGATAGGAAGGGGTGACAGCACATTTTTAAGGTGTAGTTACTCTTAATAAGTCTTTATTAAAATAAAATTCTGATTGAATAAACTTCTTCTTGGAATCGGACATAATCATAAAAGTGGTATGCTGAGATTATTGAGAACGACTGATCAATAAAGAAAGTGAATTTGTGAAAAGTAAAAATTATTCAAAACAAAAAAAAAAAAACTGAAAAAAAATACAAAAGATTGCGGATATAAGTTATTCAGAAAATGTGAGCGTTTTAAATTTATGCAGTGGTTTGAATATTATGTAATGTTAGCATTTTGCCAAAACGTTTTTTTAGTTGGTCACTTATCTGATGTAAAAAATAATAGTATGTAATTAGCTTATGCGGCTTACAAAGGATACTATTATTCTTTGAACAAAATAAATGAAGCGTTTCTAGATTTTTGGGGCTCGAGTGAATGGATTTACTTTACCATTCGTATTTCAAAAACGCTTACAATTGGAATACTGCATATTTTATTGAATTCAGTAATCATAATTTATTTGGGTTAGTGCTTTGCTGTTTGATCACAATTTGGGGCATATTATATTACGTAAGGGGTCCTTGTGACCACTGATGGAATCTGTGGCAAATTATAAATAATTCTGATACTAGTGACACATTATCGATTATTATGAAAGTTGAAATATAAAAACAATAATTAAATTTAAGACATCGACTGAGGGTGCTTGATGGAATTTCAATATCAAATTTGGATTATTGAGATTTTGTACACTTCCATGTATTTTGTCACTAACGACCCGGGTTTCGCCTTTCGGTATCTTCAGGCATTCGATCACACGAATGGACTCGAAATGACAGACAGTAAACAGTGTCTAACGTTTATATAGAAGATACAAATACGACACATATTATTTACGAGGTAAGATATTATACGTCTGAGAGCCACACTGATACCTGAGTTAAAATTTCGAGAATCGCTTTAATCCTTATTTTTTAAACACCACATTTACAGAGTGGCGAATTGCCGCTTTCCAACTTCTTATTGAATTACCAGTGATTTTACAATTATAATAGGATTTTGGGTTTCGACGGGATGCAATTCGACGAAAGGGTAAATATTTACCCTTTCGTATTTATATCTTCTATATAAACGTTAGACACTGTTTACTGTCTGTCAGTTCGAGTCCATTCGTGTGCTCGAATGCCTGAAGATGCCGAAAGGCGAAACCCAGGTCGTTAGTGATAAAATACATGGAAGTGTACAAAATCTCAACAATCCAAATTTTAATTATTAAATTGGTAGCAATTTGTTCGGTTTTGGACACGTTTGCAAGCAGACCCGCAAAATCAGATGAATTTATACTAATACAGGAGCAATTTATTGAATTATCCACAAATGAGGAGCGGAAACCAATGTTTGAACAAGGATACCACAAATTCTTGTTACATAAACAGATACGAATTTTATATCCTGCAGTATGGGTCACTGTAAAGAGGCTGTTGATTGCTTCTCCGTCTTCCTATTTAGTGGGACATGCATTTAGTGCAATTATGAACCTCATCATACTCTAAATATCAAAATGTTTTATTTTTATTTTACCATTCAAGACATCAAAATTAAATTTATTATTTTCGTATTATGCAGTTATTTAGAGTTATTTTACTTGGATAATTTATTATAATAATTTGGGGGTTCATGGTCAGGTTTTTTTAAGAGGGGTCCATGGGCGTAATAAGTTTGGAAACTACTGCTTTAAACGATGTATCTCTGGGTAGTAAGATACGACTGTGAGAATCATACTTGGCAGTATTACTTACTGGCCATAGCGTTTCGCTTACTAGTGCAGCATTTTACGATTTGGTTTGTGCATTGTAATTTTTCTATTTTATAGCCAAATGGCGCTCCCTCTCACACTCTAGCAAATAATCTGGAATCATAATCTCCGAGGTTAAGGAATGAAGGATAGGTCAAGGAAAGGACTATTAATTAGTGAATAGATCTCTCTATGCACCGTTTTAAGAATCGGATGTTTGGGAGAGGAATTCAGTAAACTTCACATACATCCATGCAATTAAAAATATCGATTGAAAAATCAATGTATGGCTTAGTCCAGTGGTCGCAAACTTATTCGCCAAAGAGCCAAATATGTTCATTACAACGATTAAAAAAAATTGAGCGCCAAATCTGCTTATTAATTTAGTAAACCTTTATTATAATTTTAGACCTTCATTAAATTACGGGTACACTGCATAAAACTTGATTTCATACTTAATACAAATTTTATTTATTGATAAAAGTCAGGAATACTATTCCAGGCGTTGAAACTTGATCATGTCTTCCTTCTCCAGGTCTTTCAAAGCAGACCACTTGTGTTGTGAACTAAGTAAACATCTGTTCTTCTCCAGTATTTTCAAATCAACACAATGAAGTTCAAATTTAGAGCTCCATATTTCCTTGTTTTTTAAATCCAGTAATCCAAAGTTACCAATGTTAATTTCAAAAGGAGAACATTTTCAAATTTGTTATCGTAGCATTAAGAAGGTTTTTGACGAATGCTAAGGTCGCGCTACTGTTTTTAAATTCCTGGAACCTACTGAGAAACCTGCGTGGATATTTGTACCATAACCGCACTTAAGAGGCCAAAGAACCGCACGTTGCCGACCACTGGCTTAGTCGATCGAACCCGTGGAAACCGTGATTGAATCGGAAGAGCGCACAATAATTACAAGACCGGCATTAATCCTCATTTATAAAATTATGTTTTGGATTGTATTTTGATTGCGTTGTAATAAAAACATACCACTGACAATTCTAATTCAATGAATGCGATTTCATAATGACGAACATCGATTTTACATGCTTGTTACAATTTTCGGAATTATTTCGTATTTCTTTGATGTTACAAATGACGTTAGTTTCTCGAGGTAAAAATAGATATAATTTTACGAGTATTTTACTCTTATGTGGTATCCACGTACCTGCTATTTGCGGTCATCTATCTAATCAGTGGGCAAAGGAGCGGAATGTAAATAAAATTGTGGGTGACATTTGATCGAACATAAAATAAATTTCGCTTTGTACATTGGCGTATTTTTATTTTTTCACGTCCAACAAAAGTGATCGTCAAACATTTTGGTAAAAAGTTGCCGGCAATAAAAAAGTTTTTACCATTTTCTTAACTCAATTATATCAACAACAATGTTGTTCCGACCCAGCAATTGCCTTGTGTTCTGCCGTTCTAGCAACGCTGAACTAATTTTTATTTGTAACCTGTAGTTACGCGTGCCTACAATGTACGGACCAACGCAGCAATTGCGCTGTATTCTGCCATAGCATCGAATTGATGACTAAATTCTATTAACATGAATGTTGTACCAACGCACCAATTGCTTTATATTACATTTTAAAAAAGACAGATAGTTCCTCACTATTTAATTTATTTCCCATGGAATTTCCCCTCCAAATTCAAGTAATCAATTTTGCAATTAGTAGTATTATTGTTTGTATGCTTCTTCCCGTGTCCAACAGACAGAAAAAATTCCACCATTCATTTTTGTCATTTATAAGTTAAGAATTACAATCAATGTCTGTGTTATAGATACAAATCTTATGATAGAGTTAGTCTGAAATGATTCTCAAAGTGGAGAAATAGGTGTCACAATTTGAGACATTGGCATAAACACGGCATATGTCCACTTTTTTACATTAATTTTATTACATTTCTCGATTCTCTGACTATGACACCATACAACAGTGTAAAGATATATTTAAAAACAACCGTTAGTCATTCAAATCAAAGTCTCTGAAAAATTAGCCGCTTTTCTAAAAACCGCAATAGTCCGGGCCGTTTTGTATGAAAACAACAAAGTTCTTTTACAATCAAGTGACACCGCCCCGTACTTATGAGGCGGACAGGGGTCTTCAAAACCAATCTGCAGACTCTTTCTATTAATGCAAATTTAATATGTAATATCTCTCCTAAGGCATTCAAAAATAGTTTGTCATATTTGTTTTGTTACTGTTATTTGTTTACAGTTAGAAGTGAACAAAAAGCTTGCGCTGCTTAAAAAAAGAAGGAGTCGCCTCTCGGCCTTTCCCGGAGGGAGTCGTCGGCCGACGAAGCGGCGACTTAGTCCACCACATGCTAGTGAAACCACTTACAGAGTTTTAAATTGAAAATGTGTATTTTAAATCTGTTTGTGTAACTGTCTTCGAGGAATTTATAAGTGTAAACTAACTGAAATTAAAGAGAAAGTATACTGAATACGACCGGGTTTTAATAGAAGACGAAGGAACCTATGAATTATCCTTTGTCTCCACGCCGGACGCGGGCAGTCGAAGTGTGTTGACGCACCGCGCCCCGCTTCTCCCCGCTCCACCACCGAGCCATCGAGCGGCGAGACGTTTCTTTCCTACTCTCTCACAAGATATTATGTTTTACACTCTTCTGAAAAAAATGAGTTTTGTAACATTTGCTTTTTTTATAGTACCAAGGTTTTCAATTAGTAACAAAGCTAGCGAACTAAATTTATATTAAATATGAATTTTCACAGAAACACCGCCAAATCCATCGAACATGTTGTATCACGTTATCCATGGAATGTTAAAATTTTCGAATTATTTCCTTCGTCGTCTCAAATGTTAGCAGATTGACAAAGAAATCTTATTTCAAGCCTCAATACGGATTCTTTTATTACTGAATTTGTTCGACGCGTTACGCACGAAAAAAAAATGAGAAACTCGTCTCATCCGACGTATGTGTTAATTATTGTACGTCAGATGGAATCCGATTGGTAGAAGACGTTTAACTCGTAGTTAAGTGTCGGATTAAGTCGATCGCATAGCCCGTATCCTTATGCAAATTTATTTAAAAGCAGCTCAATGAAAAAATGCATAAAGTCAGGATAATTTGAAATAAGTTTTATACGTATTCACGTATCTTGAACCAAGTGGCTTTCCCAAAGATATAATTCACTATATTCGACGACCTTGATTGGTTTTGTAATTAATTTTCAAATCGGTTTATGTCTTTGTTCTAATTACATTTTTTAATTGAAAGATGTTTTGCATTGAAATTTGTAAATCGCGTGATATAGATAAGTCACTCGAGGTCAACTGGAGAAACGAAATCACAAACACCCACGTCCAAGATCTCAAAACTTTAATTGAAAGAATCAAAATTTATATTGACGTTGCCAGGACTTGGACCCAAACCGATGTGATCGCTGGGGTAACACTCTTCTCACTAGACCAACAAAGGCCAACTTTTTTTTAGTTAAATTGCTTACTATCATTCTAAATCTCGAGATAGATCGTGTAGTAAACGGTTTATAACCAGACATCGTGCAGCACGTTGTGGGGCCAGTTTGATACATCACTAAATCATGATGATTAAATTTACAAGAAATATTTCGCATTCTATGTTATACTCTTTTATTTGAGTATTCTTATTGAGTCACCTTCTTTTTCCATTTTTACCATTATACTTAAATGTCAACATCGTTTGAGCTACAGCACACACTAATTCGATACAGTTCTGACAGAAAAAATGCTTAGGAAGCTTATGATAACATAATCATGTGGTATATTACATCCCGTGCCATTAAGAGAGGATTGCTAAACAGCTAGTTATTACCGTATTGACCCGACTATAGAGCGACCGTGATTATAAAGGGGACCCCCATTTTTTTAATTCGCCTTTTACGAAAATAAATTGTAAGCAATGCCATCTGTTAAACGCACTCATTAAAATATATTGTGATGGAAGTAATACAGTCATCTGGCACATCATTGTTTGAGACTCGAATGTAAGGTGACCGCTCTATTTTCGTGTCGTTTTTTTTATTAAAAACCTCCCACTATAGTCGGGCTAATGCGGTAATTATTATCTCTACATTTCATAAAGGCTCTAGAACCCAAAGACCAATATTTGGTAAACCATCAAAACAAATAAAAATAAAAGTATCTTACGAAATCAGAAAACCTTAAAACCCTAGCGAATGGGGCTGTATAAATTTATATGAACTGGCAGTCGGGGAGGAAAGGAGGCTGTTCTTGTTAAGGCGCCATATTCAGATTGTATCTCTCTCATTGTTATAATCGGATCACTGATAATAATCTCTCAGTCCGTCCCTACGCCTTAGAGATTTTACGTGTGATGTGAGATGTGATAATCTTCGTATTAGGCAGACGCTACGCCTACGATCGCACGATCCCGTTCGGAATGATCATTTATGCCACTGTCCAATTACCGCCCCCAGGACTGCGCCGTCTATTTCGCCTAGGGATGTCTACCCGAATATCGAGTACGTACACGAATACCCGTGAGGTTTGGTAATACAATCGAGTGTTTGATTAGATACTCCATGGAGAATTTACACTAAACTACGTATTGACCCAATTGTTTATTGTCTAAATTTGAAGAATATTCACGTACACAAAAATAATTTATATTAACAACCGAAAATTAATACCAGATAACATTTTGTTGACTTTTCTGAAGAAGAGGCTTGTTATTTAAACATCGAGACGACATGTGCAAATGCAATTTTATTTTCTATTGTTTAATTTAATTTAAATACAACTGTACAATTAAGTTATTATTATTCAGAAGTGGCAGTAACACAAACGTGAATTACTGAACATATTACCCAACCAAAATTCAATACATGGCCATAACTTAAACCACTATTGCTATTAATAGTACCTCAATTAATAGTTACTTGAAATCTTATGTAGGTGTAAAAAATATGTTTAAGCATCATTATGATGATAACGTGATGCCGAAATACCAATACACTTTATTTTTTACCTTATTATATTAGAGTTATACCAAATAAATAATGCTAATTCAATCAAAAATTTTAATATGTGTAATTATTGGCAACAATCATTTTTTGTAAAATATTTTTCGTATCATTATAATATAATTATGTAAGACTTTTAGTAAATAAATATTTTCAAACTAAAAAGACCTGTCCGCTTTTTTCAATTCTATTTAATTATTTTATTGTATTCCGTGTTAAAAAACGTATTTGTAACAGTAATTCTACTCTTAGTATCTAGTAACTAGTATACAGCAAATACTGGAATAACCGGTTACCGAAAAAAATGTAATTTGACATCCCTAATACCAGAGCCAAATATAAGACGCCGCGTGAATTTCGAAGATAAGCATTCGTCCGGAAATAAGGTATATCCCCTTTACATCAAGTATATAATATATATTTACGTATATAGATGTGCTTGGAAATAAAGATACAGCATTTTCCAATAAGCTTGAATGGTTTTTTAAGAACCTTACGAAGTGAAACGGCCTCGATCAGCCAGGCTTAAACATTCTTTATAAATCACCATGCCATATTACACAGAATATCAGGAAACCACTAGTAAGAATTGTTTTTGTTTTTATAATATTGACCAAGGGACGTCAAA
The DNA here is from genome assembly GCA_022494535.1 of Himalopsyche phryganea. Taxonomy (NCBI): domain Eukaryota; kingdom Metazoa; phylum Arthropoda; class Insecta; order Trichoptera; family Rhyacophilidae; genus Himalopsyche; species Himalopsyche phryganea. The sequence goes on from JAGVSL010000030.1 coordinate 1,487,036, forward strand.
CTACGTCCCGCGGGTCAAATCCGGCGTGCCAACTTTTTTGTATGACACTGATGATAAATATGCAATAATATTTTTTAATAGTTTTGATTTCCTTAAACATTTCAACTTATGTACGTACGCACTACAACGAAACGACGAACGCAGAGTTCAGAACTACCGTATGTAACTCCCCGTAACTTTACATTCAACTTACTAAAAGGCAAGGTAGATTTTGTTCAATATATTGGTTGAATCGTGCCTTTTCTTAACCCTACTACATGAATATCGCCGACTCCGCAAATTCAAAGGCTCCAAACCGGATAGGTAAATGAGTTTAATTTCAATCGTTCAAATTTGGTAACTAACAACCCGGGTTTCATCTTTCGGCATCTTCAGACATTCAAGCGCACGGATGAGTTCAAACTGGCAGTCAATAAACAGTTTGTATCATTTTATATAACAACACTCTTTAAGTATAATCCCGTATCTCCATGAAACATGAGATTTTACTGGAAAGCATTTCAAAGATTCATAACGCAATTGCAAAGTAACGACTGCATGTATATTCTTCCAAATTGGGTCGGTGCTACTATTTGAAATCCAATTTTCCTTGTTGTTTTAATGGCTACCCATAGAACTGAGTGTGTAGACAATGAAAATAAAAAATATATAATAATCACATATTTTGCACTTACGTCATTATACGTAGGGAGTGTCGCTACAAAAAAGAATAAGTCTAAGAACTACATCATTGATGTTGATCCAAATTTACTTTAAAACTGAATTGATATTTATGACGAATAATGTTGATTGAGAAAAATATTCACATAAATAATTAAAAAATCTCATTTGACTCACTTGAACTAAATAGCTACTTTTGAAAACTAAGTTACTGACTATATAAATATTTTATAATACATCCAAAACTATTCAGAATTGAATATGACAAATGATAAGGTAAAATAGTCACGAGTGTTTTTTGAATAAATCATTCATTAATGAGTTTTATTTTTGCTTATTTTCTCGGCACCTTTTTTTAAATTTTCTAATCCGAACTACTGAAAAGGCAACTAATTATTTGGCTAGTAACTAATTCCATAAACGGTCAGTAATATATTAAAAATGGTTAGTTAATAATTATTTTTTTCAGTAAATAATTGCCAAATAAATAGAGGTATGGTTAGGTTTAATAAAAAAACTGTTTTACGTAAATTGTTGACCGTTTATTTTATTAACTGACCACGGGCATACTAACCAATTATCTAAGTAGTTAATGACCATTTATTATTTCTTACTGACCAAAAGTTAAAATATTTTTTTACCATGTACGCTCCCAACGTGGAACATATTGCCTATGCTCTCTTTTCTATGAGAGCTACTTAGTTGCTTAGGGATAGAAGGATAGGGCTAGTACAGGACTAGTGGTTAGCTAATCGCTGTCGCTACAACCCGTTTTTGAGGATCGGATGAGTGCGAGGGAGGAGTTTTAGACATCACTGCATGACTACGAACAGAAATCCATAAACTCGATTGAGAGATCAATTTATAAAACTGTCCGCACCAGGAATTGAACCCGAGACATCCGTAACCGCAGCAAACGACGCCACCAACTGCGCCACGGACGTCGACACGCTCCCTTTGAAATAGTTACTGATCCAATAAATGTAGGCCTACTGTGCCGCCCCGAGCTACCGTTTGGCAATCATTGGCATGAGAGATACATTTAGCCATTTACAAAAAATTTTGCCCGGCACCCGATATAGGTCCTTGTTAGATATTAATGTTATGTACATGCATAATGGATGGGTTGAAACTGTATATTTATTTTGCTTGTTAATTTTTTCTATGTCAATATTGACATTGCATCCGCGGCCTGGTTCCAAAAAGGAAAACAGATTCTGTACAGAATTTCATGGAATCCGCTGTACATATGGCAAGTTAATCACTAAACATATAAATAAACTCCCATATGCTAATGGGTCAATATTTGATCACATAATTACTCATCGCGTGGGTCGTACGGCAGCTGAATATTTTTTGACAAATATATTAAAAAAATATATCATATGGTTCAAAAACTAGCACAGTGTTGCTTCAATTTTGTTTCGATTGATTATATATCTAATGGAGTTTATTCAATATACGAAAAGACAAGATCCCTTTTATTTTATATCACTGAGAGTCAACTTTATGTTTTACCACAAACAAGACCATAACACAACGATCCTCTTTTTGCACGGTCCAAGAAAACGGAGCTATATCAAATAGTAGTATAACCATACCCGTCATAGATTACGGTATTGAAATTGAAATACTGAATGTCTAAAGTAGCTAGTACGTCGGAACTGTGAGAGCATTGCATAACATTTTATTTTATATATACACCGCGAACGCTTCGATCATGAGAAAATTTCATACCTACATGTGATATGTGATAATAATAATAAAACGTCTGCAGAGTGGTCTGGACTATTATATCGTCGTTGTTCTGGAAGAATTCACTCACTAAAAAATACTAGTTTTGAGTAATTGGACTTTGAATTTGCCGAATGTTTGAAATGTTATACCTTTTTCATTTTGTTTGTTTGTACAAAACTGTTGAACGAATACCCGAATGGAAAAATTCAAACATAGTTTTTTTAATATCGTTTTTGTTATGGAAAAATAATAGTTTTGAATAATTAGACTTTGAAATTTTTGAAGTGTTTGAAATGCTATATATATTTCATTTTGTTTGTTTGTACAAAACTGTTTTGAAGTAAAAGTATAATTTATTAAAATAAGTGTGTTCTTCCATATGGTAGAGTTTGAAATAAGGAACATATTGGAATAACTCACTCAATACGCCATTTTTTCGATTTATTGTTTTCTTTCAGCGACGATACATAAGATAACTGAACTAAAACTATTATTACTTATCGTTTTTTTCTTTTTAATTATACTTATTTACATTAAACCATATGTGGTAACGGGTAAACACATAAAATACTATACAGTATTTTATCGGTTATATGACACATGTTTTTTCTTCTTCATATTTTGGTGTGAGTCTCTTCTCAGCGTCACTGGCTTCGATAATCCAGTTATCTTTTCTCGCTTAAATATCTTTTGCTGATATTTGTATTTTTTTTGAAATCTGTTTAATATTATATAGGATTTAAAATAAATTGGAATTCCTGGATCGATTGAAAAATCAAATATAAAAGTTTCCAGCATAAAATTAAATTTGATAAACTTGTTATTCCACTGACTGTTACTTAATGTGACATGCGTTTTGTCTCTTTAAGGAAGGAGCACCTTCCAACTTAATCTTTACATTAATAATTATTTTTCACAAAGTTACCACCAAACTCATCGACAGTATAAATCAGTGTTCCCCAACCGGTGGTCTGTTGCCCAGTGTCGGGCCGCGAACAGTATACCAAATTTAAGAAATTTGCTATCCAAAAATATTCAATTTAAGGTTTTCTCGCCTGCACGTTCACTTGTATTTTCAGTTATTTTAAAATAATAATAATTGGTATTATACGACACGATGGTCGCTGGTATTCTTAGAATCGACAGTCATAAATCTTCTCAGTTACACTCAGGGAGAACGGAAATATTTGCTCTTGGATAGTGAACCCAGATGCAAAACCCTATCTAAATATATTTCCAAGAATTTCATATGTATGTTTGTTAGTTATAGTTATGTGTATCTGTCACAATTCACAATATAAGATTAAAAAAATGTTGCATAAATTTTTTTTTATTTCAGTATTAGTGATCCGCGAATTTTTTTTCCATATTCTTACCGGTCCGCAGGTGTAAAAAGGTTGGGGAACACTGGTATAAATACTTCGAATTGAGAACTGGAACTCTTGTCGTGTATTGAAGGTTTTCAGTTTTAAATATTATATGTATACATGATTTGGAATGTACCCATTGAATTAGAATTAGGCTATCTTGGAAAGGGGCATTTATATTCTAAGCAATGGGAATAGACCAAAAATGTTGGGAACCTCTGGTCTACGATATTAATCACTCGGCTTTGAGAAATTTTTTCGCGGGAAGTAATTTTTTTCAGTTTAACAAAAAAAAAAAACTGCGGTACTGTAAACAAAAGGAAATTGTTTCCTATAGTCATAAAACAACAAACTTTTATTCCACTCCATCCGATTTTTAATTGTTGACCGCCCATTACCTTTAAAACAATCAAAAGCAAAGTCAATAGCTTAAAGTTGAAATAATATTAGAAAAACCCCTTTCCGACAATGAAAAAAATGTTATTTCTGCGGTCAAAGGAAATTGAAATTTATCGTTGGGTTATTGAAACGTGTTTTGTATTTTTTTTTTACCCAATTTTTCTGTTAAATCAACCGTTTCCATTCGAAGCGAGTATATGTACTGAGTAAATTTAAATTTTACATTCAGTGCTCGAAATGGAAAATAAAACAATTAACCGGACTGTTCTGGCTCACTGTTGATTTTGGTCACGAAAAATCATATTGTTCGTGATTTCTTTTTTAGCATCATATTAGCTTCACTACCCAGCTTCGTACGAAATTTCGATTCCTATCTAGCTTGTGAATTCATAATACAAGTATGAAACGACGCAGCACGATGAAAACAGTGAGATTCATCCAGGATTGTCAAGTATTTATATGATCCTAAAAGCAGAGTATAGCGAGAGCTATTAACTATTTTCTTTCAAAGCACTATCCTTCTATCCCTCTCCATAAAAGAGAGGGCGAGCGACTGAATAGCATTAAAATCTTGCAACAAACAACCTTTCTTGAGCTGCTCAATTAAAAGTCCATTGTCGACATTGGGAGCGGACATGTTTAAAATACGAAAGAATAATATTTAAAGCATAATTTTGGCATATCTCCATTTTCTATGATTTCCATTGCTTACTTTCGAGACGTATCAGCGAGTGTAATAGTGGTGGGGCTCATTGTTTGTCATAAGCAGTGATGCGAGGCTCGGAAAAAACCCGGTTTTTACCCGGGAAAAAACCCAGAAAATTGGGTTGGAATAAAATCATTATGATATTATTGAAACTGTTTATTATATCAAATTTGGATTATTGAGATTTTGTACACTTTGATGAATTATTATACATAAAATACAAGGAAGTGTACAAAATCTCAATAATCCAAATTTGATATTGAAATACCATCAAGCACCCTCAGTCGATGTCTTAAATTATGTTTATTATATGTCCACATGGATTGTTGTCGTGTATCGAAGATTTTCAGTTTTAAATATTATATGTGTACATAATTTGGAATGTACACTTTGAATTAGAATTAGACTATTATTAACAATTTTGAATAGTTAAAAAATGTTGGGAACCTTTGGTCTACGATATTAATCACTCGGCTATGAGAAAAAAATTCGCTGGAAGTAATTTTTCTCAGCTTAACAAAAAAAAAATAACTATTCAACCTCTTCAAAAAACAATGACACATATCATAGTTAAACAAATGATTTCCAATTTTCCGGGTTTTTATCAGGTTTTTTTCCCGCCATTTCAAAACTCCCGAATTTTTTGTAACACAAGTATTAAGTGAGAAGATCGTAAGACTATAAGCACTTGTTGCCATTGCAGAATTTCGAGATATATCTGCGATTGTGGTGTTCTTTTTTTGTGGTAAGAGCGAATAGTCGTAAGTCGAGAAGTGACTTTATATAATTATTGTTTATGCTGTGTATTATATCTAGTAATATGTAAGGAAAATTCTTATACGGGTGAACGGACTCTAGCTGTAATGTGTTTCAGTCTTGTGGCCCAGATCGATGCAGCGTTTGTCGGTTAATTCGATTAGCAAGTGCGGGGCATCCCGCCGCTACCGGGGGCTTAGCTGTGGCGGACTTAAGCGACTCTGCGGGGCTTCCTCGAAGGCTGTGCCGGGCAAAAACGCGCTACGCTTGGACTTAATCCTATCGGAGTATTTCGCTGGCATGTTTATACGTACAGAAATTATGCTCACAAGTCGTTATGTCCAGTTAATTGGTAAATGATAGAGACATTATTACTTATAATACATCGCTTTTATTTATTTGGCAACCCCTCACTGAAATATATTCTGAATAAGTTGCCATTATTCTATAAATGGGAGCCGTTGGACGTTTGAAATATTTTCTGTAAACCCGACTTGTTGATTGATCATTTTTGTTTTCACAAACGGGTAAAATTTTCTAACAAAAAGACGGTTTAAGTGTATAAGTCGACGAAGTAAGAACAAAGTTACTAAATTATTTTACTGGGGCCTTGACATATTCAAAATTTTCTTAGGACACCTTGAACTAGAGCTATCATAATACATGCATAACTATTTTTATTTATTATGTGAAAATATTTTTTTAGTATACCTGAATGTGCTCGACATCTGTCACCCCTCGCTACACAAACACTGAAATAATTACGTTTTCAAATTCAATTGAAAATACAAATTACGTTTAAATTAAACTTAATACGATTTTGTAAGTAAGCGGATATCTTGTATGTATGTATTATATGCGAGGAAAAAATCCTTTAAGTATTTAAGTATCGGCGTGGTATTTAAGTATGTATAAACAATATTTGAAAAACCTTTCTATGTTTTCACCGTTTATTTCACATGGTTAATATAATTGAATCCATATCATTATTGCTTGCGTATGTTTATAGTTTGTTATATTCTTTTGATGCAAGTACTAATTCGTTAGTAATAAATACCACATGTTCGAATTGCGTTATATCAACAGTCAAACATCATATGTGGCTTCGGTTGCGTGCTCACGGGTTTGAATCCCAGTATGGATTCATGAATTGATTTTTCAATTGATTTATGGAGTTAAGTCCGAAAGCATGGGTTTTTGTGATGCCTAAAAGCCCCTTCCGCTCATTCGATCCTAAAAACGGGGTGTAGCGAGAGCAATTAACTAATCTAACCACTGGTCCTGTTGTAGCCTTATCCTTCTATCCCTACTAGAGGACTGCACGGGCCCGGGCGGGTAGAGACAATTGATATTCGGGCTCGGGCCGGACCCGGGTAAGGGGTTTGTTCTTCAGAAAAATATTTCGGACTATGTTCGGATCATGAGTTCACTGGATAACTAAATACTGTTTTCACTGTTGATAGTAAAAAAGGCAATAAATAAAATAATTTATTACGTTTTGAATAGCATTGGACACAATAGGGTCTTTTATTTGATAAGTATGGAGACTTCATTTTACATTTTGGTAACCTGAAACCGAGCTCATAAAATTGCTATTGATCGGTGAAACAATGCTTTGATCTAATTTAAGACATCGACTGAGGGTGCTTGATGGAATTTCAATATCAAATTTGGATTATTAAGATTTTGTACACTTCCATGTATTTTGTCACTAACGACCCGGGTTTCGCCTTTCGGCAAGTTCGAGTCCATTCGTGTGCTCGAATGCCTGAAGATGCCGAAAGGCGAAACCCGGGTCGTTAGTGACAAAATACATGGAAGTGTACAAAATCTCAATAATCCAAATGCTTCGATCGTTTAATCACCACCGGTAGTAAGTTTAAATAGTTCGTAAACGAATACAGTGTGATATTATTCAGTATCTGCTTTCTATTCGTTTTAGATAGTCGACAGTTCCGTGTGCCGAAAAAGTAATTATTAAAAAAATACAAAAGATTCGTTAAAAATGAGTTTCAACGATATAAAGAAAATGTTGAAAAGTGGTGACTGTGGTGATGTGTAGAAATCATTCGGTGAAATCATTCGGTGAAATAATAGATTTTTCTACTTGTGAAAAAGTTGGGTAGGTACGTTAATCAATTTTATGCTACTGTATTTTTTTTAAATCGGGTTTTTTCGGGCTGAGATATATAAATTTAGGCGTCGGGTCGGGCTCTGGTAACAATTGTGGTTTTAAGACTCGGGCTCGGGCCTGAGGTGAACGGGCTCGGGCCGGGTAATTTCATCAAATTTCGGCCCGTGCAGACTTCTAATCCCTACTGTCTTCGAAAAAGTGAGATTGAGCAACTGAGTAAGACGCAGTTCTCGTAGATAAACTTCTGTTGAGATACGTCCATTAGTAGGCCATTTTCTCCACATTGGGAGCGGACATGGTTAAAAAAATGAATTTGAATGGTTTCTGAATTGTTTATAAATGAATACAGAAAATAAAAAGTTTGCTATTCATTAATGTCTCAAAATTGTATATGTTTATCTACGCGCGACGAAAAATAGTGTGGCGTTTGATCGTGGGAAATAATCATTCGACTGATATATTGTATAATATATTGCATGGTCGGTTGGTCTGTTAAAACGAATTAACAAAAGTATAGATGGTATACTAAAATCTTATATATAATAGCCCAGACCGCTCTGTAAACCTTTTATTATTATCACATATCGCATGTAGGTATGAAACTTTCTGATGACGTAAGCGTTCGCAGTTATATAAAATAAAATGTTATCCAATGCACGCACAGTTTAGACGTACTAGGTATTTTAGACATTCGTTATTTCAATTTCAATACCGTCATCTATGACGGGTACGGTTATACTAGTTTAAATATATTAAGGTACATGGGATTGTTTTAGGTTGAGTGTTGCGTAAAGTTACGTGAACTGTCAATTCTTCGTAGAATTTCACAATTTTAAAGAATGACCAGGATATTCTAGAAAATTATTTAGAAAAAAACAGCGCTTAAAAATTTATTACAGTGTCATCGAAATAATTACTTTTTAAAATTAAGTGGTTGTTAAAATTGTCGTTGCATTAAATATTATCGAATTAACAAACGTTAAATAAAAATTTTATTTTCTCAAACATTCATGTTAGCCAATTTTGAACCATCTTAGAATAAGAGGGATGCCCATTTGAGTTTTCAATCTGCGCTTTCATAGAAATAAGTAAACATTGATTTATTTCTCGCTGAAAACTATAATACAATGAAATAGCAATCTGGAATTTTTGCTCTTTGGAAAGATGCTACTTTGCTTTTGATCGAAGATGTAAACGAAAACAAATTATTTTATGCGAATGAATAAAAGTCGTTTTCATCTAAGATACACATTAAAGGCGAGGAATTTCTTTTTCCCTTTGGTTGAAGGCCTTTTCTTTTAAACAGACTTTATTTTCGCCTTCTTTGGCAATGTCCCTTGAAACGAAAATTATTTAAAATATTATTATTTCATTTGTGTTGTGCGCCGAGCCGGCAAAGGCGGACAAAAGAAATAATAATAAATGATTATTTAAATGAGATTTAACACCGCCATTGATGTAAAGCGAAATTAAGACAAATCGAAAAGTTTGCGATCTCTGAAAGCATTTATTAGTAAAACAATGAAAATCTGAACGCAGTGTTTAAAATACAAGCTGATCAGAAATTCATGACTATCTTTTAAAAATAAAGTTTTCATATTCTATTTATCGAACACAATGAAATTTAAAACCATTAGATACTTTTATTAAGGGGCTAGATTATTTCATTCCAAATACTGTAGAAAATCGAAATTTCTTAAAAGATAAGCCCCAAAAAAATATTTGTAGACCATCAATCATTTGTCGGCGTCCGTGGCGCAGTTGGTTTCGTCGCTTGCTACGGTTACGGATGTCTCGGGTTCAATTCCCGGTGCGGACGGTTTTCATAGATTGATCTTTCAATCGATTTATGGATTTCTGTTCGTAGTCTGAGTCCTCCCTCCCACCTATCCCATCCTCACGGGGCATAACGAGAGCGATTAGCTAACCACTAGTCCTGTCATAGCCCTATCCTTCTATCCCTACTTTCTTCGAAAAATAAAAGAGAGGTTGAGCAACTGAGTGACAAGCAGTTCTCGTAGAAAAAATTCTGTCAAGATACCTCTATAAGGAGACCATATGCTCCACATTGGGAGCGGACATGGAAAAAAAAATCAATCATTGGGTCAAAAAAATCAAGCTTTTAATCAATTGATCGAATAGCCATAATTGATAGAACTCCATTATAGGTAAATATTATTTGTACCAATAATTAAGGTTAAATGCCATTGAACAATTAGAAATAAATGTACATACTCAAGGTAATAAACCTCCTTATTAACCGAAATTATTCATACTGAAGTTATCGCAATGAGTAATTAATTCTTAAATAAATTTTAAGGTGCTCTAGTAAGATTATATTATAGTGTCTATCTCTTCTAAACTAGTATACATATATATAGATAAACTGAAATCCGTTTTAACGTAGTGCTGATGATGGCAAGCTGTCGAAATAGCTATCAACTATATATCCTATAATTCTTGAGAGCATAAACACTTTCATATTTTTGCTTTATTACAATGGAGTTCTACCTAGTAAATTTCAATTAAATTAATAGTAAATACCAATACAATTAGATCTAGAAAACGTATGCAATTAATTCATTAATAGCTATTTCAACTAAGATTAATGTAACTGCTTCCAATTTATAATTATTGTTCTCCCTGTCAGTGGGCAAGTCCAGTTTCTTTAGAAGTGACATTGTTTTATGCCAGTGTGGCAGATCGTTAAATTATATTTCTATTGACTGTAGAGAGTGACGATAAATTAACTCAAGTTAAAGAAAATCGTAAACTATTTTAAAAAGGTATGCTTATTAGTGTCGCGTGTTTTTGGCCACAGTGTTCAAAGCAGTCAAGTCGCTCGGTTGTTTCTTGAAAATTTGATTACATGAAAAGCAAAAAACAATAATACGGATAAAAGCGTGTTTAAATTTCAATTATAAATCTTAAAAGAGAATCAAACGCCGCTTGATTTAGTATACATGGAATAAATGGCGGTACAATTATAATGACGACACCCGTTACAATAAATTGATGAGGCACATTCGGCTCAATTCATGGAATACATTTTGCTTTTGCTGGTAATTACGCGTTCTCTGGAGTAAAAATTCCGACATTTTTCAATTTTTGATATTGATTAAAAGTTAAAATAAACCATTGAAAAAAAGTTTACCTTAAGTAGGCCCGGGAGAATTCGTAAATTGAGAAAGGCGTGGAACCGAGGGACACATTAAATTTTCTTCTCAAGCTGACCTCGAATGAATTATGTTAAATTTATTCTTGATTTTATGTCAAATGATTTAAAAAAAAATTATATATCGTCGTTGTTCTGGAAGAAAACACTAAATCGAAAAAATGACATATTGTGCTAGTTATAACACTAACAAACATATTTTTATAAATTATGCTTTTACTTAAAAACAGTTCTGTACAAGCAAACAAAATGAAAAATGTATGGCATTTCAAGCATTTGACAAACTTCAGTTACTCAAAACTATTATTTTTCAGTGAGTGTCTTCTTCCAGAATAAAGACGATATATAATATGTATTATCTGGTGAATTGGTAGCTGTAGTGCCAATTATTATTACTCAAATAAGATCTAAATTCATAATTTATTTTTCGACATGTAAATATATTCGTAGTTTTATCATTTTTATTAGGCATAGTTCAAAAAATCACTCTGAAGTTGTCATTCTTATATGTTTTTGAGGTTATGTTGGCTATTTATATAAAGGAAGAGATTAGACCACGACTAGAAGTCAGTTAATAGCTCTCTATGTTTCGTTTTCATCATTGGATATAGACAGTATATTATAGACTGTATAGAGCGATGAAAGTATCTTAGATACAGATATATATAATATATAGTTTATATAGCTTTGACCCTTCAAACGCACAACCGAGTTTTTTTCTATAAGCATTCATTGACTATTCAGCTACGGGGTTAGGAAAAAAATGATATTGATAACCACAAAGACTTTGAAAGCTTGAATAACATATTGGAGAAATTTACAGACTTGTTTGACATTGCCACCTATATTACTGATGTCAAAAGTATTATGATAGAAACGGTGTTTGAATAAAGCATTTGACAGATTTACTGTAAAGAAGTTGTCTTTGTGTACGAAAATAAATGGATAAGTCTTCTTATTCCACTGTTTATCTGTGTACATATTTATATACGTGTATTAACCCTTACAGCCCGAACCGTTTTCGCACGAATTTATTTTCAGTCAATTGATGTGTTAAAACACTCACTATGGGTAAAATTATCAATTTCAACAGTAAAAAATGGAGAATTATGTGAGATATATGATAGTTATCTCAAATACACATCGCATTTCCGCTAAAATAATTCTAAAAAAATGAAGAAGCTGAAAGGTAGTTAATCTACGACTTTGCAAGCAAAATGACTACGGCCAGTCTTCATATACGCCGCCAACACGCACACAAGCAAGCGCGTAGCCGCATAAGTATGTGTAATACATAGGGCTGACGATTAATTCTGCGTATCGGCAGTATAAACCTGATATTCGAAAGACTGAATATCGAGAGATCTTTTCAAAAATATATTTCGTTATGTTCTACTTGAAATTTTCATGATCTGTTGGTTAATTTCTCTACCCCACGGTTTGACTTATTTTTTAAATCCACGAGTGTTTCCTTCTAGTTTGGCCGGAAATACGAGATAACGTCTTGGACATGTAAACATGCCCAGCGCGTTCATCGGGTTAAACAATCAACTAATTATTATGTTAATGTGTATAGATTGTGCCTTGTAAGACATTACTGACACACATTTCCATGTTAGTAGCACATATATGAAATATTGCCAACAATCCCAATTAAAAGCAAGGCATTTTTAATCTCGACCGTTCTGACATTCCTCGGCTTCCGGTTGGTGCGATGCTTTCCCGCTACAAAGACCTGGACAACAATGGCGGCGAACGTATCCGGGACAATGCCGTCTTTGCTTATTCTCATGACGTGTCACGTCAGTGCCGTACCAAGGAAGCCTTTTCAATTTATAATACATGATTAATTCAAAAATAGGCAAGTGCCAAATTGTGTATAAATGTGTTACATATTTCGGACACATGTATGTCCTTAATGTCTTTGTAATAACGTAATTAATACACTTTTGGCTTTATTAACAATCACGAGAAAAAGTAAAAGGCAAACATGTCTGAGGATAAATATATGTATTTATATACCGTATTAGCCCGACTATAAGGCGAGGTTTTTTTTATTAAAAAAGCGACATGACAAAGAGGGGTCGTCGTATATTCGAGTCTCAAAAAAATTAACATATTTATGGGTTTAAAAAATGTTGGATATCTAATAAAACGAACGGTACTGAAGGTGGTGAATTGTGGATGTTTTTTCCCAAAAGGCGGATTAAAAAAATGGGGCTCACCTTATTATCAGGGTTTTCCTATAGTCAGGCCAATACGGTATATAACACGTCTACAGTAGCAAAAGGATCGTTTAAAATGTCACGACTCGCTACAGTAAACCACCACCGTCAGAAACTATGCATTACAAATGAGTAATACTTGGTGTTAAGCGACTAAATCAGGGGTGGGGAACCTTTCCACATCGAAACGCTAATCAAGCCGTATTCGATTAGATATATGTATTTAAAAATATTTAGGAATATAATTCGCTTTTATTTATTTTTCACTCGTGTCCTGTTTTCTTATTCCACCTTGGTCGTCATATTGTATTTTCCAAATATCGCATTTGATAATTCTCACGCTTGCAGACGGTGTTCACTTACAATCACATATTTATTAATTTTTGCACTTAGGAATATGACGTTTTGTAGCTGGTGACACGACGCAATGCTCTGGCACAAAACAAAACTTTTCCTCGAATATCACATTTCATAAACTTGTAGCGTCCATGTATCACTACAAATGTATGCACATAATTTTGTAAATGTATTAAAATCAAGATATGAAAAGTTTCGATTCGGTTGGATTTACGGTAGCATTTTTCCACTTCTGGTATACTCCAGGCTTATAGTAAATAATACGATATTAAATGATTAAAAATACCCTAAAAAGCATACCATTTATATCAAATTATAAAATATAGTTATCAATACAAATTGTACCATAAATGATCATTCCGTGTTAATGACGTTCCGAAGCTTTATATTAAATTCAGCCTTTTGTCAAACCTTTTGTACCCTTGTACTGAGGCAGTGATATAATAATAGGGTTGTATTTTTATACCCTTTCTTTGTATTTCCATTATTCATTTCTTTATTGGGTATATTATCTCTCTGGATAGAAGGATCCGGGTCGACCTGTATATTGTTCGCGCCTACCTGTGGCTGATCTGTCTGTACGTGTTTACTATACTCTCTGGAAATAGGCCGCCAAATCAATAAATTGTATGCGAGTATTATACGAAAGCTTTGAGCTGTTGCAACACTGTTGAGTGTGTGTTACTGTGTAGCGTCAAAAACATGTATTATGTTATAGCTAGGGTTGGCAATTTTCGTCCCGGGATTTTACAAATTCAATCCCGGCATTAAGAATATTAAAAAAATAAAGTACATACCTGTAGTACAATATCTACAAACTATCAACAGAAAACATAATCTGGCGGACATGTATTCAATCAATCGGAATTTGTAACCGTCATTTGTTTTTTTTTTAAACTTGTGATCAGGTCATACTTTCGGTTTGTCATTCAAATTATAATATTTTCATAATCTGTAACGACAAAGTAAATCGCAAATATTTTGCTGAGGAGCAATACTTACAATTGCATGTATTATGTTTTTTTTCCATGTCCGCTCCCAACGTGGTGCATTATGGTCTCCTATGGAGGTATCTTAACAGAATTTTTCTATGAGAACTGCTTGTTACTCAGTTGCTCAACCTCTTCTTTCGAAGAGAGTAGGGATAGAAGGATAGGGCTAGGATAGGACTAGTGGTTAGTTAATCGCTCTCGCTACGCCCCTTGAGGATCAGATGGGTGGGAGGGAGTTTTACACATCACAAACACTTCCATCACAGACACATCACAGACTACGAACAGAAATCCATAAATCGATTGAAAGATCAATAAATGAAAACCATCCGCACCGGGAATTGAACCCGAGACATCTGTAATCGTAGCCAAAGCTACCGTATAATTACAAATATCGTCTCTGTTCTGGAAGAAAACACTAAATCGAAAAAATGACACTGAGTTAGTTATACCAAAATGTTTCTTATTTCAAACTCTACCGTATGGAAGAACACATTTATTCTTATAAATTATGCTTTTACTTAAAAACAGTTTTGTACAAAAAAATGAAAAAGCTATAGCATTTCAAACATTTGACAAACTTCAATGTTCAATAACACAAAACGACAAAATATCACTTTGGAAAAATAAACCACCAAATGTTACACTAGATAGATTTGTAGCGCTATATTGCTTATTAAACATATCCGCTTCCGTGTTTTCCGAGAAATTTTTGTTTTATTTGTGTATGTCATGTTTTTTTGAACTATCCTTACAAAGCAATCATTCCAGACAAGATGTTTTTTTTATCGCAGACATCTTGATGTTCACCTCGGTGTACTAAGAATTTCGTAAATATTTGTCGCGTTTTCATTTGTCGTGACGACAAAATTGTGAATCTGAAGGTATTTAATATGATCTCAATCCCAAAATTCACATTTTGAGTCCCGGGATTTCGGGACATTCCCTTGGATCGCGACAATCCCTTCGGGCGGATCCCTTGTTGTATTATGACTCCCTTCGCTATTAAAACTTTGCTGCAGCCCAACTTCGGTGTGAAAATTTACCTGCTATTTATCCTGTATTATGCAACGTAATTAAACTTATACAATAACAACATTAAATATTACGTTGTTGTTTAATTGTAATACCTATATTAAAACCTTATTTAGCCTGGTGTCAATTATTATTGATAAAGATTAGTTATTGCCAACTAATTTCGTCTTGGGGTCGAATTTATCATTACTTACAGTTTACTATACCTTTAAAATCATAATATGGCTATACAATGACGAAAGAACGAAACAGTATCAGCAAAAGCTTGTGGTGAGACCTTTATCCCTAACGATCAGGTGAGTCTTGATTCAAGTCAATATCAAATTTTGATTATTTAAATCCAATATTTGAGATATTGGCCTTGGATATTTGTGATTTATTTTCTCCTCTTTGAAAAGACAAACTTGTGATTTGAGTTTATCTCATGTGATTTTAAATTTTATAAATATATTTTGCCTTGACTTGTGACTGTTATGCCCAATATTTTTTTATTTTTACTTATTTAAAAATATTTTATGGATTTTGTCGTTATAACGTTTTGTCTATACCAGTTCTTCCGGTCACCTACAAAAGATGATGTATATGATAATATATTTATATTAACAAATAATGCATTTAACAAAATTGATCGGCATTATTAAATTTATTATTATTTAAATTATCTAGTTTGCGTGTCCACCAACCTCTAGTGTTGAAGGTTAAATTAATGTAATCGATTAAATATGTTATTATCACAAGAGAAATAATGCTAGAAAGGCAGTTAGTTGCTTCTACATAATTTCAAAGTCCTCCATGTTTTTACATTAGCGATTTAGCATGTTTTTTTATGTAAGCTTAAAAAAGGAAATATGCTCGCAATTAACCTTATCGAAACCAACCCCAATAAAGGTAATTTATATTTATAAAATATTATATTTAAAGTGGAACATGCTCAAATGGTATGAAATTTAACATGGAATGCATAATTTGTGTTGACTTATCTTCTGACCTATTTTTAGATGTAATTTTATAGTATAAAATTACGTTTGAAAGAAAAAAAAAAGTTTCGAATATCACTGGTTATTATCTATTATTCATTTGAATTTATATTGACTTATTATGAATTTTCCTTTACCATTTTCACGTTTAACGTTTTGAGCATCCGAAGAGAAATGTAAGTGGTCACGTATTTCTTTCAGATTTTACGACGCCTAAATAATAAGGAGACTGCCAATCGCGAGCATTTCATACATAATGCTCCTGACGATTATCTGAAAGTTCTTCGACGATTGTTTATATTCTTTATGATTAGAAACAAACTGTCAATGGTAATATTGGTTATACCACTTTTTTTTTTTGGGTATCAATTTGATGGAGCGTTAAGTCCTAAGGTGCGTTAGCGTCATAGTTATTTGAGTTTCCTTCATCTCAAATGTTAATTTTTTTTCCACTTCCATCGTTGCAGACAGAAGGGCGTGATCGCTGCAGAGCTAAGCAATCCACAATAAAGCCAATTCACGTGGGCACCAATTGAATTTATATAAATATACCTCTGCATACCGCACCCTCACAGATATACATATATATATAAACGCATATGCACATCCAATACGCAAGGAATCATCCAGAGGAAAGTCATTTTCTATTACAAGGGGTCGTGTT
Organism: Himalopsyche phryganea; assembly: GCA_022494535.1. Classification (NCBI taxonomy): domain Eukaryota; kingdom Metazoa; phylum Arthropoda; class Insecta; order Trichoptera; family Rhyacophilidae; genus Himalopsyche; species Himalopsyche phryganea. The sequence continues at coordinate 1,504,220 of JAGVSL010000030.1, forward strand.
TATTCAATTTAAGCAAAGAAAATCCCTGTTTTCATCCATGGGGGGTCGTCGAGCAGAACTGCTCTCGGTCTAAACCGATTCTTAAAGTATTGTCTCATCGTAACTTTGTAGGTAAAATATCGTTTGGTTATAATGTTCGCCTACACCACTGTGAAACTTTTGAGACATTTCGCGAACGAACTGTAAGTACTTTCAAGTTCCTGTGTAGTAGCGAGTTACGTACGTACCACGGGGCGTTACATATTTGTCGCAATGATTTATTTTGAATAATCTTAAGAGTCTTCAGATGCTTGTGGTGGGACGAGCTTTAAAGTTTTTGTGCAATATTGGTTCGAATGTCGACTTATTAAGTTGAGTCAAATTGATGTGTATAAAATAGATACTGCCTAACTCGATTTGTAGAATGCAATGTTAATTGAAGTGTTATTTTCTGCATCATATATACTGTTGTATATATTGTAAGGCACTTGAATGCTGTATAATAATTAATGTCATAATTATATAAAACACAATTCATGAATAAATGCTGGTCATAATAATGCTGATGCGCACGATAAAGAAAATAAATATTTCGCAGAAGTGCCTCGTTTGATTATAATGTTTAAGCTATGAGAAAATTTGTGTTGATTGTTTAATTATATTTCAATATCAGTTTATAAAGAATAAAAAGATACGAGTAGATTATGTCTTTGTTTAAAATAAGATCAATCTAGTGAAACCTAAAGTCTTCAGAAGAGATGAAGGAAAACAGCATACTTGCAATAAAATCAATGTATTAGTTAATTTTTAATTAAACATGTCCGCTCTCAATTTTAAGTATATTGACTCTTAATGGGGGTTATCTCGTTGACCACTTTACCACGGATCCGGAAAATTCATTACCATCATTACTCATATAATAAAGTTAATATATCGATGTATTTAAGAATTAAAGAAATTAGTTTATAGCTAATATTATCGATGGATTCAGCGGTAGTTTTGTGGAAATTCATTTTTAATATAATATTAAAATTGATAACTTAGTTATTACACTGGCTATTGAATAATTAGTCAGGAATAACAGCCAGTGGAATAACTAAGTTATCAATTTTAATTTTATATGGTTGATAGTTATTTCGGTTTCACGTCATGAGAGGGGATAGCAATGAGAGTAGGCGATGATAATCCACGTATCTGTGTTACGTTGGTAATTGACTTCCAAAATTAAAACGTTTGATGTACAAACAGCACGTTCGTAAAACCGCCCGCGTTTGAGATAAATGATTTATTATGTTTTTTATACTATCGCATAAATTACCGAGAGAATATTAAATTTAATAGCCGATAAACATTTTTTTAACACGAATAAAACGCAACCATGCTAATTGGGATTTCAGAAACAATCTTCCACGTGAAAAATGTTTTTTAAGAAACGGCTTTTGTATCATTCGTATTATTGAATACAATGGAACAAAATGTTTTTAATAGATTCCTCAAAAACGTTTTTGTTGCTGATGGAACCTTGTTTACGCAAAGCGAAGAAACGTGTCACACATGGAGAAACCACCAGTTGAATAACGTTATTCTTTTATATTGTATAGAAACCAGGTCTGTGAGGTCGCGGTGTTTTGGACGGAGTAAGAGTTAGAGTCGAATGAGCGACTCCGACTATAATTTTTTATGCCTTTAACATCTTCTTGTCCTGCAATTTGAAGACCAACTACACATAAATAGTAAAGGTTGGAAAAAATCCTGACAAAATTAGATTTATTTTAGTCGTAATCTGAGTCTGAGCTGGAGTCGGAGTCTGACCCGGAGTGGAATTCCGAGTCAGAGTCAGGTTATTAGTCTTTGTCGGAATCGCTTTTTATACGACTTCACACTCCTGATAAAAACAAAGCATCTAAGAATTTTATGATGGAATATAAATAACAAAAAATCGAGAATTGAAATATTTTAACATATGCCACGTTTTAGCAACATTGACGAGAAATATTTTTTCATACATTAGTTTAACTCTAAAATATTCTCCACTTAAATAAATCGTACATATATTTATATTTTTGGACTCTTTTATACTAAGATTTTGATGGTCTATGTCTTATACCTTATACCATGGGGGGAACTGACCTTCTAACTAAATCCAATTTTTTCGTGCAATTGTTTTCATTCATTTACAAAATAATGTACATACATTTTTCAGCATACCTTAAAAACGTTTCTTGAATACGTTCTTATTATTATGACATAAAAAAGTTTCACGCTTCTGTCTTATCCCATCACTTCCAAGCAATCTTCTCAACTATTTTGATGATTTACGAATATATTAATTTATTTCGGGAATTCTCGCAGACCGCCTGTTTACTCTAACAGTAAACGTACGGCCTATTGTGGCTAGTTTGGTATATCAGATGATAAAACATTGTTTTTTTATTATTATGTATTCAGGTGTGTTTAAATTTATTTTTTATGTGGCCTGTCTTACTCTAATATTTATCTATTTTAAACGCATATTGAGGATATCGTTAAAACCGGTCGACGTAAAAATAGCCACCACTGAAAAACTAAATTAAATATCGCATATTGAAGCTTAAGTATGGATATTTGGAAATAGTGTTTTTGTTGAGGAAATTTTATAAGGTTGCCACACTCGTTTTTCATTAGAGCAATATCATTTTCAACATAACTTTAAAACTGCAAGAGGAAGTCCAATCAGAAATCAATCGTTATCTAAAGGTATATAAATCGAGGACTTGGATGTATGTGGTCAGAAAATGAAACTTTGAATTTTTATTTTCTAAAAGTTTCTTTTATCAATATCTCCGTTTCCAATGTGGAGCATATGAAATCCTAATGGCACTTATTTTAATAGAAACTGTTCTACGAGAGCTGATGTTCCTCAGTCGCTGCACATGAGAACCACTGCGCTAGAAGTATATGGTAAAGGTAGGGCTAATGGTTAACCTATCGCTCTTGACATCCATGCATACTAGCACAAATTCATATATTTCTTGAAAAATTAATTTAACTGTCCGTACTAGGACTGAATTAATCAGCAATTACCTCAACTAAAGCCAACGACGTTAACCACTCAGTTACAGGATCGACGGCTTAACAAAAAACAGCCCGGTATCGGATATTCCGTATATTTTTTTTATTTTTGTGTTTGCGTTTTTTCAATAAGTTTGGTGTAGATAAAACAACTTGAATATATTTTATAGAAGTATTCGTATTATTTATATGAGTTATAAATAATTGCACTTTATATTAGATAGTATTCACTTGGTACACTTGAACTTTTATTTCGATAGTTTGCACTTTGGATCACGAAGTATTAACTTATGTACACTCAAACTTTGATTTTAATAGTTTACACTTAGCCACGGATTCTTTTACTAAGACGAGTTAAGTTGTAGTAGGTTATGTAAGGGTTGGTCTGGATTGGTTTGTGTAATGTGTCCTGATGCGTGGAGCAAAGACAATATAGGCGGCCTAGTATAAGGTAGAAGAATAAGTGATATTTCATTACAACTTTGCAACAATCGATTTCGAAGTGTGAGTATTTATATTGAGTGAAAACTATTTTATTTATGTGAAAATATTTGTAATATATTTTGTAGTGTAATATATTTCTTCAATGTTAAAAAATATTTTATTATGTGGGATCACTTTATTTTTAGTGAAAGAATTTGTTTTTTGTGGAATGTATTTGTTATAAGGGAAAACTATTTTTATGAATGTGAATATGATCTAAACAAAAGTGCATTTAATTGTGAAACTATTTATATTATAAGTATATTTTTGCAATATAATGAATTACAGTAGTCTATAACGTTGGATGTAGATTCACTTAAGTGTGTGTTGTGTACCATATCTAGCAAAACATACGCCCTATCATGTCTTGTGGACTTCTTAAAGTCGTTAAAAAGTTGATGTAGTGGTAAATGCACGTTCCTTGGTTGTTCAAATAGACACTTTTTGATTGTTCGCGAGTAGAACTTGGTACTGTGGCAATGAAATTTTCAATTAAAAATACATTAAGAAGTCGACTACCAAAGTTATTTCCTACTTCAAATTATATGGATGTCTGTTGGATTAACAACGCTCCATTTTATGGTCTATTTATCACGCGTGAATCTAATGCCATTATAATCGCATTTCGGCAAATAAACACGTAAAAGATTTTAATTATTATATTTCCCTTGCTTGCAATGATGGTTTTTCATATTACTTATTATTGTTATACATTACACAGGGGTTGCCAAACAGTGGGGAATTCTTCCTTACAGGGAAATTTTAGAGTTTCGGAAGGGGAATTATTGTTGTTTATTAAAGATTTTCAATATTATATATATGCGTGTCGCCGGGTTTTTGAACAATTGATGAAACCCTCAAAATTGAAATTGTTCAGGAGAGAGTAAAAACTGTTTTTATCGAAAACATTGTATTTATTTATTTATTGTAAATTTAAAAGATTGAAATGCATGGCATTACACCTGACGCCAATACGCCATGCATTACACAAACATAACAACAGTAACAATAATAACAATAATAATAATTATTGAAAACAATAATACTAATAAAAACATTTCTTTTTAAATTATTAAATACAAAAAAACATAATAATAATTATATGATGAGTTGCGTTATGAATTTTTGAAATGCACTCATGTCAATGCTCATGTTTGCAGATTTCGGATTATACGTAGGGAGTGTTGATATAATAGTGGCTTACATAACGTGGAGGGGTCGGAATTTTGAAACCTAAAACCAATCTAAAATGATGTTTCCCTTCAAAAAAGTGGTAAATTAATTTTTTTAATTTACATAATTTGGCTGAGACTTGGTCCGTCGTTTTCATATTTTTTAGGGTTACATCAATTGACCAAAACACCGTCGAATTATATGGAAAGCGCCTTTTGAGTTCAGTTAGATTATATTGATCAGGAGGAATTATAAAATGAAAATTAATGAAAGGGGTAATGGAACAAAAAAGTTTGAGAGCCCCTGATTTCACATTAAATTAACCAAGTTCTACGCCGTGTTCTTCCGTTGCGGTGTTCACGGGTTTGAATCCCAGTACGGACAACATCATAAATAGCTTTTTCAATCGACTTATGGATCATTGTCCGAAGGCATGGGTTTATGTGACGTTTAAAATTCCCTTCCTCCCATCTGACTCTTGAAAAGAGCCGTAACGAGTGCGATTAGTTAACTATTAGTCTTGTCCTAGTTCCATCCGTCTAGCCCTAATCTCTTAGAAAAACATCGAGATGTTAAGTGGAAGAATGGCGGTCTTTACACACAGGCGCTCTCACGCGCGATTGGGTTGTGTGTGGGTTTAAAACGAGAAAGAATGTGTGACATTCTCCCCCCCCCAGTAAAAATGATTGAGTGCGTTATTGTTTCGTATAATGTTTTTTTACCATGTCCGCTTCTAATTTGAAGCATACGGACTCCTAATGGAGGTATCTCAACAGATTTTTTGTCTACAAGAACTGCTTGTTATTCGATTGCTCGAGAGTATGTATATAAGGATAGGCTAGGATAGGACTAGTGGTTAGCTAATCGCCCTCGCTACGCTCCGTATTTAGAATCGAGTGGGTGGGATTTAGGTATATACATCACAAACATCCATGTCTACGAACAGATATCCATAAATCAATTGAAAATTTAACACCCGTAACCGTAACTAACAACGTTGACTGCACTGCACCACGGACCCGACAATTTTTCTACTCTTACAATAAAAATAAAAACATTCAGTTACATACTCCCACTAGGCCACGGCGATCGCCCAAACCTAAATATTACAAATATAATCCAAGTGATTCGTCGGCAGCTATTTCGTATGGGGCGTCGTATCCAGATAATGTTTGTATTGATCGTGACGTCACAGATCGTAACACTCTCTGTCTCTTTCCCACTGACTACTTGTTCTATTTTCGAAATCATCTTCCAGCGGTCTGATGTTTATTTGAATTTACGAGTGGCTCTTTTCAATTACTATTGTGCTGGACAAACCAGGTAACCATGATTCTGTGAAGACATAGTTTGGAATATCACATAAAAAAATTAGTTTAGTACTTGTATGTTATATCAAATGAAAAGGAAGCCAAAAAATGTTATGTTACATATCGCTGTTTGGCAGCACACAAATGTAGCATCATTTTTCATATTTTAGAGTGGCAACATCTGGTAACTCACATTTTCAGTCAAAGTTTATATTTCTTTTCCTGTAAAGTAAAGAAAAACTGAGATATCAACTTCTGCCATCGCAACGTAGAAATAGAATACTGATGACCCAATGAACGCGCTGGACATGTTTACATGTTCAAAACTTTATCTCGTATTTCTGGCAAAACTGTAAAGAAACACTAATGGATATATGCTTTAAAAAATAGTTAAAACCTTTAGGTAGAGAAATTATGCCACAGATCATGAAAATGTCAAGTAGGACACAAGGAAATATATTTTTGAAAAGAGCTCTCGAATTTCAGCTTTGAACTGCCGATACGCAGCATTAATCGTCATTCCTATGTATTACACATACTCATGCGGCTACGTGCGTGTTGGTGGTGTATATGAAGACTGGCCTCATCCATCTTGCTTGCAAAGTCGCAGATTAAATATTTTTCAGCTTCTTAATTTTTTTTGATTTATTTTAGCGAGAATGCGACGAGTTTAGTTTACCCCTCGATGTATTTGGGATAACTCATATATATATTTCACATAATTCTCCATTTTTGACTGTTGAAATTGATTTTTTTAGCCATATTGAGCGTTTTAACACTTTTAGCAGACCAATTGACTGGAAATAGATTCGTGCGAAAACGGCTTGCGCTGTAAGAGCTAAGAAGTTGTGAAGGAGTGCCTATCCACAGGTTGTGTTCGGTGTAACCTTCGGAAACTGGAATGATTCGAGTGGAAGCCGAATGACTGGGAAGTGGCCAAACGTGACCAGAATAAGATGATCTCTATTTTTTGTAAATAAAATTTTAGACTTAAAAATGGTCACCGTATTTTTGATATTTTAATGCGTTATTGAGGAAGTGTTGAATTTGCAGAATCGCGTAACGAATGATAAACTTGGGAACAGTATATTTGCGTTGAATTTTTAAATTACTATCATATTGCTCGTATCCCAATTGGACTAACCAATCATATTATAAAGCAGCTTTTTACAGCGAAAACTTCATTAAGAATACATGTAAGACCTTGAAAAGAACCGTATAAGCTTTAATTTAATACAATATAGAATGCTGCGTTTCTCCTCCCACATGTCGTATTTTAGTTATAATATAACTTGGCTGGCGCGTTTGGGTAGAGTGACAGGCCACAGACAATTATTTTCGTCAGTGATATTTATCACTTTCAAAGTGTTAACTGTCAATTCATGGTGAAAAGGTATCATATTTTAAAAATACAGCATCACGACCATTATCAGTTGATTATGCTCGTGATGATTTAAACCGACGCTGATCATTATAAGTGTGTCGAAGCAGTACAAACAAATTGTGTTTTATTTTTAAAATAAATGTCATTTATTGTATTACTGCACTCTTCAGTGATATTTACAAAATTGACAATTTTACTATCGTATTTTATTATTTGTATCCTATTTTGGGTTGCTATGTCATCGAACAGAAACAGTGCAACTTCAGCATACACATCGTTGCTATAACGACATCATAGATGTCACATTAAGCAGATTTAAGGCACGGGCACTGTAATACGGCTACATTTATCTATACAATATGCACAAGACATCACGAGGTGATGTCTTATGATCTCGTAGGGAGCAGTACCGGGCAGATAGTAATTACGAAAATATCACTAATCTCACCCCGATTCTAGCAATAGTTCATTTAGAAACACAGCTATTATTCTGAAAAGGTTCGACAGACCCTAAGAGTCCTAATTACAATTCAATGTTACAAATGACGGATGCAGAATGAATTCATACGAATGTCTGTCAATTGTCGCTTAACCCACTGCATGCTAACGTCTCAACTGTTGAGACGGCAGATTTCGGTGTGTTGATAGCTTATACTCAAAAATATAACAGTTTTAACAGCGTTAAAACTTTTGTGCACAAGCTAATTATTGTATTAAGATATAGCCTGATTTGTCCTGATAATCTCCATAAGTTTGGTTAACATCAATACTACTGAATTAATTTTTGAGATATTTGGTATTGGAATATCCTTTAAACGGCTCAGCAGGAACGGGTTAACAAAAACAGAACAAAGAGAGTTAAAGAACATCATAGTTAAGTACGGGACAACCCCATTTATATAAATACATGAATGATGGAAACCCTACTTATATTTTATTTTCTTGGAGTGGGGGAATCAAACAATATTTGCCTTAGTAGTTTATTTGTCGACCGACTCTTCTTTGTTTAAATATGAAAAGTAAAAACTTTTCCAATACTTGTGACTTTATGGAACGAACAAAACGTGGCTGTATATATATATTTCTGTATTCATTACAATTATAAAATATTTCTGCGTTTTCCGATACATAACTTTGCATTATAACCGGACAGAGTTTCAATAAAACTTTTAATCCATCAATCAAAGTCTGTTGACAAAAACGATTACAACGGTAAGCCGATGAAATGGGAATTAATCCCCTGGCAACCGAATCACTGAGTGTTGCACGTTTTCCCCACCATGTTTGTTAACAGATGTTGTTACATTTTTATTAACACAATTCATAATTCGACGGTGTTTTGACCAATTGATGTAATCCTCCAAATTAAAATTGTTCAGGAGAGAGTAAACATTGTTTTTATCGAAAATATTATACGGTGAGTTGCGTTATGAATCTTTGAAATGTACTCTTGTAAATTCTCATGTTTTCAGGTACGGGACTATACGTCAGGAGTGTCAATATAATAGTGGCTTACATAACGTGGAGGGGTTAGAATTTTGAAACCTAAAACCAATGTAAAATGATGTTTCCCTTACAAAAAGTGGCAAATTTATTTTTTTAATTTACATAATTTCTCCGAGACCTGTTCTGTCGTCTTTGAAATAGATCCAATTATTAACTCATTTTCGTATTTTTTGAGGGTTACATCAATTGCCGAAAACACCGCCGATATAACAATCTATATTAGTTGTAGTATTATGTTGTTGTATTTTCAAATTACGTATTAGTCGGCGTCCGTGGCGCAGTTGGTAGCTAGTCGCCAGCTACGGTTACGGATGTCTCGGGTTCAATTCCCATAAATTGATCTTTCAATCGATTTATGGATTTCTGTTCGTAGTCTGTGTCCTTCCTCCCACCCATCCAATAACCCTCACGGGGGGTAGCGAGAGAAATTAGCTAACCACTAGTCCTGTCCTAGTTTTATCCTTCTATCCCTACTCTCTTCGAAAAAAGAGAGGTTGAGCAACTGAGTAACAAGCAGTTGTCATAGGAACTTCTGTTTTAGGAGGCCATGCTCCACTTTGGCAGCGGACATGGTAAAAAAATGTATACTGCCAATAGCTTCTCTAAAAAAACATTTTGTTGAATTGTTGTAATATATTTACAAGCCATATCTCAATTACAATTTTTATTTATTAAATACATGGATGCGTTACAATGTACTTGCCCAACTTAAACTTTGTAAAATTTGAATTATTGAGATTTTGTACACTTCCATGTATTTTGTCACTTTCGGCATCTTCAGGCATTCGAGCGCACGAATGGACTCGAATTGACAGATAGTGAACAGTGTGTAACGTTATATTTTAACACTAATTTACTTTAGAGTTCAGTCGATCTTGCTGTACTAGCAATATTGATATAATATTGAAATTCCATCAAGCAGCCTCAGTCGATGTCTTAAATTAAACTTGGTAGACCTAATTTTTTAAAGTTTAATTTTGAATTAAGAGATTGTGCTATTTTTATAATCATAATTTTAATTATTGTATAATTATTATTTTTTAGCCTTCTATTGAATATTTTTTAGAACAATGCTTCATTTCATTTAATCAAAAAATGAATTTCAAATAAATTAGTTAATAATATATTTCTCTCATATATACTGAATTTGAAATTATGTTCATATTAATTCTTTTCACCCATTTTCTTAAAAATTCAATAGTCTTTTGTCAAAAGAAAACCGAAAACGATAAATAATTCTTCTCATTGAGTACATAATATTTCTCATGTTTGAGAACACAATCACCATCTTTAAAAAATATATAAACAGACGACTGTTCCTTTTTCAAATATTTGAACAGATTAAGTAATACGCATAAATAATAATTTATGCAACGATCGCGGGTCATGGTCGATGAAATCGTTTGTGGAAGATGGCTTCGGCCATTATGTTATATTTCAATTCTAAATAGATTTTCCGTGATTAAAATTATATTTCAAGAGCATTTGCGGTCAAAAATAAACTCAAGTGCGGTTTCGTGTTGCGAATGGAATCATTTTAAATGAATGTACATTATATTTTTGTATCTATCTATTATATTTATCTTCTGCTGTATTTAATGAAAAATACAGTTCTGTAATCTAAAGTATATGTAAATATTTTGATTGTGTTATAATATGAGAAGTTGGGAACCTTTTTATGTTGGTAGGCCGCATAGAGTTTGCTCTTCAAAAACGTGTAGGTACTACAAAATTTAATTACCTACGTTTTTATAAATATGTACCTAGTTACTTTCATGTTTTTTTTTGAATGTCATAGTTTCGTTAAGAAATAATAAGTAGTCTGCCATTTTGCCGTGGGCACTCATTCTATATATTTGCTAGGCTGTGAGTTCGAATACCCGAATGGAAAAATTCAAACATAGTTTTTTTTAATATCGTTTTTGTTATGGAAAAATAATAGTTTTGAGTAATTAGACTTTGAAAAGTGTTTGAAATGCTATATATATTTCATTTAGTTGGTTTGTACAAAACTGTTTTTAAGTGAAAGTATAATTTATAAAAATAACTGTTTTCTTCCATACGGTTCTTCCATAGTTCGAAATAAGGAACATTTTGGTACAACTAACTCAATATGTATTTTTTTCGATTTAGTGTTGTCTTCCAGAACAGTGACGATATTTGTATATTGTGTTTAAAGTTGTCCATAACAATGTGAATTGGTGTAAATCTTTGTTAATCCCACCACTCCCGCCACGGTCATACGTCTGTTACTAGCAGATGTTTCCCGTGGCGTAACGTTATCCGTGATTCAGTTTTTGCACTGGAATTGTCCCGGGAGCAGCTGCTCAGAACTTGGCGGCGTGCGCTTAAGTGTGCAGACTGTATCTAGTATGAAATGACGTAACGTTATCGGTAAAGATCTGTACGCTCGCCGTATGACGCCGCAAATTTGCTGAACCGTGCATTGGTGTCAACCGTGGACCGATTTTTCCCCTGAATAAACTAATAGGCAATAGATTTTTTGTTAATTTCAAAATCAGCTCTGATATTCAAAATGCCACGCCAAACAGCATTTACAGCCGCAGGTTCCCTATCACTGCCTCGAAGTAATTCTTTACCATTCAATATTGCATTATACGCATCAACCAAGTGTGACAATATACAGTTTTGATTTGTAACGTTGCAATGAGCACGTAAATTGTTTTCTTTCTAAATAAGCTGTTTCAAGATCCATCAGATTTACTATCAAGCAAATGGTTTACCAGTAGCTCAGCTCTCTCAAGAAAGTAAAGGCTGATACACAAATTATTCATCGAGTTTTTGCTGCATTAGATTTTATATTGTATAGTAGAGGTCTGCACGGGCCGAAATTTGATGAAATTACCCGGCCCGAGCCCGTTCCCCTCAGGCCCGACCCGAAGCCTAAATTTATATATCTTGGCCTGAAAAAAACCCGATTTAAAAAATACAATAGCATAAAATTGATTAACGTACCTACCCAACTTTTTCACATGTAGAAAAATCTTTTATTTCACGGAATGATTTCCACACATCACCACAGTCACCGCTTTTCAACATTTTCTTTATATCGTTGAAACTCATTTTTAACGAATCTTTTGTATTTTTTTATAATGAATTTTTCGGCACACGGAACAGTCGACTATCTAAAACGAATAGAAAGCAGATACTGAATAATATCACACTTTATTCATTTACGAACTATTTAAACTTACTATCGGTGATGATTAAACGAACAACCGATGTTTCACGGATCAATAACAATTTTATGAGCTCGGTTTCAGGTTACCAAAATATAAAATGATGTCTCCATATTTATCAAATAAAAGACTATTGTGTCCAATGCTATTCGAAACGTAATAAATTATTTTATTTATTGCCTTTTATGTTATCAACAGTATTTAGTTATCAAGAGTATTCATGATCCGAACATAGTCCGAAATATTTTTCTGAAGAACAAATCCCGTACCCGGGCCCGGCCCGCGCCCAAATATGAATTGTCTCTACCCGCCCGAACCCGGCCCACGGGCCGAGCCCGGACCCGTGCAGACCTCTATTGCATAGTCTCCGAATGGCTTTGTCGAGGTTAAATGTCGGAACTATTATGACATGCACTCATTTGAAGAATCTATCGATATTATATTGAATTAGATTTGCTATTTAACCTGTTCACTGCCTATTCCTTTGTTGCCTATTAAGAGTAGGATCCCACACGCCCACCACGTGTATATACGCGTTACACGATATAAGACATATAAATGAACATTTTAATAATATTGTATTCTATTTTCATTGTAAAATTAATTCTTAAAATTTTGAAGGTGAGAAGATAAATCGCGTTTGTCGGTTGGGTTAAGAAAGTGTTAATATGTTTTGTTCCTTTTGCCGTTGTAATAAATAAATAAAAATTGCAATTGAGATATGGCTTGTAAATATATTACAACAATTCAACAAAATGTTTTTTTAGAGAAGCTATTGGCAATATACATTTTTTACCATGTCCGCTGCCAAAGTGGAGCATATGGCCTCCTAATAAAGGTATCTCAACAGAAGTTTTCTAGAGACTTAAGTTTTTTTAGAAGACAACTGCTTGTTACTCAGTTGCTCAATCTCTCTTTTTTAGAAGAGAGTAGGGATAGAAGGATAGGGCTACGACAGGACTAGTGGTTAGCTAATCCCACTTGTTACGCCCCGTTTTTGAGGATCGGATGGTTGGGAGGAAATTTTAGACATAAAAATAATTCATGACAACGAACAGAAATCTATAAATCGATTGAAAGATCATTTTATGAAACTGTCCGCACCGGGAATTGAACCCGAGACATCTGTAACCGTAGCAAACAACCATAGTTCAGCATACATTTTAGAATAAAATAAATTATAGAATAATAAATTGATATACCTAGTTCTTTTACGACATTTTACAAAAAAATATTTTGCCGCAGAGTTTTGCGAGACTCGATAATGCACTGATGTTTGTCGACGCGGTTTTCCGAAGTTTGTTCCGCTCTTTGACAGCTCTGTCTGTGGTCACATAATACGGGCACGTCACTCTATTGGCCGTCGCCTTTATAAAAGTTGGGTACTATTGGTTGAATTGTGTATTTTGTAAATCATGTCTAGAAAGGACAACTTCCCACGTCGCATTTTCAGTGAGAATAACAATACATTTCATTGACTCACTAAAGTGTTTAGATGCAGAATAATATTTGTAGCAATGAGAAGTATGTATTCGACTATTAAGTAACTCTAAAGTACGAAATTTTTCCTAGTAAATATTATCAATCTTAATACAATTTTAAAGGCTTTTTGTAACATGCTATGTCACGCTTTTTTTCTTTTCCTCACTGAGGTTGGACTTTTATTTTAAAATTCCTACTATAGAGAATAAACGTTGTCGTGTCTATCTATCTATATATATATATATAAATGAAGATTTGTTTGTTTGTCCTCTATGCATTCCTTTACCATTCATCCGATTTCGACCAAACTTTGGCGAGTTGTAAAAAAAGAATCAAATAGTACAACTAGCGACATCTTTGAACCAGGCGGGAAAAAAAAATATTGTACATATCCAAAATACAGGTCTGTATGAGGACAGGTTTGGCTCGGGCGGGTAAAGACAATTCAGATTCGGGCTAGGGCCGGGCCCGGGTAAGGAATTCAAATTTAAGAAAAATATTTCGTACTTTGTCGGGATCATCAACCAGGTATAAGGCAATAGTTTTCATGACTTAAATAATTTATTTCACATGTGCTATGAATATCATAATATCATTGGAAATATGAAAACTCAAACATATATTGTTTGAAAAGTATAAATGAATTACTATAGTAAAAAATAAACAAGGCTTTTTTCGGGCAGAGAAAAATAAATCTGGGCTTCGGGTCGGGTTCGGGTGACAAGTATGATATTGAGATATCGGACTCGGGCTGGGCCTTTTGTATTATCCGTGTACGCACCAGGCGGAAACAAAAATATTGTGAATCCAAAAGCACTTCAATAAACAGAATTAATACACAAACCCATTCTTTCTTTGAGAGGCATTGCGACGCATGCCGGGTACTAAGTAGTGTTTAATAAGAATTGATCGATCAGAAATCAGAAGATTTGATTGATTTCTTCGAATACAAAGATAGTCATTTTTTGTATTAACCCGTTTAAGATCTACAATCAATACAATGTCCCGATATTTTATTTCGCAGAAATGTTTTATGTTGAATGTAAATTGTTTTTGGAAAACCGTTTTTTTGTAATAATCATCCATTGCGTTGTTTTATTAGGAATGTTTATCATTGAATTATTCGGTTCGGATATTCGCGTGGAAATATAACCTATATAGAATAAACCTAATGTTTTTGTATTGCCAATGAATTCATTCCCACGCGTTGTTTCTCAGAATTTTTGATTGATAATAAATTTAGAAAGATGTGTGTTAAATTTGATAAAAACAAGAAGAATTTTACGCACCTAACGTATTAATATTGCATATAAATTGTCTGATTTTTTTTATTCTAGTACCCACCAAGGAAATAAAAAGACGTCTAATGTTTTATGTTTATTATAAACGGCTGCGGCCAGTTTTTTTTATTGTGTTTTACTGAATAAATAAAAATAAATAAGAATACTGAATAAATAAGAATAAACAAAATAAAACTGTTGTATGTATCTGTAGCCTATCGAAAAGAGCTCTGCGTAACAATCAGAAGGTACGACATATTTTCTCATCGATTATTTCAAGAGATTTTAAACTTAACAGATATCTGGGATATTGGAATTAGCTACAATACTGAATTTTCTAATTTTATCAATTGTGATTGAAACCAAAAAAACAACTGATATTTTTTGAGGCAATCCACTGAAATATTTCGCGGAGTGAAAAATTCATTTAGAGAATTAATGTTTTTCCATGCCTGTTGTTTTGCTTGTCTAATTTACGTATTTTTAAAGTTTGCTTAGCAACATAACGTAAAAATATTACATAACCTTCCCATTATAGTGATCATATTTTTAAATACCGTTTGACGCACTGCAACCCTAAAATAATAAATACATAGAATAAAACAAAGAAAACAATATGGTAGAGTAAACTTAGAAATAAGATCGTTCTTTTTTTTGAAATCATAAAATATTAATAATCTTGGTATAAACTTATTAAATATTATTTAAAAAAATTGTGTGCATCGTATTGCAGTTAAACGTAGTATTAAACCAATACGACATTATTAACACTCTAAAATATGAATTACAAAATCACAACCGTTATGAAGACAGCTCTGTCTCTGTCTCTTGCAAGTAGCAATACTAAACTAATCGCAGCTTTCACAGATTCAACAGATTCGTAAGGATAATGAAATAATTTATCGCTTTGGCTTTTAGATTAAATTTAGCGAGATTTATTATTCCGATTCACCCATAAACATCGATTCCCGAAATGTTTCGATAAGCGGTCATTCAACATGGTTAATATTTATTTCCTTTGCATAATTGATGATGCAAAGTGAGCGCAAAACACACAGCGAGAATCTTTTGACTACAATGTCTAAGTGACTCCGCCACAGCAATCTTTTAATCCCTCAGATTGGACCGCTCATGAATTTCTATTTGATCGTTTGTCGTATCGGGGAATGCTTCCAACGTACATTTATATATCTTGACAGATTATTACAAATGTCGTTTTGTCTGTATCAAATTTTAGTGATCTAAAGAAGTTGCAAGAAGTTGGTCTGTTTGTCTTGTAAAATACGTACCTATTTTCACCTGAGAAAAATATTTGACAATGAAACGAAAATGATCTAAAGTAATGCATACACAGCTGGGCCTTTGGGTTTTTTTGCGGTCCGAATACTTGTATGTACAGGTTTACTTTACTGAGTAATATTCAATAAAATACATTACCCGAATCAATCAATTTCAATCAATTTCATCGACTTTAATGTCTAACCTCGATATTTTCCTGAAACGTAGATACGTATTTTTCAAGTTTAACATGTGGTATGAGTGTGTCGAATTTTAAAGCAAGCCTTTTTCAGAATTTTTGGTTACAACCATGTCCGCTCTCAACGTGAAGCCTATGAAACCTCTTCGACGAGAAGAACTTGTCGCCCAGTCACTCAATCTCTCCTTTTCGGAGGGAGTAATGGTGTAAGAATAGAATAGTTTTAGGATCTGATGGGTGGGAAAGAATTTTTTAGACATCACAGACATCCATGATGACATGATGAATCTATAAACCGATTAAAAAAACATTTTATGAAGGTTTCCGTACTGGGATTCAAACCCGTGAACAATGCAATTGAAGACAGCGATTTTGATCACTCGGCTACATGCCCAGCACCATTTTCAGAATTTAACCGATAGCATACAACCCCGTTGCAAGCTCTTAAAATGTATCGTTGTTGTTTCTGAAATATAATTCTACTATTTTTTAAAATTGTAGAAACATTAAATTTTGATGCGTTTATATTCAGTTCGTATAATTTCTATTAACACAATATTAAATATCGTTCACGATCACAAAGTTGCGAAAGTCTTGTCCACAGTATACGAAGTATTTCAACAATGTAATTGAATAGTTTACTGTTATAAAGTGTATTTCAATTTGTATCGATGTTTTAGTGCAAAGGTATTTCCAGTTTTGCTTGTTTTGAGAAAATCAAATTTAAAGATTCATGATGCATGACACATATAGGCGAAACGTATGTACGTAAACGTGGACGTATTATGTATGCATTTGAAGGATAGAATATCTCATCAAATATCCTATTATACATAAAGACATGATGCAGACGAACGTGTTGTGTATGTTAACTTAATTTTGACAAACAATAGCTTTGCATCATTTTATCAATGACTAAGCCATCCATATATATTATTTGATGAATTTTTTAAGAAAATACAACAAAACTCCATGGGTGCAAACAAGTATGAATCAAGATTTTTTCTATGACTTATTGTCTGTTTTGTATTTAAAAGTTTCTGTTCGATCGACTTCTTCTTGTTTGACCGGGGAATTTTTGCTGAATGATTAATGTCGTAAAATAAAAATAAAACTGTTTTTTAATAGTTATTGATTGAGGTGTAATGGTAAATTATTAACACGAGAATTTTAAGTCTCATCAGGAAATCATTTAGCGTCATACTGTTTACGTACAACATAAATAAATAGCCAAATGGTTTTTACGATAGGTATCATATTAAGAAGAATAAGACACTCTTTTTTTAAACTTATTCCTCGTTCACTACTATATAGCACAACATGTATGTAGAAATCTGTATGTTTGTCATTCTGGCTGCCATCTCTAGATCAACTGTGCTATTTTCAACTTTCAACTCACAACTTTTAACCTTAAACTGAAAAGGCTATATTTTTGATATCTCAATGAAAAGCAACAAAAAAAAAATAATAGCAAATAGTTGCTTAGCAACCGCTACATTACTAAAGTAATCCGTCATGTTGTCATAACAACTAAATCTGTATCAAATTTGAGTTATTGAGATTTTGTACACTTCCATGTATTTTGTCACTAACGATCCGGGTTTCGCCTTTCAGCATTCGTGCGCTCGAATGCCTGAAGATGCCGAAAGGCGAAACCCGGTCGTTAGTGACAAAATACATGGAAGCGTACACTCAATAACTCAAATTTGATATTGAAATTCCATCAAGCACCCTCAGTCGATGTCTTAAATTATCTTAAAATAAACTAAATCTGTATTGAATTTGTTACACTATAAATGTCACTAATAATTACTTTTCATGCGAATCGTAAAATTTGTAAAAAATCTAAAGATTCAGAGGAAAATTATCCTTCATTGAAAATTATTGAACTTAAAAGAGAAATCCTCATTTTGTCGGTTTTACATGAAGTATGCCTAAAAGGAAAAGAAAAGTGTTAAATGAACTAATATAAGCGACCCTTATCTCGGGCGAAGCTGGGAAACAATACTAGTTTTACATAATTTTCGAAGCCACTGATTTTCATCACATGAAAATCTACGTGATGGGTGAAACGGACCCTGATCATTATGTAAAATTTTGGAATTAGTACAACAAAGTGTGTTTTAATTTTATAAATATACTTAATACCTTTACATCAAGAATTTTATTGACAGTGTGCACCTTAAAATAGATCGGTTACATATTATACAGACTTTAGTAATGTTATTAATAACTGCACATTTTTTTAACTTATTGAGTGCACGTTAAGCTCTTAGGTTGTCAAATGATGAATAAGCGATTCCAGTTATGACGAGATCTATCTCGATGAGATACTGCAATATCTGTCTAGTTTTTTTCTAGCAGGATTTAAATATCACGAATTATGTATGATAAATAATGTCAAAAAAATGGTTGCTAAATTACGATGTTAGTTCGAACTATCCAATCATGATTTTTCTAACGAAGCACAATTTGAAAATGAGCTAAGGTATATATCCTATATACATATTTAAGCTACCTTTCATTTCCAAAAACTTACACGAATCTACTTATAAGATACTGTGCAAAGTTTTGAGTATTTTAATTTCGTACTTTTCAATAAAGGTTGTGTTGCCACTTTGTGTTTTTTACTACGAATCTAGGATCACTCTAGACTCTAGGATAACGGGATCCATACACACTATACACTGACTCGCTCTGTCTATTATACAACAAGCGTATCAGTGAAGTAAAAACTGCAAAGATATAAAGCGCATACTCTAAAATACATTGAATATGATCTATTTCAAGATCATTTCAATGGTTTGTCCGCTTTATCTAGAAGTAAGAAAATGCTTCATAAAAACTAAACTGTATATCACGCAATTATTAATACTTTAAGAATAAATTAGAATCAATGATTGATTTCTCACTAGTGTCAACAAATTATTTTAATGAAAATATATGTCATGTTTTCGTTCTGTCATCAGTAAAGTTTTTGTTTTTGTATTTAGAATATACGATCCCATTCAGACAATACGTTTTTTATTGTTTCTATACATACATTAATATAAACCTCAACATAATTACGTATTTTTTAATTATGTCCACTCTTTATGTGGCGTATATAGCATAGACTCCTACTGAAGCATCTAAACAAAAGTTGCTGTTATACATTTGACCAATGTTTATTTTTCGGAGAGGGTAAGGATAGAAGGATGAGGCTAGGACAAGCCTAGTGGTAAGCTTATTTCTCTCGCTGCGCCACGTTTTTAGTACATAGCTGTTGGGTGGGAAGAATTATAGACTTTAGAGGTCTGCACGGGCCCGGTCTTAGCCTGCGGGCCTTTACCGTGGGCCGGATTCGAGCGGGTAAAGACAATTCAGCTGGGCCCGAATAAGGAATTTAATTAAAAATATTCCGCACTATGTTCTGGCCATGAGACAGCCATAAGGCAATAGTATTCATAACCAAAATAATTCATTTCACATGTGTTATGAATATCGTTGGAAATATGGAAACGATAACACACATTATTTTAAAAGTAAAAATGAAATTGGCTGAGAAAAATATATCTAGGTTCGGGTCTGGTTCGGGTAAAAAGTTTGATATTGAGACTCGGGTTCGGGCCAGGCCTGAAGACATCGGGCATGGACCGGGTAATTTTATAAAATTTCGGCTCGAACAGACCTCTAATAGATATCACATACATCCATTCATTCATCCTTTGACCACAAATCCGTACTCGGATTCGAACTTACACGACGAGTCCAACGTTGTCTATTCGGCCCGACCCGGCAAAATATAATATTTTATGATAGAAATATGCTTATTAAATAACAAGAGGCATTTAATTTATATAAACGAAAACTGCGTATATTAAAAAAAATGTTACATTAAAAAAACGTTTTTGATTCTAAGAAATTGATAGGTAATAAACCTGATTTTTGACACAGCCTGATTTTTGTTAAGTATAAGTGTCATTAATGTCCAGAACTGAAATCACCCAGCGGCAACAGCAATATTTCGCAGAATAGGCTCTTTCTTGTTGCCAGGCGTTCAATAGCCGTCGGCTACGTCTGCTGGACGAGTCCTTTTTTCCGGAAAGGGGTAGCTCCGACTTTGCAGGGAGTTTTTTTAAAGTATTTGTAGAGAGTCGATTATGATCTGCCGAGCGGGACGAGCTGCGCTCTCGTGGCGGAGGTGACGTAACGATGTGAATTGTTTGTTTTTTTTTGATTTGCATTGGACTTAATTTAAAATCGTTGTGTCATTTGTATTATAACTTAAAGTAAATTCAGTTGCTAAGTAAATGTAAATGTAGAATCAATTTTATGTGTTAGGATTTATATATTTGTGTAAAGTAAACCACTGCATATTAAATGGAAAAATAAATAAGTTTTGAACCGGATTTGAAATGGTGTTTGTCTGAGATCACAGCCCTTTAAGGACTCCGGATAACCAGCCGCTCGCCTCTCTTCGATCCGGGGTCTTCTCACTTAATAGGACAAAAAATCAGTTATTTTTCGAATAATGTCCAGCTCTGTATAAATAAATACCTTATATTGATTTCAGCGTAAACTGGTTTTCATCGGAATTTTTTCTATTATTTATATTAGTTCCGCTTCTTGTATCTCGGCCGTATAGTGTTCACATATCAAAAGATTTCACATTGGTTTGCCTCAGTTTGATTGAAATATGACAAATTGTTTATTTCGGATGTCTTATTAAATATTCCTCTCTCGCTAATAGCACGAATAATTGCTAAGACCGACAAGATATTTATCTGCCAAATACAGGTTTAAGTATTTCATTATTTTTTCTCGGAAATTGACGTTTAGTTAGCTTATCAGATTGGCTTAGCAATAGTTATTTTTTATAAGTGTAACTGGAAAGGCACTTGAGAGCTATATGACAAGATTCTTTTTCTTGTCAGAACATTCTGGTTCATCCATTTTTGACAAAAGTTGAATTGGCATTTACGTGGTAAAACTAGATTAAGAAAAAAATACCGATATATTTAGTTTTTTTTAATTTTTATGTATCACACCGAAGATTATTATAGTTATAAATTTTGAGTACATATTTATAATAAGCAGCAATGATGAAGAATATTAGAATAACAATGGAGTAAATAATTTAAGTCATCAATAATTAAAATTTACTTAAATACACAAAATGGTGATAAAAAGTTAATTTAAATGGCAGAGAAGGTAAAATTGTTTTCCAGTAGTGGTTCAAGTGTATATTTAAGTTCTAGTAAGTATTTTGTTCTACAAGAATTATCGGAATTTGTTTATATAGATACACTCGGTTATGACGATGGCGTGAAGCTGAATTATTTATCAACCAATTCTTATAATTCTTGATAAATTTAAATAATCATTAACAAAATACTTTTAACACTGATTTTTATTCCGTTTGGGTACCCCAAACAGAATAAAAATCAGTTCGAATCGGGAGTGTCATAACAAAAGATGAAACATAAAATAACGCACAACAAATTTTACAAAACGAATAATGAAAAATAATTATAATTGTCAGTTGCAATGACATTGAAAATTGGAAAGTCTCTCATGTCCAAGATCACAAATTTAAATTGAAAAAATCTAAATTGATAATGACCTTGCTTGAACTTGAACCACCTGGTCGCTAAGGTTCTTATTACTAGACCACAGAGGCCGACGTATATCAGACCAGGTCCATAAAAATATATCTATTAAAGGTTTACGGCGCGGGGGGAAGGGGGATTTCGTGCGAAAAAAATGTGTTCCGGGTTTTGGGTAACAGCACTTATTAGTTCGTTGATGTACATAGAAACACTATAGTTCCGTAGAATTAACTAATACGAAAATGCGAGAAGTTAATTGGTGCGATGTTTTTGTTCACATTTTTATCACAATATCTTCCAATATGTACGAGAAAACTTTGGCCCTAGTAGCGCCCAATTCCGCTCCAACTGACCTCGCTTAGTGTATTTTTTTAAATTAACGCTAATAACGTTTTTTACTCAGTCGCAATTTATTTCTAAAAAACGTCCAGTGGGCGAACCGGTTTTGAGATCTTCAATTATCGTGCTAATGCAATGGAATGGTTCCTCGCAGTCACAGTATCACGACATGGCTGCGATAATGGCGTGTGTTTGGAATAGGGATTTGCAATCCCGGGAATGTAAACACAGGATCCCTGGATTTATAATATTATTAGAAATTTTTTACCCGGCTTCGCCCAAGAGAACGCTTATATTAGGTTATTAAATTTAGACATTGGCTAGCTATTGTTGAAATTTGAAAATATGACCGTCAACCGTTCCTCTTTTGTTACACCCACAAAATATAGTCCACCAATTAATAACAATGTAAAAAGTTCAAACTAGCTATAATAAAAGATGATAATTTTGCCACCCGCACTCTTGTTATGACGCCGCAGAACTTCTCGATAGACAGCTTGTTGATTTTCATTAAATAATGGCTCCTGCAACGCCACAATTTAAACATACGATCAAAGTCATGCGCTAATTCTCGATGACAATTCAAGATGCACACCAAGTTGTACGAATTTACCAAACTCACTTTTTACCAAATCACAAACATGAAACTCAATAGTTGACAGAAATATTTGCGTTCGCGTTACTATCTCAACTGTCACTTGCAAAATATATTAATTAGTATTGAGCTGTTACTGGGCAACTATTGTTATTACGTTTTTCATCCCGCATTGAAACGTCAAAAATATCGCGTTTTCAGTTTTAGGTTAAAATTTAAATGTTGAGAGTTGAAAGTTGAAAATTGCGTTGTTGAACTAACAATTGCAGCCAGAATGACGTGTGAAAATTTCACGTCGCTAATGTACGCCGTTTGGGAGGAGTTGTTGTGAACGACAGACATACAAACATACAGATTTCTACATGTATTTTGTGCCATATAGTAGAGATCCATTAAAGTTAAGATGTAAGTATTGTAAATGAAATAAAAAGTTACTCGTATTCACTCTTTTATAACGGTAGTTTAAAAACATTTAACAAGAATGATTTATCCTTTTGCCACGATGCTCCGGTTCTATGTGTAAAAATCATACAACTAAACGTGGAAACGGTTAAAAGAAAAATTGCCCACGAATAAAACCGGAGATTCGTATACTCGATTCACTTTCTGGTGTCAGACAAAATTCCCGAAGATTTGTTAGCCATAAAATAATATTCTTTTGTTCTTACCTTACTATAAAGAATTAAATGACCTGATATTCAGAAGTGTCTTGAAATGTAATTATTGTGTTGGCATTTACTGAATTTAATTTGTAGAGCTCCATTTAAATAAAATAAAATTTATTGTACCCTTAAATTAATTATATAATACAATTGATAGCTGTTTTGGCATTATGCCATTTTTAGAAATAGTTCTAAAATGTGTGTGAAACCTTATCATAGAAATCTGTCTAAAAATGCTATTATTAATTATATCGATATTATAGTGACAGAAGGCATTAAGTCATAAAAACAAGTTCGGAGATAGTAACATTTAAAGCATTATTTTTTCAAAGTGCTTTCTCTTCCAATTACAATAATTGTTTATTTTTTAAAAAGATTTTTTATGCATTATAGAGAATAATCTTTTTGAAATACAAATCATAAAATTTGGTATCGATAGGTTATATTTAAATCATGCTTTTTGCCTGAACAAAACTTTGACAATATGACTTAATACTGCTTTTTTAAACTATGACTTCATGCGTTCTATCAGTACGTAGAGAAAGGGTGCCCAACCTTTTTTGCCTTGGGAGGTACTTTTAAACTAAAAAAAAATTCGGGACCGACTTCTAATACGATTCTTATAGGAAATTTTATTTAAGGTTTTTCCTATCTTTGAACTTAAAAATGTTTACAAAAAAATCCTGAGAACCGTTGTCAAAGAATGCCGTGACCATGGTCTTACTTTGACCATTCGTTAATCCCCTAAATTAGCAGATAAGCACGAATCAAGTCGAGCTGAATAGGCCGATCACCAGGATTTCATTTTTCATCGTCGGCTGTAAACATATTTATAAAAAATAATACAGTTTTTTCAAAATTCAGGGCTTCACAAGTTTTCAGGATTGACCAACTTTTGCTTTGGGATCAACCAGTCGATCGCGATCGATCGGTTGGGCATCCTTGAGGTAAAGCGTAAAATTGCATACATTTTGACATTTAAATCAGAAAATAATCAAAAACTGACTTCATGTGTTCTGTCGTATTTTTTTATCCATGTCCGCTCCCAACGTGGAGCATACGGTTTCCTAATGGAATTATCTTAACAGATTTTTTATGATAAATGCTTGTTACTCAGTTGCTCAACCTCTCTCGTTTTTCAAAGAGAGTATGGATAGAAGAATAGGGCTGCTACAGGATTAGTGGTTAGCCAATCGCTCTCGCTACGCCCCGTGAGGATCGGATGGGTTCGGGAGGGAGTTTTAGACATTTCAAACATTCAACCTACGAACAGGAATTCATAAATCGATTAAAAGATCAAATTATGAAAACCGTCAGCACCAGCTATTAAACCCGAGACATCCGTAACCGTAGCCAACGACGCTGTCAACTGCGCCACGGACGCCGGCGTGTCGCACGCCGATCTGTCGGTATACCCCCGACAT
Organism: Himalopsyche phryganea; assembly: GCA_022494535.1. NCBI lineage: Eukaryota > Metazoa > Arthropoda > Insecta > Trichoptera > Rhyacophilidae > Himalopsyche > Himalopsyche phryganea. The sequence continues at coordinate 1,529,156 of JAGVSL010000030.1, forward strand.
ATTGCTTAGTACCCACCGTTTTTTTATTTTTCTCATTGCATATAATAAAGAATATGCTGCACTCTAAAATCCCTGATTCCTGAGATCTAACACATACCCTGGTATTGCAACCCCTACTTTTGACCCTTTGCTTGCGAGGAATAATAACAAATGATAATGTTCTGGCGCCTATTCTAGAGACATATTTACGCATGATTTAAAAATATTATGGCTGAGTTTGGACAACATAAAAAGAAATGAAACACTCGTGTTATCTCAAATTGAACCCATATTAAATCACAGCGCATGGGTACCCAACCTTTTTGACGTTGGGAGCTACTTTATGTTTTAATTGTCGTGGCGATCGACTTTTAATAAGAGTTTGATATGTTTTGTTGACGTGAAACTTCTATTGCCAGGGTTGCGAATGCGATATATAAGGGCAAACAATTACTAATAAAAAATATTCATGTTGTTTTTAATTATTTAAAATACACATACTTAGTTATAATGTATAAGATAATTAGTAAGATATTTGAATTGGCAATCTTCAAATAATTCGATTTTTAATAATTACTTTTTGCAAATCACACCCAGTCACCAAAGTGTTCATCCGTAAAAGTGATATTCGGATTTCATAAATTTCATATGTTATATGTAATTATGGCTGGGATATTATTTTTTTTATCATGCATGTTTTTAAAATCCACAAACACGCACACTTTTAAAAAATATTAAGGCGTTCGAATGATAGACAAATATCATGGTTTTCATAGAAGCTAAGTATGTGTTACGTTTTTTTATTCTAGTTGCAGCGGTTGCCAACCGGTGGTCCGCGAGAAAATTTTTGTGGTCCCAATCAGTAACATGACTAGATCCATGAGAAATCATAAATTTATTTCAAACACGCAGCAACCAATATCGCTCTAATTAATTGGTTGTAATTAGACAAGTTTAGTGTAAATACCATTCGATTATAACAAACATTACTTTTATGGTAATTATTTTATAGAAATGTTTGTATTATTTTAAGACAAAATCATGTCAGTGGTTCGCGTGATTCAAAAATGTTGTTTTAGTAGTTCATGTGACCCAAAATGTTGGCGACCACCGCTCTTTTGATAAGCAAAATTATACTTTTTAATCTGTTGCTTTCAAATATCGTAAATAAAACCAATTCCCACTTGATTGATATTCATATAAAATCATTAAAAATACTAAAATTTTAGATAAATTATACCTACCTTGCACGAAGACTTGATAACCACATTATTAGTTTCGTCTACATACTAACAACTTGAAAATTAACAAGAGTCTGCGTAATTGAAGCCGAGGTTTTGTCATACAACGTTATATTATGGATATTTATTCACTAATAAAATGTTCTCATGTCGCCCAATATGTCGAACAGTCAATATTCTTCTTTGCCATTGTATAAAATACATCGACCATGTTTTTACGTCTACTTTCATTGTGTGTCAGTCGAATTTCTAACATATGAAACTTAAAAGGCTGTCATTTCGTCTGTCGTTTATTAATTGACAACTCGTGCAGATTTCCTTTACACTAGAAATAGAGGTCGCAGAATACAATTGTTAAAGTCGTGATCAGTTACGTGTTTAGTACGACGACAATAATTTAATGTGAGAATCGACGGCAAGAGGCAAATTCAAATGTAGTTTTGTAATTGTGGAATGTCAACATTATATTATTAACTAGTCATTGTTTTACGTCTTTAGTCTTGGTGCCATTTAACATAAAACATTCAATATCCAAGCATCCACTTTTTAAGATTTTAAACTTTTAATTCATACAGATTCAACACAGTTATGCACAATCTATGCAACAGTAGGGTCAATTAATTATCCCTAGGCCGCAGAGATTGAAAGTTCAGTACATTCCCGGTATCACGGAAGATAGAGGGAGAGCTGTCTGGAAACGGGCTATCGGAGCTACCATACTTCTACAAAATTAGAGGATACGTTCTTTTTACAAGATATGTGTGCTTTAAAACCGAGAACTTTACGCAATGTATTTCTCGTTTTAAAGCGCACAAAACTCAAATTCCAGAAATTCCAGCCCTTATTTATTGTGTATTATGTATTTTCTAATTTTTAATCATGTAGAAAATTATATCTTACGAAAAAAACTAGCACAAAGCGCAGCCTTTCAGCCAACTTTTAGCCAAGAATTAACATGAAAATGCGTGCAATGAAAACAATAATCTAATATTAGACTACACCTACATTTCAGTTAGTTTTAGTTCTGAAGAATTCTAACCGGATTTGACATCGTAATAAATAATAATACACTTCACACTGACAAATATTCAAAAGTAGTCTTGGGAAATTTAGTATTTAGACTGCAATAAATGTCACATTGAGACATATGTAGCCCACAGGTCGCGGGTTGTGCATTACTGATTTATTGTCATGCTTTCCAAACTATTAACACGGCGTTCTTCAAATCAAAATGATAACATGGTTGTATGTTTTACGTTAGAAAACTAGATGATCCTCGTTAAAATGTTAGTGACAACGTCTTTTTAATGTGCTTTGCTTTTCTATTTGAGGAATGCGTTTATTTTTTAAATTAATTGAATTGATTTGAGTTTAATTAAACATAAGCATCTTCTGCTAGCTAAATTTACTGCTATATAATATCAAATAGATAGTATTATACCGTATTTGAAAGCAAACAGCCTATGAGATGCTCAGTATGAGCCGATATTATGGCATTTTGATTAGTCTCGTGGATTATACTTTGAATTTGTACTAATAAAGATGTATACATGTAATGAATAATGCTGTTTGCGAAAGGAAAGTTATATCTTAAATCGATACTTTTCTGAGAACCACATAAACAAGATTTTCGTTATTGCGAATTTTATAAAAAATACGATGTTGAAACGTGAAATTTACGACTATTAATTACGAATTCGTAAATCAATATTCGCATAATGTGTTTGAATTGTAGTTCATTTTGACCCATTCACCTTTCGGCTGTGGAATATTCTATTTCGTAAAACAATTCCTTTATCTTGTAGACTTCAGTACTGTCAATGGATACATACAAATACATTGGAAGGATCAATCTAGAATTCTAAAAGTACTTAGTTATAAAAACAAAATGAACTCTATCGTACTCGAGTCTTTAATGATATTTTAATGTAAATCACGACCCGGATATACTATGGTTATTATTTATTGTTTTCTCAACACTTGGCGAATATAACCAATACTCTGCTTTTTCGAAGTTTTTATTGTATAATTAAGAGATTGAAATATTATCGTTTTTATAATATTCAATTTATCCATGACCAATTATTATTGTTGGTAAACAAAAATATTGAGTAAAAGATTACACAAATACCACATTTCCTTGAATATTGTAAAATAAAATAAACAAATAGATTTTGAGTAGTGAAGTCAGTCACACTACGTTAAGTTTTGGAAAAAGAGTATCTTTGATGACTTCAGTCACCTTTGATAACCGCGAGGAAATGATGCTGAACGAAAGGGTACTATGGATAAATCACTCGAATGATGTTAACCGTATTCTTGACGGTAAGACTTTTTTGTAGTAATTGTTTCACAATTTAATACACTAAACACTAGGGCTTCCAATCCCGGTATCCAGGATCCCGAAATCCTGTATTGTCAAATATCAATCCCGGGATTTGGGGATTCAATAAAAATAATGATATAAAATTATAAAATAATATATAATATATCGATGGTCTATAATGTTAATATGTAATAATTAATATATATTAAATAAATTAAAACTTCCTGACAGAAACTACAATGTGTACCTCGGTTTGTCCATGTACACATTTTTTTATAACATTTATATAATTAATATCAATGTATTGTGGTTTTCCTCCTTATCATATTTCGTAACAGCCGTTTTCAACCAATTTGAAATAGATGACAAAGGAAGTTCGCTTCTTAAATGAATGGAGGTACAATATTTTAACGTTGAATTGGTGGACATATTCTCTTTTTGGATACGTTCTGTTAAAAACTACCTTAATAATGTAATAAATAAAATGAAATATAAAACTATTTATCTATTTAGTTCCTTATGTTGCAATTTTTTTTCTCTATTTTGTAAATGACTGATTCCTAATCAATAAAAAAAAACATTCCAATGCTCAAAAAAATATATTAACTCATACATACGTTCGTATTGAAGCAATAATGGACACAAATTAAATTTTAAATGTACAATTAAAACGTGAAATTGCAGTTAATGACCAATTCTGGGATTGAGAAATTCTGAATACCGAAATCCCGGGATCATAAAAAAGGCTCCGTGAATGGAAGCCCTAATCAACTCCGAGTAAAACATTATACTAAAACAAATAAAACACAATTTTATAATGATCACGACCGTTTTCGCTCATCGCTCTTGATCGCAGTTGATAATTCTCTCGATTAGTTAAACCGGTCCCGATGACCTATATAAATTGTAGATTTTTTAAATAAATATTATGCGTTTCCGTGAATAATTGATAGTTGACGCCTTAAGTATGTTTATTTAAAACATTTTCAGTTTATCGTCGGTTGGAAAGGTTCACGTTCTGAACGAAATCTGTCGTCAGCGTATTTATTATAAAATTTTTGAAATTAGGACTACAAATTGTATTTTATAAAAACAATAACTTTTCATCAGGTAATACAATTTGACTGATGAAAAACATGATTAAAGCAGTGTTGATAATTCTTCCAATACCATTTGCTAATAGGATCAATAGTGATCAGTTAAAAATCGTACGTCGCTGAGCAAAATATTTACTTATATAATATATATAATATTGTGAAATAGGTACTGCTATTTATGAATAAAACTGTACCTAAAAACCGTTTCAATATAACTCACCCATCAGTTGTAAACTGTTTTCATAGACTCCTGAATGTTATGATATCTTAACTTTATAAAAAGATTTTCGATATTCATGACTTTACGTTACGATGAATGTGTTTGAACTTCCATCTCATTGAGTTTTAATGTTTTTTTCGCGAATAAGTTTTGCATGTTTATTTTCCATAAATTTTCATCGTTATACGTACATATTTTTAAATATTTGCCAACCAAATTTTGAGCTGAAAACCTTCGAATTACGAATTTTCATTTGTAAATACATATTTTAAGAGAAAAGAAAAACTAAAAATCAAATTAACTTTGAATATCCAGACGAGTGATTTTACGAAACGTGTGTTTGACTAGAAAGCGTTCAATATATTTTTTTTATTAACATTCCATTTAAAAAAAATATTGCGCTAATAAATTTTATTTTTTCTCATACCCAATGATGGACGATATTTATTTAATGACTCGATTTATTAATTATACGATTTGTTCTTGGTTATTGCTGTTCTAACGAGTGATTGCTTTTAATGACGACCTATATTTGTTAATCATCTGTAAGGCAGTGCCAAGAAGTTTAAACCCACTTATCATTTAATGCAGGCATATCTAACTCGCGGCTCAAAACCGAGATTTTGTTAGATTGTCGACTCCATTACTACGTATTTCAAATTTACAAATATCATGTGTATATTTTCAATCAGAAATTGGAAGGTACTTTGTCAAACATACCTTCGTAGATAAACATATCCAGCAACTCACTTTATTTGTGTGCAATTGTTTTCACTTTTAAGGTGTTAACTGTCAATTCTTGGTGGAAAGACATTATATTTTAAAAAATAAAACACAATTCATCTGCACTACTTCCACATATTTATAATGATCAGGACCGGTTTCGCCCATCACGAGCATTATCAACAGTTGATAATGCTCGTGATGAGTGAAACCGGTCCTGATCATTATAAATATGTGGAAGTAGTACAAATGAATTGTGTTTTATTTAAAAAATAAATAAATAATGCAATTGTTTTCTAGAAAAAAGCACAAAAAATGTGAAATTAGAAACACTTCTATTGAAACAGACTTTCAGAGTCAAATATCACATTAGTTTTGTATGTTCCCACTTTTTATTTGATAATAAGAAATGTATGCACACAATATATAACTGTGTTATTTATATTCATTCTCTATATTTATTGTTTAATGTGCGTTCCAAAACAAGTGGCCCAAAACAGTCATAACGTTGGACACCCATTATTTAAAGCAATTGTGTTTGAACTGACTAAAATATCATCATTTTGAAACAAAAAGCAAGAGGTTTCGCGAAGAAGTTGAAACACTGTACAAATTTGATGTTTGAAATATTGTATATGCGCGGTTTTAATTTTAGACAAGAAAAGGGTTTCGGAAAATAGTTGCTGTCAAATATAGTTGATTTTGTAAAATTTGTATGGCTCGTTTTTAATATTCAATTCCTTACATCGGTACTGTAATGGCAGAGTGCTATATATGCTGTTAACACACTTTTACAAAGCAAAAACAATCCTTTGAAATTAGTTCTACTTTTAAGGGTTTAAGGCTGAGTTTCAGGTAAAGTTATTATAAGTTAATATGGCCGTTTCCATTGGAAAATTGTATATCTGCAAAATCAAAATTTACGGCTCACAATGTACGGTTTTACTCGGTCAGAACCAAGTGCCACCTACTCAACGCTTTCATTCTGACTGTGCTGCTTTGCGAGTCATGAAACGTCACTAAATCACAGGGTGACCGTATACTGTGATTCGAAAACAGATGCTTGTGGCGAATACTAGCGGTACGGTAGTTTGGCTTTGTCAGGAACTTGGAGGTAAGAGAGAGGACAGACCAGTCCCTTATTACGTCGAAGAGGGAAAAAGCGACAATGGACCTGGCTTGCACATGTGTTGAAGGTGTCCCAGGGGAGCGTGAATCCTGCCTGTCTCTTCTACCAACCGGATGGATTCCGTCATCCTGGAAGGCTGCTGATGATCATTCTTAGTACGTACTTGGCGGAACTACGGGATGCTAGAATGACCTGGGAGAAAGCAAGAAGACTGGCGTGGGACAAAGAATAACATTTTAAATATTAAAACTGTAGCTGTAATCTTTCATCCACATTAAAGAATGTCACGTTTACAAATATAATATAATATCTATAAAAATAGGAAAAACGTAAACGTAACATTTTTATTGTTTTAGATATGTTTTGAATACAATCAAGTGTTCGTTATTTTATTAATCCAAACATTGAATGTAATATGTAATCTTGATTCTTCATATAGTATAACTCACTCTAATTTGTACCCATTAAAACAGCTTTATTTTATTTCCATTCAGAATTATTTTGAAAAGTATCATATTCCGAGCGCGCATATGAATGCAAGGTTTTTAATTAACTGATTCATCTAAATATAGTTCACGCTTTAATAAATAAATTGCCACTTATTTCATGAATTGCCTTGAAGATAAATTGAAATCAATTATTTTATAAATTATACCCAGTGATATTGGTAAAACAGTATTGAGTGATCTTCTTCCTTTTAGTTACAAGGTGCATTTATATGTTCGCTCATTGTTATTTCTCCATTATACTTACATTATATGCTATCTATATATATATACAAATGAATGTTTGTTTGTTTGTCTCGTATGCGTTTCTATACTAATCATCCGATTGCGATGAAACTTTGGCGAGTTATTGTATGCACGCACACCCGCGAAGGTTTCTGAAAAAAAAACTTAAAATCTAAAAAAAGAATCAAATAGGTACAACCAGCGATATTTCAGTTCGTGTGTGACATAGCAAGTGGTATTAAGTGTTGGGTTATAATTGCCGGTCGTAAATGGAAAATTTAAAAGAAAATATTTACTGTTGCCATGCATCCCAATGATTCCGACAGATATGCTAGTCGGATTCAAATGTCTGCTTCATTCAACTTGCAATGACCATCAACAAAGCACAGGGACAATCGCTACAGGTGTGTGTACTAAATTTGGAAAATCCATACTTCTCACATGGACAGCTGTATGTGGCCTGTACGCGTCGGAAAACCTTCCGATTTATTATCGCCAGACGGAAAAAAAATATTGTCTATCCAAAATAACTTCAATAAACAGAATCAAAACACAAACTCTTTCCTTGAGTGGCATTGCAACGCATGTCGGATACTCGCTAGTAATATATAGATGATTTTATTTACTCTCTTTTACACGAGTTTTACTTTCTCGCGATAATCATGCAAACAAATATAAATAATATATCGTCGTTTCTATTACAAAATTGTATATCTGCGAAATATTTTTTTTTCAGGACAGTTATTTTAGGGGAAGATTTTAACAGTTTAAAAAACAACTTTATCGAACTGAAAGAAAAATAAAAAAGAGGTAATTAGGATAGTCATATATTCAATACTGTTTATAACTGTTCGTATGCTTTCCGGAAAAATTTTGATTTTGCAGATGTACAATTTTGCAATGGAACGACGATGTGCTGTACATGAAACAATGAGAGGTTTCACAAAACTTACACTGATAGTTTACACATTTATTATACGTATTTAATTTCTCATTTCAAATTGATATATCAAGTTTCATATGATTTTTAATTAATAAATGTATATGGCTTTAGTTTGTAGTTTGTAAAGAATGCCATCTGTTGAACGCACTCATTAACATATATTGTGATGGAAGTAATATAGTCATCCCGCCCATCGCGTGGCAGTTAATATATTGTTCATTTGTTTAATACACAAATATAATGCGAATATATATAATTTTTTAAAATAAAAACCTCGCATTAAAGTCACTCTAATACGGTATTTATGCATTTGCAGAAGAAAAAACGTTACTGATACGTTACGAGTTTTGTATAGAACATGTTAAATATTAAAATTAAATTTTCCTTATTTTTGTGTGTAATAATTAGAGTATATTGATTGGGATAGTGGCGTTATTGAATGGAAATGTATTCTTACTCTAATAAAGATGCTGAATGTTTTTTCTAAATTAGTTTGCACTCTATGATTACGTTTAACGGCATCTCTATTGTTCATAATATTTATGAATGAGTTTTATGTACATTTCATCGGCGTGCGGTGGATTTATCACTATCTCTATCGCACAATCTAATTTGTGTATGAGCAAGAAGGATACAAGAGCATTCGCCGCATGCCCTTGCATCTCGCTTGCACCTTCACTTTTCATGTGCTTGAGCGAGAAAGAGATAAAACCACCGCACGCGCCTGGTACATTTATATAAATGTGTTGGCTCATACGATAATGTGAATTCAATACAAAGGTGATAATGTATTACGTTAAATGGTGTTCAAAGAAAAAACGATAAACGCTAAGTAGGCCTAAAAGTTCGTTCGATAAAACGTTGACCTCTGTAGCGGTAACTTTCCACAAAGATCATAAAATTCGTAATTTAACATTTAGAATCAGACAATTAGTGTTTGTGATGACTTTTTATGTACCTACTGTTTTTTTAGCTTAGGCTTTCCAAACCCGGAATCCCGGTCAAATATTCAATCCTGTTATCTTATATTTTGGGATTCACTGTAAATGATGAAAAAATAATTCAAATAGCAAATTAAACGTTCCTGATTAACTACACCATGTACCTCGGTTTGTTTATTTATGTAGTTTTCCATAATACTATTTTATTATAATTAATATAAATGTACTTTGGTCTCCCTAATTTTCATATTTCGTAACAGCTGTTTTTAACCGTTATGAAATGAAGGACCGCTTCTTAAAAATGGATTGAAGACACTTTTTTAAATTAGAATTGAATGACATGTCCTTTTTTGAATAAAATCTGCCAAAAAGTAAACGAAAAATAAATAAAATATAGAACTATTTTGATCAGTATGTTTTTTTCACACTTCGGTAAGTTGTTGTGCACACACCCGTAAAGGGTTCTGAAGAAAAAAAATTGAAAATCTAAAATCTAAAAAAAGAATCAAATACGTACATACAACGACATCTAGGAAAAATCTTATGATTTATTCATGTACGCACCAGACGAAAAACAAAAATATTGTTATAATTTAAGACATCGACTGAGGGTGCTTGATGGAACTTCAATATCAAATTTGGATTATTGAGATTTTGTACACTTCCATGTATTTTGTCACTAACGACCCGGGTTTCGCCTTTGGGCATCTTCAGGCATTCGAGCTGTGTAATGTGTTGTTTATGAAATCTTAACTCAGGTATCAGTGTGGCTCTCAGACGTATAATATTGTTCCTAAAGTTAGCCGTTTGCCAGTGATCGGCCTTTTGAGATTTAAACTTAAATAATAGTGGATACATTTAAAAAACAGATTTTTTAAATTCGTGTAGGTAGTCTTGCCACTTTACAATGTATATCTCACTATACTGATCTATATGATGCAATACGTAATTAAAAAAAGCACATTTTTACATCGCAAGTTTCGACAAATTCATATTGTATCGCAAACTAAATATACTTTATATTGTCATGCTTTGCATCATTATGTTTTTTATTGTTTTGTATATTCTTAGTAAACTCGTCGGTGATATTTATGACGTTTCATAATGATGGCCGAACACTGGGCAACGAAAGGCCGACCACTGGGAGAATTGGCATTTTTTTGTAAACTTCTATTATTTGATGCTTGGTAGAATATTGACGATATTATTTTTAGTTGGTTACATTACTTAATCCCTGTTTAATGAAGTAACAGCGAAAAAAATATGTATTTATCATTCATTGACTCAAAATCCCTTTTGAAAGTACACCTGTCGCTTAACTGACGACCACTGGCAAGCCCTAACCCTAATAAGCTATAACTTTTTACGAGTCAGTTTAGATGAGTCAAAACTCTGATCGGCCAGATCTCAAAACTAACAATTTCTAGTTGTATCACTATGTAACTAGGCCATCGATATTATAATTTAATTATTTAACGAAATAAAGTTTAGAAATAAGTCTTAATTATTTTTCATCTTTAAAGCAGAAGATCTTTTCGATTATCAAAACATACATTGATTTGAATTGGTATGTTCTGCTCTCTATAATGAGACAAATAAAATATATTTTTAAATCATTCCTCCCTAGTGTCTTTCAATTCTTCCACTAAACGTGTTTAGAAATGTTCAATGCTGAAATACTTTCGAAAATTTCAAAATTTAATTCCTAAAAAGGGATGGATTCAAAAGTGATTCAAAAAATGTGCTGCGTCGATTGAGAAGTATTGATTGTCCCCGTTCTCATTTTTTCCCTTACTTGTTGAGTTTGTGTACTTTTTAACGTTACAATATTAATGTAGAAAAATCGAGAAAACTTTTCTTCGCAATGTTAAATCTGGATTTGATTTTATTATAAAAAGCTTTCTTGCAGGAAATGAGTATAGTCGATCTCAAATTTCAGGGTCGTATTTAGATTGATATTATTTTTATTGCGCTTGAAATGTTGTTCTTTATAAAAATAAAATATACTCCATGTCGTCACATGTTTATCTAATTAAATCCTCTTAAATGCGTGCTGAAATTCATTATTTTTTGGCTGCCTGTAAATATCGATGGCGTAGTTCCATAGTGATACAATTAGAAATTGGTAGTTTTGAGATATGGCTGATCAAAGTGTTGACACATCTAAACTGACTCATAAAAACTGATGACTTATTATTCGTATTACTTTTTTATTCAAATAGGTTGTCAATAGTTTATAGTTTTAGGATTAAAGTTGTTTCTTTATGGAACGCCACGATTCACAAAAATATATTTCCACAATACGATATTTCGATAAGTATGTATACGGAAATGAGAAATTATTTAATACTAGTTAGTACCCGGTATGCGTTGCAATACCACTCAAAGAAAGAAGGGGGTTGTGCTTTAATTTTGTTTATTGAAGTGCTTTTGGAATTTTTAAAAATACAATATTTTTTTGTTTTTTCGTCTGGTTCAAAGATGTATTTTGTATTTTAGATTTTAAATTTGTTTCTTCAAAAACCTTCACTGGCGTGCGCACAACAACTCACCAAATTTTGATCAAAATCGGTTGAATGGTAAAGGAATGCATAGAAGACAAACAAACAAACAAACATTCATTTTTATACATATAGATAGATTGCTGATTTCCATATGCAAATATCTGAATTTTTAAGAAAACGTGTACATTTTACAAGCTATACTTTTGTGAAACTGTAAAAGAGCGGTGTTCGAAAAAAATGGCTAACTTAACTCAAAACATTAAATTTTTCGCTTATCGTCGTATATAACGATGGCCCACGAAATGTGTATACACTTCATTTACATCATAAAACAATAATATTTTTACATTTTTACTTCTGTCATTGATGGAATCGATTCCTGAATGAGGAAGTGAAGGTATAGAAACAATTGGGTCAGTAATTATTCCAATTTTTGGTCAGTAAGAAATAATAAATAGTCAGCAAATTTATCAAAATGGTCACTAACTAATTCGATAAAGGGTCAGTATACACGTTCTTAGTTAGTAAAATAAACGGTCAGTAATTTATATAAAATAGGCAGCTATTAAATTAAACGTAACCTTATTTGGCAATTATTTACAAACTGAAAATATTTATTAACTGACCATTTATTGAATTAGTTACAGAACATTTTTACAAAACGGTCAGTTTTTAACGGCAATTATTTGCTGACAAAATACAATTATTAACCGAAAATTTATTATTTCTTACTGACCATTTATTGAATTAGTTGTCATTTATTAATCATTTATTTTAAAAAATAAAACATAATTTGTTTGTACTACTTCCACATGCTTATAATGATCAGGACCGGTTTCGCTCATCACGAGAAATATCAGTGGATAATGTCCATGATGAGTGAAACCGGTCCTGATCATTATAAACATGTAGAAGTAGTACAAACGAATTGTGTTTTATTTTTTAAAATATAATGTCTTTTCACCAAGAATTGACAGTTAACACCTTAAAAGTGATAAGAAACAATCAGTTGTGGAAACGACCCCACAACTTCAATTTTGTAGGTAGAATTTTGTAGAAGTCTATAATGTTGGATTATTTTTTCCGAAAAAGAATACCTCTTTTCGCCCGCAACGCTTATTCGATCCTGTCAGCGCCGAAGCGCTTGAGGGCAGAACCTGCCGTAAAAGTTTATTCTTTCAGGAGATAATGAACACAATAAAGCATTTAGAAGAAGAAAAAAAAATGCTCCGTAGGATATACAATGATTATTTACTCGGGAACATTTTCCTGGCATGTGCTTATAATTCGTAAAAGTTCATCCAGTCTAAGAGGCGACCTCCAACCTTTCTCGCTGTATTTATCTCGGCTTGAGGCAGATTAACAAGATAAAAACTTGTGATTATGGTCCTACTTTATTTTTGTTCCAACTTTCTGTTACAAAAGTTCGAAGTTTACCTACTGCGACATCTGCCTTATGTTAAACTTGAATGCAATCAACAATTTATTATTACTTTGTCCGCAAAAATTCTTCTATATTTTTTCTATTTTCACTTCAGAGGGAGATGGAAAACGTGAAGAAATCTGACAATACATTCTTGTATATTATAAAGTTTTTCGTTAAGTGTCTTTCTTACTTATATCTACACTATTTATAAGATAAAGAAGAACAGCGCAACTAATCAAAACAGAAGTAGTTAATCTTATATATATAATAGCATAGACCGCTCCGTAGACGTTTTATTATATCATATTTCATATGTAGGTAAGAAATTTTCTCATGACCTTAGCGTTCGCGGTATAAACAATGCACACACAGTTCCGGCGTACTAGCTACTTTAGACATTCAGTATTTCAATTTCAATACCGTCATATATGACGGGTAGGGTTATACTAGTTAATTTCATCAAACTATAATCAGTTAAAGATCATATAATTTCGACGGTGTTTTGACCAATTGATGTAACCCTCAAAATTGTAATTGTTCAGGTGACAGTAAAAACTGTTTTTATCGAAAACATTATATGGTGAGTTGCGCTCTGAATCTTTGAAATGCACTCCTGTAAATTCTCATGTCTGCCGATAGGGGATTATACGTAGGGAATGTCGATATAATAGTGGCTTACATCAAGTGGCCGGGTCAGAATTTTTAAACATAAAACCAATGTAAAATGATGTTTCCCATCCAAAAAGTGGACAATTTATTTTTCTAATTTACATCATTTGGCCGAGACCTGGTCTGTCGTCTTTAAAATGAGATCCAATCATTGATTTGATGTTATCGAAGTTATGTAGCGTATAATATTATTCCTTATATCAGTAAAGTATGAAGAAAATTATTCGTGCTATTTTTAATACATATAATTATTTGAATAGATTTTATAATTGATTATAGAATCTATTTTAATTACAAAGATTAATATAAATAAATTTGAGTGTTTTGATGGATGATAGAGGAATAAATGAAAATTTTAATATAATCAACTTAACACACGCCTTTTTCAAGATGAGGTTTTTTTTTTGCCAGAACAGGGACTATATTTTATAATTTTCGTAAATACATTGTAGTGATACATACAGTGTACAAAAAATGAAAATAATAGCTAGACTTTTTTTGAAAATTTTTTCTACATTTCCATTTTTTTCGTCACTAGCGACCCGGGTTTCACCTTTAGGCATCTTCAGGCATTCGAGCACACGAAAGAACTCGACCTGAGACATTTTCAACAGTTATTATCCTCATTAGCTCATTGAAACCGGTTCTGATATAGATAAATGCCGATAAAATACCTAATAAATGATGCACAGTTTTCTGATTATATCTTATTATGTTCTGTTACACCAACAATTGACAGATAGCAATAGCAAATTTAATAAAGCAATAGATTTTTTAATTGTATGTGTTTGATTACACACACAAGCATCAACGAGCCACTCAAAACTAACGTTATTTGTCACAACGAAGACAATATGCAGCGATAAAAAGGGTCAATAAAAGTGACTGCAGCGGTAAATGTCGTATAGAAAATATTAATAAAAAAGGATCCCTAATCAATCATTGTACGCTTATTTTCTCCAGTTAAGTATAGATAAGTTATAAATTATGTGTATTTTGACATTTTGAGTTGGGCAAATTAATAAATCATCCGAGAGCTCGCAAGATAGATTGCGAGAGGTTTTTGGAACGCCGCTTTATCAAAAAGCTTCCACTGAGGTCGGCAAAAATTGCCGCGAAAAGTGACGTCGCTAACCGCGGGGGAGCCATTTTCAGTCTTCGCAGGAAGTGACACGTGTTCAAGATGAACCGCCAAATAGGATTGTGTACAATTAAAAAAATACCATGTTACGTTTTAATTTGAGACAATGAGAAATGAGCCGACTGATATTTTCGAAAAAAATGACTTAGTTTCGTTTTGGTATTCTACATGTTATGAAGTATCATAAAAGTGAAATGAGCTAAGTAAATACAGACTGAAAAAGTATTTTGCTCTGTAAGACGTTAAATTAAAGTAAGAAGATCATTTACGTAACTAAAATATTCAATAAATAAGTTTTACCATTTTTCATCATTTTCCATCACTTGGCTCACTTCACTTCTCGAGGGCTCACTTGGAATACAATGCTGTTCTTATGATCCAATCTGTTTTTTATCACGTTATTACTGTTCTATAGAAAACATGTTCAAACGCTTTATTGTGGTTTTATTTATCCATAGTATCATCGATAGAGTAAAGTACCTAAATATCCTTTGTTTAAATTGAATAAACACGACCCCTTGTAATAGAAAATGACTTTCCTCTGGATACTTCCTTACGTATTGCATGTGCATATGTGTATGTGTATATGCGTTTGTATATATATATGTGTGTGGGTGCCCACGTGAATTGGCTTCACTGTGGATTGCTTAGCTCGGCAGCGATCAGGCTACTTTATCTGCAACAATAGAAGGGAAACAAAAAAATATTTACATTAAAGATGAAGGAGACTCAAAGAACTATGACGCTGACGCGCCTTAAGACCTAAATAATATTCATTTTGTTTCTATTTTTATTGATGAATGGCCCCTATCTGAGTAAAAAAATCCTGATCATAAATTAACCATGTGGAATAATTGTTATTGCATAAAAAAATTGTTTAATTTCTATGGATATAATGTGTACAAGCTAAAATAGTCACTTAGCCAAATTCAATCGATATAGACAAAGTGTTTTTTTTTGCATCTCTGTGCTTTTTATTCGTCTTATAAACTCACATTATTTATTCAATCGAGTGTTTCTACGTTATTATTTTGAATAAATTCGAGGATATTTCTTATGAGATGATATACGAATTCTTAAATCATTCCTAAGACATAATCTACCCGACATATCCGGCTGGACAGTTGGCGGAAGAAAGTTCGTTCATTACTTAAGTAACAATAATAAAAGAAAATTATTCAGTACAAAAATAAAACATGTTTAAATGAGATGATAAATTTTAAACCAAAATTTACACGGAAATTACATTATAACATTAGTTAGGTAAATACAAAAAGTCTTTTGATGTGTTAACTGTCAATTATTGGTGGAAAGACATTATATTTTAAAAATAAAACACATTTTTGCCTGTACTAATTCCGCATGTTGACAATGATCAGGACCGGTTTCACTAATCGCGAGCACTATCAACTGAATTAGTTTATAATGATCGCAATGAGTGAAACCGGCCCTGATCATTATAAACATGTCGAAGGAGGGAAAAATAAATTTTGTCTTTCAGAACTGCGAACAAAGACAACACAGCAACTGCAACTACTCGAAAAAATTATTGTATTCAGAACCATTCAACAATATAGAAAATAAATCCGTGATTTGGGTATAAATTGAGATGTGTAATTAATACCTTAATGATAATATGATTAGGTAGAACCTTTACAATCTAACATAAGTGATGCGCATAATGCAATAAAAATACAGATTTGCTTTTGAAAACATTCTTTTTATTTTGTTGATCCTGAAATCGGCTCATAAGCAGTTTCACAATGTATGTTATTTTTTTTTTCGTTTAGTAGTATTGTCAAGTTGTGAATAATATCCGCTCTGACATAATGAACCACCCTCACATAGCAAACCACTCATGACCGAGTGGGCAAGTTGGTAGCTGACAAGCGAATTAAGCGTGAAAGTATCACTTTGCTCCCTAGCTAGCGCTAGCCAAACCCTAGCGTGGAATGTTCGTATTTTCTAAACGACTTTTCTATCAAGAGTATGAAATACCAGTAGCGTTCAAAGCGCGCTACAGGCAGTCAAATTATTACAATGTTACACCACACAACTGGCACTTCATGCCAATGAAATAAAAACCCATCATTCATATTTCGCAAAATCTTTTTATCAAAATATCATATCATAGATAACTCTTACCGTGTAGTACTTACGCGTAAACTTTGGGTAACAAAATCGTCGATTATAAATCTAAAATATTGTCAAAAGACATTAGAATTGAACTTTTAGATTCTTACTACAGGGTCACGGCGATCATCTTACCACATTTCGACACCCTTAACAAACAAAGCAGTAACAACATACTTTCGGTAATTAAGCAGGATAACACAATACAATCATGGAAGATACTAACTTAATAGGATAAAATATCAAAGTATTTAGTTCTACAAACTTTTATTAGGTAGTTGATAGCTATTTCGGCTTAACGCCATTGTCAGAACTATCCTTGAACTTATCGTAGCTTGGCTATATATACTGCTAAGAAGAGAATATGTCATCTCACATATTCAAATATCATAATATTTATTTAAAATTATATTATTCAAGGTACTAATTGTGTTTTTGGAGAAGGAATTTACGTGGTCCTATCAATTAATCGTTAAAATAAATGCCTTGAAATTTTATTTATTATGGTTAATTACATGAGATTCTTGTAATGGTTTAAGTAAAGGTGATGAATTAATGTTTGTTTTTGGTCATTAAGAAGATTATTGTCTTGTTTATTTCTATTAATTTCCAATTGTGCTTAAAAACAATATCTGAGGCTTTTATCACGCAATTGTAGACACACCGGGGATGAATTAGAAGTAACATTGTGAGGTTGTTTTGAGAATTAACTTAAACTGAATAGCTGAGAAATCATATAAATTAATACAGGTCTTTATGAAAATCAATTATTAGTAAATCAAATTTTTCGCTGTTTTGCAATGTGATCAAAAATGATTAACTGTTTTGAGGATGTCGTTTTATACAGTTAATGTGTTCTTTTCATTGAATTTGTTGAATTGAATTTGTACAACGTTTTTTCAAAAGATGAAAATATAATGCTTTTATATGAAGGATAAATCGAAGAGTTGGTAAAACAGAAACGTGGCTAAAAATAATTCATGTAGAATTATGTATTAATGCATCCAGGTCTATCTTTTACAAAAATACGTATCTCCGCAAGAATTTTGGGTACTGAAATAAACTAAAACATGTCTTATGGCTTAATTAAATTTAAAAAATAAATATAATACAATATAATATGCTTTTCGACAGGTTTGAAACATTTATATTGATACAATAGTGTAACAAGTCAAAAAAAACAGTTTTGAGTTAAGTATGAGGAATAAAACACGCTTTGTGCTACTTTCACATGTTTATAATGATATGGACCGGTTTCGCTCATGACGAGCATTATCAACTGATATGTAGAGCTCTATTGTATCTGTTGATAATACTTTCAATGAGTTAAAACGGTCCTGATCATTACAAACATGTGGAATTAGTACAAAAAAATTGTGTTTTATTTTTTTAAATATAATGTCTCCACCAAAAATTGACAGTTAACATCATAAAAGTAATAAGTATGAGGAAAATACCTTGAAAGCTGATATCTACCTTTTCAAAAATGTAACAAGTGGTAATCTGTGGTTATTTTAGATTGACGTGGTTATAGTGCTTTGGATTCTACCTGTTCAATCATATGAAAACTTCTGAAAAAGAATAAAATGATGTTTATAATATCATAAATATAAATATATTTTTAGGTAATCCTAAAATTTCACCTGCATCTACAAAAATAGATGTAGGTAAAATAAAAGATTAAGCCCGCCCAAAATCTTGTTTCTCTATTATTTCAGAACTATGTTTTTTGAGTTGTTACACTATGGAACTGAAGTATCGATATGTGTTAAAAAATTCAATTCATTAGTATTACTCAAGTATAGATATAATGAAGTCTTTCAAAAATGAAACACAATTTGTTTTGCACTAATTACATATGTTTATAATGATCATGACTGGTTTTGATCATCTGTTGATAATACTTACAATGATTGAAAACGGTCCTGATAATTATAAACATTTGGAAGTAGTACAAAACAAACTGTGTTTAATTTTTAAAATATAATGCCTTTCCACCAAGAATTGACAGTTAACAATTTACAAGTGAATAATCAAGCCTAATTTGAAAAAAAACTTGTTTTCCTCTCGTCAATTTTTTTTTAATTCATATACACATATTTGTTAATTAGTATATTAATATATAATCGAAATAGCATGTCGTCTAATTGCTGCGATTTTGTTTGACCTGACAACAATTCCTCGCCATAAATCCTACGAATATCACCAATAAAATCCCATCCTTCTAAATAGCATCCAATTATTTGAACGGCGTAGCAATAATTAATCCCTTATTGTAACCAAAGACCTAATTTGTTTCCTGGACCCACACCGAGCACGCCACTCAATCTTCTACGAATATCTATCTATATCGAGACCTCTACGTTCGCTACATTGAGCGTAGACGTCGTAGACCGGGTGGAAAAGTGCTACAGCCCGGATTTAGGGTCTGGATAATGGAAAGCAATCACTGTTTATGTGATTGACATGTCTTCTCTGAAATAGATTCATCACACGCCGTTTTTTTTTGTGCACTTTAACGATATTTTGATTTTCGTTCTCTTAAAGAATTCTTAGATATATTTTATATATTTGAAAACTTCCGGCATTCACTTATAATTTATTACATGAAGAAATCTACATTTACTTTTAGAGAAGTTGGCATGTAAAACATTTTTTTGCGATGAATATTTTTCGCTCATGTTTATGCAATGTCTAGATCATATTTTAGTAGATATTTTGTATTTCATGTGTGAAGAAAACGGATTTAAATGCATTAAAGATTTTATAGAGATAAACTAACGTCCCATAATACTTAACCTGATGCAAACCTCCTCGGTGCAGCACTTTCAGCACACATACCTGCTTAAATTTCCGTTCCCATTATTGGAGCGAATAATCATTTTTACCACTGGTTGTTATTTAATTGATAAATCTTTTTATTTTTTAAAATATAATGTCTTTCTAACACCTTAAAAGTGATATATCTTTCTTTTCCGTAGAGGGTAGATATATAAGTATTGGCAATACGTAAGCTAGTAGTTAAACAATCGCTCACCCTACGCTTCGTTTTACAGATTGGGTAAGTGAGAGGGAATTTAAACATAGCATACATGTATCTGAACACACATTCATCAATCAATTAAGCTTCCTATCGGGGATTCAAGTCCAACATCGTTAACCAGTCGGCTGTAAGATCGAAAAATTATCAACTGACTATTAGAAAATAGGTTACGAGAGTCTTAAAATCTAGATACATATAAATGAATGATTTTTATTCGTTTTTAATCTACTGTTAATTTGGATATTTTGTGCCGGCTTTCACTAATGGTTCATTGTTATTTCGCGCACGTCTTAGGTAAGTATTTTTAATATCACTTAAAAAGCATTTTGAATATTTAATTAATGGTCACCATTATAGTCGTAAAACCGAAAAGTTTTCTAATTTTCTTCCTTAAGAGTTTGTATTTTTTTGTTAAGATTTTCACAGCCAATTTTCCTAAACGAAACTACCATTCCTGTGGGAACAACGTCGCGGAAAATGATATCATTTTTAAGACGTTCCACATTTTCGTCGACAATTTTATTCATAAATTCATGTCTAAAAATGTTCTAAATGAATATTTTTCTTTTTTTTTTGTGATACAAGAGTAACGCTTGGATAAATAGTAATTCTATTCACTTACACTTAAATTATATTTCTTACTAAAGGGGAACAACTAAAAGACCTATCCAAGCCCCACAGCGCATATAATTGGACGCGATTTATGTTGGAGTCATCATGATAGCTTGCGCCTTTAAACATTATTTATTAAATAGTTAATGTATATATTACAAAAATTATTAAAAATAAAAACATATTACCAAATGTACGGTTGAAAGTTTACTAAACCTTATCGATAACTTTGTGGAAATTCATATAAAATTAAAATTGATATATATCGTAACCATATCGTAAGGTTATTTATTTGCAAGGCGTTATAGTTATTCTGAAGATGCTTCTTAAAGCAGCGAAACACGTCACGTTAGTGATAAAACCAGTGGAATAACGGTGTTACCAATTTTAATTTGTTAATATTCATTAGACATCATTCGAGATGTGTGCTAAAATGTTCCAGAGGTTTACTGCCAATAATATTTTTTTTTGATCCAAAGAATTATTATGCAATCTTGATTAAGTTTTTTTATGAATTCTCATTGATAAAATGGTGCACCTACACCTATAGTGATCACGATTTTTCAAATCAATCATTAATAGAAAGAAATGTACTTCATTTAAAAAGTATATGTACATTTTTTATTACAATTCATCTTTATGATTGACGTTTTTTAAAACATCTAAAATTCTAACTGGTTGGCCTATATAAAAGCAATCACATCGTGTGCATGAAATTTGTAAACAACTATCTTATAGGGCGAGTGTTAGCCTAAAGTCGGCCATCGTAAGTGGTCGGCCTTTTCAGCTTAAAACTTAAATAATTGTGGATATATTTAAAAAACATTTTTTATTAATTCTTGTAGGTAGTGTTGCCATTTGCCAATGCATATCTGCACTATATTGGCCTATATGATGCAATACGCAATTTAAAAAAGCACATTTTTACTTTACGAGTTTCGACAAATTCATGTTGTATGGGGATCGCTAACAAAATATAGTTTATTTCGTCATGCTTTCTGTCTACTTTCAGTACATTCGTTCGCGATATTTATGAAGTTTAATAGTGATGGCCGAACACTGGGCAATGAAAGGCCAACCATTGGATTTTGGGGGCCCACTACTGGGAGAATTGACATTTTTTGTAAATTTTTAGTTATTTTTAGTTGTTTTAATCCCTGTTTAATGGAATAAAAGCAAATCAAATATGTATTTATCATTCATTGACTTAAAATCCCTTTTGAAAGTACACCTGTCGCTTAACTGGCCGACCACTGGCGAAATGACCCTACATCAACAAATAAACATATCGCGTTTCATTCGTAGTAGTGATATAATACATTCGTTCGTGACAACCCAAGAGCCAATTAAATTGTTAAGGAAAAATCTTTCCCATACTAGATAGACATAGAAGAGCTAATTACTATGATGAATTATTATTCACGTATAAAAAATAAATAACCTCGTGCAGCCATAGCCTTCGTTATGTAATAAATACCTAGTTTTGTTATGTAACGCATATGTATATGTAGAAGATGTCTTAGTTAAAGTACGTGTAAATAAAAATTATAATTAAATGCCAAGGCAACAATATTGTTGTGGAAAATAAATTATTTCTCTGTTTTGAATCAGGTATTATAAAAAACCAGTTTAATACCATAATATAGTCTCATCTCAAAGGAAAAGATTATAATATATTACATCATGGATGTTAAAAAATGCAGCAAATTCGAATTTATTTACAATAAATTCCTCTGGTTTATCTTTTTCATTGACAATAAACTAAGGTTGTGTAATAATTCTTTTACGCATACTTGGCAATCACTGTTTTTTAACTGTTCCATAGAGAATTATTTATATGTATTAAATATTAGTTTTTAAACACGTTCTGGTTGTAAACCAGTCATTCAATATATATCTTCGGAGAGGGAAAAGTAATAAGGGTTGGGCAAGAAAAGCATTCATTTGTACCAGATAATTCCTCCCTAAATTTTTCTCATTGAGGCTGAACCCATAACCATTTTGATAAATTCTTATCGAAAATAACCGTGGTATTTTTTTTGAGCCGTGGCTCATAGTAATTTAATGCAGTGTAGCATATAATAGTGCTAAAATCTTTAACCCAATTAACATCAATTTTGTGATAAAAATATGTTCCATTCTAGGGGTTCCCAACCGGTGGGTAATTCCCTCCAGAGTTCAAGGGGAGAATTGCTGCTGTATATTAAAGATTTTCTACACATAAATATGCATATTATTTGGAATTCACATGTGAGTTATAGTTAGACTATCTTGGGAAGGGGGAATTATATTCTATATGATGGAGTTTAAAAACGGTTGGACATCCCTGTTCTATTCGATTGCCACAGCATCAACTGTGAGCTTAGTCGATATTAATACATGGGTGAGAAATTGAAAGCTTCGTAAAATTTTATTTTTATTTATTTATTTCTTAAAATTAAGTGGTGCCCCCGTTCTATGTCAAATCTGGTTTCTCCTTTTTTTTTAACTGTCAATTCTTGATGGAAAGAATTTGTGTTTTATTTTCATGAATATCTGCAACCTTAAAAAGAAATCCCTGGCAACAAGTATATTATAAATTTAATATTCCGTATTTGTTCGTTTGTAGGCGACAACATGTCTTGATATTGTCAATTCTGTGCGCCCAAATATTGAGAGAGAGAAATTCCCGTCAAATTTTCACCTTTGCACTTTCGAATAAATAAATTCAAAGTATCACACACACTCACGCGAGTATGATACGTACACAAACCAAATTTATTATATCTCAAATATTGTGCTTCCCACTCGTGTTCCTTATATTAGTATCTCAACAAAAATGCTAAGCCATACAAGAAAACTCGCTTGCGTGTTGTATCGGCACGTGTGTTTGCTTTAAACGGTTTTATATTTCTGGTTTTGGAAATCATACAATATTAAGTAAAATGTTAAAGGTTCTCTCGAATTTTGTTAAATATACAACATGTATATCGATGAAGCGTAAAGTTCACATAAATTAAGTTACAGGGCTTCTGCCGTTTACTTCTTGTAATTAAATATTTATAATCTTCCAATGTATTTAATATACTTGTTTAATATTTTCGATGGATTCGGCCGTAACTTTTTAGATATTCAATTTCAAAGTATTATTTAAATTGATATACTTCTGGAAGTCAAAAGTTATCAATTTTAAATTATACATACTTCTCTTACAAATCAATACCTTAGCTCTAAAGTAAAAAAACTCAAAAAGAATAGTTCTGACATTATTAATAAACAAGTTTTTGAATAGGATTTTAATGAAATACTATGAATATGTTAAACATATATTTATGTTTTCCTAATATCAATAATTGTTCAGTGGTTTTCACAGGATTTTCGTACGTTTTACGGTTTATATCTTAAGTAATAATTACCATTGTCATTCTAAAAAAACCATTGATTACCATTTGTTACATTTTTGAACTGGTAGATAATCAGTATTTTAAGCATTCTCTCATACTTTATTTAAATCAGCCATTTTACATTTTTTTAAACGTGCATGATGACTGGTAGTTAACAACTGTTAGTTGTACACAAACACGTCGAAGAGGAAACAAATACATAGTGTGAAAATATCAATGGTATCCGTGTCATAAAATGGCGTGATATGAAATCATGAATTTAAAAGTCAATACAATCTATATGTGCAAATGGAATGTAATCCACAATAACATATTAGTAGTGGTGGATGACAGTGTCCAAAATTTCGAATGAACAAATTGTTTTAATCACATGCGTTCTTATTACCTCCTCCCACGCAACCTTCGCATCCATATTCTTTGGCAGATTTTATTATCTACAGTGTTGTGCAGCGCAGTGCTTGGTTCAGTTGGTTGCCAAGAATTTCTGTGTGACAAAGTATAGCTTTATAATTGCTAAAATTCTCACGATGACGTGATGTCGAAAAAGCTATCAAACGTATTTTTACAATTCTTGTGGAACCTTGCTATTTTTACCGTATTATAATGGAGTTATACCAAGTAAATGATGATGCTACAAATTACTTCTGTTATGGACTCTGATAAAATATAATATATATCAGAATATACGAGACTTTTATATAAAGTAGTTTTTATGTTTTAAAAATATTTCGAATGAGATCGCTTGTTTAAAACCTTATTCTAATCATAAATATTTATCTTCTATTAAGAGTTCAGAATCTCAATTATACGATTAAACGTATGTAAAATATTGTAATAACATTTCTATGATAATTTCGCGATAAATTGTCATCGCGGTCAATCGATTTTGTCATTAATTGTTTGCACATCAATTGTCCGCGATCAATTTCGTGAATAGACTTATTGTGGTATTCGAACGTAACTTTGCCTTATAAGTAATAAGTTTTCTGAAGTTTGTGAGTGGTATAAGAGTAATCCTGTCCCAACGGTGAAATTTAGCACCGTATAACTTTAAAACGACAGCTGTCACATTTGAATTTGGAATAAGTAAGTACTTGGGATCTCATGTCGGTATTTCGAATTTATTTAAACGAACGTTATTTTCTTTACGTTAAGATTTAAATATTTATTTATGGTTGCAATTAAATTGAGAAGTTGTTAAAGGTCATTAAATAAACAAAGAAAAACGTAAATCGGAAAAATCTTTATAATATTATACATTTAAGCGGTGGCCATTGCTAAAATAAGTATTTGTTTTGAATGAATTGGTAACCACTTGGTATAAATCTATTATATTACATTGCCTACGGCTACGGAAGTCTCGGGGTCAAGTACTGGTACGGACAGTTTCATAAATTGATTCTTACAATCGATTTATGGCATGAATGAGCTACAATCCTACAAATGGGGCGTAGCGATAGTGACAAGCTAACCACTAGCCTTCTCCTAGCCCTATCCTTCTATCCCTACTCTCTTCAAAAAAGAGTGCATGAGCAACTGACTAATGAGCAGTTCTCGTAGAAAACCTCTGTTGAGATACCTCCATTAGGAGACCATATGATCCGCATTGGGAGCGGACTGGTTAAAAAAAACAGTAGTTTCAAAACTGAAAGAATATATTTTAACGGTACAAATAATTAATAACTGTACGTCCAACAAGCATTGCATATGAGATTACTTTTTCTGCAGCTGCATTTATTTGCTAGAAGATCCGATCACGATTTACAGATTCGAGGATTGATAACTAGTCATTTTATTTCAAAGTAAAATTAATATCAAGTATTAATAAAAATCCGCTTTTTATGCGTATGGTACAGAAATTAAAAATAACCGTATTTAATAGTTCGGCTTTGAAAAGGAAAACATGGCGTAACCCACTCACAAAAAATATTGTGTACAACCGTAAGTAAACGTGTTTGAAATTGCATACATTGTGACTATCGAAAAAAATATATATTGAAAAGACGGAGGGATAAGTCCTTCTGCCTTTCTACAGATATATTAGATATTTACTTATAAATATAGTGTATTAGCACGTTTTGTGTGGGTTATATACAATATTTTTTGACGTAGGTTACGTCCTTTTTCATTTCCACAGTCGATATGGAATATCACATTTGGAGCTATTTCAGCATCACATCGTTGTCAGTACTATTTCTGTTAGTTTTCTTATTTCTGAAGTTTGGACTATTGGATTATATTATACTACATAAATCTAAGACACTTAATTAGCATATTTTACCTTAAATACTTAAATACATTTCTGCTTAAAATTTATCGACGTATGTAAAAAAGTGTAAAATTTTTTGTCAACTTTTTATAATCGTATATTTATTATTAAATTGTTTTATTTAACTGCTCGTGGTGTGAATAAAAGACATCTATTTTTAGATACGTAATATTGATTGGTTTAGTTGTGTCTATGTAAATGAGACATGCAAGAACGTGATTGAGAATAATGTAGGAATCTATATCTAGTATATTGCAATTGCTCGCTCGAGCAAACCCCACGTATTATAGTTTGACTACTATAGATGTACCAATTTAACTTGGCCACTAGTGAGAGTGCCATCGTCACGTTAGGAATGTTGCCATACTCGACCAGAACTGAAATCTCAATAAATTCAAAAACTGATATTTTAGCGATGGTTATTAAAAGTAGATAACATATTTATAATGCATAAAATGGCAATTGGAGAAATTTATTCTAGACTGACAATTGTAGTTCCGAATTCGGCGGCGGCCAAGTAATGTTGGAAATACTATTGTGATTTAACTTAACCCATCTATATGTACAAACATATATGGACGGTTTTTTGGTCAATTGATGTAACCCTGAAAATTGAAATTGTTCAGGAGAGAAGAGAGTAAAAACTGTTTTTATCGAAAATATTATATGTTGAGTTCCGCTATGAATCTTTAAAATGGACTCCTGTAAATTCTCATGTTTACAGATACGAGATTATAAGTAAGTGGTTTACATCAAGTGGAATCGGAATTCGTAAACCTAAAACCATTGTTAAATGATGTTTCTTTTCTAATAAGTGGTCAATTTTTGTTTTAATTTACATCGTTTGGCCGAGACCTGCTCTGTCGTCTTTAAAATGAGATCCAATTTTTAACTCACTTTCGTATTTTTTTAGGGTTACATCAATTGGCCAAAACACCGTCCATATAATAATGATAATATAACCCGAACCAGTTGATAAGAAAAGGAAATAATATATACGGTAAAACAGAGAAGTAAAAATTACCTAATTTTGCGTCTGATTATCTGATGACGAAGTGAGCTGAAAATAGCCACATTCAGCGAAGTTGATCAAGCACGATAAACTCATGTCACTGACATGACGTCAAGGCTCAACTTTAATATAAGATTTAATATAAAAATTAATGTTGATATCTTTGTTATTAAACTGGCTGTGTCTGAAGATGCTTCTTAGAGAGGCGAAACACGTGTCACATTTAGTAATATAGCTAGTGGCCATTGAAAAAATTGCGGTGTCGAACGCAGAGCGATTAGACCTCAACTCATAGAAGCTCATTTGGAGGGATTGTATTTCTGCACGTCACTAAGTCTTGGACAGCTGTCCTCAAGAGATTCCCAATAGTCCCAATTAAGGAACTGTAGATACGCTTAACGTTTGTTACGCCACTAGATACTGCCGTATATTTCTAACAGTTTTTGTGTGAGGGAGAAACACATTTTATTTTTTATAATAATTAAAAATATATTTCTCTTCGAGTATCAAAATGATTATAAATTTTTACTCAGGTTGATATCATGATATCAAGTAATAAAAATATTGTCTCTCTTTTATACAATATATAATGTAAATATTTGAATATGTACCGCGACTTGTGCTGACTTTATATCATTAACGAAGAAGTAATTCCAAACTCAACTTTAATGATGTCTCTATTTTCCTACAAACAAATTCCTGTATCATATATATTTATATGTATGATAAATGTAAGAAAATAAGGATACGGTGCGACGTTTTTTTTAAATGTAATTAAACGATAATTGTATTTTTTAATAATAATCGTATTTTTGATAATTGGATAAATGTCAGATTTCTTTCATACTCACTTAATGACTCTAATATCGAGTATATTTTTTCTTTCTATTCTAAAATATTTGAACATATCACCTGGAAAATGTTGTAACCAACAAAGTGTTCTAAGTCGACTGCTCAAAGTAAAGTCGTTTCACTGGAGCTTACAGACAGTTTGAGCTATAAAAAGTTACTCTAAGATTTGTTATATACAATTGACAATAGAAAATCGTTCCAGAAAAATGATTTATCGTTGAAAAGTCAACTAACACCATCTGTTGGTTAAAAGCAAATTCGATTAAATATTAAATTTGAGATTTGGGTATTGGTTTTCGTGATGTCTTTTCTCGTCGAGGTAATCAATCTCACGGGTATTTAAAATTCTCATGAGTTTATCGCGATTTAAAAAATTCTAAATATCAAATTTGATTTATTGAAACATTGTATATTTCCATGTATTTCGTCATTAACGACCCGGGTTTTTCTCCTTTCGGCATATTCAGGCATTCGAGCACACGAATGAACTCGAACAAATACATGGAAATGTACGAAATTTCAATAATTCAAATTTGATATTGAAATTCCATCAAGTGGATATCTAAAATTAATTCTAAATATCTTTAAAAAATCATTACCTGTTTCTAAATTCTCCTCTAAAACCTTATCCTCCCGTTCACAATAATAAACGCGCAGAACTTTTTTTTTGTTACATCATCAGTTTGTAAAATAATTTGATTTTTTTTTCTTTACCGCCGCTTCAAAACTCCACAAGTTGTTTTCATACATCTCGCACTCTGAGAGGGCTCGTTTTTTTAATATTTAATTGGCCGTCTGAGGAGTTATACCCTGGGGCCACATCCAGCCAATCAAAGAAATGGTATGCTCGATAAAAATAATTCACCGTCAAAGTTATGATATGGATGCATACGTTTTGGCAATAAGACTATTAAATCTTTGGAAAATATTCGCGAAACAATAATGATGTTTTCTTTCTACGACATAAATTAAAATTTTATAGCCCGCTTATAAAATATTTGTCATTGATAGTATTGAGTTTGTTATTATAGCTAAAACCATTCGCAGACAAACCAAAAGAGTGTGTACTGCAAAAACTATCTTCATCTGCACACACACACACACACTCTCTCTGCGCACGCGCTCACAGAGGGATTGTATGTGTGCTACGTTACAGTTAAGAGATAAATCAATACCTACCCTTGGAAGTGTAGTATCCGTCAAGCTATGTTGATACTATTTGTATATTTAAAAATTAGCCCATACATTACTTATTTGCTCTTTAAAGGATAACAGTTTTTTTTTTGTATAAAGAAGATGCAATGATTAATTGTTTACAACTGCAAAATCGGACTTATGTTTCATAGTAAATTTTTTGTACTAGTATAAATTATTACATTTTCTAATATTATATTTTCTTCCGCAGGTAAGTTTGAAGAGATTTTCTTAACAATCGTGCTGGAATCACAATTTCAAGAATCTGCGAACAGTTTGTACTTAAATACTTATTTTTTTTACTTCTCTCCAATAAACGCGTCCTTTCGCAATTATTTTAATCATCTTTTCTTTGAGAAAAGGGATTTTGGTAGGTGTCAAAGACACTGTACAAAATGCTTCTATTGAAAATTATTCGTAGTAAATGGAAATTAATCACACGATCGATCGTAGCGTCACCTTGATAAGGGATCTAATAAATATTTTTTACTAAATTGTGTTGACCGATAGTTATTTCACCTCGACCTCTATTTGAAATTACTTAATAAATCATAGTTGATAAATCAATGCTGTGATGACTTGGGAATTGGGAGAAAGCAAAGAGGCTAGTGGGGGACAGATATTCTCCGACGATACAGTAAAAAAATACTTCTCTCCTTGAAAAACTGACTTTTTAAACCAATCTATACGTAATCAAACACATTTATTCAAGTATTTTGAGTAATCAATGAATTAGCATCTAAAAGCAGTGAAAGACAACATTTTTATGACTTGTGTGTCGCAGTGTTTTGATACTTCTTCTTTAGTCGTAATCCTCACTGGTGAGGGTCACGACCTCTGCCTTTCGCAACTATTCCGTTTCCTTTGGCGATCTTTCACCACTCGCTCCTGCACTCCTCTGCTCTGGGGGCCATCGGTAAGGAGAAGCGTGTGGCGTCCTTCACTTGGTCGCTCCAATAAGTTGGGGCCCTTCCGCTTCCCTTCTGCCTTCGACCTTTCCTGTGACGACCAGCCTCTCAAGATTGTCGGTAGGGTTGCGGGCGATGTGTCGCCAAAGAAGCCGAATAAGGCGTCTTGTATTAACGACCGAGAGTCTATGCTGAATGTGTAGCTCGTTCAGGATATATGCGTTTTTGCGGTTGGCCGTCTATGGTATACATCATTCGTCCTTCCCAACACCATTTTTCAAATGTTACATAATAAATGTTTGTCGATTATTAACCCAAACATAATTTTCGGCGTAGAAAAAATCATGCTTTAACTGCTCAAAAAAAATTACAGTTTCTATCTAACATTTTTTTAAGTATCACTTCTTTTCCTATCATATCGTTACTTAGTGTGAAAATATGTTACTCTTACGATAATGTGGAAATAAACTTCAGTAATGTATTTTAATGGCCTATAAAATCACCGCTCAACAGCTGGTGGCTCGCACAAGATACATTCTAGAAAAAGTGTTATTTTTTAGTGTTATATAAAAATGATCATATTGTAAGTCAGTGACGGCGTCGAACACCAGTGCTCGGCGAGCTCCTGGGAAACCCAAATATATTTTAAGACATTTTTTTATGACCCGGGTTTCGCCTTTCGGCTTTATGCCGAAAGGCGAAACCGGGTCAGTGCACCCTCAGTCGATGTCTTAAATTATACTTAAATTAAAATATTTTAAGACATTTTTTTTACAAAATGTCAGTAAACTCATACAAGACAAACAAGAGAGAATGGAAATTTTGTGGTGGGAGTCTTAACCACTTTTATTTGAGCATATTAATAGTGAAAATAAATATTAAAATATTGTAAAGAATTTCGCAAAAATATAGTAAACCGAATGTGGGAATTTTACCAATATTGGTTGTTCATCAATATTCCATCAGCCTTCTTTATTAATAATATAATAGGATGACTCGTTATTACTTATTTGTATTTCATTTCAGAGAAGTTTATTATGTGGAAACCCACAAGTTAAACGGAGTTTGGCTTAATCCTATCTTACTTTATGGATCGTCCAGCTTATTACTCAGTCATCTCCAAATAACCATTTCGAGATAACGAGAAAAGCAATATTCAAAAAATTGTACCCGAATTTTATACATTTTTTAAACAGGTGTTTATCAATTAGGTACATTCCAAGTTCCAAGTAATGCAAAACCCAGAAATATCAACATTGTGTACAATTCTTGAAAACGTTATCCTCCTTAGCATTTTTTGGTGGTATTTTTGAGTTATCTGTGTGGTGAACCAGATAGAGCGCAAACTGCATATTTAACTAAATTTTCAATTTTTTGGATTTGTCTGACCAGTGTACTGTACGATCGATACGTTAACTTTTTCAACAGAAAGATTCCATTTCAGAAAGGGTATGGATAGAAAGATGTGTCTAGCTAATTATTTTTTTCTCGCTAGTTTTCCGATTGAAAGTGTGGACGGATATGTGTTTTCATACAACTCTGTAAATCGAAAAATAATAATAAAATCGAGTAAGAGTTGTAGGACGAAAGCCCACTTATAATGTAACTAGAGATAACAATCGGCGCCCGTGGCGCAGTTACGGATGTCTCGGGTTCAAATCCCGGTGCGGACGGTTTTCATAAATTGATCTTTCCATAAATTTATGGTTTTCTGTTCGTAGTGTTTGTGATGTCTAAAAAATTTCGTCTCACTTATCCGATTCTCACGGGGCGTAGCGAGAGCGATTAGCTAACGACTAGTCCTATCCTAGCCCTATCTTTCTATCCCTAATCTCTTCAAAAAAAGAGAGGTTGAACAACTGAGTAACAAGCAGTTCTCATGGAAAAATTCTGTTGAGATACCTCCATTAGGAGGCCATATGCTCTATGTTGGGAGCGGACATGGTTTAAAAAAAAAAATGAATGCTCTGAATCGTAATAAGTTGTTTGGCGTTGAATGCTAAAACTGGTTGGGTTTCACTGTTGTAATCTGTACACGGTAGAGTTAAAACATTATCGCTTATACCGTAAAACCGAGCTTAAATCAATTTTATTCTTATCACGCGTAAAATTTTATTTTTTGGTTTTTAGAGAGGTAATTCTTTGTTGCTTTACTTTAGAGACAGGTGTTATCATATTTTAGTTTATGTTATATTTTAATTGCGTCGCTTACTAAACCAAACTCTTGCTTATCAATCAAAAAGTTTCATTTATGGTAATTTATACTGTTCTAAACCATCTACAATATATCAGCGACTTTATTCGCAAAATATTTCAATTCGAATAATAATTTTTAATAATAATAATTTTGCCATAGCGTCTGCCCTGACTGAGACATGTAATCTAGCAATACTAATCGTATATTAAATGCAACATACATAACTGCAAAAAAATACATGATCCATCTATGGTTTTATAGTCATAGAGTAAACTACTATCGAGAGTATAACGGCCATTTCTTATTTAGTGCATCCGATTGGAGTAGTTTTTTAAAACAAAAATAAACTCTCAGTTAATATTTTCGTTATATAATAGTACCTACCCAGAAAGTGTTCAACGCACTGGGAATGTATAATTTTTTCAATCCTATTTTTTTTCCATGTTCGCTTCCAATGTGGAGCATATGGTCTCCTAATGGAGGTATCTTAACAGAATTTTTCTATGAGAACTGTTTGTTACTCAGTTGCTCAACCTCTCCTTTTTCGAAGAGAGTAGGGATAGAAGGATAGGGCTAGAACAGGACTAGTGGTTAGCTAATCGCTCTCGTTACGCCCCGTGAGGATCGGATGGGTGGGAGGGAGGACTCAGACTACGAACATAAATCCATAAATCGATTGAAAGAACAATTAGTGAAAACTATCCGCACCGGGAATTGAACCCGAGACATCCGTAACCGTAGCCACAACGACGTTACCAACTGCGCCACGGACGCCGACTATCCTATTTTTACACGAGATATACGTTCCATGTAAACGGCCGTGCAAATACAAATCGTTTTAGAAATGTAGTGAACATTTTGTCTTGTAGTGTGCCGCGAAATATTAAAGAGTGATTAGGTGTGCCGTGGGTGAGAAAAGGTTGCGTAGCACTGACATAATGGGTATCATGTTTGTTCTCGATTCTGCGTGATGATTCTTGTTTAATGGGTATATTTATGTATGAAATTTAATACATTATTGACATTTCAAGAAACTGATTCAAAATATATATTTGGTAATGAAAAATGCCCATTGCTAATAATAGCCTCCAGATATGTCCGATGACGCCCGTACGTCTCTATTTTCAATGCGTCCATACTTGGCGAAATTATTTCCTAGACATGCAAGCGACTGCATACCATAATTATTGCGATGCATAAATTATTATGTGTAAAACAGATACTTCCCACATCATAAGAATATATTTATAGTACCAAGTATTGTTGTGTGTATATGCTATGTCAGAGGTCGTCAACCTCTAGCGAGATAAATATGAAAAGTATACCTAATGAGTTTATTTTTTCATGATATATATTATACATTTTCCGAGCACTGTTGACTTATATGAAATGATAACGTTATAACTTATTATTAATTTGAGTAGTTTGATATATTATTTTTAAATGAATTTGGATGTTAATTTGCTGAAATTTAGTTATATAAATATATTTAGGCGTCTTGTTCCTAACTTGTATTATTACAGAGATTTATTTAAGAATAGAGCAGCCGTCAACCTGTGCGGAAGCGCACGTCAGTGAAACGGTATTGTCGTCCGTCCGTGTGTAAAGAATTGCGTCTTCTGTCTGGATCTATACTTCTGTTCTAGTGTTGCCATCCGCCTTGGTTAGTTCCCTACATATACTAATAGCCATTTTTGCAATTGTAAATTCATAGATATAGTTTAGAAAATAAATACACACACATTCATGGGAACTTAAAACAATGACCTGGCATTTCCGTGGAAATTGTTTTTGTATGAAACTTTTTTAATTTAAGGCAAGGTTAGTTGGCTTCTCAATATATTCTTTGTACGATCTTTCTTATAATACAGAAAATATTTTTTTTTTTTTTTCACATTTAATAATATTGAAGAACCGTAATCAGTTCATGAGTCTAGGCTTGGCGACCACTGATCTATTCGTTATATATATATTTGTAATATTCTATATGAATATTTTTACGGTTGGTCTGCATATTATTCAAATATAAATAGATATACCTAAATATACTTATTTATGAGTTAACGAAGAAAATTACTTGTATTGTCTGTTAGTACGCTATTATTTTAAATTACAATATTTGTAATTTTTATAGAATACTAGTCAGTACCCGGCATGCGTTGCAATGCCACTCAAAGAAAGAAAGTGTTTGTGTTTTAATTCTGATTATTGAACTGCTTTTGGAAACACAATATTTTTTGTTTTTCAATTTGGTGCGTACACGAATAAATCAGAAGGTTGTCCGAGATGTCGCTATTTGCACGAATTTGATTCTTTTAGATTTTTATATATAATATAAGACCTACTACTATCTAGTGTCTAGTAGGATCGCTGGTCTACTCCATATGGCTTTACGGCGTGGGGAAATGGACATTAAAAACGACTAGATGCATTTGAAATATGGTGTTGTAGAGGGATGATCCGTATACCATGGACAGCCAAGCGCACAAACGCATCTATCCCGAAAGAGTTCCAAATCACAGACTCGTCGTCACAGGAAAGGTCGAAAGCAAATCTGAAAGGGCCGTAAGTCGCTGGAGTGACCTATTGAAGGACGCCACAGGCGTCTCCTTACCGATAGCCCTCAGAGCAGCGGAGCGCAGTAGCTAGTGGCGAAGGATCGTCAAAGAAAATTGAGTTGGTGCGGTAGGCGGAGGTTGCAAACTTCACACGGAATTACTTACTTTGGCCCAAGATCATCGGTAACTCGGCATAGAAAAATTCGCAAATCTGTATTTGTGATAAAATTGATATTTTCGTGAACATCATTTATTTTTACCCAATTATAATAAAGTCCTATTTAATAGCAATGCGATCAATTCATATTATATAGCTAAACGGAAAGCTGGTATAACGAACGTCAACTGTGGGTTTATGGTTTAGAAAAGAATTAGTTTGATTGAACAAAATATTGACCATCGCGTTACTTCGGAAGAAGATTCACGTATTAAAATTTTGTTAGATTATACTAATGAAAAAGGCTTACAATAAAATGCACTTTTGTTTAGATCATATTCACTTTCATAAAAATAGTTTTCATTTATAACAAATACATTCCACAAAAACAAATTTTTTTCACTAAAAATAAAGTGATCCCACATAATAAGATATATTTTTAACACTGAAGAAATATATTGCACTTACGAAAAAATATTTTCAGATAGATAAAATAGTTTTCACTCAATATAAATACTCACACTTTGAAATCGATAGTTGGACGAAGTTTTAATGAAATGTTCTTTGTTCTTCTGCCCTAAATTGTCTTTGTTCCACGCATTAGAATACATCACACAAACCAAACCAGAATAGACCAACCCTAACATAACCTACTACAACTTAACTCACTTTTTTAAAAGAATTCGTGACTAAGTGGAAACTATTAAAATCAAAGTTTTGAGTGTGCTAAGTTAATATTATCAAATCCAAAGTGCAAACTGTCGAAATAAAAGTTCAAGTGTACCAAATGAATATCATCTAACACCAAGTGCAATTATTTATAACCCTATGAAAATCTAGTATTACGAACGTACACCGTGATGTAAAATAAACACTTTATTTTAAATGAATTATTGACCATTGGATTGCTTCGGAAGAATATCCACATATGTTATTATAGTGTTAGTTTATTGTATAAATTGTAGAAGAGTTCAATGAACTTGTGCATAAAAAAACCTTCAGACTAACTGGCAACCCACTATGCTTTATGTTTGTAGTTCTTACATAACTTATTAACTTAACGTTTCATAAAAGTCTTTTTAGTGGGGGGAGAAAACGTGGAATCATGACAAACTGGCAAAATAACGATACATAATATATTATCATACAGCTGCCCAAATACAAGTACAGTATTTATTTGACGAAAAATCACAACTACGTAAATGGGCGACTAAGGCTTGGAATATCGTTGCAAACAGAATTGATCAGTGGGATTATTTAAAAAAATCCTTTCATTATTGTCGTCGATGTTGGCAACAATGTAGGGAAGGCTGGGAAATCTTTTCATTAACTTATTTGTATCTAATAAGACCGCACTCAAATAAATTGAATTAGACATATATGTACGTTATCGATAGATTCATTATATTAGTATCAAATTATGTATAAGAAAAAAATGTGTTTTATTTTTATAAATATAATATAACATGCAATTGAAATAGCGGATTCAGTCTGAATGCCGCATTTGGCAACCGCATTCTCCCCACTTTTGACGTAGTGCAGGGATGGCAGATATAATTAATACTTATGTAGGTACATTGATAACTTTATTTTTATTGAATTTGTATTAAAAAAAAACGATACACGTAAAATGAAAGACAGTATGATAAAATAATAACATTTAATTTTTGTTTCATGTTATTTGTGGGTCAGTCTGATATAATTTTTATGGTGTTAACTGTCAATTCTTGGTGGAAAGACATTATATTTAAAAAAATAAAACAACTACTTCACGAGCATTATCAACTGATGATCATCAGTTGATAATGCTCGTGATGAGCGAAACCGGTCCTGATCATTATAAATATGTGGAAGTAGTACAAATGAATTGTGTTTTATTTTTTAAAATATCAGTCTGATATGTTGTTGATGCAACAAAAATAAATTATTTTTATGGCGTGTTGCTGAAAATTTTTCGCGTGCCAAGTATTAACCATCGCTGATCTAGGTTGTTATTCGTAATTCTCTCTCTTTATCTGCTCTCTGCTCTCTCTGTATCTAAAGCAATGTAATATAGACAAATAAATCAAGACAAATTAAATATTTATTGTAATACTACTATGAATCTATTGTGTTCAAAGGAGAATAATGAAATAGTTGATCGAAACCTGTCCTGTTTTATATTTAAAAAAAGTAGAGCATTAACTATAAAAGGATTATTTTTATTATTTCTTGGAACACAAATCAATGGTTGACATCGTTGCATTCTCAAAGAAATGCGCACAATAAAGCAACGGTTATTTGTTCATCTCTATTTTGTTTTGAAAGAATTCCAACTAACAGAGAACTACTAACAACTTCTAACGATTGCCTGTATTAACAAATCACTTTACATATTTCAAAAGATTGTTTTTTAATTGCTGAATGCCGTTTCAGCGTCTTGCAATAAAATCAATTTTAAATGGTTATTCCATTTAAAAACTATTTGCGACAATGCGGTAAGTCTTGTATATCCAGTATTGCAAACTATTTAAATATAATTTAAGATTTAATTTAAGATATAATTTAAGACATCGACTGAGGGTGCTTGATGGAATTTCAATATTAAATTTGGATTATTGAGATTTTGTACACTTCCATTTTGTGTCTCAATAATCCAAATTTATTTAAATATAGTTGATGACGTTTTTAAATTATCTAAGGTGCTCTCAAAACAAGGCAACTATTTGTAGGTGACTTTTTTAAAAGTTATCTTAATAATTATGAAATATAATAATTCTCGTTCTGTGGATTCTTATAAATATTTGATAGCTTAAAACAGGGGTACCCAACCCAAATCGTTTGGTGGGCCACACGTATAAAAAAATTAAACAAACAACTAATTAAAAATATTTTACCTTATAATTAATGTGACACTTGTTTTTCTATATTGTTTGATATCTTTTTCATATTGACTGGATAATTAGCCGAGGTGCATTGCAGTTTGACGTGTTTTCATCGAGTAACCTGCTGCGACACTTCGTTTTTACTACATTTAATTTCGAAAAAACGATTCACAGCGATATGTAGTCATAAATGCTGCTTTAATTCACATTTCCAGTCGCTTTAATTTTGGAAATTTATCTTCGAGAATGTATTTCTGATAAAACGCAAGCTTATTCCGTTCGAACATGCACTTTAACTCTATGCTTCATTGCAGTTCTATTAGCTCATTAAGAATGGTTTAATTTTCCAAAATATAATATAAATGTGGTAAATTTACGAGAAAGATTTTTTTTGTACGAATACAAAACTGCAAAATACAGAATCATGAAAAGTCTTCAATTGGGTCACGGATTGGGCATGCCTGGCTTAGAAGAAGCTACTGATATTAATTTCATTTATATCCTTAAATTTGTGTTGCTATTCGGAGATGCAAATAGCAAGCGAATTATGATATGTATCATCGAGATATTATCGTAGCGGAGATATCCACGACTTAATCATAGCGTTATGAGCTCATGTCATGTTTGAACGTTCATGAAGTGAGTTACAATAGTTGCCACAATGTGAAGCATATACACCGCAACCGAATAGTACGACGTTGAACACTCGCCTACAGACCTGGAAAATAGGTCTTACTAAATTCAGATACTAACACGCCATTTTAAAGTGTCAAAAATCTGAAATATTTTTTTAACAATCACACGCGTCGTTAACAAACTTTAAATTACGTAAGCTGAAAAATTATGAAAATTATAAATTGTTATATCAAATTTGATGCATCGCTAGCTCAATAGTCAGTGGCTATTGTTCTATTGCGGTAGAAATTAGTGTAACGCAGTTATAAAAAAATGATGAAACTTTAGGATGGAAAGATTTTGTACTTTTTGATATTTCTGGGTCAACTATTGGAATAATACTTATGGCAAAGCCTCCGCCAAGCAAACAGTAGATTCATAGCTGAAGTCCTGGTCAAGTCAACACCTTTTCAGTTGAGCATTGATCTAGGGTATAGGGTATTTGTGATGACTTTTCTTTTTGAGTGAGTGCTTAAATTTTACTTCAGTGACTGTTATGCTTCTCAAAAAAAAATAACCTCTACTTACTTAGCTTATTTTTCTTTACATGCAAGATTTACCTTGTTTCCTTGATCATATGACACGGAACTCCGCATTAGTCGACTTCAAATGAATTATTATTACCCGATTAAAAAAAGCGGAACAGAATGTTTGCAAATTAAATGCCACATCGCCGCCCGTTCTTTCCTTCTGCAGAGGTGAAGGTTGATAAAAAAAAACAACTGTTTTATGCATACGAGATGGAGGTCTGCACTGGCCCGCGAAGACAATGTACTGTTTTTAGGCAAACACGATCGAACCTGAGTTAATAACATTACGTCTTCATTTTCCTTGGGACCTTTTATTTTACCATTAGTTGTTCATCCATTGGAACCAAACTCATCGCTTTTAAGAACCACTCAAAAAACACGGGAAATTGATGAATGCGAAAACGATAGATCGTGGTTCGGACGTCTATCCTTACCTTTTATTGAAAAGAGAGGTTCAGGAATTGACTTATCTCCATTCTTCTCCCTCTAGAGAACAGGATAAGAAAAAAAATATTACCCGACTTTACACTCAGGCGCTCTCACGCGCAATTGGGTTGAGTAGGTTAGCGGTCGGCAACCCAAATGCATTGGTGTACCACAGAACAGGTAATTCAAAATACTGGACACTCAACGTGCCACTGAAATAAAACTAGTAAATCTACTGTTAGACAATTTTATTTCACTATAATAATACGTCGGCGTCCGCGGCGCAGTTGGTAGCGTCGTTGGCTACGGCTACAGATGTCTCGGGCTCAATTCCCGGTGCGGACGGCTTTCGTAAATTGGCCTTTCGATCAATTTATGGATTTCTGTTCGTAGTCCGAGAGTTTGTGATGTCTAAAACTCTCTCCCACTCATCCGATCCTCACGGGGCGTAGCGACAGCGATTAGCTAACTAGTCCTGTCCTAGCTCTATCCTTCTATCCCTACTCTCTTCGAAAAATAGAGGTTGAGCAACTGAGTAACAAGCAGTTTTCGTAGAAAAAACCTGTTCGATACCTTCATTAGGAGGCCATATGCTGCACGTTTGGAGCGGACATGGAAAGTAAATAATACACCCACAAATTTGCAAAAAAATAATTGATATATTAGGAGAAAGTACCGAAAATTTTAATAATTCATCATTTTCGAACCGTGCCACTAAAATCTTTTAGCGTGCCACCTATTGGCACACGTGGCATAGGTTGCCGAGCGCTGGCGTAGGTGCTTTGAAATAAGAAATAGTGTGTGTAAGATTCTCGTTTTAAAGTATAATACATACCACTCGATCGTGCGTGAGAGAACCTACGTGTAAAGCCCTCTATTGATATGTTATTACCAATTCACTTTACAATTTTATTTCATTGTTAATTAAACAATTTATCCAGATAAAAAAAATGTTCGTCTGATGGGGACGTGCTCGGATAACAAAATTGAGAATAAGAATTGAAGACTTGACTCAGGTCAGAATGGGTCTGAATAAAATTTCATAAAATGTCTACCCTTGCAGACCTCTATTACGAAACCTGGTTTAGTGACGTCACACAATATCGCGAGAGCTGTCCGAATTATTCTTAAGTAACTCTAAACTGTGCCAGCTCTATCAATGTCATAGCAATGCTTTTCTATTGTATTGCTTCTGGTTTTCCTACACTAAATATGGCCGTGATATCCGAACAATCACGTTGAAATTGTTCGTATAATATATACTTGAACGATATGATTTGCATTATTCTGTAACCATACGATGTTATTGAAACCTTCCCTTGGAGATTATCAAATACTATACGTTAACCGAATATAAAAAAAACTTTCAACTAGGACAAAATTCTCTTCAAATTACATTTAAAATCAATACACTTATAGATAGACGCGGTATTTAAACTATCTTGTGGAAGTCGGCTATACGTCGGCTAGACATGAAGCAGTAGCACAGTTTAAGATAGTTTAAGTACGTTTTACGTAACGTAATCGCGTAGATTAATTATTATTTCTCAATTTTTGAATGTAAATCAAGCATTAACTGGCTTTCATTCTTGGCTTATTCGGGTCCAAATCAGAATATTTTCCGACTATTTGTGAACAATTATTACCCAGCGACATCATTGTAAAACAAACCAACCGGCCATGCAAATATTATGCTTAGTGAGTTTAGCACACAGAAGAAAGTGATAAAAGTATGAACGAATAATGAAACGGATGTTGAAATTATTTATCTCTGTCTGTAGGAAGGATTTAAACAACGGCCTCTAGGTGTAGAAAGAAATTGTAAATTATTGGTTAGCTTGGTCTAGGGATTCCAAATATTCGAATATTAAACCATTTTAATATTCGAACAATATAGTGTATGATCATCGCCATGTTGTATATTAATTGTTTTTTTGTCATGTTTATGGCGAAACTTATTAATTGTTACCACAAACTAGTCTTGAGTGAGTATTATGGTGTTTGAATAAACAAAATATATTACATCAAGATAGAATGCGACCCCGAATGATATTTTTTTGTTAACCCAGTGGTTTAATATACGTTAATACTATGAACGAATAATTCACGAAATATTCGAATATCAAAAATGAGCCGAATATATTCGAATATCGAATA
Organism: Himalopsyche phryganea; assembly: GCA_022494535.1. Classification (NCBI taxonomy): domain Eukaryota; kingdom Metazoa; phylum Arthropoda; class Insecta; order Trichoptera; family Rhyacophilidae; genus Himalopsyche; species Himalopsyche phryganea. Next base: position 1,571,196 of record JAGVSL010000030.1, read on the forward strand.
TTCGATTGGAAACCCTAGTTGGGAGTTCTTGATTATTTACATCGCAAGAAACTGCGATATATATATTTAAAGATGCTAACACTATGCAAACATTATTTTTTTTTAATTTTCTTGGTATGTTTTACTAACACGAGAAGCGTATTCAGATTGACAACGAAAAAATGTATATTGTTCGATTTATTTCGTAATATAAAAATCAATAGTAAGATATCTATCGAAAATTAATATTACAGTGGTATTGATTCTATAGATACTTGTTTAAAAACAAGAATTTCCAGATTGTAATGTTTGGCAGGATGTAGGTGGGGCTTAATTGAAACAATTCGAGGACTGAGCTTTATACAAATGAAACCAATTTTCGAATTTCTACATATATTTAAAATATGAAAAAAAATTGATCGACTAAATTTTGCAACGCGATTCTCATTCTTCTACTATAGTTCTTCCTGCAACAAAGTAGAGAAAGATCGAGATCAATATTCTACGGAAAGATAAATATGATATTATGCTTGTTTATCGATGATAAGGTACAATTATAAATAATATTGCTATTTTTTACTATGCCCCCTTCCAATGTGGACTATATTGACTCCATATGGATAATTTCAAAATGTGTTGTTTTAAAGTAAATTTGTTGTAAGTCTGTTTTCAATTTTTTCTTTTCGAAGGTGGCTAAGAAAGTAAACTAATTTTCTTCTTCCCATTTTCAATATCGTAAAAGATGAAAACATCAAATTTATTTAATACTTTTAATAAATACTTTCCATAAGATCAGTGATAGCAGAACATACATACATTTAGATAAGCTCGAAACAACGTAGCGTGCTGATGATGATGTTCCACAGATTTTCAGTCTAAGTTATCTTTATTGCAGTTAGTTAGCTCAATACACATTAAGAATTTACAATTACAAAAACAATATTTATATATTACACGAAATTAAAAATGCGCGCGAGAAACATTGCCATTTCACAACCTATGTTTTTTGCTGATTGCCTTGGGTGAGAGATAATTTGAGGTGAGATCTAGGCAAAATTCTCGGCTCCGTCGTACCAAACACGATTGGGCCGTGTCAAGTTGTATCGCACAAAGCATTTTTTTATTATCATCGAATATGTGTTATGATATAATTGAGTGTATGGGTTACAGAAATCTCTAGTGGTACTAGAGATTGATAAGATGACAATGCGTTATGTTTCCTTTTAGGGGGAAAATGTTTACCGATTTTTTTTCATTCATTCAGATTTGACAAGTATGCACTTAGACATGTTGCATTATATTTACAAGTTATCCATTAACATCATTTCCAAAGAACAGATAGGTTCATGAATAACTGTTGCCAGATTTATACATTTTTTTTAAAATAATGTCACTCCTCAACTTGCAATCAAGGTTTGTTTAGTCTTTTCAGTTGTATGTCGAATATCGTTCTAATTCAATATTCCTAATTCATATTTAACCAGAATTTTATTCGTGACTTACGACTTTTATACTAAATACTTTTGTCACAATCGATGCTGGTTTCGCATTTTGGCATTTTACGATCACATACACGCACATCCTCTCTCTCTCTTTGCTTGCACTGGATTGAAAGAGAGAGTGTCTGCTGCGTTTCTGACATAAAGATACACAGATAATTCAAGATATATATATATATTGTTATATCAGCGATTCAATTGAATTTTAAATTAAATTTAATATTATACGACAATTTTTCAACAATAATAAAAACTCATGTTAAAATACATGTTTCGCATCAGATTATCTGATATATCGTTGTTTTGTAAGAAGACTGTCACAACTCAAAATTTTCGTTTATGATATTTTTATACGTGACACCATAAAATATGAATAACTTTATGTAGAATAATGTTCCAAATATGATATGGGTCCTTTATCATAATATATATTTTGAAATGATTATCCTGAAACCTTGTGAATTTTGTGTTGTGACAGTCTTCTTCCAAACCAACGATATGTCAAAAACCGAGCTTTTGTAATCAAGATTCAAATACTGAAGTAATCAAAATAAACGGAAACAAACTTAATACGCCAGATCTCACAAATTACTGAATGTAATCTTACTGTTAATCTCTCAATGTTGAATAATGTGCTGTGACTTTATGGGACACCCTGCCTTTTATCCATTAATATTGATAGGTGATAAAATAACACGAGTAGATGATAAAATTTATGTTATATTTGATATAATATAGGTCAGAGCGAGTGATTTCAGCGGTAGGATATTATTATTTTTATATTACACAAGTAGATGCTAATTTCATGTGTATGTAATAGAGGTCTGCACGGACCCGGGTTCGGGCGGGTAAAAACAATTCGGATTTGGGTTCGGGCCGGACACAGATGAAGAATTTAATTTTCGACGACGACGACGAAGTGACGACGGCCTGATGTAGTAGTAGCTATTAATTTATTAATGAAAACTTGCGAAATTATAAACTTTGTCTTTTTTAACCTTTAACCGTCAGTATTTTGGGACAAACCACAAGATTATAAGCTCCCCCCACTAACTGTCTCAATTTTTCTAAAATACGTACCTGACAACTACTAAGAGTTTGGGAACTTCTACTCTAAAATCTTTCTTAAAAATCAGCTCGACATGATTTTTTTTGAAATTTAATGCCTAATCAAGGCGTAAAGGAAAACTCGTTCTATGTATTTTAAGCCCGGGATTTCATGTTTTCAATCCGGAGTATTTCGGGACAAGAAAAACGAGATTAAAATCCCCAACAGTGTCTCAATTTATCTAAAGTAAGTACCTCGCAACTCATGTTGGTGTCTTAAGACAGTCAACACGATGTATTTGAATGTACGTATATCATAAAACCGTATGTCACGATTTAGTTGTTATTTTCTCATATAGTGGTCTTTACTATGTTTGGTATCTTGTAGCGGATAGCGTCTGCTACTCTATCGAATTGTGTCAATTGTAGTTTATTATTACTGTAAAACATATCTTCGTGATCTCAAGTGCTTACTACCTTGTGAATAGGGATGGCAGTAACGGAAGAATATACAACAGTGCCGGTTTTCATTTTGAATACCTGTATTGAAAATATACTTAAACATGTTACAACCAATTGGGATAGTTATACCGATATTACGAGTTTTCATATTAATCACTGATAATCGGTATTTTATGCTCAAAATAAAACATCTTTTATTTAAGCATACAATACAAATTTTCTTAAATACCTTATATTGTGTCTCTTTGTATCAAAATGTTACCCTCTATGGTCTAGGGGTAAAAGCTTTACATCAAGTCCCGGCAAGGTCAATATGAAATTTGGAGTTTTACAAAGTTTTAGGTCATGGAAATGGGTCTTTGTGATCGTTAAGTTGATCTCGAGTGAAAGAAAAATCTGATGTGATTTTTTTACCATGTCAGGTATCTTAACTGAAGTTTTCTAAGGGAACCGTTTCTTGTTACTTAGTTGCTCAACGTCTATTTAGCGATAGGTGGATATGGCTAGGACAGGACTATTAACTAAACCCTCTCGCTACGCCCTTTTTTCGGGATGGGATATTGGTTAGAGGGAATTCTTTTAGTATCTGATAAAAATAACAAGGTGTTTGCCCTAGCGATCAGGTGGGTCCTGGTTCAATTCCCAGCGAGGTCAATATCAAATTTAGATTTTTTCAATTTAAATTTGTGATCTTGGACATGAATGACTTCTAAAAATTTTCATCGTGTTGATCTCGTATGATGTTCTAATTTTCAAAATATTTGGCGCATTGGCTGTCAGCTGTAATGCCAGATATCTGTTTTAAAAATTTTAAATATATATTTAAAAAATGTTTATAGCATCTACGGCTCACAATAGAAATTAATAAAAATTAACTTAACGAAAAATCATAAATACCCATTTCCAAGATCTATCTTCATCGTTGATATTTTGATATGATACCTCCAATTAGGAATTCATATAATCCACATTGGAATATTAAAGACATCTATGCCTTTGGACACAAATTAAGGAATTGAATGAAAATCAATGCATGGAATTAGACAGTACAAAATATTAAACCGAATCATAAAGCCATTATACTACTTCAGTTCTGCCATAAGGAGTATTGAAGATAGCGAGTGATCATTTCAGGCGGAAGTGTTGGGACAGGGAAGTGATTACAAGTGTAGAATAATTTATTGTAAATGTACCGGCGAAGAAAGAAATGTATTATGCTATGTTCCATTGAATGATGCCCACTGTTTGTCAACTAGTAGCTAGCAATGTTAACAGATATGATACAATTATTGCTATAGTCACGCGAGACCACCTTACACATTTTTTTTAGTTAACCGCTCGTACGACCTTGGAAATCATCTCAATCGGTATCGTGAATCGCGCACCTTTTTACCGCGTGCAATGGCCGCAATAAAAGAGTTGCCAGCAGTCGAGGTGAGCTGGGGAAATCGACCATAACATTTATTTATATTACGCACACTGCTTGGGAAATCGAAATAAATTTTATTCTATGAAAACAAAATGCTTATAAAATATAATTTAAGATAATTTAAGACATCGACTGAGGGTGCTTGATGGAATTTCAATATCAAATTTGGATTATTGAGATTTTGTACACTTCCATGTATTTTGTCACTAACGACTCGGGTTTCGCCTTTCGGCATCTTCAGGCATTCGAACACACGAATGGACTCGAACTGAGAGACAGTAAACAGTGTCTAACGTTTATATAGAAGATACAAATGCGACAAATATTATTTACGAGGTAAGATATTATACGTCTGAGAGCCACACTGATACCTGAGTTAAAATTTCGGGAATCGCCCTAATCCTTAAAACTGTTAAACTGTTGCATAAAAACATGGGGGATCATAAATTATTTTATCAAGAAATTTTGGAAATTAATAGAGCCCAGTTAAATTCCTTGCCAATATTGAATGAGCAGCTGAACCTTCCTAATTCTCCGCTATTATATCCGATACGTTGAAACACCTAACAGATGTCACTAAATGTGGAATGATTGTATATATTTACCCATTCGTCGAATTACATCCCGTCAAAACCCACAATACTATTATAATTGTAAAATCACTGGTATTTCTAAAAGAAGTTGAAAAGCGGCAATTCGCCTTCGGCAATCGCCACTCTGTTAATATGGTGTTTACAAAATAAGGATTAGGGCGATTCCCGAAATTTTAACTTAGGTATCAGTGTGGCTCTCAGACGTATAATATCTTACCTCGTAAATAATATTTGTCGCATTTGTATCTTCTATATAAACGTTAGACACTGTTTACTGTCTGTCAGTTCGAGTCCATTCGTGTGCTCGAATGCCTGAAGATGCCGAAAGGCGAAACCCGGGTCGTTAGTGACAAAATACATGGAAGTGTACAAAATCTCAATAATCCAAATTTGCTTATGAAATAGTTCAGTTGATCAGTTGTAACTTTGTTAAAACACTTCTTGTTTAAGTAAGTGCCGGTATTTTATTTTCAACAATGTCTCGTTCTAATGTGGATCATCTCAACAAACGTTGTTATACAAGAACTGGATGTTATTAAGTTGAAGAAAGTAAGGAAATACTAGTTGTAGCAAATTATTTGAATAAGTGGGGTGAAGAGGACGAGGTTAACCACACGGCTACGGACATTTCGTTTAAAACAGAATTTTATCATAGGTGTTGATTTTAGTTCCGTACTTATTGAACATACTTGAAAGATAAGTGTGGAGGGATTTACTGCTCTTATTTATAGTGCATTTTGATAGACGGAAATATTAACCGAAACATGTTAAAGAAGGAGGATTTTTATGAAATCTATTTAAAAGTAAATTGGTGTATTTCTCATACTTTTATGAAAAGTAGTACAACTGAGCAACTGAATAACAAGTGATTCTCGTTGAAAAACGTCTTTTGAAATACCTCCATTATCAGGCCATATGCTCTATATTAGGATTGGACATGGTTAATAAAAAATATACCTCTTCATCTTGATGATTAACTGACCGTTTTAACAAATTTAAAAAACGTTTTTAATTGACCAAAATATTTTTAAAGCACTGGAAATTATGGTCGTGGAAACGAAATACTGATATTTTTAATATAAAATGTTTTTTTTTCTAATATTTTATAAAGGATCTAACACACTTAATGCGTTTGTGATGAGTTCCATGCAGCTTAAAACTGTTAACTTCATTCAATAATCAGTCAGTGCTGTTCATTTTATTGTCAGTTTTGAAAAGCCTGTGAAATATCGTGTAGAAGTTATCTTTAAAAACATGTGTGTAAAGTATTACTTACAATTATATTCAAATGTTCCGCATCTCAGTTTTTTTACAAATTTAATGTGGAATAGGTTAGTTCATCACCGAGCCGGACATATCCGCTAACCATTAGTTTGCCTCAACTTATTCTGTAGCCATAATACGAAATAATATATACTAACTGACTCCTAGTGTTGTTAACGCCAACATATCTTGATTATACTAAATTAGAAGATTGTTTTCATTACTCGTACAAAAACACAAACGCATTTATAAATAAATATACGCAAGTCTCGAGCTCCGTGTTATTATTTTTATCGATAGTTTGAGCAACATTATTACGTTCCTTCAGTGATTACATATTTATTACTAAGCAGTGTTTTCATGTGATCTGTAATAAACCAAAGAATAATCAAATAATTAGTAACAATGCGACTTATATTATTGTGTGTATATCGATGGCACAGTAGGGTCTCCAAACTTTTTAGCCTAAGGGCCACACTGACTCCTCCGCTATGGCCAAGTTCTAGCTAGCTCACCATACCAACATACTTAGTTATGACTTGCGGGTAAGTGTCAAGCACATTTCATTGCGGCGGAGATTGTGGCCGATAGCCGACAAGGAGAAAACCAACTTCTGTCTGATTTATATACTTGTATTAAGTAATTTCGACAAAAAATTTGGTTGATCAGTTTCATAAATTTGCTCGTGGCTTTTTTTCGCTTTCGGCACTGCTTATCAGTGTGAAAAAAAATTATAGCCGGCCGGACACCGTGAATGTCTGGCCAGCTCTGTAGCCGGACGGATTGGTGGTGCTAGCGGGCCTGTGTTGGCCCTCGGGCCGTGGTTTGTAGACCACTGGCTTGAAGCAAAGGCATGCTATGGCTATTTAGTTAATTCTAAGATATTTATTTAGTTCTACTATAAAAATAAATTTGTTTTGTTTTGTCACTCAAGTAGGCTTTCAATTAATGTTTCTCTCGTTAATTGGACATACCACATTTGTGCCTTAAACCAGCGATATTTTAACTATTTGTTTTTAAGGCCTGCTACGCGGTCTTTCACGGCAGTGTCGTTATTATCAATTTGTTCACTATGCATAAAAGCGGTTTTCAGTATTATTTTTGGCTATTTGCTGAGTTGTCTTGACTTCGAAAAGTTGAATATCAAAACTATCGTTCTCGCACAGGTCCGCACTAGTCAATAGCGATAGTGTTTTGACCAATTGATGTAACCCACAAAAAGATCGAAAATTACTTAATGATTGTATTTCATTTTAAAGACGACAGAGCAAGTCCCGGCCAAATGATGTAAATTAGAAAAATAAATTGACCACTTTTTGGAAGGGAAACATCATTTTACATTGGTTTTAGATTTTAAAATTCTGACCCGCCCACTTGATGTACGTCACTATTATATAGACACTCCGTACGTATAATCCCGTATCTGCAAACATGACAATTTGCAGGAGTGCATTTCAAAGATTCATAACGCAACTCAATGTTTTCTATAAAAACAGTTTTTATTCCCTCCGGAATAATTTCAATTTTGAAGCTTATATCAACTGGCCAAAACATCGACGATATTATCTAGAAGTTCAACAAGAGAACCAACTTGTTGACAACATTCAATAAATCAAATTTGGTACAGAAGATATGTTCAGTAAATAATGCAATATAGTTAATTACCAGTCAATTAGCACGTGTGCTTGTTCAGCCAGCTTGATTCATCGCTGTGATTTTAACGTGTAACATGCTAAATTGGTTTTGCTTTATTTTACTGGAAAACGTTGAGTACCGAGTGGCGTATTACGCAGATGACCCCTTGATACGTTGGGTGAATTAATATGCGCTCTTCTTTAATTATTATTCTAGACGGAGCTGTTTTTTGAATTAGCATTGCTAATAACTCATCAGAACTGGTCTTGTTTTCAGTATAATGGAAAAATAAATTTTCTACCATAACACAAATTAAGTTCATCTTTGCACGTTTTTGGCTTGTCAAAGATGTCTCGCATCACTATATTCACGTGCTGGCTTATTTATAGTTTGTTTTCTGTTTTTTTGCGGCAATCGGGTTTCAAACGTTTTTTCAACACATCTGCATTGTTTCTCCAAAAATACTGATAACGCGAGTAATACAAATTTTAAATTAAAATTTGACAATATAATGCGTAAGTAATGCATTTGACTGTATATCTCTATTATATTACAGAAAATACATGTATAAATCTGCCCATCTGTCTGTCAAAATAACTCCTTCCAAACGCTGCACAGTAGTGAGGTGAAATTTGCACATGCGCCATTTTTTGGTCAACTGCGCTAATTTTAACATTTACCATTATTATTAATTCATGGACTATATTTTGTGGGTGTTACATGAGGTTCGGTCCACGATGATATTTTCAACTTTCAACATTTACTATCACCAAAATAATGCCATAATAACGCCAAATCTAAATGATCTAATGTTAACACCCTGTTTCCCGTGCGAAGTCGGTTTATAAATATTAATACATACAACTTATACGATTTGAAGTTTTCAAATATCCTGATCAAGTAGGAAAAACTGAATAATTGAGTCAGTGCAGAACATGTCGATCTTCTAAAAAGTTAAATGTGATATTTTTGTAAAGTAAGTTATATTTTTATCTTAAAAATGTAGTATTTTTTTATAATATTGAGCTATAAAAGTTCTCTCCGTTACATTACAATTCCACGTTAGTCAATTTCATTGCAACCGCCAGTGAGCTCACACGAGCTGAGCGTTATTTGATTTTCATCTGAAGTTATTATTACCTAAAATTTATATTCAATAGATATGACCACGTTTCATCTGAACTGATTTATTGACTTGAGATGGACGTTTTTATTTCAATTCTATTTCTTGATATTTTATATTATTGCGTGTTATATAAATGAAAAAATACTACTGTGGAACGGTTATCAAGTATTGTTTTTTTTATATAAAACTAGTGAGTACCCGGCATGCGTTGCAATGCCACTCAAAGAAAGAAAGGGTTTGTGTTTTAATTCTGTTTATTGAACTGCTTTTGAATTAGAGGTCTGCACATGCCGAAATTTCATAGACTTACCCGGTTCGAGCCCATCATCTTCAGGTCTGGCCCGACCCGAACCCGAATTTCAATATCACACTTGTTATAACACAATGTTTTTGTTTTTCGTCTGGTGCGTACACGAATAAATCAGAAGGTTTTTCCTAGATGTCGCTGTATGTACGTATTTGATTCTTTTTTTCAATTTTAGATTTTATTTTTTTTTTCTTAAGAACCCTTCACGGGTGTGTGCACAACAACTCACCGAAGTTTCATCGAAATCGTATGAATGGTAAAAGAACGCGTAATGGACAAACAAACATTTATTTTATAAAATATTTCCCGGCATGATCACAATAAGTCCTTCCTGAAAGTTTCGTCGCGATCAGTTGAGTGGTTTAGGAGCCTATAAGATCCGAACAAACCAACAAACAGACATTTATTTTTATATATATAGATAACTTAACCAAATTTATTTAACATAATTAGTAATAAAAATTTTTGTCATTTTTCGACAAGCTTTAAAATATTCAAATACAATAGAAAATATGCAGCATCTTATTTTTTACGCTCCTTGCCTTTATAGTCCAATTACGGTTCTGCTCGTGGATTTAACGGGTAGATCACAAGTAGCAATCAGTTATATTTTGTTTAAAAACAATTACAATAAAATAATTATTTCCTTGACACAGACTGCCCTAAAACTAACTACACCATTAAAGATTACGCATTTCATAGGTACCTAGAATAATTCTATGCTTTCTTTAAGCATTGGTTTATGTGGGTAGCTTATTTTGAGTAAGGGTTGATTAAATGACCCCTTATGGTATACATAATCCAAAAAGGACAAAACGCTAAGAGCTTTTCTCGTTTTAATGTCCCATATAAATAATTAATTTATGTTACGTTTATGAAGAGGGGTGTAAACCTTGCAACCGTTCTAGTTGTTTTTATTCATATTTCAAGGTAAACGATGAATATTGCAATCCCCACTACCACTCGCCACGGCCGTACGTTCTGAAAATAGCAGACGGTTTCCGTGGCGTAAACAACGTGCAATGTGTTATTTTAGTTTGTATGCTGGGATTGTCTCGGGAGCAGCTTCCAAGACTCGGCGGCATGCACTTCAATGATGAATAATCGCTGAGTCTTCGCCATTTCCTCTGCCACGTTTGACGACGCAACCAAGTAGTAAAAAAGTCCTTTCTTAACCGCATCCTTCTATTCTTGCCGTCTCTGGTGATGACCTGAATAACAAGCTGCATTAGAAATCCATTTGTTCCACATTGGAAATCAAGTGGTAATAGTTGAATATATGTATAAATTTATATATATTTTTTACCATGTCCGCTCCTAATGTGAACATATGGACTCCTAATGGAGGTATCTCAATAAACGTTTTTTTTATACGAGAACTGCTTGTCAACCTCTCTTTTTCTAAGATAGAAGAGTAGGAATAGAAGGATAGATCTAAAAAAAAATGTAAAATTCAATACTTAGATGCTATTTTCTTAAACCATGTCCTCTGTCAATGTGGAGCATATGCACTCCTAATTAATGTATCTCAACAGAAGTTTTTCTGCAAGAACTGATTGTTACCGAGTTGCTCTATAGGGATATGTGAATAGGACTAGTGGTTAGCTTATAGGTAGGTTTGAGGGAATTTTAGGCATAACAAACATCCATGCCTACGAACAGACGTTCATAAATCGATTGAAAAATTAATTTATGATGCTTGAATCTAAGACATCTGTAACCGTAGCCAACGACATTGACCACTGCGCCACGTTCCCGACTAATTTTATACATTGATATAGAACTTTATTTCAGAAAGTCAAAATTACATTTAATAAATGAATCGTATAGTACCATATTTGTTGACATTGAACTAATGCTGCCACACTATCCTACCGGTCATAGTGTATGAAAATAAAATCATGTACATGTGGAATAAAAACGTAAAAGAAAATGATGCTTGCTACCAAAATTTACTTTCGTCCAATCACAGAGTTACCTTAATGTCACAATATGGCCGCTCATACAAATTTAAAACATCAAAAACTTAAAAACGCCAACAAAACGGTTTTCGTGTTTATCTATAAACTTGAAATAGTGAACAGTTCTACTTTTGATACTATACGACTCAAATGTGTTTTCGTGGGGCAGTGTTTTAAAAATCACATATCGTGGTTTAACTACTGTTTATTTGAATGCTCTGAATCTATACCCTACAATAATAACACACCTGTACTCCCTTTGCACAACTGAGATTTGGCGCTTTTGACATACCAATCTGAAAGTGACAATATTCCTATATCCTATCAAAACACCATCTTTGAAGCGTCGTGCTTTATTATTTCCGAAAGATATTTTCGCCGAAGGTTCGACAAATAATACCAGATGCAATCAATGATAAAAGAAATATGGCGGTGAAAATTGTCGCAGTTATTTTGTTCTGCTATCCAAAAGGTTTGTGGTTCGGAAGGAATTCAATTACGCTCTATCTACCGTACACAGCACAAAAGGTGATCTTTTTCAAACATGGCAGGGAGAAAGTAAACAGACCTTGTGGACACACAATATTTTTTTTTATCTCGTAGGAAATACGCGATCAAAAGCGTCGACTAATAATTTCAGTATTTCGTCCGATATATATTCGATAATTTGAAGCTGTATATATCAATCGTAAATGAATCGGACGTGTCCAATCTCTGACTTTAGATTTTTTTCTTTTGTCTTGCGTGTTTGGGTAAAATTACTTTTCTGCAAAAAAAATAGCTAATCTAAAATGCACTCCTGAAAATCGTAAATAAATCATAAGATTATTTGGAATCGAATTAGGGTGACTGCTATAGCAATTGGACGGCGATAGTTATTGGACACTTAAAACGTCCAAAATAAGAGTAGCTAAGCATTCTTGTTGGTGTGAAGGAGACAAATATACCAAGTCTTTCTATCTCTTGACACACCCTGGTTTTTCTTAAGTATAAGTGTCATTAGTGTCCTGAACTGAAATCGGCCTGCGGCAAACAGCAATATTTCGCAGAATACGCTCTTTCTTGTTGTCAGGCGTTAAAATAGCCCCCGGCTTCGGCCGCTGGACGAGTCTATTTTTACGGAAAAGGGTAGCTCCAACTTTGCACGGAGTTTTTTTAATTTTTGTAGATAGTCGATTACGAGCTGCCGTGTCGGACGAGCGAGGTCTCGTCGCGACGAAGGTGACGTGACGATGTGAACTGCTTGTTTTTGTGTTTTGATTTGCGTTGGATTTAATTTAAATTCGTTGTGTTATGTGTATTATAACTTAAAGTAAATTCAGTTGCCAAGTAAATGTAAATGTAGAATCAATTTTATTTGTTAAGATTTATATATTTGTGTAAAGTTAAACCACTGCATCTTGAATGGAAAATAAATAAGTTTTGAACCGGATCTGAAATGGTGTTTGTCTGAGATCAGCCCTTCCAGGACTCCGGATAACCAGCCGCTCGCCTCTCTTCGATCCGGGGTCTTCTCACTCTATGTAACTGCAGCTTTAATTATCCACTACTAGATGACAATACTGAGAAAACTTCATTCGTATGTAATGTCTGGTCAAAATCGTGAAATAATGTGTTTGTGTTAGCAGACCCTTGAAGAAACAGTGATATTTTAGTGACATTTAGTTAATAAAAGCTTCGTGAACGAAACTTCTCATGATAGCGTGAGAGACTACAAGCTGTCAATATTCATTGAGAATGAAAGAGTGGTACAACAACTAACCGAAAAAGTAAATGTGTCCAATTACTATGTTTTTCCAAATTTTTCAGGCTAGTACAAATATCTAAAAAAACCATTTGTTTTTATTACTGTTGTGTTCATTTTATTGAAGCTCATTAAATTCCTCATCCCTACATATCATACATGTTTCCTACATACTTATTTTTTTTTTTGATTTATACACTGTTAAAGAAAGTACTTCCTTAAGTGTCCAATTACCATAGCAGTCACCCTATTCAATGATAATTTTGAGTCATGTCTAAAGACTAAAAGTTACCAAACCGAAAGTTATAAAACTGTACATGTAAATGTCAATAAATATAATATCGACTGTGTTTTGGCCAATGTGTTAATGATTGGATCTCTTTTTAAAGACTCAAGAGCAGGTCTCGGCCAAAAGATGTGAATTAGACAAATAAATTGACCACTTTTTGGAATGGAAACATCATTTTACATTGGTTTAGGTTTAAAAATTCTTACCCCCCTCCTTACTTGATCTAAGCTACTGTTATATCGACACTTCCTACGTATAATCCTGCATTTGCAACCATGAGAATTCACAGGAGTGGATTTCAAAGATTCATAACGCAACTCACCAATTATAACGTTTTCGATAAAAACAGTTTTTACTCTCTCCTGAACAATTTATTTCAATATCAATCTTTGCTTTAGTTTTATTCAGGAAACCTACCTTGCCAAAAAATAATTATTACAATGTCTTATCAATTTATTTGATTGAAATTGCCGAGCCTGTAGTCAAGTGGTCGACGAGTCCGCGAATTCGATTTTCCTTATGACAATGTCAGAAATTGATTTTTTATTCGATTTATGGATATGTTCAATGACATAATAGTATTTATTGTGGTGATGTCTGTGTTTGATGTTTACATCCCTTACCATTCATTCAATTTTAAAACTGATGCACAGGGACTGTGACTAGATAACTACCAGTTCTTCACTAGCGCCATCCATCTCTCTTTACCAACTCCGAAAAAATTAAGTGACTGAATAATTAACTAAGCAAGCGACTCTTGTACAACGAATCCTGTTGAGATGTTCAATTACAAGTCGACGGATCATTTTATTAGTGTCCGAACCCTAATAGTAATGTTCAACACATTTACGCCTAACATAATAATTATTGTATTTGCTCTATACATGTTTATTTAGTTGGTATCCCTTTATTTAACATTGTTAAACTGTACTTAATCATATAAATTAAGACATCGACTGAGGGTGCTTGATGGAATTTCAATATCAAATTTGGATTATTGAGATTTTGTACACTTCCATGTATTTTGTCACTAACGACCCGGGTTTCGCCTTTCGGAATCTTCAGGCATTCGAGCACACGAATGGACTCGAACTGACAGACAGTAAACAGTGTCTAACGTTTATATAGAAGATACAAATGCGACAAATATTATTTACGAGGTAAGATATTATACGTCTGGGAGCCACACTGATACCTGAGTTAACATTTCGAGAATCTCCCTAATCCTACTCCTATTCGCCACTCTGTTAATATGGTGTTTACAAAATAAGGATTAGGGAGATTCCCGAAATTTTAACTCAGGTATCAATGTGGCTCTCAGACGTATAATATCTTACCTCGTAAATAATATTTGTCGCATTTGTATCTTCTATATAAACGTTAGACACTGTTTACTGTCTCTCAGTTCGAGTCCATTCGTGTGCTCGAATGCCTGAAGATGCCGAAAGGCGAAACCCGGGTCGTTAGTGACAAAATACATGGAAGTGTACAAAATCTCAATAATCCAAATTTGTACTTAATCATTTTGGCTCTTGTGATGAAAAGTTATGTTACTACTGAAATCCTTCTTATATAACGAATTGCCTATGTTTAGTAGTAGAATGGACCCACATATGTGTCCACATTGGGAGCGGACATTATTTAAACTGATATTATATGTATTTATGAAAAAATAACAGTAAATGACCGATTCGAAGTACTTTATAAGATATTTATCTCAAGCGAAAATAAAGAATACGCAACGTTTTTTGCAGCTAGTGAATAAGTATTACTCTTGATAAAATCTCAAAGTTGTTTGAAGGCAGCTATTTCACGTGCTATCTTATTCTTGATATTTTAAAACAAATGTGATTATTTTCATTCTCCTTCGAACGTGTCTCGAATTAATGAACGTAATTTCCTATTCAAAAATGTTGCCAGTCAAAAAGACATCAAATTTCAACTTCTCTTTTTACTACGTGTTTCTTCATTAATTGTAAAGTTTTAATCTGACCTTACGACAGTATTTTTTTTCTTCTTCCCGCACTCAATTGTATGATTTCATATATTTTTTTCTGTACTTATTTTTTTAGTTTCTTTTCATAGAATGATGTACATACAACCAATCTATTATATTTTAAAAAATAAAACACAATTTGTTTGTACTACTTCCACATATTTATAATGATCAGGACCGGTTTCGCTCATCACGAGCATTATCAACTGATAAAAATACAAATATAACAGGCGTATTTATATAAAATTTAGTGAAAAAATGAAGGTATATAAAACTGATGGTTCATGAACTGAGACAAGAAAATATTGATTGACAAACAAATTATACATAAATCAAATGAAAGAGTCTACAATTAAAATGTTATGGACCTCTTGCAAATCATTAAATACTAATCTACAATCACAAATATAGCTACATTAAAAGTTCATTTAGCTGAACAAAATTATTAATGACGATAATAATTTAAAATGATGACTCAGGGAAATTATAAGTAAAAATTAATGAACCATTTAAAAATAATCAAATATTAAGTATGTAATTAATATGAATAATAAACAGCCATCTTAAGTGGAGAAAGCAGAGTAGCTATGAGTATCCAATAAATTTTAATACCTGAAAAACAAAAATTACAGAGACAGAATCAATTCTTAAAAGTTAAAAATGAAAGTTAAAAATAACCTTACCGGTATAATACAAATTAATGAATCGGATATAACAAAGGAGAAGATGCAAAGACGGTTTGCTCATTCAATAAATTTGAATTTGGCAAAAATTTATATCTATTTATCTCAGTTCATGAACCATCAGTTTTATAAACCTTCATTTTTTCACTAAATTTTATATAAATACGCCTGTTATGTTTGTATTTTTATCAGTTGATAATGCTCGTGATGAGCGAAACCGGTCCTGATCATTATAAATATGTGGAAGTAGTACAAACAAATTGTGTTTTATTTTTTAAAATATAATGTCTTTCCACCAAGAATTGACAGTTAACACCTTAAAAGTAATCTATTATATATATATTATTATCATGCCCTATATTCGAAAATGGTGTAGCCGGGTTGGGTACAATGTTAAAAATGTGATGTGTCTGTTGAAAGCTCTGCTTAAAACGTAAATTTTAAATAAATCTTTCTTGCCATTTTAGGTTTAGTTTTCCGACACTAACCGATCGTTGTCTTGCTCGATGCTACTACTAGGGGTTGCAATACTGGTATAACCACCAAAACCGGGATCCCGGTGTTTCGACTGATTTTTCAATACCTAAATACCAGTTTTTTTTTTAAATCGAATGGGCGGGTGGAATTTTTAGACATAACAAACAATTGAAAAGTCAATTTTTAAAACTGTCATTGACCACTGCACCGCGAACCCGGATACGGACGGTAGTCAACATCGTTGACTTTGACTATGGATCTCACGGACTTGACTCCCAGTACGGACAGCTTAAAAAATTCCCCGCCACTCATCCGACCTCAAAAACGGTTCATATCGCGAGAGATTAGCTTATCACTAGTCTTGTCCTAGCTCTATCCTTGTATACCTAATCTCTTCAAAGAAGAAATGTTGAGCAACTGAAGTTACAAGAAATTCTTATAGAAAAACTTCTGTTGAGATACCTTCATTAGGAAGCCATATGGCTTACATTGGGTACGGACTGGTTAAAAAAACTAAATTTTCAATAACGGGATTGCTCACTAAGCGTAATTTCATATTTAAATTGTATATTCAAAATCAAATTTGTTTCCATTAATGCTTCAATTAAAATGAATATATGTATATATTTATGTTTTTTGGGCATGGAATTTTTTTTAAATAATGCAAATAATGTTGACAAAATGATCTGTTCCTGTCTACGCCAATATTAAAAAATATAACGAGGGGCACCACAATACATCAAGTGTTATGAAAACGTACGAACATAATCAAACCGAGGTACTAATACACGTTGTAGTTAATCGTAAAGTATTTATTTTAAAATATAAATTATTTTTTAACATTTACAGAGAATTTCAAAATCCCGGTATTGACTAATTGACCGAGATCCCGGGATTGGAAGCCCTATCCCTAGCTGTGACTACCCGCAAGACGACATCATAAAATTTAATGACACATCCATGCAGTAATAAAACCAAGCTGTTCTATACTGTACGAAAACATAAATGCTCTTCCCCTTGCCAATTGGGGAATTCAATAGTGGTACATACAGTAATATAACTCGATGAATTCCGTTTTATCTCAGAGTGTACTGTTTACCATGACATCCCCTAAAAACCTAGTCACTCGCAATCAGATTTCGAAAAAGGGTTTACCCACAGATTGTTTCTTTAAGGTTATCGAATTTGTTTTTTTTTTTATTCCCTTGAACAAAGAAAATATGGAATCACTTACCGAGGGCTTCCTATATAATATTTTCAACCCTGGATAAACTCGTAAACCTACGATGTATTGACCTACGGAATATATACGGTCGTATTTCTTATATTATTAGAAAAATCCGTATTTTTTTAAGGCTTGGAATAAAATTTGACGTGTGGTTTTTACGGTAAGAATGTTTCCCAAAACTTAAGTTTACCGTAGAATACAATTTATGTCCTTGAAAAAACTGCTAACATAAAATATATATTGGGGCGTGGAGTTGTTAAAAGAAACTATATGACTCCGATTTTAAAAATGTGAAATTCACAATTTTCTACAACACTAGTAAATGTAATGACAAATCGGCAGAGATGTAAATACAAGAATATTTGTGCATCCATATATATTTTTCGACTTTTTGTGGACAGTTTCGTCTTTGCTTTTTATGACCTCATTTATTGTTCCCACGCTAATTTTGATTGACTTTATCAGGTTATGGGTTTAAAAAAACCGCGTATCATAATGTCATTCTGACAATAAAAGTGAGTTTAAGAAACATGTGCTCTATGCATTATTTTCAAACCTTTCAGTAAGTACAGATAATTTTTCGGACTAATTTTATTACATTTAGTTTAACGCGGTTTGCTGCGTGAAACGCCAACAGTAATTGAGTACATTGATATCAAAGACGGACATAAGCCATTTTTGAAAATGTACAGCATAGGTGATTTTTCATTTTATATGTATTCCACACTTCATCAAGTCCAGCAGTCATGACACTTTAAAGTAAATTCTAGCTCTGTGATTGGTCAATGTATGGACGATGTGTCAATGTGTGAATCGAAATCAGTGGACATAATATGTCCACTGATTTCGCGAAAATGGATGTTTAGTGTCCGCTTTTGAAACTATTTACGAACTTTAAACTCGAAAATCCATATGAAACCGTTAGTTCTGATATTTTTAATGAGTTTTTTGAAATGATCATCACTTGCATTACCACAAACAATAAAAACATGACTTTCGTGGGATGTGACGTTTGTCCGACTTTGATACCAAGTTACTCAATTTTATGACTTGTTTTTTTTATAAGGTGTTCGTGTTTTATTATTTAAAAAGTGTATTGGATTTTTTTTCCAATTGAAGTATGTTGAATGTTGCCATAAGCCGGAAACTGGATTACAAGTAAATTAATGCGGCCTTCCGAAATGAAAAGGTTCTCCACCCTGCACCAGCCGTTATTTTATTATTTTGGTAGCTTAAATGTTTATAACATATTTTGCTAAAAAAAATTGGCGTTAATCATTGATAATTACAGTGAATTAAATCGAACGAATTGATTTGCTCAAACTGACTCCTTTACGACCATAGCACGGTAGATACCTGTTTTATCTATCTGCCAGTATTTATTACCCGGCTTCTTCCAAGATAGAGGTCGCTTATATTAGTTCATCTAACACCTTTCTCTTCAAATTTGAATTATTGAGATGTTGTACACTTCCATGTATTTTGTCACTAACGACCCGGGTTTCGCCTTTCGACATCTTCAGGTATTCGAGCGCACGAATGGACTCGAACTGACAGACAGTAAATAGTGTTTAGCGTTTATATACAAGGTACAAATACGACAAATATTACTTCCTTTTTGACATACTGGTAAAACCACGAAATGAAAATGTCATTGTTATAAGTTTTTATAAATTTTACGATTCAAGTATGAAAACTTATTATGTGTGATATAAATACTATATCGACTTTGGAAAAGAAAAAGGACGTAACCCACACAAAAAATAAAGTGAATAGCTCACACGAAACGTGTTAATACACTATTTTTATATACATGGATATAATATATCGACTGTAGAAAGGTAAAAGGCCATATCCCTCCGTCTTTTAAATTTTTTTTTCGATAGTCACAATTTATACAATTTAATACACGTTTTGTGTGGGCTATACAGAATATGTTTTGAGTGTGAGTTACGTCCTTTTTCCTTTCCACAGTCGATATTATATTAATAGTTACTAAGCAACATGACACTACGACGATGATAACCACTGAATATTTGGCATGGAGCGGCTGCTAGGCGACTATTATTATTACTTTTTCATTTTGCATTAAAACATCAAAAATATAGCGTTTTAAGGTTAAAAGTTAAAAGTTGACACTTGAAATAGTACAGTTGATCTATAAATGGCAACCTGAATGACATTTGAAAATTTCGTCGCTACTGTACACCATTTGGGAGGAGTTTTTGTGACCGACAGACATACAGTTTCACGTCGCTACCGACAGACATACAAACATACAGATTTCTACATGTATTTTGTGCTATGTAGTAGAGATATATTATTAGTTAATATGAACAAAATATCAGTAATGTTCACATTAAAAAACAACTTTCAATAACAATAAATAAATATCACTGTATTGAACCGACAGTGGCGAACTAACTGAATTAATTAAATTATTTTTAAATCGTGTATTATTTATTTATGTTTTAATTATATCTTCATTAATGAATACAGCGAGTGGTTTAAAGTAACAATTTTAATGCCAAATTTAACGCGTTGAATGCCGCGAGTCCATTTAATTGCATAAATATAATTAATTATTAAAATATGCGCATACTGATTCTAGTTTACGTTTTATCAGCAACTGTATGTAACTGGAGCACATAAATTGTCGGATTTTTCGTTGTATCTGGTCAAGAGTTAATTTATATTGTTAACATTACAATCAATTCGTTGAAGCGACTTAATTATTTATTTTTATTTTATTTCAATAAGATAAAACATCGTGTCCGTTTTCTGCAGTGGTGCAGTGGTCAACGTCGTTGGCTTCCGTTACGGAACTCACGTGTTTGAGTCCTAGTTCGGACAGTTTCTGTTCGAAGACATGGCTTTTTGTGATGTCTAAAATTCCCCCCCAACCCCACCCATCCGATCCTAACAAAGGGATGAAGCGAGAGCGATTAATTAATCAGTAGTCTTGCCCTATCCCTATTCTTCTATCCCTACTCAGGAACTCGGTAACAATCAGTTCTCGCTGAAAATTTTTTAGAGATACCTCAATTAAGTCCATATGACCCACATTGAGAGCGGACATGGCTTAAAAATAACGTCGAAGATTTGAATTTTAAAAGAACTGAAGAATATAATTGATAGCTACGGGTATCACGCCACAGTCAGTTCTGATAGTTCTGACGGTGGTCCTATAATTCCTAATTAAATACATTTTTTCTCCATATTACAATGAAGTTCTGCCAAGTTGATGTCATTTCAATCAATAACTTGTACTGCGCCGATTCCATGTTCTGATAAATAAGTAAAAAGAAAGTTTCTTACTAAATATGATATTATGATATTATGTATTAATAAATATTTTAACGACTGATAATTTGATCAGATAATAATTACTTGAATAGCATCAATTGTCAATTCTTTGTGGAGAGATTTTATATGTATTATAAGAAAACACATGTTGGCCAGGACCGGTTTCGTTTAACGACGAATCATTTCAAAGATATGATTTGTTTCTGAATAGTATTCAGGGGTTTCTAAAATATTTTGATTGCATATTCGCTTTAACTCCTTTTTGATAGATATGTTACTGTTTCAGTTCAGAAGAAACAAAATAAATCATTTATCTGCCCAATTCATTGTGCTGTAAGATCTTACTAAATATTCGTCAGTTTATGTTTACTGTAATGTCATTAATAAATCATTTATTGAAACTCATAGTTGATATTTATATGGCTCATTAAAATGTATAGACAGAGTTATTGAGCCGCGCAGTTTACGAAGTCCGCATCTAATGACAAACTAGCCTTACGGATTCCGATAGACCCTACAATATAGCCGTCGTTCATTTGTTGTTAATATTTGCCAGTTTTTTTATGATGCTTCATTTTGCGTTGATCTCTACCTTAACTGCATCACCACTAGCGTGGTTAAAAAGATTACAACGACTTTTTCTCTACAATCAAGATTTTTAAAATAGAAAAAGAGCTCAATCTAACCGAAAAATCGCACTTGAGATAGTCTTGAAAATCAGCTTAGGACTGGGCATATAAAGTAAATTCTTCAAGTTAAAAATTACGTTACGAAAATTTTTGATAAAAATTAAATTTTCTTTCAATTAAAAATTAAACATTTTTGTTTACGGAATACCCAACATCAGTATTCGTAAGGGGTTTTCGTAATTGTTTTTTCCTATTCAATGCATTACTTAGCCGGAATACATGCGGGAAATTGACATTCACATGTACACACCACCTTCAAGATTACACATCACGCAGTCACCGAGATGAAAAGGATAAGCACATTAGCTAGTTGCGCATCCTCTTACTAGATGAAAGATAAATCATCATCTGTACCTAGCCTAGAAATAATAAAAAATACAAATTTATACTCAGGAAATTGAGAGTCCGTTTCGTAATCTACACATTGTTTCAGTAAGTACATATAGCTAGTTAAAAAATACTGAAAGGAATGTGAAATAAAATGTTACGTAAAAACTTGTAATATCCATTAATATGTTAATGTTATTATCATGTTGATGAGATAAGCTGCTCTATTAAAATGTATGGTTGTTATATTAGAAATAATACACAAACAAACTATTCAATATGGTCCACATTTCGTTGATTCTCTGTCATAACTAGGTATTGCTTTACCAGTATTTAAAATATCAATACCGGACGAATTATTAACGGGAATTCAATTACTTTAATTTTTTGTTTCTTTCAATTAAAAATATGAACTCAAGAACACTAAATAACTCATCAATGCTGGAATTTTCAATCCTGATGGGGCCTTCGATTTTATGTCATGAATATGATAATTTATAGAATAAAGTCTTCAATATTATAATATCTGAATGATATCATACATAATCTTAGTTACGGAAATAAATTGTGCACTTAGTAGAAAAAAAATATCGTGGGTACGCAAAAGTTATAATTGACCCATAGGAAACAAAAAAAGTCGAAGTAAACTTGCATGATTACATAATAAAAAAAAATGAATCAAACACTATTTCCTGGCGTTTTAATTGACGTTGTCGTCCTTGTGCGCAAAGCTCACAACTCCACAAGCTACAGTAAAACGGAAAAGCGAGATTACTTAAGAATTATTTAATAAAATAATTTATAAAATCCTCTCATTGTGTTATATAGAAATATATTTAATATTTATTTTTCCGAGTAAGTATGCGATAAAAACAGAGTTCTGATTTTGAATGTTTGATTTTAATTTTTACAAATATATAGTGGGAACGCCCGTCATAGATGACGGTATTTAAATTGAAATACTGAATTTATAAAGTAGCTGTTTTTTAGTTTCCATACTGACGGACTGATTGTTGTTTGTTTGCCTCGGAATGTGCGTAACATCGGAACTGTGTGTATTATTGTTTATATACTCACTTTTAAGGTGTTAACTCTCAATTCTTGGTGGAAAGGCACAATTTATTTTAAAAAATAAAGCACAATTTTTTTGTATTATTATTATTTTTTTAGTGCGATAAACTTGGTTGTATCACACCGAAGATCATGTCTCCTCAATGATACATATTTATAATACACAGTGACAATAAGGAATATAAATTTAACAATCAACGTAATGTAATGAGTATATAATATATTAAAGTCATCAAATAACAATTACCTTAAATATACAAAATGGCTATGGTGAGGTAATAATTATGGATTAAATGGTGAGAGGCAGGGAAGGTAAACTTTTTTCCAAAGGAGACTGCAAATTTTTCGAACTGATAGAAGTTCTCTTTGGAAGAAACCAGATTTGGATGTTCAATAGGACGGTCGTGATTATTTATGCAGGACAGATACAGGATATCTCTTTCAATGGACATAATTGGGCAATCCCAAAGAATATGCTCAGAATCTTGATTTTTAACACCACATAAACAATATGGGTCTGGTTTAAACTAATATAATTTGGCATTGAACACACCTTGGCCAGTAATCTTTGTGATGTGTGTATTACTTCCACATGTTTATAATGATGACGACCGATTTCGAGCATCACGAGCATTATCAACTGTTTTTTTTTTTAATATTGTTTATATTCACCACGGATTCTTAGGTCATGAGAAAATTTCATACCTACATGTGTATGTGATTATAATAAAACGTCTACATCTACGCTTACAGACTGGTCTGGGCTATTATATATAAGATGCACAATTCTGCCTAGTGTGCGTCGAAATATTATAACAATTCCAATGTGTCATTCAAAACTAATTTGGTCTATTTTTGGAGATAATTTTAGTAATATATGCATATTTAACTGGACTGCTATTTTTGTTTGAATTTAATGTTGTTATGTAAAACTTTATGGTTCCGGACAATTGTACTGTTAATGCATTTATCGTGATCCAGCAAACACGCGTTTGATATAATTATTGTGATAAATGAGATTGGCTTTTTGCGGTTAATGCAATTAAATTAATTAAATTGCGGTCGATATGAGCTGAAATAAATTAACAAGATAAAATTTCGCTTTACTGGAACGCTAGGCGCAAATTTAACTGCTGAAAGCGACTAAATCACATTTATCTCCATTACCTCATATGGACTCCGGATTGCGGCGGCGATCACATCAGAGTTATCATTATGTTGCGGTAATGACTGGTCGTATGCCACATTTTTTTTTTGAGTTACTGCTGTGAAGTTTAATCTGGTGTGAATTTTTCTTTTAGACAAGGGAGAATCCATTTTACATGTTGCGAGGCCGTATATAGAAAACTTCAATATGCTTCCCAAATCGAACCAAACTGAACACTTGAGAATTCTTTTGGTGAACGAAACCAGACCTGATCATTATAAACACGTGGAAGTAGTACAAACAAATTGTGTATTATTTTAAAATTTAATGTCTTTATAGGAATTTACAGTTAACACCTTAAAAGTGAAACATTTTAACTTTACATTGGTGACAAATTGCATAATGTCGCTTTTTGGTATTTTTTTGCTTCTTATTATTTGCTTATCTTAGTTTTAGCAGATAGCTTAATTGCACATACATTGAGAGTAGAGGGCTGCACGGGTCGAAATTTAATAAAATTACCCGGCCCGCGCAGAATTGTTACCCGAGCCCGACCCGAAGTACAGATTTATTTTTATCAATCCGAAAAAAGCCCGATCTAAAAAAAAACAACAACAAAATAATTTTCTATAATACTCGTTATTAGAAAAGTCGTTAAAACTCATTTGTAACGAATAAATTGTATGTGTTAAATATGGAGCAATGAACTATCAACCATCCAAAACCAATTTAATGGAGTTACTGAATAATATCAAATCTTTATTTATTAATGAACGAATAAGATGACCATTCGTCATTCGTAAATAAAAAATCGTTGTTTCAAATTTGCTATCAATAATTTGTTCATAAATTTTATTAGTGTCTCAGCTTCAAGTTTTTGAATACTATTTATGACGACGGCGATGAAGGCATACTGTTTAAACAAGATGTTATCATATTTAACTATATTCATAAAAAAATGTGAAATAAATTATTTGATTTATTATTTTTTTACTATGAATATTGCCGCATGACTAACTTATGATCCGAACACAGTCCGAAATATTTTTTCGAAAAATTACCTGAGCCTGGCTCAGGTCCCAACCTCGATTGACTTTACCCGCAGGAGTCCGCTCCACGGTCCGGTCTGGTAGCGGCCCGTGGGCCTAGCCTGGAGCCCGTGGAGATCTCCAGTTCATTGTGATGATTTTACCAACGACTTTTATGCATGAGCTATTTTTTAAACCATTAAAAGGAGTTGAGTCACAAAAGTATTTTTGAAAGCTTTTTTCAATTACCTAATTAAAGCACAAAAAAAACTGGTCGGGGTCAACGATTTTTTACGACTCACGACTAACTTAAAATACCGTACATCCATCAATCGGTCAAATAATTTCATTTAAATCTATACCTACCGTAAAAGTTATATGGTAAAAGTCATAAATATTTGCATTAGAGTGTGGCCAATCTAGGCATGGTTCAAAATGTGGCATAATGGTAAGAACTTATCCTTAGTGACCAGATGGGTCTTGGTTCAAGTCCCGACGAGATCAATATCTATTGTTTTTTTTAATTAAAAAATTGAAATCTTGGGCCCATGTGTGATGTTTTTTTTCAGCAAATTCATCTTGTGATTTAAAAAAAATCAAAATATGTGTCTTCTTTGCTAATTATAGCTGCAACGCCAAATATTTTTCTTTATATATATATAGATGAAATTGAAATACGTTATTTATAGTGGTAATATATTTATTTAGTAATTATTACGTCATAAATGTGATTGTCTATAGATATGATATACACATAGCAGTATTTGTTTTGTGTACAGGAAATAAATAATTTTGAGCAATTGACTAACAAGCAGTTCTCGTAGGAAAACGTTCGTTGAGATACCTCCTTAGGAGGCAATATACTACGTCAAATTGGGTGCGGACATTGTTTAATAAAAAATATGTAATTTTAAATTTGGAATCGAATTAAATCTAAATGATTGGAATGACGTATTTTGACGTCTCCTGCAATATAATTCTTGTATAATCCCGCTTTATCGATTACCAATATTTTCGGCACTGTCAGAAATACAAATACCTACTTCAGAAACAATAACATATTTTATTGGATTATTTTTTTACGAACAAATGACGGATATTTATTTACATTCACTTTCAATGTCAAAGATTTTGCCGATTTTTTCTTGGTATTTTTTTAATCAATCTGCTTGAAATTTCCCATGATAAAAAGATTAAACGGTTTCTTCTGAGAATTTCGGATTGCCTATTTTTGCTTCAGCTGTAAATCATTTTTTTTTTAATTAATAAAATGAAGTACGAATGAAAAATTTGTCAGAATGTACTTTTTGATCGCCATCGAAATAGTATTTATAATTGTAACAAGAATATATATCGATACTTCAGTTTCAAAGTGTAACAATGCAAAAAGCATAGTTCTGAGATAATTATTAAACAAGATTTCGGATAGGTTTAATCTTCTACTGAACTTCTAATTTTTGTAGATTTAAATGAAATTCTAGGATTATATAAAAATATTTAATTTAAAAAACGTGATTTTATCTGTTTCTAAAATTAATAATATTAGTAGTTGTTTCAGTTTAGACCTAAAGTAATAATAACGACTGTCATTCTAAATTAACCACAGATTACGACTTGTCGCCTTTTGGACTTGGTAGATATCGGTATTCTAAGCATTTCCTCATACCTAACTCAAATCTGAATTTCTTTGATTTGTTACACTTTAGAACTGAAGTATCTATATTACATTATAATATAAAATACCGTACCAGTTATAGCAAAAAAAGTCAAAAAAATAGTGCTAAGTAGCTAAGCTGTAAACTATTATTTTTTTCCTGTATAACTTATTTAATTGGCATTCAATTTTTACAACTCCATAATAAATTTAGAAAACAGCCTAATATTGAACTTCACAAGAGTTATATATTATTTATAAACGTATATCATGGTTGCATTGTCACCTGTTAACTTTCTCTGAGCGTATTTGATGCGCTGACCATGTGCTGTGGGTCACGGCCATTGTAATAGCTAAAGGCTCTTACGCCATCGCAATAACTGGCAAAATTATGAAACTATGTTTACCTTAATATAATTGACTTCTAAGTAAATGCCAAATCAATGAATAAAAAAATATTGGAAGAGACTGGTAGGAAGATTCTCCTACGGCCGTTACAGATTGACAGTAAACAAAAATAAACTAACCCAGTTTTCATTGAATGTAATATTCATTTCAATAATTCTCTAAATTGGCGCAGCTATGTACAGCTAATGAATTTAAATCGTGTTAAAGTTAAGTGAACGAACAATTGATTGTTAGGTGTTACATGTAGATATTTATTTTGCCTATTCGAAATTATTTTCAAATGTGATTGATTTGGGCGCCATAC
The DNA here is from genome assembly GCA_022494535.1 of Himalopsyche phryganea. Classification (NCBI taxonomy): domain Eukaryota; kingdom Metazoa; phylum Arthropoda; class Insecta; order Trichoptera; family Rhyacophilidae; genus Himalopsyche; species Himalopsyche phryganea. The sequence goes on from JAGVSL010000030.1 coordinate 1,598,848, forward strand.
TTTGGAAAATTGCCAAAGACATCACGCTATTTTATATAAACATGCAAAACATGGATTCCCTCTCTCATTCTGCTTAGAATTCGGGTTAGATATTTATATTAATAAGAAAACGAATTATTATAAATGTTTGCGACGGATTCAGCGGTAACTCTGCCGAAGTTCAGTTTTTTATTTTAAATTAAATTAAGATTGATAAATCTTATTGTTAGTCCACTGAGAAGCATCCTCTGACTTACTCTTTTGAAAGATTGTTGTAAAATAGAACATGATTCTAATTCTTTACGTATGTAAAAGAGTTTTTTTTTTATTTAACCACGCGCTGACGGGTAGCAATATATAGAATATGCAAATTGAGTCGTATGGTATCAAAAGTTGAACTATGTCATAATTTTCGAAATTGAACTAATGCTGACACACTATTCTACCGGTCATAGTTTAAGGCTAGAAATAAAATTTTGGTATCAAAATCATGTACATATGTTATAAAAACGTAAAAGAAAATGATGCTTGTTACCAAAATCAGAACGATTAACAGCAGTGGAAACAGAAGTAAATCGTTTGGTAAATCATACTTTCGACCAATCCCAGAGTTACCTTAAGTGATGTCACAATATGACCGCTCATACAAATTTAAAACATTAAAAATCTCAAAAACGCCAACAAAACGTTTTTCGTGTTTATCACAAAACTTCAAATAGTGGATAATTCTACTTTTGATACTATACGACTCAATTAATTATAATATTAACGGAGAGAGCAGTATAATCAGAGGTTCTCAAACTGGGTTCTGTGGTCTCCTAGATGACCGCGAAAAACGAACGCAGATTTACACTATTTATTTTTTATAGTTATAGCATTTAAAGTAAGTGACTGAACTGCGTCGTTACCCCCCACCACACCAATATTCGACCACTCTTTCTTTCTCGCACGGTAATACATAGCATGTATATTTTCTGAATACATAATTGTTGGTATTTTTTTTATTCCCAACAGCCTATAAGCAGTCCCATGCCGTGGGTATGTGGAACGCTTGTGCACAGTATTTGGCATCCCCAATTTCTTCAAAATAATATAGATTTTTTCGCGAGCCATCGAACAACTTTAGGGGGAAATTTAAAAAAAGTTTGAGAACCGCTGAGTATAATAATCATGATTACATATATATTTATATATACGTATTGGAAATAATAAGTTTTAAATAAAGGGTTATAAAATAGAGGGCAATGTAGGAGCGATTTTAAAACCACTAGTCCTAGGGCTATCCCTTATCTTTCTATCCGTACTCTACTAGAAAATGGTGAGGTTGAGCAAATGAGTAAGAAACAGTTCTCGTAGAAAAATTCTTTTGAGACAAGCACCATTACGCGTCCATATGATCCACATTAGGAGCGGTAATGGTTAAAATTAATGTTGTAAATGCTTACTAGTTTCATTAAACTTGTCCATCTTAAATATTGTATATATATATTTTTATCATTACTTAAAACAAACCAGTGCGTTTGAAATAATGTTATAATTTAATTAAATTAATTCTTCTCTAAATTTAAACAAGTATGTGTAAACCTTTTGTGCACTCGAAATCATGATTCTTTTTTACCTGGAGCATTCTTTTTCAAGTACGCGATGGCTATAATTAACAATGTATTAAGAGGAAAATCGTATTTTTCACTCATTATGATCGGCTCTATTTTTAACCCGAATCCAACAGCGCAAGTGCCGTTTGTTTTAGTTTCGTTTCGCTCACAACCGCACTGCATCTTGAATATGTACATTCACACATTGTTGCCGTTAGCACTTCGTATTAAATTTTAATATTTTGTATCTATACATATTGTCCCACACTTTGTTCTTAGAATACTACATATAGCCATTAACACGCAGCTTCGAGAATAACAAAACGCATGTTAGTTATGTCGTTGTTTCACAAACTTATAACGTATGTACTGCGAATTAGTTAGTTGAGGTTATTTAGAGTGCCATTCTTAGATTCATATCCGATCGATATCGACAATTTTAGTAATCCAATTGATATCTTGTGTTTCCGTCTTTATTTCGCATGTATTGTTTTTTTTATCTGTAAATATTAATATCAATATTTTATTTTAGTATACGTCTATCTTTAAATTAATATGTAATGTAATTGACTCGAATTTATAATTATATATTTGAAAATAATATAAACATAGTTGACCGCTTAAGAGAAAAATTCATCAAAAATAACGATTAACGTTTAGCATTAGACCGAATGATCAGTGTATTCATAATATTTTAAAAAATAAAACACAATTTGTTTGTACTACTTCCACATATTTACAATGATCAGGACCGGTTTCGCTCATCACGAGCATTATCAACTGATAAAAATACAAACATAACAGGCGTATTTATATAAAATTGAGTGAAAAAATTATAATTAAAATTAAAATTATATAAATACGCCTGTTATGTTTGTATTTTTATCAGTTGATAATGCTCGTGATGAGCGAAACCGGTCCTGATCATTATAAATATGTGGAAGTAGTACAAACAAATTGTGTTTTATTTTTTAAAATATAATGTCTTTCCACCAAGAATTGACAGTTAACACCTTATAAGTATTCATAATAGATCAAATGTCTTGATGAATAATATGATAAGATATGATAAGACAAAAATGTGTTCAATTTTTAACAGCCATGTTCTGTCAGGAGTTGACCATCTAAAAAATTGAAAATTCCAGTAGTATACCACTTTTTTTCAGTAGTTGACCATATCTAAACAGTGGGTTTTATCAGTTGCCTCAGAACTTCCTGTAAGGCCACGATTGGTTGAATCAAGTAGGATATGCTTACATTCACTGATATTCTTAACAATTCTCTTAAGAAATTCAAAATAAAATACTGCATAAGGTGTTGTTTTCAAATAGCCGCTGTGACACACCAGTGACATAAATGGTGATGTTTTAGTTCCTCTATCCGACAAAAGATGGTTTCACTTGTCTGAACTCTACAATTTAGAGCAATCCTGCGTCTACATTTCTTATTTTGGGCACTTTTATTGAAAAAATGTCAGCTATCAGTACATTTACCTTACTTCATTTCAGGTAAAACGTGATATTTTTTAAAGATTGATTCACCTAAGCATACGCTGGATATGGCATGTACAGTTAAACCTTAGCAGTTAAATGATGGTGGATAGTTTGAAATCTTGCGATGAGTGATAATGCCCTACGTTATACCTAATTCTCCATACTTCATCTTCATTCACAGGTCAGTTTATGTGTCGCAGAATACTTCTTTAAAAAGTGTCGACCCGTCCAGATGCTTTTACAGTTAGTGTCTACGTCTTCATAGGTTAAACAGTGCATATAACCGTTTTAAAGAGCAGGGCCCTAGCTTTCTATGGACGCTTCTAAATACTATGATCAGTAACAGCTACAATAAGTATGACGAAGTTTTTAATATAGCCAGATTTAAAAAAATATGTGCAGGGGTTTCTGTTCATAGGCATGTCTAGAATTCTCTTCCACCCATCCGACTACCTAACCACTTGTCCTGCCCTAGCCTTAATCTTCTATCCTTAATCTCTTCAAAAAAGAGAAGTTGAACAAATGAGAAACAAGCTCTATTAAGAGACCATATGCTCAACAATGAGAGCAGTTATGGTAAAAATAAAAGTCGTATATGCTCATAAATTAAGTTAGTTAGTAGTTGTTTACCCAAATGACTAGTATGTAAAATTATTATATACGTTATTTTCTTTGAAATAAACTTGTTAAAAACTCTTCAATTATACGCTCGTAATAAAACTCAGTTTTCTTCCGGGTAAATCAGCGTTTCCCCGTAGCGGACAAGCATATCGCGTGCCACGACTCACTTCAGCTTATTCCATTCAATTCAACAACTCACTCTCTTATTGACCTCAAACGCTTTCTTTTCTTTTATAATAACACAAATTATTTTTCTTTCCTATAATTGAATAAGGCAGCCGTTTTACACGTCGATAAAACAGTAACAGAATTTTGTTTTGACATGTTAACGCGTCGTTGCAAAAAAAACTGCGTTTATACAGACAACACAATTTGTAGTACATTAAGCACATGGTTCTATAGACGAGTGGTTGACGCTTTTGGGTGAGCACACTATTCAATTGCGGTGGCCACTGGTTCAAAAACCGAAGGAGTTTTCAAAAATCTTTCACACTTAGACTTATTAGCATATAGTGAAAATAACAGAGCGTTCAAAATAGTTTAAGGCGTCCTGTCGATAGTTATAACTCACAGAAACTCTTTAACTATTTAACAAATCATTCTTTCTTTTTCTGCACAGTATAGTGCACGCTTACATGTCTTGAGTAGTTTTTCTTGTTCATTTGTAGCAAAATTTTGAAATACAATTTAACTTGTTACACTGCATAATACACTCCGTAAGAAGGGTGGGACGTCGTAATAGCCGGTTTTATATTCAAGCGCTTCCACGCGCAAGAAAGAGTTTGTGTGACCTCGTCGTTTTAAATCGAGTTGTCGTTTTTAAGCACACAAAATACCCGATTGAGTGTGGAACGCCTTTGTATAAAGCAGCCTATTACGACTTCACATCCTTTTTACGGGTTCAACGTTGAGAAACTTAGAGTATGCGGTAATCTCTTATTATATTGGCCGCTTGACCAATAGTTCTTTACGAATATTTTTATATTGATATACGTTGTACACACTGTGAAGAGTATCATTAGATATATTGTTGACTCTGATAAGTCTCCATGGAAGTACAGTTTTTGACGCGAATTGTTTTTTTTCATCTCACATCGTTTCCAAGATTTCTATCATACCTTCAAGCTTAAGAAATACCACTTTTTTAAAAATCATTTTCTCTTTTTTTTATATCCAAGCATCGAAAATGTTTTTCAAACTTCCCGTCGCCGCCCATTTGCCGTAGCGTTTTCTAAAGCCGAAAAATCCAAACTCCCCGGTGGTCTGAGCTGTTAAATATATCCCCGCATATTATGTTTTCAATAAGAAAATCCAGGGTAGTAATTTAGCAACAAAGTTCTCCGGGTTAAACTTTCTTCCCCGAAAACTGCTTCTTACGTTTTTTACAATCATAATTTTATGAACAAACTTCTTTGGGAAAGTTTTGCCACAGAGCGAGGCCTTTCTCGGTATACCAACACGTAGATATTATACTGCGGTAAATCAAATATGGAAATTGTTTTCTTTTTATTGTTGATGGGAAATTCTTTCAGGCTCTGCTATTATTACAATTTTAAGCTTTTCACATTGAAACTTTTACAGTTTTAATATTCCAGTTCAACCTTTATATACATAAAAGGTTTTAGTTATTTCGACATATTAAGTACATCATTCGAAAGGGTTTCATATAAAAGTTATGTCAATACTTTCAAAAAGAGGTCCGTACAATTTATTGAAATATCAATCTATTTATATATTCAGCCATTTATTGTTCGCTAGGACTGTCACATATCGAAAGTCTCAGGTTTTCTGATAATCAAACGTGAAGATTTTTACGCAACACGGTACAACGGAATGCAGATTTTTTGAACTAAAGATATTGTTGAAGTTTTTTTCGTCAATATTTTAATTTCTAGCTGACATAATTGTAGTTCTTTTCGCACATACAATTTGCTGAGTTTATTACTTGTATTGTGTTAACAGTCCATCCGTGTGCTCGAATGCCTGAAGATGCCGAAAGGCGAAACCCGGGTCGTTAGTGACAAAATACATGGAAGTGTACAAAATCTCAATAATCCAAATATGAATTCTTGGTTGAAAGGAGTTATTTAACTTAGGACAAAACCATCAGGACACTTTTCACGTTCTGTGGGACTGCCCCGAGATGAATGCTGAACAAGCAGAGCTGCTTGCTGTGGTCTGTCATTATACGGGCCCAATATCTCAACCAAGGCCAACTTTGAGGCATTCGATAAGTTTACAACATCATATGGGGATCAGCATATTCTCGATTCCTCTTTAGATTCAACGCGGAGTAGATTAAACTCTAGCGCTACGGCGGACTCTCAGTATACGGATACACAGGAGACTTAATATCACCTAAACTAACTGGCTGAGCAAGTTTTTCTCCATCGCTTCTTAATCACAGTAGTGCGTGGTCAAAAGATCGGTCCCGTAAAGCTCTGCATCGGGTCAAGAACATGAGTAAGAAGTTCGTTTCTTTTATTTATCGTAATTGCGTTATAAAAGGCGGCTGCATACACACAATAGGAGGAGGTGGGGCATCCAAACTGTATTATTAAATTTATAAAATCAGAATAATATTTCGTTTCTTTCAAACACAGCCTGTGTTTGATAGAACCGAAACTTATTTCGTGATTCAGCATCATTATGTCCATACCGTAGAAAAAAAATGCAACATATTTAAACTGGATGCTTGTTAGCTATTTTCTCCACGCTATGTTTTCACTGAGGAGTGGACAACATCGCAATATCATGTCTTCAGAACCAAATGACATAGGTATACATTAACCCTTTGCTCCCTGACAGTACAAAAAACTACCACGTCAAAATAAATCCCATTGAATATATTAGGGTAAATATTTTCCGACTTAATATATGACAGTGCTTATCTGGGTTCGGCAAAACACCAACCACCACGGCACTAAGTTGTAATTGAGAAGTCAGAGAAATTTGTCGTGTGAAAATCGTGATTCATTGAATGTTGAAACCACAATTAAATTACTGCATTTATAATATTCTTTTATGTCGTATGATTGTTGATTTAAAAATATATAATGTAAGTGTGACCTACTGATGAAAAGAGTATGAATTTTTCCCTTCTAATACCTGAATACCTGACGGTACTTATTAGTAACAGTAAATTTTTACTAATATGGGTTTTCAGGAGAGTTTTGAAAAACATCAGCTATTACTTTTAAGACACAAGATACACGATTTACTTAGAAAAACTGTAATGTTTTCTTCAGGGAGTAAAGAGTTAATGAACAGTCAACTCTCACAGAATGCTCTTGTCTCGGGATTTCAAATAAGTTATTTGAAATCCCGTGGCACGCGAGAGATTTTGAACGGTAATCTAATGAGTCTTTTGTAGTCATATATATATTATTTAAAATTGAATTCGAATTGTAATAAATAGCAATTTTATTTTATCAATCATGTATCAGAATTATTTTATTAAATCATGCACTTTAAATGATTTGAGGCATGTCAAAACAAAGAGAGAACCGGTATCGTTAGTTGACCGAAAACATGTAATAAGCGTGGGTGTTCGTGATGCATTTTCTTCTCGAGTTGATCTCGTGTGCTTAATTTCTTTTGGCGTATCGCAATATTACAGAATTTCAAGTTGGACTGATAAAATGATGACTAAAATGGATTTTCAGTGATGCTGGCGGCGATGAATGAATGTGGATCTTTTCGGCACTTAGTTATAGCAGCCTTTGTCAAAGTAATTAATCTTAGATTGTGGTTTTTTTAACGATGGCTTTGGTTCTGAATGGACCACTTCATAACTAGTCATCTGTTATGTCTTTTGCTCTCTCTCTCTCAAATCTTTCACACTCACCCTCTCTGCACCCCCCTACGACATTAATAGTAAGATCTTGATAATATTTTCGATAAATTTGACGGTAACTTGGTGAAAATTCCTTTTCAATATGTATTTTAAACATTAATCAATTTAGTAATTGGTCGTGTTATTGCACATGTCTAAAATTCCCACCCATCCATCTGATCCTGAAATAGGCGGCTGAAAATCCTGGGGCATAGCGAGAGCGATTATCTAAACATTAGTCCTGTCCTTCTATCCCTACTATCTTCTCTCTTAAAAGAGAGGTTGAGCAACTGAGTAACAAGCAGTTCTCGTAGAAAACTTCTGCTGAGATACCTCTATTTGGAAGCTAAATGCTCCACATTGGGAACGGACATGGTAAAAAAATACTATTATCGTTTATATCCTCCTTCCTTCCCTTCATTTTTATGTTAAGAATAGAATCATTGTTTACCTTAGAAATAAATAACGTTTTGCTGTAGTATGAAGATGTGCATTGAAGAAACGTAACACGTGTCACATTTAGTATCACTGTCAGTGAAATAACTAAGTTATCAATTTTAATTCTATGTTAATTTAAGTCTTAATAAATTCATAGTAGGAAAAAATTTCGTATAACAGCAAACGTAATAAGAAATCCAAGTTTTGCAGCGCTTCAAAACTGTTTCATTTTAAACCAATAACAATCATAATTACACGGGAGATTTAACCGCTCCGAAATGTTGTTTCACGGAGTTTTCATGGTTTTTATAAGAGAGTTTAGTAGGTTCTTGTGAAAGCGGACGCGTGTAAAAGCCTTCAACAAACACGCCGGCTTATTTTATTTTCTTTACACAAATATCGTTTTGTTTTATTCGGGGTAGGAATTTTTATTCGTGCCCTCGCATTAGCGGAGCGGCATGAAAAACATGGGACTGAATTTATTATACATTCACCGAATTTATCTTGAAACTTTTTTTATTGAAAAGTTGTAATGCTTTGTTTAATTTTTTACTCTACATTCTATTTTTTCGTGTATTTCAGGGCTGGCCAATAGGTACCGGTTGATTGTGACCGTATTCGCGATTCAGACACATAGCTATAAAATATGCCAAATTATATATTGAATATGTCGGGGTGTTTATATTAAAATTTGATGCTCTAAACTAAACTGTATGTCGCATACAGAATTTTTCGCGGAACTAATGGGCAATCAAACTTTACATTAATAAATATACATTTAAGTTATTCATTCCCTCATTATTTCTTTTTCTTAAGAAGCCTATTTAGACAAAATGTATGAGGGAAAAAGGTGTGGGGGATTTATCGATGACTCACTTTTATGAACATATAACATAAGTTGAAAGACAAACATAATTGACAAGATCATAGTATATTAAGGCTGACCATATATTTCTTTAGGATTATACGAGGCCAAAGTAAGGTTTCTGGCATTCTTGTAAATGTAAAATTTTTAAATTGCTTTATCATATCTTAAGGAATCGTCGACACAAATTGTTTTTTTGTAAGGTGTAGAACCAGCGTAGTTCTGATGTCAGTGGGAAGAGCTTTAACATTGTGAAACAGTATTGCTTCAGATGTCGACATATTTTACGTGGACGCGAAGAGTTCAGACGAGTACTGTTATTTTAAGATAAAATGTTGAGATACATTTCGGTCGTTAGTGACGAACCAGCACCCTCTGTCGATGCTTTAAACTGCATCTTCATTCTTTGTTTTTATTATTCGTTGCATTGCGAAAGCGATAAACATTTAATGTGTCCATATATAAAATAAACTTATATACGAAAAATTTCGTTTTGTGCAATTTTTGTTTAATTATAAAAGGGTTGATTCTCTAAATAATTTTCAGTGAATCAAATATTTCCGACCCAATTAAAATCCCATCTGTTCATTATGGTTCTCCATATTTATCGGTCGCTCACTGGTATCTTTATTGAAAATATTTATTTTTCCGTCACAGGCGTGCGGGAGCTTTAAGCTTTTGTACAAGGTAACTCGTAAATAATATTACATTTAAGGTTGTTTTAGATTAAGTCCTTTAATTTTTTTTATCTTCTTACACGCGTATACAGGAAAGCGCCATAAATTTAGCCCTCCAAAATGCGCAGAAAACATTAATTTTTTTAAGCGATGTGTTTTTGCAAATTAACGTATTTCATCTTACTTTCTTCTTTCTTATCATCCCCAACATGTCGGCAGAAAGAATATTTTTTAAAATTTTTCTGTTTGACAAATTGTAAAGAAAAAGATTCGATAGAGTGAAATTTATTGTCATCTTGACATATATTGAAAAAAAATATGCACATCCAGAAAAGGTTTAAAAAAGTTAATTAATTTCATCTAGTAATAACGGATTACTTCGTATTAAGCTATATACTTTTACTACTTACAAAATATAATCGGTCAGAAAAAATCGTTAAAAATTGTATCATCAACCTTTTTTCAACTATATATTACAATTCAACAAGTTGAATATTACTCTGTTTTAATAAATGTGGATTTAGAGCCAATTAACAGTCACCCGCTTAACAAAACAATTTAAGATGGGTTGATCGTTCATCTGTAGCACAGGTTCCCAAACTTATTTGACCCACTGCCTCCTTTTCAGAAAAAAATACTCACCTTTTTTAAATGAAATAAAACAGAAAAGTGCTGTGTTTTTGGTTAATGGATATATTACCTATAGTGTATAAATAAGATTCGCTGATACTTAAATTGTTGAAGTATTTATTCTATAATCTTATTAATGTTCTGCAATTAATTTTTTGCAATAAAATTTCATCAAAATATTTAAGGAGCTATGAGAGTGATTTTTCAATTTCTAAAAGTTATTTTAGAAGTAATGAAATTATGTATTAAAATAAAAACACATTTATTACAAACAGTAAACTAAAATAAATTTCCATGAGCCTGGTGGTTTGCAATACATTTTCCATATTTGCCTCTATTTCTGTCGGCTGCATCTGCAAATTTCCGCGGTCGATTAGTTCCTTTGTTTGGCTAAAAGACTTATGACTGCACTAAATCCACGTTATACCAAGTATGATGACGAAAATGCACTCAACAATTTTTTCACCACAGCCCCGTAGTCCAGGATAAAGTGGGCGTATATACTTTTGAAACTATAGTTCTTCGTTGCTCGATATTTCAATCAATTCCTCTTCTAAGTGCAATTCCTATTCTTCAGTGTTTTATAATGGGTTTCGGGAATCTCCAATAGCTACTTTTCATCGTAATTCAATAATTTAAGACATCGACTGAGGGTGCTTGATGAAATTTCAATATCAAATTTTAATTATTGAGATTTTGTACACTTCCGTGTATTTTTTCACTAACGAACCGGGTTTCGCCGTTCGGCATCTTCAGGCATTCGAGCGTACGAATGGACGCGAATTGACAGACAGTAAACAGTGTCTAGCTATAAAAAAGGCCACGATGTATCCTAGCTCTTACATGTGCGAATATGTGAGAATTCTAGGTGAGACTAAAGCCTGCTTGTCTCTTCTTCAATCGCTGTGAAAGGCCGTTTATGACTATCCACAGGACGAACGAAAGAGGCTGAAGATGGACAGAGAATCTTTGAGGCATCGTGTAGAGGCCATATATGGTAAAAATAGATTAAAAAATCGTCATAACATACCGGAAAAAAAAGGTTTTATTTTTTACTATCACGTAAACCCTGCTTTGTCTGATTGACAAAATACATATCTACCTTCCTAATACTCGATGAATATTTTAAAAAGTTTAGTTCACTTTTTTTACAAGCACGATGGATGAAAGCTGAATTTTGAATAAAACATCGCACTGAGTAAAAGTTGTTCCATTGCCATGCCGCGGCGGTCTACCCTAAAGTTTCACATTGTTGTAGCACTCATGCTCTGCGCCAGTGACGTGGAAAATTCCTATCAACATAAATAAAATTATCGGCTTGTCCGACATCCTCTGCATAGTTTGAGACACTCTTATCTAAACTGTCGCGCGACAGCTACGTTGTTTGAATATTTCCGAAATATTATCGAAGCAATTTTTTTAAAATTATTCAACAAGTTGAAAAATCCTCGAAATTTGCGACAACACCATCGAAAATAACTCATTTCTTTTATATTAAATTTTTTTGTAAATTTTTAGCGAAATTTATGGAATATTACGAAAATAATGTTAAATTATTAAAGTAGATATAATTTTCATCAATTTACAATTTTTTTTTTCAGTACGTATTAAATTTAATAGACGGGTTTGGGTTTGTAAGGATTGGTATAAGCGAATTGAGTGGCTTGAGAAGAAAAGATTGAGAAAATCGCAGTTAAGACTTCTTAGTCTACCTTTAGTGTTTCTCAAACGCCAGAAGTCATTTATTTTATTTTTTTCATGTGATCGCTGTGGCCGAGTGGTGTTATATCAGTGCCGTTTTGCTCCCACGTTTTGATTCATTAATCGATTTATAACATTGTGTCCACACACTGTACACAGGCACCTTGTGCTCTATTCTCTAAATTGTAATTTAAGTACATTTTCCACATAACTCGACTACTTAAATGATTTTACAACATATGATAAATGATTGAGTTATGGAAAAGGTACTTAACTCCTTAAGATCACACTTAACGCGTTTGTGCAGTAGTTCATCGATATTATCTATCGATTTTCCGTTGCGAGCCTACGTTACATTACACATTAATTTCCATTATATTATGCGCTCCGGTTCCGTGGTGCAGCGGTTAACGTCGTTGGTTACGGTTATGGATGTCTCGGGTTCACGTCCCGGTACGGACAGTTTCTTAAATTGATTTTTCAATCGATTTGTGAATTTCTGTACCAAGCCATGAATGTCTGTGATGTCTGAAATTTCCTCCCACCCATCCGATCCTAAAAAAGGGGCGTAGCGAGATCGATTAGCTAACTACTAGTCCTGTCCTAGCCCTATCCTTCTATCCGACGTTGAGCAACTGAGTAACAAGCAGTTCTCGTAGAAAAAACTTCTGTCGAGATACGTCCATTATAAAGCCATATGCTCCAAATTAGGAGGGGAAATAGAACATAAAATATATAATGCGCAACATCTAAATATATCATACGATGTTAAATATAATAATTGAGTAAAACGTGTGCTTCTTTTTAAATGCCCTAGAGTAGTTAACGTTGTACCCATCACTATCTTACACGGTGTATTTCACAGCAAAACAACGTTATGTGTGTTTCAAATGTTTGCCGGGAATGTCCGAGGAAAAATTTCTCAAGACTTGGTTGCATGCACTCTAGTAGGAAGTTGAGTTATAAATAATGATGTTAAAAAAGAGGGGTTAATAATGTTTTTAGGAATTGCGTTCCAATCGCTTTCCATAGGACGCCGTGAATTCGTTGAATGGCTTGTAATTTGTCAAAGATGCAACCAAGTCGGCATGACCGACGTTGCGGACAGATCCAACTCAAAGTCGTATCGTAAAACGTAGACTTGAGAAGACTTGATAGTGCTAAACTCACATATATTGTGCAGAATGACAGGGATGTCCAAGACGAGACACACGGTATGATTCTATGCGGCCCGGAAATAAGTATAACTTCACCATGTGACACACCCTGGTTTTTGTTAAGTGTCCATAAGTGTCATTAGTGTCCAGAACTGAAATCACCCAGCGGTAACAGCAATAATTCACAGAATCGGCCCTTTCTTGTTACCAAGCGTTCAATAACCGCCGGGTACGCCCGCTGGACGAGTCCATTTTGACGAAAAGGGGTAGCTCCGACGATCCAGGGAGTTTTTTTCAATTGTATTTGTGTCGCCAGTCGATTACGATCCGCCGAGCCGGGCGAGTTGCGGCGGAGGTAACGATGCGAGTTGTTTGGGTTTTGATTTGCGTTGGACTTAATTTCAAATCGTTTGTCGTGCCATTTGTATTATAACTTAAAGTAAATTCAGTTGCTAAGTAAATGTAAATTTAAAATCAATTTTATGTGTTAGAAATTATATATTTGTGTAATGTAAACCACTGCATCTTGGATGGAAAAATAAATAAGTTTTGAACCGGATTTGAAATTGTGTTTGTCTGAGATCACAGCCCTTCCAGGACTCTAGATAACCAGCCGTTCGCCTCTCTTCGGTCCGGGGCCTTCTCACATGTTGTACTATTTTACCATTGTTTTTACCATAAACAAAGTTTTGTGATTTAATTATAAGATGTCAATACTTTTAATTATGTCTTGATTACCGCACTGATCAAACAGACGTAAGTCAACTTTTAACTTTTGCTCAAATTATTCAGGAAGACTTTACTATTAATGAAGAAATGCTCAGTCTTATATCTTACTAAAAGTACTGATATTTTCAAAGTAGTTCAAAACTCCGTTATGAACTATGGAGAATTTGATAAATATTCTTGCTATTGTAACAGATGGGGTCAAAGCTATGGCGGTGAATGGAATCGCCTTTTGTGGATCATTAAAACAAAATAATATTAACCGTCTCACACTACATTACATTACAGAGATACTGCTCCAAGTCAATGCACTAAAGGTATCTGTTTAAAAAATCTGTGACTGTTCTGTCGATAATATTCACGAATAATTTAATTTATGTACCGTATTTATTATTACGGATGCGGCCTTCGGAAAAATTTTAATTTTCAATACTGCGTTTTGCCCAGCCCTAGAGTAATCCATCAAATTCTTTTAAAAATCAAATTTGGATTATTGAGATTTTGTACACTTCCATGTATTTTGTCACTAACGACCCGGGTTTCGCCTTTCGGCATCTTCAGGCATTCGAGCACACGAATGGACTCGAACTGAGAGACAGTAAACAGTGTCTAACGTTTATATAGAAGATACAAATGCGACAAATATTATTTACGAGGTAAGATATTATACGTCTGAGAGCCACCCTGATACCTGAGTTAAAATTTCGGGAATCGCCCTAATCCTTATTTTGTAAACACCATATTAACAGAGTGGCGAATTGCCGCTTTTCAACTTCTTTTAGAAATACCAGTGATTTTACAATTATAATAGTATTGTGGGTTTTGACGGGATGTAATTCGACGAATGGGTAAATATATACAATCATTCCACATTTAGTGACATATGTTAGGTGTTTCAACGTATAGGGTATAATAGCGGAGAATTAGGAAGGTTCAGTTGCTCATTCAAAATTGGCAAGGAATTTAACTGGGCTCTATTAATTTCCAAAATTTCTTGATAAAATAATTTATGATCCCCCATGTTTTTATGCAACAGTTTAACCCCATCATTCGCATTAAACGTATGGTTCTCCATTAGCAAGTGATTTGCGAATGTCGAAGTTTCTTTTTTTAATATAAAGGCAGCTTAATGTTCTGATACCCTTATATCTAATGTACGTGTGGTTTTACCCACATAGAAATGTTGGCAATCATTGCATTGTAATTTATAAATACCAGATTTGTTCTTAAAGTTTACTCTATCTTTATTGTTAATAAGTAATTTGCCTAGAGAGTTTTTGCAATAGAACGCCGGTCTAAGTTATCGTTTCACTCTTAAAGCTTAAAGATCGTTTTCGGTTCTAAAGGATGTTTCTTTTCTTCTTCGGGACAAGTTCATAATCTTTAAATTCTCAAGACTAACTTACATGCTCCCAATTCTTATCTACCAGGCGCGTGCGGTGATTTTATCTCTTTCTCGCACAATCACATGAAAAGTGAAGGTGCAAGCGAGATGCAAGGGCATGCGGCGCATACTCTTGTATCCGTCTTGCTCATCAAATTAGGTTGTGCGATAGAGATAGTGATAAGTCCACCTTACAGCGATGTTATTTATGTGGCTGAAACCATAGCTGAACCATTTTTAGTACCCGGCCATATGAGTCACCGGTTGTAGTGGTTATTCGGCTGATCAAAATGCATTGCCACATTTTCAGCAACGAATTCTTGAGTATTTTTTTCAGTATATTTTTTTCTTGTATAAATTTGTATGTTTATTAACATGTCATATTATTATTTGTCTTGTTCTTTTTTCATTTTTCTATCAGCTGTAATGCCATGTATATTAATTTTTAATTTACAAAAAATTTAAATAAATAATATTAAGTTTTTCAATGTAATATTGATTTTTCTTTATGAGTCTACAATATACCTATACAAAATTTAGTTATTAAATTTATTATTATGCACGTCTTTGATTGTGAATTTCAGTCGCCATCCCTTCAACTTTATACGTATTGGCGAAGTGCGGACAAAGTATTCGCTTCGAGAAGTTTTCGTTGTAAAGCGTCATAATTTAAGGACGAGAGCCTTCTGCTTTCGAAAGGCTCACAAATAATAATATATAATAATACTAAAATTATTGAGCGCTTATTCCATGTATTTTGTCACTAACGACCTGGTTTCGCCTTTCGGCATCTTCAGGCATTCGAGCACACGAATGGACTCGAACTGAGTTCGAGTCCATTCGTGTGCTCGAATGCCTGAAGATGCCGAAAGGCGAAACCCGGGTCGTTAGTGACAAAATACATGGAAGTGTACAAAATCTCAATAATCCAAATTTAATATTGAAATTCCATCAAGCACCCTCAGTCGATGTCTTAAATTATATATAATAATACAGCGCGGAAGAAGTGGATCCTTAGATATCGTTACCGTGCTGTGTGATTCCTAATCAGGCCTGGACTGCCGTTTTATATTAATATAATATAATAACGTGACATGCCCTGATATTTTTGCGAACCTTTATTTGTTTCTTGGAAGGTTGGAATCATCAAGAACGGCATTCGAACACTTTTAATATCGCAATTCTTAGAAATATTTCTAAATAACGTTACTCGGTCAGCCGAGTAAGGGTCATTAAAGAGAGTGGCCAGTATCAGACCGACTAATTGCCTTGTTTGCCTGACAACAGTGGTAGCTATTGAAAAAAGGGAGGGGGCCTGCAACTTTGAAGCTTTAATTTTTGAATTCTGCAGGAATCTGTTTTAGGACGTCTCGGCCGATGGGTGAGGTGGTGGAGGCCTCCGCCGCATCGCAGTCATTATGAATTGTTTTTGTTTGTTTTTGAATTGAACTTAATTAAAATTTAAAATCGTTTGTTGCGTCAATTGTATTATGACTTAAAGGTAAATTCATGTGTTAAGTAAACGTAGACTCAATTTTATATTGTACTGGTAATTTTGGTGTATTAAACCACATCATTTTCAATAAATAAGTGATTAGCCGGACTGGAGCAGTTTTCTGATTGAGATCCTATACATCCTGTATGATGATAACCAAGCATTCGCCCCTCTTTGACCAGGCATTCTCAAATGATTTTCATTTCGTTGAACGTCAGTGAAGTACATGAATACTTACTAACAATAGTCGACGTATCGTATTCCAGCGTTCCCCAAACCTGCGGAGTTCTAGGTTCTCAAGAGCGACATTTTGACTGAATTCAAAATTTTCACTTCATTTACTAAATAATGTTGTACATTTTGAGAATATCTAACCGTCGGGCCTGTAAACGAGTGGTAAATTGTTTGTAAAACTTGTCTTCAGTTGCAGTGGTCTCTGATTCGATATTTTCATTAATTGATTTTTCAAACAATTTATGGATTTTTGTTCGACGGCATGGATGTCTCTGAAGTCTAAATTACTTCCCACCTATGAAACCCTAAGAACTGGGCGTAGCGAAAGCAATTGGCAAACCGTTAGTCTTGTTCTAGACCAAAACAACCTTCAGTTACAAGCAGTGCTATAAGAAAATTTGCAATTTACGAGTAGTCCTAGAAGTCCCAGTCTCTACGAACAAATTGTATGGCGGTTGTACGAAGATCGTCTCTCAACTCCGTTTTTTGTCGAATATTAGATATATTTGAAAAGATTTATTATGAGTTTATTCAGTTTTTCTTTACTATAACCATTATATAATTTACGATTCATCGAAAACCAACATATATGCATGTTAAGTACTCTTTCAAAGTCAGTAAACTACTTAACTCCTAATATGAAATTACACTTGATAACTTATTTATTCCACTGGCTGTGTAACAAGATGTAACGCTTTTCGTTTTTTTAAGAAGCATCTTCGCTATATCACCTCCAAACACTAGTAATTAATTTTATAATTGGTACTTTTATCGTTTTGGTCTTACCCCATCCCCACGTCCATTAGAAGGAAACAAACCCACTCTACTTCTCATTTTTAATTTAGATACTTCTTATAAAGAAGCGAAAGGCGTTACATTTAGTAACACAGCCAGTGGAATAACTAAATTATCATCGTTAATTTAATATAAAAAAACCAAAGTTACCGCTGAATCCGTCAAAAATATCTTATTCCTATTAACATCAAAGATATCACATTTAATTACCCACTATTTCACATTATTAAAATATGCTAGAATTCATCGTAATTAGCCCAAAATATCCATTTCATGACTTCGCAATAAATGTAACGGACCACTCGCCCGCAAAAATACCTGCTGACTGGCCCTACAGCATGGCTTGTAATTATAGGAGGCTTTGCCTAGGTTAGATCCTTCTAAGATTACGCTTTACGAAAAATTTAGCTTGGGCGTCTGTACGATAAGCTTTATTAGGAATCCATATGTTCCACATTGGAGTTGGGAATGGTAACACATAATTGAAGTTACCTGAGCCAACTACTATGGTAGAACTTCTACGAGTTTAGGTCCTATGTAAGTCAAGTAGCCTCATATGAGCTCTCGAGAAGTGAAGTTGGCCAAGTGACAAAATGGTGAAACTTGTTTGTTGAAAGTTTTAGTTAAATGAACTTACATTAATTTACACTTTATTTAATTTTACTTCTTACAGAATAAAATACTTTTGTAGTCTGTATTTACTTAGTTCACTTCACTTTTATGATACTTTGTGACATTTAGAATACCAAATTTTAAAATATCAGATGGCTCACTTCACTTCTGATTGGCTCATTTGATACATGTATTTTATATGTATTTTAGCAATATTAATTGATTGCGTCCCATTGCATTGATGATCTCTGATTTTTTTAGAACCATAAGTAATAAAATTAATGAAGATTTTTCAAATAAGATTTTAAGCTTCTTTTGCTTCATAATATTAATTGATTATTTAATTTGGATTTATTATAAATATATATTTGTGCATATAAACACTATGCTTTGGCATTACATTGCTTTTTACAGTAAAAGTGATTTAATACCAAAGTTCCTCCATCTGTGCTAAAATTTATTAAAGTTATTTCTGGCCGATTCGATAGGACAGTGAAAGCCAAATGCTATTAGTTTGCTTGTCGAACATCATCTGCAACATGTTGCTTTCAATTTGCGTCAATCTGCGAACGCCAAACTTTACCTCAACTGAAATATCAATTTATACACTCAGTCGTAATTATTGATAACAACCACTTGATATGCATTATATTACGATATTTTATATTAAGTCCTGACAATTAAAAAGTGCCATATTTTCATTCGTTAAGTAGATACAACGTGCAGTTGGGTATAGTATTAACTAAGTTTTAAATATTTTTTCTATTTATAAATATTAGTGTTCTCTAGATATTTGTGGGTAATTTTTATTTACAATAATTTAATTTTTATATATATTTGATTTCTATTAAGGCTCTTATTAATTTGTAAGAACTCTAAGCTATTCATTTTTAATCTTTTACTGTTTCCCCGATGGAGTATTACTACATTATAAATTTTATTAACGACCACAATTAGATGATTTGCAAATTCTGAAAAATTATTATTAGTCAGTCATCATTAATATTTGTTGATTCTAACATTCAAATTTCTTCCGAGATAAAAAGCTTGACAGTCTTCACAAGGAAGTCTGTATGTATCATTCCGAGACAATGATTGTTTAAAGAATGATAACCTTTTCTCTAAATTATCTAATAAGATTTTATCGAAGTTATTAATGGCATAAAAAGCTGATTGTATTTGACATATTATACAATGTAAGTAATATTGTTACCGGTATTATTTTTTTTTGTATTTAACCCCTTGCCCAATGAAAAGAAAAAATCCCACTCTTCAGAATGTAATTTATAGGTTAAGAATTAGTATCAATATCTACGCTATAAACAAAAACTTTTCAGTAGAGTTTGTCTGTAGATGCTTCTCAAAGAGGCGACTCACGTGTCACACTTTGTAACACAACTGATGGAATAACAAAGTTAGTAATTTTAATTTCACATTGTTCATCTTCTTAAAACAACCAAGATTAAATTCACGAATAAAAAAAAATGTAACATATTCCATTTACGAAATAAATGTTTTAGAATCGTTGAATATTACTGTTATGACGCATGTACCTGTTGAAGAGTGATTGGTTTGGAGAAGAAGCACTTTGATTGGATTTGGCATTGGTGAAGTTTAGTTGTATGCAATGCGTAGCACTGACTGACTACCTTAACCTCCCCACTACCACAAGTATAAATCTAATTCAGCAGACTGAAACGAATCGAGTAATAGATCGATTTTTTATTTATATTTTATCTAAAATCTTATAAATATATTTTATGCTAGAATAGATACCTTATTATTTAACTGCTATTTTTTTCTCATGATCTCTTGTTTTATCATTTATTAACCTTCTTTAAACAAATAGTGTAGTTTTAACGTTAATAAATTACAACGCTATTATATTTACATTAAAATTACATTTTTTTCAATTCAATTAAAGTATGTTTAATATTTAAAAAGACGCTGAGCTTATTTTTATTTGTTATAAATTGTTAAATGATTTTTATTGGAATAGTTTAAACGTGTAATTATTTCGCGATTGAGTTTTTCTTTTCGCACTTATTTTAAGTAGTTAAACTTTAAATTGTAATAACTATCCACTTCAGACGTTGACGTCACATTCAACTTTATAAATAATAATGCTGCTTGGGCGTAAAACTCACTTTAATATGGAATTTTATAGATCGTTATGATAAAATTTCTCAACCCTCTCGACGCTAGTTCCCATTGTTGGTATTACTAAGCTTAACCGCCTTGCGGGTGACTGGCATAGTAGCGCTACTATTAAAAAATATTTGCGTGTCATTCAACTTTGATCAAAGATATTTATGTTCGTATTTGTTTCATAAATATCTCACAATACAATGTTAAATTACGTCAAATTTTTCATTATATTTGTCGTGGATAATTTCATTTGTACCATTGTAATGTATTTTTTTCTGTATGAAGGAATGTCTTGAATAGTTTTATCATATTATAGCACTTAAGTCTTGACATCAACGACTTCATTATCACCGAGAAAATATCATACTTAGAGCCCTATTGTGAAACCCCACTAATCACAAGAGAAACGATGAAAATTGTTATCTTTTTATCTACCATTAGACTTGGTTTTGAGTCATCAACGAAGAAAAATAACAGCCATTTTGAATAGCCTGTCAAGATTCCGTAAACTATAATCATATTTTTAACATTTGAAATTTCAATTATATAACCGCAATAAAATCAGCTTGAGATTATGCATGTGACCTTCTAGCAGAAGGTCTGTGCGCTCGTCTTCAAATGATCATGAAAGTCAGTAGGGACTATACGAGTCAAAGTAAACTCTTCACGCTTAAAAGCACATGAACAGTTTGTGATAAAGATTGAATTCTTTTGTTTATTAAGCGTTTTTCTTTGTTCTGTTCCCATCCAATGTCTCCAGCTGACAGAATCTTTTGTAAAAGACTTTGCATAGCCTAAAATTCATATGTGAAATGAAAGAAAGCATAAGTAGGCCAAAAACTAGCCTCAGCATAGCGTTATTCTCCTGTGAGTTATATAGTTATGATATTTTAAAATCTGAAAGCTTGATGTCGGCACTCATATTAAATATTATATTGACATTGGTGCAGCGCGACAAACATGTTAACAACTTGATGCCTGTATTTTGACATCTCACTAGTTAAATTTTCACAATGAGTTTGCCAAAGCGCGTCTAAGATTAGTATGCAAATTTGTTTTATAACGCACCTTCATAATAAACCCAAACCCCCCGCGATTACTTTTCATATTAACGACGTAAGGGGCTGCAAGCACGACAAAATATATTCTAATATTGAGATTTTTTACCTTCAGTCGTATAGCCTTTCCTTCGGTGGCGTTAGTGTAATTTTTGTATATTTTCTTTGCATATATCAGCAATAAAGATATGTTTTACATACAAGTTTAACTAATTTTTGTTTTTTATGTTATTAATTCTGCTTCTAAGCTTTGTTGGTCGCTATAAGTGTGTTAAAAGTATCGTGTAAATGATTTTAGTTTAAATCTCAACTACATACAACGAAATTTTTAAGTGTTAGATTAGAAATAAAAACATGATATCATTTGCGAGAAAACGGTTGAGAACACTTTTAAATTAAAATGATAGTCTAGATCAGTTTAAATTTTCACAATATAATAATTGTTTTGTCTTTCAACTAAATTATGTATTATGATTTAAAATGAGCTTACGTAATACATTATCCTTGTAAGTATTTTTATATATTTCGTTGTGCTAGAAAAAATGCACAATGTTTCGTTACAATCTTTTATGTTGTTGATTGGAATTGTTGTTTTATATTATACTGCACGTTGGAGGCGGGAGTTGTTTAAAGGACTCATTCGAAATGATTTTTAATTAAACTTTTAACATGAATATACTTTTGGACCTATAATGTCGGTTTTGAACAGATTTACGGTATTTTTCACTCAGCTTTGTACTTTCCGACCGAGCTTGACTAAGTTATTTTGTACTGTAATATGAAAAAAACCGAGCACAGAAATTTGAATATTTCACTATTTTTTTTATTTCTTTATATGCTTTATATGTAAAATGAGTTTTATTCATCACTTTTAAGGTGTTAACTGTCAATTCTTGGCGGAAAGACATTATATTTAAAAAAAATAAAACATAATTCATTTGTACTACTTCCACATATTTATAATGATCAGGACCGGTTTCGCTCATCACGAGCATTATCAACTGATAAAAATACGAACATAACAGGCTCATTTATATAAAATTGAGTGTAAAAATGAAGGTATATAAAACTGATGGTTCATGAACTGAGGCAAGAAAATACTGATTAGCAAACAAATTATACATACATCAAACAAAAGAGTTTACAATTAAAATGTTATTGACCTCTTACAAATCATTAAATACTAATCTGACATCACAAATATAGCTACATTAAAAGTCCATTTAGCTGAACAAAAAAAAAAAAAAGTTTTATCCAAACGTAATAATTAATTATTTTTGTTTTTATTTTCAGGTGAGTGTGCTACAACTTTTGAAACCTTCCTATTGCATTTAACTCTTTGGCATACGAGTTGTGGGTAAGGTAATTATGATAATTGAGAGATGCAAAACTAAAAATAAATATCTGTTGACACCATTTTATGTTATTACAATCAATCATAACACAGTCATGTATGTCATATTGCTATGCTAAGTTTCTCGCTTTAGTTAACGAAAACCCTACAGCATATAGATCGTTAATCAGTTCGTAGGGGTCGATTACCACTACGAATCAGTGTTGCAAGCCACGTCCAGTCGCTACACATTATCACTCTTAGATGCTGCGTTTGTTTACGTATTGTAAGATTTTCACACCGACCACACGCATGTATGTAATCTGAGGAATCGAGACATCTACACTTTTCTCAGAAGAGATGGCATTTCGCCATTTGATAATGCTAGAACGACTTCTATGCATATCTGAGTTGATTAAAAGCAGACTCTGCCATGTCCATATGGATTAGAGGTCTGCACGGGCCCGGGCATGGCCCGTGGGCCTCTACCCGGCCCGCCCCGTGGGCCGGGTACGGGCGGGTAGAGACAATTGATAGTCGCGCCCGGGTAAGGGATTTGTTCTCAGAAAAATATTTCGGACTATTTTCGGATCATGAGTATTCTTGATAACTAAATACTGTTGATAACAAAAAGGCAAAAAATAAAATAATTTATTACGTTACGAATATCTTTTATTTGATAAGTATGGAGACATCATTTTATATTTTGGTAACCTGAAACTGAGCTCATAAAATTGTTATTGATCCGTGAAACAATGCTTCGTTCATTTAATCATCACCGATAGTAAGTTTACATAGTTCGTAAATGAATAAAGCGTGAAATTCAGTATCTGCTTTCTATTCGTTTTAGATAGTCGACTGTTAATTGTGCCGAAAAGTTCATTATAAAAAAATACGAAAGATTCGTTAAAAATGAGTTCCAACGATATAAAGAAAATGTTGAAAAGTGGTGATTGTGGTGATGTGTGGAAATCATTCCGTGAAATAATAGATTTTTCTACATGTGAAAAAGTTTGATAGATACGTTAATCAATTTTATGCTACTGTATTTTTTTTTAAATCGGGTATTTTTCGGGCCGAGATATATAAATTTAGGTTTCGGTTCGGGCTCGGGTAACAAGTGTGGTATTAAGATTCGGGCTCGGGCCGGGTCGGGCCTGATGTGAACGGTCTTGGGCCGGGTAATTTCATCAAATTTCGGCCCGTGCAGACCTCTAATATGGATACATACAGGCTCTAAGGTCCGGCTCTAGCATTTAGGATCACGTGATCCATACTGTTACATACACGGTATCTATACATACTAATACACTGACACGCTCTATATTTTATACAGAAAGCTTATCAGTAAAGTAAAAAGTCCAAAGCTATACCGGGTATACTCTACTATGTGTTCCATTGTAATAATGTAAACATAGCAAAGTAATTAGTTCTATAATAGTTCTTGTAGAACTAAAAACTTATATTTATACATTATTTCTTAACAATGCATATTTCGTAAGATATGTATGTGGAATTTGTCGAAACCGACTTTACGGAGAAAATTACAACTATGGAAAAAGAGTTTGACCAAAATTTAAATCATGTTTCCTTTTTTTACATCGAAATTTTAAATATCGCTTGTCATAGATGCACGCGCACAGTAATAAACGTGACATGCTTTAGGGCAGTATGCCGATTTGAATTAACAGATATGACATATGTCAAATTTGCCTTCAAAACCTTTATTCATCAGGCTATTGATATTGAAAAATGTTATTCACTGTGTTTTTAGTGCGTATACATGTGCATTGTCCATTAATGATTGTTATTTTTAACTGTATCGTTGTCATGCTATGAAGGAAGTTGATAAGTAAATTTCAGGATAAATTTAGTTCCACCGTACGACAACCTACTTCCGATAAAACACTAAAAGCTTTTCTACAAACTTTAGCAGCGTGGTAAGGACTTTTACGGTATCTGTAGAAGTTGCTGTATTTTTACTTTTAAGTGCTCATTAGGGCTGCGACCGCTACGCCACACTCACAGGAAAGCATCTTCTGGGGGGTGGGAAATTTTTACCTTTTTACAACGTGCTATTTCGAGGAAACCAGCTTCCTTTTATTGGTATAGTTTTATTTATAAAATAAAGTTAACCAACACAGTGACACAGTTGTTAACGTTCTACGCTTCAATTCTGGATTTTTTCGTTCGAATCCTGCAAATTTGCCTAACAATTATTTCTCAATTTGTTTTTTTCCAACATGGGATTCAGGCGTATGGGCGCCTAAGCAATGCGGTCCCATTTTATGAATAGGAAACTTCCAATATTCATAAATATTTCGCTATTCATATATTTTCATAAAAATGTTTCAACTCTTTTACAAAACTGAATTTATGATGTATTCGTGTCTTGCTATACCCTCATTTTATAGCACGGACATTGTGAGCAACAACTAAATAAAAAAATATTTTCCAGACATCTGTTATTGACGGATTGTTCCCGAATTGCTAATTCGAATATACTTTTTATCTCCAAGGTAATAAACTAATTATTGATAGAATTGACATTTACTTAGTAGAAGTTCATTAAAATAGAGTAAAATATCAAAGTATTTAGCTCTACAAATTTTTATTAGGTAGTTAATAGCTATTTCAGCTTTATGCCATCATCAGAACTATACTTAAACTTATTTTTAAAAGCTATATATACCGCTTAGAAGAGATAGACAATATTATGTCATTTCACGTCATAATATTTGCTTAAAATTGAATTATTCAAGTTATTAATTATGTTTTTAGAAAAGGAGCTTGATGTTATTAATTAGTGTGTTGTCCTATTGCAATAAACTAAAGTAAAATAGTTGAATACAATTAAAAAATATTCATTGAATATATTAATCATTTTTGTTGTGAGTTATATAAATTTAAATTAACTTTATCCCACATCGATATCTCAATCATTTGACTTTGCACTGAATTCAGCTCTGTTTTAATACGACCCTTATTTTACCGATCACTTCCTTGAAAGTAAAGTTGTAAAACAAAATTGCCTTACAATACGTCATATTCTAACTTTCTACCTTCATCCTCAAATCATACAATACATATTGTATATTCGATTCTAAACTATCCTAAACGCCAAACCATAAAATGTACCGGTGAGCGAAATTAAGAAATTACGAATCTTTAATTCGATTATAGTTCTGTTATATCGAAATATTGAAAGACAATCCTAGGCGCTTAAGGTTTTTATGAAGTGACGAATATTTGGGGCTTAGGTTACTTTTAAAGGCGGAAGTTTTAGTGTCTTGAGTTAAGGATAAAAAAAAAAACGGTCGAATAACTAAGAAAGTACAGCATATTTTACATTTACAATTATACAGATATGTAGGAACTTTCATAGAGAGTCGATTTATAGTAAAAATGTATTTAGAAAAATTGGCGTTTAGTATAGATTAGAAATGAATTATTATTATTATTCCATGTCCGCTCCCAATGTGGAGCATACGGTCTATTGATGGAGGTATTTTTCTACGAGAACTGCTTGTTACTCAGTAAGGCAACCTCTCTTTTTTTTCGAAGAGAGTAGGGATAGAATGATAGGGCTGTGACAGGACTAGTGGTTAGCTAATCGCTCTCGCTACGTCCCGTGAAGATGGGATGGGTGGGAGGGAGTACTCAGACTACGAACAGAAATCCATAAATCGATTGAAAGATCAATCTATGAAAACCGTCCGCACCGGGAATTGAACCCGAGACATCCGTAACCGTAGCCAACGACGCTACCAACTGCGCCACGGGCGCCGACAAAAGAAATGAATAGACTATGTATAAAATGAATTAAGGCTTACCTAAAATTTAATTGAATATCAGTAATGATACAAATAAGTTGTTGATTAATTGGCATTTATTTGTAGAACACTACTATAATAAGACAAAATATCAAAGTATTCAGTTCTACAAAATTTATAATAATTCTATAGTTATCCACTAACTTATTCAATACTTTGATATTTTATCCCGGTACAAATAAAGTTTTCATGACATGGGTAAATAAAAATGTTCATGTACAAGTAATGTGGTATATATTTTTTTTATTTAACCAGATATAAAACCATTTTAACGACCTTATTTTATGTGTTCGGTATATTAAGAAAATCGAAATTGGGATGCCAAACGCACTCTTTGATACTCGAAAATAAAATCATATTAAAAGTCCTGCGACATCATATTTAGGCGGACTATAAAACCAATTTAGCGCATCGTGAAATATTTTATCGAAAGGCTCCTCCCACTGTGCTGATATGCTTTCTGGGTATGGACTTTTTTTTAAATGACGCTCTGCTTGGTATACTCAATTTCTTTTTATATTGATATCGTTTCCAATATTTATTGCGATTTCTTTTTTTCGATAATGACTGCTATCTGTCATTATTTAGTTGTCAAGTTGTGTGGAATATGTGTTTCTAATGAAGCATATCAAAAAATGTTGTTTAACAGTATCTCATTCTTTCTATTTGTAGATAGTAGAAGTTATGTGAGGAGCTTGGGATCAAACGGGCACAAATCCGCTTTTGAGAAAAACAAGATATCGCTTATTAAAAGAAAAATTGCGTTTTCAACGTTTCTCAAATTCTCGTAGTTTCCATGCAGTTAAATGTCAAAATATGAGTTTTTGTATAATAATTGACCAAATATAAATCAGCCAATAGCGTGCTTGCATTTTTCAGCTATGACAGCTCAGTCAGCCAATCCAAGTGAATTATTGCGCCGTCAATGTATGGTTTTAAATGTTTTTTTTTCAATATTGCTAACAATATTGCAAATTTATATCCTTCTTCGATGTCATATGAATAGATAAGGAGAAATTCGTTTTTTTCGAAAAATATGCTTGACTCTGTTAAGGAGAATGTGAATTTGGTCATTTTTGATCCCAAGCTCCTCATTTAATCGCGCTCTCTTTATATCCATCTCATTATAATTAAACTGATTTTTAGTAAATTGCTTAACTTTTATATTTAAATGGGGTAAGATATGAATGATGATTTAAGACATCGACTGAGGGTGCTTGATGGAATTTTAATATCAAATTCGGATTATTGAGATTTTCGTGTGCTCGAATGCCTGAAGATGCCGAAAGGTGAAACCCGGGTCGTTAGTGACAAAATACATGGAAGTGTACAAAATCTCAATAATCCAAATTTGATTGAAGGATGGGTTAGAAAAAGTCGACTGAGGGTGCTTGATGGAATTTCAATATCAAATTTGGATTATTGAAATTTTGTACACTTCCATGTATTTTGTCACTAACGACTCGGGTTTCGCCTTTCGGCATCTTCAGGTATCTCTGGTAACTCAGGTATCAGTGTGGCTCTCAGACGTATAATATCTTACCTCGTAAATAATATTTGTCGTATTTGTATCTTCTATATAAACGTTAGACACTGTTTACTGTCTGTCAGTTCGAGTCCATTCGTGTGCTCGAATGCCTGAAGATGCCGAAAGGCGAAACCCTGGTCGTTAGTGACAAAATACATGGAAGTATACAAAATCTCAATAATCCAAATTCAACTTGATTTGTTGTTAACAATCATTTTAATTGTATGTAACGGCACCTTCTATCTGCAACGATGGAAGTGGGAAAAAAAAATAACATTAGAGATGAAGGAGACTCAAAGAATTATGACGCTGACGCGCCTTAGGACTTAATGCTCCATCAAATTGATATAAAAAAAAACGGCAATATACTATAAAAAATTTAAACGAAAATAAAGAAAAAAATCCCTACGAATACTGATTGTGGGGAGAAATTTACAATAAATTAGTACATGTCTGTAGTATGTTAAAAGAAGACTCAGAAATGTTTCTGATCATCAAAAAATTATTTTATTTATATTTTTGCCTGGGTCACATAACTGTGTTTATTTATGCTGAGAAAACTGCTACAGCATAAAATCAGTCGAAGCCCGTGCGTCTCCCTGCGGTGCGGTTTACGAGTGATTATGTTTATAGCCGGTACTCTTTGTTTGGTACGTTTCGTTACGACGTGAATAAATACTGTGTTTTTACTTTCTGCTTACTGTGCATTAAAAGCTTTTGTTTTCGATTTTACGACCTATGACGCATTTAAAATTGAATTAAACGTTCCGATTCGTCAATATTTCCCCCTACCCCTTTTGTTAAAACCAATAGTGTCATTTAAAAACGAGTACACTGTTTTTTTTATTAAACAATTTTTGTTCATTCTAAGTTGAAAAACTCATTCTGTTCTGGAGTTGTATAATTATTGTCATAAGTGAAACTTCCATCATTCCACATTTTCAATTATTAATAATTTATAGGAAGGTTTTTCATACTTAGATCTCCCTACAGTCTTAATACATATTGTAAATAATAAAATACACATTCATAGAAATTCCCATATAAATCACTATTTCCAAAAAACATGCAGTTATTTAAATGAAATACATCTTAATACAGAATTAAAATTGATAACGATGTTATTCTGCTGGTTATGTTTCTAATGTGACACGTGTTTTACGCATTTGACAAGCATCTTCCGACTTACTATATCTTAAAGTTATTTATTTCTAAGGTAAACAATGATTCTAAATGTTAACTTAATCTTACCCAATGTCTAAGGAAATAGTTCGACCCCACTTGTAAACACAATTGATTTTCTCAAGACTATTGTAAAACTTTCGGCTTTGACTTTTTTAGAATGATGTTGATAAAATATGGCTTACAATTAAATGCACTTTTGTTTAGATCAAATTCACTTTAATAAAAATAGTTTTCACTTATAACAAATACTTTCCACAAAAAACAAATTCTTTCACTAAAAATAAAGTGATCTCACATAATAAAATACATTTAAACATTGAAAAAATATATTACACTTGCGAAAAAATATTTTTCACTCAATATAAATACTCACAATTTGAAACCGATAGTTGCACGAAGCTGTAATGAAATGTCACTTATTTTTCTATCCTCTATTATGCCGTCTATATTGTCTTTGTTCCGTGCATTAAAATACATTACACAAACCAAACCAGATCAACCCTAACATAACCTACTACAACTTAACTCACTTTGTTAAATGAATCCGTGACTAAGTGAAAACTATTAAATTCAAAGTTTGAGTGTACTAAGTTAATACTATCTAACACAAAGTGCAATTATTTATAACCCATAAAATATGCACATGTGATAATATGTATATAAGCTTTGGTTTTGACAGCTAGTATCCTTGAAATTTTCTACTTAACCGACCGCAGAATGCAAATTTTGACAACTCGTCTGATGTGAATGTCTGAAAATGGTTCATTCCTTCCCATCCACCTTCTATTCGATCACGAAAAAAGATTAGCTAGCTGCTATTTTTTCTTTACCATCCTTAGATAGAGGCTGAGTAACTGACTTAAACATTCAATCAGTTCTCGTTAAGCACCTTCCGTTGAATTTCTTGATTACGAGTCCATAAGCTACATTGGGGCCGGGGAAAAAAGTTTTAATTAATTAAATGATTTTTTGCTATTTTCCGAAAAGAAACATTTTTTAATGTACGCTATCGATACTAAAGAATGTTTGTATTACCCGAAAACCACCCATTCCGTTGAAACAGTTTAAAGTTTTTCATTACTGTGGTACATTCTGAAACTGGGATAGCAATTCTCGACGCCTTTAGGTATATCTTTTTCTAAGAGCACCTGCCCGCGGCTAAATAATAGCAATATAACGACTGATACCTCGTATAGCTGGAAAATTTACCATACACATAAGGATTTTGAATCCTGTTAGTTACGTGTATTATTTGCAAAAATAAAAATACTGTGCGACCAATCAGCTAGTACAATATTGAATTTGAATATTTTAGAAATTTTCGTGTTTGTTTGGTTTTTTCCGAATTATTCTAAAAAATAAGTAGTCAAATAAAAATTATTACTTTACCGTAAATGGCTCCTCTTCCCGACTTTCAATGCTCCATCAAAACATTCCTTCTCTTTTTTCTTTTAAATTCATCTAATACTCTTATTGGAAAATGACTACTAATGGTATGAAGTGCTTAAATGAAGATTTACTGTGCCGGACACATCATCCATGGGTAGGCTTTCAGACGAGCCGATACGTCATGCGATCTTAACGATAATCAATCGCAGAAAAGCTGCGTAAAAGATCGGATTTCAGCAATGAAAAATACAAATTAATACGAAAAATAAAGCGCACTAAAAATGTAGATTGAAAAAGATGTTTTTTTACCACTCTCCATCTCACCTTTCGTCAAGAAATATTATAACCCCTCGTCTTTTACGATAGGAATTTATTATTGTTTTCACGAAATATTTATTTGAGTTATTTTATAGTTTCACATTTTATACAAAACGATTTCACAGATAATCTATTTTCGATCTTTTAGGGCAGTGGCATATTTGGATACCAATTTGATTAGATACCAGAAAAACATAATGTAAATAAAAAAAACATTCCTTTCTAAATATTGTACTAAGGGCTTTGTTTCCAGTTATTTCCTTTAGCTGTATATCCTGCTGTTTTGTAATTTATCTAGCGATCATGTTTGGAGGCTTTCCAGAAGATCTTGGCAGTGACCGAACAGAATAACGATCCAGGATATTTTTTTTATCCCCCTACTCAACTGGAAAACTAAAATTAACAGACGAAGGTTTTATTTTACTCGAGTATTTTACCACTTGTATTAAATATACTTTTTATTACAGCGTTTCATGCTACACATATTGTTGCTCAGACCTGTAGAATAAACTGGAAGAAATTGTTTGCGAAGTGCATTTAATATTCACGGAATGAATATTCATTACATTAATTATATAATGTCGTCGTAGCCGAATCGGTTTTCCTTCTACCCTGTTGCTTGACCAAGGGTACATGAATACTCGAACACTTCAATTTATTGGTTATTCAATAGTTTTATAGGCATTTATTATCTCTTCTTAACCACCATGTTTAATTATGAAAGTAGTGCGTAGATAGAACGTATATCTAGTTAGTTGTCATATAAGCCATTAATCATTTGGTTCACGTCACTTGTAAATATTACAACAAAAACGGGAGATAAGTTAAATCACATAGATAGTTTTCATTACCATGTCACTGCTAATATGTGAAGAATGCATATTGCCTTTACAACAATACCCCAAATTCCAAAATCGGGTCCAATAAAAATCCCGTGTATTGAATTCACGTAGGTCAGGGTAAAACTTTGCATATAAATTTTGTATAATTGGGACTAAGCGAGAACTACTTATGTTTTATAAAACATCACAAAAATCCTATGACACATGCTTGTCCTCGATAATGTTATTATTTTTTTTATTGGTAAAACATGCATTGTTTTATCCGTGATGATATCCAAAAATTCATTCGAGGAATTAAACTCCAGATATCAAAAAGCAAAACGTATTATTTAAACCATGCAGCACTTCCAACGTGCAGCACATAGACTTCTAATGGAGTAGACGTCGTTCTACGGGAACTGTATTTTAATCAGACGCTCAACCTGTCTTGTTTGGAGAGAGTAAAGATTTATGAAATTTATAAACAAATGACTTAAAGATAACAATCTAATCGCTCTCACTACGTCACATTTTTGGAATCGATTGAGTGGAAAAGGATGTTGTCCGATATCCAGACCTTTGAACATAAATCCTTGAATGGATTGAAAAACTATTATACTTTATTGGTCATCATGCACCTCAAGTTTGTATAAAGTTATTTAGACTAGCTCAACATCATTAAAAAACGTATTTCGTGCCTCCTGTAAAAATTTTCTGTGAGGTTTACACTAGGGCTTCCGATCCCGGTCAATTATTCATTACCATAATCCCGGGATTGTCTTATTATCAATTGCAGTATTTCGAGATTCACTATAAATGCTAAAAAACAATTCATATATCAACTTAAAACTATCTGATTAAGTAAATGTGTACCTCGGCTTGTCCATGTACGTATGTTTCTATAAGCTTTACTATATAGCAGAAAATACATGTAAAAATCTGTCATTCTGTATGACCGTATTCTGTTGGTCACAAGAACTCCTCCCAAACGAACAGTAACGATGTGAAAAATGCACATGTCATTCTGGCTGCAATTTCTAGGCCAACTGTGCTATTTTTATAGCACCGTTTCTTAAATAGATGGAGGACACTATTTAATTTAGTCAAATTTAAAGACATGTCCTCTTTTTGGATACAATTTGGTAAAACTTACCTTAAAAATAAATAAATAAATAAAATATAATAGAATATAAAGCTGTCATTGTTTTTTTTTCTCTTTTTCTATAAATGTTCAAAAAAACAAATATTAAATCTTAAATACTTTCTGATTGAAGCAATAATAAACAGAAATTGAATTATAATTGTACAATTTTACATATGAAATTACACTGTATAGCCAATCCCAGGATTGAGAAATTCTAAATCATCTGCGATCATAAAAAAGTTCCGGGATTGGATGCCCTAGTTTACACCCATTTGGCTAATCAAGGTCGATATGAAAGTGTTCATATTGCGATTCGAATCTGCGGATACCGCAACCGAATATGACTAACGCCAATGAGCGTTGACCACTCGGCAAGAGAACCAGAGAAAAATGAAAATTTTTAATTCCCAAACAATCTATTCAATTATTCGGAAAGCCTTTTTTCGCCGGGCCAGCCAATATTTTATTCCAAACACATTTTTTATATAAAACACACTGCCTATCGAAAATATCTATCCGGGCATCATGCATTAGAAAAGGTAGCAAGTTTATCTTTTTATCTCTACAACTTGTGTGAGCCCATCACCGCTGTGCTTTGAGCGCGCCTCAAAGCTTATCTCCCCGTAAGAAGTTTTGTTTTCTTATCCCCTGGCAGTGAAGTTCTCGCCGTGGACTTGAGACAGTTTGTTTTGCTTACAGCGTCTTTGAAGAAAGGTTTCTTCAGTCGATACGGGAGTTTGTTCAAAGCAACAAATACAACAGGTCTTTTGTTTGTGATTTAATTCCGAGATAGTCGCGTATAATTTCTTAGCTTAAAGATATTTCGACGTAGCTATCAATTGCAAGAGAACTTTCCGCTATTTTCGTTATGTAAAGATAACATGTTTTGGTTACAATGTTTCTTTACGTATTTGTATGAATATGATAAAACTGTGTTTTTGTAAATATTCCAAAACTTCCTAATTATATTTTTTATATTAAAAATTAATCGTATGAATTTTTTACACTTCTAATCCTCGCTTCATAGTTTAATTTAATTTGTTTTTGACATGTAACATGACGTCAACTCAATACTACCACTAAGTTACTTGTTTTTCAATGTTTTGAGATAGCTATTGAATATGAGTACATTTCCGTATTTAAAAAATACTAGAATTACATAAGTCAAAAGTAAATGGCATTTTTTTGTTTGAATTACTGAGTTTGAGCATTTTGCAGAAAACAACAAGAATGTCATTTTTAGTAGTAATCTCAAAAACATTGAAAATTACGTTACTTGTATTATCGAGTTGGCGATGTGAACTTTACCAACTAATTATTAAAAATTATGGTAGTAAGTTCATAAAAATGATTTACCACATTTCTAATAGCAAATGGCCAATTCATTTATAACTTGATTTTATTCACTCAATTTCTTCAATGGATATTTTTTTATTCTTCTGCAACTTTTATAATAAAATATACTTAAAATCTGAATCATTCGAATTTACGTTCCGTTACATTAACGTTCCGGGTCTTGCCATTCGGCATCTTCAGGCATTCGAGTACTCGAATGAACTTGAACTGACAGTTATTAAATAGTTTATATCTACCCCCATTTTTTAAGATATAGTAAAGGGTAGGTGGAAAAAAAATTAAGACGTTGCAAACGTCCCATGAGTTGTAAACAATCGGCTCGGGACCGGCATTCACTTGTTCAATTGTATGTCCTTTTATCTAGATGTATTGAAAATCTACGATGTGTTAATCCCAGACTAATCAATTATGATGTATCCCCAAAGGTTTGAATATCAATCAAATATTTTCTTTGAATTTATAGAATCGCGCATGCGTAGCTTTCAATATTTTACGAGACGAATAAAAAAAAAACAAATTGAAAAATCACTGCACGTTTTGAATATGACAAATATTTATTATTATTTTTCACTCGTAACAGTCGTAACCCACTAGCAAAAACCTTTTTTTCTGGTTATAATAGAATGAATATAATATTGGGAATAACAAATATTACCTCGAAGAGGAATTATTGTTTTCACGTATGTTATACCAGTGATGTTGAAACAAATTGATTTAAAGCTATTTGCAAATATTGAGAGTATGTATCTTCTGGTTGATTACAATTACGAGTCCACAGATATTTGACTTCTTAATATACTCCTAGAATGAACTCATGCTTAAAAATTGTTGATCATAAAGATGAACTCATGATTCGGAAAATATACTGGATTAATTTTCACGTTCATTACTGAAGAGCCGCCTTGCATATTCAACAAGAACCGCAAATTGCCCCGCCCTAAAAGCCTAAATAATACTAAAGGAATGTAAATGAACTCATTTGTAGTACGAAATTAATATTTCACTACAGAAATAGCTTTACGATAAACTTGTGTTTTGACGATATTACAGGATATTGCGATACTTATAATGCTTTGTAATCTAGCGTAACTAGGGGTGGCAATACCGGTATTACCGAAACCGGGTTATCGTTATTTTGGCTATTCATTCAATATTGAAATACCAGTAAAACATTTTTCAACCATGTACGTTCCCAATATGAACATTTGGACCACTAATAGAAGCATCTCAACAGATATTTTCTACAAGAACTGCTTGTTACTCAGTTGCTCAATTTCTCTTTTTCGAAGAGAGTTGGAATAGAAGGACAGTGCTAGAACAGGAATAGTGGTTAGATAATCGCTATCGGTACGTCCCGTTTTTAAGATAAGATGGGAGGAAATTCTAGACATCACAAACATCCATGCCTACGAACAGAAATACATTCATCGATTAACAATTCAATTTATTAAACTCTCAGTACAAGAATTTGAACCCATAAAATCCGTAACCGAAGCCAACGACGTCAACCACTGCATCACGGACCCGACATAGCAATTTATTTCAGTACAATTATTTAATTACTGTTTTTCCAACTGGGGTCGAATCTGAGAGGTATGTTTCTGCAGTCGGATTTATATGCACGACACTCCGATCTAGATTGACGGATTCAAGCATTAAAGAAATAGCCGTCTTTTGTTCACATTTTAAATCAAAGAAACTGTATTTATCGTATTTATGAGAGTCAGCTTATTATAAAGATGATTGTATGGATTTTTTTTTTTGTACCGGTATTAAGATAATATTGTAAGATTAAGATAACCGGTATTAAGGTAACATATTATGTATATCGAAATCCCAATTGGTCGTTTTTCTTCATATTTATTTATTTCTGGAAAACCGGTAATGATATTTCCGAAAATGGAGTTTAATATGGAATACGGGTGTTGCAAACCCTAAACGAAACACGTTACTTGCGAACTAGTTTTTATTTTTTATTTCGCGTGTTGGTCTCACCGTCACAACACGAGGCCTTGCTCGGAAGTACCTACACATTGTTTCCCCCGCCCCTCATTTTTTTTTGTGCACAGCAATTTTCGACGCCATTATTTTTTAAACGAAAACCTAATTGGAAAAGCCTGTTTGCCCACGGTCGACCGCCGTAATTTGCACCGTTTTAATAAATTACCGCGGTCCAAGCAAGAAATGATTGAGGACATTTTGTGACAAAACAATGGCCTGAAAACGTAGAGCGACCTCAGCGATGGTACAAAGCTAGTCCGTTGTTAGAATCAACCTTTGTTTATTGCTCTATATGGAACATGTGAGATACGCTGAGAGAAAAATAATGTAAATCGTCATTGAAAATTAAAATTTATAATTGGGCATGCACCCTATTTGTTTGTGGTGTCAAATGGTTCGATTGATCTTTCAATCGCGTAAGTTTTCGGCTCTGTGGTGCAGTGGTTTTAAAGTAGTTGGCTACGACAGTTTCATAAATTGATTTTTCGATCAATTTGTGAATTTCTGTTCCAAGGCATGAATATATGTGATGTCGAAAATTCCCTCCCACCCGACCGATCCTAAAAACGGGGTGTAAAAGCGCTTAGCTAACCACTAGTTCTGTCCTAGCCCTATCCTTCTATCCCTACTCTCATCGAAAAAAGGAGGTCGAGCAACTAAGTAACAAGCAGTGCTCATAGAAAAAGCTTTTGTCTGTGAGATCACTCCATTAGGAGGCCATATGCTTCAAATTGGAAGAGAACATTTATTTAGTTTAGCAATGTAGTAAAATAATGATATACACGAGATGTTATTATTTTATATTGAAAGATAAAATATCGAATCAGTTAGAAGTTGTTTTGATTTCAAGAAAGTAATATACTTTTGCTCAAATCACTAAAAAAAATCCGCTCCCCGTTAGTGTATATTTTTTAGGTGCCCGATTACAAAGTCTTAAATTAAAAAAAGATAATTTATAATATGATATATTATTTAACAACCAATAATTTATCGGTTGGATTTTAAAATTAATTTTCTAAGGCTTCAAGCTTCGTTCGTATAAGGCATTAGTTATCGCATTCCATGATATATTCCTCTGTTCGACATTGTTTTCATTCACGTAACTTTTTTCAGCCTAGAATTTTTTTTATACATTTTCATATCTTTTTACTGCTACATTTCACCAAAACTGCTAGCCCAAGACTTCTCTAAATGTCAATCGTTTTCACCACACTATTTATCTCCCGGTTTTTTCGCTGCGCGATACCTGATGACCATAAAAAACTCAACAGACCGTTTTTCAGTTATTTATTATATATATCGTCGCAATATATTTCTATCCCATTTCTCACTTTTCATATGGCACTTTTTTAACCATACGTTGTTAACGAACTATTCCATTATCCAAATAATTCAGATTTCAGGCAACATGAGCTAAAACAATAAATGGATAAACTATATTTCTGAATCTCTAATTTCAGTGTAGTCGATTTTTTACCTGCCACCACTGATGCCACTCACTATGTATTATGAAATTTTTTATATAAATAGGTTTTACAAATAGTTTGCTAAAATTTTATTTGATTTGGGCTTTTTTTAACCATTTCCGCTGCCAATTTAGAGTATAAAGTCTCCTTATGGGAGGTATCTCAACAAAATAAATCTACGAGAACTGCTCGTTACTAAGTTGCTTAACCTTCTTTTTTTTGAAGAGAGTAAGAATAGAAGTATAGTGCTAGGACAAGGGATCACAAACATCCGTCAATCCATACATCGATTGAAAAATCAATTTATGAAACACTCCGAATTTTGACTCGAACCTGTGAGATCCGTAACCGACGCTAACGACGTTGACTACTGCAGCACGGACCCAACTTACTGTTTTACTATGTATATATATAAAAATGTTGGTTTGTTTGTTTGTCCTCTATGCGTTCCTATACCATTCATACGATTTCGATGATACTTTGGTAAGCAGTTGTGCGCACACCCGTGAAGGTTTCTGAAAAAAAATCTAAAATTAAAAAAAAAGAATCAAATAGTACCAACAACGATATCTCGGAAAACCTTCTGATTGATTTGCGTATGCACCAGATGGAAAAACAAAAAATATTGTGTATCCAAAAGCATTTAAATAAACAACAAACACTTCTTTCTTTGAGTGGCATTGCAACGCATGCCGAGTACTCGGTAGTGAATTAATTATTTTTCGTTAAAATGTAAATTAGCATAGTCACCAAATAGATAGCGCATCGGTGTCAGCCCCGATGTCGTAATTTTCCCTTTTTCAATAATTCAATTTTAAGCTGTTAACTGTCAATTCTTGTTGGAAAGACAATGGCATCAAAAAGGTTAAGAAGCGCTGGTTTAAGAGAAGAATAGTTGTTAACATACTCATTAAAAAAATAAAACATATTTTCTTCGTATTTTTATAATGGCCAGAACCGGTTTCGCTCATCGCGAGGATTGTCTTCGAGCATGGTCAATTGATAGTGTAACGCCTAATAAAACAACCCCGATAAGAAACACTGCCCTAGACGAACCCTTTTATCCTCACTACAAGTAAAGAATTACTTTTTCAAATGAAAGAATTACTAACGATACTTACTTTTTGTATTCTCTTTGTTTGTGCATTCATATGCATGTCATTCTTTACAAAACAGACATGGGCATAAAACATTATAAAAGATACAGTCACTTACAGAATACAAATCAAACAGTTCCCTATTTCGTTAGTGATAGTCGAGAGAGCGATTGGGACTTGTGAAAGCCTCTGGCAAACGGATTTTGACATCTTGAAATACCGTTGGGTTAAGAATTTGGACTAGTACTAAGAGAATAGCACAAGAAGTCAGTAGATCGGATATTTGCGATATTATTATTATCTCCATAAAGGATGCTGATGGAGGAAGCATAGAGATTCACGAGTGGCATGGAATCATGTAGTTATTGTGCCACGTATGGAAAAAGTTCTAAAATATAGTGTTAGACCGGCGTTCTATTGCAAAAATTCTCTAGGCAAATTACTTATTAACAATAAAGATAGAGTCCACTTTAAGAACAAATCTGATATTTGTAAATTACAATGCAGTGATTGCCAACATTTCTATGTGGGTAAAACCACACGTACATTAGATATAAGGGTATCAGAACATTTAGCTGCCTTTAGATTAAAAAAAGAATCTTCGACATTCGCAAATCACTTGCTAATGGAGAACCATACGTTTAATGCGGGTGATGGGGTTAAACTGTTGCATAAAAACATGTGGGATCATAAATTATTTTATCAAGAAATTTTGGAAATCAATAGAGCCCAGTTAAATTCCTTGCCAATTCTGAATGAGCAGCTGAACCTTCCTAATTCTCCGTTATTATATCCTATACGTTGAAACACCTAACAGATGTCACTAAACGTGGAATGATTGTATATATTTACCATTTCGTCGAATTGCATCCCGTCGAAACCCACAATACTATTATAATTGTAAAATCACTGGTAATTCTAAAAGAAGTTGGAAAGCGGCAATTCGCCACTCTGTTAATGTGTTGTTTACAAAATAAGGATTAAGGCGATTCTCGAAATGTTAACTCAGGTATCAGTGTGGCTCTCAGACGTATAATATTTTACCTCGTAAATAATATTTGTCGTATTTGTATCTTCTATATAAACGTTAGACACTGTTTACTGTCTGTCAGTTCGAGTCCATTCGTGTGCTCGAATGCCTGAAGATGCCGAAAGGCGAAACCCTGGTCGTTAGTGACAAAATACATGGAAGTGTACAAAATCTCAATAATCCAAATTTGATATTGAAATTCCATCAAGGACCCCCAGTCGATGTCTTAAATTATATCTAAAATATACGATTTTTTTGCACTACTCAAAATCGTGATTGTTGAAGATAGCTTTCTTTTGTTTAAATCGAATTCAGCGTTAGTGTAACATTGACTAACTTCATATTCAAACTAAATAAAGATCGACAGTTTTACGCTTGGGTAGGGGATTTAGAAGTGATAAAACTTGCAATTGAATTCTGGAATTTTCTTGACTAAAGGCCTAAAAATCGAACATATAGTTTCCGCAACTTAGTTTCTAGCTAGGGTTTAGCTCTAAAACAGCGGTTTTATTATTGGAGTCATTTTTATACAAAAGCGTAAAAGTAACACCATTTTTACAACACACTTAAAATTTTATTATAGTAATATTATTCATGAATATATTACATAAAGCGAAATGAGATTATTATCTTGTCATTTTCTATTCACTACGTAGAAACAAGTTTCACTAAAATTTGCATTTTTACATTTGGTATGCATACATAAGACAACTAAATTACCGGGTCTCCAGCCGAGGAATTGAAGTCATGGTCCACGACGTTCACGGGTTCAAATGCCAGTACTGAAATATTCATTTATTGATTTATGGCTTTGTTTTCAAAATCATCGATGTTTGTGATGTCTAAATTCCTTCCCACTCATCCTATCTTAAAAACGAGTCGTAGCGAGAACGATTAGCTTACCATAAGCTCTGACCTATTCTCATCCTTATATCGTTATTCTCTCTGAGTAACAAGCAATTCTCGTAGAACAATTTCAACATTTTTTTAATGATATCTGCTCTTAAGAGACTTTTTTTATATTTCGCGAAAATTATGGAAATAAAAGTAAAATAGTGTAAACAAATACTCTTTGAGTGCAATGATTAAAAAAGAAATTTGACGTTTAGGCGACGGTAAACAGATATCATTAACAAAAAAGAAGTTCTCAATGCAAGTACAAAATGTCTATGTTTCAGAACACTTAAGTGCTTAACAGCCTAGTAAATTCATGTGTTACACATTACTTAAATGTCGGTAATTCAGGTAACTGAATTTCAGAGCGTGAAAATCGGCTTTGCTAGTATAATTATTATCTAGATTTAATAATTAATATTTGGTGAAGTTTCAAGTTCAAATCATATATATAATATTATAATATAAATTCTCGATTTGTTAGCAATACTGTAGTACATATATATTCTGCTTAGGAAGTATTGCATGGTTTGTGTATTGGGTCGTATACCGTACGAGCAGCAAGTAGTGAGTGTTTCACGGTTCGGAGCTGAAATATTGGCAGGCTGTTGCTCTGCGGGCGGCTGTTTGCAGTGAGAGACTGGGAAAGGTGGAAGTCTAGGGTTGCCAAATGCATGATAAAAGTTAACAAACATTATTTTTAATTTTTAACCATATCTGCTTCCAATGTAGTGCATGTGGACTTAGCTAATAGCTCCTGCTATACACCGCTTTTAGGATCGTATTGGTGGCAGTGAATTTTAGACATCACAGCCAGCCTCCGAACTTTCACCCGTGTGCACCGTTCTGAATCCAACGACGTTGACCACTCGACCATATTAACTCCTTAATTAATACTTACATATCGACTGTGGAAAGGAAAAGGGACGTAACCCACACCAAAAAATATTGTGTATAACTTACACAAAACGTGCTAATAGACTATTTTTATATATAATATATGACTGTAGAAAGACAAAAAGACTTGTATCCCTCCGACTTTTTAAAATATTTATTTTTCGATAATCACAATGTATACAATTTAAAACACGTTTTGTTTGGGCTATACACAATATTTTTTGTGTGTGGGTGACATCCTTTTTCCTTTCCACATTCGATATGTTATATATAAAATAAAACGATGTTTGTCTGAAGGTGATAAAACCAAGTGGAATACAATAAAAAATTATCATTTATAGTATCTACACATTGAGAAATATACACTTTGGAGTCTATTTGTTTTTTCTATTTTCTTTTGTCTTTTGTATCACTCCGTTGTTTGGTCTAGGTTTTTATACTTGCGGTTCTATTTTCAAATCTATTAGAGTCCAGCCACTAATAGAGCCTAAACAGTAATGCTTTTACGCCGAACGTAATAATTTTTGTATGTCCTTTATATATCTTTATTACGTTGATAGAACATTGCGGCTATGATCACTGCTGTTCTGTCAAACGTCATCGACGTCGCTAGTTATTATGTAAGTGTGAATTTTGTTCGATTCTTTAAGTTTTTTTATGTGCCATTGATCCTGTCCACTCACTATGTGTAGTCGAGTGATTAGTATGATACTTCCTTTGATGAAAAGTTTTGTTACCACTGACCTCCTTCCTGTATTGCGATGTTAATTATGTTAAGTACCAACATAAAACAGATGGATAAAAGCAATACAACAAATATTACGTACTGACTAGGCTCTA
Organism: Himalopsyche phryganea; assembly: GCA_022494535.1. Taxonomy (NCBI): domain Eukaryota; kingdom Metazoa; phylum Arthropoda; class Insecta; order Trichoptera; family Rhyacophilidae; genus Himalopsyche; species Himalopsyche phryganea. Next base: position 1,641,423 of record JAGVSL010000030.1, read on the forward strand.
CAACTCTATAAGTGTCTAGTCTTTGACTGAACGGAAACTCAAAAATGTCAACCAATTTATTAATCGTCTTCCACTGGACTATCTGATATCATTTACTTCTCATCAGTCCATACTGTATTCGGTGAATTGACAAAACTTATCCAAAACCAAGGTTCCTATTGATAAGGTCTAATGTTGTTAGTTGTAAAATATATACTGTATTCTGTTTGATTAAAGAAATATAATTGATTTCAATGTGTAGCATTAATGGAGAAGTTTTCTACGAGAACTGCTTGTTACTCATTTTCTCGACATCTCTTTTTCGAAGACAGTATGGATTGAAAGGTAAGGCTAGAACAAGACTAGTGGTTAGCTAATCGCTCTCTCTACGCTACGTTTTTTAGGATCGGATGGGTGAGAGGGAATTTCAGACATCACAAACATTCATGTCTACCAACAGAAATCCATAAATCAATTCATGAAACTGTTCGTACCGTAACGGTAGCTAACGACGTTTACCACTGCACCACGGAGCCTAAATTGATTAAGCTTAAATTTAATGTAAGGGATATCTATACCTAACTGAACTCGTCAGGCGACTACTTAAATACAAGTTATGCGTAGTTAGAGGTCTGCACGGGCTGAAATTTGATGAAATTACCCGGCTCAAGCTCGTTCACTTCAGGCCCGACCCGGGCCGAGCCTTAATACCACACTTGTTACCCGATTCCGACCCGAAACCTAAATTTATATATCTCGGCCTGAAAAAAACCTGATTTAAAAAAAAATACTGTAGCATAAAATTGATTAACGTACCTATCCAACTTTTTCACATGTATAAAAATCTATTATTTCACGGAATGATTTCCACACATCACCACGGTCAACATTGTCTTTATATCGTTGAAACTCATTTTTAACGAATCTTATTTTTTATAATGAATTTTTCGGCACACGGAACCCTCGACTATCTAAAACGAAATAGAAAACAGATACTGAATTTCACACTTTATTCATTTACGAACTATTTAAACTTACTATCGGTGATGATTAAAACAAACCATTGTTTCACGAATCAATAAAAATTTTATGAGCTCAGTTTCAGGTTACCAAAATATAAAATGATGTCTCCATACTTATCAAATAAAAGATATTCGAAACGTAATAAATTATTTTATTTATTGCCTTTTTGTTATCATGAGTACTCATGATCCGAACATACTCCGAAATATTTTTTGAACAACAAATCCCTTACCCGGGCCCGGCCCGAGCCCGTGCAGACCTCTATGCGTAGTGAATGTTTCTAGTGTCGAAGAAGCGAAAAACCTGTAAATTGACGGGGGTACTAGCTTTATCGATACGGTCGCGAAAAAACAGTGTTACTCAATAGCAAGGCCATGGCAGTGTTATTTCATTCATATTATCTTGAATCGCAAAACCAAGACTGTTATGTAGTCACTGTTCAAAAAGGTTAGGAAACACTGATGTATATTAACTGATTCGTTTAAATGTTTTAAATAATTTATATTGTTCACGCCCTGATCACGCCTGGCGGAGTATACGAGTGGGGTATATATCGCCTAGGGATGCTTCCCTACTAAATTAACCAGCGATCCGTCCACCAAGGACGCAGGTAAAACGAACGAGGCAAACTCACATCTTTCGCTTCGTATATATTATCATAATACATTACGTACCCACGTTGCTTATAACGTTGTCTAAATTCGTATAATAATAATTGTTATGACCGAAATGACAACGGAGCTGTTGTGAATAGTTATGAAGGGAAATTCGTTGATTTATTGATTGCAATATCATGGATAGGGTGTAACAAGGGCTCCCACGTGTACCTCAGGTTGTTTATGTACATACTTTTTTATAGTACCTACATAATTAATACATACATGTATTGTGGTCTCCCTCATTCTCATATTTCACAACTTCCGTTGAAAGAAACAGATCATTTTGACAAAAATGTATTTATTGTTTTTTTGTGCATCATTTTCATGAAAAAATCAATTTCATCTATAAATAAAATCTTCTTAATAAATAAAAAATCAATTCCCGTACCCAACTACGTTCGTACTTTGATCTACGATTTTGCCTCAGACATCAAATCTCGATAAGCTACAATAAACCCTAATCTAGTCACGGCGTAAAGCAAATAAAAGCATTTCTAACAAAACAGGTGTCAACTATTTGCTAGACTGGCTTAAAAACGTTACTATTTCCATTTACATAAAATTGCATTAGTGTAAACAAATACTTTTAGAATGCAATTATTAAAAAAAAAAATATTTCGACGTTTCATATGTTTTAGGTTACAGAAAACGATTAACGATTTTCGCGAAATGAGAGAAAAACCTACTTATTCCTCTTAAGGTCATATGTAAATTCAAAACAATACTGTTCTAAGGTATTTATGAAAATCTGCCTTTTTTGCTTATGATATTAAAATTAAAATATTGAAACACTAGAATTTATTTATTCGTCCGGTACTGCGATACCAATTAGCCATATTTTTTTGCCACAAAAGTTCAATATCTAATTTATTTTAAATTTAGTATTTGTGATCTTAGACATGGCTATTTGGGATATCTTTTTCCTCGAGTTATCTTGAGTGACTTTAAAAAAATAGTCTCAGTTTATATTATGTGATTTAAATGCAAATATCAGTCAAATTATGTTTGCTAAGCTGTACCTAATGTCAAATATGTTTATTATATTTAGATTTCTTTGCACCTCATGTTTTCCCAAATAAATATATGGATCGGTGTTCAGCTGTTTCGGGGCTAATCTAGTTTTATCTTCTTGATAAAATTTTATTTATCAAAGAAAATGTAATTATATTCAAAATAAATACTGCAAAGTTTTTCAAATGGTCATAATTTATGATTACTAAAACCTTTGTTTAAAAAACGGCAAAGTAATTCTTTATGTCATGTTAAAATGTACATTATTTTACCGAGTTTCATAAATCATTCGCCGCAACAGAGGGTCAATTAATTCCCATGGATGAACCAAAAAGTTTTAGAGCCGGTAATTAGTTTAAGAAGCATTGGTGAAAACAGTTTCGGCGTGCGTTGTAATCTGTAACGCTGTGCGCGTGCGAAAAAGCAAAGGCTCTAATGGCGCTGGGCGAGTATTTATTTCTCAAGAAGTTGATAATAAAATTACCTGACAATTCAATTGAAACAACAGACCTAACAACAGAATGGAATAAATCTTAAATATTCAGTAAGACGTTTGTGTTTTAAATTAACTCTGTCAACTAAATATTATATGTATCGTACCCCGAGTGTGCATTGAACAGTATGTGCATAATTCTAAATTTTAATTTTATTACTGATTAGCGATGGTATTTTTATGATGACACTAGCGTAAAACAGCAGTATCTGTATTTCGATTATTTTAATCTGATAATACACTTCCAAGTTATTCGCATTTTCACTGTGGAACGATATTATTGGCAATACGTTGAATTTTCATTATAAATAACGTCTACATCTTTAGTGCAATACTGTAGTATCTCTGTTGCTGTCCGTTTACAATAATAATTTACTATGGTTTGGTAGAAAATGACCAAATAATATTCCTTTTTGTCACACTAAAGTCTGTTTATCTCAGAACAATGAAAGATCCAGATACTACTGTTTTACAATAAAGGTGCGATATATGCATGACATTTATAATAATTTGATCATATTCGCTCGGAGAATCATTTGTAGTCGACTGCGCACAAAATAGATCAAACATCTCTTAACTGCCTTCACTCGTCCTGGATACACAGCGAAACTAATGTACAATATCAAATTTGGATTATTGAGATTTTGTACACTTCCATGTATTTTGTCACTAACGACCCGGGTTTCGCCTTTCGGCATCTTCAGGCATTCGAGCGCACGAATGGACTCGAACTGACAGACAGTAAACAGTGTCTAACGTTTATATAGAAGATACAAATGCGACAAATATTATTTACGAGGTAAGATATTATACGTCTGAGAGCCACCCTGATACCTGAGTTAAAATTTCGGGAATCTCCCTAATCCTTATTTTGTAAACACCATATAAACAGAGTGGCGAATTGCCGCTTTTCAACTTCTTGTAGAAATACCAGTGATTTTACAATTATAACAGTATTGTGGGTTTTGACGGGATGTAATTCAACGAATGGGTAAATATATACAATCATTCCACATTTAGTGACATCTGTTAGGTGTTTCAACGTATCGGATATAATAGCGGAGAATTAGGAAGGTTCAGCTGCTCATTCAAAATTGGCAAGGAATTTAACTGGGCTCTATTAACTCAATAATCCAAATTTGATATTGAAATTCCATTAAGCACCCTCAGTCGATGTCTTAAATTATATAATGTACAATAATTTTAATTCACGCATAAGAAGCTAATCATTGTAAAAACCTGAGAAATCAATACACAATCTTGAGTGTGATCTGGAGAATCGAAAAGTATAAAAGTGAACAGTCTTCCAAAACACGCGCAGAGTTGGTTATTGGTATCAACTTATTATAATTTTTTTTCAATCTTCTAATAAAGCATATCTCAACAGAAGTTGTTCTTCGAGAACTACTTGTTTTTCAGTGACTCGACTTTTCATTCTAGATAAAGTAAGAATTAAAGAAGTGGAGTCGATTATAAATCCATTGACTTCGACTAAGGCACCCAATCCCGGATTCCGCACGCCATGATTTCAGGATTCATGATTTTTCACTCCTGGGATTCTGCGATACAGCCAATCCGCCAAATATTTTGAAAATTGGAAAGTCATACGAGATAAACTTGATGTAAATTGATGTCACATGTGTCCAAGATCACAAATTTAAATTTAATATTGACCTTGCTGGAATTACAACCAAGACCCACCTGGTCGCTACGTCAAAGCTCTTACCAGTAGACGAAGGAAGCCGACGTATTGGTCATTAAGCTTAATTTCATGCTGTAAATTGTATATTTAAAATTCGATTTGCGTCCGTTATTGTTTTCTAATTGGAATAGATCTTTTATTTTATGAGAACATGTTATTTATAGATAAAAGTTGAAATTGTTTTTTCTTTACAAAAAAGCAATAAAATATATTGTTGTCAAAATTATCTATTCCTATCTAAGGCAGGGCGAGCACAATACATATATCTTATAATATAAATAGAAAAGTATGTAAAACAAACCAATTTGATAAAGGAATTAATTTTTAACATTTTAGTCCTAACTATGACCCAAATTTCCAAATTCAAAAAAATTCAGCTGAGCTTTTTGTCCACGAATTGGCTATTTTTACCGCTGTTTGATGAAATATATATATTTTGAAAGTCAGCTGTTATCGATTAATTGAAACAAAATATAAGATATAAGACAAACTTTGACGACTCCGATTCGTGGAGCAATATTTAAAAATTAAAATGAAATCGTATCAAGTTGAGTAAACAGATACATTATGAATTTGTGACGATTAAAAATACATGTGATATCAAATCTACCAGTTATATTATAATGAAGTTATTGGCTGCAAACCAATCAGACGTTTGTACAATTCGACGCATTTCAGATATTGCAGAATCAACAACGATATTGTTATGTGTTTGCACATTTCAATTATATTCCTAATATAGTTCGACGCGTGCTTGAATTCTTGATCCGATTACCTGAATAGTCATGTCGGTTATATGGGACACATCATGGACGTCAAACAATCGCGATGCGAACGCATAACACTATAGGGTATAGGGATGGAAAGTATATCACCTTGCTTAAGATGGCAGAATTAACGCAAATTAATATTTATAGAAAGACTCATCCATGAAATTAAAAACAGAAAAATACACTTTACCGCTTATATATCGACACTCCCTACGTATAATCACGTATATTAGTGAAAAATTATACGTCTTTTGTAGTTTCGTTGTCTATGCACTCAGTTCTATGGGTCGGCATTACACAACAGGAAAAATTATATCTAAAATAGTAGCACTGTCCAATTTCGAAGAAGATACACGTTGTCGTTACTTTGCAATTGCGTTATGAATCTTTTAAATGTTCTCCTGTAAAATCTCATGTGTCCATTTACGGGGTGATACGTAAGTAGTGTCGATAAGGTGCCAAATATTTTTAAATTTTAAAATCGGATGATATCGACTCAAGTACAAAAGACACCACCCATACACATGTCCAAGATAACAAATATTATATTGAAAATTGACATATATATTTATATTTTATATTACTTAAGATCAACTGAAAGAGATTTTTTATAAAATCACATCACAAACCTTCGTGCTCAAGATCTCATTATTTAATTTAAAAAAGTCATACCTTTTGATCGCTGAGCGGAGGAAGTTCAGTAGAGGCCGGTTATGTAACTGCATTTGTTTTCATTATACGCTTCCACGGCAAAACCACTTAACAGAATATTTAGTATTGTCCAGAAGACACAAAAAACACCATATCGCTTAAAAAAATAAGAAGTTATATTTTAGTTAATAATTAATATTTTTATTGCTAGTTTCCATGAAACAAGGCCGAGAAGTCATTATTTATAATGTCATCAAAGTTGTAGAATTCCTGGAATAGAACATAATGGAAAGAGAAAAATTAATAAGTGTTTTGAAATATTCAAATTAAAGCCTTCCATTGCTCCCCCATACACATGCTTTTGTCAGGTGATGTAGAATATTGTTTTTTATACAATGGCAATCAAAACTTAATTTCACATTTATTTCTGATATGTGGTTTTGCCGTGGAAGGAAAGATATCTTTCAATGTCATTCATTCCACCAAGGATTGCTGGAAACACTGCTACACTGAAAATACTTCTAAGTTGTTTTTTCAATGGCTTTTGTGACAAAAGCTCAAATCCGTATTAACGGTATAAAATGTAGAATCTATATATATATAAAAATGAACGTCTGTTGGTTTGTTGGTTTGTCCGGATCTTATAGGCTCCTAAACTACTCAACCGATCGCGACGAAACTTTCAGGAAGGACTTATTGTGATCATGCCGGGAAATATTATATAAAATAAATGTTTGTTTGTCCTTTACGCGTTCCTTTACCATTCATACGATTTCGATGAAACTTCGGTGAGTTGTTGTGCACACACCCGTGAAGGGTTCTGAAGAAATAAAAATTGAAAATCTAAAATTGAAAAAAAGAATCGAATACGTACATACAGCGACATCTAGGAAAAATCTTCTGATTTATTCGTGTACGCACCAGACGAAAAACAAAAATATTGTGTTATAATAAGTGTGATATTGAAACTCGGGTTCGGGTCGGGCCAGACCTGAAGATGATGGGCTCGAACCGGGTAAGTCTATGAAATTTCGGCCTGTGCAGACCTCTAATCCAAAAGCAGTTCAATAAACAGAATTAAAACACAAACCCTTTCTTTCTTTGAGTGGCATTGCAACGCATGACGGGTACTCACTAGTTACGAATAAAAATCATATTTCACGTTTATATTTTAAATTGGATTTTTCCAACATACCTACATGGCGCTTTTGTCAAAATGTTGATTATGACTGTCGTCCACGTCCCCAATCGTATAAAGCGCATATATACCAGTTGAATTGCATTATTCATAGATTTCACGCGGTATCATCTCACTTGGGACACATGCCACGAGGTTGTGGCGTAGCAGATGAATATCCCGTTGGATACTAGGAAAACCACATACATATATAAATGGGAATGACGTTCTATTCAGATAAAATAAGTAACATAAGGCCCCAAAAGATGAAAGTAGAATGGATAATAATAAAAAATGTAAAATATCTTTCATATAACTTATAAAGACATTTTCTCTGCGTATGCGTTCTTTGTCTGAAAATATAGTCGTCAGGTTAAAGTGCGAAGTACATTATTATATTAGAATGTTCATTATAATCATTGAGAATATTAGGATAATAGTATTAACACTTAAGACAGAAAAAATAGTATATTATAACAATCTAGTTGCGACCCTCGAACGCTCCATAATAATATCGACGGTGATAAGTTGAAGGAACTAAATAGGTAGGTAAATAAATCCTAACATATTTTGAACAAAGAAAAAATATTACTTTACATTAAAATCGCAAGGGGTATTTCGTGTTTTAAATATATGCATTTGTCATCGTCACTCAAGTTTTTTGATTGTATCTCTTTGGAATTGGGACCGTTTTCGGTGTTTTTAATTTGAATCACGCATAATTTTCTGCTCCATCTTTCACGTGGAGACTTATTTTAATTCGTTGTAAGCTGCAATGACGACAAGAACAAATTATTGAAACGTTATTTTATTATTTGTACTATATTTTGGTTGCCATATAATAATTTAAAAAAGCATTATTAAACAAAAAGATCACCTTCATATTTTCAGCCGTATTCTAATTCGAAACAGCTGTTTTTTAGAGTTTATTATTAAATACGTAAACGAATTGCACATGTTTCGATAGTCCAGTTCATTACTCAGATGCCTTCAAGTAACCCATGTTGAGATGATGGGAAAAGCAAGAATCAAATGGTCACCATAAATCAAATATTATTCATTTGTACCCGAGTTTTATACATTATGGTGTTTAACAATTAGGTACTTTCCCACTACAGCCAGACGAATGATATTAATCCTTTTACTGACCCAGAAAATATCAACATTTTGTTTAATTCATTAGTATTTTTTACTGAATCAGATAAAGCGTAAAATTGTACATATAACTGCATATTTAATTCAAATTTCATCGACCTATCAATTTCTGTAATCGAGTATGCTTTAATTGGAAATGTCAATCGTTTAAGACCAGGAGCATTTCTAATCGAAAACCTCCTCGAGATTAATTATATTTTAAAACTTACTGCTTAATAACATATATTCAAATTTACATTATAAAATCAACAAACTTCGCATATTTTATATTACTTACACATACATATTTACATGTAGTCGATAATGCGTTTTCGCTTAAAAGTAAGTACCTTTTAGTACGAGTGGGGGTAACTCCATTTTATCATTTCAACGTATATTTTTTATCCGCCTATTCACTCTAGATTTTTTTAGAGTGGACACTGCTAGCAAATTTTTTTGGGCTCCCATAGAATCAAAATTATTTATTTGTGATGGGTACTTTAAATATACGAAAATTAAAACCTTTGTCTGTACACGATCCGTTTGACTTTCTGTCCTTGTTTAACAACAAGTAAATAAACAGGTAAAATAATACGCAATTTATATTATCCCATTTCACGTCCTTCAAGTCGAACATTCAAAACACGTTTCGCCGCGCCGCGGGATATTGCTTCTATTAAAACTTTTGCTCTCAATAATAATAATGATATAATATCGGTTTATTTGAGCCCGAGTGGGGCGGGTTGGCACAACGGGGTTGGGCGGTTTGATTCTTAAATTTCACGAGAAATCATGTCCGGAAATGGCATGCTTGCCGTTATGGGATTTTGGGATATAAGCCGTTATCCCTTTTTGAATGGCGGACATTATTGACGCTTCGAGGACCAATCACAGTGTTCGTTCTAACTAACGTTCGCAAACTAACATTTTGAATGAAATCGACACTTACGCAAAAAAATTTTCACACACGCTTATAAAAAAACATATGCCGATCATTTTCACCATTTGACAGTTAATAACACTCAAAAGTAAAAGAACAAGAGCTTAATATCATTTAGATGGGTAATTTTTAATATAAAATTAAAAATAAATATTTTTGTAAAAAAAGTTTTGGTTGTGTTTTACTTATTTAAGAAACATATTTCATTTTGTATCGTTAGTTTTTTACTTTCAACATATTGTCGGTCTCTGTCTAGTGGTAAGAGCTTTAATAATGGTAGAGCCCTAACAATTAGGTGGGTCCTGGTGACATGAGTGACGTATAAAAATTCTCTTCGGGTTTATTTCGTATGATTTTCCAATTTTCAAAATATTTGGTGCATTGGCTGTCAGCTGTAATGCCAGATTTTTTTAAAAATAAATAGGCTTTCTAATCTTTTTGCTATTTATTTTATGTAATTATATTACTAGAAATAACGAATGGGAAAGAGGGAATTTTTGTTGGCCCGAGTACGCCATCGACCATTAAACTTACTTTCACTTAAAATTACCTACTCTAAAATTTTCATGTCGATTAAGATTGAATATTAAGTACATAAAAGCCAGAAATAGTAATAACACACATTTAGTTAAAATGTTCCAGCACACGAATCCGAAACTGTTACTTTCGCTGTTAACTTCTTTAGCTTTTTTCTTATCATTGTCTAAGCCGTGATTGATGTAAGTTCCCTTTTTTTAATTGTTACGCTTTATTATTAACGCAGCAATATGCAAATGAGTTTCCAAAGAATACAGCTATTCTTTGCCCTTGATTGCATAGCTCCAAACTACCGAAATTTACAAGCGAGTGTAAAAAAGTAATTTCGTACAAAATTTTCAAATCTAAATCATTATTTTCTACATTTTTAGCCAACTAACTGCACTGCAACTGAAAGGAGACTCTCAATGTAGATTATATCGACACTCCTTACGTATAATTCCGTATCTTCAAACATGATATTTTACACGAAAGCCTTTCAAATATTTATAATGCAATTGCAAAGTGACGTCTACTTGTATATTCTTCAAAATTGAGACAGTGCTACTATTTTAAACTAGTGGGAACGCCTGTCATAGATGACGGTATTAAAATTGAAGTACAGAATTTCTAAATTAGCTGTGTTTAGTTTCCATAATGACGGGCTGATTGTTGTTTGTTTGCCTCGGAATTTGTATCACGTCGTTACTGTGTGTATTGTTTATATACACCTCGAACGCGTAGGTCATTAGAAAATTTAATACCTACAAACCGGTCTGGGATATTATATATAAGATCTTATTTTCTCCGTTGTTTGATGTCTACCCATATAACTGAGTGCGTAGACAATGAAAATGCAAAATACTATATATATATTTACATATTTTGCTCTTACGTGATTATACGTAGGGGGTGTCGATATTATAGTGTCCTGACGGAGTATCTTACCACAAGTCCGTATCGAGTATTTCTACTGTCACCTTGAGTAGCGCTCCGTGTTGTGGTCGAACCGGTCACCAGGTCTGTCTTACATGTATTCTTGAATGATAGAATGCTTCAATATTTATCCAAAGTATGATAGATGTCTTTTGTATGTTGAATGGAGAAATTGAGCTATTTTGGGACCCACAAGTTTTGAACTTTACTGTAAGATGGCATCTTGTTATAATGCATTATTCTGACGACCGACAAACTAATACTATTGAGTTGTATTTTAGAATGTTAAACTATTTTAAACCTTCAATGTAATGCTATTGGTAGAATAATTCGGCACTCAGAGGGTTTTGATTGGTTAAAGGGGTGAGATTCAACCAATGATGCTGGCGTTCATATTTTAAGGCAAAATTAAATTAAATCGCTTTTCCTTTTTTATGTCGTTCTGGTATGACGCCATTGATAGAATTGCCCTTTTCGCTAATTAAATTTCGTTTTCAAATTTATAGATACTAAAGTATTAAGTGCCAGTGTTAAACTGAAATGCCAATATTTCGTTTGAATTCTAAGAAAGTATAAACATTTTGTAAATATCTGCTTTAATATAATTTCGAATATTGTCTTGAGAATCTTTGATTAAATAAATTCAGTTCGTTTAGTAAACAGCATCGAGCAGGTTTCGCAACACCACCTGTTGTTTATAAGCAGACAGTATTTCATGGTTGTGGTCAACGTATTTTATATACGCTTCTGATTTTTATGTGAAGCATATGGCATCCTAATAGATGTATCTTAACAGATGTTTTCTACAAGAACTGCTTGTTACTCAAGTACTCAACCTTTCTTTTTCGAAGAGAGTAAAGATAGACTATATAAGATAGGGTTAGGACAGGGCTAGTGGTTGGATTATCGCTCTTGGTACGCGCCCCGTTTTTAGGATCCGATGGGTGGGAGGGAATTTTCGATATCACAAACATTCATGCCTACGAACAAAAATCAATTTATGAAACTCTCTGTACCGAGACTCGAGACCCGAGACATCCGCAACCGTAGCCAACAACGTTAACCATTACACCACGTAGTCGTCAAAAAATTCGTGATTCGCTTCAGCTAATGCAACCTTCTCGAAGAAGTGATGTGTAGTTAGTTGCCTTCGAGTAACTCGATTGAAAATCTTTTCATAAAAAAAATCCTTACTGAAACTTGAACCCTTGACTACTGCCTCCGAAATCATTTACGTAGACAACTACACACATTTCTGTTGTTAACCATACATACTTAAGTATAATAAAAATAACTGTAATTTAAATCTTTAAAGATAGATCACATTGGTTCATATTCGATCACGGTTTTCGTGTATCCTTAAATAGATAAGAAAACTTTACAACTGTAAATTTTCCAATGATTGAAGTCGCGTTCTTCGTAAAAATAAAGTTTTTTTCGTTCAGATATTTCTCCAAAAAACGTACCTTGAAAGTCAATAATTTCGGCGATTTCCACGCTCGATTTATCCAAATAGATATCGTTTGTATTCAAGCAACGCCGCGCTTAAATTTTCTGACGATCGCAGCTTTTTGGGCACTTACGTTACCACACTTAATGTTAAAAGCGTAGCGTCAAAATGTATTCAAGAACATTTATATGCAAGCACGCACGGAAAAATTTTAGTTGCTTTTTTTAAACTCTATGATTGAAAAGTTTTTTTTTATCTCAGCTTTCATATTCTCAGTTCAGTATTGCTATTTACTATATAACAATTTTCGAAATAAGTTTTCTACATTTCAATGATGTAGTGAATGGGGAAAAATAAAAACTAGAAATAACCATCTGAATTCATTTTGTATTTTGCGTCACGTATTCGACGTTACTTAGGGGAAAACTTTTTTTTTGTATATTTTCTTTATTATTCCACTAATTATACAGTGAGTAATTGTAGTGTGATGTTATTTCCTCTTTTTTGAGAAGCATTTTCCGACTAGGTAATTATAAAAATAAAACTATTTTATACGAAATTATCAGAACTTCCAATTGAAAATTCTCGCTATGAGCATTTTCAAAATTGTGAAATTCTTACAAAAACTAGTGTAAAAAAATATAGATCGTATGTATGTGTTGTGATTATGCCTTTGGCGTTACATTCACATAAATCATGACAAATATATTGTGTCCTTTTTTTTTACGCGATACCTTGGTTCAAAAAATTGACGCGTAAAAAAAACTTTACTTCTATATAATTCGATATATCAATTCCGAAAAAAAATCTTTTATTTACTTATCATAAACCTTCAAATGAAGCCAACGGTAAGGTTCTTTTGTTAAAAATGTGTGTAGACAAATGCAAAATTAGAGTGTAGTTTGACCGCTCGTTTAGTTCGCTCCGCCGGAGATAAATGCTCATGTTACGTTATCTGGTTAGGATACACCGCTATGTTTTAAAAAACTGAAGAAATAAACTAATCTGAGGTGATTAAATTGTCAATAGTTCTGGCTACAAAGAGTAAAAAATTCTGTACGGTTTTCTACAGGGTCAGAATTTCTTGTAATATTTTTTTGAAAGAAATAGTCGCTTGAAAAGATGTCTGGGTGTACTACAAATTACAGTTTAGAGTAATTTTAAATTGATCAGGTATGGTGAGGGAAAGATCTTAACCCTTACATTTAAAATAAGAGCATTAATAGCAGTCAAGTATATGTAAATATTTTTCGCAAATAAAGAAACTTGCTAATTATTTGCGAGGAGTATCAAAGGCGAGATTGGAAGAAGAATACATATAGTTGTTCCACTTGGCCGCCATGTGATTTAAGTATGCACACTACAAAATACAACACGCTTAATTATAATAATAATTACACCGTAATATTTCACATATCAGTCGCTTGGGCTGTAGTACTAAGTCAAACTGCGTCGACGAAAGTCTATTTGTATACAAAAAACGTTTTCACATTTGCCGTGGAACAAATGCCTGTCATTTTTTTCTGTTGTTGTTTTTTCCGAAAATCTTTTCTCTCTTGAGTTGGGATCGTTTATTTGGGCAACTGTCTAAAACTGATTGATTCTCATGGATCATTTTTATTAGGGGAAGGATTGTCTCAATAATTTCCACCTCGTTTGCCATTTTTATATGTCTATCGGAAAAGAGACTTTTACGATGCGAATAAGAGTGGACTAATTCCGTGCTTCTCCAACTTTTTGCAGATAAATCATTTTTTTTGACGATGTCCGCTCCCAATCTGGAGCATATCGTCATTTGCATTGCAAAATTGTATATCTGAAAAAAAAAATTCGTTAGACTATAAAAACAGTTTAAAAAACAACTTTATCGAATTAACACAAACATAAAAAACACGTATTTTGTATAGTAATATATATTTAAAATAAATAATTTTTTTTATTATTGCTTGTATTCAATAAAGTTTTTATACTCTCCCGAAAAAAATTGATTTACTAATTTTGCAATGGACATGGACTTTTAATAGAGATATCTAAATACAAGTTGTCCTACGACTAGGTATAAAAGAATAGGGCTAGAATAGGACTAGTGTTTAGTCAATTTAGTCAAGTTTTTAGAATTACATGGGTGGGATTGAGTTTTAGACAGCACAGACATCCATACCTTAGAACAGAAATCCATAAATCGATCGAAAAATCAATTTATGATGTCTCCGTACCGGATCTCTAACCGAAGAATGTTTACATAGATTTTTTTATGCTAACCTGTTTTTGTTTCAAATCATTTGTGTCCACAGTATTGGCTTACTTATAACGCAGGTAACGTTTATTACCTCACAACAAACATTAATTTCAATAAAACCCCTTATTAAAGTATTATTTATTAAAACCGATTAACCGAGTAAAATAAATCGGTTTTGTTGGTTTTTTAAAAACATTTAATAAACCTGTCTACATGATTAGAACTCTTTAATAGTTTTTGTACTCTTAACACGTTAGCTCCGGGGGACGCGTTTTCCGATTCGCAAAGTTTTTTGTATTTCGGCTGGGAACGCGTTTTTCACGTCACTCGATATAGGCGACATTAATCGCTCATAACTAATAATTCATGTTTGATTCATAATATTATTGAAAGAATTTGAAAGTTTATGACGAAACACCTTTAGGAGAGCATGCAAACTTGTTTTCGCGTAATTTTTGGCTGGTCAGTTTCATGCTATTCTTTCCATGACCTATTGTCAATTTCCTGTGAATCCGCCCCGCCGCTGCGCGTATTTTGGTCATATTTCCTCCGTTGAGAATGTGTTAAGGCAAATAAAAACTACTAACATCGACTTTTCTTCTAATTTTAGTGCCGAATTCGATCTGACGCATTTTGAATTCAACCTTAGAGACATAGATAAAGCAACTGGCAGTATATCTATCGATGTTTTAGGGCTAATATATTCTATGTTCAGTTTTGCTTGTTTTGGGAAAATTAAATTTGAAGATTTGAGATGGACACTTTAGGCGAAATGGACATATTATGTGTTTGAATGATACAATATCTCCTCTAATACCCTATTTGGTTGTACAATACTTTTACGGCATAAAGATATTATGATGCAGACGAACGTCTTGTGTATGTTAACTCAATTTCGAGAATACTTTTTCACTAAGACATCAATACGTATGCATAAGAAAAAAAAATAAACACTTATTTTATTAATTTAAGATATAATTTAAGACATAGACTGAGGGTGCTTGATGGAATTTTAATATCAAATTTGGATAATTGAGATTTTGTACACTTCCATGTATTTTGTCACTAACGACCCGGGTTTCGCCTTTCGGCATCTTCAGGCATTCGAGCACACGAATGGACTCGAACTGACAGACAGTAAACAGTGTCTAACGTTCTGTTAGGTGTTTCAACGTATACTGTAGAGTTCAGTCAATCTTGCTGTACTAGCAATATTGATATAATTTAAGACATCGACTGAGGGTGCTTGATGGAATTTCAATATCAAATTTGGATTATTGAGATTTTGTACACTTCCATGTATTTTGTCACTAACGACCCGGGTTTCGCCTTTCGGCATCTTCAGGCATTCGAGCACACGAATGGACTCGAACTGAGAGACAGTAAACAGTGTCTAACGTTCTGTTAGGTGTTTCAACGTATACTGTAGAGTTCAGTCAATCTTGCTGTAAGACCGACTTTTGATATTGAAATTCCATCAAGCACCCTCAGTCGATGTCTTAAATTATATCAATATTGCTAGTACAGCAAGATTGACAGCATATCATGAAGATGTCAAGTAAAACACAAGGAAATATATTTTTGAAAAGAACTCTCGATATGCAGTCTTTCGATTTTTCAGATTTGAACTGCCGATGCGCAGCATTAATCGTCAGCTCTATGTATTATACATGCGTATGCGCCTACGCGCTTGCTTGTATGCGTGTTGACTGTGTATATGAAGACTGGCCGCAGCCATTTTGCTTGCAAAGTTGTAGATTAAATATTTGTCAGCTTCTTCATCTTTTTTGATTTATTTTAGCGAGAATGCGACGAGTTGAGTATAGGTCTTGATGTATTTGGGATAACTAATATATATTTTACACAATTCTTCATTTTTTACTGTTGAAATTGATCTATTTTTAGCCATAGTGACCGTTTTAACAGATCAATTGACTGAAAATAAATTTGCGCGAAAACGGCTCGCACTGTAATGGTTAAATTCCTTATCTGACAATTCATGGGGGAAAGGCACTATATTTAAAAAAAATACTTCTCAGTTAATAATGCTCGCTATGAGCTAAAGCGGTCCTGATCATTATAAAAATTTGGAAGAAGTACCAAGAAAATTATTTTATTTTTAAAATTAATAGAAAAATATCATAACACAAAAAAACTGCTTAGTCTACATTCTGCATATTTAGTGCTGTTTAAAATTAGAATTATGCACCATTAAACTTTTAAATAGTCGATACAGTGTGTCACGTTAGCAACTTTTTTTCGGTCTTTTTCGATAACTGTGCTCTAAACGGCAAAATATTTCTGGATAAGGACACCAAAATTATTCTATTATATTCTTCAAACTCTACAAATATACCGCGGTCATTACTTTTCCTATAACAAAAAGCGAACACATTTCCCTTAGGATAGTTTTCTGAAAAATTTGTCTAGACGAAAAATATACTTTATTTAGCTCGCGTTATCAAAAAATGTAAGTTTTATCCATTAAATACTTTTCAATATACTTAAGTGTAACAAAACGAGTTTTGGACATCGATTATCTGTACTTCAAGCCAATACACACTTTCACAATAATATTTAATCGATAGAATTTCTTTCAATAATATTTACTTAAACAGTATGGAAGACCATGTTTATTTGAGGAATACTGGTCCACTAACCGAATTATGTTGCTTTGAGTAGTGAGACAGGTATGTTGAAAAGTATGTTATGATAACTGAAAAAATATACATGAAACCACTAATAACATCATAAGTATACCAAAAGAGCATTGTCATATTATACTGGATACGTGGGTTGTTCGAAAACAATCGCTCAACTGCTATGCAAAGCTATCAGTTTTCTTCTAAATAGTCGAAATCAATCTCACTATCCTTTGCTAGCTAGAAGATGGAAGTTGAACAACCGATTCACTGCCGGTCGTATAAGATTCCTTATTTTTTAGTACTCCCTAAGCAACTAATAAAATATTGCCATATTATGCAAAGATATCCCTTTTTTCGATTAAATTATTTATGTTATACGAATGTTTTGAAACAATAATTTCAAAAGTGTTGCATATAGTTTAATAATGGAGGAAGCTTAACAGAAGCTTTTCTAAGAGCTTGTACTCAGTTACTTAACCTCTCTTTTTTGAAGAGAGTATTGGTAGAAGGATTATTGTCGCTACTAGGCTTGGTACGATATTTAAAGAGCAGTGATTTTTTCACTGCTACTGCCAAGTAGCAATCACAGGATGTTACAAAATCTGTAAAAGAGCAGCTACTGTTATTTTATATTATGCTTGCTGCTACAACAGTGAGCATAGAGAACTGCAGTGACATGGCAGTGACCAGGCTTGGGACGATATTTAGGGAACAGTGATTTTTTCACTGCTACTGGTAAGAAGCAATCACAGGCTATTTGTAAAAATGCAGCGTTAATTTTGTCTGGAACATTATATTAAAGTATATTTATATATATAAAAATGAATATCTGTTTGTTGGTTTGTCCGGATCTTATAAACTACTCAACCGATCGCGACGAAACTTTCAGGAAGGACTTATTGTGATCATGCCGGGAAATCTATATCTATATATATAAAAATGAATATCTGTTTTTTGGTTTGTTGGTTTATCCGGATCTTATAGGCTCCTAAACTACTCAACCGATCGCGACGAAACTTTCAGGAAGGCCTTATTGTGGTCATGCCGGGAAATATTATATAAAATAAATGTTTGTTTGTCCTTTACGCGTTTCTTTACCATTCATACGATTTCGATGAAACTTTGGTGAGTTGTTGTGCACACACCCGTGAAGGGTTCTGAAGAAATAAAAATTGAAAATCTAAAATTGAAAAAAAGAATCAAATACGTACATACAGCGTCATCTAGGAAAAACCTTCTGATTTATTCGTGTACGCACCAGACGAAAAACAAAAATATTGTGTTATAACAAGTGTGATATTGAAACTCGGGTTCAGGTCAGGCCAGACCTGAAGATGATGGGCTCGAACCGGGTAAGTCTATGAAATTTCGGCCTGTGCAGACCTCTGATCCAAAAGCAGTTCAATAAACAGAATTAAAACACAAACCATTTCTTTCTTTGAGTGGCATTGCAACGCATGCCGGGTACTCACTAGTAGTTATATAAAAGTGTATCGAGTTAATATGCTGCAGGAAGGTGTTAAGTTGTCTGTCCGTGCCTGTCCAAATGCAAAAGATATCGTCGACATAAAATCATCGTTTACCTTAGAAATAAATAACCTTACGATACGGTTAGTCTGAAGATGCTTCTTAAACAGGCGAAACGCGTCACGTTAGTGATAAACCAAGTGGAATAACTAAGTTATCAATTTTTAATTTAATTTCATATTAAGGTATTATTTATGTTGGTGATATAGCGAGCTATTAGGCTTTTCTCCACTCGGTTATCAGGGCTCGAATCTCTAAATGGGAACATTTACATATTAACTTTTCAATCGTTTTGTTTGGCTCTCGCCGTGCGTAGATACGACAGTTAGTTTACTATTAATGCTTTTATAATTCACCTATTCTAAAGAGAGAGGTTTTGCTACTTACCTACATACCAATTTTCTTTAAAATCATTCTTTAGATAACAAATAATAAAAGAAACGTTCTGACTTGAAAAAGATGTTGGTAGGCATCTGAGAATCAGTAATAACACGACTTTGTAGTTCAAGATCCACCATTTTTAATTAAGGTTTAAGTTTGAATTGTTGAGATTTTGTACATTTCCATGTCTTTGTCACTAATGACTAATAAACTCTCGAGCACACGAATAAACTCTCGAACGCCTGAAGATGCCGAAAGACAAAACCCGGGTCGTTAGTGACAAAATACATGGAAATGTACAAAATCTCCAATTCAAATTTGTTATTGAAATTCCATCAAGCACTCGCAGTCGATTCCTTACCAGTTAAATTCCTTACCAATTTTGAACGAACAACTGAATCTTCCAAACTCTTCTCTTTTGTACCCTGTACGTGAGATGAGTCCGTAAACATGAATTAACAATCAAAGTAATCAATTCCCATATTAATACATCGGTCCATGGTCACCCTAACTTGAAATTGGGATTTCTTGGAATTGCATTGATTCCCCCCCCCCTGTTCAGTCGTAAGGTGGTTACTAGTCCAGATGTTAATTTGTTAACAGCGATAAGATTTGTCCTATTTTATTTTGTATATAATCGTTATAAACTGTCTGTTTAAGTTAGTTTGAGACCACTCGTGTGCTCGAGTGCCTGAAGATGCCGAATTTTCAATACGTACTTTATTGAAATCATAAGCTCAATAAATGTATTTAATTTATTGGAGTACAGATTTTATACCCGGGATCGCCTAAACGGGTCGTTAGTGGCAAAATACATGGAAATGTACAAAATCTCAACAACTCAATTTTAATATTGAAATTCCATCAAGCACCCTCAGTCGATGTCTTAAATTAAATTAATGTTTACATAAATTGGCCTATAGTTATTGTATTGACTGTACCCTGCTGGCTGATGATCAAAAATTGGAGTGCTTTATCGATCATTATGTTCACATAATATATTAAATTCAATCAATGGAAAGTGTTTTGCTCATGTAACGAAGTTCTTTGTCTTTATTATTGACCGCTTTGTACTATTTTTAACGCAACACAATAGTGAAACACAATATCCATCGTTGGACTACTCGCTAGATATTTAATGATTACTTCTTTGTATATATTATAAATTGGACGTGTTTGACTCAAATGAAAATCATCTTCAGACATATTAGCTTGTAGCAAGAATTAGTATTGATATACAAAATGATCAATGCATACTTTCGTTTTCAAAAATAATTGCCACGTATTTACCACTGACTCCGGTTAATATCGAAGGAGTATTCTAATTATATATTATGTTGATTGTGTTATCGTTATGGACTATCTACCTAGTAGATTAAGATATGATTTTCTCACCACTACCAATACTTCGCGTGATTGCATGGCTAATATTTCTAACAACGTCTTTGGGTTGACATGGGTTGATCAACATAATCTTATTGTAAGAGCAAGAACTGTATATCGGCTGTATTTTGGTCAATTGATGTAACCCTGAAAAAATACGAAAATGAGTTAACGACTGGATCTCATTTTAAAGACGATAGACCAGGTCTCGGCCAAATGATGTAAATTAGAAAAATAAATTGACCACTCTTTGGAAGGGAAACATCATTTTACATTTGTTTTTAGGTTTAAAAATTCTGATCCGGCTAATTGATGTAAGCCATTATTATATCGACAATCCCTACGTATAACTCCGTATCTGCAAACATGACAATTAATATGAGTGCATTTCAAAGTTTCATAACGCAACTCACCATATAATGTTTTCGATAGAAACAGTTTTTACTCTCTTCTGAAGCACGGAAAGACTCGTTCGGCCGACGGCCAGTGAAGTAGTATTGAAGTCCGTCCGTGTCTTAGGTAATACGGTTTCTGCCAGTGTCTATTGCCATCTGTATTGATTCGAAACACTGAATCGAAAAAATTACATATTGAGTCAGTTATACCTAAATGAAAGGAAAAACACACATTTTTATAAATTATACTTTTACTTAAAAACAGTTTTGTACAAATAAAATGAAAAGGGTAGAGAATATCAAGTATTTGACAAAATTCAAAGACCAATTACTCAAAGTTAATATTTTTCAGTTAGTGTCTTCTTCCAAAACAACGACGATATAATATATGTAACCACATTTCTGCAGTCTTATAAATTAATATCCATGACAGCTAGTTCATTGTTCAGTAATTGTGTAATTAATTATATATAATAATATTGTATTACAAATGAATCTCCCCAAATTAATCGCCGAATCCATCGTTGAATATGTGAATGACACGTGTTTCGTTACTTTGAGAAACATCTTACGAGCCCTTTATCTTTTTTCTTTACTATAACAACTCTATTGCATATCATCTGGAGCTGGATCTACGACCAAACCTTATTCAACGAGATTCCGAAAGCATGAACATCATTATCAGCTCTGCATAGAGTGTTTGAAGACTACAACGACTTAGAAAGTGGAGTGTAGCACTCTCAGGTGGCATGCTCAAGTTGTGCTCACGCCTCGTTATAACCTTTTCAATTTGGCGGTAGAGTAATAGGTACAGTGGCTGTTCATTGATATTTTCAAGGCAATATTATGCATTCAGCCTGACGATGATTCTGAAAAAATGCGAATCCCGTAACATGACTAATTTTACAAATTGTCTTACAAAGTAGGAATTTTAATTTTATTGCATCGATGTATTCCTAGGTGGGATATCTCTACATACTTGTATTTGTGTGTATGCGTACATGTATGTCGATGTATGTGACGGCGTAACTTACCTCGTACAAAATAGTAAATTCGGGTAGATCGATAGATGACCTTGTGGTCGTAAGGTCGAGATTTCTGTGGCGAGCCGACGGATTGATTGCAGTCCCGCGATGTAGAAATGGCGTGCAAGTTCACACGACTCCAATCATTATTCCATATTTATTCTTTTCTTTACCTTGAATATTTACAATCGCTTCGAACTGAATGCTGTTTATTTTGGGCTTTATTGTATCAGCTTTGTAGATTTACCTAATTTATTTATGTTATACCGTTGACCGAGTTGTAACTTTTTTTTTCGATTCGATTCTATATTCCACTACCCACCATTGAAAATTTTCAAAAGATATTTTATAATCACTTTTAAGGTGTTAACTGACAGTTCTTGGTGGAAAAGTAATATATTTCAAAAATAAAACACAATTTTTTTGTATTACTTCCAAATTATAATGATCAGGACCGGTTCGCTCATTGCGAGCATCAGTTTATAATACTAGCGATGACCGAAACCATTAATGATCATCATAAAACTGTGGAAGTAGTACAAAACAACTTTTGTTTTATTTTTAAAGTAGTGTATATCTTTATATCTTTCCGAAACGTAATGTTGGAGAAAAAGTTTTGTTTTGTGTCCGAGTATTATGTTAAGTCCACTAAATTCTTAATAATTTGAAGAATACAATACCTTCCCTGAAAACGACAGACCACGATTAACTGTCAAGTTATTCTCTCGACCTAACCTATCTTGTGATGTAGCATGACACTGCAGATTACGAAACCTAATACTCGCATTACGAAACATGCGTGTCATTTTCGTCAGCATTATTGACTAAGCATAATTAATTGGTAAATATTTTTTATTTGACTTATGGATTCTGCAGACGCTGCGATACAGGGAAACATTCATCAAAGCAAGTCATGATGATTAAAGTAGGTCGACGAAACAGTATAAACAAACAATGAAGGAAGAACTGTAAAAGCTACCGAACGTGAATCTCCTTGCTGAACGAAATCTGAACTACATAAATCGTCATCATCCTCATCATTATCCGTCTTACTGTTTAATCGCATCAAACATTCAACACTTGAATCATATTCATAAACCAATATATTAGAATTCCTAAAGCTATAAAGCCTAAAATATGACTCAAACTAACCAATATCTCATGACGACAATCTACATAAACTACCACTTTGCTATGGAGTCTGTTTATTTGTCACATTCAGAAGGAAGTGCGGCAGATTCATTCATTTAACTTGGAAAACTTAACTTGTTAGTTTTGTCGTAAATGCTCTTGACGTAAGTCTACGTGAACCATATTTTGCCTACCCTGGAAAAGTGGCGGGCGGACAGGTGGACCATTAAACTCCTTCAATATTAAGATAATAATTTATTTCCATATTAAAACTTTCTCCGTTGAAGTTAATAATTATTATTATGAAATGCGTAATATTTCATCATATTTTATTTGGTAAGTAACTATTTATAAAAGCGTTCAGTGAATAATTATTTGAAGTATCTTGGTTGGGTTAGGTATTTATTTAAATAACTTACCATCATATTAAAATGTTGACGTTTTTATAATTTATTGAACGCTTAATTTGGTAACTTACCACATAAATACTGTCCACTTTCACACAAAAATGTGCAGTAGTGTTATATGTATGAATTAAATTTCCTTACATTTACGTTGTACGTCTATTATACGAACCTGAACTAAATAAGTAGTCAGTAAATTAATGTCTATTTGCGCATAGACAAAAAAAGGATCATTATTTGGAAGATTTAATCGTAAAATAAATCATTTAAAAATATATCCTAAGCTCGTTTTGAGCTTTTGAGAGAATGTATGAAATAAAACCAGAAATCATGAAAAAATAAATTCTTCAGAGGACACAAAACAGACGCCCGTCGAAGAATACTGGGGAAAGATACAAAGAGAGGATGGTTTATGACAAGGGTATAAAAGAAGCAATAATGTAAGATATCAAATTCTGCCTTGAGATATCAATGTCACAAAGAAAAAATAAAAATATATTTTGATTCATATATAATTCGTCTAATATAAGTTTAATTCGTCAAAATAATAGCCTATATTCAAATCGAATCATTTTGCACACAAACTGTTTTCGTTTGATCTATCTTATATCCCAACCCGACAGCCCTTATTTGCACTAAACAGTATCCAACAAAGTGGTAAATCTTGAAATGAAGTATCGTTTAACTTTAATTTTGCCAAAATAGAGATCATTTCAATATTGATATAATGTAAAACAAATAGTGTCTAACTTATTTCAATTGTATCACAATGCATCCGTTTAATTTGGCATTTAATAAATAATATATAAATATATACTATATTTATGTATATGTGGTAACGTAAGGGTATTCCTTCTCACAAAAAGTGAAATAATACAGTTAAACATCAAACAGACTAATGCTGTCGGGTATGTTAAAGACAAAAGTTGGTTTTCTGAATGCGTTTTTTATTGAGCAGATAAACAACATAATCAATTGATCAGAAAGGTATTTTGAGTAGTGACTGTTGAATTTTAATATGACCGGAAACTTCGTTCGTTAACTCCCTATTATATCGAGATGTGTTATAATGTGGTTTAACTGTTTTATCAAATTGATTTTTTATATTTTAAGGGCGCTTTCGTTTCTCATAGTAACCAAACCGATTTGGTGTTATTCACGCTTGATATGAACCGACCCTTATGTAAATGTTTGTACCCCTGTAGCTCGTATATCGTTGCGCATCAAAGAGACCGTCATTCAAATAATATCACCATATCTGTCACCAACATCTACGATCGATATTGAAAAAATTAAATTGTACATTATGTTTTAAATGTATATCCGACTAATAACTTTGTATTTTCGTTTTTTTCCAGGTAAGTGCAATATTGTTACAGTGATTATGTAGTCGTACAAAAAGTCATTGCTGGAAACGTGAGTAACAATTATTCGTGTAAGTAAACACTGTCCATTTAAACTAAAAAATGTATTACAACATCTTGTTAATTAAAAAAAGAAGTCGCCGTGATATCGCATTATTAATATTCCCAAAGGTGCTCAAAGTTGTGTTCACCACCATCCACTATGGCTTCGCACTATTCTTACAATGTGTGTTATGCAGCGTAACAATTTTTTTCGTATTTCAACTTTGTCCAGGAATAAAACACAATTCGTTTGTACTACTTCCACATATTACACGTTCACTACTACAAAACATGTGGAAGTAGTACAAACGAATTGTGTTTTATTTTTTAAAATATAATAACTTTCCACCAAGAATTGACAGTTGACACCTTAAAAGTGAATAAATGTATCATTAATTAAGAAAGAAGTTTAATAATAATAATAAGGAGTTTGTTAAACAGCTTTTATGAATTGAATTCCATTAAGACGCCGTGAACTCTTTCAATACTTTGTAATTTCAAATTTGGATTATTGAGATTTTGTACACTTCCATATATTGTGTCACTAACGACCCGGGTTTCGCCTTTCGGCATCTTCAGGCATTCGAGCACACGAATGGACTCGAACTGAGAGACAGTATACAGTGTCTAACGTTTATATAGAAGATACAAATGCGACAAATATTATTTACGAGGTAAGATATTATATGTCTGAGAGCTACACTGATACCTGAGTTAAAATTTCGGGAATCGCCCTAATCCTTATTTTGTAAACACCATATTAACAGAGGGGCGAATTGCGGCTTTTCAACTTCTTTTAGAAATACCAGTGATTTTACAAGTTAGTCGTCGTTAGTGACAAAATACATGGAAGTGTACAAAATCTCAATAATCCAAATTTGATATTGAAATTCCATCAAGCACCCTCAGTCGATGTCTTAAATTATATTAAATTATACTTTGTAATTTGTTAAAGATGTAACCAAGTCGGCATATCCGACTTGGCTGACAGATCGGATTGATTTTGTCGTTCGTTATCCACGTCTGGTCATTTTCAAAGAATGAGATCAGCATCCTGAATCATTGCCGCAGACTATCTACTGTCTGGGTAAGCTAGAAAAGCTCGACAGCGAAGTGACTTAGGGAATCTGTAAAAATCTTGGCGTAACTTGGTACAGATCTATCAGCCGTGCTTAGTCAAACCGAATTACGTTATATGATTTATTCAAATATCTTTTTCTTTCAACCCCAGCTATCGAACAATTAATTCGTTATCGAACTTAGCATTAGTATGAAATGTTCGAGGTAAGTAATGTTAATAACACGTACGGCCTCAAATTTATTGGAATCGTCGTAAATCAGCATGTAGCAGAAAATTGCTTTTCTAAAACACTTTACGTTGCTGGTGTAGAAATTCGATTAAAATATAAGGCTTTCTTGAACGCAATCGAAAAATTTATGTTTTTAGTAAGATAGTAGACTTTCTAGAAAGTGGTATGTCACTTTTACAATATTTACTCATTGATAAAAGTGTTCAATTAAATGATATGATTTTTTTTTTAAATTGGCAAAAATGATCTATCTATTGGGCGCCTAATTTCTCAATTACTAAGCATAGTAGTGAGTATTTTCTACGATCTCTTTTAAAGTGTCAACTGTCAATTCTTGGTGGAAAGACATATTTAAAAAAAATAAAACACAATTCATTTGTACTACTTCCACATATTTATAATGATCAGGACCGGTTTCGCTCATCACGAGCATTATCAACTGATAAAAATATAAACATAACAGGCTTATTTATGTAAAATTGAGTGTAAAAATGAAGGTATATAAAACAGATGCTTCATGAACTAAGACAAGAAAATACTGATTAGCAAACAAATCATACATAAATCGAACAAAAGAGTCTATAATTAAAATGTTACGAACCTCTTAAAAATCTAACTTCTGTTTTATATAACTTCATTTTTACACTCAGTTTTATATAAATAAGTCTGTTATGTTTGTATCGGTTGATAATGCTCGTCATGAGCGAAACCGGTCCTGATCATTATAAATATGTGGAAGTAGTACAAATGAATTGTGTTTTATTGTTTTAAATATTTTCTACTATGGTTAGTTGTTAGCTTACGTATACGAGTGTACGATGAACCTGATCATTAGAGGACTTTAACTTATTTTTTTAAATGGACGAGTGGGATAAAAATGGGATTGACATTAATACAAATATAAATCAAAGTCGTATACTAAACATAGGTTTAATTTTAGACCAATTCATGTGTGGTAATATTATAATGCGTCTTTGCTTAATGAAACATTTTTTTATTTATTTTTAAAAAATCTCAAGGGTCCCATACACGGTCAAATTATTTATACAGCGCCACTAAATATGTTTTTTTTTATAAAGAGATTGATTGTGTATGGTTGCCATTATGTAGTAACTGTAGTGAGCGATCGTGGTCATATAATATTTTTTAAAAATCCTGTATTGGAATCAGCTCCGTGTTACGATGTGAAAATGTATCTTTTTGAATAAGTGGCCGTTTTTGGTAAAATTGTTTTTGTACTTTTGCGCGTGCCACGTGTTCCTAAATATTTAAATTTATTCCTGGAAAACGAACTAATGGAAGATTATACGTATTTACTAGGGCGCCTGCAGGGACTTTCAACATTTTAAAGAGTAATTTGTTCTTAAAAATATATTTAATTTGCTTGCCTCGTATCTTATATCAAGAGTATACTGACGGACGCATTAAGACAGTTTTTGATAGTTTTCTGTTTTAAATGTCAAAATGTATGCAATTTAACGCTTTACTCACTGCATGAAGTCATAGGATACAATGGCATTGAAAAAAAAGCAATATTAATTCATATTGTTATCTTATCTCAACAAAAGTTATTCTACGATATCTGCTTGTTACACAGTCACTCAAACTTTCCTTTTCGAAGAGAATAAGAATAAAATGATAGGGCTAAGCCAGCACTACTAGTAGTAGCTAATCACCTTTTCTACGCCCTGTTTGTAGGATGAGTGGGAAAAAATCTAGAAATCACATACATCCTTAGATAAATCCATTGAAAAGTAAACTTATGAAACCACGAACACCACAACCAAAGCCCACGTCAACTCGGCTACAAGTCTGACAATTATGTTAATCTATAGTCAATATGAACGATAATCAAATTCGGCACTCTTGATTATTTCATAGTATTATGTTTTATACTTTTCCTCTCTTCTGGTTCTGTTTGATTTTGTAATATTTGATTGAAAGTCCCTGTTTAGAACAATTCCGTGTTATAAAAAAATGTAAAAATGGTAGCACATTTAGTTTTAGCGCGTCATGTACCGTATTTTTACGCCTAGAATAATTGTCACGCGTTTTATTTTTATTTTAATTCCACAATACATTTTTTATTCGTTTTGAGTGTTTTTGAATATATGATCTCACCGTTATTGCGATGGCTTACACCCGGTTTTTTATTTGAAGTCCAATTAAAATAAATATAGTCCAACAATTAATAACAATGTTAAATTTTGAAAATAGCACAGTTGGCATAGAAATGGCATCCAGAATGACATATGTAAATGTCACACGCTACTGTTCACCTTTTGGGGAAGTTCTTATGACAGACGGACACATGTATTTTCTATTTCATAATTCGACTGTGTTTTTGCCAGTTGATGTAGCGTTTAAAAAATACAAAAATGAGTTAATGATTGAATCTCACTTTAAAGACGACAAAGCAGATCTCAGGCAAATGATGTAAATTAGAAAAATAAATAGACTGCTTTTTGGAAGGGAAACATCATTTTACATTGGTTTTAAGCTTAGAAAATCTGACCCGGCCATTTGATGTAAGCCAATATTGTATAGACATTCCCTCCGTATAATCCTGTTTCTCCAAACATGATAATTTACAGAAGTGCATTTGAAAGATTCATAACGCAACTCGCCGTATAATGTTTTCGATAGAAACAATTCTTACAATTGAACAATTTCAATTTTGAAGGTTACATCAATTGGCCCAAGCACCGTCGATACTATGCTTATTATTTATAATAATGATTTTGAAATTAAATCTACACTAGAATATTATGCAATGGATCAACTTCCTATTCACGGTTGCCTTTATAATATTCAGCGCGATCGATAAGTTATTTAACGAAAATCTTATCTTATTTAAAAAAAAACATCATTTTTATACTTCATACATCATTGAGAAGTCCACAATTTATAAAATATGAATAAAATAATATCTGCTATTGGAAGTCCGCTTCTGTTTTTGAATCTCGAATTCCTCGAGGGATGCGGGACCCTATTTGTGCAAATAAGGGTATCGTTATCGAATGTCTGTTTGGCAAACTGAAGTCCCTAACTTTGAGGTGTAAATAACCTCGTTATTGACGGAAATTCCACTCACAACATTTCCCTTCATATCTCATGCGCGTATCAAAGACTTGGAAATGATTATGGAATATCATATCGTATTACATTTTCGAAACTTAAACCGTAAAAAGTGTTTACTCTGCTAGATGATGCGGGGGTTTCTTTATTGTAAATGAATGGTCTTTCGAATAGTCGCTAACATCTCACAACAATTTCCATGGATTCGGCGGTAACTTAGCGGAAATTCATTTTTAATATAAAATTTAAATTGGTTACTTTGTTATTCCACTGGCTTTTTCACTAACGTGACGCGTTTCACCTCTTTAAGAATCATCCTCAGAAACGCATCAAGCTAGCGACAAAGGTAGTGGAATAACATAGTTACCTTTAAGTCACATTTATTAACAAATTAAAAGTTATTATGATACAATAGACATGTTTCGAATAAATCGATATATTTTTAAATTATCTGTTAGCTTATAAAATACATCAACAAAAGTTACTCCACGCTTACATACGTGATTTTTCAGGATGGTATGAGACAGGTTAATAGCAAACAACCTATATTTTATCGTATAAGAATCATTTTTAGACAAAATATTTATCATACAAAAGCTTATTTTTTTTAATTAATATCTTTGGTGACTCAACTTATTATAGAAGAGTACTAAATTGGATACATAAGTTCCACCAAGCAACTTCCCTTCAGTCAAAAGTAAAGTGAAACTTCAATATAATAGATTGGTAACGATGAACGGGTTTCTGTTGTATAATAAAGTAGGTTTTACATGTAGCTAGCTATAAGAGATTAAACACTCGAGTCTATATATCGTTTAAATTATTGTTTTCGTTTTTCAATACTTGACGAAAGTTTAACGACGATATTTAACGTGTGAAAACAAATCAAAGACAAACGGCCAGGCGTGTCACACGTTAAATAATTGGCCGACACCCACCAAAATTGCTGACTCTTTATGATCATGCACAGAATACTGTGTGCGAGCGGTGACTTTAAACATTTAAACATATACAAGTAACATTAACGGGATGTTTTTAACATGTATCCCATCGTTCTATCTTTTCTTATTTTCTTCGAAAAACTAGATATTGTGTGGTTGAATTACTGAAACGATACGTCGTCCTTAATCGCGATTAAATTGTTTAATTATAAAATAAAATCTATCCGTATTTTTTCTTTGATTTTGAATTTACGTCATTATAACCTCATTTTAGCGTAGAGAAAAATCGATGCTTTTTATCAGTTCACGGTAGAGTCGGGATTCTACAAAGAAAATAGAGAACGTTATTTTGCGGTGCTAAAAAAATGATCGCACCTTTTTGGATTATCCGCGTGACTGAAACTCCGTGCTTTATGAAGGGAATAGCAATATAGCCTCCCACTGAAAGGAGGCTTTGATCTCAGCTTTTGTGCCACTGCGCCCACTTCATTACGGCCACGAATGAATGAAACACTTCATTGTATATCATTTGAGGTAATATTTCAATCCTTTCAACAATTATAGAGAGTGCGTGCTTTGCGAAATATCTTAAGGCCATTTAAGTTTATCAATAGCAATTTATTATTACACCAAATTCTCTTTATACGCGGTTTTTTCTGCACCGATTAAAAATAACACGGTCCAAGAAAAAGAACCGATATTTTTTTACTTCACACAATTTTAAACCAAAGAAAAAATCACATATTACACTGAATTATGTACACCCTATGCAATTTCAGCGTTATTTAAAATTGATTATGACACGTTATGAAGAATCATATATTGAACTTAAAAAAATTAAATCACAGCACCTGATAACCAAAATTTTATTAAAAATCAATGAAACACAAGACGGAAATTTTATTCAATATACAACTAGATAAATTCCAGTGACGAGAGTGATTTTTCAGAACAAAAAAAACAACAGAAATCGGGCACGTTTATTATCTAGTAGGGATACTGAATAATTTTGTTGTATGATACAATGTTAAATATTTATAATTTTTTAAATAATATGTAATATGAAAAATTAACGATGTTTTATTGCGCATTATTAGTTAGAACCTTTTTTTGCACGGTAGTCTTTGGAACATATCCCCCGTGCAAAAAGAGAATTTGGTATACACGATTTTATAATATAGTCTGGAATGTTTTGGATTTACATTCGATTTATAAACAATTTTAAAAATACGCCTTGTTTAATTTGTTTACCATGTTTCTCAAAAGGAAAAGGCTTCGGGTGAGTTATAAATAAAGGACAATTTCAAGCGTAATTGTTTCCTTACTTTTAATGGTCTAAATATTAAAAAATCGATTACGATGGTCGCATTATAACAATAGCTACTCGGATATGCGATTGTTTTGAGTCCCCAGTCTATGAACATTACCATGTAGTTGCCTTGGGTAAATAAGGTTCTATCTGGAAAAACTAAAACTGTTCAGGAGAAGCAATTTTAGATTTCTAATTATATATTTAGATTGAACCTTGATGTACTGTAACATTTTTATGTTTTTCAGATAGAACATTTTTTTAATTTGAATTTTGATGGATTAACGGACAGTTGTAAGGTTTTTTGAATGCAGATAGAACCGTAGTTTTAATGCGAATAAAACTTTTTTAAAGGTGATTTTGTCTTACCTGAGGCGATACGGTAAGCTTATTTACGATGTGCTGTTTTTTTTTATTTTTTGATCGATTTCTGTTTCGTTTTCAACCCTTCACACCAATTCAATTACGGAAAACGGGGCTGAGATTTGTTTATAACTAGACTACACTGACAACATCCTTCTGCTCCGACCCTCTATAATAAACTGTGATTGAGTGACTAGTTTCTTTACAAATAACTTGTTGCCAAATGACCGATCAGAATGTTATGAATGGATCATAAATTTGAAAATCTTTAATATGTTTTTAAAATTTAATTTTAAATGAATTTGTGTTTTTAGGTTTTTGAAAAAATATTCATTGAACCCATTCTCTCGTTTATAAATTATTGCAATTTGTTATTTCTATGGATATCTTTTGTTTAATATTTTCCAAATACATATTCCAAATGTCCTCAATTCACTGCCAACGTAAAATGTGTTTCTGGACCATTGTGTACCAGATGAATAAATGTTAACGTAAACAATGGCCTAGGTATCCAAAGCTGTCCCGGGAAAATTCAATTGTTCCGGGCATACGTTACCAGGATGTAAGAATGGCGTCGAACAATAAATCCCTACCTGTCACGGTGACACTGCCGAAGGGGTAGATGGGGTAACGTACTTTTGTGCTGCATTGACGTGAGCTTTATCTACCGGCTTCGTTCATAAATTTTGACGTACTTGTTGATTTGGTTCTAGTCTCTAGTACGACATATAATGTTTTGTTCTTACGTATGTATAATTGTGTGCATTTGTTGGAGATAGTCAACTCGCGCATATAAAACATCTCAATTTTTCATAATTTCAGTAATTATTGCTCATAATCATTTTTGTTACTTATATTGAAAAGATTTTTCAACAGAATACTTTGTCTATACCACCGTTTTTCAACCAATAGTCCGCGGACCGGTACCGATCCACCGAATGTTTCTACCGGCATATCAAAACATTTTTATTCTGACTGTTATAGTATGTGTTATAATAATATAAGACTTACAAAGCAAAATACTTTAAAAATAATAATTTGTATGCGTTAGTGGTCCGTGAAATACTTCTCTTATTTTTACCTGTCCGCAAGTATAAAAAGGTAAAGAATCACTGGTTGAATCTATAAAAAATGGTTTCTTAGTAAAAAGAATTTAAGTGAATAATATTTTATCGAAAGAGAAGTGCAAAATTTGATTTCACTTAAAATCACTTGATTTAACAGCCGAAAAAGTTTTAACGCGTACCGGCCAATGATTTGACGTGCGTTGGGCCACATCCCATACGTCATCATTTTTTGAATTATGTAATATATTAAGGCATTTATGTAAAATTTTATAACAATGTATGGTGTCATTTATGTTCACAAAAATAATTTAAAAAATACGTTATTTTTTATTTTTGAAAACCTACTCTATCTTATTATAGACGTTAAAGTTTAAGGGATTCCATTTCAGACATTCTAATATGCTAACGTAGTCAAATTTAGATCTTTAATAGAGCTTTCTAATATAATTTGTTATTTTTGGCATAGATGTGCTTGATGATTTTTCTCCTCTAGTTGATCTCGAATGACGTCAAAAATGTCCATATAGTTAATCTCATCTCATGACGTTGACAAAAATTACAATATGCCAAATATTTTTCATTAACTATTCAATAAGAAAATGTGTGTCCAGGTTTTTCTGTATTGGGTTTTTTTATGTGTATTCGCGCCGATAAATCTTCAGTCTGGGTATCAACCAATGGTTCTTCGGTCCTCGAAAATTGAACGAATCGAATATAAGACATTATGAAGGCTTAAGGATGGTGAAGGCGTTTGGTCATATATCATTGTAAATCAGTCTCAAGAGACACGAGTGGGGTTTCTTCAAACTTGTCACATACGACGAGGGCTCTCGCTTATTCGTGGCACGTGTGCTGGGAGTCGGAAAAAATATGTAAATCTACTAGAAATGTACCCACCGGATTTTCCCCGCATTCGGAAATTACATGAAAATTGTTGGGGAACTACATGTGACATACGCAGATTTCGGTAGAAAAAAATATTTTATACTTCTATATAGAATAAAAAAAATGGTTATTTTGTAAATAAAAATTCCATACAGCCGTCGATTCTAAAATATATACTGTAAGAAAAAATAGTGTGATTTGTATTTACAAATCTTATTGAGCTTCTCAAAACAAAGCTTTAAAAAAAAAATCCGTGTCCGCTCCCAATGTGGAGCGTATGGTCACTTAATCTTAACAGAATTTTTTACGATAACTGCTTGTTACTCAGTTGCTCAACCTCTCTTTTTTCGAAGAGAGTAGGGATAGAAGGATAGGGCTAAGACAGGACTAGTGGTTAGCTAATCGCTGTCGCTACGCCCCGTGAAGATCGGATGGATGGGAGGGAGGACTCAGACTACGAACAGAAATAGATAAATCGATTGAAAGGTCCATCTATGAAAACAGTCCGCACCGGAAATTGAACCCGAGACATCCGTAGCCGTAGCCAACGACGCTACCAACTGCGCCACGGATAAGTTCATACTCGTATTATAAAAGAATACAAGTGCATATCTTAATTGTGATTTGCTTTTATGAAATCATTCTCAATGACAACATATGTACTTTGATTGGCGGTTGTACCTTATTCCGTTCAAATAAGTACCTTCAAATAATGTATTTTTATTATTTTTTTACAATACTTTGGTTTGTAATATTTTGTAAAATTAGAATCAAACTAAAATTATTAGTATGCATTCTATAGAATAGTATTGTTTTAGTTTCGCTACAGTTTCGTTTTTAGACATGCTTTTTATAGGAAATAACTAGTATTTAATTACAAAATTGATATAGATATCAGATTTCTTTGATTTAAAAATGAATGTGGGAAATATGAAAAATAATTGTGTACAG
This sequence comes from Himalopsyche phryganea, assembly GCA_022494535.1. Taxonomy (NCBI): domain Eukaryota; kingdom Metazoa; phylum Arthropoda; class Insecta; order Trichoptera; family Rhyacophilidae; genus Himalopsyche; species Himalopsyche phryganea. The sequence continues at coordinate 1,676,304 of JAGVSL010000030.1, forward strand.
TAGCTAATACAATTTTGTAGAACTGAATACTTTGATATTTTATCCTATTTTAATGTAGTTCTATTAAGTGAATGCCAATTCAATCAAGTAGTAAATATTTTTATTTATGATGACATTATTAACATAAAAATATACTTGAAAAAATAATGTCATCAGAATCGTTTAGACAACTTGTAAGATAAATTTTGTCACGACGTTGATAACTATTTTAAACATAGTCAAGAGTGACTGATATTTATCGTATTCATTTCAGCGTAGTCGCTTCTACGCCTCTACGCCAGCACCACCTGTCGTGGAAAAGCTACGAGTACGAGACCCACACATCGCCCCATTTTAAATTCTCCGGTAGCATGTTGAATTGAACATAGGCGAACAGTAAAGTGCTAGAAGAATTTTACGACTGTTATACCTACCCAAGGCTTGCGACACGTCCTTCCATAACGGCATTTTTGTAGGTCGTAACAGGTGAAATTCGATTCAGCTTGAGAAAAGTTTCGGCGTTTAAAATCGATATTTTATTATTTCTCACATACATGAAACCAGTTTAAATTCTTAAAAGCTATTTTGGTAATAGTATCTTCAAGTACGCCAAAAATATAAACTGTTTATTTTCAAAGCGCGTGACGGAATGCAGCCGTGTATTGATAATTTCAACCTGCGGCAGTAAAACAGTAATTTAATTGCCACATTTAATTTTTATGAATTGACCGCGTCCAATCCGGTCCTTAAGCAATGTTGTGAAGTGGGAGCGATACGCTAAGCACTAGTCCTGCCCTAGTCTTATTCTTGTATTCTTACACTCTACTAAAAAGAGAGGTTGAGCGATTGAGTAACAGGCAGTTTTAGTTTAAAAAAACTTGTTTCTCGATATGCTTATAAAGAATAAATATGTCTCACTTTGGAAGTGGTAATCGTTAAAAAAATAGTTCTTTTCACAAGCTTAGTATACAATGCAAGCAATTGTGAGACTGAACAGGTTTTAAATATCATTAAAATATTCTCAATTTCATTAAACAACGCAATAAATCTCGACCGTTTGACTTTTGCGCGACAAAAAACTAAAATTCTAGATAAATATACGCAATTACGTACAGTATAAGTTTGCGTGTTAATTCTTCTGCATAATAATCGCATAAATTTCGACGCGAATCTAAGGCTCCGCTATCTACGCCGCTATATTTCCCATTATGTTCCGCATCTCTTTTGTATTCTATTCTCTTACGGTTCCTCAATAAATCAACCACCAAATTTATAGTTTTTCACGGCTAAGGGATCCACAGCCATCCATTTCCAAGTTTCGTGAAGCACCATCTATCTTAACGATTCTTAGATCTCCCGTAAAGGCATCGGTCCCTCGTTTTTAAGGGTTTTTAGTTCTCCTTTTTATACTCAAAATAAAACTTACTCGTATTTTATCGGGAAAGACATTAGGCTCTCAAATAGTGGCTTCCTTCGTCAAATGCTACACGTTTATCGTATAAATTCCTTAAGGTAGTGAGCAATACTTAAAATGATTGATTGTTCTTCATTATTTTTCACTTCCTTTCATACCCGGAATTACAGTGACTGATTTTGTTTATTACGTCTTTCAGTTTTGTGAATGAGGATCGAAAAGCTTTTTTATGTATCAATAATATCAACGTATGTAATTTTTGATAACCTTTGATTGAGAATATATTTACTATTTTACTGATTAAAATATTTTTTTTATATCGTGACCGTCCCCAATTTGAATCATACGGACTCTTATTTGACTATCTCAATAGATGTTGTTTTTTACGACAGGCAATTTATTCAGTCGTTTAAGCTCACTTTTCTTTGACGGAAAAGGTAAAGAGATGTTGTTAGAAAGTGATAACTTTATTGTATAATTTGCTACGCCTCATTTCCATCGATTGAAAATAAAGTTATTGTAAATGATACCATCCCATCAATTTGGGTGAGTTTGCCCATCGGTTTAAGATTGGCCCACTACATGGAAAAGGGAGCTGTTATAATACCATGATAATACTGTCGTATGAATATTTGTTAGTTAAGCAAATGTAGTAGGGTGGTAAAAATAAGAATTAATGTGAAACATAATTTGTTTGATTGTTGAATATGTAAGCTGTCAGCTTGGAATGATTAAACACAATTTAAAAACTTCCCTTGAAATAAATTGGATTAGCCATATTTTCAATTTGTATTACTAATCTGTAAACCAAATGCTGTATATTTTTTCCCACCTCAATTATATACCGAATATATAAAAGCATAAAGAAAAGTTGTCAAGACTTTAAAATCATTAAATTTATAGTAATTAAAGTGGTTATTTATATCGTCGGCCAAAATTACCCGATTTAAATGAAAATTTTGCCCACCTTGTTTTATCTGTTTTTATATCGATTATAACAATAAATCTATCAATGTTAATTAAATTTTATCTCAAGACAGTTCATTTCTGTGAAGTACAATACCACACATAAATGCAATGGCGAACCATAAAAATACAAAAATCCTCAGAACTGGGCCAAACTTGCCCAGATTGACCGTACTTATAGTTTGAACGTATCTTACATTTTAAGGACATTATCGAATCAATCAAAGATATCTCACAATTTATGAGATATCTTTGGTCGATTCGAAAATGTCTTTAAAAGCTTTAAATAAAAATACACATTATTTGCAGAGTATTATTTCTAATAATACTTGACGACTGTGTAAATAAGCACTTCATATCGAAGTAACACACTTCAGTACCAACATTTGAATAATGCTTGAATGTAAATTTTCGTTCGACACGAAAAAGCTCTCAACGCATTTACCCCGGATTAATCGAGAGAAAAGCTTCCTTAGTCTTTTCCAGCCATCCAATACGAGCAAGAGCGCGGCTTTTCCCAGAAACTGAGCAAATGATTTCAACGAGCTTCGAATACATTTGAATTTTAATCTGAAGCTCTGGAGAAGGTTGTGTGGGAGTCATTACGTGTTGCGCGTCTGGCATTGTTTACAGAAATGTACAACCTATGGTTTCGAAGTGTTACTTAAGTGGAACCAGCGCGTAACCCAGATATAACTTACAATAGAAGATTAAGACTTGGTTTTGAGTTTATTTTGAATGACGTTACATTAAAGGACTTTTATACACATTTGTCAAGCCTGCAGCCTGGTGGTGAACGCTCATCAACTTTCACTTTGATGTGCGCGTTCATATATTGTATGTTGACGTGATTAAACGGCAAGACGGGTGATGATGGTGGTGAAGTCGGTAATGTAGTCCGGAGTAGATGTAACATGGTCGGAGGTTGGCGAAAGACTTCAGAAATATGTGCTTCCAATGTTTTATGTTGACGTGATTAAACCGCAGGACAGATGATGATGATGGCAAAGTCGGTAATGCTGTCCGGAGTAGATGTTTCACTATCAGATGTCGGTGAAAGACTGCAGTCCCTTTCCTATATTCTTACCTCGTTGTATTGCGTTTTCCAAATATGACATTCGATAAATGTCATGCCTGCAGACGGTCTCCTTTTACAATATATATAATAACGTATTTACTTATCTTTACACTCACACATTTCATAACTGCTATTGTGCGAAATAATGACACGACGTATGCGCTGGCCAAACACTTGAACTTTCACATTTCACTGATAAGCAGTGTCATGTATTCCTATAATTTATTTACTTAACCTTTCCTCATTTCTCATCTCAAAGAGAATGAGTTCCTGAAGGCAATCATTTTTCATAAAAACAACTCGTGTTGAAATTGTCTTTAATAAGTTTATGAATTATAAGGACTCCTAATAGTACATCTCAACAGAGATTGTTTTCCAATAAATCGTTGGTCAGTCGTTCAATCTCACTATTAGTATATGATATAAATATAGGATGTAGTTAGAAAAAGACATGGAGAAAGAAAGTAGCTCTGAATGAAAACATTACAAATATCCATTTCATCCATGGTAAAAAAGTGTCCACTGACAGTTAAACTAGTGACAGCTTTGAACACTCGACTACAGTAGTGAAAATATAGCTCTGGTGTGCGGTGCAGTGGTCAACGTCGTTGGCCTTGGTTACGGATTTCTCGGGTTCATATTCCGGTACTGACAGTTTAAATTGATTTTTCGATCAATTTATAGATTTCTGTTCGTAGGCATTAATCTTTGTGATACCTGTAATTCCCACCAGCCCATCCCTTCCTAGAAAACCGGGAGTAGATAGAGCAATTAGCTAACCACTAGTGCTTTCCTAGCACTATCCCTCTACCCCTACTCTCTTCGAAAAGAGAGGTAGAGCAAGTAAAGTTACAAGTGGTTATTTTAGAAAAACCTCTGTTGAGAGACCTCCATCGGTATTCCATATGCTCCACATTGAGAGCGGACATGATTAAAAATATATAGCTCACAAACCATGACATATTCTGATGAATCCTACATAAACTCTGATTTTTATTTTATTTTCGTTAAATTTTTACAACGAATGCCCCAGGCAATGAATTGATTGTATTTTTTGACATAACGTTGACATTTTTTCAATCACTACTATCAATTTGCGACGTAATAATATATTATACATAACATAAACAGTGTTCTTAAAACATTTTTTATTAAAGTGGTTGTTTCGATGTTAACCGGGTAGTATACAATCGCTCAAGACCGTTTACTGTGATTATTCTAGATCGAGAGAAAATTGCCGAATTAAGTATAAAAAGCATCATTATTCAGTGCTTTTTTTGTTTTTTTTTATTTCTTCTATAATTAAGATAAGACTATATCCGATATAGCTCGACTTGTTACAATTCTTTAGGGCAATAGCAACGCCAAAGGTTCTGTAGTATAAACGTCTTACAGTGAGAATAATAACATTGTCATCACATTGAATATTCGCTCTGAAATCGAATAGAGATTTTGACAAGAATTTTTCCACCTCCGCCTTTTCGGTAAGAACTAATTTTATCATTTAACTTTGTAAATGTAAATATGCCCATTATCTCTACTAAACACAATTTCACCCCTTGGTAAGTAAATGTGACAAGGTGTGTTTTATCTACGAAATATATCTCTAAAATATTTTTCTGGACCCCAATAAAAACCGCTGACCCTAAAAAAATATACACACCGCAACAAAAAGAAATTGGAAGTGCTTTGCTCTGTAACCTTTTAACTAGATCAATATTTACATAACGCCATCAATCAATGAAATGTTTCTCCATTGGCTTCCTCTATAATGTTATCATAATTTATTAGTTCTTAAATCGTCTTACTGTCATGTCAGATGAAAAAATACCAACCAAGTTTTTAAATGAATTTCTGAAATAATCCGTATTTAGTAGGTGCTTTTTTCACCACAGCAAAATTGGCTTTGCATTTTTTTTTGTTTCTATAATTTACTTTCATTTTATCGGTATAAAAAAAAATTTTACTCGATATATCGATGGCCCAGTTTCATAGTACGATAAGTCAAAAGTTTGATGTTTTGACAGTTAGCCATTATTCTACAGTTCCACAAAAGCACAGGTTTTCTATCGAAAGGCAGATATTTGCATATGGAAATACGCAAAATTAAATAATTTCTCAGTTCCATTTATATACATATCGAAATATCGTATTGTGGAAATATATGTTTGTGAATCGTGTTATTCCATAAAGAAACAACCTTTAATCCTAAAATTTTAAACTATTGACCACCTATTTGAATAAGAAAGAAATACAAATAATAAGCCAACACTTTTTACGAGTCAGTGAATATGAGTCAAAACTTTGATCGGCCATATCTCATAAATGTCAATTTCTAGTTGCACCACTATGTAACTAGGTCTTTTAATACATATTTAAAGATTTAATAATAATGATAATTTCTTATTTACTTGTAAGGTGACAACTAATTCCTGATGAAAGGCATTATATTTAAAAAATGAAAACACAATTTTTATAATTATCAGCACTGCTGTCAGTTTTCATCAGTTGAATAGTGATGATGAAACCGGTCCTGATCATCATTTATAAAATGTGGAGAAAAATTGTACTTCATTTTCATGAAGATAAATTCATAGTTAATACATACACACACGTCGCTGTGCACATATTTGTGATTTTCCCCGAGCGCTGCTTCATACATAAAAACGTACCTTTCCATAAAATACAAACATGATATATTATATTTGTATAATATTTTCTTTTCAAAGTACCACACTATAAAGTGCGGACTGTTATGCAGGAAAATTATTTTCCTTTATGAAGCAAAGTTCTGAATACTTTAAATTGTTTCGTCGGGAATAAAATACGACTTAAAATTTCATCAGATTCTTTCACTGCAATCAATTTCATTGTCTTATGTCTCTTGAATAGTTCATTTATGCCGTCGTCTTGCATTGCAAAATAAGACTCTTCGTCTGAAATAACTGTAGTGAAAGGAAATAAAAGTCGATGATATACTCTAATTGATGCGCAATACAAAATGAAATCAAAATCCTATTGTGTAATATCCAATCAACTGCATTAGAAAAGATCGATTTAATTGATTAACATACCTCTCGTAAACATTTCTCTCTAACGACACGTAGACACGTTGATCGCCAGTTAATTCGAAGATAATATTAAAGTACATTTAAAAAACGGCAGAAAAACTTAAGCCCTAGTTAATGAAAGAAATATTGCAAATTTAAATGTGTTTAAAATTGAAGACCTTGGCATAAAAACACAAATTATCACAAAACTCGTATTTTTCAGGGGAATTAAAAATATTATATCGTCGTTGCTCTGAAAGAAGACACTAAAAGAAGTCACGGTATTTTTTTTCTGTTTTATACAATAAATAGATTTGTATTTGTTTGAATTGTTAAGATTTTCTGCATTTATTTACAAAATATCATTTATATAGGATAAAATTTTGTATCTCATATATAAACGATAGACACTGTTTACTGTCAGTCAGTTCGAATTCATTCGTGTACTTGAATGCCTGAAGATGCCGAAAGGCGAAACCCGGGTTTTTAGTGACGAAATACATGGAAATGTACAAAACCTCAACAATTCAAATTTGATATTGAAATTTCATCAAGCACCCTCAGTCGATGTCTTAAATTATAAAAATATATTTGTTATTGGTATCAGCTGTAATTTGACAAATTCTCCTTTTCTTTTTACCTCATATCAAACGACAGTTTTTTCTAAAATTGCATAATAATACGTAATATAAGAAAAGCCTGAGAAGAAATTATCACTGTTCTCATTTTTTCGGAAACTCTCAAATCTAGATTTTTATTTCTTCCGTTGTCCTGCACGGTATGTTTGAAAAGTTTAGCTGCTCTTAAGTTTATAGATAGATACACCAGCGGACAACTATTGCTATCCGTAACTGCAATCGTCGACAGCCAGTCATGGGTTTAAAAAACTGTTGTCAGTTCAGTTCCTAGCCGCAAGGTGACATGTACAGTACAGGGTTGCATTGGTTGGATAACGACCGCTTAACGAATGTTTATTCTGCTCTCTCGGTAGAACTCTAACGAGCTTTATACATGTGCTGCGGGTAAGTAGTATTGCCTCTTAAGCTCCGCAGCTTTCCTCGTAGCCTTGCGTAGCGCCGGGTCATTTGCATTTGTGGATTTAGGCGCTTTTGTTTGACAAACATGCGATTCGTACGCTTCGAGTGTTGCGACATCGTTCGGACACCCATTATTTACACTAAGATTATTTGATTAAAGCGATTAGAGTATAAATGGATTAAGGTTTTTCAATAAACGATTTTGAAGTTCCGTGTTAAATATAGATAAAGGAAAGTTCAATGAATACTCACATGAGATTAATTTATTAAACATTTATTTGGTGAGTGATTAGACTGATGTAATGCTGAAATAATTGTCGCTTGAAACCAATCATTTTAAATTTGTAATGTTTGGAATCAGAATAGAATATTTTTTATGAACTTAGTGAAATACTTCAAAAAGTTTACTTTAATTTAAGACTAAGTCCGATATAACTTGACTCGTTATCATTTTTAGGGTAAGGGCAACGCCAAAGCTTCTATGATATCAATCTTTAACGGTGAGAATAATAACGTTTTATTACCGTATCACATGAAATATTAATTTCCTCTGAAACTGATTCTCCCTATAAAATTATTCACCTTGGAAATTCGAAAGACAACGACATTTTTTTTTGTACTACTGTTACACTTTGGCAAGCTTAGTACAGTATCATTTATTGCTAGTTCTTGAATTTAGTTTTAACATTTATCCTAGTCTATATAAATGAAAACTTTATGTTTCTTTTGAACGTTATTTGGTTATATGTTTCTACACACATGTATATCGTTACTGAATATTTATTTTATACTCAAAAAGCCACAGTTAATACTATGTGATTCTTAAGTTCTACCATTGAGCTACAATCATTAAAATGGCGCACAGCAGTCAAAGGTGATGTTTCAGACTGTGTTATAGCGCCATTTCATGTTCAACTGTGCATGAAAACGGCTATATGAAGTTTAACAAATGTACTGTACCCCAATGAATTAGCATAACGATACCCCATTTTCAAAACATCAAAAACCTCGAACAATTCTTTACTAGGCAACATTGAAACTCTTTTAATTTTTTTAAATCAAATTTTGATGGCAAAAAAATGTTTCAGTGTAATATTGAAAAAAAACAGCACGCGACAATATAACGTGCAACTAGGGCTTCCAAACCGGTTTAAACCGAAACCGGTTAACCGGTTTATTGGCTGTTTTGAAAAAAACCGAAAACCGGTTTATTTTCCTCGGTTAACCGGGGTTTCTAGAAATTTCTCTTTCCATATTAAATATAATAGGGTTTAATACGTCTATTCATATGTAGAGTTATCAGTTGTTTAAAAATATAAATATTGTTCAATTATCTAGTTCCTGCAATATAAATGAGGTAAAATTATGAACAACAATCATTTTTTAAATCGATTTGACGTTACATAAATATTAATATCCAAAATTTGAAAGGATTCTCATATTATATTTTCGATGAGAATAAAACTAGTGTTACACAATAGCTCTTATTGAACTTACGACACATCTACGTTTATTATTTATTTTTCAGATGCATATAAAATTTGGAAAACCCCTTGTAGGTACTATTATAAAAAATATATATATATTTATAATCCAAATTTAATATTGAAATTCCATCAAGCACCCTCAGTCGATGTCTTAAATTATATTTATAATCAATTTTTTTTTCTAATTTTTCACGATTACTTCTGATTTTTATTAGAAAGATCTGATTACTACCTAAGCTTGGTATTGTAAAAAAAATATTTATAACGAGGAATATAATATTGCTTATCTTATCTTATATTTCGCATTTTTTTTTACCATGTCCGCTTCCCAGTGTGGAGCATATGACCTTATAATGGAGTATCTCAACAGAAGTTTTCTACGAAAACTGCTTGTTACTCAGTTGTTCAACCTCTCTTTTCGAAGATAGTAAGGATAGTAGGATAGGGCTAGGACAGGAGTAGCGCTCTCAGTACACCACTTTTTTAGGATCGTACTGGTGAGAGAGAATTTTAGATACCACTAACACCCATTCCTTCGAACAGAAATTGATTTATGGTACTCTCTGCTCAGGGGCTTAATCCCGAGACATCCGTAACCGTAGCCAACGACGTTACCAACTGCGCCACAGACTTCGACACCCATTACATCAACTTAAATATTTTCAGAAGGATTTTTCGTTGTTAGACGTTTTTTAATGTTGAATCAACATCTAACATAACTGCTACCCAATAAAAAAATCGAGAAAGTTGTGTAAAAAAAAAGGTATAGTGATTTCTAAGCCAAACGGGATAGTGTGTTTTATTATCTATTGGGAAAATAAAAAGTTTAAATAAACAAACACACGTTTCTATATCCATAGAGTCAACGGAAACACAAAAATTCAATTGTAAAGCATGTTTGTTGGTATTTCCGACAATAAGTGTCATAAATCATAAATCGTTTGTCATAAATCGTTTTCTTAGTAACCTTTACTTTAGACTTAATCTCTTGTAGTGCGAAAGGAACAATAATAATAATGTCTCACAAATATTCGTAGTTTAATGAAACACGAGATGCAAAGTGCATTAGAGTTTTTAAACAATAAAAAAAAAAATGGTTTAAAATTGCCAAATAATGTTCTTGGAATATACAATCATAGTACCTATGATAAATATGATAATATACACATTAATAATTATTATGGTATCTGTTTAAATACTTATTTTTGGTTCTATATAATACACACATTACAATTATTGCGCCAAAGCTATATGCATACAGTAACAATTATATATAAATAAAACCATAATGTGGAGCATATGGACTCTTAATGGAGTTTATCTCAACATAAATTGTTTCTACGATAATTCTTTATTACTCAGTTGCTCAGCCTCTCTTTTTCGAAAAGAGCAGGAATACAAGGATAGGGCAGGACTAGTGGTTAGCTAATCGTTCCCGTTACATCTCCTTTAAGAATTGGATATGCGGGAGGGAGTTTAAGACATAGGAGGCAACTGTATTTTCGAATAGAAATCTATCAATAGATTTAAAAATCATTTTATGACCTCAACCGAAGCCAACGACGTTGACCACTCAATTCATATAAAATAATATAGGTATTTATACATTCGATGAAAAAAGTTTTGAATGAAAGTGACATTATTGATTTGATGTAAAGGCAAAATTTAAATTTTATGTCAGTTATTATTTGAGAGTAAATTAGTTTATTTTGTTTTTGTAATAATATACTCTAAGTTACATAATAATGAAATAAAAATAATTTAGATTATAAATTATCAAGATTACTAATTAATAAAATAATAGTATTTACTACATTGAAAACGTAACACATTATTTAATATTCATTCCTATATAAGTATATAAAATTCTAGCATATTTTTATTTTTCTTTAAAATGAAATACATACAAAATATGTATTCTTTTTACTCCGTGCGCAATTATCATGAATGCATTTGTCTTTTCTGCATTTGCATTGTGTGTATATGTTTCATCAATGCGTTAACATAATAATTGAATTATTACCAATTGTATTTTGCGTCTGATTAAATATTTTGTTGTGGTGCGTTGTATTTTGTATTTTTGTTGGTGTATATTTAATTCACTTGTAAATTATAATACAGGGGCTCCCAGCCTTTAAGTACATTATTATATCAATTATCAAAATATATTAAATATACTAAAAATTATTATATCATTCTCAAAGTCAGTATGATCTTTGGCATTGCATTTCATTGGCCAGTGCTTCATAATAAGGAGAGCTTGATGATATTCCTGTCAGTAAACAATCATAAAGATGCATCCAGTGTTTAGCAGAGCGGCCAGACAACATAAACATTTCGACTTATGCAGACAAATGAGTTCGAATAACATTTTTATCAAATGAGTATTTTATAAAGTTGAGAAAATAAAATTGAAGTAATAAATAATCTGTCACGGTAATTCTACACCGATTTCTATAGAATTGCCGCGATAAATTTGTGAGCGCCGAGCGCATACAAATCGGTGAGCGGGCGCCATGTCCGCCGGCACGGGCTTGAGAATCTCTGGTATAATACATACCTATTAGTTCATATTAGTAAATTTTATGAAGAAAAATACCTTGTTTTTCAATCGTTACACTATTACATCATGGTACCAAAACTGGTTTTTGGAAAATAGTTAAAACGTATATTTCGGTTTAAACCGGTTAACCGGTTTTTTCGTCAGAAAAAAAACCGAAAACCGGTTAGTCTTTTTGGGCGGTTAATTGGAAGCCCTACGTGCAACGTTATCAAATGTCGTACCTAAATAAATTGGTCGTAGTTGCAAGTCGAAAAACGCATGCATGTTTGTATTTATTTTTCTATGTCCACTCCCAGTGTGGAGCATATGGTCTCCTAGTGGAGGTATCTCAACAGATTTTTTTTATCAGAACTATTTGTTACTCAGTTGTTCAACCTCTCTTTATCGAAGAGAGTAGGGGCAGAAGGATAAGGCTACGACACGACTAGTGGTTAACTAATCGCTCTCGGTACGCCCCGTGAGGATGTGATAGGTGGTTGAGGAGGGAGTTTTAGACAACACAAACACTCCGGAAAAAAACACTCAACGCACCGGGAATTGAACCCGAGACATCCGTAGCCGTAGCCCACGACGCTACCAACTGCGCCACGGACGCCGACATAGAAGATTTTTATAGAAGATACAAACAAACTTTATTCCCTTATAATAAAGCTCAATTTTTTCAACATAGGTGTAAACAGTACAGCTTTCTAGGTCAAGTACGACCTTTTGACTTATTTCAATTTCTTCATTTGTAAAAGAGAGGTCTCTAACCTTTTTTTCTAAATAACATACATAAAACATTATTTATTATTGAATTCTTTAATTTACGGCAGCATTTCTCCTCTGAGGGAAGAATTTTCCACCGTTTGTCAACCCTTGATCTTGAAGCTCTTGAATGCGGCCTTCCGAAATGAAAAGATTCACCACCACCAGTTTATTTTAGATTTTCAACTTTTAAACCAAATCCTTTGTGTGAAGAATAAAGAATAAAGATGCGATTATCTCTACATACACAAAATAATGTAATTCTTAAACCGTTTTGCACTATTTGTGGAAAAAAAATATTCCATCTTTGATATAATTAATATAAAACTACTCATTAAAGTTTCATGACGTGTATACCTTGAATAGCGATCGTAGAGCAAGCTTACTCGAGTGTGTAAACCAAAAACCCTGTTGCTTCACTTATCGCTGAGTATGCCGCTACGAATGTCTACGATCGAGCGTGCTACGCCAGGCATGTACACCGACCTACGTACACATTGACACGGTTCTAACTCGTAACCATTTTAACTGAACAACCACATTTACTATAAGCAATCTTGACGCCTTGTCGTTTGATGTGGTTTTCGGTATGGCATATTACTATACGAAATAATTAATTGATATATATATAATCATTTATTCTGTAAAAAAATATAATGGAATACTATCGTATTACTAATTGTCGTATATATTTCACATTTTAGAATTAAAATAGAATGGGTTTCTTCCAGTTGTCATAATTATCAAATGACTCAATGAGAAGTGAAGTGAGCCAACTGATATTTTAGAAAAAAATGAGTTCGGTGCTTTTTAGTATTATAAATGTCATAAAATATAATAAATGTAAAGTAAGATAAGTAAACACAGACCGTAAAAGTATTTTATTCTGTATGAAGTTAAATTAAATTACCTGTAAATTAATGTAAGAAGTTTTTTTCACTTAGCTCACTTTCCTTCTCAAGGGTTCAAATAATACCGAAACACTTTTCTAGATAAGTGTCAAATAGCGCCAAATGGGATACAAACGAGACACCAGAGAGCGGCTGTGGTATTGTTAAATTGAATGCATACATAACTTCGTTTAATAATAAATAAATATTGTCAGTAGTGACTCTAAATAACATTTGCAATTAAATTCTCTCGATTATATTGCAAATATTTGTATTGATTGCAACACATACATAAATGCACAAATGAATACATCTCACGTATATTCAAACTACAGCTTCGTGGCGTAGAGAAAAGCTACACGGCCTCTACGATTCTCACATTTATGCATAGTATCTACGGCTGCCTCGCAGATTGGTAGAAACTCTGACATATTTACGGCGCTTTCTTTGTGATGTGAAACACATTCATCTCAGTTGCATACAAATATATCGTATCCGGTCATGGTTCTTTACAAAGTATACTACGTCACGTAATGAATGTTTTTGTTACCTTTATTAGTTGGTAGTAGACTTTTATATCAAATCATGAATTGAATACATCGACTTTATATTAAAATGAAATATTATTCCAACTACTGTGTCCAAGAAGAATGAAAATCCTGACAAAAATATATGACAGGAAATACTCATCCTTTGATTTTAGTTAGCATTATTCTTGTTTGCTGATTCAAAACTTTTTATTATAATATTTAGAGAGTACCGTATTACCGTATTTTTGAATACATAATAACTATGCATTATCTAGGTGTTAACAATTTTGACAATAACACTAATTAATTTTGATCTTTTTAACTCAAAAAACCCAAGTAATTTATTTTATAAAAAAAAAAATTAAAGGTTAAACATGAAAAGAAGTAATAAAACTTTTTCAAGTAGAATTAATTTGGCGTTCTCATGATCAGATTCGCATACGCCAAAAAACATATTTTCCTAGTATTCATCTTATTCAGTACCGTTCATTTTATTAAACTCTTTAATATATTATGATTGAATGGCACTAAAACAAAATTGTGATGGAAGTAATATTGTCATCTCGCTCATCGCGAGGCAGTAAATTTATTTTTCATTGTTTGAAACTCGAATATGAGGTGACCCCCTATTTTCGTGTCTCTTTTTAATAAAGATCTCGCCCTATTGTCGGATTAATACGGTAAATCGTAAACCTCATTAAAATTGAACGCAAATATGTATGGAAAGAAACATTTAACTTTTTTGGTGGTTTTTAAATAAAATCTAAAATAGTGATCAAATAAACATCAAATATATCTAAATTTGAGAATTGAAATCATAATTTCATTATCAAATATGGAACAAAGTAAATGTTTTCAAAGGTAAAATTATTACTACTTAACGTTCACCCTACTTAGTAAATTTATTGAAAATAAATCTTTTGTTTGCCAAATAAAATATTTAATAATTTCGTAAATTTCCACAAATAAAACCTTGTTCCAAGTATAGCACGCCTGCAAAATAATATGCTTCTCAAACATAAACCCCGTATCAATCATCTGCAAATCATAACAATAAAGGAAACGCGCCCCCTTTTCACTTAGTAGTATTCTCATATCGGGGCCACTGCCGCCGGTAGGTGGAGGCGCTTAAGGGGGGCAGAGCGCCTATCGACCCGCCGCCCGGGACACGGCCCCTTCGCTCCATCCTGTCCTCTTTCCCGGCCCACCAACGTGCCACGGTTGCTTCAATTCCCACCCACTACCTTACCCGGCTCTGCGCTCGCAGCAATACCTTAGTGGGGCCATTTCGTCAACAATAGACTTTTCAATCAACCTGTATTTTTATTGCATATTTACTATTATTATTTTGATTCTTATTCTGCCACAAAAATCACAAGTGCGCTAAAATATCAATTCCTGACAAACTCAAGTTAGACATCGAGTTTACGTTTGTAGGAAGGTTAAAGTATTTGCCAATGTAATTAAAAAAAAATTACAATGCAAATACGATTTGAAATTTTAATGAAAAAATATTAATTTGTCATTCTTTTTTTTCTAAAATACACAAGAAAATATCACGCTAATTTAAGTAAATCTCAACATCTCAAATATTAATTTGTTATTAAAAAAAATTCAACACAACCATTTATCAAACTGGTAAGTGAAGATTTCTAAAAAAGTTTGACTTGCTTATAAAGATTTCACAAGGTTTATGATAAAAAGCTTGTTAAAATATTATGAAAATGTGATCAAAAAAGATCTCAATATTTCTGAATAATCCAACTATTTTCTTCAAAAGAATAGCCTTATATCCGCTACCTACTCAACGGAAAATTTAATCAGACTTCTTAAACCCCTGTTAAATACCATGGAAAAAAAATATTCTGTAACATCTCCTCCCTTCATCTAATAGAATGGAAACATTTTTTATATTTTTATTCCAGTCAACATCAACTATTCATTTCACATTTATTCTATACTTGTATAGCCTATGCCCAATTTTCGCAATACATCAGTAATTTTTTTGTTTTTGGAAGGCCTTGTTTTCAACTGATTACTTTGTTTTTAAAATAGTTTGTTTTTATACATTAAATTTAAAATATTACTTATTATAAAAAAAACACTTATTTTTAATTTTACCAATGTTTATCAAACATTTCTTTCTAATCCTGGCAACAAAATAGTAAGATCATGTTAACGTTCCAAAGCCTGTATCACTAAAAATTTAATCAAACCTTTCAAAAAGTATTCCAACATAAAAAAAAACAAAGCCTCAAAGGTCTTTACAAATTTCTGAAAAGTTTCCTGAGACCATATTAAAGTATCCATTAATCTTTGAAAGAAGAGTTTCCGGTTTATTTTTGACCTCCTTGTTCTTGCCGCCCCTTGCTCGACTTCCATTGCCGTGTGTTTCACCACCCCATCTGGGAAATACCGTTACTGTATTTACTTGCAACTTTTACTTACAGCTTTTAAAGCACCTCGAGCTTCTCAAAGTCTTTTAAAGCCATACTACTTCCGAAAAACAGTAACTTGTTAAGTTCATAATTTTCATTTACATGTGTCTTATAGAGGACTCTACGTCTTCCTATAAATAAAGCTTTACATTCCAAAACAAATAATGATACAAGCTCATTTTTTTATTTATGTTTTAGTTTATTGGAATCTGTTTAATATTTTATTTTTTCGTTTCGTTTATTTGCTTCGTAAAATAAAAAAAAAATATATTTGCAATTACTGAATATAAAAAAACAATTTGACGTTATTATCATAGCTAACGAAAGAAACGAAACTATCATCATTTTTTTTTTAGATTGAAACCATTTTTAATTTTATGTACTATCACTTTCATATAGCAACATTTAATAAATTACATGTTACCTATGGTAAACGTACCCACAAAAAGAAAGCAACTGAGACCAATCGCTTATATTTTTCAAATAGTATATTATTACACTTTTCCCTTGTTGATAATATGATTGATAGGTAAATCTCACAACAGATAAAAATAAATTGTATGTTCCCAAAATCGCAATTTGTAACTTGGTAGGCTTATTAAGTCAGTCACTCTTCATTTAATCTTGGCCTAGGTAAAGTTTCCCACTTAAAAGTCGCATTAAAATAAATTCAACAAACCTGTCATGAACATTCTAAATTAAGATACAAATTTTGAAGCTGAGTTCTTAAAACTAATTATAAATATTCATGCCTACTTTTCAATAGTTTTTATTGTGATTCATTACGAGCGTTTTACTTATCGCTCGATAACTCGGAAATTATAATTAGTGGTTTACGACATATTTCTGTTTGTAGAAAGATATATTAACATCACGTTTCACGCTCAAAAATACGATATAGGTCATGGCTACAGCTAACGCGATAATTATATTTCGTTTTCTTTTTATATGTTTCAAATTCTCAATAGATACCTCAACTATTTCTATACGACAAGTCTGGAATTAAGCCATATCATAATAAAATCTTTAATTCTTGTTTAGCACTCAACTGGTTGACAAGAAACGTGCCGTAGTAAATCTTCGCTATTTATATTACTTGTTTATGATTTTATATTAAATCGACGAACTCTTTTCCTATTATAAGATTTCATTAAACGAATCTTTCAAGTTAATACCGCCACTGTTAGAATAGTTCGTAATATTCCAAAGATATTATCTCAATAAAGTTTTCTACAGTGTGGCAAGCAGTGTGCAACGGCAGCCTTTCTTTACCTTCAAAGCCTCTATCTCAGCCTTGGATCGAGCCCACTCTTACGCACCCCCAGGCGAGCAAACGCTAAGTGAAACTTAGTAAAACATTGGTATGCCCGATTATTACTTAGTCCCAACAATCCTGATAAAATCGACATTATATCTGGGCTAATTTTACGCAGTAAATTTTCGCATATTGAAAGTTTGCGGGCCGTTATTTGACAATGAGAACTTCCATCAAACTTTCCCCATTTCAATAAATTCAAATTAAGATTGATGGATAGGATATTTTTGTTCAGTTTAATTGAACCGGAAGTGCTCGTTATTCTGTCACTCAAGCTCTCTTTTTTGGAGCGGAATGATAGAAAGATGAGACTAAGAAAGCATTGATAGTTACAGTATACACTTTATAACTTTGCACTTTTTACTACACTGACACGCTTTGTATATAATACACATAGCGTGTCAGTGTATCAGCATTTATGGATCCCGCGATAATAGAGCCGTGTATAGATCCCGTGATCCGAGGTCCTAGAGCCGGAGTGCGAAGCGATAAAATAGTGGCAACTCTAACAAATCGTTAATCTAAGATATCAACTAAGGGTGCTTGATGGAATTTCGATATCAAATTTAAATTGGTGAGATTTTGTACATTTATTTGTATTTCGTCTCTAACGATCCGGGTTTCACCATTCGGCATCTTCAGGCATTCGAGGATACAAATGAATTCGAACTGACAGACAGCAAACAGTTTACATCGCTTATATACGAGAAAAATACGACAAATTCTTATCACTAAGTCTAGTAATTACATTGATACCTGGATTGATCACAGCAGTGACCCTCGATCCCTGTTGCGAAAACAAACACATTATTTCGAGCTATGCTCGAATGCCTGAAGATGCCGAAAGGCGAAACCCGTGTCTTTATTGACTAAATACATGGAAATGTACAGAATCGATTTTTATTTGAAATCGTAAATCGATTGATTCAATTAACGTAATTATATGGAAACTGGAAACCGTAGATAACATGACCAATCGCACTCCAAAGAACATTGACCACTCGACTTAAGAGTTGACTTAATGAGATACTTAAATTATTCAACATTGCTAGATTTTTTTATCTATGCATTATAATATTTTTATGTGGTTTTCAACTGTATTGCTAATTCTCAGTATACTGACCCACAGGATACTTAATGTCACTTAAACTAAGTGGCTCAGTAAGTCACATTTTCTTTTTTTTCTCTGTTTGTTCGTAAGCTCAATAGTGTATGGTTAAAATATCAGTGAGCAACAGGATTAAATTCTCTTCTTTTCTTGATCGTTGTTGCGTTAAAGAAGGTGACTGGATACACATAACGGGTGGGGCAACTAACTTGTCTGTGATAATATTGTGTCCCTATTTTGTACACCCAACACACGAGTGCTTGTGACACTGAACGTGAGCGCACACGGGGTGGTCTAGTACGCGACTTCGCATACCATTGTGTAAATAGTTCACCATCAAAATAACACTCCCAGTTTTATTTTTAATAATCTTTCGAAATTTCACAATTTTTTTAGTTTGCGCTTGTTTTGAAAATAATGAAAATTCGTCTTTTATTGCATTGGAAATCATTTGTCTATCTATACCCAGCATAATTAATGAAATAACTTAAACATTGGTTAAATATAATGAAAACGTTCATTGAACCACGGAGTATGTAAACTAATAGTTAGTATATACTGTCAGATTTGACAGAAGTTTTTATTTGACTGCAATTTCAAAACGAACTTATGATAAATTTTCGAAAGATTCAGTTCTAGTCAGAATATATACAAAATAATTAATCTCTACTACAGGAAATACATGTATAAATCTGTATGTGCGTCTGCGCAAGAACTCCTCCCAAACGGTGAACTGTAGCGACGCGAAATTGGCACATGTTATTCTGACTGTCATTTCTACATCAACTGTGATATTTCAACTACTATCATCATTATTACTTGATTTGTTTTACATGACGTACAGTCCACGGTGCTATTTTCGACTTTTATTTTTTTATTAATTGATGGACTTTATATTCGGTTTGTGTTACATTAGGTACGGTCCACGACAATATTTTCAACTCTAAACATTATGATTAATTGGTTGACAATACTTTGTGGGTGTTACCTAACGAACGGCCCAAGGTAATAATTTCAACTTTCAACACTAGCTTGCACCAAAATAACCTCTGTCCCGGGCGAAGCTGTGTAATAAATACTAGTGAAAATAGAAAATGCGTTCGGGGATTTGAATCATTAATAGCAAAACGGATAAGTATTAAACCTTTACCACTTGGTTATGTTAAAACTTGTTCGCTTTATACTATTAATGAAATTGAAAAAGCTATGTTAACAAAGAAAACTCATAACATATTATTTTTATATATACATATAAATGCATTCTTATTATTATTCTGGAATAATATGGTCAGTGTAAACTCGAGAAGTCGATCGAATTCTTCCAAAACCAATTTAAGATATAATTGCTTTGGGCTTCAATATTTGACGCTTGAATAATTACTTCTTTCTCCCTGAAATAAGAAAGTCTTTGAAATAGCATTGCCATGAATTTTTAATTTTCTGCAAACTGTCGAACGCTGTGGTCTGGTGGCTGACGCTCAAGGCCAACATTCTGCCATCCGAAGTTTGAATTCCCAGCCGAGCAACAGTGTATATTGATTTTTCGTTCGATGTATGTATTTCGTAAATTCCTAAAACCGTTTCCCTCACCCAATGCAAAAAAAAACCATAACAACAAATTAATATAAACGTAATATTGAGAAGTAACGTAAAGCGTTGCTACTTATTTCTTTTGTTTAGAGAAGTCGACAGAAAAGCGAATAATTACCGTGAATTGTAACATAGCTTGATTTTCTTTTAACACGGTTTTGAAATAACACTGTCTAAGTAAAATTAACCACGATTTATATTTATACTCTTGGCACCGTTATTAACAATATAATGATTATCATAGAAACGTATCTTCTGTTAGAAAGCGACAAAGAATAAATTGTCGTTGTTCTCGAAAAAGACACTAACTGAAAAATACTAGTTTTGAGTAATAATAACTTTAAAGTTTTTCAAATGCAAATGCTATACCTTTTTCATTTAGTTTCTTCGTACAAAACTGTTTTTAAGTAAAAGTATAATTTATAAAAATAAATGTGTTCTTTCATACGGTAGAGTTCAAAACAAAGAACATTTTGGTATAACTCTCTCAATATGTCACTTTTTTGATTTAGTGTATCCCCAGCAGCGACGAAATATTCTATTTTTATATAGCGAGACGCTGGAAGTGTCATCTGCGCAAGTTGGTCCGACTGTCCATTGGACCGATTGGCCTCGCTGACTGCATGGTAAATAAGGAAAATTGTTAGGTATTTAATAAATTTCTGGCGTCATAGGGAGAGCGAATAATCTTCAATTTGTTATTTAGAAGAATTGATTGTTTGCACACTTACGTTTACGTCACCAAGTCGTAGTTGCACCTAAGAGACTCCCAGCTCAGAGAAAAAAAACTGTATTTAGATACGCTTAACGTTTGCCACACCAATGGATACTGCCGTATAAAATAAATGCGAAAGTAGTTTATTTTTTAATTTAAATATTGATGCATTGTTATAAACTAAAATCCTAACTTTTTAGTATTTTACATAAAACTGAATACCTATTACTTATCTTCGTCCTTCTATCTTTACTCTATCTGTAAAGGAAATTTTCGTGTTTCGATAAATTAATATAGCAGTGCGTTAATATTTGTATGTGGGCTATACGCAGCGAAATGTATTTCGTATTAATAAGAGATTTCCATATTTAATTTTCTAATTTTTTTGTTATGTTATTATTCTTCACACATTCGCGCCTCCACTTTTAACATAATTATTTCCCCTACCTTTTTGTTAAGCGAAGTGGTTAATTATTATTAATACGTAGATAGGCTACATTATCATTGGCGGTATTCTTTATTTAATAGAAAATGTATGTTTACCGATAATTAACCGATGGCGCCATATTTAATTAGGTTTGCTTCTAGCATGTTTTCTTGCAATAGGTGCCTTGCTTGACATTATGTCTTTGTTATGAATTTTGTGATTAAAATAAATATTTGATAGTACAGATTATTTTTGCCAATGCGCCTGATATATTGAATTTTAATTTAATTGAATCACGATGAAAAATCTAAAGTCACTCTACGTCAACTCGAGGATAAAATGCCTTATAAAAAGCCTTACCCAAAATCTCAAATATTAGATTGAAAAAAAAAATGATTTTGAGTTACTTGAAACCAGAACAAAATTACCGTCAGACGTCTATGACGCTGATAATAAATGCACACGAACTTATTGTAAGGCAAAAATGCCAAACTATTTAATAAGATAAAATGACAAAGTATTTTGTTCTACAAAATTTAATGAGGTTGTTCATTTAGAACTGATCTAGAACTATAGATAGTTCTGACGATAGTGTTAAACCGAAATAGCTATTAACTACCTAATTAAATTTTGTAGAACTAAATACTTTTTTTTATTTTATCCTATTATAATGGAGTTCTACCAAGTAAATGCCAATTAAATCAATCAAAGTATTTAATTTTACAATACAGCTATTTCGACCTCACGCCATCATAGTCATAGCTATCCTCTATATTTCTGAGGGTGGTGTTAAGCAAAAATAGCTACATAATAGATATTTTAAGCCTATAAAAATAGTGTTTTATCTAGTAAATGCCGATTTAATCAATCAATGAAGCTATTGTGAAGCTTAACAGTTTTAATCTATCTTTTTTAATTTAATAATTATTATAGAAAACACTTATTAAAGCCACAACAAATATTTCATCGGTAAATTTTGACGTATTATGTATAGTTAAAATTCTTTGTTTTTTCACCCGCGTATATATTACCATTATTTTGTGCGATGCGAAAACTCTTTGGATTCATTAGAGCCAACATCCACGTTCTAAATTACAAACTTTGTTCAGAATTCGGTAATGAAATTAAAAATACTTTGTATGTTTAGCGAAACCGTAAGCGTAATTGCAACTAAATGAAAGTTGTACCTTTCATCGAATGATGTTATTAAACACATATAACTCTACTTTCCGAGCAGTCTTAATCCATGTTTCTTTCATATTACTTTTGTACTTGTATCTCAATAAACAATTCCACGGAACATAGAAAAATAATCTTTTACAACTCGTTTTATTGTTTATTTTTTCTCGGCCAATACAACATTTTAGAATCACTAAATTACTTATTTAAGCATAAATAACTTGTTTTAGATACTTTCCTTCATTTTTAGAACATCCTAAGCTTCATCTAAGTAATTTATCTGTAATTTTCATTAGAATATACTTTACTGTACTCTCTTTCATAGATTTGATACATTTAGATAATATTTTACATTGGCACCGTTTATTGATTGGTTCGGTAGTAACGTTGCGGTTTTTAATGTTGATAATGCCCACGATGAGCGAAACCGGTATTAATCATTATAAAAATGTAGAAGTAGTAAAAAACAAATCCTGTTTTATTTTTAAAATATAATGTTATGTAGCATGGGTGGCAAACCGTTTTACACGTGGACGCCAAAAATCCCCAAATAATATATATCGACTGTCTGACGTGCCGAGTAGCTTTTTATAAAATTATTGATTTGATTAATTACTATTATCAATTATGCTATAATTAGTTTTTTTGTCCTGTCATCATTTAACAGCATTGTCCGATAAGATAGAATGGGTTCATTCACCCTTCCAAGCAATTTTTAATAGGGAAAAAATTAAAAAAAGTTAAAAAAATAAACTTTGAGTTATTAGTATTAATTAGATTTTCGTTGCTGTACATTCTTTGCCAAATACTTTATATCTGGTTGATATGTCGTCGCTTTTATTAAAATGCCCGCCAAACTAGATTCATCGGTAAAACTTCCTCTTGTACTATATTTTATAAAATTCATTTCGAAATTAATGACAGGAAGAGAAAATCGATAATATTGCTGCCGCTTGTCGAAAAAATCATGTATAAAGTAATGTCCAGATATCTTATTCATAAGGTATCTATATAAAAAATTGCTACGTGGCAGCCAAATTGTTGAATGTGCCATCTATGGCACGCGTGCCCTAGGTTTGCCACCCCATGTTATATAGTATCGAATACAGTGACTTTGTGTAAATTTATTTTTGATATGAAATCTGCATCTTCAGATTTACCTTATATAACGTAAAGGTTGATTCGTATAACTTATTAGTGTAAAATGAAGAGTGGGATTTTTCCTTTTAATGAGCGAAAGAAGAAAAGGAAAGGTTTTTAGCTTGTTAATAGCAGTTTTTTTTTTTTGGTAAATTTCTGGGGACTAAATTTTTGTCAGGTTAGGTACCATTATACTTACCAAATCATGTATAGCAAAATACGCATATAAACAAAAAAGGCAATTGGTTTCAGATCACCGTTCCCGATAAAAGCTTTTCCCTCCGATGTTGTCATTTTGTTTTACTTGTAGCTCAGGCCTGACAAAGTTTTATTCAGTCGATCTCATAAAAATAAATTAGGTATTTTGGCCCGGGGCACCTGGGTGTTTATGTCTGCCGTTTTTGGCCCCGCCCGACTTAATTGGACTTTTATTCTGACTCTGTATTTAAAATCCTGCGCTTAGTAACACCGTCGTCTGCGACAGTGATGCGCAACAATTTTAACTACATTGCTTATAAATATATATATATTAAACCATGTCCGCTCCCAATGTGGAAAATATTGACTCGTAATGGAGATTATCTCAATAAAAAATTTCTACGACAACTGCTTGCTACTCCACATCTCTTTTTCGATGAGCATGGAATATAACAATAGAGCAGGGACAAGACTAGTGGTAAGCTAATCGCTCTCGAAACGTCCAGTTTTTAGTATCAGATGGGTGAGGGGGAATTTTAGACATATTCAATCCATGCTTTCTGATAGGAATCCATACATTGATTGAAAAATCAACATGTAAAACTGTCCGTTTTGACTACTCGGCCATAGAACCGGCTTATATTATGTGAGCGAAAGGAAAAGGTAGTTAAGTCTTTAAATTTGAAAATGAGTTAAATATACCAAAATAACTAAGATGCTTATGTGCTTATAATAAAAAAGATAAAGTCGAATCAATGCTGCTGACATAGTAAAATTCATGTTTAAACATCACATTTCATACAAACGAAAATTATGATTTTTCTTTCCTGTAAAATACCAATTATAGACTTCCTTTTATTTTCGCAGACAGATATATATTTAACGTAAGTATTAAGTGAGAAGTGAATAAAAATTTATTCTACCGAATGCGTTGAAATTAAATTTGTTTTGAATATATTATTATTAATCACTTTTATGGTGTTAACTCTCAATTCTTGGTGGTAAGACTTCCGTTGTCACTCATCACAAGCTTTATCAACTGATCAGTTGATAATGCTCGGGACGAGCGAAACCGGTCCTGATCGTTATAAATATGTGGACGTAGTAGAAATGAATTGTGTTTATTTTTTTAAATATTATTATTAACTCCCTTAAACTTTATCATTAAGTAAAATGCTTTTTTTTTGTTTCTCTTGTTATCAGTATAAATCATTTTAAATATCAGAATGAAAAAAAAACCCACATAAATAATAATTATTATATTTCCGGCTGTATGAAAAGTTTTGTTAATATTTCAATGCGTATTCATCTTTGCTGAAACGGACAAGATATTTAATATGTCATTATTCAAATACACGTGTTTTGCTTTATAATTTAAACCACTTCTTTTATTTCTAATGATTGTTATTCCATCTTTTTTATAGGTAAGAACGATACTCCATGTCTTGTCCCACGCAAAAGCTGTTGACGGGCATGTGAGTAATTATATTATTTTTAATTTTTATCAAAATTATTGAAACTGTGCTAGTGTCTGTCAAATTGAGATATTTTTCCACAAGACACAGATAGAGCGATTTACCAATTCAGGATCGCATGGAGATTGTCACTCTTTTCATTGTAATGACTTGATAAGCTCGGAAACATATCTGACATGCTGATGTTGACCATTACTCAAAATTTTAGCTTCCGTCAAAACACGCCAGTTCAGTCCAAGTTATCTTTATTACAGTTATTTTAATACACATTAAGAATTTAAAAACGTAAACAAATTATAATTTACTCAGAATAAAAATAATGAATACATCGCGCGCAAATGGTTAATGTTGTAATTTCGTGTTCACGGACAAAACTCAACTAACTAAAGGAATTTCAAAAAGGGGCACTCTTTTTTTGTTAACACTGCCGAGTAACTGAAAGGGATCCTATAACACTCCTAAATGGGGCTGCTGTTATTATTTAATTTGAAATGAATGACTTAACAAAGTGATTGATATTTATTATCACTGCCTATCTTTCTGATTAATTACCTTGGTGAGATGATTCGAGTAGAGTTCTAGGCACAATTCGTGGCTATGCTATATGTTGTATTTCCAGATTTTTGAAATATTATATTAGTATTTGGACATTTTTTTAAACGCGTTCAGTTACAAACTTTAACGAAATTTTCGATGATTTTGACGGCTACTTTCAGAGTCTACAGATATTTCTCAACAAGGGTTAGTATTCGTCCTATTAAGTTTTTGTGTAATCCACGAGATCAAATCCCTGTACGGTCACTCTCATAGATTGACCGATTTTGTTCGAAAGGCATGCATGTTATTTAAGTCTAAATACCCACACCCCCATTAGAATCTAACCATGTGAGGGAGGGAAAGCTCCACTATCTGCTTGACCACCAGTACCATCCGCAACCTTTCCGAAAAATAAGGGTTGAGCGACCGGTTCCCGTAATACAACTGCTGTGAACATTCATTTTTAATATAAAATTAAAATTGATAACTTTGTTATTCGACTTGTTTTATCAGTAACGTGGCTGAAGCTAGTCTGAAGATGCTTCTTAAAGAGGCGAAACGCGTCATGTTAGTGAGAAAACAAGTGGAATAACAAATTTATCAATTTGATTTTTTTTAAAACTTGTGAGTACCCGGCATGCGTTGCAATGCCATTCAAAGAAAGAAAGGGTTTGTGTTTTAATTCTGTCTATTAAAGTGCTTTTGGATTAGAGGCCTGCACGGGACAAAATTTTGTAAAATTACCCGGTCTGAGCCCGACATATTCAAGCCCGGCCCGGCCCGGCCCGATTCCGAATCTCAATATCACACTTGTTACCCGAACCTGACCCGAAGCCCAGATTTATTTTTCTCAGCCCGAGAAAATCCCGATTTTTTTTATAATGAAATTCATTTATACTTTTCAAATAATATATGTTATTGTTTCCATATTTCCAACGATATTCATAGTACATGTGAGATAAATTATTTAAGTTATGAATACTATTGCCTTATTGCTGGCTCATGACCCAAACATAGGACGAAATAATTTTCTTAAATTTGAATTCCTTACCCTTATATATTTCTTAAATTTATTTTTTCATCTGGTTCAGAGATGTCGCTAGTCGTACGTATTTTGATTTTTTTTTAGATTTTAGATTTTAATTTTTTTTTTTCAGAAACCTTTACGTGTGTGCACACAACAACTCACCAAAGTTTGATTGAAATCAGATGAATGGTAAAGGAATGCATAGAGGTCAAACAAACAAACAAATCTTCATTTTTATATATATATAGAGTTAACGAAATCACTTTTTTTAATGTACACGTTTAATTTGATTTTACTGGTTGGTAAAAACTGTCATTTGTGAACATATACAAAATTACGTAGCTACGTAAAGGAAACATTAATGTACGGCCAGGGTCGACGCCTAATGAATTCTTTGCAAATAATCTGACGTAATAATCGTAAGACTTAAGAATACAGCCAGATTATCCTGGATATAAATATACACCGTACTTATTGTTCTTACCCTTCTTATTATATGCGTAAAACTACTTTAATACATTTTTATACAGTCCACAAATGAAAGTTTCTATCTGACTTAACTCTACCATTATAAATTTACTTAGTAGTTGATTGTTTTGAAATTAATTTTATCATACTGGTTCAGGAAGTAATTTACATTGAGGCTGTTTTTAATATTTATCATTTTTTATGCTTAAACATCTTACACGTCATCTAATATATAAAAATCAATGTGGGCTTGTTCGTATATTATGCACTGCCATACCGTTCTTCCGATTCTGACAAAACTTCGTCAAGTTATTGCTTGTACTTGCGCGAAGAATATATGCATAGTACAATCAGACTCTAGCCTGACTCTCAACTTTTTAATTTTTAACTTACAGTAATCCCTATCTTATATATTAAAATCAATGTGGGTTTGTTCGTATCTTGTGCACTGCCATACCGTTCATCCGATTCCGATAAAAATTTGTCAAGTTATTGCTTGCACTTGCGCAAAGGATATAGGCATAGTACAATCAGGTCCGGCCCGGCTCGGCCCGAGCCCAACTCTACACTTTTTTAATTTTTAACATTACGTCTTATTATATTTAAAAATCATACTCACAATCTATAATCTAAAAAAATCCAAAATAAATAATCAAATTCGTACAAATAGCGACATCTCGGAAAGCCTTCTGACACACCACACAGAAAAACAAAATATATTGTGTGTCCAAAAGCACTTCAATAAACAGAATTAAGACACTTTCTTTCTTTGAGTGGCATGCCGGGTACTCACTATTATTATATAAAAAAAACTTAATATCATAATATTGACAAAAAAAATAATTTAAAGTTCATCTTTTCTAGTTTACAGGTTTTTCAATCAATTTATGAATTTCTGTTCGAAGGTATGAATGTTTGTCATGTCTAGAATTTTCTTCCACCCATCCGATCCTAAAAACTATCGACGACCTTTATCTCTTCCCCGTAACCCTTTGCTACCGTTTTTCCTTACATTATAGGTTGGAGGAACTCGTTTTTGAGCTGTGGCAATAGCGATGAGCTAACCTCTAGTCCTGTCCTTATATTTTTTATTCTTATTCTCTTCGAAAAGGAAAGGTTAAAATAATGTGTAACAAGCAGTTCTCTTGTAGAAAAACTTTTTTTAAGATACCTTCATTAGGAGTCCATATGCTCCACATTGAGAGCGGACAAAACAATTTGTCATATTAGAATATGATATTTTTCATTAGACTTGATTTATAGTATGTTGTAGTAAATTTATGCGACACTTGCTTAAGAGTCAAAGTGACTAAACCAGTTTCAAACCCTACAGAATTCGCTTATTTTATAAATTTAACTTGTTCCGTTTTCTTCGAAACTGGTACAATTTTAGGGTCGTATTTTGAGAAATTCTACCATACAGCCTGACGCGTTCTCCGTTGGTCATTCCATATTCATGAACGCCACCTAGAGCTATTGGTGAAACCTAATTAAATTTCGGTTCAAAGTTATGCCTCAACCAATTTCAAACATTTCATTTCAACATTAGGATGTGTTTGTTGGATACATTACAAATTAAGGCTGATGGAATTGGAAGTGAAGTACACTGGCAAACGCTCTAGAATTCTCTAAATGGTGTTCCGACCGATATATCTATGGGTTCTAGTGAGATCACAAGAGATGTTTTGCGCAAAAGAAGTCGCTTTTTTCCAATCTAAAAAGTGAAATCTGTCTATAAAATCTGAGACTCACGGTTGCACTCGGTTAGAACTAGATATTTCAATATCGGTTCTACTGAAACTAGAATCCCAGTTAATAGACTTTTTGACACTGACATACTGGTATTTAGATGTTGAAATTTATTACAACTTAATTATTTAATTACTGTTCGTCCAACAGGCGTTGAATACGAGAGCATTCCTTGAAGATCTAGCTAAGCTTGATAGATTCCAGCATTATTGACTTTGCCTTTTTTACAGTCATGTTTAATTTCAGAAAAAATAAACAATGGTTTTGTTTTCCATGTCCGCTCCCAATGCGGATCATATGGTCTCCTAATGGAGGTATCTTAACAGAATTTTTACACGAGAACTGCTTGTTACTCAGTTGATCAACCTCTCTTTTTTTTTCGAACAGAGTAGGGATATAAGGATACGGCTAGGACAGGACTAGTGGTTAGCTAATCGCTCTCGCTACGCCCCGTGAGGATGGGATGGGTGGGAGGGACGACTCAGACTACGAACAGAAATCCATAAATCGATTGAAAGATCAATCTAACGCCCGTCCGCACCGGGAATTGAACCCGAGATATCCGTAACCGTAGCCAGCGACGCTACCAACTGCGCCACGGACGCCGACTTTTAATACTGGTATTTAAAATAATGTATTGAAATACTACTGTTGATGTATCTATCTGAATTGAGATCACTAGTCAGCAGTAATTGTCACTGACTGTTAGAGCCACTGTAAGGTAACTAGGTTGACAATTCAAGAAAGGTCTCAAGGGAATATCTGTCTCAACTTGATAGATTCTGTCACTCTTGAAGACCATATATAGAAAGGACTCGGTAAACCTCCGGGAAACTAAGAAATTACTAGATTTTTTCATTACCATGTCGGCTTTCAATGTAGAGCATATGGACTCCTAATAAAGTCATCTTAGCATGAAAGAGAGTAGAAGAATAGGGCTAGGACAGGATTAGTGGTTAGCTAATCGTTCTAACTACGACTCGTTTTTAGGAACGTATGCGTGAGAGTGAATTTTAGACATCACAAACATTCATGCCTATGAACAGAAATTCATAAATCTGAAGTCGTTGACCACTCCACCACGAACCCAAAAATGACTAAATATAAGTGAAAAAAAGCTTAATTATAAATGGTGTGATACAAAAATACTATTTTGTATCAATGTTAATCTAAATAGGCCAATGGTTAACCAGTATAAATCATTCCTATTCTGACTCAACCACATATCTTCAAAACCCAGATATTATGGAATACTAAAAGCTTATGAAAACAATGAATAAATAATACTGTCGTATTATTGAAGAAATTGTGAATACAAGTTATCTCTAAGAGATCAGCAAACACTCGATAGAAATATAAACAAGATTAAGGTATAGAGGCGACGAAGCTTATTAATCGGTGAGGGAACTTTTATATTTATCAACTATCACTGACATTCATATCTATTTTCATTCAGTACATAAATAACATATATTTTCTCGCACGAGATCCTCATTGCTCTTCAGTGAAACCTACAAACTCAAATGTACGTGATACGCCGTATCCTTTCCGTAGGCATTAGTCACCTTAAGAGGCTCTCCGTGTTGCTAAGATTTGTTTCACGCTATATGTGTGCCTGCCTTCGACTGCAAACTCATGTAAAATTGCTTCACTCTACTCCGCTCTAAATAAACACGTCACATTTATTTTAGGCGTGTACGATTGTACATCACTCGGCGTAGAGGTGCTACGACGGACGAGTATTAAAAAAGAAGAGCATATGGATTTGACCCACTTACGAATCTTGCGAGATTCTTTGCATATAAATATCATTGATGATTAAATCAAATATAAGTCATGCACGATACATTAAATTTCCCTCAAGTATACATACCTATAAGCAACCCCTGAATTAATAAGGGTTGGATCAATTCGATCCTCAATTCAAGTACGGTTCAACATTATCTTATATTTTCCAATAAGCGTTATATTAAGGCTAGTTAGATTTTTATTTGTTGTAATTTCACATTTTAATACTAGTTACTAAATATGACACGTTTTTGTCTCTTTAAGAAGCATCTTTAAACTAACTAGATCGTAAGATTATTTATTTATAAGTTCATTAATATTAATGAAATGTAATTATTTCCTTGTACTGAAAGTGTGAAAGGAGTCAGGACATAAACGACAATAGTACTAATTATCATAACACTACTAATTACAAAATTAATTACTATAGTATTACTAACATTATATGACCGCCGCTGAATTTGAAATTAGAATGTCAGTCTTGAATAAATTTCCCAAATTGCCATTAAATATCTTTTATAAAATCCATGTCTACTTTTAATAACCGTCGCTAAAATATCAGTTTTGGAATTTATTGAAATTTCAGTTCTGGTTGAGTATGGTATCATTCCTAACGCAACGGTGGCGCCCTCACTAGCCAACTTAAATTGGTACATCTATAGTGTTTGTAGGTGAAAGTCGTAAGAATTTATACGTATTGATGGATATAATTTTTTTTGTAGATTATTAATTTATTATATTGTCGATAATCCCGACCCGCCCCGATCCTAACTATTTTGTGCAATATATCGTCGTTTCGTGTGTTAGCAATTTGACATTATCCACCAACCATAGGTCGTCATACGCCTTGTCTTTCATCTGACATTCTGAATGTGAACTTTTTGACCGCTGACAATGGATCTCATTTAATATACGATATTATTTGTAATTCTTTTGGAGAAAAGAATAAAAAAAAATTCAAGCTAGTATTCATATATCGTAACCGGGAATGACAACCGTCACAAGGGTTGATCAATAAAAATGCACAGACCCGGAAAAGCCTAATCTGTCATTGTCAATGGCGGGCGAGAGGGAAATTGATCGCTCAGCCAGAACGGAAGTGTAAATAAGGCTAAACCAATTTTACAAACACTTCCCTTTTCTGTACCTTACCTTAACTATGTTATTCGATGTCACCTGCCTCCGCCGCGTAGAGCTTTATTAATTTAATTATTGTTAAATTTGCTGTGGCATAATTATTCCAGACAAGATATTTGGCTGATGTTCAATCAGATAAATCAAGTAGGAACGTTATTAGACATAGTTATAATAGGGTGTAATGTATGAAATGAACGGGTGTTTTATTGACTTTCATATTTTCTTTTATCTGAAGCATTGTCAATAAGTCAACGTTTCAAAGTCAACCAATTGTTTCATTATCCACCTAAACGCCTTAAAAATCGACCTAAACACCAAGAAATTAAATATTTCAGCCTTCGTTACATTAGAAAATATTTAAGGTAATCTCACGAACCCAATAAGACTTCGTCGAGTGCCACAATATTACGTTTTAGAATGTTTTTTATCCATTATTATCATATGTCTGCAGGATCTATAGTAATTCATTATTTCTTGTTACTTTTCCGGGATCATTCAAAGAATCGTTAATCCCTTCTTGTTCTTGATTTGGGTAGGGAGGTATAATAAGCTATAAACTAGCCTTACTTTTCTAGCATATAAATATCCATACCCGAATACTGCACTAGTTGCTTGATAGATTCATTTCTTTTGGAAGCACTTGATTTCGCATCTTGCAATATCGTTTAATATAAGCTTCCGTTCATTGTATTTGATGAACCCTTAACCGCGGTAAAAAATAGAAGAAACCCCAACAATATTGACTACTCAACTATGAGACTGGTCTTTATTACCAATTCCTATTAGCAATCTTAATGATTTCATAGTAGCTATATCTGAGAGATATACGGTATACATTTCCTCACTATTCAAATTTATCAACGTACCGCGTAGGTACGAGAACAATTCAATGCTGAGATGGGAATTTCTCACTAGATATTCTCGCTCGAAGGGGCTAAACTTAATTAATTGTTTAATTGATTTCGAAGCCATTGAGACGTGGTTGTTATTTTATTTGTAGGGTTTGTATATGAAGCTTAAACTTCTACTTTATATAGTTATATGAACAGTTATAATATGCGTTGTTTTCAGTAATAACAAATGATAGTAATATGATAAAATAGAAAATTTATTTGTCTGATGTATTTTACAGTTGTTATTGTTCAGTGTTATAATTAAATTCATTATATTTCACGCAGTTAAATATCATAGTTTATCGTTTATAATTGTGTGCTTTTATGGGATATTCTGGTTTTTTGATTATTGTCCATATATATTATTCAAACTAACTTATAACAGACCATACATAAAATAGATTATATTGAAATAGTCTATTCAATACATATGCGCCCTATGACGAGAGTGATTATATTTTTTTTATTATACAGTATTCTTTCGGGTTGATCAAATTTTATAAAAGTACGAAAAGTATGTCAAAAGAATTTTGTGTAACAATCTACCTTAGCTATTGTATGTGCTAATATCACGTATGTCTTGTGTCCGACTGCAATGAATCAATCTTAATATTTCTACTTTATGAATTAGTTACGTACAACCCAATTTCGAACAACGATTTTATTTTATATTTTTTTTTTAATTTGAAAATAGCACAGTTGACCTAGAAATAGCAGTCAGAATGACACGTGAAAATCTCACGTCGCTACTATACACCGTTTGGGATGAGTACTTGTGACCGATTTTAACATGTTTTTTTGCTTTATATTAGAGATTAAAACAACGTTTATTCTTATTTTTCGTTTTTTTCTATTATACGTTTATTTACTGGTGAATTTTTGGTACGGTATCCGAAAATATACAGTACTTAGTTGTTAAAACAAATATCTAGATACGAATTTCTGGTGCTTGCCGAAGGTTTACAGCAAAGTATGAATCACTTTAAAATATCCCTCAAAGATATTTTTAACGAATTAATTTCGTAGAATAATATTATTTTTCTCCAAATTCCAGTGTTTTGAAAGCACATACATAGCTACTACACCCACCCGAATAACTAAACACTCTTACATATCTATTTCGTTATGTTTCCAAACGCTATTGTTGAAATATGTGATGCGTAAAAGGGGAAGGGATAATTTTGAATATTTATTCAAAAAGCTCGTTTTTGACAAAACAATATTATATATTCTGCGATGATTCCGCGAAACTTTTGCCAAAAATTTATCCTCTGAGTATAAATTTGAAGCTGTAATCAAAACTTTTGTTTTAATTGAACTTTTGGAAATTCGGGGCATGGTGGATCGTTTATACCTTGGCTTTAATAAAGCTCTGCTGTTTAATCTGCTGATAATCGCCGTGTTAATTGGGAGATATTTGTTGACGTTGATTTGATCCTTATTGGCTCGAGCGATCGTCCGTGGCTTCAAATCAATTATTCCATTTAATAACAATCACGGCGCTTCAGATGGATTAAGAAATTTCAGTGAATAGAATTCACTGCTAGGGCTTCCAATCCCGGGGTTGATATTCAGACGATCTCGGGATTTTGGGATTCATTGTAAATGCTATTTAACAACAACGTGTGCCTCTGTTTATTCATGTACATAGTTTTTTTATGATACCTGAAAATGTATATAAATTTATACTCTCTCTCCTTCTCATGTTTCGTAACAGTCATTCTTCAATTTGAAATGGAGGAACAATTAGGACCGTTAATTAAATGAATGGAGGACAATATTTTAATGTCAAATTGAAGGATAATATGTCATGTTTTGTATACAATTTGGTAAAACCTACCAAAATAATGCAATAAATAAAATAAAATATAAAATTATTTTGATCATTTCTTTTTTAATATTTTTCTCTTTTTTTGTAAATTGATTGTCTGATTTCAAATTGCAAAAAAAACCATTCCAATTGAAGCAATAATGGACAAAAATTAAATGTACAATATAATACATGAAATTACACTTAATGACCAATTCCGGGATCGTAGAAAGGGTCCGGGATTGGATGCCCTACTCACTGCTCGCTACTGAATCTATATCATCCCAAAATACATAACGCTGTACCCATCGCCACTTTCACCCTAATGTTTCCAGTTAGCAGTCTTAAATAAAATAAAAGAATGATAGAACTTGCTCAGGAACAACTATATAAAACTGGTTTTCTATGTTTGATAATCAATAGAATAGTATCCAAAAGTCACATTTACTTAAAACTTCCGAAAATTCCGGGAACTTGAAAAAGTCTAGATTCAATAGAGACATGGACTTTAAAAGGAAAAAACAAAAAAATGGCTATACGCATTTGAAATGTGATGCTGTCGGTCGGGTTCGGGTAACTAGTGTGATATTGAGACTCAGGTTCGGGCCGGGCCGGTCCTAAGGATGACGGACTCGGAACGGGTAATTTTATGAAATTTCGGTCCGTGCAGACCTCTAATCCAAAAGCATTTCAATAAACAGAATTAAAACACAAACCCTTTCTTTCTTTGAGTGGCATTTTAACACATGCCGGGTACTAACTAGTTATTCTAGGTCTGCACGGGCCCGGGCTTGGCCCGTGGGCCGGGTTCGAGCGGGTAAAGATGATTGACATTATGGCTCGAGCCGTGCCCGGGTAAAGGCTTTGTTCTTCAGAAAAATATTTCGGACAATGTTCAGATCATGAATATATTTATTGATAACTATTGAAATATTAACTATTGATAGTTGAATACTGTTGATAACAAAACGACAATAACTAATTATTTCGTTTTGAATATCATTGGAAATAATCAAATTTTTTGTTTGATAAAATTTTACATTTTACAAATCATTTTA
This sequence comes from Himalopsyche phryganea, assembly GCA_022494535.1. Taxonomy (NCBI): domain Eukaryota; kingdom Metazoa; phylum Arthropoda; class Insecta; order Trichoptera; family Rhyacophilidae; genus Himalopsyche; species Himalopsyche phryganea. The sequence continues at coordinate 1,712,097 of JAGVSL010000030.1, forward strand.
AATTTTGGTAACCTGAAACGCTCATAAAATTGTGTGCTATCGATGCGAAGTCTGGAACAATGCTTTCTTTATTTAAGAATCACCGATACTAAGTTAAAATAGTTTGTACATAAATAAAGTGTGATATTATTCAGTATCTGCTTTCTATTGGTTTTCGATAGTGGACAGTTTCGTGTGCCGAAAAAGATTCGTTAAAAACAAATTTCAACAATATAAAGAAAAAGTTAAAAAGTGGTGACTGTGGTGTTGTGTGGAAATCATTTCGTGAAATAATGGATTTTTCTACACCTTAAAAAGTTAGATAGGTACGTTGAGTGTGTTAAATGTGTATCAATTTATGCTATTGTAATTTTTTTTTAAATCGGGTTTTTTTCGGGCCGAGGAATATAAATTTAGGCTTCGGGTCGGGTTCGAGTAACAAGCGAAGTATTAAGACTCGTGCTCCGGCCGGGTCGGGCCTGAAGTAGACGGGTTTTGTGCCGGGTAATTTCATCAAATTTCGGCCCGTGAAGACCTCTACTAGTTATATATATATATATATGATACGAGCGATTTACATAATGTTACCATTAGAAGAAAAGTCACAAAAGAAAAACCTACTCATATTCCGAAATGATTTATTCATAAATTATTATTATTTTCATCTTCCGTAACTTTTCCGCGATAAATATTTGATTAATGTGTCACACCCGTGATCCTATTTCATTAATATCAAACGCGATTTCCATAAAATCCGTCCAACTTAATGGATACAGTATCACCACCATTTTGCAGGAATAGTTTTACATGATTGAAAGCGAGCCTATTTCGGATTCAGCTTGCTTCATTCGAAATTCAAATTTTGCGTCACTCCGATACACTTTGTCGCGTTGTAGTATATATTATTTTAGTCCTAACATTATTCAATAAAAATTTTACCGTCCGATATTCGTCGCAGCTTTTTTTTTAATAACAACATTTTATACTTTAAAAAATACATTGTTTTCATGTAAATTTAAACACAATGAAGTATTTAATAATACAAAACAATATTATTGAAACCGTATTTTAACGTTTTATTATTATTTTGTTTTCGTAAAATAATGTTATTTCTTTTTCGCTAATGGAATTTAATTTTCCGCATGATTTTATAAAATTGTTTATCTCAAAAAGAGAATATTTATATATTGGACATGCTTTAGTGTTTCTCCAGCAACGGGTGGTAATAAATAATAAATAATCAACCAAAATTAAATAATTTTTTTGATAAAATTGCCGTCATTATAATTTAAAAATAATATTTAGTTCGAAAACACTCTTTAATCTTTTTTAAACGTTTTTACTTACAAAAAATAAATTAACTAGAATAGACTAAATTAGTTGATAATTGTATTGTTTATCTCAAATCTCAACTAAGTAAGCATATGTTTGTGAGAAAAAAATCTGTTTTTGTATAGTTCTGTTGATGGCATAATGCTGAAATGGTTATTGAATATAATTGATATTTTTTTATAAAATTAAATACATTGTTTTATCTATACGTTTATGCGCTGAATAGTGAAGGAAAACTCACTGTTTTGTATTTATTAACGATAATTATTATTTTAATTTAATTTTATATTAAAAATGAACTTCCACAAAGTAACTACCGAATCCATAGAAAATATTACTATTTGAACGTTTCGTTACAATTTGAATTATTCTATTGTATTTTTATTTAAATCTTTTCTTCTGTGTATCTCTCTATCTCTCTCAATTGCTAGAAAGTCGTGAACAATTATGAAATAAGTTTCAGATTGGGAATACCAATTTTCGTTTTTTCATTAATACCTATTTCGACATGTGATTAGTAGTTTATTTATTTTGTTTTTATCAGGATATTTTTTTTGTGTAACTTTTTGATGTCTGTGGAGTTTAAGATGACATGAATGATCTCTACATGCAAACAGGAGCTTGTAATACTCATAAATACAATACCATGTATTCTTACTAAGTATTATATTTGTAGAGTTGCCACATCATAACTGTGCACTCCGGCTTTAGGATCACAGGTTCCATACATACTGACACCCTGCCAGACACGCGCTACTATCAGTGTAGTAAAAAGTGTAATGTTACAAAGCGTATGCTTAAATAATGATTTTATTAAGATTGTTTGCACTTCTTGCCTTATTTATATCAAGTATTCATTTATCCATTATTTGTTTCAACAAATTCTAGTTTTACCTGTGATATAACTTTGATCGACTCATTTATAAATAACTAACGAGTACCCGGCATGTGTTGCAATGCCACTCAAAGAAAGAAAGAGTTTCATGGATATACCATATTTGTTGTTTTTCCGTGTGGTACACGAATAAATCAAAAGGTTTTCCGACGTGTGAGCAGGCCACATCAGTCGTCCATGTGAGTAACATGGATTTTCCAAATTTAGTCCACACACTTGAAGCGTTTTCCCCTGTGCTTTGTTGATGGTCATTGCAAATGCGAGTTGCACCGGAAACCGCAGACGTTTGAATTCGACTGGTATATCTGTCGGAAACATTGGGATGCGTGGCAACAGTAGATCTTCTTCTTTAAATTTTCCATTTAAGACCGGCAATTGGAATTTAGCAACTAACACCACTTGTTATGTCACACACGTACTGAAATTTCGCTGTTTGTACCTATTTGATTCTTTTTTTATGTTATATTTTTTTAGATTTTTTTTCAGAAACCTTCACGGGTATGCGCACAGCAACCCACCAAGACGACAAACCAGCAAACATTTATTTATATATATATATATATATATATATATATATAGATAGCTTCACAAATTAAAAAATTCACCTAATGAAGTATTCGATTTACTTGAATTGTATCTCTCTAACGCGTTGGTGCTTTCTTTTTTGAACAAACCTTTGACATTTTTATAACTTGTAAACTTATACAACCACACAATCCGTACACCAGCTAAAAGGTCAAACGCCTTGACAGAGAAGTCTTCTTTACAGTGTAAACAGTGATCCAATTATTCGTTACTCACTCCCTTCTTACGTGTTTTACAAACCGACTTTCTCTGTTTTAGTTTTGAAAGTATCGTTAAACGTTACAATGGATATTCTATTTCACCTCAACGCTGTGAAGAAACACACTTTAGCGATTACGTTACTGGTTTACCGGTAAAATTTCTAACTAAATATATAGTCTTGGTTATTTATGCAAAGTGGTTGATTACTGATAATCGGATTTCCAGAAATACTATATAATCATTCAAAAAATATGTAAATATTTAAATTTTCTTTCAATGAGTTTTTGACAAACGGGTCTTGGATCAGAGAAATCTTTTTGGTCTGCAAAACAAACCTTCACTTAATAAAAATCTTGACTCAATGATCGAAGCATATTAGGAAGTAGACTTTGTCAAAATCTTAACGTTTACCGAGTGTGCAATTTTTAATTAATAAAATACACTTGTTTCCACTTTTTTTGTAAATTACTTTACGTGTGTTTATAGCTACATCATATTTATTTGATTAATGGTTAATCACCGGTCAAATTTTAGTGACGATAAAAACACCTTTCACTTAAGTGGCGACAACAATTACAATATATAGTAAACACTGAATTTACTGAAATAACACGACTCTTCGAATTACTCAGATGCAACCCACGAACTGACCGGTCATGAATATCATATATGAATCAATGTTATTGAATTTTAGGTTATGAAACCAGTTAAAGGGGACTGAAAAGTTTAATGTGATATATATTTTTAAGAAAATTTCATGGGTGTGCACTAGGGCTTCCAATACCGGGATCCCGGTCAATTATTCAATCCCGTAATCCCGGGATTGATATTTAGACATTCTTGGGATTTCGGGATTCACTATAAACGCTACAAAATAATTCATAAATCAAAATAAAACTTCCTGATTAACTACAACGTGTACCTCAATTTGTCCATGTTCATAATACCTATATAATTTGTATACATTTAATGTAGTCTCCCTCCTTCTCATATTTCGTCCCTCTTGCAATTTGAAATGGAGGACTATATTTCGAAGTCAAATTGAAGGACATGTTCTCTTTTTGAATACCAATTGGTAAAACCTTCCATAATAAATAAAATATGATTATTTTTATCATTGTTTATTTCGTTAATATATTTCTCTTTTTTTAAATAGCTCTCTGATTTTAAATGATCAAAAAAACCATTCTAATGCCCAAAAAAAATATTTAATCATATATGCTTTTCAATTGAAGTAATGATGGACACAAATTAAATTTTACATTATTACACCTAATGACCAATCCCGGGATTGAGAAATACTGAATCCCGAAATCCCGGGATCGTAAAAAAGGTTGCGGATTGGATGCTCTAGTGTGTAGTTAGATATGTAAGAAATTGTAATTTTGAGATACAATCTAAACAAAGTCAAAAAAAACTTAATTTTCGTCTAAATGCAATTCTATATAAAATATTTTTATAAAATATTAAGTGATGTCTTATGTTATATTTTTACTTTAACTTTCATATGATTAGTATTTTTATATCATGCCACTTGATTCCTTATAATAAAACAGTTTACTGAACAAACTGGATGTGTTGATGCTTGACGGGAAGATAAATATAATAAGATGTAATTTAAAAAAAATATAAATATAGACATTTCACAGTCAGTTGCATAATAGAATATCAAAAAATAATTGTTTTTATATACTCAAATAACCACGCGATTGAAATTATATTCCCACATAAAATAAACTGTCTATCTGAATTTATGTAACTTCAAAATTTTTTTCATCAATTTCATTTGCTGAAAAGTTTGTTGAACTACGGGCTTAACCGGATTCTTTCGGTTTATATAATAACGTATAATATGAGCTTAAGTGTTATGACGTCATATCCAAGGTGGGTGAAGGTAATCGTAGACCTTATATTATATAACACACGTACGTAGGCGGATCGTCGTGGGTCGTAGCGCAGCTCTACGCCAGTACATCTGAACATATGCGACATGAAATTACTTTAAGATTTATTTTTGGAATCAGTTAAGGCTCACTTAATTTGATATCAGTAAGCTTTGTTGATCTGTCATTTATTTTTCGTTTGTATAAAAGTGTATTAAAATTAATTTTCGAATATGGTCGAAATTGATTAAGCAGATTAAGCCTAAAGGATCTATCAGTATACTTAAGTGTTAAAAATATCAAATTCTACAAGAATTATAGCATATATATATTCAATCTTGCAACAAATCATTCTTTTATAGAAACCGAATATTATCATAATGTGGTTACAATATAAGAAGATTTTTAATACCCTCAACACCAACAGCTATGGACGGGTTTGCACTCAAATAATTAATTTTTGATTATTTTCTTTCGAAGTAATATTTTCTTCTAATGTAAGATTTACCGAATGATAAAACGTTTGTATATTTAATATCATTTTAATTTATCATTTTTTTTAAACTATTGAAAAGTTACATAGTCAAAAATTGTCTAAACGGGTTTATTATGCTGTTGAGAATGCTTATATTCAAATGTATAAAAAAATATTGAATAAATTATGACAATTTGAATTACCTGATACAAAATTAATTCTCCTCTTGAAGGCATGTTGATCACACAAAGCACAACAACGGATTTATAATGGATTAATTCAAGGTGTATCAACGTCTTATTATAAAAAAATTGGACATTAAGACATGCGGCTTAGAATGAATCATTTTAATGCAATCAATCTTCTTCCTATATCATAGTGTAGGTTAGTTGTGATTTCTTGATACAAAAACATTTATTTAATTTTTAAAAAAATGAAGCGAAATTTCTGGCCAATTTATTTAAAAAGACGATTATATGTTTTAGATTATACATGTATACTGACGACTTCAACGCATTATAAACACTGTTTGCTGTGGTCCTTATACGGTCAAAGCCAACTTTGAAGCATTCGATAAACTTGCAACATCATATGGGGAGCGGGATATTCTTGACTCCTCTTTAGATTCAACGCGGAGTAGATTAAATGCTACGACGGATTCTCAGTAAACGAATACACAGGATACTTAATATCGCTCAAACTAAGTGGCTGAGCAAGTCACATTTTCATTTTTTTTCTTTCTTTATTTTCGTTTCTTAAGCACAACAGTGCGTGGTTAAAAGATCTGCATCGGGCTAAGAATATGATGATTAAATTCGTTTCTTTTCTTGGTTTTTATTACGTCATGGAAGACGACCGTGAAATCTCGTTCATTTAAATTTTGTGAGCCCATCTTTTCTGGGGACGCGAACACAGTTTTCGAGTGGACCACGAAATAATGTATGCGCAATATTAAAAATACATACTTGTGTCCAAATTTCAAAATAAAAATATATCCAGAATAGAGTGCAGATAATGTAACTTCCGGAATACTAATCATGATAATAGAATGTCGCATTGAAATTCTTTTGTAACGACATATGAGGCGTTGAGTGTCAAAATCAAACAATCGAGGCAAATAAAAGAAAAATGTTGCATTGAATATCGATTAAAAATGAATATGTTCATTTATGGTCACATATATTATGGAAGTTATTGTGATTTGATTGGTTTTGATTGTAAGGTATGTATTTAAGTTTATTTTTAAACTCACGAAACAGGATTTACTGTGATAATATGAAAATTTTATAAACACATAATGAATACTATTTGTAACATAAAAAAAGTACTAGTTTGCTTTCGCTCTATTGTAAGTTAGTAAGGAAGTTGTTTGTGGAGTTACAAATTTCCCACACTAGATTAGGGATTGTACCACAGGTATTACCGACTGTACTTCGGTTGATTTTTATAAAACACCTTTATTACAATTACTATTGTAGAAATATTTAATAACTGCTCATGCAGCCAAGGTTGTATCTTAAAGGTCTCTTGGTGGAAAGACATTATATTTTTAAAAATAAAACACAATTCATTTGTACTACTTCCACATATTTATAGTGATCAGGGCGGGTTTCACTTATCACGAGCTTTATCAACTGATAAAAATACAAACATAACATGCTTATTTATGTAAAATTGAGTGTAAAAATGAAGGTATATAAAACTGATGGTTCATGAACAAAGACAAGAAAATACTGATTAGCAAACAAACTATACATAAATAAAATAAAAGAGTCTACAATTAAAATGTTATGGACCTCTTGCAAATCAATAAATACTAATCTGAAATCACAGATATAGCTATATTAAAAGTCCATTTAGCTGAGCTTTAATGACATTACTAATGTAATATACAATAATGAATCAGGAAAATTCTTGTTTTAGTTCTTGAACCATCAGTTTTATATACCTTCATTTTACACTAATTTCTACATCGAAAAAGTAAGACTTTTAAGGTCATTGCATAATTCAAAGATATAATAAACTTATGAAAATCAGTCTTTCACGCTTATGATGTAAGTACATATTTTTGAAGACCTGTGTGTAATATGAAAAATCGTTATTGCTATCGTACCCCTACCCTAGACAGACGATGTCAAACTGTAGTGCTTCCGAACAAAGTTAACTACAATAGTTTTTTTAGTTATGTTATTATTATCTTCACATATTTTTTGTATCTTTACGTTTTACTTTGGTAAAGCTTCAACATTGCTATGTATCTACTGACGCACTGGAGAAAATTCGACGAACTTCCAGACGTTTTCATCGCGATGCTCCATTTCATTATTCATCTAGAGATGAGAACAAACCAGGGATATTTTGTGCATTGATTCTGTAAGAGCCTTGGTCTGCCGTGCTATACACAAAATGTTCATGTGATCTATTCGTTATTTGATGAAATACTAAAAATGTCACTGTCTTACTCCAACGTATTACCAATGTTATTAGAGGTTGCTCGTCGTCCAGTTATGCTACAGTTTAGAAACGCTGCATACGTTTACGTAAAATATAATAAAACTGACCGACGTAAGTGGGTTCGGGCATTGATAGAAAGATTTTTCTATATTCACAATAGCAGATCATTCAACCCAGACACCCACCCAACTTTTACAAGAAACACCCTTGCGGTCGACTCAAAATATGAACACAATAAGTTTCGTTCAAAAATATCTGGACCTCTTCTACGTTTTTATTAAATCCCTTTCCAAAACGTCGTGATAATACTTGAGTGAAAATACTCGAACCCTTTCCAGCGACCTTTTTCCTCAGTGAAAAAAATAATAATAACATCAACACTCACAGGGAACAAACTAGTGATTCATTTTTTACTTGAACCTGTGAATAATCGCTGATACTTAGCGAGTTTCAAATAAATGTAAGATTCTATTCATTACCATTATATTTGACGACTTTTAACATTAGACATCTATTTTTTTTTACCTATTAAAATCGGCGTCTGTGGCGCAGTTGGTAGCGTCGCTGGCTACGGTTACGGATGTCTCGGGTTCAATTCCCGGTGCGGACGGTTTTCATAGATTGATCTTTCAATCGATTTATGGATTTCTGTTCGTAGTCTGAGTCCCACCCATCCCATCCTCACGGGGCGTAGGGAGAGCGATTAGCTAACCACTAGTCCTGTTCTAGCCTTATCCTTCTATCCCTACTCTCTTCGAAAAAAGAGAGGTTGAGCAACTGATTAACATTAAACATAACCTCCTGCACACTAGAGTGCATGCAACCAAGTCTGGAGGAATTTCTCCTCGGACATTCCTGGCAAACATTTTAAACACGCATTACGTTGTTACGCTGCGGAATACACTCTGTAAGAGTGTGAAGCCGTAGTGGGTGGTGGTGGGCACAACGTTGAGTACCCTAGGGCATTAAAAAAAAAAACTGATCAACAAGCAGTTTCCGTAGAAAAAAATTGTTAAGCTACCTCCATTAGGAGGACATGAAAAAAACAAATTAAAATAATTTAATTCCAAACGTAAGAAAAATACTATTAATAGCATATTGTAATTTAATTTTTCAAAATTTTATTAAGTAGTTGATAGCTATTTCAGCTTAAATTGTTGACAAAACGCAAGTTTCAAATAGTTTACTTTTTCTACACAACAATTATTTAAACCGGGTCTTTTTCTTAAATAATACAATGTGGAAAATGTTTTACGTTCTTTTATTATTAAAATCAATGAATTTATCTGCTTGTCATACACTATTTTTAGTCTTACAAAAAATGGGGTACTGCTTCTTTGGAAGCGTGCGTCAATACATCTGGATATTTTCATCTCTCAGTTTTCTCTTGTATCGCGTATTTTCTTTTTTTCCTAATCAGATATAAAATTTCACGGGACTGACAGATCCGCTTTGTTGTGGAGGGATTCGGGCAAAATGCGATACGGGTAAGCCTGTTATTTTTCCGTGTTTTTCGGCATCTGTAAATACTTATTTCAATAATTCTCACGGAATTGAAACTGACAGCGAATTATTGGCAAATTATTTTGGTATTATTATAACATTATTTTTTTTATCCATATTACCTTTAGACTTTTCTTTTTTCAACGCGATTTTTCTTAGTTTTGTTTTTATAATCACGTCATGTATCACTATTAAAGTGTTAACTGTCAATTCTTGGTGGAAAGACATTATATTTAAAAAAAATAAAACCCAATTCATTTGTACTACTTCCACATATTTATAATGATCAGGACCGGTTTCGCTTATCACGAGCATTATCAACTGATAAAAATACAAACATAACAGGCTTATTTATATAAAATTGAGTTTAAAAATGAAGGTATATAAAACTGATGGTTCATGAACTGTGACAAGAAAATACTGATTAGCAAACAAATTATACATAAATCAAATAAAAGAGTCTACAATTAAAATGTTATGGAACTCTTATAAATCATTAAATGTTATGGACCTCTTACAAACCCACAATGCTATTATAATTGTAAAATCATTGGTAATTCCAAAAGAAGTTGGAAAGCGGCAGTTCGCCACTCTGTTAATGTGGTGTTTACAAAATAAGGATTAAGGCGATTCTCGAAATATTAGCTCAGGTATCAGTGTGGCTCTCAGACGTATTATATCTTACCTCGTAAATAATATTTGTCGTATTTGTATCTTCTATATAAACGTTAGACACTGTTTACTGTCCGTCAGTTCGAGTCCATTCGTGTGGTAACGAATGCCTGAAGATGCCGAAAGGCGAAACCCGGGTGGTTAGTGACAAAATACATGGAAGTGTACAAAAGATTGAAAAAAGAATAATGTCCACATAAGTAAAATGATAAAATAATGTGATTGAATTCAAAACGAACAATGACAATTTATACCCATAACACCATTAAGATGGTCCTGTTGTTTATATGTCGATCGTCCAGTTCATTCATTACACAGACATTTCCAGGTAACCCATATTGAGATAATAGGAAAATCAATATTCAAATGGTCACCATAAATCAACTATTATTGATTTGTATCCGAGTTTTATACATTTTATAAACAGGTGTTTAACAATAATGTACTTTCCGAGTATAGTCACAGTTTTTTGGTGGTATTTTTGAGTTAGCTAAATACTGAAACAGGTACAGCTCAAAATTTTACGCAAATAAAAAATGTTTCGGAACCGCTGCATTTAAACTTCTTCTTCGATTGGTGATTTTTTAGGCACCTTGATTTGACTTAATTTAAAATATCATATTGTTTACTTTAATAGTTATAACTTTTTGTATACACTGTCTAACTTTTGTAATAAGTGACGCTTTGCAATGTTACTAGATTGAACAAAGAACGACAGTATTAACTTCATTTATAGTTACTGGCTGTGGTTATAAATGTATTTTTAAAATCGCCATTTACTCTTTATAATATGACATGTTCTTAAGATAAATTAAAACAAATATAAACCCTACAAATAAATCTTTAAAATAGGTACAGTATAAATTTCAAAGGCATGAATGAAAGATGAAAGTGTTTTATTCCCCCCGCTGTATTCTTGTCAGGGTTTATCTCAAATATGTAACCATTTGATCCAAATGGACGACTTAGCACCCCACTCTTTGAATCTATTTTCATATGTTATTAAATCGATGAACACGTCTACATGTTTTATTTTACGTACGGTGCTTAGATTTAAGTTCATTTGGTGTTAAAATGTATTACATGGAAAAATATTTTTCAAGTATATTTTATGTTTATGATTTTACAAAATTTTGAATATAAACCGTTTTATATTCAATTTTAATTTCATACTGTTTACTCTTAACCCTCGGTGGATTGACATTATAATATAAAATTAAGAAAAAAAAAACACCAGAACTTGTTATTTTCAATGTGTGGACATTTGATTTTGACAACTGCTTTAAACTCTTTTCCTCGTTTTCTCTAAATCCTGAATTTTAAAAATAAAATGCAATATGTTTTGTACTACTTCCACATTTTTAGAATAATCAATACTGATTTGACTCATTGTGAGCATTATCAGCTGATACTATAATAATTCATTCAAAAACCATGACAAGAATATACAGATACAAACTATGCACAAAAAGAAATAAATAGTCTACAATTGAAATGCTAAGGACGACTTATACATCATTTTTATTTTTGATTTTTTGGGTATCAACTTGATGGAGTGTTAAGTCATAAGGCGCGTTAGCGTCATAGTTCCTTGAGTCTCTTTCATCTCCAATGTTATTCGTTTTTGTATTTCACTTCCATCGTTGCCGATAGAAGGGTGTGATCGCTGCAGAGGTAATCAAACATCAGCGAAGCCAATTTACGTAAGCACCATATGCATTTATATTTAATAAAAATAAAACACAATTCATTTGTACCACTTCCACATATTTATAATGAGCAGGACCGGTTTCACTCATCACGAGCATTATCAACTGATTCAAATGAATGCAATCAACTAGTACAAAAAATTGTGTTTTATTTTTTTTAAATATAATGTCTTTCCATCAAGAATTGACAGTTAACACCTTAAAAGTGATTTTCATTTATATAAATATATTTTTTCCATGTTCACTCCCAATGTGAAGCGTATGGTATCCTAATGGAGATATCTCAACAGAATTTTTCTATGAGAACTGTTACTCAGTTGCTCAACCTCTCTCTATCGAAGAGAGTAGGTATAGAAGGATAAGGCTAGGACAGGACTAGCGGTTAGCATATCGCTCTCACTACGCCGCGTGCGGATGGGATGAGTAGGTGAGGAGGAAGTTTTGTAAACAACACAAACACTCAGACTACGAACAGAAATCCATAAATTGATTGAAATATCAATTTATGAAAACTGTCCTCACCGGTAATTGAACCCGAGACATCCGTAGCCGTGGCCCACGACGCTACCAACTGCGCCACGGACGCCGACATATATAAATATACCTCCCTACGCACACATCTCTCCTACAAATCAATAACTACAAGTTTGAAATCAAAAACCTAAACTACACTTAAAGTCAATTATATGAAAAAAATACGATGAGTTTAAAAATAATTCATAATTAACAGAATTAGCAAATGGGAAAATTTTACAACATAAATATGAACAAATTTTTCTTGTTTCAGTTCTACAACTTGTAAGCTTACTCTATAACTCAACGAAATTGTTGAATTTGTATAAAACATTGCGTCTTTTGTTAGTAAAATTATTACACTTCATCAATATCAACTCTTTAAATATACTGTAATTTTCCACGTATACTTTTAATCTACATTCATAATTAAACTAAAATTATGTTAAACTGCTAAGCCCTTTCATACTTTAAAACATATTATTATTGAAACGTTATGATAATCCCAATATAAGTTTACTTTAATTTATGTATACCCAAATTTCCGTTCCATATTTTGTTTTATTTTCGTTACTGTGGAATAAAAACAATATTCTGAAATGCTCTGCTTATACGTGCTATATATAAGCTTCACTTTGTACGGTGCTTAAACGATTACTTAATAGGATTATTCCAATCTTATAGCGGGATACTGTTCGCCTTTGCTGAATTTGGCCAATATTGTATAGTATTTTATTAGATTATTAATACATCTGACTGAAATCTGTTAAGATTCTGCTGGATATTTTTGTATATCACATATGGTATTCAGATGTCAGAAAAGAGTAGAGCTTTTATTTAAAATATCTCTTATAAAAAGAAAAATATTGATTCCCCGTTGTCATGATTTTAAACATTACTGTGTATGAAAAAAACATTGAGTCTTAATTCTACTAGTTGGAAAAAATGGAATTGTTTGTCAAATTAAAAATTGATAACTTAGTTATTCCTTTGGTGGAATAACCAAGTGGAATAACTAAGTTATCAATTTTTAATTTAATATTAAAAATGAACTTTCACAAAGTTACCGCCGAATCCATAGAAATATCAAACAAGAATAAGATAAAGATACATACATATGAATGTATGTAATGTCTAAAATTCCCTTCCTCTCACCTGATCCTAATGACGGAGCGTAGCGAGAGTGATTAGCTAACCACTAGTCCTGTCCTATTCCAATAATTCTATCCCAACCCTTTTCGAAAAAATAGTGGTTGAACAACTGATTTACGAGCAGTTCTCTTAGAAAAACTTATGTTGAGATAACTTCATTAGGAAGCCATATGCTCTTCATTGGGAGTGGAAATGGTTAAAAAACGGCTTACAATTAAATGCACTTTTGTTTAGATCATATTCACTTTCATAAAAATAATTTTCACTAAAAATAAAGTGATCCCAAATAATAAAATATATTTTAACATTGAAGAAATATGTTACACTTACGAAAAATACTCACACTTTAAAATCGATAGTTGCACGAAGCTGTGATGAAATGTCAGATATTCTTCTACCCTATATTAGGCTGCCTATATTTTCTTTGCTCCGCGCATTAGAATACATTACACAAACCAAACCAGACCAACCCTAACGTAACCTACTACAATTCAACTCACTTTTTAAAAGAATCCGTGATTAGGTGGAAACTATTCTAATCAAAGTTTGAGTGTACTCTAATGCAAAGTGAAAACTATCGAAATAAAACTTCAAGCGTACCAAGTGAATACTATCTAACACAAATTGCAATTATTTATAACCCTTAAAAAACTAAGACAAGGGTAAATTTAAATTATGACTCATTACAGACCTGCATGCCACTATCTTAGACATAAAATAAATTTTGTATTTGTTTTCATTCTATGCTTTATTAGTCTAAATAGTTTTCAACGTGACTTCAATAGAAAGTTAAAATATTTTCTTATTATTCTGCATGATATTCAGCTTTGAAACTTTGCCTGTTGCATCACGTCCCATGCACTCGTTCTCATACTCCGTTAGCTTGCGGGTGGTATGGCGCACCGTGTGCTACTTCTCATCCCCTTGCTGGCTTGCGGCCGGCGTCGCATTACACCCCAGTAATGCAATAAGTGGCTTCGTCTGTGCCACCCCAGAAGCCTTTCTAGGTCTCCCTTTCCCGCTGCTAATCGGCCCGGAAGGAGACAGGACACGTGACCGATTATCCGCTGCACTCGTTTCTGTCTTTGCCCCCATGACCGGGAACGCTCTCCCGTGACGTCATCGCGCTTTTATGACGGTTTTTACAACGCTGTTTTATCCGGGATTTCGCAAAATGGTAGATGTTTACATATCGACCTTGGAAAGGAAAACTGACGTAACCCACACCAAAAAAATATTATGTATAACTCACACAAAACGTGCTAATACACTGTTTTTATAAATACAAATATAATATATCAACTGTATAAAGGCAAAAGTACTTTTTCCTCTATCTTTTTAAAGTTTTTTTTTTCGATAATCGCAATCTATACAATTTAATACACGTTTTGTTTGGGTTATAAACAACATTTTTTGTGTGCGGGTTACGTCCTTTTTCCTTTCCACAGTCTATATTCATACAGGAGAAAGCTTTTTAATAAGCTCATTGCGTCAACTGTAGAAGGTTGCATACAGAGTTACGGTAAGGCTTTGTGATAAAAATAGCCAAAGAAAGCTTATTCCATTATATCGTCGTTGTTCTAGAAGAAGACACTTACTGGAAAATACTAGTTTGGGTAATTGGACATTGAAGTTTGCTAAATGCTTGAAATGCCATACGTTTTTCATTTTGTTTGTTTGAACAAAACTGGTTTTAAGTAAAAGTGTAATTTATAAAAATAAGTGTTTTCTGTCATACGTAGAGTTTGAAATAAGGAACGTTTTGGTATAACTAACTCAATATGTCATTTTTTCAATTTAGTGTTCTCTTATAGAACGGAGACGGTATGTTTATAGATTAACTAGTTTCATAAAAAATATGTTTTCAAATGCAATAATAATTTCATTTCCTTATATTTAACCTAAGGTTTTCATAAAATACTACATACATATTTTTAATCATGAGCGCTCACAAATTTGAGCATGAGTATCTCTGATATAAAATTAAAATTGATAACTTAGTTATTCCACTAGCTGTGTTACTAAATTTGACACCACAAATCCATAATGCAACAGTGGAAACCAAAAACATTAATATGTGATGTGTACAGCAGAGGTGCTATCGATATTCGAAACAGTCAACGATGGTTTGCTAAATTCAGATCTCGGAATTTATCAACAGCTGATTGTGTTTAGTGGGATATGAATTGCATTATTTATTACAAGTTATTGCAACATAACCAAACAATAAATGCTAAGAGATATTGTGGACAGCTACAAACATCAAACCAGAAACTCGTAAAAAACGATCTGAACTAATCAATAGCAAGTATGTTATCTTTCATCACGACAATGCGCAGCCTCATTCTGAAATGATGACACAGCATAAATTAACAGAGCTCAGTTGGGATGTTTTAAAGCATCCACCTTATTGTCCTGACTTAGCCCCTTCTGATTTTCACCTTTTTTTACCTCTACAAATTAATACGACAGATGAGGTGAAAACAGCACTAGACACTTCTTTGCATGGAAATCCGAAAGTTGTTATTCTAATGTGATTAAAAAGTTGACCGAACGATGGGAGACAGTCAATAGCAATAATGGAAATTATGTAATTAATTGATTTAATAAAGTTTTTCTGAAAATATTAACTTTTGTTTTCTTACAAAAATACGGCGTTACTTATGGATCAACCTAATGTATCGCAAGGTTATTTATTTAAAAGTTCTTAAAAAGGAATGGTGGATTGAGATTATTTCTTTCTACTGGACGATAAACTAAACGATACTAATACCAATTATCATAACACTGATAATTACGAAATTCATTACAAGTATTTGGAGATGAAAATGTAAAGGGAAATAAATGAAATAGTGTGAGCCACCTATATGATTTTCTAATTACTAATAATCGATTACTGTTTTTTTTAAATTTAATTTCTAGAATCATTGTTTACATTAGAAATAAATAATTTTGCAATATATTTGACTGAAGATGCGTCTTAAATAAGCGAAACGTGTGTCATATTTAGTAACACAGCCAGTGGAATAATAAAGTTATCAATTACCGCCAAATCCGTCGAAAGTTATTTTACGAAAACTGAATTTTATTCAGTTGCTCCACCTTTATTTTTGGGAGAAGGTATGGACGGGAAAACGGGGTTAGAATAAGACCAATAGTTAGCTAGTCTTCCTCGAATTAAATCTTTTTGAAAATTTATAACAAATAGGTCATGGAAGAAAAGGGAAAACTCACTTTAAAATAAATATTCTGACCAAATTGAACAATATCTACTTTTTTTCATAACAATATTGATAAAATACAAAATACTTTTGTTTAAATTACAGTATCTGTTTTATCGCTCAGAATATTATGTTTCTTGCTCTACAATTTTAGGAAGCTACCGTTACAACAAATTAATTATGACATAATAATTCTGGTGTTTTAAAAGTTTTGTATTATAAAGTACTAATAATCTGGCCAGCTTAGTTTACTTAACATATAATAATACCCGACTACGAAGACTATGCATACAAGAAAATACAGCGTTAACCTTTTCTGTGCCTGATACAAAATATCTCGTGCTACTAGTCTGTGCTTGTAAAGCCTGATATAATATATCTCATATCGACGTACAAGGTAGTACATTGCATCTAAATGTGATGATGGTTCAATTTTATAATTTAAAGCACCTGTCGAAAACTTTTTTTTAACCATTTCTGCTCCCAATGTGGATCATATGAACTCCTGATGTAGTTTACCTCAACATATGTTTTTCTACAAAAACTGCATGTTATTCAGTTGCTCAGCCTCTCTTTTTTTGAAGGGAGCTAGGATATAAGAATAGGACTAAGTATGGGTCAGTGGCATGAAAGGATGTGAGGAAGGGAATTTCGGATATGCCTTCGAACACAAATCAGTAAATCTGTTGAAAAGTTAATTTATGAACCTGTCCATATCGGGATTCGACACCCGCGAGCACTGTAACCAAATCCAACGATATTGACACCTTATGGCTTTAAATTATATTACTAGATATATGATGTAGCAGCGTAGTGAAACCTTTTATATGTATTATTTGTTTATTTTATTTGTTTATTGACGAACCTGCACAATTAAAAAAAACAAAAAATCGCTTCTTATAATAAAACCTATTTAAGAGTCTTTTATTCGACTTATGTAATTTTTTAACTATATCCGCTCCCTATTCGGAGTATATGGCCTTCACGCAATTTATCCAAGCTTCTCTGTCCTGCGCCAATCTCCTCGTTTCCTCCCATGTCATCCCGGCGTCCCGTAGCTCCGCTGAATACATCCTATGGATGGTCATTAATGGCCTTCCAGGGCGACGAAATCCATCTGCTTGGTAGAAGAGACAGACAGAATCCAAGCTCCCCCGGGGCATCCGCAGCACGTTTCCAAGCCAGGTTTATCGTCGTTTTTTATTTTGGACATAATAAGAGACTGGTCCGTCCTCTCTCTTACGTCCGAGTTCCTGACAAAATCAAACCACCGTACCCTTAGTATTCGCCGCAAGCATCTGTTTTCAAACACAGTCTTGTAGTCGACGGCTAGTGAGAAGTTATTGTCGCCTGTTTCAGAGTCTGAGGTAGTCCGGCTTCTATGACGTTCGATCGCGTTCTGTCCGTTATCCCTCGTATTAATTCGTTTCCCCACACTTCTACAAACGTTTTTACAGTTTTTTTTATGAATTGTAATAAAAATATGCATATTTATAACGATTTTATTTTTTAAATTTGAATTATCGAGATGTTGTACAGTTCCATGTATTTTGTCACTAACGACCCGGGTTTCGCCTTTTGGCATCTTCAGGCATTCGAGCGCACGAATGGACTCAAACTGACGAGTTCAGTCAGTTCAGTCATTCGAGTGTCAGTTCGAGTCCATTCGCGCGCTCGAATGCCTGAAGATGCCGAAAGGTGAAACCCGGGTCGTGAGTGACAAAATACATGGAAGTGTACAAAATCTCAATAATTCAAATTTGATATTGAAATTCCATCAAGCACCCTCAGTCGATGTCTTAGATTTTATGTTTGCATATTTTTTCGGGCCTGCGATCTATTATCAAAATATTAGTGGCATAGAAAAGGTAAAACGTAAATTATTTTGCTTTCGACCCACGTAAACACCGACGTGATCTGTATAGTTTTAATTCTAATGAAGGTATCACGTTGCTTAACGTGTTGGCACTAATACAAGAATATTGACATCGTACGCCATCCCGTGAGAAACATGAGCCTGCCTCTTTATTTTCCGTGAAAGCCTTAATAACGATAACAATAATCAGAGCGCAAAGCTTCAAACCGTGAGAAAATTGCATAGTGAGCTCTTTCTGTAATTAATTATTATAATTCCCATTAGTCTCGTTTTAAAAAAGCAAAGAATCTCGATATTTTCCATCGATTGAACTACTTTATAAAGACGCTTAAATTTTTTTCTTAGACTTTTTAGCACATTACAACAATTTTCTATTTTCGGTCATCTAGCCGAATTGAGTGTAAAATTGAGTGTAAAAATGAAGGTATATAAAACTGATGGTTCATGAACTAAGACACTTTTACACTCAATTTTATATAAATAAGACTGTTATGTTTGTATTTTTATCAGTTGATAATGCTCGTGATGAGCGAAACCGGTCCTGATCATTATAAATATGTGGAAATAGTACAAATGAATTGTGTTTTATTTTTGCCTTTCCACCAAGAATTGACAGTGAACACCTTAAAAGTAAAGATTTGTTATTTAAGTGCAGGATTTTGAAATTTTGTGTTATGTCAGTTTATTTAAAAAAAAAAAAATGAGAAAATATGTGACAACATTTAAACCCACGTCGGCAAAACAATGTATTATTTAAATATGCATTATGATACATTCTCTTCAAAACAGATACTGAGACACTGGAACTTTTACAATATTAATAATCTATCTGTGATATTTTTTTTCAGCTCCTTTTTTTATTTTTGTATCAAAGTATATTTATGAATTTAGGACTTACGGCGTAAAACATGGATAAAAATATTTCCGGAAACTCTTGTCGCCTTACACGGAAAGCAAGTTTTATTGAATTGTGTTTTTGAGTTCTTGTAACGGATCATATTCCATCAAAAACGGCTTCAAACCCATGAATTATCTTTCTTTTTCGTGAGTTTTTTACTCTCTCCGAAAACTTTCATTAACTTTTAAAATAATCATTTTGACTACATTATTCTATTTCATTTTTAATCACTACGTTAAAAAACATTTCTTTAATCATTGTTAAGATTTGAATCTCGAATAACCAGAAATTTTCGTGAAAAACTATAATTACAACCCTCCAATTAACGGTAAGTAAGGCTTAACGTAAAGATGTCATGCGTACTTTTTTTAATAATGACGGTAATTAGGTATTGAAATCTACGTTCCGGCGACTTAGTCAAACTTAATGCTTGGTGCTATTAAACACGTGTTTTGTTTTACAAATATGTCACCTTACACCTTGTTAAGTTTGACCTATTTACCTGACGCCTTACCGAATTATCCACCTGTTGTTTTCTTTGAAACACGTAAACGATTACGCCTTTTGTCGTTAAGGCTTATTTTTCTTAAATTATTTACTTTTAATGGAATCTGTAAATGAAGTTTTAAAAGTTTCTTGGTAGATTTCTACGTCTTCGTTTAAAAATAATTACTAAATAGTATTTCGTTATAATCATTTTCACATGAACAGCTCATATAACAAGTAATTCTGGGCCTGTAGCCGATTTTGATGATCAACGATGTGCTCTTCGGTTTCGGTGTCCGATGTATGGATTTGTGGTATCTAGATCCTTTCACACCCATATGATACTAAAAATGGTGTCTAGTGAGAGCAGTTTGATAACTACTTGTTCTGCCATAACCCGTCATTATATTATTACTAGTATAACCGTATTCGTCATAGATGACGGTATTGAAATGGAAATACTGAACGTTGGAACTGTGTGTACATTGCGTAAAATTTTATTTTATATATACACTGCGAACGCTTAGGTCATGAGAAAATTTCCTACTTACATCTAATAATAAAACATCTACAGAGCGGTCTGGGCTAATATATATAAGATGCTTTCAAAAAAAAAGAGATGTCGAGCGAATGAAAAACAATCAATTCTCGTAGAACATCCTTTGCTGTGATGCTCCATTAGAAGTAAATATGCTCCGCATTAAGATATAACATGATTTAAACTTGAAAAATATCATCGAATCGTAATTTAATATTTCATAAAGACTTTTTGAAGGTCAGTCTTTACTTAAGCATGATAACGATATGTATAGAAAAAGTCTGGTCGTTAGCTAATCAATGTTTTGGAATTGGATTCCAAATATTGTATGATTGACGAGATCTAACTTTAGATATAGGATGTTATTTTAAAGTGACGATTACGTTGTTCCGGAGAGATGTTTTCAGCTCGTGGCGCGACGACAGAATATAGATCCTTTTCTATGCCTGTCCATTTATGCTGTCGTTGGGTTGTATTGTTTTCTGCATTAGCCATCACTTGAATTTTCTGACTGCTTTGCAAGGCCGTTAACCTTTGTAAATATAATGCGGAATTTGCATCGTCTATATTTATTACTCGCCACAAATGTATTTCCCATTTTCTAGGTCGGGTAGGGTAAGGAGGAATGGAAACATCTCATCATGAAAACGATGCTTATTTATGAATCGATCAATATGCACCTATTTTTATTTTGGGATTTGAACCCACGATAACTGAACAATGTTGCACCATTCGGTCACTGTGAATAGTGATTTGAAAGCTCTGAAATCTTTATATATATTTTTTAAATTAATTTAACATGAAATAAAGTATTGTTGAACGTCGTAATTATTGAGATTTCGTACACTTCCATTTATTTTGTCACTAACGACCCGGGTTTCGCCTTTCGCCGAACGCACAAATGGACTCTAATTGACCAAATTGGCGAAACCCGGGTCGTTTGTGATAAAATACATGGAAGTGTACTAAATCTCAATAATTCATATTTGATATTGAAATTCCATCGAGCACCGTCAGTCGTTGAAACACCTAAAAGATGTCACTAAATGTGGAATGATTGTATATATTTACCCATTCGTCGAATTACATCCCGTCAAAACCCACAATACTATTATAATTGTAAAATCACTGGTATTTCTAAAAGAAGTTGAAAAGCGGCAATTCGCCACTCTGTTAATATGGTGTTTACAAAATAAGGATTAGGGAGATTCCCGAAATTTTAACTCAGGTATCAGTGTGGCTCTCAGACGTATAATATCTTACCTCGTAAATAATATTTGTCGCATTTGTATCTTCTATATAAACGTTAGACACTGTTTACTGTCTCTCAGTTCGAGTCCATTCGTGTGCTCGAATGCCTGAAGATGCCGAAAGGCGAAACCCGGGTCGTTAGTGACAAAATACATGGAAGTGTACAAAATCTCAATAATCCAAATTTGATATTGAAATTCCATCAAGCGCCCTCAGTCGATGTCTTAAATTATGTCGTTATTATTGTTTTTTCTTATATTTCTCCAACCTTTACTAAGATTTTATTACCATTTACCATTTGACTATTAATGCTAGTTAATATCAATACATATTGAATAATTCATTTTTGAAATAAAGTAAACTCGCACTCGGTCGATTGTACAAAACATGCAAAATCTCAGAAGGCAAGTGTAGTCAAAACAGAGCGAAAGGGGTTTGTTTATTGTTTCTAAAAACATTGAATAAAATATGCGCACCAATAGAATAAAATTTTGCGAAATATTCTTATTGTCTACAGAAATGTTTGTTACACGTAAATAATGTAACAATATGTCAAATAAAGTATCTGCGGTATTTGAGATGTGTTTATTTGAAACAGTATTCTTTCATTCATGCTGAAAATTGTTTTGCTTCATATTATACAAATGCCTTTGGGTACTGTAGATTAAGTTGCCTAAGGCGAGCGATTCAATAATGGCAATAAACATAAATAAAAAAAAAATTTACGTAGAGAAATGAATATCTTCAACGTTTTCTCTAATTTAGCATTTTTTGGGGCGTCGGCAGTATAGGTTGTTCTCGACTTAAGACCGAGATATGTTCCTGAACTTTAGTCGAAAGTCGAATCGACATACAATAAGACATAAACAACGACAGACTTATTATCATAACACTAGTAATTACAAAAACCCACCCAACCCTTTATTTTTAATGTAAGAATTAGACCATCATTGTTTACCTTTGAAATAAATAACCTTGCGATATAGTTATTCTAAAGATGCTTCTTAGAGAGTTGAAACGCGTCACGCTAGTGATAAAACGAGTGGAATAACAAAGTTATTAATTTTAATTTTATATAGTAAATTACAATTCAATAAACACATTATGACCTCAAAAATACAGTATAATATGGCGACTGTCATAATTGTAATGATCTATTTTTTTAAGATTAAGTATGTCGTATGTACCAATATCATTTATAGAGGTTCTAAATATTCGTTGAAAATAATTTTTCGAATATCAAAACATAATACCTAGTATGGAAATGTATTCGAATAATATAATTTATGGATTTCATCATGTTTATTCATTGTTTTTTTTTTTTACTTCTGGCAAGACAAATTAATTATTAACACAGCACGTGGCATGAGTGAGTATTGTGGTGTTTGAATTGAAATATAGTGTGGCGCCGAATAATACTTTTGTGTAAATTCAGTGTCTTAATATAGTGTAATACTGAAATAAACAAATAATATTCGCGTATTCGATTCAGTATCAAAAGTGTTGATCAAACGCAGATATTTGTTCCGATTCGTGAAGAAAAATGCATACAATAAACTTCTCATCTAGTACATAGAATTGATAGATTTGACCACGTGTTGTATGGTACATTAATTATCAAATAAATATAATTATTAAAGCCTTAAGGGGTATATTATGTAATCTGTTATTTTACACTTTTTCTCAGTGAAGATACGCTCGTTTTTATTGTGAATTTTTTGATTATACATATAATGCACCGTCATCTTTTAAGCCATAAGACACAGTTAATCGGTACAATTATTGCACCAAAATATACTTACAAAACTATTGATTTTAAAATGATATTATATTATTTCTGAATAAATTGGTAAAACAGAAAATTGAGAGATATAGTGTGTGTAATAAATAATCAAGGTTCCTTGATTTCACCATAATTTACTTTATTATGGAACTTCGTCAATATTATTAGAATCTGTGATCGTGCGACAAAAGTGTTTTGAGTGATTTTGAATAATAAATACACCACATCGGCTGTAGAAGAGACAATATCGGTTAACACAAGTAAGCAATAATACATAAAATTCACTTTCTTAACATCAACATCGATGATCATACTCCTCAGGAAGTAAAGGAGCATGATGTCTTTCACGTGATGAAGGTTTTCTTACATAAATTAGCATTCAAGCACTTAACAGTTATCTCTAATTTGATATTGAAATTCCATCAATCACCCTCAGTCGATGTCTTAAATTAAGTTATTTCGAAGTCAAATTTAAATGTAATATTTTAATCCCAGTTTGATTGGACCTTATAAGCAATAACATTTATGAAAACACAGAGAAAGCCATACGTACTGGGGTTGAAGCATATATTTCGATGGCCTAGTTCCATAGTGATACAAATAGAAATTGGTAGTTTTGAGATATGGCCGATCAAAGTTTTAAATCATCTAAACTGGCGTGATGGCTTGTTATATGTTTTACTTTTTTATTCAAATAGGTGGTCAAGACTTTATAGTTTTATGATTAAAGGTTGTTTCATTGTGGAACGCTACGATTCACAAAAATATATTTTCAGAATACTATATTTCGATATGCATGTATATGGAACTGAAAAGTTATTTAATTTTGCTAATTTCCATGTGTTAATATCTGCCTTTGGGAGAAAACCTTTACTTTTGTGGAACTGTAGAAGAGCGGTGTTCGAATGTAATGGCTAACTTAACTCAAAAAATCAAAATTTTAATCATCGATATGATGAGAATAAGTGATAAATAGTTTTATGTTATATTGTTCACCTAAAAAATATATTCAATTCAAAATAGCTCATCTCGCTGAATCTTTGTGGAATATTGTGACCCGCGTAAAATTTTTGATGCTAGATACAAACTTATCTAACCGATTTGCCTGCAATATTCCTTCTTCCGTAAAATAAAATAAACGCCTCGCATTGTGTGCGGGGTAAATCTTGAACGCTGAGCAAACCCCGACGCTGTTTCCACTAAAAAGTAAGAATTTGTCGCTACACGGGAAGAAAAAAAATAATTCGCGTATCTCGGGAATAACATTCTACCTGAATGTACTGATGCTTTCTTTGTTGACGCTTAAAAGCTACCCGCGTATGCAGAGTGAGCCTATAATGCTCGATAAAAAATATTGGCAAAGCTTCTGTAGTATTACGTGAGATAGCGAAAGCTTCAGTTCAATGTAAATATTCTCACTTCGAAAACTCTACACCCAAAATCACATCTTAGCTTGCTTAATTTTTCGTCTTTATAATTATCCTCTTCCATCTGTCTGATTCTACTCATTCAAGCAACTGTAATTTTCCTGACAAATACAAAAACCATTTTTAATGTGACACTCACTTTAGAACCTTTACAAGAAAAATGTCTGAGAAATTACAGAAGGCATCAAGTAATAAAAACATGTTCTGCGATAATAGCATTTGAAGTAATATTTTTTTCAAGTACAATTGTTTGTTTTTTTTTTTTTTAAATTCGCGTTATAAAGAGAAATATTTTTTTAGGATAAAATAACAAAGTATTTAGTTCTACAAAAATTTTATCTGGCAGTTGATAACTATTTCGGCTTTACGCCATCGTCAGAACTATACTTTAATTTATTTTTGTTTACTATATAATGTTCAGAAGAGATAGACAATATCACGTCATTTCACGTATGACGATTGCATAAAGCCGAAATAGCTATCAATTACCTGATAAAAAAATTGTAGAACTAAATACTTTATTATTTTATTCTATTATAAAAGAATTAGACCACGTAAATGCCAATTCTATCAATAATATTTCCTTTGTCGGTGAGTTATCCAAATCCATTATATCCTATGTCTTCATGCGTTGCACTTACACGTAGAACGCGTTAAATTGTCTACATTTTGACATTTAAAACAGACAATTATTAAAAACTGATATATCGCGTTCTGTCAGTATATACTCGAAATATTGTAAGCACCTTAAATAATAAATGTTGGTAAGAAAAATCATTCAACGATTGTTTTTATCTCATTCAATCATCTTTGTTATAGCGTTGAGTTCAAATGAAGAGTAAGATAGAATTGTTGTAATCCAATTGCTCTATGTTTCTTATATAGAAGTTTTGTAAACCTATTTCCTTAGATATCAAATCGTGTGCCGATTTAAAAATCAATTCTTGAAGATTTAAACAATTGATTCACGTCTCGCCTCATTATAATCATAAAAAAACACTACACGAAAGTATCCATATTTGAAAAAATTGCTTATGAAAACTAGGGTTGTGAAATGGGAATCGTCAGATACCTGCCAATTCCTTTTTATTTGTTTTTGTAACTGTAAAATCTGCCTTCCCGGTTAATAACAAAATTAAATATCAATAAATATTTAGTGACTACAAGAATATACATATAAGAAATCCGCCTTTTGGTCAGGAATTTACGACTATATCTCTTAACAATAGAACTTCTTACATACAGAAGTATCAATGTGACTTTAAATATTGTAAGAAAGACTTTCGAAGATGTTTTTATAGCACTAAACAGCCATTATAAAAAAAATCATATTCAAGTAATAATTTGCATTACCTTACTCAAGTAACAAGTGTCGTTGTATATTACTCATCATTTTTTCAATCGGTATTTTTTATTATTAATGATACGTGAGCCCATGTCATGTTTTTAATTAATTTTCGGATCACCCTGATGGATACTATTATATTGTATGCGCTATTTACAATCTTGAATATGTAGGAAATGTTCGTTTTTGTAATGCCTGCCAGGGGTTACAAGCGCCATGTGTACAGTGTGCTGAGAAGATAATGTATAATATATTGTACAAGTTATAATATGTTCATCTACTCATATTACATCGCCTTCGTCTCGTTAACAAGTATGAAAACGAAACTGCGTAATAATTGTAGTCACATTACTATTTTTAATGGCGTCTTTTATTCGATACGTTATTAAATAATAACAGAAACATGAAATAATATTAAAGATAAAAAGTTATTATTTCTTTTACTCCTGGCACCAATTGTTAAATAATTTGAAATGATATTTATCATACCCTTTCTGTCAAACAAAAAACGTACAGTCGAAAAAACCTTTTAGATAAATTGAGAAGCTATGTATAATACGCAAATGTTTTTTTTTTCGTTGTTTAGTCTGTAAAAACGCACAAATTAATTTAAATTGAAAACAATAACAGCTTAAAGAAATAAGAAAACCTTTTCATTGATTCATAATATATGAAAATTGTCATTGTTTTATTCATTGACGCATAAATATTCTGATTCGATTTACTCAAAATTAGTATACATCCAATCATCTTTTTATGTAATTTTTTTGGATGGCACCGTATCTTTTTTACGCGATATATTCACTTTCGCGCGATTATTTCTTTTCTTATAAAAGTCGGAGCAAAATTCCGTTCAAAAAGTTGATTGAGTGACTCTAATATGAAAGTTAATATAATTTTGTCTGCTTTAATTTGTATGTTTATATTAACACAATCACTGCGTATGAAATATCTCATGTAATACAGAATACCTGAAAATTCGCGATATTCTGAATCTCTATAACTTTGTTAAAAATCAAAAATTTAGTCACCATTGACTAGTTCATTTCTTTACTTCCTCAAAACACATGTCGCTAATGACGGTTACTAACCAGATGACGTCACTTGAGCAGTTATCCGCTGTGGAGCGAACTAATGGCGCGTTCAAACCGCACTCTTATTTTACATTTGTCTACATGCGTTTTCAACAAAAAAAAAATGCTTCGTTTTAAGAAAAACAAAGATTTATATGTAAATAAAAGGCTTTTTTACGCGAAAACCAATTATAGTTTTTTATTGATAACCTATTACGCGATTTTTTCGGAACCAATATATCAAGTTATATATATAGAAGCAAGGTAAGGTTTTACGCGATTTTATTTTACGCGTCAATTTCTAGAACCAATTAACGAAAGCGGTTTCCTGAACACGATAGAAGTAATTTGATCGCAGATGTTTATAACAGTCAACACAGATTAAAATGAGTTTAAATTATCTTATTTAACACCTACCATTAATTAAATATACTTTGTAACTTACTAAAATCACTTTTCCACTTCAATAATAACCGTAATTATGAACACTCAAATCCCTATTCACAGCCTCCCAAAAACACTCTTCCCTCAGGTCAACTCTCGCAAAGTTTTACCTCTGAACAATAACACGCTGAATAAATAATTTAGACTGTCCCAAAGTTTGCTTTGCTCCGTGTAATAATTTGGATCGAAAGTCCGGCAACAGATGTCGCTTCCCTCGACCGGAACCCATAGGCCTGAGATAGGGAAACCCACTACTTCCTTAGTACCAAAGTTAATTTGCCTTTCACATTAATATAACTTATATTTATAGCTCGAGCTTCCTCGAGCTACTGTATTTGCTTTTCAATTCATTATTTTTGCACTAATGTTTGAGGGCATTTTTTATTAAAACAAATTAAATCATATTTTTTGACACAAATAGAAGTAGCTAAATGATTTGAAATTATGAAAAATTAAAAGCAGCTTCCTCTTATAAATGAGAACAACAAGGAAGGCACTGTCGTGTTGCCGACGGAATCATTTTGTATGTAAATATGACGCAAATGCTCGTGACCCGCAGTCAATGCGTTAAATCTTCTTAAAGTTTTCTTGAACCGCATATCGACTTCTTTAAACAAAATGTTTGAAACCTTAACACTTACACATACAAGTTGATTTTTCCCACGATCACCCTTTGTGCTATCGACATAACACCAACGCTATCGACATAACATAAAGTAGTCTACCACTCACATTCATGGCACGAGCCTATGCAGCTCTAGGAATGATTTTGTACCATGCACTAGTGTACTTGAGAAGAAATATTATAAAAGGACAACCATATGAAAGGACATACATTCTGTCGTCGCGCTCTGAACTACGACACCCCTCCGGAACCATATAATCGTTGTATATGTAACACCCAACGTGTGTACTACTCATACTGGAATAAACTACCTACTTCATTTTAAACTACCATCCTATTGTCATTTCTGATGTACATCTTCGGATTGTCTATATCGTAGCAAAATGAATAATGTCTCAAATCGCACGGGTTGTTTGTTACATCTGCTATCTGTGCCTTTGCTTGTACACGTTGGATTTTTACTAATTACTGTAATTACTAATCATTTGTACAACTTTCTTATATCCATTTTTAGCCATGACCGTACGACTGAAAATAACATCTAAATACAAACACGGCCAAATCTCTGATTATTTTTCTTGTAATATAATTCTTTGCAAAAGCTTTACTTGTGAAGAGAATAAAATAATACCGAAAATATTTTTAGTGCTCTTGGGGCTTTGCTTATTTCTTTTCTCTGAATTACAC
Source organism: Himalopsyche phryganea (assembly GCA_022494535.1). Lineage (NCBI taxonomy): Eukaryota > Metazoa > Arthropoda > Insecta > Trichoptera > Rhyacophilidae > Himalopsyche > Himalopsyche phryganea. The sequence goes on from JAGVSL010000030.1 coordinate 1,741,104, forward strand.
GGCTGCTTATTTTCTTTGTAAAAACATGGCCAATTTGTTGCAAACCCAATTTATTATTGCGAAAGCGTTCATCTGCATAAGTAATTCTGCTCTCCACGGCACAAAGAAAACACATTGTTACCGATGGGCCCAAAGAATAATTGAGATAACTAAAATACGCGCTGAGATTTCTCCAGGAAAGCATTGATTACTTTAACATTGACGAAGGTAAATGAATTATTTTGAAACAAAACATCGTTGGATCTCATTATGATAATAATAAATACAATTATTTATTTTTTAAATACATACGTTTGGTATAGAACTGGAATGGGAAATATGAATGGTAAGCTAGAGATTTTTGGAGATACCTGAAAGAATTCTATAGATTTATATTTTTTTTAACATTATAATAAATGAAGTATTACTAGTGTTTATCATTTTGTTGTCTTTATTCGGTCATCAATAAAAGAAAAAATATATTGTCGACCATTTCTTTGTCTATGTTTTTTTTTTCTATGTTCAGCAAATATATTTTTCTTTTATTACTATTAGTACTAAAATAAAAATATCAAAATATTGTATTTCATTTCACAAGAATATAAGTCAAAAGAATTTAATACTTTGCCATTTCCACTTACAAATATATGGAGTTCTATAAATTCCAATTCGATCAATAATATATATAATTTAAGATATCTACTGAGAGTGCTTGATGAAATTTCATTATCAAATTTGAATCGTTCAATTACGACCACCTGTAATTGAAAATTAGTTAGTAATTGTTTGTGCGATCATTTTCGCAAATAAGGGCGGTTGTCATTAATATCGAATCAGTCAGTAATAAAATTCATTCTGTTCAAAATAGTTTATGTTACTAATGTTTTCTTGACTCTTCTTGTATATCTAAATTATTTACTAACTCTCAGTCCGAGTTTATACATGCAATTGAATTCCTGAAGATGCTGAAAGGCGAATCCTGGATTGTTATTACAAAACATATAGAAGAGTACAAAATTTGAACGATTTAACTATTTATACATTTTTTAAATGGTTTTCAATTTTGAGGTACGAGCAATACAAAGTACAAGCTTAAACTTTATTGTTAGGTTAGGATAGATTCATAAAATAAAATAAATGGAATTGTCAGTCCAGACTAGTGAGTAAATTCCGTTGAAATCTACTTTTAAAAAAATAGTATGGTAGCCAACTCACTCACACCCGCGTGGCACAAGACGAGATCATTATATGAACCTATCTATACACTGTACGTATATAGTGGTACAGGAAAATCTATATATATATATATAATGTTTGTTTGTCCCTTATGCGTTCCTATACTATTCATACGATTGCGATGAAACTTTGGTGAGTTGTTGTGTGCACACCCGCAAAGGTTTATTTTTGTTAATACCCTATTGTTGTTGTACCCACTACCACCCGCTACAGTTTCATAATCTTACAGAGTGTATTACGCAGCGTAACAACGGTATGCGTGTTTCAAATGTTTGCTAGGAATGTCCAAGAAGAAATTCCTCAAGACTTGGTTGCATGCACTCTAGTGTGCAGGAGGAGAAAAGGAAAAACAAGGGGTTTAATGTCTTAAGGAATTGCGTTCCAATCGCTTTCCATAAGACGCCGTAAACCCTTTAAATGCCTTGTAATTTGTCAGAGATGCTACCAAGTCTTCATGACCGACGGGGCCGACAGATCCGATTGATAGTCATATCGTCTTGAGCAATTTTTCCCGTTCGTTTTCATGTCTGGACATTCCCAAAGGATGTGATCAGCATCCTGGATCATATTGCCACATTTACATAGTGGACTATCTACCAACCAGCCAAGCTGGAAGAACTTGGCAGCGAAGTGACCATGGCCAGTTATGAAGGTTTCTGAAAATAAATCAAATAGGCAGAAAAAGCGACATTTCAGCTCGTGTGTGACATAATAAGTGGTGTTAATTGTCAAATTCCAGTTGCCAAATGGAAAATTTAAAGGGAAGGTGTACTGTTTCCACGCATTCCAATGATTCCGACAGATATGCCAGTCGAATTCAAACGTCTGCAGTTTCCGGTGCTACTCGCATTTACAATGAAAATCAACAAAGCACATGGACCAGTGTGTGGACTAAATTTGTAAAATCCATGCTTCTCACATATATGTGGCCTGCTCCTTCCTGATTTGAACGACGGAAAAACAAAAAAATATTGTCTATCCAAAAGAACTTCAATAAACAGAATTAAAACACAAACACCATTTTTCTTTGGGTGGCATTGCAACGCATGCCGGGTACTCACTAGTATTGTATAAGAGTCAATCATATTTCGACACAATAATCAAATCTTATTTGCTATTACTAAGCATAGGCACTTAATAGACCATCTCGACGAAACCAGATTTCTAAGCAACATATTATGAAGTCCGTTCTCGACATACAACATTTGGTCAGAAATTTAAATAAAAACTTACGTGCCATTGTAAACCTCGATAAGAAGCAAATAGACTTGTTTGGTTATTACCATACGAATTTCTAAAGATACTCATTTTCTTCCTTCATCAATCTGTTTAAGGTAAAAACATTGTTGATTTTGAAATTTCTTAAAAAGAATAATAATCAAATTGAGATAAATAATCAAAACATTTCCTAGAAATCAGTATTTCCACAATGAAATTTATCGTATTATTAATTGTTTATTTTCCATTAAATTACGATTGAAAATAAACACTCCATTATTATTCAACTAAATTTGTTATTATTAATTTATCTTTCCCGTAACATTTATTTATGGAAGATTTTTATAATCCTGGAGATTTTGTTCATAATATAAATTATTACAATCATGTATTGTATAATTTTAAACATATTCAGTTATCAGTTACTTCCGATTGTTCATATTTTGTTTGCAACTAGTGAGTATCCGGCATGCGTTGCAATGCCACTCAAAGAAAGAAAGGGTTTGTGCTTTAATTCTGCTTATTGAAGTGCTTTTGGATCTGCAAGGACCGAAATTTCATAAAATTGCCTGGCCGAGCCCGAGTCTCAATATGACACTTGTTATCCGAAGCCCAGATTGATTTTTCTCAGCCTGAAAAAAGCCCGTTTTTTTTTAAATGGTAATTCATTTATACTTTTCAAACAATATAATAGGTATGTTCAGAGATGTCATGTTTGAAGATGTGCAAGTCGGACGTATTTAATTCATTTTTTTAGATATATTTTTTAGATTGTAGATTTAAAATTTTTTTCTTCAAAAACCTTCACGGGTGTGCGCACAACTCACCAAAGTTTGATCGAAATCGGATGAATGGTAAAGGAACTCATAGAGGACAAACAAACCAACAAATCTTCATTTTTTATACATATAGATAGATTTTAGATTTCAAACTTTTTTCTTTAGAAACCTTCACGGGTGTGAGCACAACAACTCACCAAAGTTTGATCGAAATCGGATAAATGGTAAAGGAATGCATAGAGGACAAACAAACAAAGAAATCTTCATTTATATATATATATATAGATTATTGTGATGTTTAAAATATTTGATAAATATAATATTATAATGTAGTTACAAATAGTAATGACTTTATTTTCTCACACTGAGTTATATTTTATTGTTAACTTTTTCGACTCACGTCATCGTAAGGAACATAATTAAACCGAAAACTAACAAGTGATGAATGCAGCGTGATATAATATATGTGAGCCTAACTAGACCTTTTCATTTATTTAGCACGTTTGTATTTCTGTCCGATTCGTCAAACCACCTTTGAATTATTTGAATTATTAATACATATTTAGGGTGAAGTGTAAAAGTAATTTATTTTCACAAATAGATTAAAATCGATATCTATTTTGAGATCCCGCCATTGTTAGGACTATAATATTATTATTTTAATGGTATTTCAACTAAAGTTTTTCATTTTTTTAAATCAGTTGATAACGCTCGTATTAAGCGAAACTAGTTTTGATCATTATAAACATGTAAAAGTGGTTAAAACAAATTGTGTTTTATTTTTAAAATATAATACATTTTCACCGAGAATTGACAGTTAAAACCTTAAAAGTGATTAAATTTTTGCTTCTATAGCTGCTTTTTACTCAGTTGCTCAAGATCATTTTTTTACGAAGAGACTAAGGATTGAAGGCTAGGTCTAGGACAGTATCATTAGTTAGCTAATCGCTCTCACTACACCCCGTTTTTAGGCTCGAGTGTGTGGGTGGGAACTAATTTTAGACATCACAAACATCCATAAATCGATAGAACAAACAATTTAGGAATCTGCTTGTAATGGGATTCCAATCCGTGAGATTTAACATCGTTGACCCCTCCACCACGGAACTGACATATTTTATGAACGGAAAACCTACGTATGATACTTGTAACGTTAATAATATATGTGAGTTACAGGATTTCTTTCATTTGTTTACCACGAATATTTCTATCTGTGTCTCTGATATCTTCAAGCCCTTTGTGACGTAAAATACCCGTCTACGTTTTGACAAGCCAAATCTTCTTAAAGAAAATTCTATCCCAATTTTAATTTGAACCATTTGTATAGCCATAATTTGCGTTGTATTTTTTACACCGTGCATTTATTTAATAGACCCGAATTTTTCCTCCATTCATTGTACCCGTTTATCTCGCAAATGTCTCTAATCTCGCAATTTTACGTTTAAACTCAGTTTCCTTAACTCGGCATAAAAACGCAATTTTTTACCGAGCAATATCGCACAAAGCATTCCCAAATTGAAATATTAGAATGGAAAGAAAACGCACAGCAATCATAATAATGTTTCTGGTTATATATGAAATGTTTATTTTTCCTGTGAATTCGAGTCTGGTATTCCACTTTTCTGAGACGAACGTCGAAATTTTATATGCTTTATATTTGTAAAAATACATTTTGCTTTATTATCTTAAACATTCGTATTTTTTATAAGGCTAATATTTGTTTTTTGTCTTTTTTACAGGTGAGTTTGATGCTTATTTTCCAGTCTCTACAAAATCAGTTTACAGCAATACACAAACTGTGAGTACAAACATTCCTGTTAATAATGGTTTTTGTCCTATTTTATATATTATTTACATCGTGTATTTTTTTTGGTTTTCCATTTAGAGTTGTTTCAAAAACTGCCATGGTTTGGGTTAGCAATAAAATATCGGCGTCCATACGGTTACGGTTACGGATGTCTCGGGTTCAATTCCCGGTGCGGACGGGTTTCATAGATTGATCTTTCAATCGATTTATGGATTTCTGTTCGTAGTCTGAGTCCTCCCTCCCACCCATCCCATCCTCACGGGGCGTAGCGAGAGCGATTAGCTAACCACTAGTCCTGTCATAGCCCTATTCTTCTATCCCTACTCTCTTCGAAAAAAAAGAAAGAAAGAAAAAGAGAGGTTGAGCAACTGAGTAACAAGCAGTTCTCGTAGAAAAATTCTTTTAATATACCTCCATTAGAAGACCATATGCTCCACATTAGGAGCGGACATGGAAAAAAAATTTAAAAAATCAAATACAGAATTTAAGAAGCGCTTTCCGCATTGTACTCATGGGACTCATGGTTGTACTCGTTCAAAACCAAGTGCCACCTATTCAACGCGTGCATTCTGAGGGTGCTGCTTTACGGTTGCGATTCATGGCACCTCATCAAGGCACAGGATAACCGTAAACTCTACTTTTAAAACAGATGCTTGCGGCTAATACTATATGTACGGGGGTTTGACTTTGTCAGGAACTTGGACGTAAGAGAGAGGAGGGACCAGCCCCTTATTACGTCCAAAATAAAAAAGCGACAATAGACCTGGCTGGTCTCTTCTACCAACCGAATGGATTCTGACGCACTGGAAGGCCGCTGATGACCATCCATAGGATTTATTCGGCGGATCTACGGGACACTGGGATGACCTGGGAGCAAGCAAAATGACTGGCGATACTCCGAGTAGGGAGCGGATATGATTTTAAACAAATTACCATGTCCGCTTCCAACATGGAGCATATTACCTCCTAATGGATCTATCTCAACCAGAGAACCTTGAAACAATTATTGCAAGCTCCATCTAAAGAGCGTTTACGATAATAGAAACTCAGAATTTATTTATAATCGTTTTCACGAACGGAAGAGTCTAAAATTGTGAACAATGGCACATTTTTCCATGCCAGCGTTGACAATTGTCGATGTAGACGTCTTTTGCGAATAATTGCATTTTAATCAGATTTGCGAAATTATTTGTGTCAGTTAGTTACGCGCAATACGACGTACAATCGCCCTACAAATAAAGAAGCTCGAATCTTCACGATTCAATTAGACAGAGAATATTGAGTTCATTGGGATATTATAGAGATTGCGTCTCCATTTGTATCTCGAACTAAAAGACGTGCGGTAAAGCTTTTTCTCAGATATGAGATGGGAAAATTTCCAGCACAAAAAATAGATAGAACACCACAAAATTACCAGTGCAGAAAAATATTACACATCAAAGTGAAGTAAATTACATCTAAATACACATATATGATACAAATAACAATCGACCATCAATACCGGATTCGCTTAACGAGTAAGTATATCAAATTGATTAGAACAACATTCAAACAATTTTTAAACCATGTTCGCTCCCAATGTGGAACATATGACTACTAATGGAGGTACAAATTGGTAGCCCCACCTTCACCTGTTGTGTGTGTGCAGCCGCTGCTTCACGGCCGCCTTTCGTAATAAAGATCAATAAAAGAAACGAATTTAATCATCATATTATTGGCCCGATGAAGAGCTGCACAGGACCAATCTTTTAACCACGCACTGTTGTGCTTAAGAAAAGATATAAAGAAAAAAAAATGAAAATATGACTTGCTCAGCCACTAAGTTTAAGCGATATACTGTGTATCCGTATACTTAGAATCCCCCGTAAAGCTATAGTTTAATCTAATCCGCGTTGAATCTAAAGAGGAATCGAGAATATCCCGTTCCCCATATGATGTTGCAAATTTATCGAATGCCTCAAAGTTGGCCTTGGTTGAGATCAAGTCAGAGTGGCCTATCGGGCCCGTATGAAGACGAACCACAGCAAACAGCTTTGCTCGTTCGGCACTCATCTCGGGGCAGTCCACAGAACGTGATTAGCGTCCTGATGGTTGTGTCCACAAGTGCAATCCGGCCTTTCAACCAACTTGTAATGGAGGTATTTCAACAGAAGCTTTTCCACAGAAACTTTTTGTTACTCATTTGGTCAATCTCTTTTTCGAAGAAAATATGGATAGAAGAAGAGTGCTAGGACAAAACTTGTGGTTAACGAATCGCTCTCACTATATCCGGTTTTATGCAAAATTCTACTACATCCAATGTGGTGTTGTGTTTATAAAAAATAAAATAATTTAAATACGGTAACCTTTAAAATATTAAAATGTGCAATGAAATGAAGTGCTGCGACTTATCAACGGGAAGGGCGTGAATCACAAAATATAGAAAAATGGATAGCTCAGCGGAGAACTAGGATTAAGTTATCACAGGGAAATGGATAAGGTTTGCCAATCTCGGTACACTTTACTTTGTTCTGAAAGGAGAAATACATGGCGTAATTAAATTTTGGGCGCCAGGCGTGAAGATACACGCCAAATGAAAAATAATAATAATTAAAATACGGTTACCGTTAAAAACACATTTAATAGAAATGCGGAAACCGTAGATGCACAGAATTTACATTATGAACAAATAAAGCAGAAATTACACGACGAAACAATATTTATGAATGGTTACACTTAAACAGGAAAACTATTATAATATATAAATATAAAATTACGACCTTGGATGATAAACCATCTCGGCGGCGAACTCGGATGTCCGAGGCCAATCTCCAGCGCGTTACCGGCACGTCCTACTCGTTCCACATCCTGGCGTGTAAGCCAAGTTTTAACGCAATTCTTGGCGAGGCTTCCCCTTCGACTCCTACCAACGACGCAGCGAGGTGCGTATCGCCGATAGGTGACGATTGTAATGTTGCGACGAAATCGTAACAGTGGTTATGGTAAAGCCAAAAGGTTTAAAACTCACTCCCTTAGGTATAAAGACACATACCATACATATTCACAATTATGAGGGATGGTTTTAGAAAAGTAATTTATTTCATTATGCAGAATGATGAAAAAAAGAGAATTCATTTAATCTTCGTTTTCTAATTTAATGCTACTGAATTTTATCCATAAGGGACAGATTTTACCGTATTTCGCTTAATAAACTTAACGCTTCCGTAAAAAAAAATATCTTTTATTCGTGGTATTAATCTGGCGGGTATATGAACATAATTTGGACTGGCGCACCCTATTTACAATCAATAATGTCTAATTGTAGAATTTTTTAAACGGTGCTTCTAGGAAAAAATGTTTTTCCGTATTTGTTCTTTAAAATACCAGTAAAGTAATTCTTCAAATCTAAAATAATAACTATTTTCATGGGTAATATTCTGCCATTTTTGATGGATTCGGCGGCAACTTTTTGGAAATTTATTTTTAATAAAGCCAAATGATATTTGCAAACCATGATATATCAATATTATTGTCATTAAAACTCATAGATTGACCACTTACTAAAACAAAATATTATAACGCTTCATAACTGACACTTATTTTTTTACCGCTCCCAACGTGGAGTGTCTGGCCTCCTAATTGAGGTATCTCAACATAAACATAAGATTTATATGAGAACTGCTTGTTGCTCAGTTGGTCAACCTCTCTTTTTTCGAAGAGAATATGGATATAATGATAGGGCTATGACAGGACTAGTGGTGAACTGATCGCTCTCGCCATGTCCCGTTTTTGAGGATTGGATTTGTGTCTTTGAGCTTTAAACATCACAAACATTCATGACTACGAACAGAAATCCATAAATCGATTGAAAGATTAATTTATGAAACTCTCCACATCGGGACTTGAACTCGAGACATTTGTAACCGTAGCCAACGACGTTACCAGCTGCACCTCTGCCGACTGACACAATTAATGATCGAAATTATCATCGACAGGTTTAAATATCTCAAATATTTTATGCTCACTATACTGTAAGAAACGAGTAAAATTGACCCCTTGATTACAATTTTTTTGTTTCGATTTTTCACGACTTTAAATGTAGTTACTAAAACTGCTTTACAAATTAAGGCGCTTGATAATAATATTAAATGAATACATATATATATATATATAAAAATGAATGTTTATTTGTCCTGTATGCGTTGCTATACCATTCATCTGATTGCGATGAAACTTTCTTCTTGTCTGTCTTGTCTGCAGTTTCCGGTGCGACTCGCATTTGCAATGATCATCAACAAAGCACAAGGAAAATCGCGATAAGTGTGTACGCTAAATTTGTAAAATCCATGCTTCTCACATGGACAGCTGTGCCTGGCATGCTCACGCCGCGGACTCTTTTTATTTGAGTGGCATTGCAACGCATGCCGGTTACTCGCTAGTTTGTTATAAATAACATACACAATATTTCAAACTTATTTAATGCTTTCCCTAATGTAATTTTTTTACGAGGATTCTGTAATTACATGAAACTTATCGTTGTCTTAAACCTCAATTCGCTCATATCCGTCACTTGACAGGTGCAGTAATCACATATTGGTGTACTATAATTAATATTCTCGCAAATTTAATACTGATTATATTGAGTCTAACTTCCATTCGATTATGCATATATAGCCTAGCGCTAGTCAAAGCTGAAAGCTTTGTTGTATCCGCGATACCTGTATATTAGGTAGCACTTAGTTTTGAGTACAGTCGTATAATTGAAACCAATAATTATTGGTGTATGCTCTGTTGCGTTGCGTGGAGCCTAAACAGACCTCATCTACCTAGTGTAAGTAGGGTTAGAAAATTATAACACGCTAGTGAGTACTCGGCATGCGCTGCAATACCACTCAAAGAAATAAAGGGTTTGTGTTTTAATTCTATTTATTGAAGTGCTTTTGGATTAAAGGTCTGCACGGGCTGAAATTTCATAAAATGACTCAATCCGAGCCCGAGTCTCAATATCACAATTGTTACACGAACCCGACACGATTTATTTTTGTCAGCCCGATTTTTTAACTCCGTGCCCGTGCAGACTTTTATTTTGGATACACAATAATTTTTGTTTTCTATTGCGTACACGAATAAATCAGAAGGTTTTTCCAAGATGTCAGAAGTTGTACGTATTTTATTCTTTTTTTTAGATTTTTTTCAGAAACCTTCACGGGTGTGCCCACAACAACTCACCAAAGTTTGATGAATGGTAAAGGAACGCATAGAGGACAAACAAACATACATTCATTTATATATAGATAGATAGATATTGTGTGGTTTTAATTATTATGTTCTGTTTATTGTTGGGATTTACTGGGTTTCTGAAAATATAGTATCATGGTGGAGAATTCGTTTTTTATCCTATATTAAATACTTACACTATCACTGCAATTGGGTATGTTAAAATGATAAAAATCGATACAGATCAATGTGATCGCAGGGAATAGGTAAATAGTACTGGCTGAAAGTGCTTGATGGAACATTAATATCACATTTTAATTATTAGAATTTTATGCTTTTGACAGTTCGAGTTCATTCGTGTGTTCGAATGCCTGAAAATGTCAACCTAGGTCATTAGTGACGAAATACATGGAAATATACAAAATTTCAACGATTCAAATTTTATATTGAAATGACGTCTATAGCCGTTATGTCTACAACTTGTGCTTAGTATTTAGGAGTATCTAGAACCTAAACAAGGGTTTATATCGCACATGAATTCATAAATTAATTGTGTCATCAATTTATGGATTTGTTTTCCAAGGCATGAATTTCTGTAACTTTTATATTCACTCTTTCACATCGATCCTAAAAACGGGGTGTACCTAAATCTATTCGCTAAATAATAGTATTTTATATACTATACTATTATCGTCCTTCTATCCAGATTCTCTCCGAAAAAGAGATTTAGTAATTGAATTAAGATTTCTTTTCGTAAAATCAACTTCTATTATCATACTTTTTTATGAGTCTATATGCCAAATATTGTTGAAAAATAATACCCTTTTTAATATGAAAATGTAATCAAATATCAGTTTGTTCAAACCAATTCCTTTGTTCATTAAAAATGTTCACTTAGAAACAATGAATACATTATAAGATCAATATTAAACGAATATCATTATATAAAATCAAATTTTACTTTGTTTAATCAGTGTTTCTGTATACCAATATTGTTTTAACCTTTATCATTGAAAAATAAAGTACAGCAGTGATTCAAATTTATAATTTTAGCTCTTTATCTAAATTCGGTCTAATTTTATTTCAATTCTACCAACGAGACTCTAGTCTAAACAAACTTTTCGGCCAATTAATAATTTCGGCCGAAAAAAATTAAAACGAAATTTTGCGAACCTCGCTATTGTATGTTTATCATTTATTTCGACTCCGCTGAGAATCAGCAATGATAAATCGATTTTTTCCGAGAGATTTTGTACTCCAAAAAGATTTGTTGAAACAGTTTATTAGTGTACCTTTAACGATAATTTTATAGCTGAATGTACGTATCTTTGAAGTATTATTTCACAATTTTACGTGCAGCCTGTTTCATCGTTTCATCTATTATTTCTCTTTTCGAATGTTCCATTTTGTCTAAATACTCTCAAAATTGTTTAGCTCTTAGTCGAAGATCGATATCGATTGAAAAAGAAAAAATACAGTTTTAACCATCAGCCTATAATGTCAAAAATAGCCTATTGGTGGCAGTAGTTACGTTGAAATTACAACTACATATCTATTATTTACGTTATAATAAGATTATGCATAGGAAAAAGATCTTTTTAAACTCCTTTCTTTTTCAACTCATCCATTACTACATATACTTTTTCAGAATATAATTGCACTCTTACCAAAATAGTCTACCTCTAACTCAAAATGTGCATTCTTAATAATAATTTGCAAATATCACTTTTAAGGTGTTTACAAATGTCAATTCTTGTTGGAAAGGCATTGTATTTTAAAAGGAAAACACAATTTGTTTGTACTATCTTCACATGTTGATAATAATCACGACCGGTTTCGGTCATGACAAGCATTATTGACTGATAAAAATAAAATCATTACTATAGTCCTGTTATTAATGTATTGCTATCAGTTGATAATGCTCGTGATGAGCGATACCGCCCTGATCAGTATCAATAAGTGGAAGTAGAACGCACATATTATGCTTTATTTTTTAAATTAAACAAAAATTTCATAATCTTTAATATTTTGCAGTAATTCCTTTCAGTTGAACTCAAAAGTTTCTACCTGGGGAAAATTTCTTACCTGTTGGTAACCCTTGTTTTAAAACTTTAAATATTTTTTAATCATTACATAGTAACCATTAAATAGTTGTAATCCAAGGCATTGTAAGTTGGTGGAGTTTTAACACGATTTTACAGACCTGTGACATTCTTTCAAATATCAAGCAATGTATGCTAAAAATATCAGTGATGTGTTTTTGAACTCTTTTTTTCAATTGACGATATATTTCATAAATTACATTTCGCGGAAAATATTCAAGCTTTATTTTTTAAATGATGTATTTAATAAAAACCTCTCTTCTCGGATATGCTAAGTAAAAAATAATGCTATCGTAAGCAGCAGTGTCCTTGGGGAACACGGTATACGTAATCGATCTTCTCATTATCTACTAAAAGTGTTTGCAGGCTTCCTGTGTCATTTATTAACGCTTATAATACCGTCGGGAGAACGGCGCTTATTAGTGCTGTTGAGAAGATATAATTTACATACATACAAATTAAAATGCACAGAAATATTATTATATTTCATATACATTTAGAACGTCCAAAGACAAGAGCGTATTAGATATTTACTTTGTGCCAACATAAGAAGATAATCGGTTCTAGGATTAAACCCTACAAGAAAAAAACCTTACTGAATCTTCCGTCGTCGGACGTTCCGAGCTTCTTAAAATTATTATTTGACGTTATTTAAAATAAAAATTTGATTTTAACATGTTTTCAAGCTGAAAAAAAAAGTATTTTAAATGTGAATACTACTTTTCCTACTGTCTGTGCGGTTTTTTCCGTGTCCGGCTATTTCCTATTCGCTTTTTTCAGTCCTCTTTTTTCCGTTCAGCGAGATAATCGTATCAAAACTCTTAATAAAATTCAACTTAAAGATACTTACCGTAGTCATAACTTTCGTTCTACACTTTTATGGTGTTAATTGTCTATTCTTGCTTGAAAAACATTATATTATCATATCCTAAGTCCTTGAAATGTAATACTTTAAAGTAAGCATTACACGCGGCAATTTATTTCCTAACATGATTTTTGTTCTTTATATTTCATTTCGCTTTAGATAAGCACATTAAAAATACAAAGCGACGGTAGATCAACTCGAGGCGAAGCCATGTTTGAAACCAACTTTATGTTGCTAACAGTTGTAATATGGTTTTGGCAATTACTGCACAATCTTTTTTCCTACTATTTCCTACTATTCAAAACTCATAATCTCCAGCATATACAAAAAATGAGTTATGAATACAGCATTGTTCCATTTAAACTATAAAATATCTTTCTAAACTTACAAACTCCCATAATGAATGTGAAAATGTTGTTCATTTTCAAAACTAATAATCTGCATTCCAGCCAATGAGAGTGCAGCATTATACTTTAACCAGTGTTTGATAATCAGTGTAGTGATAATCACAATTTAATACACGCTTTGTGTGGGCTACACAATATTTATTGTTTGTGTGTGTGTTACGTTCTTTTGCCTTTCCACAGTCAATAGCATGGCGTAAGCGTCTGTTTCACATTTTTATTTGTATCAAACTATGCGTTTGTAACTATAGCATGAAAACGATTTTTCTTGATTTTCCAAAAACAAGCATTGATGGAGATTCTGAGTTATGATAGCACAGCCCTCATTTGAAAAATTTCTCATTTACATTAATGTGGTTATGAACAAACCGAAAAATGAATTATACTCTCTGCGTATTGTTTGCTTTTACATTATAAATATTACGTTGTATAAGGTAAACATTTTAACATAGAAAAATAATAATAGCCTTCTTTACGAGAAATTCATTGTGCTTCGTATCGTCGTTTTATATTGCAAGGAAACCTGTTGTTTTCAGCGATTCTGTGAGATGTAATAAAATCCGTCAAAGCAGAACTCCACCTTACACACTGATATATATTAATTTATTCTTGCTATCTCAACAATATGAAGTGGTCACATGTTTTCTGTGTTTGTGTCACGTGTAGTCCACTTTAAGACCATGATATTCATTCAAAAGTATGGTACAAATAACGGTGCTCACCATTCCATTTTAAATAATTGTCTATCTTTCGCTCCTCCAACTAGCCACTGATCCACGCGCTTTGTACAAGACATATCAATGGCCTAGTTTCTAGTTCAACTAAACTAAAATACAACTAGAAATTGGTAGTTTTGAGATATGGCCAATCACAGTTTTGACTCATCTAAACTGACTCGTAAAAAGTGATGGCTTATTATTTGTACTGTTTTTTTATTCAAATAGGTTGTCAATAGTTTTAGGATTAAAGGTTGTTTCTTTATGCAACGGCACGATTCACAAAAATATGTTTTTCGATATATGTTTGATATTTCGATATGTATGTATATGAAACTGACAAATTATTCAATTTTGCTGATTTCCATATGCAAATATCTGCCTTTTGAGAAAAAAGCAGTGTTCGAATGTTATAATGGCTTACTTAACTCAAAACATCAATTTTTTATTTATCATCCTCTGCAACTGGATCATCGATATACAGTGGCGTATTTAAAATGTTGGGAATGTCTCAGGAGTAAAATTATAAAACTTTATGGCCTCCACTGAAGTGTACTGAAACAATATTTATGGTATGATAGCTTTTTTGAGCTGTGTATGAGAATTAACAGTCTGACCTTTACCACCAGGATTTTTAATCGAACGTTTAAATATATTATCTACACACTTTATGTGAACATAATATTATTACAAAAATATACGTAACTCAGCTCTTGGAATGCTTGCTTTAAATCTAGCTATAAAAGGACAAACTCTCGTTAAGCTATCTGTGTCAGATTCGCAAAGGTGCTCTCTTTGCCGGCTTTAGTTTGTTTTTATTGGCTGTTTGTACACATGCACATTGAATAATTCAGTACTAAAACTATTTAATGTAAAAGCAATGCAAAGATCCAGCTTCTTCGTATTTTAATATTGAATTTTTCAAAGCGTCCACCGTAAAAACTTTATATCTGTTTATACATTTTATCACATATAACATTACAATGGTATTTATTATATCTATGATGATCGAACTTATGAGCGTGGAAAATAGGAAGTGATAATTATTCACACATTTAGTTATCAAATAATAACACACGATTACCAAGGAATTAAATTATCGGTTCATCGAAATCACGAAATTGCCATCCCTAATAATGCAGTAAAATACTCTCTAGAACAATGTCGATTGTAAAAAAACGTTTCAGCGTACTAGATTGATCAGTTTTCTGAAGCTTCACAAAGCCTTTAAACGGCTTCGACTTGATAGCGTGGAGCTTTAATCTCAAATGAATCGTCGAGTTGCGGATATATTTCTTATGACATACTCATAAATAATTGCTCGTGCATTATCTAAATTAATAATAGTGCAATAGTTGTAGTTACTTAAATTATTATTATCTATCTATATATAGAAA
Organism: Himalopsyche phryganea; assembly: GCA_022494535.1. Lineage (NCBI taxonomy): Eukaryota > Metazoa > Arthropoda > Insecta > Trichoptera > Rhyacophilidae > Himalopsyche > Himalopsyche phryganea. The sequence goes on from JAGVSL010000030.1 coordinate 1,756,803, forward strand.
AATGAATGTTTGTTTGTTTGTCCCGTATGCGTTTCTTCACCATTCATCCTATGTCGATGAAACTTTGGTGAGTTGTTGTGCGCACACCCGTGAAATTTTCTGAAAAATATCTAAAAAAAGAATCAAATTCGTACGAACAGCGACATCTCGGAAAACCTTCTGATGACGGAAACTAAAAATTTCGTGTATACAAAAGCACTTCAATAAACAGAATTAAAACACAAACACTTTCTTTCTTTGGGTGGCACTGCAACTCATGCCGGGTACTCGCTAGTTTTTGTTTTTATAAAAAAGAAAATAAATATCGGATCACTTGAGACTATTTGCCAGACACAAAATATTTGCGGAAACGTTCCAGTTTTTATATATGACGTTAAACTCGGTGAGATGCACATATTTATATGTGCACCTGGGCTTTAATATGTTGGAAAAATAATGACAAATATAATGTTCTCAGGATTTTTGCATCTCTAATTTTAGTAAATTTTGTAGAACGAAAGCCTAAGATCTTTTACCTCGACTATAGAAATGTATTCTTTTTTTAAAGTGAACTGTTATTTTATTGCGTATTCTTAAAATTAATTACATTTGTAAGTTGCAACTAATTCCGCTATTTCAACAATGACATTCCCCGCTCTCATTAATTTGTTAGCAGTTCGTTACAATGCCCAGAGCGAAATTCTATCAAATTTACACCAGAATTCGTCGTTTTGATTTATCAGACTATTGCAAACATTTCCCTGGTATTTTATTACGATTCTGCCTAGCCTATCTGATACAATGTCAAACATTGTTGCTATCAATTTAATTTAACGTTCGAATAAATGGCGATGGCTGGAACGAGAAATAAATCACATTTATGCGTCCATAAAATACAGCGTGCACCATATCGTTATCAGATCTGTCGTCATATTTTTAGAATAATCGAACACTGAGACTTTTGTGATTTAGTAAATAATATACAAACGCACTGTACTTTCACTATCTACTGTTCGGTCCTGTAGTCTTGGGATTAAGTTCGATTTGGGTTCGGTGTCCCCGTAGAGACACTTTAAAAATTGGTTTTTCAGTGAAATTTTATCCAATGTTTTGGATGTCTGTAATGCGTTCCTACCCACTCACCTGATTCTCAAATCAGACCTTAGCGACAACTATTTTCCAACTAATAATCCTTTCCTATTCCAATTCTTAACCTTTCCAAAAAATATCTAGTTCGAGCTAGTAAATATCAACCATTTTTTATTTAAAAAAACATCGCATGTTTGAAAAACAGAATTAAATAAAAAGGCAGCTAAAGGCAAACTTCATATTCTGAACAATGGAACATGCACTGTCATTTTATCGTAGTATTTTTTAACAACACTTGTTATATTAATTTGTTTAAGGAATGCTTACAAACTGCTAACTGCAAATTAATTTATTTTTTAAATATTCTCTTAATATATAAATTATAGTCGCTTATTGAACCCAGGTAGACGGATCATTATACATTATATTGTCATTGTTCTGGAAGAAAGCACTCAATCGAACAAAATACATATTGAGTTAGTTATGCATAAATGTTCTTCATTTCAAACTCTACCGTATGGAGAACACACTTGTTTATTTGGTCAGTATCTAATTCAATTAACGGCCAGTAAATATTAAAGAAACGTCAGTAGAAAAAAAAAATGGTAAGTAAATATTAAAGGAAGGTTAGGTTAGGTGAACTAAGTAAAAAAGATAAAATAATAAATTAGATTTAATTTAATAACTGACCAATTTAAATAAATTACTGACCGTTTATTTTATTAACTAACCACGTGTATACTGACCATTTATCTGACCATTTACTGATCTTTTTGATTAATTACTGAGCCAATAAATAGAGGCATTTTTATAAATTATACTTTTACTTAAAAACAACTTTGTAAAATCAAACTAAATTAAAATGGTATAGCATTTTATTCGAAAAACTTCAAAGTCTTATTCAAAACTAGTATTTTTCAGTTAGTGTCGTCTTCCAGAACAACAACGATATACTGTCATGAATCATATAGACTTCTAGACGTTAATTGTTGATATACATATAATGGTGTTAAAGAATATTGTGAATTCTTGGCATCTCCGTAGTATTTTCTGGAGAGAACAAAATTATGTTGTCTTAAATTTTTTGACCCACTGCCGATTTCTCTCGATAACCCACCCCACGACTAATTACCCGTTGAGTAACTTTAATCACTATTTCACAAGTATACCACTTGCAACCTGACCGACAGCTTTTCTCCAACGGCATGGAAACTTTCGCTTATACTCGCAGGTGTCTCCTGGGGAAAGTTGAGCTTGCGTCACTCGCCAAGCTTTCAGACGCTCTTCGTTCGGGCGCGTTAATTACTTGATTAGTGAAAGCTCCCGCAGTGTACGCGACTGTGTCACGTGACGAACCTAACGAGGCGAGTGCTTATCGATTTGAACTTTGCTCGTCAGACTGCCCGAGACTCTTTAATCACTATTCACCGGGGTGGCTATCAAGCGTTAAGAGAGTTTAGTTTTTTTTGTAAATAGCACTTATCTTTGAAATGTAGTTCCATCCAAAAATAATCCCGTGTATTTTTGATCGTAGTCATTGAACATTCACAAGAGCCGAAAATCATTAGTTAGCATTTATCGGTACAGGTAGTCCTCGACTTACGGCCAAAAACTTAACAAAACATTTTTTTATTGCATCACGGAGAACCATTGCCAACGATTGATACATATGGGAATGCAGATCAGTAACAGCATTAACAAATTTGGATATTTATTTATACAAATATATTAATTATACGTTTAATTTTTAAAGTAAATAATATTCCTAAAGTAAAACAATAGTGTAGTCATAAAGGAATTTTAACGCAATTCTTGCAGGCATAAACTTATTTCATCCACTTGTTTTGCAAGTCAAATAATAAAATCGTGTTGACAACGGTTTATTCTTTGTTTTATTTATTAAAAACAGAGGATCGGCGCACCAATTTGCGATCATATTGTGATTGTCGTTTGGCAGCTACACTATAAGATTTGAAAAGCGTTCTCTGATGTGTTTAAATGTATCTTTACCATTTTTGGTTACAGTTTCTTTATTTCCTCAAATTAAATTGACGTTGCCTAAACTGACGCGAACCGAACAATATTTAATTTCAATATTTTGTATGGAGTTTGACTTCCGACCAAAGTTCAGGAACATATCTCGGTCGTAAGTCGGGGACAACCTGTATTGAGTCGTCGTAGATGGCTGATATTCATTTTATGTTACGTCAACGAGAAAAATACCACATTCAGCTCGGTCCTTATCTCATTAAATTGAGTTGCCTGTGTTTGGTAGATTGGAAAAAATATTATACTCGATCATCTTAAATAATCAATCGACAATAAATTAAACTCTTCTCGTGCTTATAATCAAAACACACATACACAGAATACTCGATATCATTTAAAATTAATAGTCTGAGCGGTTTTCCAAAACTCTCACAAGCCACTATTCTAGGTTTTTTCTCAAATCATAAAGCATTGCATCTTGAAGCGCTCCGTATTGTGTTGTAAGTTGCAAGCAAACCTAAATGTCACAAAACATTGAAGCTACGCAACTATTGGAAAAGCAAAATTATCGCTTTTAATTTCTTAACTGTTAATTTTAGAGGCATAAGCATTGTAGTTATAAAAATGTAACATGTTTCTTATCGCCCATTCTGTTACATGTACAAATACCTAAGTTTTATACAATGGCCGGGATCGGTTTTGCTCAGTATTTTCAACTTTAGTCGAAAGCTTAATTTCAAAAGCTCGGTCGAAACGGAAAACGATCCTGATCATTTTATATTTGATGTGATCATTTTATTTTTAAATTATGTCAATCATTTATTATGTATTTTACATTTTTTTAGTGTGTTGTGTTTTGTTTGAAATAATTATCATTTTTTAATAACCTTTTTCTTCAAAGCTAAAATTTATTACAGACATAATAATCAAGTCCTTCCGTTAAAATTTTAGCATTTGTGAACTGTTTCATAATATAAAAAGTTTATGAAGCCCTGTTATTATCATCCCTTTATAGAATAATACAAAAATAATCTACTGTATTTCTATACTGATTATTATAATAAAAATTAACAGTCGATGATTATTGTGCTAATCCAATATGCGACAATCCGTTAATCTGGTTTTCATATGTATTCATTCACCGCCATTTTCAGTGCGCCAGCGCTCAATGTAGCATGTGATTATAGGCTGTAGCTGTGGTTTATAAACCGAAAATCCAGCCGACGGCCGTTATCTACCACTCTAACCGACGACGGGAGGCTGTTGCGGACAACCAGGCGATTTTCGCGTACCTCACAACAATGCGATACGATACCGGACGTGTCACATGTAGAGATTGCAACACCGGTGTAACTGGAACCGGGATCCCGGTATTCGGCATGTTTTTTTTTTAAACCGAAATACCCGACTATGGAAAGCAAAATAATGATATTAAATTATTTTTTTCACCACGTCTGTTCCCCGTGTGGAGCATATGGTCTCCTAATGGATGTATCTCAACATAATTCCTCTTTACATCACTTATCAAACTAAATGGCTGGGCAAGTCACAATTGCTTTTTTCGTCCTTTATTTGTTCTCTTCTTAAGCGCAATAGTGCATGTTTAAAATATCGGATCCGTGCAGCCCTGCATCGTTATTGCGCTATGGAAAGCGGCTGCATAACGGGTGGAGGTCAACGGGGAATACTTAAATTCATATATATATTTCGTTGTTAAGATTTATATTTTATCAAAATGCAGAAGTAGTAACAAAACAAATTGTGTTGGAGTTATTCAAACGCTGATATGACAAATTATTTTTAAATAGTGCGCTAAAAAATACTTTCATTGTTTTTATTCAATAATACCATTCTAAAAGTTATTTACAGGAATAATATCTTGAAATTTAAATTTCTATAAATACTTTAATCTCCAAATTGACAATCGTTACACAATATAAAAAAAAGTATTTCTATGAACACACATTGAAGTACAGTTGGAAAGCGTTTTATTTTCTTCCGTTACATCAGACGGAAAAGTAAGTAGGTATCTGTCTATCAGTTTATTGATAATTTCATTTCCACCAAGTAATCCATTAGCAGTCTGCCTCGCGATTTCAAGGCTACGAGTTCCTATCCATTCGCGCTCACTTCACTTAACTCTTTCTGTGACGGGTGTCAACTCTAGTTTCCAATAACATCGTGGAATCAAATACTTATTTATTGTCTATTGTACACATTTGTATAATGTAAGTAATCATTTATTGAAAAAGTAAGAGACATAATTTCTCGGGTTCAAGTCCCGATACGGATAGTTTCATATTTGATTTTTCAATCGAATTATGGATTTCTGTCCGCAGGCATGGATGTTTATGGTGTTTAGTATTCCCTCCCATACATCCGATCCTAAAAATTTTCCCTAGTGAGAACGATTAGCCAACCACAAGTTTTATCCTAGACCTATCCTTCTATCCCTACTCTGTTCGAAAAGGAGAGGTTGAACAATGCAGTAACAAAAACTTCTGTTGAGATACCTTCAAGTGGAGTTGATATGCTCTACATTGAGAGCGGATATGGAAAAACATGATGAATGCTTTCAGTTTATCTTCTTTCTTTAGCCTTACCATATACGCTATCTATTCCGATGTCTCTGGCGAGTTTTAAGCTTAAGCCGTGCTTAATTCTTCATCCCGTCGGTATGCTTCTAGCATTTTTGAATATCTTCGTAAGAAATGTTAAGTGGAACTGAAAGATGCCAGGTGTGTTAGATGCTATCATGATGACTTGCGAAGAAGCCAAGCGAATAATAAGTCATGGTTTATTCTCAAGGTGCCGATTGGTAGTCATAATAATTTGGTTACGTAGAAAAAAATAATTTGATTCATTTAGTTCATATTCTAAGGTATTTTAGTATCTGTATTGAAATCACCAGTTGCCTAAGCAGAATGGTAATGCCCTAGAGATTGCTCGCTCGTTCTTCTTCATTGTACTGACGAACGCTATGTTAATAATAATTGGAAAACAGGCACGTCAGCATTTATTACTTCAATGCCATAGTAGTGTTATTAACATAGTAAATATTGCCTCCCATCGCAAATCTTTTCTTCGGACTCGTTTACGCGATCAGTACTTCAAAACTCTGAACTTACACTTTTATAAATTCGCTAATAAATTGGTATTGCAATCTCTGATTTTTAATTCATTTCTTCTGATCCGATCGTTAATACTGCGTGTAGGTAAAGTGATTTTCTACCACTCTCATAATCTTTTTCTTCTGCCCTTATTTTTTAAATGTGAATTCTGTAATATGTTATCACCAATATTATACTCATCTCGATCAATACCAATCTACATACTAAAATATCACATTGGAGCCTGTCTTAAAAGGCAACGGTGCGTGAAATTAGTATTTTAACCAAATCAAATGAAAAATAACGTTTTTTCTTTTGTACACTGCTACTGTCAAACAGCTGTCTCACACAGAAAATAAGATACTTTAGCGTGTTGCCCACCAGGTTTTAAATTTTAAATGATTACCTTATTTACAGCTCTCAAAAAAATGCTGCAAAACGCTCCAATTAATAAGCGGACATCGCCAAAACAAAAATACAATACAATGTTTCGGTTGAGTAATCGTACTGTAGTAATATATTCTAAAGCACTAAGACTGTTAAAAGCTTTGCGAGCTTTTGTTATTCAAAGGGTTAATGATCACCTTCCCTACGTCGGCCGCAGAACTGACCTGAATATTTTAGTGTTTTCCCTTTCGAGGGAAAGGTATTTCCAGCCTTTTCAGTAAACTCTATGTCTCTCCAACCCCTTCGCAGTACTCGCGAATCTATAGTCAACTTTACGTTGGTCTTAGAAACTGACATTGATAAAAGTGGATCGATCGCGGTCGGTGGAAATAACAAGTGTAGCTAAATTTACATTCCATTCAAAGTGTTTCAAGAATCGTTTATCTTTACATATAATATTATAATGAACACAATTACAGCAAACATATTATAAATAACACAATTAAAATCGATTGATTCACATAAATCACACTCCGTACACATAAAAGAAAATTTTCAGTTACACCTTTATTCGCTAACAAAAATAATACACAATTCGTTTTACTTATTTCACAATTTTATAATATTACCAGGGCATTGTCAGTCCAGTCCAGATGAAATATTATTGAAGTGAACTGTATATACTAATTATGAATAAACAAAAGAAATAAAAAAAAATATGTCCAGCTTGTGTCTTGTTTTCTTTCTTGTCTGTTCTATTTTTTGTTTTATTTCTCCGAAGTATGTTTATCAATTTCAATAGTTTAATATTCTTGAAATTATTTACTACAATATTTCCTATGAGTAAAAACTAACTTACGATATTAATGCACTGTGTATTTTATTGCAATGAAATCTGAGCTTAAGTCGAAAAAAAATCGTTGAAAAAATTTGAAAAAAAGATTAAAACACCATTTCGATCTATTTTCATACATCTTGAAATTGAACCAGATTTAATTTTAGGAGCAATGGAATTATAGTTTGTTCAAACATTGAAACATGAAATTATATCGGCTTTAGTGAGAGGAATCTTATAAGTTCATATGTATAACGAGACACTTCCTATATAAATCTACTATTTTTTTAAAGACTTTTCGACAAACTGGTGACTATTTTGTGAGGCGGTTATATATATATAGCGAGCCTGTGGTCGAGTGGTCAACGTCAAAAGCTTCGTTTGTAGTGCTCACAGGCTCGAATACCAGTACGGCAGTTTCATAAATTGATCTTTCATTCGATTGCTGGACTCATGTTAGAAAGCATGGATGTATGTGATGTCTAAAATTCTCTCCAATCCATCGGATAATAAAAATATCACTTACTGAGAGCAAGTAACTATCACTTGTCTTGTCGTAGCCGTATCTTTTTGTATTTACTCTATTCGAAAAAAGAGAGTTTCAGCAACTGAGTAACTTACGTTGTGTTACATCAGGAATTCATATCGACATACGTATAATCCTGTATCTTCAAACACGAGATTTCACAGGAGAGCATTTCAAATATTTATAACGCAATTGCAAAGTAACGACTGCATGTATCTTCTTCACAATTGGGACAGTGCTACTGACAGTGTGTAGTGTTATGTACTCCGCCTTACACTAAATATTATAAAGATGAATTCAATAGGGTCATTCACCTCATGCTAGCAATAACAAAATCGAATGTTTATCCATAAAGGTAATAAAATTTAATAGGTTACGCGCCCAATTAGGCGTGACCCGGAAGTCTTCGAAATATAAACAATTTGACTAATATATAATGCGGTACTTTAATTATAGAATTCAGAGCGAGCTTATAGCCGGACATATACACTTCATGCTGGTTCGTCGATCAAATCCTTTGTGTTCTTAAAATAAATAATTATTTTGTTCATCTTGTTATAACCATTTGTAACCGCACAATCGATAACTGAGTCCAGTCATCGGTTGTTGCGAGCCTTTTTAAAATATCAAATAATCTTTTGGACATAACAGTAGACAACGAAAATGCAAAAGACATATAATCATATATTTGACACTTACCTGATTATACGTAGTGAGTGTCGATATGATTCACAATGTTAACGAACGTATTTTAAAAAATTAATAAATATCAAATTACTCTTCGAAATAATACGAGGAATCAAAAGTATGGATAATGTTACAGGTACACAAGTATTCTCGTCATATTTAATATTCTACCCTCCCTTTCTTCGTGACTCGATTCGGGTTATTGTCTGTGTAAAGAACTGAATTTTTAATTATAACCAGAAATTTTATCGGCAATGGAAAATGTGCCGGAAAATCCATCTCGGGCAATCGGTCATTTCATCGATAAGAGCTTCTTAGAATTTTTTTTTACCTTTTTTTGCGATATGAAAAGATTATGTAGGATATAATGACTATCCTATTTAAATTTACTTTTCAGATTCCATGATAAATCATTACATTGAAAAATGTTTTATTTTATTTTTCCAACTTGTTTTAAACCAATATTTAATTTCTCTTACTATATTTACTGTAGGGAAAATCGTGCCACATTTTGTTTTTATATTATAAATCAAAATTATCATCGACAACGATCTAATTTAATTTTTCAATATAAAGAGATCTGGATAAACATAATTAATTTTTTTATATCATGTCCATTAAAATTAAGTGGCATATGGACTAATAATGGAGTATCTCAAGAGCAGCTCCGTGAGCGGTTTCACGGAGGGTAAGAATTGAAGGATGGAGCCTGTTGTTAGGTATTCACTCTTTCTACCCTCCGCTAGGATAAAATTGGATGGGAAGAAATTTCAACATCACAGATATACGTGCCCTCTGGTGGATGACTATTTATATCGATTGAAAAACAGCGTATGAAAATGTCTCGTTCCAGGATCCCGTACCCGTGATCCTACAACCGAATAAGTTGAACGCGCAAGAGCGTAGACCACTCTTTTATTCTGTTTGGTCAGTAAATAATTGCGAAATAAATAAAGGTTAAGTTAGGTTTAATTAAAAAACTAACCGAATAACTGACCATTTCTTATACATTACTGACCGACCATTTAATAAATTAGTTACCAATAATTTTTTAACCATATCCGCTCTCTAGTCGGAGCATATGGTTCCTCCAAGCTTCTCTGTCCCCCGCCAGTCTCCTCGCTTCCTCCCTGATCATCCCAGCGTACCGTAGCTCCGCCGAATACATCCTATGGATGGTCATCAGCGGCCTACCAGGGCGACGGAATCCATCTGGTTGGTAGAAGAGACAGGCAGGATTCATGCTCCCCTGGGGCATCCGCAGCACGTGTCCAAGCCAGGTCCATCGTCGCTTTTTTTATTTCGGACGTAATAGGAGGCTGGTCCGTCCGCTCTCTCACCTCCGAGTTCCTGACAAAATCAAACCACCGCACCCCTAGTATTCTCCGCAAGCATGTGTTTTCAAAGCCCAGTATACGGTTACCTTGTGCCTTGGTGAGGTGCCATCACTCGCAACCGTAAATCAGCACCGTCAGTGCTGTCCACTGATATTGATGTGCTCGCATGGTATCCACAACCATTGACCACCATTGAAACCCATGAGCATTTAAATAATAAATGGTTAGTAATTGTTTAATTACTGACCATTTATTATTTCTTACAGTTAAATGCAGGCCTTACAAAACAAATCCAAATACATATCCAAATTAATGTTTTTAGTCACTTGTATTCTATAAAAGCTATATATTTTTATGTTTTAATTTACATCTCGAACAGATAAATCAAACTCTATTTCAAATGATATATATATATATTAAAATCTACATGTTATATTAATCTAGATAAGATTTACGCTGATCGCAAAATAGAGTTCTAGCTGCTATGCGACAAAGGATGAAGAACAATTTTTTTTAATGATGGAATTGATACGACGTTGAGTTAAAGAAGCAATGATCTCTAGTAACTTTTTCAAGGGAAAAACATGTTCGTCAGCAGTTGGCGATTCACCGTTTTCCATCGGCAATAAAAAGAGGAATCCGCGAGAAAAACCACTGCCTCTCCTGGTATTCATAAAACATGCTAGCGGTAAAATGTTTTAATGCTGTAAAAAATTCACTCACCCTTGAACGCACCGAAATGGCGTTTCAACCCTATTTATGGACCATCAAACGCAAATTGTTTTCTCCGAATCGTCAAAAGAGCCTTCAACTTTGGAATCGTTTGAAAAAAACTGGACACTCTTCTCAAACTTGTCGTGAAAATTACGAGACCTTTTGACAGAAAGAAAAACTTTCCAACGCTGCTAATCCTCTTACGCTTTGTACACCGCGTCCGGGAAATGAATAGCTTTTGATGCTAGTTCTTTTCTGTGTTAATTCAAAGGGTATCACTTAAAACTTGAATTTTATAGTTTCCCTTTGAAGTTTACTTTGTCGAGGCATCATTCTATGTAATAAAATAGGAGCTACTTGCTTCTTAAAAACCTGGATGTACAGATTTTTTATTTGACGATAAATCATTGGTCGCCAAACCGTCACTCGGGAGGCTAACGTAAAATAAATTTTAAGCAAATTTCTAAGGGTATATGTGACATAACTGATTAAAATAGAATAGATCTTTCATTAGGTCTTGAAATAATGATTTTTTTTTAATTACAATTTGATGATAAGTAAAACCGGATCCGTATTGCAGCGGTCAACGTCTTAGCCATGGTTACGGATCTAACGGGTTCGAATCTCAGTACTGGGAGTTTCACAAATTGGTTTTTCAATCGATATGTCGATTTCTGTTCGAATGTATAGATGTTTATAATGTCTAAAATTTACTCCGAACCATCTGATCGATAAAACCGGGCGTAACGATAGCGCTTAGCCCACCACTAGTCCTTTCCTAGCCCTAACCATCTGTCCCACTATTATCAAAAAAAGAAGTTGAGCAACTGAGTAACAAGTAGTTTTCAAAGAAAAACGTCCATTAGGTGGCTATATGCTCCATATTGGGAATAGACATGGTTAAAAATAAAAGAACATAAATAATTATTGGACGTATGTACCAAATCCAATATCTCTATTCAACCATTCGTTGTTATAGTGCACTTATAATTGTCTTAATATTATTTTGAAATGTATTAAAATGTATTTACATGATAACCATTGAAAGACCTCATGCGTGAAATAAAATGAAATTTCACTACTTTTTTTTTAACGCCCTACTTTTTTTTATTACGCTATATATTACATGTTATAAGTGGACTATAAAGCTTTCGTACACCATGCATAATGAATATTACATATTTTTGCCAAGATAAGTTATGCAAATTACACGATAGGCATTTCATTTGACAGGTAGGCGCACCCCTGCCTTACTACCCTGAGGTGATTTTGCACCAAAAAATCTTTATCGGCGTCTAAATTTGATTGATGGCTCGTCGCTCCATACTTCTTCATGGCCATCCATGATGCTTACATACTCCGCGTTACGGCACACGTAAATAGTTACGTAGTATATTATTTGAAAATCTTCAATATAAGACACTTTACTATTTTTGACTCTTCCTGCACATTTGACAGGTGAATGTTGGTGTAAAATACAAAACAGCCTACCTTCTAACTTTTTTTTCACAGTTATGTATTCCAAAAAACGCCTTGCTATACAAAACCGCGTCATAGGAGATCGAAGATCAAATAAAATTAAGGTCTGTGTTTCAAAAAAATTTCGAAATATTATATCCTTAAATTTTTTTTAACTCGTTCTCAATAAAAAAATACATACTTTCATTACCGGACGATTTTAATATTTTGCGATTTAACCTTTAAATACTCCGTTATTAACGATTGCTTACTTTTACTATGTAAATCTTTGTATATTTCCTTGATCCTTACGAAGCTCTTTTGTAATTCCTTCTTGAATTTTAAACTTCTTTCCATCATAAGACGAATAGAATATGTTCTGCGATGTCCCAATCCAAGCAGATACTCAAATCATACAAAGGCTTGAGCATTTTCTGTTTTCATGAATTTTCCACAATAGGACGGTACACAATTTTAGTATTCTGCTTAAAACGCTCATTCAATATCCTCGTACCATATGGATTTGGCAAATACACTTCGAGCCTGTCAGAGACTTTAGAAGTATAATAATATATCATGTGAAACATTGTTTCCCAACAGATGGTCTTCTAACCAGTGCCATCCAAATACATTTTCTTCCGTTAGTCAAAACATTTGTAACCCGGCTGTTTTATTTTTAACCAGTCCGTAGATACAATAAGGTTAAAAAACACTTATGTAGAAAGTATAGATAAATCTTTTATATTTCCCGAATACCAAAAGGTGAATGGAGATTATGAAAGTTTTTGATTGCATCACATAACTGATTTATTAATTATAGATTATTTGTTTTGGCTTGCAAATACTCTGCTTTACAATATGTTAATATTTAATGACGAATCATATATTATATGGAATGCTTTTAAGAAATAATGTATATCCCATTCGTAACTGCGAGTATCATTTTATTTTCATTTGCGTCTGTTTCATGTTGCCAAAATTCTAAACATATCCGTCTAAAGGATTACGCGTGAATTTCCGTTTATGAAAAATGCACCACATGTCGCAGCGAACGTGTAAGTTTTGATGCCATATGGCGACTATCGCACATACCGGGTTAAAGGCATACAGCTTTCGGTACAAAAATATTAAGTCAAAACACTAGTATATCTTTGTGTATCAATCGATATTTCACGATATTTAAATATGTATATTCGTTTATTACAATTCAGTTATCTCTTTTTCTCCCATAATCAAGATTTTGATTGTTGTTACTTGCTTTGGTGCCACCAAATTAGCATTGGTAACAACGATACGTGTACACAAAAATAGCCCACACAGCGCATCCACATTAATTTTTCAAAAAATGTAATGTCATTTCATCGTAGTGTAAATACACTTCATTACTTTGTTTATATATTTATACCATTATTTACTTTTAAGGTGTTAACTGTCAATTCTTGGTGGAAAGACATTATATTTTAAAAAATAAAACACAATTTGTTTGTACTACTTCCACATATTTATAATGATCAGGACCGGTTTCGCTCATCACGAGCATTATCAACTGATAAAAATACAAACATAACAGGCGTATTTATATAAAATTTAGTGAAAAAATGAAGGTATATAAAACTGATGGTTCATGAACTGAGACAAGAAAATATTGATTGACAAACAAATTATACATAAATCAAATGAAAGAGTCTACAATTAAAATGTTATGGACCTCTTGCAAATCATTAAATACTAATCTACAATCACAAATATAGCTACATTAAAAGACCATTTACCTGAACAAAATTATTAATGACGATAATAATATAAAATGATGACTCAGGGAAATTATAAGTAAAAATTAAATGGTTCATTAATTTTTATTTTATTTAATTTTAAAATTTTATTTTATTTAACTTTAAAACTAGCATCTCGACGGATGTTGTTCTTGCTTGCTCAGTCGATCAATTTCTTTTTTTCGAAAAGAGTCATTATAAAAGGACGAGGCTACGATAGAACTAGAAGTAAGATATTAACTCTCGCTACGCCCTGTTTTTAGAGTTGGATGGATGGTAAGAAGTTGTAAACATCCCATGAATCCATACCCACAAATTCAAAAATCGACTGAAAGGACAACGGGGAAACAGAACGCTGGCCAGTTAGCTAGAGGTCTGGCATAGAAAACTATTACTAATATATCATTGAATCTTTGGAATATTAGAGCGCATTAACGTTTCTCGTGTAGACTAACTTATCGACAAAGATAAGATTTACATCATTTAAGTCAATGAAAATGAAGGCCTGTATTTATTGGGTCAGTAATTAATCAAAAAGATCTGTAATTAATTCGATAAATGGTCAGTTAATAAAATAAACCTAACCAAAACTTTATTCACTTGGCAATCGGTGCATGTTTATTGAAATCATAAATAAAATAAACATTTTTTAATGTACAATTTTAAAACAGCTTAATTGTTTACCACTCAAAATGGTTTAATGAAATTCGCACGTATATAACCTAAACCAGATTTATTATTTTATCTTTTTTACTTAGTTAACCTAACCTAACCTTCCTTTAATATTAACTGACCGTATATTTAATATTTACTTACCATTTTTATTTTTCTACTGACCGCTTTATGCAATTGTTACTGACCGTTTCTTTAATATTTAGTTGCCGAAAATAAATGTTCGAAAGTCATTCATAAAAGTATTTGAAGATCTTATTAGTCTATGACACTTATACTCATGTTACTCATCGAGTATAACTACTTTCACTTATGTGGTACCCCTATCATAAGCAGCTCAACTCCTTACTTCAGTGAAAGAACCATAGATTCTTAATGTAAAGATTGTAAAGAATATTTCGCTGGCTGAAATGCCAGTAGAAGCAATTGGTTAAAGAAAACATATTTGTTGCTTCGTCATTGTCAGAATATTTTCAATGTATTTCCACTAATTAAATCCAATTAATTAAAGTTCTATGGTGTTTTGGCCAATTTATGTAACCTTCAAAAAATACGAAAATGAGTTAATGATCTCATTTTAAAGACAACAAGCAGGTCTCGGCCAAATGAAGTAAATTAAAAAAATAAATTGACCACTTTTTGGAAGGGAAACATCATTTTACATTGATTTAAGGCTTAAAAATTCTGACCACTTGATGTAAGCGACTATTATATCGACATTCCCTGAGAATTTGAAGAGTACATTTCAAAAATTCATAACGCTACTCACCATCTGTTTTCAATAAAAACTGCTTTTTCTCTCTCTTCAACTATTGCAATTTTGAGGTTTACATTAATTGGACAAAACTGTTCTGTGCAAATAAATAATACTTTTATATAATTTAAGACATCGACTGAGGGTGCTTGATGGAATTTCAATATCAAATTTGGATTATTGAGATTTTGTACACTTCCATGTATTTTGTCTATTATGTATTACCTATTGTGTATTACCAGTAATTCCAAAAGATGTTGGAAAGCAGCAATTCGCTACTCTGTTAATGTGGTGTTTACAAAATAAGGATTAAGGCGATTCTCGAAATTTTAACTCAGGTATCAGTGTGGATCTCAGACGTATAATATATTACCTCGTAAATAATATTTGTCGTATTTGTATCTTCTATATAAACATTAGACACTGTTTACTGTCTGTCAGTTCGAGTCCATTCGTGTGCTCGAATGCCTGAAGATGCCGAAAGGCGATACCCGGGTCGTTAGTGACAAAATACATGGAAGTGTACAAAATCTCAATAATCCAAATTTAAATAATACTTTACTGTGTAACGTCTTGTGCCACTGCATTTGTAGGTTTATGAAGTTTTGCCATTCTTATCGCTTTCGTTAAACGAAATAGAGGTGATAATTTGTATTATTATAAATCGTAAAATTTCTACTTAATATAACATCTAAGTGCGTGTTATTAAGTACTACAATCGTAGTCGTGCGTGTCGAAAAATCATGAAAATATGCTTAAACGCTGCCCTCAGTACGCACCCTATTGTTATTTGTATGTCAATAAATCTTCTCAATGCTAAAGTTGATTGTTTTTTCGATGTTTCGGTTTACATTATAAACTTTAAATTGCCAACCATACTCGGGTAAATTGCGAGTGCCAATTTAGAACAAACATGAAACCCTTTCGAAGCTTGATTATATTATAATGAATTCGAATTCAACATACACACAAACGTATGCTTAGTACACCTTTTTGAGATAGTAGGTCATTATATAAATATATATCTTTGATGTTTTCAATAAAGGCAAAAACGAAAAATAGCCAGTAAATTTGGGTTGTGGTATTTATATTATGTATCCATTATTATTGAGTAAAAACAAAAAAAAAAATCTCAAAATTATGACTAGGATATGAGACCAAAAGTTCTTTTTTCAAATTTGTTTTCCCTCTGTTGGAAAGTAAAGATTTCAAAGTAATAGTAAAGGTTTTCGAAGTGTGTTTTTTGTGTTCGAAGACAGAGATGTCTATGGTGTCTAAAAATACCTCCTACTCATCCGGTTCTAAAACGGATCGTAGCAAAAGCGATCAGTTAACCATCAGTCCTGTCTTAGCCCTATTCTTACATACATATTTTCTCTGATAAATAGATTTTGAGCGACTAAGTAACACGCAGTTCTCGTACAAAATTTCTGTTGATATAAGCTCTATTATGAGTCCACATGCTCCGCATTGAGAAATGACACGGATACAAAAAAATATCTCTGCTTTTATCATTTGATTTATTTGCGTTTTCAGTTTTATTAAGTTTTAAATTTGTATTGCAACGTATAAGTTTTTATATGAGTAAAATCAGTTTTATTAAACAGCGGTTTTAATTTATGTACATAGTGCATACTGACAAGTCCCCTACGATCTTAACAAAACTCATACGATTAAAATTAATTACTAACAAGAGAGCTTACAATGTAATTATTGTGTCTATTTACCCATATGACTTTTCTTTATTTTTATACATATTAAAACCTTACCATTCAAGGCCAACAAAATATTTTATAGTAGTTTTAAAAAGACGTTCTAGTCGAAAATCCGTTTCCATGGAAATTTGTTCTTCGTAATATAAAGGTTAATACGCAAGTATCTTCTAGTCTATTTATTACAGATGTCGCCAGCGGGTAAATGAGTTCTTAAATATTTACTTTTCTTTCGTAAATGTTGCCATTTAATAAAGTGGTGGTATTAATCATGATTCTATTTTTAAAAACGATTCACTTTGAAACATTGTTAAAATGTGACATTTATTAAAAGTGATTGTCACGCTAAAATGTGTTTTGACTTATGTCATCTAACAAGATCGTTTGTTACGAATGCCGATTGTCTTTTAATTCTAAACGAAGATTATACTCATTATTGAATTGGCTGTCTTTTTAGCTAGATTATTTTTAACACATTCATGTCTGGGATTCGTAATCAATTTCTTTTGTTCTTGTTTTCGATCTTTACAATGCTACCGTGTTAAGTCACAAAGTAAGCAAATAATGCATTGGCATACCTCTCCGTCAATGGGTTATATTTAAAAGGAGAAATCAAACGCATACATTTCGCCACGTATAATTTTTTTTTTTTTTTTTTTTCCATGTCCGCTCCCAATGTGGAGCATATGGTCTCCTAATGGAGGTATCTTGACAGATTTTTTTCTACGAGAACTGCTTGTCACTCAGTTGCTCAACCTCTCTTTTTCTTTTTCGAAGAGAGTAGGGATAGAAGGATAGGGCTATGACAGGACTAGTGGTTAGCTAATCGCTCTCGTTACGCCCCGTGAGGATGGGAATGGTGGGAGGGAGGACTCAGACTACGGACAGAAATCCATAAATCGATTGAAAAATCAATCTATGAAAACCGTCCGCACCGGGAATTGAACCCGAGACATCCGTAACCGTAGCCAGCGACGAAACCAGCTGCGCCACGGACGCCGACACGTATAATACACAAGAATAATTAAATAGCTATCAAATGTATTTTATTGTCGGTTCTCCATCCGAATTGTTAACGTCGCCCTATTAGGTCGTGGCGTTCACGGTTTTGATTCCACGTACGACCACTTTCATAAATTGATATATCGTCGATGTTTTGGAAGAAAACACTAAATCGAAAAAATGACATATTGAGCTAGTTATACCAAATGTTCCTTATTTCAAACCCTATTGTATGGAAGAACACATTTGTTTTTATGAATTAAACATTTACTTCAAAACAGTTTTATGCAAACAAACAAAATGAAAAGGGTGTCAAACATTTGACAAACTTCCAATTACTCAAAACTAGTATTTTTCAGTTAGTATCTTCTTCCAGAACAACGACTATATTTAGATTTTCGTTCAAATACATATATGGCTGTGATTACATCTGCTCCAACTATGGCACCCAATCCCAGACCCTTTTGATGTTCCCGGTATTTCGGGATTCAGCATTTCTCAATCCCGGGATTTGTCATGAAGAGTCATGTCATGTGTTAAATGGTATATTTAAAATTAAAATTGTATTCAATATTTCATCAACTGCAATTTATATATATTTAATATTATTTTTGGGATTGCTATAGTTTTACAATTTTAGAAAAACGTAAATATTAATTTTTTTATATTTTATTGATTGCATTATAAAGGTAGGTTTTACCAGATGGTATCAAAAAGAGGACATATCTTTCAATTCGACTTAAAAATATTGTCCTCCGTCCATTTGAGAAGCGGTCCTCTTTTGTCCTCAATTTCAAATTGGTTAAAAACGTCTGTTACGAAATATGAGAAGGCGGTAGACCACAATACATTGATATCAATTATATAAATATTATAAAAAAAAATTATATGCATGAACAAACCGAAGTACGTTGTAGTTAATCAGGAAGTTTTTATTTGACGTGCGAATTACTTTTTAGCATTTCCAATGAATCGTCGAAATCCCGGGATTTATATTTAGACAATCCCGGTATTACGGGATTGAATAATTAACCAGGATTCCGGGATCTGAAGCTCTAGCCCTCCAGCCCGTCTGATCCTAAAAACAAACAGCTAACTAATTGTCTTTTCCTAACGCCATCCTTACACTTTAAAAAGACGACTATATAACAGTCAGTTCTCGTCATCTGTTAAGATGATCCATTGCTTATTCATATGTGGATCTTTATACTTCTTTACCATATTAAATAAACCCTGCTCGTTTTTGGAATTTTGTCATAAAACTCCAACAATGTCATTATTTTCTTACAGTTTCTTTTTTTCGATTCGCCTTTTAATAAAATTCTATCTATAATAAATCATAAAACGTGTCTGTAACAGACTGCACCGATATTTTTTCCCGGCATCCATTTTGATGAAGATTTTTTCGCCCCCCCGCCGTTCGCAGAAGTTCAATATTGTGTCGATAGATTGCGCTGACGTGTTCCTTTTGACAAGGACCGTTTCCCATTGAACTCTCGCGAAGTGGAAAATATCGCGATCCGAAAAGCTCGCCTGCAAAATGAATGGATGTTTATTTACACTCCAATAATGCCAATAATAGTGAATATTGTGAACCCGCTATAAAAAAAATAAACCGACGAACTAGAAGTGATCGACAACTTCTATTGAAATAGTTTACAGCGGATATAATACGCGACATATTTGATTTGTTTAGAAGCTTGTAACTTTTTGCACGGTACGGTTCAACTTTTACCTTTTTATATAACACATAGTGCTATTTTAATTAAAAAATGAGTGATGAATGGCACAGTTTCTGATCATTACTTGGACTTGCAATTCCGGGATCCCGGTCAATTAATCAACCCCGTAATCCCGGGTTTATAATAATTCATATTTCAAATTAAATACTTTATGATTAACTACAACATGTAACTCGCTTTGTTTAAGTAAATATGTTTTTATAATACGTACATAGTACATAATATATATATATATTGTGGTGTGACTCCTTCTCACATATCAAAACAAATTCCTTTTTGCATTGTTTTATAAAAAACCATTTTCAATCAATCAAAGTTTCAATCAATTAAAAAAACTATCCCCATGCTTTATAAAAATATAAAATCGTATATTCATTCCAATTGACGCAATAATGGACACAAATTAAATTTTAAAAATATAATTTAAGACATGAAATCACGTTTAATGACCAATCCCGGGATAGAAAAATTGTGAATACCGAAATCCCGGGATCATAAAAAGGGTCCAGGATTGGGTGCCTTAATCATTACCTAAAATTTTGTAATAAGAACAATTATAAATATAATGCTTTTTTTTCAAGAATTGACAAATAACACCTTTAAAATGTTTAATCGTGTAGGTGTGGAATACGAAAAGTATTGACATAAAGTATTGCAGTTTCTTGTTATTCGCACTGGGAAGATAAATCAATAAGATGCTTTGACGTAGTAAATCGCTGTATTATTTTCCGTTGTATTAACATATTTTTCCGTCAGATATTGAAAGACCCTGATAATATTCTGTATGAATAAAAGTATCACTCGGCACAGTTGTAAATATTCCCGTTTAACTTTAAATGCTTGTTCGAATAAAATAAAAAACTGATTTTTGACATTTTGCATTCTGGTTCAAAGATTTTTATTATTAAGCAACTAGCCAAGTCTCTTCTTATCACATTAAAGATCTTGCTATGATGATGCAGTTGAAACAACACGTGCTGTGGACGTTTCAAGAGCCTTCAAATACTGTTAAGTATCGAGTAAAACTAAACGTAATAGTAAATCGTGTAAAGTCAGAATGAATACAGTGCAACGAGACAAGAAGTAGAAAGCCGTTTTATAAATGATAGATTTAAAGTTATTTTATTAAATTAAACAGTGTTCCCTATAGTGTATAAACAGCTGCAATTTCTGTTACAATATTTATCTGAAATTGGGTATGTGGTGCAGTGGTCAACGCCGTTGGCTACGGTTACGAATGTCTCGGGTTCAAGTCCCGGTACGGACAGTTTTATAAATTGATTTCTCAATAGTTTTATGGATTTCTGCTCGTAGGCAAGGCTGTTTGTGATGTCTGAAATTCTCTCCCATCCATCCGATCCTAAAAACGGCAGAGTGATTAGATAACCACTAATCCTGTTCTAGCGTCTTCCTTCTATAACTTCTCTCTTCGAAAAATACAGATTTAGCAACTGAGTAACAAACATCTTTCGTAGCAAAAACTCCTGTGGAGATACCTCCGTTAGGAGTCCATATACTCCCTATTGGGAGCAGACATGGTAAAATATGTATACGAATTTATCTGCAATGATATAAAAGTTTTTTATTCGTTTTCTTTGAAGAATCTTCAATTTTCGTCCAAATTGTAACTGCTTCTCTTTTTAACAAGAGTTCTCAACAATATTTTTTATGTAGACTTTTTAGTGCGGCAGATATTTTTATATATCAAACCACTTGAGATTAACTTAATATTAAAAAGACTAAGTCAATTCAAGGTAAACTGACATCATAACGGCTCATGCACTAGACCTGGAACCTTAAATTGAAAAATCAGCATATCAGATCATCACCTAGCACAGATGCAGTAACTGCATTAAGAAAATACTATCATAATACCTTCTCTTTGATTATGGAGATGAAAAAAAATTGAATGACAATTTATCATCACTCAACTTTTAGAAATTACTTTATTTTATTCCCACTCCAATTCTGGCGGCTGATAATTATTTCAGGAAATTTAAATTTTCATTGTTTTACTGGCAACGTCGCATTTAGTATTTTCAGATACAGATGTTCCCTCAGTTTTGTTTGTAGACATTGTTTCAATCCCCAATCTAAAACTTTGCATTTCTTTTATTAACAGATAAGGATTTATTTTACAGTAAAAATATAATTAATAAATCTCAATGTATCTGCTAACTTTCAGTGGAAAAAAATTTCAGCTTATTTGTTATTTCGTCACTAAGTCATTTTTACCTGCTAAAAGAAATGTATCTATGTAATTACCTTATGTATTCACTTGGCACTTACGTGGTCTCTTTTTTATTAGCAATGTTTTGAATTCCACAAGATTTATGTAATAAAGTTCTTAGCTATTTCGGCATCACCTACATTGAAATAATATTTAGCTTGAGTCAAAAGTTTTTTTCCGTCAGTGCGAGGAGTTTTAGGAAACAACAAAATATGTTTTACATCTCACGCTAGTGCCCAACCCGGGTAGTTTATGACAAAACCTTAAAAAACAAAATTTGAATGATTCAAATAAAAATAAACTTTTCTTTACGTGTGGTCCTATTGTATACACGACATGTCCCTTGTAGAAGAAGGTCTGTATTTAATCCTGGCGTCTACCCTTACTAGAGTAAGTTTCTCCATTCGTCCCATGTGTCACGTGACAAAGCGAAAGCCTGCTTCTGACACGTTGTGTGCGGATGACGAGGTGACCATTATTTTGAGACGCCCGGGCCCCATGTGCGATCGTCATAGTATCGTCGCTGTTACGATTCAGCCTTGTATCTCTGTTTGGCGCGCTTCCGTGACTTTTTTTTTCAAACCACGATTGCTTAACTCATTAATTTTTAATAACGAAATAAAAAAAAAACTTTCTCACGTAATTTGTCTTTTGAAAGAAGATGGTTTTACAAATACATGGTCATAGTCGTAATTTGTATTGTGTCCAATCCCTAGCTAGATATCAAATGTTGATTTTTTTATTTTTTACTTTTGAGATATTGGGCATGGGTGTTACATCTTTTCAACTCGGCGTGATTTCGTACAATTTTTCAGAATAGTGACAGTTTCACACACATCCACTTTCACGCACGATTCGCTACTGTGTGTGTGCCTTAAAACGAGTACGCTACTCACACTATTTCTCATTTTGAAGCATATACACCTGCACCACTTAATCGCGCCTGAAAGCGCCCGTATACAATGACTGCTATTCTCGTTTGAAGTATTTATGTCGTTGATGCTTAAAATGTAATAATTAGGTGTCAATAAACAAGCTTATCATAACGGTTCGAGGAGAGATGCCATTGACATTTAAATCGTTCACCTGGAAATGGTTGTAACCAACAAAATGGCCAAAGCTGACATTTCAACTGAACATCGTTTCACTGGATCTTACGGCCAGTTTGAGCTATAAAAATTTACTCTAGGATTATTATTAATGGCCTCACTTTCACTGAAAGTTTGACATTAAATATGATTACGTTGAAAAACGATTTTCTATTAAAAATTTACGTTAGACCTTAGACCGCTCGTTATAAATTTTTTCATGTGACCCATTCATTTATTGGTTAACTTCTTATTTTCTAAAAGATAACGTTTTTATGGATGTGTCAAAAAATTCATCGCTATAATTGTCGGCGTCCGTGGCGCAGTTGGTAGCGTCGCTGGCTACGGTTACGGATGTCTCGGGTTCAATTCCCGGTGCGGACGGTTTTCATAGATTGATCTTTTAATCGGTTTATGGATTTCTGTCCGTAGTCTGAGTCCTCTCACCCACCTATCCCATCCTCACGGGGCGTAACAAGAGCGATTAGCTAACCACTAGTCCTGTCCTAGTCATATCCTTCTATCCCTACCCTCTTTGAAAAGAGAGGATGAGAAACTGAGTAACAAGCAGTTCTCGTAGAAAAATTCTGTTAAGATACCTCCATTAGGAGACCATATGCTCCATATTGGGAGCGGACATGGAAAAAAAATATGTGTCTTTTGGTACGTATCTGTTAACTATTTTGTAAGCACATCATACACACACTCTCTCTCTCTCTATGCATTTGTTAATGCTGACAGGTGGTACTTTCACCTGGTAATAATTTCTAGTAGTAAATAATAATACTTCAAATTTAAATTTGAATTGAGTCTTCTATACCAGACAGCAACCTTAGTTGTGAAAAGCAATATTTTAAAACTATTAATTTCTGATTATTTATAAACTTAATTCGAAACTAGGTCTACATTGGTGAGTTTCAAAAAAGTAATAGAATTTAATTTGACAATTAATCTTGATAAGTGAATGTATTGTAATATTTATTATATTGAAACAGATGGTGTCTGCAAAACAATGTTTGCGTCTAGCCCTGGTAGTAAATTGTAGCATTATTCGGATACGTCAGATCCTGCAAACCCATTTTCGTCTTAAAGAGAAATGTCGTCAAAAATTTAACATGTTTCTATATTTTTTAGAAACATCGACAATACAACGGTGTGTCTTTGTCTTGCTTTACAAGTTACAACTCACCACCGAAAAATTCGTTTAAATTAATGTTTTTTTTTTACAAAGTTTTTCCCAATGTATTTATACTACGTGTATCCAGTAGTTGCTAAGCGAGAACTGGTTTTGAGTTGAAGTCAGTTGGTCAACCTTTCTATCATCAGAAATATTAAGTAAGTAGTAGGATCATATAGGATATAGGAGGTGGGCGGGAAAGATGATAAAATAAAATGGATCCATAAATTGATTGAAAGATTAATAAATTATTTTCATTCAATACATTCGTGCCTTTGAATACATAACTGAAAACCCACTAAGGCTGTGAATCAGTATTATTGATAATCATACATTTAGATAGAATAGTCTACGAGAACTTTTTGTTACCATCGATTAATGGATTTCTACTGAGAGACGTGGATGTTTGTGACGGTTAAAATTCCTTCCCATCTATCTGATAGGGGCGTAGGGAGAGCGATTAGCAAATCACTAGTCCTGTCCTAGCTCTATCCTTATATCCCTACTCTCTTTGAAAGAGTATCAAGTAGTTCTCGTAGAAAACTTATATCAAAATACCACCATTAGGAGTCCATATGCTCCACATTGGGAGTGTACATGGTAAAAAAAGATTAAACTTTCGATGGTTTTGAAACGCTGATTGATAAACATCGGCCACAACCACCTTCTCAAAATAATCATTTTACACAGAAATAGTCTTACTTTCAAATCTCGGGATTGTATGTATAAAATTTTGAGATTGTAGCAAAATAGTTTTAATAAATTTGTATTGATGCACTTAGGAATATCACGTTTCGTAACTGCTGACACGACGTATAATGCTCTGGCGCAAAACGACACTTTTCCTCGTATATCACATTTCGCAAATCACTACATAGTACATACAGTAAATATTATTCTCTTAAAATCTTTCTTTTATTATAACACCAACTTTCTTCCGCTCATATCTTTGTGAAGAAACATTCAAAAGGGTTTTTAGCATTTTGTGAGGGATGTCGCGTATTTTTCATAATGGAAAACTCAGACGGCGCATTCCATGCTGAAAAAAATTCGAACAGATTTAAATACGAAGAAGACAAAACGATTTCGCACCTAAACTTTTCACATTTTTCCCGCGCTAATGCGCCTTCTGACAGCTAGCTTGAAACGGTTAAGTTTTGTTTCACCTACGTCACAATTCTTTCATCCCGATAACAGTAATTATTATTTCCTACCTCGTTTTCTCGTTAATAATCTTTATAAATTAGATTTTGTCAAGGGTTTTGTGACCTGCGTATTTATTTTGGGATTATAATTCCTTCTGGGAATACTTTCAGTTGCTCGCCGACATTTTGAATTCAAAACATTTTGCTCTTTTATTATCGGCATCGAGTATAAATTCGTGAAATTAATTTAATGCTTGAGAAAATCCGAATACTAAAACATTATTGTTTATTCTAAAAGAAAAATTAGATCACATTGCATTACAGCTAGTTTTGCAAAAAACAGGGAACTTCGAAACAGCAGGAAAGAGCACGAAAAAAAACATGTAAAACCCCGGAAAATTAGGAAAAAACTTAAATTAACTATGATATTTTTCATTGTTTTTCCAACATGTTGAATCCATGTGCGCATATAAATATGTGCGTCTCGCTGAGTTTAACTTCATACATCAAAACAGGAACGTTTCCATAAATATTTTGTTTTGGATTCAAGTATACATAATAATGTCACTGGTGATCGGATATTGAATAAGCTCCTTACTTCCATCGATATCATTAACTAATAACTCATTGTCACCTGAAATTCGTGGATAGGATGTTGGCATACGTAAAAAATAACACTTTTTTTTTTACAACATGAAGTGTTACCAAATGCTAAAAATGATAACAGTTTTCATTAACATTATAATGGTTTTTCTCCGAGTCTCGCATCACAAATTACAGCTTACGTCGATGCACCATGCATTTGACACCTATAATTTAGATTGTAGACAGTATATGAAACAACAAATCAATCAAAAAATGTTTACGTGAACCAAGATTTAAATAATTAAATCAGATAAAGAGATAGTGATTCATTTATTTGATTAATATAGAATACAAACCGGATTAATATTGGCCATACATACATTTGTATATTAATTGTCACGTTTTATAATAAGTAATTACATTAAGAAAAACGTTTAATTTATAACCGATTTCTATCAGAATTTGCTAGTAGGATTAAACAAATTGTTTACTATTTAAGCAGTCACAAATGTAAAGGCTTTGGCTTTTCTCTATTATTTGATAAATTGTGTGAGTCGCGACGACATTCAACGCTGGGAAAATTAAAGAAAGGTTTTTTGCTACTTTCACGTACATTTTTAAACAGAAAAACGAGTACAACTTCAATGTCAAGGAGTCAATGTTTCACAATCAATAAAAAAAACATTTTTTTAATTATCAAAGTATAGTAAAGCATTTCGGCATAATATAACATAATGTAACATTCTTAAAACGAAAAGTAATCAGAGCAAAAAGCCAACAGCTTATCTTTTCCGAATCTGTCTATCCTTGCCCTAACCCTAAGAAAGGTTAAGCAACTAAAAAACAAACAGCTCTAAACCAATCCATTAGAGGTCCATATCGACGGTGTTTTGTCCAATTGATGCACCCTCAAAATTGAAATTGTTCACGAGTTCAGATGTTTCCTTTCCAAAAAGGAGTCAATTTATTTTTCTAATTAACATCATTTGGCCGAGACCTGCTATGTCGTTTTTAAAATGAGATCCAATCATTAACTCATTTTCGTATCATTTAGGGTTACATGAATTGACCAAAACACAGTCGATATGAGGAACATTAGTTGACGATGTTTAAAAACTAAATCAGTGATTTGAATTTTAAGAATAATTTTTAGAAACGCCGCAATGAATTCAACCTCTGTAGTCTAGTGCTAAAAAGCTTTACCCTAACTCTCAGGTGGATCTGGGTTCATGGTCCGGCAAGATCAATTAAAAATTTAGATTATTTCATTTTAACATTTGATATCTTACACAGGGTTGTTTGTGTTTTCTTTTCTCCTCAAGTTCGTTTCGAGTGTCATTCAAAAATTTCAAATTATCCGACGCCTTGACTAAACTGTAATGCCAAACATTTTTAGGCTGCAAAGAAATGACCTGAATGATTTTCACCAAATCGGAATGAAATTAAGACGAAGTTTTTTTACTATAAATGATTCAATTACTTAATTTAAAATATTTGACAATTTATTAAAAACTCTTTTTATTTTAACAAAAGCCCGTAATTTTTGGACCGTGTGAAAATAAAATGCTCTTGAAATGAAAACAGTATCATAGCTTACATTGTTACTTGTGTTTTGACACGGTTTATTAGGCATCACGTGACCTTGTCCCGTCCCCTCCCTCGATACTTTTCTCTGACCTCTGTAGAGGTGGACCCTCACCCGCCCTTACGTGCCAAGGGACTTGTGCGTCCAGCAGTGGCGTGTTTTGATTCGAATGAATAAATGACTTGTTCGAAGCTTTATGGATAACCAGGCCAGTCGTTTAGGAAGGATTCGACATGCATCGGCACACGTCCATTAAAATTATTAATGGATTTACCTTAGTTGATTAATATTAGTTTAACATGGCCTCTGACAAATATATTATAATTTAGGCTCGCCTCAGGCTGTCAAGTCTTCGTAGTCGAAGAAACATTGATAATTGAGTATGTTAGTGAAACAAATTTGAATCGTTAAAATTTTGTACTTCTCCATAAGCTTTGTCACTAACGACCCGGGTTTCAACTTTCGACATCTTCAGACATTCAAGTGCACGGGTGAACTTGAACTGGCGGTTGGTACGGTGCGAATTCAATCAGTTGATAATGCTCGCTAGAACAAAAGCGGTCCTGATCATTATATAAATTGTAGAATTGGTACAAAGATATGTCCTTTATTTTTGAGTAACTGGACTTTGAAGTTTGTCAAATGTTTGTTTTCCATACGATAAGGTTCGAAATAAAAAACATTTTGGTATAACTAACTCAATATGTATTTTTTTTATTTAGTATTTTCTTCCAGAACAACGACGATATATATATATGTATATGTGTGTGCTTTTGTATATTTATTTCAAACTAGTATAACCGTATCCTTCATAAATGATGATATTGAAATTGAAATACTGAATGTCTAGATTAAGTAGTACGTCGGAACTTTGTGTGCACTGCTTAGGTCATGAGAAAATTTCATACTTACATGTAATATGTGATAATAATAAAACGTCTACAGAGTGGTCTGGGATAAGATTTTTTATAATAAAATTTAAATGAAAATCTTGAAAACTTAGAAAATAATTTCGTGGACACCTTTGGAATTTTTTCGTTACTACGAATTGAAAATAATCATTTCTAACTTTTATTCCTTGTCGTGCGTTGTTGTGGTTTTTTTTCGCATTTCTTTTGAATTCATTGTGTGCCTCCGAAATATTGTGCGATGGGTACATTGTGCAACAAGAAAAGTTGCATTGTTAGCTTTAAATTTCTTGCCAGGTTGTTAAAAAAAAATGACCAACCAAACCCAGTAGTAAATAGTCTCAGAAAAAGAGTGACAATAGACAGAGTAATGGCGTGCTGCATTGGTGTGAGTTTTTGAATAGAATGTGACTGTATTGATGAAACGTACATCAGTTGTGTATTCTATGTCTTTGTAGTTAGCACACCCAGATGGTCGGTGAAGCCAGTCAATTCTTGGTTTACTTAACCCTTACAACGCGAGCCATTTTCGCACGAATTTATTTTCAGTCAATTGATCTGCTAAAAACCTCACTATGGCCACACATAGAACAACTTCAACAGTCAAAAATAAATAATTTTGTGAAATATTTATTGGTTATCTCAAATACATCAAGAAGTAATCTAAACTCGTCGCATTCTCGCTAAAATAAATCGAAGAAAATGAATATGCTGAAAAATATTTAATCTACGACATTGCAAGCAAAATGACTTCGGACAGTCTTCATATACACCGCCAACACGTACACAAGCAATCGCATAGCCGCATTAGTATGTTTAATACATAGGGCTGACGATAAATTCTGCGTATCGGCAGTTCAAAGCTGAAATTCGAAAGACTGAATATCGAGAGCACTTTTCAAAAATATATTTCGTTGTGTTCTACTTGACATTTTCATGATCTGTTGCGTAACTTCTCTACCTAAAGGTTTGAGCTATTTTCTAAAGTATACATCCACAAGTGTTTTCTTTTAGTTTGACCGGAAATACGAGATACAGTTTTCAACATGTAAACATATCCAGTGCGATCATCGGGTTAAAATACCTATCTTCATGAAAAGCACTCCAAGCTCTAGTTTTTTAATCAATGTAACTAAAACAAAACGATTTCTTGTATTAATAATGCTGACTAGACGAAACCTGTGAAATATTTTGTATGGAGAACAATCCTGCTTAATCTAGGTGATGTAATTAAAGAAATAAACTAATAAAGAAATGATTATATTTGTGACACAAAAAAGTGATTTACTTTTTGTTTAGCAATAACCGAAATGAAGTTGCAATTGACGAAACTACAGAAAAAGGAAACAAAAAATCTCTGACGCACACACGTCCAACATCCTTAAACTCCATCGATATAAAAAACAAACAATTTTACACGGCAATATTATTTTGAGATTCATGAATTTAGTAATTAGATAAACTTCCGATTATATTACAAAGTGTTCAACGCTCTTATGCGTTCTATTAGGTCCCTCGAAAAATGATGGTGTTTTGAAGATCTCAAACAGGATTAATAATAGCTAGACGTGTGCTGTTTAATAAGATGATAAAGATGACAGACTTCTACTTCCTAATTATAATCAGTAATCATGTCAGGATAATTCTTCAGGAGAATGGAGGTGATGTTTGAAGAATTATAATACTTGATTTATTATAACTGTTTATTATTCAATTAAAATATGAAATACAGAAACAATGTCTTCGAGTGTTATTCGTTAGGCTGAGACGAAATAACTCATACATATATCGTGTTTATAACAGTTTTTATCATACAGATTTTATGGGTTTATTTCCTTATAGATTTAATCGTATTTTACCTGTTTCAAAAGATGTATATTGGTTACTTTGTTACTATGCTATTACGAAATCATTGACTGTCGATAATAATGTTACGCATTATTACAAGAGTTGAATCAGTATCTAATTAACATTGTATATACTCAAGTTACCTAACAGTTCGTCTTATTTGACGGCGGTGGCCACCGATTATAATACAATAACGGACAATTTAATAAAATTTTCAATTGATAAATGAATTAGTGTTCAAAGTGATCGATATCTGTGAGTTAACATTCAACCACTCATATCCGATCGGGGTCCGAAATTAATTCTTTCATTCTGGTTAAGCGGTCAAATAAGAATGCACTTAAAACAATTGCTGTTAGCGATTAGCTTAAACGATTAGCAACTTATGTCCTAGTCCTATCCTTACTCTATCCGAAAAAGAGTGGTCGAGTGACCGAGGAAAAAGCAGCTCTCGTATATCAAGATAAACTCGATTATGAATCCACATGCTATACATTGGGAACATACATGGTTGATAAAAAATGCTTTTTAATGATAAATAGTTCATTGCGGCTCATAATCTTCACTACTATAGCAATTTTTTTTTAATCCATGTCCGAGCCCATCTTGGAGCATATGGCCTCCCAATGGAGGTATCTCAACAGAATTTTTCTATGAGACCTGCTTGTTACTCAGTTGCTCAACATGTCTTTTTTTTTTTTAAGAAAGTAGGGATAGAAGAATAGGGCTAGGACAGGACTAATGGTTAGCTTATCACTCTCGCTATGCCCCATGAGGATCGGATGGGTGGAAGGGAATTCTTTAGACATCACAAACACTCAGAATACGAACAGAAATCCATAAATCGATTGAGAGATCAATTTATGAAAACTGTCCGCACCGGGATTTGAACCCGAGACATCTGTAGCCGTAACCAACGACGCTACCAACTGCGCCACGGACACCGACTACAGCATTGTTAACATTTAATTACCTCTTAGTATCTAATTGACTTTATATAAACGCATTTATATTATCGTTTCTACATCGTTTACAATTCCACTTTTATTCCAGAAACTAGATTATTTTATTAAGTAAATACTATATTCGGCTATTTATATTACCTGGGTGTACGAAAATTATTTTCTTCAATAAACAAAAGAAACACCTTAAATTGCATTTATTCTCTTTTCAGTACGGCGGTTTGTATGGATAACATTTTAACGATGCTTCCCTTCGAAAATTGAATACCTTTTTTATTAACCACTAAAAGGCCGGTAAAGTTAAACCGTGGAAGGATATATTCTCTTGTTTCCGAGTTTTCTAGAATGTGTCGATGTTAGCTTTCCGTCTTGAGATAATATCTTGTTTTTATTTCGTCCTGCTAGCATCTCATCTGCCATTTGATCCTTCTTACGTTTACGGTCACTTGTAATGGCAAAAACCTAGCTAAAGATTATAAAAATGTCGTAAGGCGTAACGGTCAATGAGTCAAGGCATGCTCGTATATTTAATCCGATAAGTAGACGTGTAAACAAGAATACTCGGTATGAAACTACCCTCACATAAAGATTCCTATAAATTCTAGATAATCAATTGGTTTTCATTGTCCATGTCAGATTAATACTCAGATTGGCAATCCGATGTGTTTTTGTCTATCAATGTTTAACTTTAAGACAATAGGATTTACCAGACATTAAATTGATCGACGACTTCGTTTCATTGGGATCGACTTCTTACAAATTGACCGAAACACTTTTAATAAAAAAAACACTGAAATTTAATATAAAATTAATTTTATAAATTCACCACAGTTTTTAATAGCATAATAAAAAAACATGAATAAGATAGGATTGTGTAACAATGTGATTTAATTATTAGAAACATTAGAATGAACATGAAACATCGAAACCCGGTTTCGGTAATCCTTATCTATAATATAAAAAAGGTAAATGTACCAGTAGTTCACCGCTAAAAATAAAAATAATTATTAACGTTTAGCATTAGACCGAATGATGAAAAAGGAAGTGTATTCATAATGTATCAAACGTCTTAATTAATATTATAAGACAGAAATTAGGGAAGGGTCTTTTTTTAACCAATAAATTGTGTTAAAATTTTAAAAACTATGCTAATGTTTCAGTAGTTAATCATCTAAAAAATTTAAAGTTCCAGTAGTTGACAACTTTTGTTTAGTAGTTGACCATGTCTAATCAAAGAGTTTCATGACAACCTTTCATCAGAGTTGCCTCAGAGCTTTCTTGTAAGACCACTCTTGGTTGAATCAAGTAGCATGTGCTTACATTCACTGATATCCTTAACAATTCTCTTAAGAAATTCAAAATAAAACACTCACTGCATAAGTTGTTGTTTCCAAATGGCCGCTATGACACCCAATGACATATATGGTGATGTATTAGTTCTTCAATCTGACAGAAAATGTGTTTCACTTGTTTGAACTCTACAATTTAAGTTTAAATATTTGATTTATATACCTTATATGAGTTTTTATTATAGGTGAAAGTGCAAATAAAATTCATTTGACGTTTTTAAATATAATAATTAATTGACGTGTCTGCCTCGAAATTATATTGTTGTTTTTCTCCATTATAAAGAATCAACCCTTCACTTACTTTACATAACCTGCTCAACATTGAACGGCTCCGAAATTGAGGCTAGGTATTTATATCGCTGATGGAAGCTTAATTTTTCCGTATCAAGGCTAAATCAAACAAGGTCAAAAGGTTTTCACAGGGTGTACGATGTTATGTATGAGCAAGAAAGTATACTTCTTGGCTTATTTCCAATTAGTAAACTAAGTAGCTATGCACTGCTTTTTACAAGCATATTTATTCCTTATCCAGTTTTTTAGATATTTTAATTATTTTTAAGAGGCTTTTCAAAGAGGCGAAGCATGTGTCACAACTAGCTACACAACTGGTTGAATAATAAAGCTATCAATTTTTATTAAATATTTAACTAGACGATTTACCGCGACATGCACGATCTCCAATTTGTACATAGAGTTGTCATGCATTTTTTTTACAATCATATAGAAATCACTCCGTCGTATTTAATGCTAGAATTAGTCTGAAGATGCTTATCCAAATTCGAAACACGTGGTACACTTAGGGACACAAGTAGCAGAATAATGAATTTATCAATTTAATATTACGACTAATCTCGATCCTGACACGGCTCGGATTTCAAATAAATTTATTTGAAAATACAGTAATGCATTATTCTTACTTTAAGTAATAAAATCTTCATGTTAATCTCAATAAAACTTGTTTTAAAAAAACTGGGTTTAAATCAGACACCTGATCTCACTCTAAAGAAAGATTGGTAGAACTAGTAAAATACTAATAATAAAAATAAAAATAATAAAATGCTAGTCGCTCTATACAATACAACCCGTTTCGGGATCGAATACGGGTGGGTTATGTAGTATTTATTACATACATATTTAAGACAGAAATACATCAATCAATTGAAAATACCACAATTCCAGAATTCCCCGAGGCCCAGCAACCGAACGTAAAAAAAGCCCAACAGCGCTGTTAGTTTTGTCAAAGCCCAGTACTGACATTCTAATGAAATGGCTTTTCAATCGATATATGAATTTTTGTTCCAATGTCAAACGTCTGTGATTTCTAAAACCGTCAACCCATGCGACTCTAAAAACAGAATGAAACGAGAGTGATACTCTAACCACTATTCCTGTCCTATCCCTTTTTCTCCTAACCTCACCGTCTCCGAAAAAGAGATTTTGAACGAGTGAACAATACAAAGTTTCGAACTTTAATTTTAAACTTTATTAGGAATCAATATTCTCCACATTGGGGGCAGACGTACACAAATAACATATATTTCCTTGATTAAAAAAACATCGATTGGACGTCTGCAGCAGTCGTTATTTCTTACTAACCATGTAGTTAATCATTTTCTTCCGTGCTGGCCCCCGCAAGAGAAATTAGCGAGCATTATACCCGCTATGCCTGTTAAAGAGTTATATTTCGGCATAATATTTGGGCGGGGGCCCTTTCAAAATAATGATTTCGTGAATACAATATGAACCTACGCTTTATTTGATACGTTGTGAAGGTTATGCGTTATAATACCATTCTGACCTTACCGATTTAAGAAAGGTATTATCAGTTTAATGGGTTTGATAATGTGAACATTTATATATACAGTAGGCGACGTTTATTGTAGCATATTTGTCAAGTGAACAATAATTTCCTTAAAATTTTTTTTTCTCGAACTGCACTCACCACTGTTTAGTTCATAACGATGATTTAACGTAGTTATTAACAAGATGGAACTTGACCTCAAATCGACTCTTTTCTTATTTGTCGCCATGATTTTACTCGGCAAAAGCAAACAAAACACGCGCACGCACTTCAGAAACACTACACTGCACAGATCGCGGTAGGCGACTGACTTAGTTCGACGCGAACATATGCGCATGCGCGTTTGCAATGTTGGTAAAAATCGCATCTACAAAGCTCGACAAAACCCGATTTAAATGTTGATTCTAATAACCGGTAACATGACTCTAATATTCAACTCAAACAATGTGAATTTAATTGTTATAAATCGGTTTTTACACTCTTGATTTGATAATGCGACTGATTCTAATAACCAATGAACGTCTACTGTTTATTTTATAAATGTTATTCAAATATATTGTTCCCTTAGAAAAACGGTGTCTTGATCAGTTGAAAACAGTCACAAGTATATATGGATAAGGAACGCATTTTGTATTCTCCGAAGTTACCGTTCGAATACTTTTAAGCGATAACCAAAAAAAACGCTTTACCCACAGCAATTTTATGGGAAACATTCCTTCCACCCACCTGTTCCTTAAAACGGAGAGTAACGAAAGTTATTAGCTAACTATTAAATCAGTCCTAGTGTCATCCTTACTCTCTCCGAAAAAAAGATTGATGTTTGAACGACTGAATAACATAAATCCTCCTAAAACAACTTTTGTTGTGATGCTCTATTAGCACTCTATATGCTTCACACTGTGAGCGGAAATAGTAAAAAAACAGTTTTCTTGGTGTAATTCAAATTTCAGGTATGCAGCTGACATAATTAATTATTTTCAACATCACTAGCTTTATGTATAATATATGCCTTGCGTAGTAAATTTGTACAATATTGGGAGTAGGCCAGATTTTAGTGTGAGTATTCGTTAATTTAATTTACTCAGTATAAACCTCAGCCATTTGCCTTTGCAGTGCTGTATGTAGAGTCTACGTGTAGACCCCGTATCTCAGGGGCTCCCAACTGATGAGGAACCCACCTCAGGAGGAATTTTTGAGTTCCAGAAGGGGGGATTTCTTCCGTAAATTAACGATTTTGAATAATTGATATATCCGATTCTAAAAACGGGGCGTAGCAAGAACGATTAACTAACCACAAGTCTTGTTCTAGCCCTATCCTTTTATCCTTACTCTCTTCGAAAAAGAGAATTTAAGCATTTGAGTAACAATCAGTACAATATTTAAAAAAATAAAACACAATTCATTTGTAATACTTCCACATATTTATAATGATCAGGACTGGGC
The DNA here is from genome assembly GCA_022494535.1 of Himalopsyche phryganea. NCBI lineage: Eukaryota > Metazoa > Arthropoda > Insecta > Trichoptera > Rhyacophilidae > Himalopsyche > Himalopsyche phryganea. Next base: position 1,792,689 of record JAGVSL010000030.1, read on the forward strand.
TCGTTCATCACGAGCATTATCAACTGATGATCACATGCTCAGTTGATTATGCTCGTGATAAGTGGAACCGGTCTTGATCATTATAAATATGTGGAAGTAGTACCAATGAATTGTGTTTTACTTTTTAGAATATAATGTCTTTCCACCAAGAATTGACAGTTAACACCTTAAAAGTAATCAGTTCTATATCGAGGTTATACTGACAGAAGGCATTATGTCATAAAAACAAATTCTGAGATAATCGCATTTAAAGCATTATTTTTTTCAAAGTACGTACTCAAAGTTTCCCATGTACAATTCATTTTTTGTGATATGAAATGTTTTTTGTACATTGTGATTAATCTTTTTGGCATACAAATAATAAGAATTTATATCGATAAGTTATAGTCATCGATGTCTAACCAAATCAGTATGACTTAATACTTTTTTTTTCAAAGCCATTATATCCTATGACTTTAGTGTTAAATTGCGTAAATTTTGACATTTAAAATGGAAAATCATCAAAAATATACTTGATGCGTTTTGTCAGTATACCCTTGATATGCTTCACATTGTGAGCGGACATGGTTTTAATAAAATTCATTTTTTGCCACGTTTGGGTTAGAGTTAGACTATCTTGAGTGGAGGGGAATTACATTCTAAAGAATAGTTTAAAGGGGAATGCAGCAGAAAAGATTGTGAACTCCTGCCATAGCTCTTAACTCTATATCCGATTCCCAAATGTAATAAGATAACAGGTTAACACTAGGCTTGTTGGTGTCATTTTTCGCATGATTGAATTACCCCATTAGACATAAAAGCTGACACAAAATCAACTTATACAAGAGTATCAAACCCCACGAACACTAAAAAGCTTCCATTAACACTATATTACACTATAATATAATAGTAACTAAGTATTGAAAATAAAATTATACTTAAATTATTCGCATATTCTACAACAACTGACTTATTTGAATTAATTCACAAATAAAGCTATACCTAATTTCACCCAAATTTACCAGACGTAATTCATGTATATAAATTAGAATTTATCATACGGAAAATTCATCGCAACTGTAATTGACCGCGAGGACAATTTATTGCGAGAGTACTATATTATCATTCCGAGATTTTTGTTCCCCTGTCACAATAAGATTCTAGAAATGTGTTTGCTAAATTTAAGTTAATATAAGTCTTAATATTCTAGCGGTCAATTTTACAAGAGGGAAATGTCCGTGCGATTAATTATCTATGAGCAATTTCCGTTGTGCTTGTTAGAAGGGATGTGTTATCATTATAACATGAATATTATAGGCGACGGTTTTACTGGTGTATTTTCGGGTAAAGGAATCTAACTACCTTTTTTCTTAAGCATATTGAGGTTTACTTAAAACTCGAAGAGCAATTTTACTGACCACATACTGCTTTCGGCTTTTGATAGGACAGAATGAGAATTCTGCTATTTCTGAAAATTTTAAATAAAAATGATTATCTGAAAAATCGTGAACATGATTTTTTCTGCCGTTGGTGATTGATTACTTCGTAATCCACCTGATCGCCTCTCCATTAATTGATTTTATGTATTCTTTATCTAGCAATAGCAAATAATTCAACGTTTAACGAGTTGAATTGAAAATTGGTTGTTTTATTATTTTAATTTTTTCTAACTAAAAGTTTTGGTAGTATTTCGTATCTATCTATTTACACAACGACTTTGTATTTTCTTCATTATACTTCATATATTGTAAACGAATAACCATAAAGTAAATGCCAATTCCATGAAAATAAAATAATTAACTCTAGGTCCTAAAATAAGGATTTGACAAAGGTAACAATATCACAAAACAACACACAAAAAGCTCTCTGAAGTACTTCACACTCCTGAGCTTTTGTTTGAGACTCACAGATGACTAAATAGTAGGTAAGTTAATGGGGTACTAATTAACTTCGTTTGACCCATGAAAGCGTGATCTGGTCAGCCTGTTTTTAAGTAGATACACGTAACGCCACAACGAAATAAATTTAAACTAATTTAAAATTCTCTCTGTCCATTAATAAAGGCTTTGGAACGTGATAGGGCTTAAGGACCTCTGAAGCATCACTTTGAAAAGTACACGTTTTAAACTATGAATTTATAAAATGTATTTTAGTAAACCTAATTTATTTCTTAATTAGTATTTGGTTGGTTGAAATTGTTCATATAAATTATTGTCAATAAGATTAAAAATGATTGGATTCAACTTATATTTTTTGAGTCGGTATATCATTGAGTGATTTATATGGGCATTTGAATGTTGAATCGGTAATTGTTTGATGATTTCTTTCCATAATATTTTCAACAACAGCAGTCAGTAAATATTGTCACAGTCTGCATTATCGACACTTGCGAGAACTTGTAATTATAGGAGGCACAATTTCAAATGGTCATGGTCAAAACAGTATTAGAGCGTGAACACAAATGATTTGCGGTTTAGCCCTAGTTGGTTTATCCGAGGTATTTATTTTCTCACTCTGTCTACTAATAACGAAAAGGCAGCTTTAGGGCATGGTGTAAGAAGTATAGGAGAGCTTGATAAAAAGTGACGGACGTCATTGTATGCTTATTGAATTACAACCTACAATGTTTACAACAGTGTTTTGGTGACAATATAAATTTAGTTCGTCAAAGTAACGTCACATGTTTTACAAAAACAACGATCCAGCTCACCTATACTTCTTATACCATGGCTTTAGGGTAGTGCTCCGCAACAGCAATGATGTGGAATAAAATGGGGGTTGCCTCAATTGTAAAACAAAAAAATCCTACCGTACAAATAACACATTGCTGCATATTTGTTGGGATGTATTAAAGTAAAAAAGTATTGAAGAAGAACCAACGAGACTATTATTCGAAACAAAGATTATTTTGAACTTGTCCAAACAAAAAAAATAGCAATACTTTTATACCCTCAACTTAGCTTAGCTAATTTTTATCAGTTAGACTTAATTAATTTTACAAATGCTTTTTTATGATTTGTATTTTCAAAAAAAAAAAGTATTTCATCGCTTTAAAAAGGTAAACGGTTTTAATTGGCTTTTATTAAAAAATACATTAGCTACTATTTCAAATTCATTAAATAAAAACAAATTAATAAATTTTAAGTTTTGTTTATGAATTTTACATATTTTGGCACGTGGTGTGCTGAGAAATGTTAATGAATGCTTAGGTGTGCCATGTGTGAAAAAAGGTTGCGGAGCACTGGTTAAGTGTATGAAGGAAAATTTTTCAAGATTATTCTAATACTTCCATTAAGGAGAACGAGAGACTCGCCCACCTCAACGGTCTTTTGGATTCGTTCGTTGTCCAACGCGACTCATATAAATAAAAAATGAAGAGAATTAATTGTTTAAATTTTAAATATTTTAAAACGTCGAATAATTAATTTTTCTTAATTGTAATCGAATGAAAAACTTTACTTTCTTATTTGAATTTAAATCAATTAGCATTAAGTCGAATGTATCTAAATAAAATAAATTCTAAGAATTACTTACGTCGAATAGCTGAAGTCAACTATAAAAGTCACCCAATAAGGCTTACCACCACGTGAAACGAAAATGAATTATAGCATATATTCTACATGCCAACATTTCTCGTACAAGCTGACTTTTCCATTTCCCTCAGAGCTTAAAGCACTCTGTAATTTATACGACGTTAATACACGTGTACTTGACTACGCGTGATCAAGGTCACGCTGGATGGTGGACTGGGGGACACGGTGGAATCCCCGAATTAAGTACCGTATGAAAATATACTCCTTTCTACTCGACAGAGGTTATTCAGAAAATTTACGTTAATTACGGCATAGGTATCTTAGATAATCATTGGGCGTTCTTATGCGAAATGTGACTATTTTATACCCGAGTGAATACTTCGAACGAAATACTGTGTCATTATTTTTAGATAGAAAGATAATTATATTTTGCAATACTTCAACACTTATCGTTATGACGTATAACTTACATGATTTTCTGGTGAGTTATTGAGATGAATAGTTCTGCTTATGTGTAGCACCAACCTGCTGATGGTGAGTTACTATTTTATATGACTTGCATTTAGTGGATCAGTAAATATTAAAAAAATTATTAATCAAAATGAGCAGTAACATAAATTTATATAAAACGATCATTTTTTTTATTTAAAACTAACATAACCTTTATTTATTTGACAATTATTAACTGACCTTTTATTATTTCTTACTGACCATTTACCGGATTAGTTATTGACTATTTATCGAATTAATTACTAACCAAACAATTAGTTGCCGTCAATTCTTGGTGGAAAAGCATAATATTTTAAAAATAAAACACAATTTGTGTGTACTACTTCCACATGTTTGTAATTATCAACACCGGTTTCGCTCATCACGAGCATTATCAACTGATGATAATGCTCGTGATGAAAAAAACCGGCCCTGATCATTATAAATGACGTGGAAGTAGTACCAACAAATTGTGTTTTATTTTTAAAGTTTATGTTTATCTCGGAACTCGCTCTGTAGACTTCATTGCCAATTGTTAATTCATTATTTTTTTATTTATTATTAATAGTGTATCTTTAATAGTGGCTAAATCCCTACAGCGTCGTTTTCCTTGGTACACCGTAATGCTACTTAGTAGACGAGATGTAGTTTAATATAGTTTTCAAAATGTTTCATCTACATTTCGTGGGATGTAAAGTTTAATACGAATATACAGAATTTCAAATTGCAACCGTTCGCTTACAGGCAGCTGCAACAAAGTGCTTACATCAACTGAATGCATTAATATTTTAATATACGCTAGACCAGCAGTCGTTAAACTTATACTTAAAATTACCAGGTTTTTATTTTCTTTGAAAGTTTTTTTTTATGTGAGGTAATTAATACAAGGATATCCTATGTCACATTGAAAATCAAATCTTCTGATACTTTTTGAGAGTGCTGTGTATAGTATGTTTTGTATCTACTATTCGTAGAAATAGATTATATCCTCTAAAGTTAAACCATAATATTTGACACCGCCCCGTACTTATGGGGCGGACAGGGGTCTTCAAAACCCGTCTACAGATTCTTTCTATTCATGCAAATTTATGTCATATAATAGTATGTAATATCTCTCATAATGCGTTCAAAAATAATTTGTCATATTTGTTTGTTTACCGTTATTTGTTTACCGTTAGAAGTAAACAAGAAGCGAGCGATGCTTAGGGAAAGAATCACTTGTCCCTTGGCCTAGGGGCTTGGCGGTTAGTGGCCGACACAGCTCCGCGGTTCGGTCAAAGGGATGACCTTATCATAAAACCACTTGCTGTGTTTTTAAATTGAAATTGTGTATTTTAAATCTGTTTCTGTTTGTGGAACTGTCTTAGAGGAATTTATAAGTATAAACTAACTGCAATTAAAGAGAAGGTATACTGAATACGACCGGGTTTTAATGGAAGACGAAGGAACCTGTGAATTATCCTTGTCACCACGCCGGACTTGGGGCAGTCGAAGTGTGTTGACCCTCCAACTTCCCCTTCGAGTAGCGTAGTTTTACTCTCTCATATTATACAATCTGCCAAAAATCACATCGTTTTTTACAATGCAAAATTGTATATCTGCAAAATCAACTTTTTTCGAGAGAGCATAAAAACAATTTAAAAAAGCCACCATATTGAATTAAAACAAAATTTTAAAAAAACCTAGTAAATATAATTATATATATTTGATAATAAGTACATGTTTTTTATTATTGTTTTAATTCAATAAAATCGTTTTTTTTAACTGTTTTTATGCCCTCGCGATAAATTTTGATTTTCCAGATATACAGTTTTGCAATGGATACGACGATATACTATTAAAATTAAGACAATATTACCGCCGAATCGATCGGAAAATATTTGCCTTGAAAACGTTATTATGTCCTTTTGATTTTTGGTGCAAGTATGTTCAGATCCATCTTGAACGAGAGTACAATACAGGACTTTTTATAGGGTATATGATATCGCACAACGATTTTGTTGCTGTATAACCTATGAAAAAATAACGATTATAGCACTGCTTTATCCGTCCCACCATATTCATACAATATTGTTCGTTCTATAATGTTTTTACACCGAATCGAATGGTCGAGAGAACTATATACAATAACTCCACTTAAATATATACTATTTTAAATTCAATAGCATACGTATTTTGTTAACGTGTATGAAATAAATATCATTGTATCTGAGTGTCTAATAGGATATATAGGGTAGGTTATATACAATAATGTTTTGTTATTTATATGCAAACAAGATTTTTAAAAGATATCATAGCATTATCTGTCGCATAAGATGGACGAGGTCGCTATGAGAATGAGTAGAATAGATTGTTTATTTAAATTGTGATACATTTTTCCGCTGTTTTCTTCACAATTGTTTTTCCCTCCATGATGTCACAACATTATTATTTTACAAGAGATAAAACGTGCCTTGAGAGCATAGCTACGTTAACTTCTCGGCTGCGGTATTGTCGTCCAACAACAATATACACTCTATTAACATATGAATTTAAAATCAAGTCACATTTGAGGATAGTTTTTAAATTGGATACATTTACAGTTAAAAATTATTAAAAACATAATTATAATGCAAGTAATTATAAATTGTTTTTGTTTGTTTTGTAATTGGACTTAATTTAAAATTGTTGTATAAATTTCATTATAACTTAACGGTAAATTTGTTTGTTAAGTAAATGTAAATGTAGACTCAATGTTATGTGTTCTGATATTTTGTGTAATAAACCACTGCATCTTCTTTAATTAAATAAGAGATGAACTGGATTTGAAATGGTGTTTGCTTGAGATCCCAGACCTCTTGGACGTTGATAACCAAACATTCGCCTCTCTTCGATTCGGTCTTTTCACATGTCATCTTCTTCTGGAACATCGTCATAAAATATCAAATTTTGAATTCCGTTCTGATTTTCCTCTAAATCCATTTCCTGTTGAATCGTTGGTCGAAATCTCATGTCCTACAGTCTAGCTATCCTTAAATGAGTGCTTGTTGTCTAAGTAGCCTGTTTTTAGTGCATTGGAAACACAACTGTCAGTTATTTTATCAAATGAATTCTTCACCCAATTCACCACTTCTTGTAGGCCAACCCAACTTCTGTAACTCGGCAGCATTTTCTAATGAATTTTCGGAAAAAGACGGTAGTGGCTATTTTTGCCTTTATCCAACTCGGGCGCTTTCAATATCTTACCGTAATACTTGAGTTTGACGAATTACTCGGGACTAAACAACCCATTAAGTATGCCGTTATTTCAGTAATTAAAGAAATGCCGTTTTAGTAATCTGACGCAGCTACAAATTTTAAATATTTTAATACAATGGAACGGTATTCGAATTTGTATTTATGTAATTTTATGTTATTAATTATTCAAATCGATTTTTAACAGTATTTTCATACTTCTGAAACTAATCGAATATTCGAATAGTTGGAATCCCTACTTCATATGCATAGCTATAACATTAGCCGATGATTCTATTGGTATTTGATACACAAAACTCTGTATAAAAAAGGATTCAACCTCTGTAAACGCTGTGAATAATTAGACATGGGTGATAGTACCAACTGAATATAATATAATATTCAAAGTCGCAGATAAAGTTAATCGCTCGGATTGCTCCGGCGTTTTTTTTATATAATCCCAATATTGACTGTCAAGTGATGTTTCGAGATGACGTCAACAGCGTGCCTCATGTAACAGAATTATTGCTACATTGCCAAAACCATGCAACGTTATTTCGAGTTATTTCTTTATGGAATTGAGAGATTGCCTAAGATTATTAGCTTCCATATTCAAATGTCGTACGAGAAAACCCCACTATAGTTTACTATTTTTACTTTTGTGGAACTGTATAAGAGCAGGCTTCCGAATATAATGGGTACTTAAAACCTATAATTGGGCAATTGATATGTTTTATTTATAATACGTGTTTTAAAAAAGATATTTTACAATATTTAGAATCTAGAAATTGTTTTGTCTTGCTCATTGGTATTACCCTTTTATGACGAAAAATTATTTTAATATCAAATATTTGTACTGTTACCGTCAATTTGGGTAAGTTTGACCATCAGTCTAAGATTGGCCCACTACATGGAAAACAGTGCTGTTATAATACCATGACAATACTAATGCTATATGAATATTCTTTAATTAAACAAAGGTATTGAGTAGCCCCTGGTGGTAAAACTAGGAATTAATGTGCAACATAATTTGTAAGCTGCATGGAATGATAAAACACAATTTAAAAAAAATTCTTGAAATAAATTGGATTAGCCATATTTTATAACTTGGGTTACTAATATGTAAACCGAATGCTTTATATTTTTTCTCATCTCAATTATGTACAGAATATATGAAAGCATAAAGAAAAGTTGCCGAGATTTTGAAATCACTGAATCTATAGTAATTACAGACATTATTTGTATCTTGGGCCAAAGTTACCCGATTTTTGCCCACCTTGTTTTATCTATATTTATTTATCAATTATAACAATAAATCGATTTATGTTAATTTAATTTCACCTGAATACATTAGTTCATTTCTATCTAGAACAATACCACACATAAATGCAATGGCGAACTATTAAAATACAAAAATCCTCAGAACTGGGCCAAAGTTACTCAGATTGACCATACGTAAAGTGTGACTGTTTTTATATTAAATTAAAACAGGGGAAAGGTCAAAAATAATCTCGAATATATTCCAACATAAACAAACTCATTTCTAAAAATCGACGGCGGTAAATAATATATTAGAACTTAATTCAGCATGAAAGGTCGCAGCAAACAGGTTAAGTAACGTCGTAGAGTTGGCGTTTTTTAGCTCACCGTTTCCTTTTGCTACCGTAAATAAAAGATGAGGCCTTTTCTATTTGCCATTACGTTGCGTCACACACATCCAGGTTATTTATGAAAAAATATACGTATTAAATATATACACGCTACATAAAAAATCCTCCCAATATATTATGCATTATTTTTTCATATAAAATTACGTTTCAACTTGTGTTTTATATCAATATATTACGAGGCAATCTTTCCGTAGTATATTTCTCAAGCGGTTTATATCCATATAAATATTAAACGTGTATTTTTTATGCTTCTATATTTGTAAAATAAGCTTATAGTTTTAATATAAATAATTCCATTCATTTTTTGATCTGCTTTCAAAGCTTTACGTATAAACTTACTTTATATCTTAAATAAGAACTTAAGTAAAAAATAAATTATTTACTGTCGTTTATTTAATGTGCTGAAAACAGTTGATAGAAAACAATTGCATATCATTCAAAAAGTGCGCTGTGAATTTTTTAACCATCTGTTCTCTCAAAGTAGAAACATATATTATGGCTTACTTGGAGTACTCCAACATTATATATTTTAACGAGGACCGGTTGCAACTACAATGTAATTAATATTTTATTATCCGTTACATATTTTATTGTCAGCTACGTCCGCTCCCAAAGTGTTAAATATGTAAATATATGAACATCTCAGCAGGAGTTTTTTACGAGAAGTAGTTGCAATTCAGCCGCTAAACCTCTCTATTTGTAGAGGGTGAAGGTAGAAGGATTGTTTAAATAGTATTGCCTAAGTAGCCATATCGGTTATTTTCAATTTATTATATCAAAGTATTCAGATATAAAAAAAATTGTTAGTCAGTTGATAGTTATTTTGGCTTCGCGTCTTCGTCAATTCTGACGATGTTGCAAAGCCAAAATAGCTATTAGCTTACTAATTAAATTTTGTGGAACTGAATAATTTGATATTTTATAATAATATAAGGATTGGTCTAGGAAAGAAGTTTTAGTCAACGATCTTGCAACGCTACATTTTTAAGATCGCATGGAAGGTAGAATAGTTTGAACATCAAATTCATAAATCGATTGAAAAATCAATTTATTAAATTTTCCGTAAAGGCATTTGACCTCGTGGACACCATAACCGAATAGAAAAAAAGGGCATGCGGATTGACCATTCGACTACATAACCGGTGAATTAACTATGTGTGTGTGCATTTGAGATAACACAATAATTATGTCGTTAATTCAGTAACTACCAATATTACAGTACGTAAAGTTTTTTGTAAAACTTTGCCGAACTATGTTTAAAATATTTAGAATTTCGTTAACAAATAATTATTTAATATCTAGATATATTGTTTGAAATGTTAAGCGATGCGCCAATATGGAATCTGTTTTATAAATAAACCCGGATGAAAGCTAGATACCTTGGGTCAAAGCGATAACCCTTTTATCACCTTCAAAAATACTCCTTTCTTTTTTTTGTAATACCTTTTCATGGCTGAACATTTCAGCACAGGTTTGCACATATTACATATTGTGCTAGAGATATTTGGAAAATTCTTTCGGCTTTGTTTGTTGACGAATAATCTTGTGTTGTCCTTTTTGCGTGTATTATGTATCAACCCTTTCATAGATATCGCAATATTTGTAACGATAACAAAATGAACGTATTCATTTAACACGTGTTGATCGTACCTAGTAGTGGGCTGAAACCATTTACGATAAAAAATAGTGAACATTTTCATTTTTATCCAGTATATCCACTGTCAAGCCTTTTTTTATTGAAGCTTATTTATTCTAAGAAAAAACATGTTAATTCAATATCTGTTTGTTGTAAAATACGCTGTGGAATTGGAGTCGTCTTTATTATATACTAGTATTGATTACCCGGCTTCGCCTGGGGTAGATTCAAGCTCATTCTTTATTCATAATGAGTACATACCACGCTCACTTTCTACAAAATCACAAATACGGCAGCTTATATACCACGCTACTATAAACATAACGTTTGTACTATATATAGAATAGGTAGGTGTACTGCCCGGGTTCTCCTAGTTGTATTAAACTTTCAAACGTAGATACCAGAAATACAAATATAATTTCCCATAAACCATATCCGCTCCCTATTCGGAACAAATGGCCATTAATCGGTTCCTCCAAGCTTCTCTGTCTCTCGCCAGTCTCCTCACTTCCTCCCAGGTCACCTCAGCGTCCCGTATATCCGCCGAAAACATCCTATGGATGGTCATCAGGAATCACGGAATCGATCTGGTTGGTAGAAGAGACAGGCAGGATTCAGGCTCCCCTGGAGCATCCGCAGCACGTGTCCAAGTCAGGTCCATCGTCCCTTTTTTATTTTGGACGTCATAAGAGGCTGGTCCGTCCGCTTTCTTACCTCCGAGTTCCTGACAAAATCAAACCACCGTACCCCTAGTATTCGCCGCAAACATCTGTTTTCAAACCACAGTATACGGTTACCCTGTGCCTTGGTGCCATGGCTCTCAACCGTTAAGCAGTACCGTCAGAATGCATTCGTTGAATAAGTGGCACTTGGTTCTGACTGAGTACAACCGTGAGACCCAGACTTTCCGGATTGAGTTAAAGGTTGCTCCAGCTATCCCTAATTGAATTGCGAGCTCTTTACGCGGATTGCCATCTCCCGTCATATGTACCGCCAAGTACTTGAAGCCGTCGACGCTTTCGAGGCCAATGCGATACGAGTTGCTCTGCACTCTGTCCATTTTTTATTGAATACCGTCGATAGATTTGTCAAATATGACAGCATCGTCAGCATACTCGAGGTCGCATAGCCTCAGATTGAGGGCAACGGTCACACTTCTGTCAGGTGGAATTGACTTCCTCGGGATGAAGATTATTATAAAGGAGAACGGAGTCAAAACACAGCCCTGTCTGAACCCGGCTGAGACCCCAAACCATTCCGTCGTTACGTCTCCGATTCTAATACAGCATTCACTACCCTCGTGCATGCATTTGATGATGGCGATACCGTTGGTTGGGATTCCGTACAGTTTTAATATGTGTCGTAGGGAAGGCCGGTGCGGACTAGACTATCAAAGGCGACAAATATTTGCGTCTGCGTTATTTTGGTGCTACCTTTGTATCACCTAGGACTGCACTTCATTTACTACCCACAAAATATAGTCTATCAATTAAGAATAAAGGTTTACATATCAATGGCAGTCAGAATGACAAGTCACGCAAATGTCACGTCGTTAATGTTTACCGATTGGGAGGCGTTCTTGTGACAGGCACATGTATTTTCTGTTTTATATTAGATACTAGTATTTTTTGTTTACCCGACTTCGCCCAAGATAGAGGACGCTTGTGTTAGGTCACTTAGAGCTTGTCCATCTAATGTTGAAATTAGATTAAATGACATGTCCGAATTTCACGTCGCCATACTGTACACCGTTTGGGATTAGTTTCTGTGACAGAAAGACTTACACAGACAAATTTACATACGTATCTTCTGCAATATACTAGAGATTAAGTGACATCCTACTTTTTTTTTGAATTAGTTATTAAATGAATTTCAGTTTTGTTATGAATTGCTTTTTATTACATCAAACCATCACCTAGGTTCATAAATATAAAGAGAACAATTTTTTAGACAATTTGTCACAGTGGTTGGTGAAAATACTTTATGTTACACATGTATATTTTGTAATGTAATCTTTACGTTTTTTTTATTTGATTATATTTTTATTTTTCATCTTGTAAATATTTTTAAGTATATTCTAATGTAATTTTTTTCTTTTTTTATAGGGGATTTGGCAAGCAGGGATTTCAATGTCAAGGTATTTATTAATCCCTTTTAATTCCTGTCAATTCTTGGTGGAAAGACATTATATTTATAAAAAAGAAAACGCGATTTGTACTCATTCCCCAATTCATTAGTTTAAAATGCTTACATTGAGCGAAACCGTTCATGATTATTACATAAAATTGTGGAATAAGTATAAAATGATTGTGATGCAATTTTATATAAACAGCCTTGTTATTATTTGTATTTTATCAGTTGATAATCCTCACAACAAGCGAAGCCAGTCTTGATAATTATAAACATACTGAAACAAATTTTATTTTATTTTTAAAATAAATTGATATACCTCCATTATAAGTCCATATGCTTCACATTAGGAGCGGTCATGGACAAAAAAAATTGTTTTGAGGTATTCATATCAAAAGACAATTAATACCCATTAAGGTAACCGAGTTGTAATTGCTCACCTACTAGAGTTGAATCCGCGAATGAATTTGTTTTACACATTGATTTATTTATAAATCGATTTTTGAATTAGTATCCAAGACATGAATGTCTGCAATGATTTCTTCTATCAATTACATTTCACCTCAACTTTTGGTTGGGATTAGAAGAGGTGGGCTCAAACCAAGGTACAGTTTATCGTTTTACTTGATTCTCTACACGCCGCCATCATTCACGAGCTCGTATATCCACCGCAAGACATTTCTCCAGAAAGTCTAGAAACCATTAACCAATTCGGCTTCTCTCACAGTTATTGACTACGGATAGCTCCCTAACGCAATTTCTGTATATATGAAAATTTTATATGGACAGATTTTAGTTTTTCTGTTTACGATTTAGTACTTAACAATCAATGTAAAAAAAAATAACTGTATTAGATATACTCTACGCATCAAATCAGTGATGGTTGAAAACATAGATTCAAATAAATATTATAGAATTACAATCATTGGTATAAAACAGGCATAGTTGTTTGCTTCTATGGAATGTAGAATTCTGATGATAATTCGTTTGAATAGGATAAAATATCAAAGTATTCAGTTCTACAACATTTTATTAGTTAGTTGACAGCTATTTTGGCTTCAGAAAATTGTCTGAACTATGCTTAAAGTTATTTTAGCTTAGCTATATATACTGTTTTAGAAGATATAGACAATATTATGTCTTCTTTATTCCAAAATCAAAACTTTTATTTAAAATTAAAATATATAACGCACTTATTCTGTTTGCATTGTAGTAAATGCATTGAAATTTTATTGATTATGCTTAATTTCGTGAGCTTCTTGTAATGGTTTAAATAAAGGTGGTGAATTAATGTTAGTTTGGTATTGCCTTAATTATATCGATTACATAATGTTGGCATTATAGACAGTATTGGTACTGTTAAGGTGTCGACTATCAATTCTTGTTGGAAAGGCATTACATTTTTTAAATAAAGCACAATTAGTTTGTACTACGCCCACATGTGTACAATGATCAGGACCGGTATCGCTCATCACTAGCATCAGTTGATAATGCTCGTGACGAGCAAAACGGTGATCATTATAAACATGTGAGCGTAGTACAAATAAATTGTGCTTTAATTTTAAAAAATGTATCGGTACAATCAATACAATTTCCAATGATGGATCTTTTGGGAAGATATCGCAAAAATATGAAACATGTAACGTGAATTGAAGATACAACCGATACTTCTAAAGTAAGATTTTGTATGGTAGCCAAAATATGTAAAGCAGGTTATACAGAGTATTTCTATAAAAGCTGAACAGCATTGAAAACTTCCCTACCAAGCTATCCTTGGGTTTTACCTTTTATAATATTTAACTTTCAAATATATTTTCATAAATTCCTTTAGAATGTTGGAAGAGTGAATGTATGTTTTAGAGTTATGACGCCTTATTCTCAATATATATTCTGTTTTGTTTATTTTTCAATCTTGGAAAAATGAAGGCTGTACTGCTAGGCAACGCTGAACGCTTTCAAATATTTCAATTATATTCTGTTATTAAAAATACCGGATTAAAACTATTCGATGTAGTTGGTAAGGTCATTGGCTACGGTTACGGATGTCTCGGGTTCAACTCCCGTTGCGGACAGTTTCATAAATTGATATTTCAATCAATTTATGGATTTATTCTGTTCGTAGTCATGAATGTCTGCAATGGCTAAAACTCCCTCCCACCCATCCGATCCTCAAAAACGGGATTGAAGCAAGAGAAATCAGTTAACTACATCGGTCCTAACCCTATCCTTCTATCTCTACTCTCTTCGAAAAAAGAGAGGTTGAGCAACTAAGTAACAGACAGTTCTCGTAGAAAACTTCGGTCATTAGGAGCCCATATCTCCACGTTGGGAGCGAACATGGTAATAATTTTTTTTAAATACCGAATCTTTAGGAGAGTAGTTAACGTTCTTGGGCGTTCGTCTTATTCTGTTGCGGTGACCATGGGTTCGAATCCCCGTTCGTACTCTTTGATGAATAGATTTTGCAATCGATGTACGCATTTATATTCTCAGGCATGAATGTCTGTGATATTTTATTTAAATCTTCTTCTACCCATTTTTTAAAAAAATGGGGCGTAACGCGAGACTTGCTTACCTTTAGTACTTTCGGATCCCTATTCTCCCATCTTTATCCTCTCGCTAAATATCGACCAGTTCTCGAAAAAAAAATCTGTTGAGATCGAGTAACACTCCATATTGGAAGCAGTGTACTACAACACGACGTAACCCATAAAATAGTTGTTTTATATTCCGGCACCATCACTGCACACATCACGGCTTGCTTCATTTCGAATAATTTGTCTCTTTCTAAAACTTCTTATTAAACTTTCGCATAGAAATCAATCGTTATATCGTCGTCAAACTATACCCTACTCGCCAATAGATATAACGTCACTTGCACCATTTTTATACCGCATATTTTTTAATTTAAACATACCGCAAATACTGCGTGTAGCCTCTAGTTTTATACGAGGCATCCCATTTTAAAAACGCTGATTGAATTGTTCATAATAATAATAATAATCACAAACCTACTTTAAAGATACAAAATAAGTCAAGAACATAATGTCTCATGACTACTTAATTTTGCAATAAAAAAGCGCTTGTATTAAAAAGAAAAACCATTTCGAACGTATTTTCAGTTGAAATTCCATATTTTCTGTCGCGGGAGTTTCTTTTTATCCCTCGACATTCAATAAAACTTTATATTTAACGAAGTAAACTTCCCGGAGGTTGTTTATTCCTGAAGTATTTGGCGCACTGTAAGTAGAAGCTCCAGGAGTTTGCGTAACTTCGTTTTGAATTTTCAGCCCGCTAATTAAATTCTCTTTGATAAACTACATAGATGCTGCACAAAATATTGTACAAGTCCCGTTTCTCACTATTTAATATTTATTCCAACCCATAAAAATACTTCATTTCGTTGAAGCTTTCTTTTTTTCTAAAGTATTCGACATCTGTGACCTAGCGTTAAAATAAAAACCTTGATAAAAAAACATATTTGCAGAAGGAAGATAAATATATAGCTTGGTAATTGGTGTTTCCGTTTAAGACTTCCAATCCCAGGATTCCGATCAATTATTCAATTCCATAATTCGAGGATTGTCTAAATATCAAGCATGGTATTTCGGACTAATTACAACGTTTACATTCATTCCAATTGAAGCAATATTGGACACAAATTTAATTTTAAATTTACAAATTAGAACGTGAAATTACGCTTAATGACCAATCCAGGTATCTCGGGATTGAAATATTGTGAATCATAAAAACGTTCCGGATTTGGATGCCCTATTTTTCATGTGTTTTCTCTTCAAGTCGATCTGGAGTGACTTTACTAAAACTCACATTAAATTGATTGATTGTAAGCAATCATATAAATCTGGCTCGTTAGCAGTTATCTGTGTTGCTTAATACACACTTTTTAACATGATTATGAATTATGAAGGCAATAAATTATTCAAGCAGTGTAGTAGTTAGTTTTAGAAAAATACCGCTCCCAATGTGGAGCATTTGGATTCCATGTGGAGTTAGGGTATATCATGTTTTTCTTCGAGAATTGCGTGAATCAGTCTATCAAGCTATTTTTTTCGAAGACAGTAGAAATAGAAGGATGGTAGATCTAAGCTTACAACGTTGACCACTCGGCTACAGCCCGATTTTTTACTGATTACCTGAAATAAATTAAATTATTTATGTGAATTCGGCGGTAACTTTGGGGAAATTCATTTTTAATATAAAATTTTAAATTGATAACTCGATGAGATGCTTCAGTATGAAGAGGCTTCTTAAAGAAGCGAAACGCGTCACATCAGTGAATCAGTGGAATAACAAAGTTATCAATTTTAAATTTAGTTTAAAGCTTCAATCAGTTAACTTCGCAGTACAAGGGCAAAACATTCAGATAATGTTTTCTCACAAAGGTATTTTTCCTCGAACTTTTGGCAAGGTATCCTCATAATGAATTTACAAAAGGAAGTATTATATTACGCCATGTTTCTTTTCTATGCGACCAACCGAGGTAAATGGCATGACGATTTCTCAGCTTTTGTCAGACTTTTCTTTACATTCTTCCTTTTCACCAAACCAACGTTCTTCTGTCGAGGAAGCAGAGTGCTTTAAATTGAATAATAGCACTATTTTAAAAGATCGTTCAATTTCAACTTCGTTTTGAAACCAATTTTTTTTTCGCACTATTCGTTCATATAATTAATACCACAGGTTTGTCATCATACTATCGTTGCCATCTCTCTCAATTCAGTGTACTGCTCTACCCATTACCGGCATAACACAACAACCACACACACACTCTTTGTCTGCCTTTTTTTTACTTTGTCCGCTCTTAATCTTAATGGAGATATCTTAACAGAAGTTTTCTACAGAACTGCGTGTTAGTCAGTTGCTCAACCTTCCTTTTTCAAAGAAAGTAGGGATAGAAAGATAAGGCTATTACAGGACTAGTGTTTAACAAAGCGCTCCTGTTACGTCCCGATTTTAGAATCGGAAGGGTAAGAGGGATTATATCGTCATTATTCTAGAAGAAGAGACTAACTGAAAAATAATAGCTTTGAGTAATTGGACTTTGAAGTTTGTCAAATGTTTAAAAATACTATACCTTTTTCATTTACTTTGTTTGTACAAAACTGTTTTTAAGTATAAAAGCATAATTCATAAAAATAAGTGTGTTCTTATACACGATAGAATTTAAAATAAGGAATATTTTGGTATGCCTAACTCATTATGTCATTTTTTCGATTTACTGTTTTCTTCCAGAAGAGCGACGTTATGTAAACAAAAATTAATAGTCTACAATTAAAATATTAAGGACCTCTTTCAAATCAATAAATACTAATCGAAAATTACAAATCTGTTCTTGTAAAACAAGTTATGTTAATAATCTCCACTCGGAGTCGACGACAAACATAGAAATATTAACTTTATTACAATATTAAGACTCCCCCCTTAATGGAAAATGGTGGCAGCGCGCCTGTTGTAAGCACATTTCGAAGATTAAGTGAAAATCATTTTGCCTTAATGAATAAACCGCATCGCGCAATTAAATTCGGCTGACGATATTATTGTAATTCAGCGTGCGTTAACAATTCTAATTTTCCTACCTGCCATACACAAAACACATTATAATATCTACGCAAACTAATTCGAGCATTTCCACACAACTGGTTTATTTGCTATGCACGATTAATAATGAACGTACATACTGGAAGCTTATATAAATATAATAATTATCCCCATTTCAGTATGAAAATATTACCATGTCATGTAAATATATATGCGTGAATAAATAATGGTTTATATTATAACGCAAATCAACAATACGCAGTTTGAATTTAGAATCATATGAGTCTAACTGCAATAACACAGTTTCAACATGGGTTTAAATATCGTTATCGTTTTGACGAAAAATGTCGAAAATATATACGGTTTTGAGTAATTCGGTATTGAATATTTGTTTGTGAATAGCGTATAGTTAAGGAACGTCTACTGTATATGTCGTAAAAATAATAAACATTAATTAATTAATGAAGATATTAGCTTCATGTATTTCGGCATTTTTTTGAATTATGTGTAATTTATGTATCTTTCCAGAAAGATACTAATCAATGTGCACAAAAAACTCGATTACAATGCTCCCGGGATCGAGTTCCAGTACGGACAGCTTGATACATTGATATATACGCAACTTTCAACTAATTAATATATTCCGACTTAGTAATTGTATAGGACATGATCAAAATATGCAGATGCGAAATATCATCTCTGTAAAGGAACGGAGATCGTAAAAATAATAGACACAATTTAGTGTACTTGTCCCAGAATTTTATATTATGATCAGGATCAGTTTCCGCCACCGTACCTGTGAGTGTGCTTCCATCCAAATCGTTTGCAACGGTCAAGGTTTCGAGTCTCCGAATGATCGTTTTCATACACTGGTTTATGGTTTTGTATCTAAAGGCATACGTGACTATTATGTTTTCATCCCTTTCTCATCCGTTTAAATACGCAGTTCGTATCATCCTTAGTAGTTGCAAGTCTCTCCTCCCCGCGCCCCTCCTTCACCAACTCGAGCATATTCCATCGAAAACCGGACTGCACAGAATCGTGAAGATGCCTCACTTTCTCATATTATAATGTACCGCGGTGTATGATAATTATTGGTTGTATCGGTGTGCGGGCGAGCTTAGTTCACGCTTAAATAATAGTGATATTTTCATGTTAATATACATAAACTTATGCATATTATAATATCACATTTTTCTCAACTTTTTTGTGGGTGCTGCAGTTCCACAGTGCGTATGGACGAGCCGTGCCTGCTTATATCCTTACTCTCTTCGAAAGAAAAGAAGTTGAGCAACTGAGTAACAAGCAGTTAACGTAGCAAATAATATTTTAAAATAAGCTCCAGTAGGAGTCCAAATGCTCCACATTGAGTTCGGACAAAATTTAATAATAAAATAATATTTATGCAATATTAGAAATGCTACAATATTTGAAAGAAGAAAATCCAGACTTTTTTTATATTCAATTTTATTTTAAGAAGGTATCTCGCATTACAGCTGACAGCCAATGCGCCAAATATTTTGAAAATTGGAAAATCATGCGAGATAATCTCGATGAGAAGTCACTCACGTCCAAGATCACAAATATAAATTGAAAAAATCTAAATTTGTTACTGACCTTGCTGGAACTTGAATCAGGACTTGAACCCACCTGATCGCTAGTGCAATGGTCTTACCACTAGAGCGTAGAGGCTGATATGTCTTTTTGATTTCTTTTTTATAATTTACTCTTCGAATTAAATTTGGAATGATTGTATATATTTATCTTTTCTTCGAATTGCATTTTAAAACCCACAATGCTATTTATTATAAGTGTGAAATCACTAGTAATTCTGATATTGGTTAGTTGCCGGCAATTCGCTACATTGTTAATGCGTTTATTTTTCCATCAAAGATTAAGGCTATTCTCGGAATTTTTAACTCAGGTATCAGTGTGGGTCTTAGGCTTATAATATTTTATCTTATAAATAAAATTTTGTCATATTTGTATATAAACGTTAGACAGTGTTAGTGTCTGTCAATTCGAGTCCATTTGTGTGCTCGAATGCCTGACGATGCCGAAAGGCGAAACCCCAGTCGTTAGTGAAAAAATACATGGAAATGTACATAATCTCGACAATTCAAATTTGATATTGAAATTCCATCAACCACCCTCAGTCGATGTCTTAAATTATTAAATTATACTAAACATTGTGTCGCCTTATGTTTACCACCATTAAAATGATAAACTTAATTATATCAAAAAGGATATATGACTAATGAAGGATAATGCCGTTTTTTTTTATTTTACTTTCTGTAATTTACATGTAAATTCAATTGATATTTATAAAATGAGTTTTTATGAAATATTTTTAATCTCCAAGTTAATGTAGTGTCAAAATATCTCTACCATAATGTTAGGGGTAATTAATTTTCCTCTTTTAAAACTTTTGTTTTGAGAGTCAAAAGATTTTCGAAAGGCGGCGTTTAATTAAAGCGATTCTTTGTTCACGCAATTTTTTCTCCCAATGAAATTATGCAGCATCATAATAGAGCACTCGAGAATTTAGTTTCTTTAACAATTTCCCTACAAAGCAAATTTCACTCCATTTTTTCACCGCCGTAACACCAATTTCATAAATTACTCCAGTTCCTCCGAAATAACGTCACTGGAATTCATATTTTCGTATTATTTTTCCTGGCTCGTTTTCTTATACCACGTCCGACCATTTGTGGTGAATAACATAATATTTATTTGGATTCCTAGTGTCGAACTGTAATAGACATTATACATATTAACGTAAATATTCAGTTTCTTTTAGCCTCCTGTAAAATTTATAAAAGTCGCTTACGGGATTATAACACTAGGCCATCGAAATATTCCATAATTATTTGCATTAGATCCCTTTACACCAACTTACTTTACCTCAAGGTTTTGGTTGATTAGAGATGGAAAATATTATTGTCGCTCCATTTTCACAGCGTATTACTATAGATATAAGCATATCAATATGTGTCAGGCATCGAATCATATTGTCCTTCTTGGAATTTGATGTTGGCATAGGATTGTTTATTTTATTGTGGTATGAAGCATTATCAATAACCACCACAGACCTGGGCTCTAAATTGAGAATTTGTAATTCATGCCGTCATGGCAGTTTCCGGTCTTTTGGTGGGAATTCAGAAATTATGGTCACCATATTTTTCAATAAATAAACAAGCGTGCGCCTACTTCAAATGACAAATGCGTACTGAATCTACCTAAGAGATTGTCGTCAACCAATCACCGAATTCGGTTCCACTGTAGTAAAAAGTGCAAAGCTATAAAACGTATAGTCTAATTAATAATCAATGTGGCAATATCAATATAAAAGTAATTGTGCATAATAACAGTGATTTTCGTGAAAATATGCAAGAAGGAATAGCAATGTTTTTGGTTTTTGCTTGATTTCATAGAACCCTCATATAAGAGTTGTTCGATTAGAAAAATTATTATTATCTGAGAAGACCCGGATCGAGAGAGGCGAACGGCTGGTTATCCAGAGTCCTGGAAGGGCTGTGATCTCAGACAAACACCATTTCGAATCCGGTTCAAAACTTATTTATTTTCCATCGAAGATGCAGACACAAAAATATAATTCCTAACACATTAAATTGATTCTACATTTACATTTACTTAGCAACTGAATTTACTTTAAGTTAAAATACAAATGACACGACGAACGATTTTAAATTAAGTCCAATGCAAATCAAAAACAAACAATTCACATCGTCACCTTCGCCGCGACGAGGCCGCAACTCGCCTGGCTCGACAGATCGTAATCGACTATTTACACATACAATTCAAAAAACTGCCTGCATCGTTGGAGCTACCCCTTTCCGTCAAAAATGGACTCGTCCAGCGGGCGTACCCGGCGGCTATGAAACGGCTTGGAAACAAGAGTGGGCCAATTCTGCGAATTATTGTCGTTGCCGCTGGGTGATTTCAGTTCTGGACACTAATGAAACTTATACTTAACAAAAACCAGGGTGTGTCATATCCCATAGAACAATTTTAATGGAAAAAAACGTTGTTGACCAAAACGTAGAAAAGATTCCAAAAATATCTACACGTAATATTCCTACATTGTTCACGGCGTCTCATTGAAGCTTTTCAATATAATTTCAATTCCGGACATTCCTTAATCGCACGCTTTCTTTCGTGAATATTTTGGGACATTAAAACAGTTTAGTATGCCGAGATTGTGTATAACGATATTTCCAGAAAGGATCGTTTTAGAAGCAATTGTTTATTCAACAAAAATGATCTGACTCTGAAATCATTAATAAGTTTGTAGTAAAAATAATAAAAAAATGTATCAATTCATGTACCGCTGTTAAAAGAAATTTAATTTCGAATAGCTAATACCACTCAATCAGTAATTTTCATAACAAAATTCGTATCCACATAATAGATTTTCGTGTCATTGTATTGTGTTCGTATCTATACGCCTCGTGAATTACTCACTTGTACATTCTAATTTAATTGTTTTATCATTATGTAGGAACGTGAGCCTTGCTTTCACGCTAACGCAATATTATATATTAACTTTATGAATGTATTTATTATACAAGCCAACCTACCCTTAGCCAGACTTTATTTATTAAGAGCCGAAGAGCTCAGAAAGTATACATAAGTTTTATTTTTGTTTTTAAGCTTTCCCCCAAAGTTTGATGAGATGTTTCACTTTGGTTTACTTTTCCCAAAAATATATTGCGTAAATCATAGTTTGACTTATTCTTATTGCATCACATTTAATCTATAAAGTTTTAGCCAATGGGAGTAAACTATTAAATATATTTGCGCAGGTTTATGTGTATAGAATTATATCACAGATTGATGATTCTTTTATTTCTTGTAATATTGTGATAAATGAACATGTTTTAAAAATATAGCGATACATATATTTAAGGAACTGGAAAATAACTTAACCTTATCACAACTGCTAGAATTTAAAAGCAAGTATTTATCTCTATAATATAGCTAGTATAACTATTTTTGCATCACGCTATAAATTATACTATCATAGACGATGTAGAGTATACCATTGTGTTTTGGCTAATTGATGGAACCCTTAAAAAATACGAAAATGAGTTAAAGAATGGATTAAAATCTAAAAAAAAGAATGAAATACGAAATACACACAACGACATTAGTATTCATAATTTAAATAATTTATTTCACATGTGCTATGAATATCGTTGGAAATATGGAAATAATGACGTATATTGTTTGAAAAGTACAAATGAATTACTATATCAAAAAATAAATCTGGACTTCAGGTCGGGTTTGGGTTACAAGTGTGATATTGAGACTCGCGCTCGGGCCGGGTAATTTTATGAAATTTCTGCCCGTGCTGACCTCTAATCCAAAATCACTTAAATGACCAAAATTAAAACACAAACCCTTTATTTCTTTGAGTGGCATTGCAAGGCATGCCGGGTACTCACTAGTATAAAATAAAATGTTATGTAATGCACACACAGCTCCGACGTACTAGCTACTTTAGACATTCCGTATATCAATTTCAATACTG
This sequence comes from Himalopsyche phryganea, assembly GCA_022494535.1. Lineage (NCBI taxonomy): Eukaryota > Metazoa > Arthropoda > Insecta > Trichoptera > Rhyacophilidae > Himalopsyche > Himalopsyche phryganea. The sequence continues at coordinate 1,816,452 of JAGVSL010000030.1, forward strand.
ACATCTATAACGGGTACGGTTACACTAGTTTAGAAATATCCTTTTACTGACCCAGTAATATCCACAAGGCATTTCGTCGTAGCATTTTTGAGTTATCTGAAGGTAGAGCGCAAATTGTTACATATAACTGCATAACCCTTCACTCAAATTTCATTTTTTTTGGAGCTATCTGACTAATGAACTGGATGACTGACATGGCCAGAAAAACAATCTTTTAAAAGATATTGATATGCGTTATTCAAGTCGACACAATAATACTAATCGGAGCTGCCACTGTATAATAATACGATGGTTACCTTCAAAATTTGAATCATTTCAACATAGCACTGTCAGTACCTATCACTGCGCTTCGGTGATCAATATAATTGTATTCTTATATTTATAACAGGACCTATTTTGAGTAATAAAATTTTATATTCTCATTTCTTATCTGACAACAAATCTTATTTTTTATGCAAAAAAAAACTCATCAATATGGGAACATAAAACATTTTTATAGTATCGTGAATGTCTTCCTTTACGTCAACTCTACCTCCCAATAAGCTTAAAGTTATTCTTCGACAAAATCAATATACACAACATAGTAATTCGATACGAAGTCCCTAATTGAATTTAAAATTTTATATTTGCGCCCCCGGAGTATGCGGGAAATTCATTTAACAAATTTTCTCAATTTCTACTCTGCAAAGTAAATTTTATGAAATATTCACCTGATAGGGCAATATAATTATTTGCTGTTTTATAATGTTAGTTATCGACATATGTGTCCTGACTGTAAGAATAACGATTAACGAGAAATTCTCAGGTATAATTCTTGGCATTTTTTTTTTTTTTTTTTTTTTTCCATGTCCGCTCCCAATGTGGAGCATATGGTCTCCTAATGGAGGTATCTTGACAGAATTTTTTTTCTACGAGAACTGCTTGTCACTCAGTTGCTCAACCTCTCTTTTCTTTTTCGAAGAGAGTAGGGATAGAAGGATAGGGCTGTGAAAGGACTAGTGGTTAGCTAATCGCTCTCGTTACGCCCCGTGAGGATGGGATTGGTGGAAGGGAGGACTCAGACTACGAACAGAAATCCATAAATCGATTTAATGATCAATCTATGAAAAACCGTCCGCACCGGGAATTGAACCCGAGACATCCGTAACCGTAGCCAGCGACGAAGCCAACTGCGCCACGGACGCCGACAAATTCTTGGCATAGTCTAATATTAAATATCAATTTATCAAATAACATTCTATTTTTGATTCAGTGAATGGGTGTTTTTGATTTTTATTCGTTTATTCCTGAGTTAATTACCAACGACCTTAAACATGTTATAAAATTCGAAATATTTGTATGTTTTGTTTTTCAACTGTGTCTTCTTCTAATTTGTAGCATAACATATGGACTAATAATGGGGTACTTCAACAGAAGTTGTTTATTAATAAAACTAGTTTTTATTCAGACACTAATCATCGTCTTTTCGGAAATGGATGGATAAATATATTATAAGAAAAGTAATTATTAGTTTTGAGCTACTAGCTTTCGCTACGCCTCGTTTTAAGGGTGAGATGAAAGGGAACGTAAACATCACAGAACCTTGTGCCTTTGAACACAAATCCATAACTTGTCTCTATTTTATTGCAAAACTTTTAAACTGAAGCAATGTGTTTTCGGTAAAAATATTACAAAGCAAAATAAAATAAATTTGACTCGACAATATCGTTTGTAAAACTACTGTAGCTTTTTATTAAATTAAAATTCTTAAGACATTCGTTCGTCTGAAAGCATTTTGAATCTGTGAGTTTGCTCACGGCAGCGTAGAATAAAAGCTATAAGACAGCTTAAAACCCTATTTACTTGCTCTCCTCATAGCAAAATAAATACTTAAGTTCGAAAAAAATTGTTGTCTAAGGATCTCGTGAATTTTCTATTACGATCGTCTTTCGTTATATACGCAACGTTTGTAACAATCACTTTTTGAGAGCATTAAAAAACCCAACTTACGTATTATTAAAAGATATATTTTGTAAATTTAATATTTTTTACTGCTGATACTTGACGGAAAGACATAGTAAAGAAATACTATTCTTTTGTACGTAATCCTCAATTTTACTGAAAAGAAAACAAGACCTGTAAAGTTTTTAATCATTTTCAACTGATACGCAATAAAAGTATGCGACAGTTACACAGAACTTATAGTTAGCTCACCGGTCTCTAACAATTTTACTTTCAGATTTGGATATCGGTTGAATCGTGAAGAATTAAAAAATTACAGATATATATGCCTTAAGATTGAAATATCAACGTATTTAACCATACCTTTTTATATTCGCTACCTATGGCCATCTCACGGTTTCTCCAAAATTCTCTGTCCTCCGCCAGTCTTCTTACTTCCTCCTAGGTCATCCCAGCGTCCCGTAGCTCCGCCGAGCATATCCTATGGATGGTCATCAGAGGCATTCTAGGGACACTGAATCCATATGGTTGGTAGAAGAGGCAGGCAAAATTCAGGCTCCCCTCATCCGCAGCACATGTCCTCTCTCTTACGTCTGAAATCCTGAGATAGTCAAACCACCGTACCTTTAGTATTCGTAGCAAAAATCTATTTTCGAAGCACAGTATACGGTTATCCTGTGCTTAAGTGAGGTGTCATGACGGATACGGCTACAAAACTGAAACCGGTTGAATTTGGATTACAATCTGTATATTTTTAAGATGTCAACTGTAATTTTTTTGTGGAAAGGTATTGCTTTATGGAAATAAAACTACTATATTGCTTGCGTGAGCGAAGCCGGACTTGTTCATTTCATAAAACATTTATAATGATGCATTGTCGACAATTATTTTTTACCCATGTACTGTTTTTAATCTTTTCCACATTTTGTGAGTAATTAATCGATTTATATATTTTTGTAAGCGCGTTTTTTTAACAATTATTTTAAAATTGTGAATAGTTCGCTATAGTTTGCCAAAAAGAACAACAATGTGAAGTTATGGTCAAAAATTTACCTCGACTTTGTGTCATTTGAAAGTTTTTTGTTACAGCCGACGCGTACAAAAAAATGCGTAACTATTATGGCTCGGTTTGCATGCAGGCCGTTTAAAGTTATGGACGTCTGGGGGTTTTAAAAATTACGACGTTTTGCACCGCTTCGTTTCACTCCCACTATCTCATATTGCCAACATAAAAAATACCGTATGCATGCACTCAAAATGAATGGGGACATAATAACCATAACGCTGTATCTCACTTTAGATTAATATTTAAGATTTATCGCCCCAAATATTTCATCATATTAAAAGTAAAAAACTTCAACTGCTTTGAACTTCTCTAAAAGACAAATATAAATGATATTTTATACTAAACATTTTTATTCATATTAACTTCTGGCTTCAACTATTTCTTAAATAGATAGAGCTGTGGCGAGTCATCAATATAGACCAGGGGTCTCCAAAATACGTCCCGCTAGCACCACCAATCCGTACCGTGGTAGTTGGTTGGACATGCCCAGTATCCGGCCCACTATAACTTTTTCACACAGATAAGTAACGCCGAAAAAGGAAAAAATCCAAGAGCAAAGTTATGCAACTGATGAACCAAATTTTTGTCGAAATTACTTAATATCAAGGTATAAATCAAGCAGAAGCTGGTTTACTCCTTGTCGACTATCGACTATCGACTATCTCCGCCACAATAAAATGTCCTTGACCGTAAGTATCAACTGAAATTTGCGCACAATTCAAAACTACAGTATGTTGGTATGATGAGCTAGCTAGGTCTTGGCTCTTGGAACTTAGTGGAGGAGTCAGTGTCGTCCTTAGGCTAAAAATTTTGGAGATCCCTGATATAGACGATGCAAATTTTACAAATAATATTTATAAAAGTTAACGCCGACGAAAATGCAGTCAGTGAATTCAAACGGTAACATAAACATAAAGGTGAACGCCCTGAAAAACCAAGTCATCAATGCAAGTGATGACTAAGACAGAAAACATACAGCTGACAACGGTATAAATGGACGATAGAAAAAGACCAATATTCTGTCGTCGCGCCCCGAACTGAATCGAATGAAAAATCAATTTATGAAACTGCCCGTACTGGGATTTGAACCCGTAAGTTCAATAACTTCAGCCAATAACGTTGACCAATGCACCACGGACCCGGAAAACTCTTAAAACAAATACGCATCTTTAACCGATTTTAAATTAATATTTATGAAAGGTTTTCACTTGAAAAAGTATAATATACTTGGTATTTACAGTTATTTTCTTAATAGAATGGGATGAAAATATAACACCCATGCCTTTAGATACAAATCCATTTAATCAGTGTATGAAAATGTTCATTTGGAGACTGGAACTCTTGTCTGTGCAAAAAATTTGGATGAAAGCACACTCAGGTACCGGAAACTGATCCTGATCATAATATAAAATTATGAAACAAGTACATTAAATTGTGTCTTTTATTTTTGCGATCTCCGTTCCTTCAAAGACTGTGTTGATATTTTGCATCAACATATTCTGATCATGTCTTCTGTTTAATTCTGAATATATTGCTCAGTTAAAATTCTCGTAGGTATGTTTAAAGTTATATTTTTTTGTCAGACAGTGATATGGCGATGTCATATTTAACTTTCTCAGGTGTCTGTCTACATAGTCTAATAATACGCCAAGTATTTAAATTCTGTGAACCATATGTTATTCACAGACTAATTAAGTTCATCTCGATCCCTTCACTGTCAAATCGTTGTCGTTCATTTGTTTTCACGACTTTATAACTCAATTTAAAACTTCGCAAGGGTCAATATTCTTCAGACGCTTGAAGTTTTTACTTCAAATACCTCCAACTCGCAAACTTAGTTAACTACCTGCGTAAAAAAAATCTGAAGAGGAATTCATTTGGCTTTAATGAAATGGGAAAGTGTAATGACGGACCTTGAGACAAAGTTTGAACGAAAATTTTCCATCTTACAAGACTGATGTTTTAGCTTAGTTTTATTTGATTTTTCCAACTGAATGAAAGTTTGCTTTGCTTGTTTTCTAAGTCTTTTAACAGTAAAGGTTGTTCCACTTGTTAAATAATTAACTGATTCTGACTTTGGACGTTAAACAGAATTACTATTTACTCTTGATTCATTTACGTACTCTTGTAGAAATTCTCTGTAATTTTATATTAATGGGATTGTAGATAGGCGTCTATCTTTTTGATTGCTTTGTTTTGTTTGAATTTATATGGCGGGCGTTTATAAATCAAGTATTTTATTTAACAAAAGAAAAAATGTTTTTTGTTTTGATGAAATATAATAAATGAGGCTGAAACATCTATCAAAATTTCGCTAACTTAATTTGTGAAATACAAATCCACAATTGATAAAAATTCTGAGAGTTGATCCTGAATAATATATCTAGTCTTATGTTACTAACATATTTATAATTAAATTTTATCCAAATTGGGTTCACTTACGTTTATAAGAAACGGTATCTGTTGCGTAGTAGCAAGATATCCGTTTAGGAATCAGGAGGTTACAGGTGCATATCATGACTGTTCAATATCAAATTTTGATTCTTTCAATTCATTGTTTGAGATCTTCCGTATGGTTCTTTGCGATTTCTTTCCTCATTGTGTTTAAAAATGTCTGGCACATTTGCAATTAGTTAGAATGCCAAATGCACTTTTAATTTACTACATTCTAGGCAAAAGTTTTAATGAAAAATAATCACCTGTAATATTTAAATTCAACATATTTTTTATGTTTTTAATATCGTTTTTTTTTATTACAATTTTTCAGTATGCAGCTTCGTAGTCCACAAACGATGCCACGAGTACGTCACATTTACGTGCCCTGGCGCCGACAAGGGCGCGGACTCAGATGTAAGTTTACCTGATTATTTTAAATGTTCAATGTGAGCATTTTGAATTTACCTGTAACAATTTATCATACTCAGCTTACCTTAAGATATCTGTAAACCACCCCATATGATGTTGTGTTAAAATTTAACGTTGAAAAAATCTTAAATGTAATAATCCATATCTATAATATTATATTGCTTATCAAGTATTACATTTAGACTGTTTAATATAAAATAAGCATAGTTGTATTTATATAAAGCAAACATTTAAGATGTACACGTTCGTTAGAAGTGTATTCAGCTAACTACAAATAATGTAATATTCCAAGCAAAGAAACATTAACTGTGATGTCAACTTTATTTATTTATTAAATTTGGATTATTGAGATTTTGTACACTTCCATGTATTTTAATCTCATTAATCCAAATTTATTCAGCTAACTACAAATAATGTAATATTCCAAGCAAAGAAACATTAACTGTGATGTCAACTTTATTTATTTATTAAATTTGGATTATTGAGATTTTGTACACTTCCATGTATTTTAATCTCAATAATCCAAATTTAATATTGAAATTCCATCAAGCACCCTCAGTCGATGTCTTAAATTAAATTATACTTAAATTATTTATTTATTTATATTTTTCTTAGTTGATGATGTTGTTATGAATCAAACCAGTTAATAAAATTTTATAAAAAAAAATAGGTTTACTTAAAATCACAGTTTGTGTTTCATTATTCCTTATATTTTTACATTAGGTAATATAGTCGTATATATATATATATATAATAGACGATCGTATACAGTCATCAACAAACATCAGTATTTTTATTATATAGTAATCCACAAAAATTCTATATATAAAACTTATACTAAAACATAGAATGCTTGTTTTTTAATAGTGTGTTAGATATTTGTTTCCAAACATATTTAGACGTGTTCTTTCTTGAATTTCTCACAAAAATTGAAAAACATTTCTCATTGGAATATTTTGTTGTTTGTGGAAAGATTTCTGAATTTAATTTTACTGCCAACCGCAATAAATTGTGAATAAAAAAATCGATTGAACAATTTTGTTTTGTTGGAATACTGCAAATTTATTTTTAAAACAGTGTCGTCTATAATGTGTTAAAATATCATTGCAATTCTTCGTTTAATGACTACCTAGTACTGGGAATTGCTTTAAAGACTACCAAGGATTCTCCGTATATTTGAACATTTTATTAAACAATTGAAGTAAGTTAGCGCTCCAAATTACTAAGCTATGTGTAGAAATTTTATATAAAATCTCAAGTTCAATAACTCCATAAAACAAAAAACAAAAAATATTTTTTGTTACATAATTTATTTTAAAACGTAAATCAAGGCAATCTGTTGAATTAACACCAGGTACAGAATTGATTTCGGGAAAAGTATTTCTCTACTAAATAAAATACACAATTTTTATTTCGTTGTAAATTATCTGAATTAGTATCTGCCAGTCAGAAATATTATGTGATTTTTATTTATATTACAATTTATATTTTGTCTAATACTGAACAGTAAATACACGTAGGATTTATAATATCACGCGTCACTCCATTAAACTTACCGAGGCGAGATCATAATTTGGCAGATCATATAAACTGAATATTTATTTATTTAAAAGCATTTAGTTGTATTTATAATCAAAGTATTTCATCGATCGTGCAAAATATCAAATAATACTCTAATTAAAATCAAATCTTCTAAAATAATAGTCATTTTTATATCGAATTACAATAATTCTTCAGCAACTTGTAAGCAATAATGTAATTTTATAATTTAATAATTTAAGACATCGACTGAGGGTGCTTGATGAAATTTCAATATTAAATTTGGATTATTGAGATTTTGTACACTTCCATGTATTTTGTCACTAACGACCCGGGTTTCCCCCGGGTTGAAGATGCCGAAAGGCGAAACCCGGGTCGTTAGTGACAAAATACATGGAAGTGTACAAAATCTCAATAATCCAAATTTAATGTAATTTTAGTTCGTTCGTTATGAAAATCGATTGTATCTTTAAACATTGACTTTTGTATATAACTAAAATTAATCATGTATCTTCTGTAAACGAAGCAAGGCTCACATTCTCACATAAGTTGATCAATACGGTTTTTAGCATAACTGCATCGAATGACTATTTGCTGTGTTTCAAAAGATTACGATTATATCTTTCTATAAACAGGTTAATATTCGATTAAAAAAGAGTTCAACCTCGCTGAGAAACTCAAAAAAGGATGTAAAATAAAATATTATATATGATCCAATGAAAAGAGAAGTGAGCCAACTGATATTTTCGAAAAAAATGAGTTGTCTGCGTTTTGGTATTCTACATGTCATGAACTAACTACACATCATTAAATTGAAGTGATCTAATCACTTTTAAGGTGTTAACTGTCAACTCTTGGTGGAAAGACATTATATTTTAAACAATAAAACACAATTAATTTGTACTACTTCCACATGTTTATATTGATCAGGACTGGTTTCGCTCATCATCCGTTGATAATGCTCATGATGAGCGAAACTGGTCCTGATCATTATAAACATGTGTAAGTAGTACAAATGGATTGTGTTTTATTTTGTAAGAATTTAAATTAAATAACGTGTAAACTAATGTTATTAGATCATTTATCTAAATATTCGATAAACATGTTTCACCATTTTAACACTTGGCTCACTTCACTTATCGAGGATTCATATGACGTATGGTTGTAGAAATAAATTAATTTTTTATCTGATATTGATAAAATTATATCACATATATTATAGAATACATCAAATTATATTAAAACTTAGCTATTAAGACCGACCATATAAAAAATTCAGAAATGTCGTTACTTGAAAGATACTGAATTTAACTATAAGCACATGCTGAAAAAGTCTCTTTTAATTATGTGTTTTTGTGGAAAACTGACGTATCTAAGATTTATTTACAGTATTAATGCCATTATAAACCCTCTTACGACTGCTAAGTGAAAAATGACTGCGAGACAATAATGCTTTACATAATCAACCTCAGATTATAAGTGTTTTTTTTTTTATGTGGACTAATCAGATTATTAAATTTGGATTATTGAGATTTTGTACACTTCCATGTATTTTGTCACTAACGACCCGGGTTTCGCCTTTCGGCATCTTCAGGCATTCGAGCACACGAATGGACTCGAACTGAGAGACAGTAAACAGTGTCTAATGCTTATATAGAATATACAAATGCGACAAATATCATTTACGAGGCAATAAATTAAATGTGGAATGATTGTATATATTTACCCATTCGTCGAATTACATCCCGTCAAAACCCACAATACTATTATAATTGTAAAATCACTGGTATTTCTAAAAGAAGTTGAAAAGCGGCAATTCGCCACTCTGTTAATATGGTGTTTACAAAATAAGGATTAGGGCGATTTCCGTAATTTTAACTCAGGTATCGGTGTGGCTCTCAGACGTATAATGTATTGCCTCGTAAATGATATTTGTCGCATTTGTATATTCTATATAAGCGTTAGACACTGTTTACTGTCTCTCAGTTCGAGTCCATTCGTGTGCTCGAATGCCTGAAGATGCCGAAAGGCGAAACCCCGGTCGTTAGTGACAAAATACATGGAAGTGTACAAAATCTCAATAATCCAAATTTAATATTGAAATTCCATCAAGCACCCTCAGTCGATGTCTTAAATTAATCAGATTATATTGATTACATTCTTTGTCGTTTACAGCCTCTTTGATTTTATTTTATTTTAATTAGTGCAAATATGATTATTTTTTACATTTTGTTAAATATACTCTTTTATATAAAAGATTGAAGAGTGAAATTAAATAATTGTACGTTTTACATTCACTGATATTTAACCGACTGATTTAATATAAAATATACATGTTTCGTTTGATTTATAAATTGCTTTGAATTCATTATTTCAATTCATATCTGTCGGGAAACGTGAATGTCACGGCTTCTAGACAAATCATGCGTGTTCTAACGGAAAAAAGTATTTTTCTATTTAATCTGAACAGTTAATAAAAATTTCGATTTTATTCAGACAATTTTTTTCAAATGTATTTATATAGCACGTTTTTTCTAGTCTCAACTTCCAACTGTGAGAAGATAAGTTACAGGCTGACATACTGGGTTATATATATATATATATATATATATATATATATATATATATATATATATATATACTGGGTTGGCTAATTTATTTACATTTGTCATAAAAAGTTTACGACAAAGTTTCATACGGAACAATTTTCGAAGCAGTACCACAAAAATAATAATAGCAATCTAATAGTCAGTTGACCAAAAAAATACATTAACAAAAAATAAATTTCGAAAAAATATGCAACTAAATATCTAAATGGTTAAAAGCAGCATGTACCATTATATTAATTTTGCATGATAGCTCTAACCAATTGACAGACAAACACAAATTAAAACACATAATTACAGAACTGAATGATAATCATTATTTAAAAGACCATGGTAAAAATTAGCATGAAAAACAATTTAAACAACAGAAGCATTTGAAAAACCTATAATCTTATGCTACGAAATTGAAAAAATCTATTATGGTTGTGTATTATTACAAATTCATTTTGTTTTGTTTATTAAGAATGTGGTTACTATAAATACATATTTATCATCGGCGTGCGGTGGAATTATCTATATCTCTATTGCACAACTTCAATTGGGTATGAGCAAGCAGGTTACAAGAGCATGCGCCCGCATGCCCTTGCATCTCGCTCGCACCCTTTACTTTACATGTGATTGAGCAAGAATGAAAGAATATGCCTTTAAATCTCAAATTGATCTCGATTGACACTAACAATAATTCTCATCGGGTGTATCTCATGTGATTTAAAGTAAATATCTGGCGCTCTGGCTATTATTAGCAACAATGACATTGTTTTATTATTGTTTTCTTTCTTACTAATTATTGTCATTCTCACAATTTTATAAAATAACATATAAAGCCAATTTTTATAAAAACACATTTATTCTACTTTGAATAAATAAAACTATTTGCTATATTTTATATGCCATAAAGTACAATTATTATTTACTATTGGTGAACTATTATAATAGCAAATCTCATATATATATTGATCACGATATGACAATAAACATCTGTGGCAGAATAGTGCTTGAATTACGTTCCTACCTAGCTATCGCGCGATTTAAAAACATACAAAGAAAATGGTAACAAAAACCCATGAAAAATAGCAGCTATCAATTCTCCGTGTAAAGCAAAGCCAAACATACTAAAAATAATGTCGAAACAAAAATGTTTTTAAAACAAAACACTGCTCTATTCGAAAAAAACATTTTACGCTAACCGACCCCAAACGCTCACAGGAAACCTCATTCCAAATATCCATCCTCAATGGCGCGCATCTTTTTCATAGGCACATTTAAAATAGAAACTCGAATACCTATGTTTTCATTCTAATAATTGGGTCAACTCCACCGATATAACCTCTCGTGTGGTACAATTATGCTCAATCGAGCGCTACGATATCAATATAACGTTTACGTATAATAGAATGATTTGAAAATATTAAATGAATAAAAGCATGTTTTCTATGGATGAACGAATGCCTGAAAGCCGGAATCTAAAATTAATTCATTCAAATTATACGAACATTCTAATCATGCATCATTGAATTTGAATAAATAATTCAATCCTTCAAGTTGCAGACTTGAAATACAAAATGGCTGTATCCACGAATCCAATTGGAACAGAATTCAAATGTGACAGATCAGATTATTGGCAACCCCAGCTCATTCGTTGCCTTTTGATCCCACTGGAAAATGGCTGGATGCATGGATTGATAAATTTTCATGTTTTAAACTCGGCGCTGATAATAAACTGCTGAGCATATTTATTAACGGATGACCTCAAATTCTGTTTGCACAATGGCCCCCGACTCGCTGGAAAATTGAAAGAGATTAATTAAACGAGAACAAACGGTGAATTTATTAATTAATCCGAAAGGGTTTTTACAGCGCTACATGTTGTCGCCATTTTTTAGAACATTCTTAATTGTAGCTGTTAATGAATCTCGAGGAGTCAAGTATATTTATCTTAATTATTGTCTCTTATCTTCTTTACAATCGCTTCTTCATGTTTTATCAAAAAAATTAATAACGTTGTCTATTTAAGCGTTATTAAAATAAAATCTGCCACTATGCTTGCTAAATTACATTAACAGCAATTTTTCTTTTTTTTATAACCTACTATAATATGAAATTGCATACGAAGCAATAATTTTTATCTTATATCAATTTCATCAAAGACTCGCAAATAATATATCTCTCAACATTGTAAAAAACACTAAATTTGAAAATTAATAATAGAAAAGGGTTTCCAAAATTAAAAATAGACTTGTTTTATAACCGTGGATTGATGATTTTTTCACAATTCAGTCAAAACATAATTAGTTTGTTTATTATTATTATTAACTAATTCATGTTTTATAATATTGTCTCAAAAGAAATGTTCATAAATATCCACCATCATAAATGGGGTATCTACATTTTTGTGTGAGCACGTGCCTCCCTAATTGAAAATATTTACCATGGTTCATTTTTCATAATTTTTATTTTTCAGGAGTTGACCTTTTTTATCTAAAATAAATGCGTACTTAATTAATAATAAGTACATATACACAGCTAAAATATTTTTCAGTAGTACAACTTTGCTTTTCTGCCTACGTAATATACGAAACAGTGGTTTCCAATCTTTTGGAACGTCAGTCATCCCACTACCTGAAAATAATAATAGTTATTTAATAAATAATTAAACAAGCAAAATGTGATAATAGGAAGCCAACCCAGTAAACAATAATTATATTTAAGAAAACAATAATTAATGGTATAGTTTGATTAGCGGCCTTGTCTTGCCGTCATTAGCACCATTATGCAATATATTATTTCGTCTCCTTTTTGTCCCTTTTTATCGTCACCTATTTCCCTCCGCTTGACGACAAATATATTCGAAAAATATTCCCGATAAAAAATGGATAGTGAAATAACGATTCTAACACACACAGAATGAAGTATATCATGATATAAATTTAACTTTGAATTTTATAATAACTCAACAAGAAACATCAGTCTGTCAGTCAGTCAGTCAAGAAACAAATATATTTAAAAATGAAACCTTTCAATCTTTCAATTTAAAATGAAGAGAAATATTAACACTTTACATATACACCCGATTCTCGTTCTGCACGGTTTCGAAATAACACGGGTTAAAAAAGTACTTAATGAAGAGCAAATACTAGAGATTTGTTAAGATAATGTAAATGAGTCCACGTGAGTTCATAGTAGTTAGTGATGATGAAGAAGTCGTACAACTGCAAGTTCAATCCTAAAAGACTAGCCATTAACTTAGGAATCATTTTGTTACAATTGATGACAATGTCGAACCAGGTGTTCAATTTCAACGTGACTTAAAAATGGTTATGGCACGTTATCAAGAATCACACAAGGAACTGACAAAAATAAAATCTCAGCGAATGATAACCGAATTCATATTCAAAACCGGTGACATAAAACAAACACAAGATGATAATATTGTTCAAAATACTCCTGAAGATGTCTCTCCATTAAATATTTCATGTGATAAGAGTTATTTTTGACCAGCGAAAAACTGTGTTAAATTTAATTTAAATCAAAATTTTTATTAAAAAACCGTTTTTGTATGGGCACTTTATCTTTTTTAAAACGGTTTTTTTGAACGATAGTCTTTTGAACGTATTCCCCGTACAAAAGGAGTATCGGGTGTATCAACCATTTTCAAAAACTCCTTTTGTAATCAAATATTTCCTAAATCTTATTTTATTTTATTACTAATTTCGGTAACTCTAAAATCATTACTTACCGCAAAGCATTTTCTCCAGATTTTGCTCCGTAAACTTGGCAATTTTATTTTTGACGTAAAAAAATATATTCGGTAGGAAATAAATACTTCTGTTCAAAATTTATCTGAAAGACGTTAAAAATGTAGGAATGCTTTTAAAAATACACATTTCTATTGCACAAAACATTTTTACTTATATTTAGTTATGTTATTCATGTATAACTTAAAAATGAAGCATATTTTATCATTTTTTTATTTCGAAAAGCAAACTATTTTTTTAATCAACAATCACAACATTTAGATTTTTTACATTCTATCATTTTCTCCTTCGTATCATTAGTATTTTTCAACGCCTTCTTGCCATTAACATCAAAGGAAAAAGCACTATCGTCTTAGAATTGGGTATAGAAAAGTGACATTTTTATAAATACGATTAAATTATATATTTTTTCTTCCCAAATACCAAATCACGAATCTATTTATAGTGTATTCAAAGTTTTAGATTATAATAAGAACAAACGAATAAATTTTACTGTTTTTCATTTCTGATATTCATAAATTTTAATTTCATATTTTTTTTTATTATCACCATATCTATTTAAATTCATCATTTTTTTATCGTCAAATTAAATAGACGTATCAATTGATTGAAGTTTCAAAGCATTATCAATTTATCCGCAATCGATTATCTACAAGCAGATAATGTTTAAAAAAATATTTGAACAAATCCGCAAATGCATAATCGTGTATTTATTTATTATTTGAAATTCAGCAGCATTCCTTCTTACGGCCTTCATACATTTGCTTAGTTATGAAAACATCTCTATTTTGTCAAAATATTAAATCTTATACGAAAAAAATTATATCAAATCAGTTTATATTATTTAAACACTTCTACACTTTACTATTCTTACAATTTTATCTAAAACAACAATTTCCGTATTTTTCAACCATCGTGAACTTATAAAATATCTTTCTATTCGATTATATTGAATTTTAAAATCGACTTTTAAAATTTCATCTTAAGTGAATGCTTCTTCATAAAAAAACCTGAGAGAATACTTGTAAATTAAATTCATGCTATCTTTGTTTTGACTTTCAGCAAAGATTTGTAGGAAATAAATTTATTTTTACTTAATCTTAGTTACGCTACTACTTCCCTGTACTAGTCGCTTTAGTAGAAACTTGGGTAATCAATACCACAAAGTATCTTAGATGGTGTTCCAAGCATAAATTATTTTTGTTAACTGAATAATTTGCCGTTGTTGTTGGGTGTCTGGCACAACACGCCATCAGGACACGAGAACAAGGCACAGCTTCAAAGCCCATACTTACTCGTCCCCGGCCTTCTGCGACCATTGCGGATCTCTTCTCTACGGCCTACTTCACCAGGGTCTCAAATGCCAAGGTAAACGGATCCCGACACACTCCTCAGGTCTGGGCCACCTATCGTAGACGCTCACGTTTTCGATATATTATAGGCCTCGAATTTAATACTTTTTTACAAAACTTTGAAGTAAAGATTACATATTATATATAATACTATATTCCAATTAGTACGTTTCACGCATAATACTCAAACTTTAATTTGGTGTTACATTTTTAAGAACAAGTCATACGTTCATTTCATTTACATTACTCTAATATAAATACACATTAACACTAAATCGTATTAATTTCATTTTTAAACTCATTTTAAAGTCAGAATAAAAAAATCGAGTTATGCATTGTGTGTACATTCATTTCTGCAATTCATGCCAGCAATTCCATCACTACAAACAATGAAAACACATAAGTATCAGGGGAAATCGAATAAAAGGGTATATTTCCAATAATAGGTTACTTTGCCACATGAATGGTCACAATCTCGAATGAACTCCGCAATACGGTTTGCTACAAGCAATCATTTAAGTGAAACACGTGTGTCTACGATAGAACCCTGTCTTGCCCAACCGCATCCACACAGACTGCGGAGGGATGTACGAGCTTTCATTGGCTTGTTCCGAGCCTTGTTTTTTAACCGCCAGTTAATCACAGTGATGCGCTTTCCGACTAACGAATAACCGCCATGTACATAGTCTTCAATTATCAATTGAATGGTGGTGTTTTAATCAATTTATTTACACAATATGGTTCACCCACACCCGACGTGATCTATGTCATATTGCTGAAAAGTATAATCGATATATTCATAAAAAATATATAAAATTTACGCTATATTTAACTATCACACTGACACCATTGCTTCGTAACTATCACAATAATCATATTATTATGTTCCATATAAAATAAAATTTTATTTAAATTATTAATCACATTGAAAACACTTCTCCTTAATTCGAACTATCATATTTTTGGTCTAATTTTCTGCTTCAATTTCAGAATAAATTTCTTAGATGTCTATATCCAAAAATAATGCTCTGTTTCATATTTAAAGCTAAACTCAAGCGGGCAATAATTATTATTGTTTGCCTCTTATTAGTAGCCGTGATGAAGAACGTTCCTTCAGCAATTTTAATTATGTAATCGATTGATTTATTTAATCATAATTTTTAAATAGTTGTGTAGTGGGAGTAAGGGTTTCAAAACCTAAGCATATCATTGTGGTTCGCTGAATGTTTAAAATAACAAATATAAATTTTACATTGAAATCCGTTTTCTCTTTTTCACATGTTTTGTAATCACTTCTCTTAACTCTATTTCCACCGTTAGCTTCCATTCTTGAAATACTTATGGAAATGCTCAATTTATGAATCGAGATTTCTTTCTATACAAAACGTGTCCTTTCTTAGTGTATTCGTCATTTAATTTATTAAAATCTTTTTCTGACCATTTTACACTCATTTATGTCGTGAAATATTGCGTCAATTGCTGTACACTTTTTCTTCTTCACATTTTAATTTGTTTATCTCTTTTGAGACTAAAAAATATCTTAATTTAATATCGGTATATTTGCTGTAAAAATAATGGGCCTTTTGAAGTAAGGTGAAAACAAAAAAACAGGTTATTTATTTTCTGCAAAATCATCTGGCGATTAATTACTCTCAATTTAACCGCTGAAGTAATTTCTATGAATATAATTACAATAATAAGAATATTTTCTTAAATTTTTCTGCTTAACTGCATCTTTATATTTCACTCGAAAAAATATACAATTTATTTATTATTTTGCATCTGCACATTGTCCACTACACTCGATGTACATTTATTTGACAATTCCTGCGAAATAAACCCAACTCAAAATCGAAAATAATATAAAAACATTTTTACAATATTCTATCCATAAAATATAATATGCACGATTGTACGTACATTTTCAACTCTTCACTATACCTATATTTCTTTCAATATTGCATCGAAATGTTTATTACTTGTATATTTGTATATTATTTTATATATATTATACACACGTTGCATTTATTATGAATAAAATTCCGAATGTTAAAAAAAATATTTTTAATGTGTTGATAACATATTATAAACAAAGTTTTGGATGAAATACCAATTATAACTTCAGTGAAGGAGACATTCTTTTATTCTTAACGCTACAATGAATTTGCTATTCCGGATAAAGACGTATTTTTTTTTCAAAATCTTAAGTAACTATCGTTGTTTAATATAAACAAAACTAAATAAAGTATTTCAAATTCTAGGACTTGATAGAAAATAAATACATCATTTACTTATAATCTTAAATTAACAAGTGTACCAAATAAATTCATGAATATTAATTATTTTTAAAAAAATACAGTATTAAACATTTTTATTACACAAACAAACGAATTGATTCAAAGATGGCATTTGTTTACTTAATCATTCATATTCGATATCATATCGACAATTTAAACATTGTCGTACTCTACACAGAATGTTTCAATATTTTAGTATGGAAAATTTGAATAATACTATGTTTTTGTATTTCGTTTTTTTTTATACAAACGAAATATTTATATGTGGAATCAACCCTTGATTTATATTTTTTATTCAAAATGAAAAATGTTGTAATCCAGGAATGCCAATGCTCAAACTCCTGTGAAATATAAATTATACCCCGGCTGAACTCAAAAATTCTATTTTTTCAGCTCATTGTGTGTAGATTGAAAAAATGTTTGTGGCGTTTTTTTCCTTTAGCAAATTTCGTGCAATAGAGTGTTTTTTTCTGATTATTTCGTTAGTTTAAAAGAGTTACCCCGGTATTTAATATTGAATTAATTTTGCTTTACGCTACTATTTAAAAAAATACTTTAAAACATTTATGCTCTGGTGCTTGTCGAATAAATACATTATTAATAAATCTGTTTTTATTTCAGGTTAACGAATAATTAATTAAATATTGTACGTTTAAATTAAAACCATTTTTTCAACCATTATCGTCATAAATAAGTCAAAAATATTATTTAAACTTCATTATTTTTTATCTATCGTCTTCATTACGTTTATTTTCATCCTCAAAAAAAAAACACTTCTTCTTCTCATAAAATTTTTCCGTTAAGTGTTTTTATTTTTCTCTAAAATGCTCTCAATTATTTATGTTTGCACAATTTTGTAGAGCGACAAATAATTATTATTTAAACAGGTTTTTCGTAATTTAAATGCTTTTCCCATTCGGCGTCTCCATGTAACCGACACGACGCTCATTCAAAAACATAATTTAAGCGAATCCTTCGGGCCGAGAGCTTTCTGGGAAACTCTTGTGTTCGAAGCTCTTTGTCTAGCCGTTGTACTTAAATAACGGTATGTACGATTGTTTAAGCATCCATATCATTTCCAGAGTCCAAGAAAACGTTAAAATTTCCTTCTACCGGAAATTTTTTATATCTATACCATTTGAGATAATATCTGAATACGTATTATCGTATAAAAAAATAATGTACCGCTGAATAATAAATAACCTTATTAAATGAACAAATATGTCTGTAAAATATGTTAAGATTAAA
The DNA here is from genome assembly GCA_022494535.1 of Himalopsyche phryganea. Lineage (NCBI taxonomy): Eukaryota > Metazoa > Arthropoda > Insecta > Trichoptera > Rhyacophilidae > Himalopsyche > Himalopsyche phryganea. The sequence goes on from JAGVSL010000030.1 coordinate 1,835,121, forward strand.
TTAAGATGTAACGAAACAGACATGTATGGTAAATATTCCGCAAATTTTAAAATAAGACGACCGATTCCGCTCTACTTGTGATTTACGTTTTCAGTCTTAAAACTCTCCCAACTTAATGACAAACATTTTTTAGTTTATATTACTTTGCGTTATGTATGTTTGCTTTTGCAAGACGCGAGTGTTTTACTGTATCAAACTGATAAATAATATGTAAATACTTTAAAAAAATCTAGTAAGAATAGTCATAATAATTAATGTCAATTCTTTTTAGTTAGAAATATACTTGTATTACAGGTTAATTTAGGGCAACAATTGATTTTAATGTATATCATCACAATTATGTTGTCATGGTTAGTACATGAACAATTCGAAATGAGTAACCTTCATAACGCCCATGTTTCATAAAAATGACTAGATAATTTCAGTATTTAGTTACAGATTATGTGATCCTTATTTAAGTCTGCGTACACCACTGGTGTAACCCTTGGGGTTATAAAAGGTCTGCAATACTAACTACCTGAGTAATTGATGGCATCATTTTTTGTTCCCTCGGTTGAAAATTATATACTTAAAATGAGGAGGTATTGTACAATAGAAAAAAAAGGAATTACGTTTACGCTATTATAAAGAGAGAAAAATACATCTCTCTCTCTCTCTCTCTCTCTTTCTCTCTCTCTCTCTAGTACCAAAACCCATTTATACTAACTGCTTTTGTCTAATATATATTATTTACGTGTGAACGGAAGATTTAAGTATTATTTTTTTCATGGGCGCTACTCAAAATAAAGTGAACCCTAATAAACAATCAAAGATATTTAAAATAATAAATCGAGGGTATACTAACAAAAGGCATTAAGTCATAAAAACAAGTTCTGAAATAATTATTTTTAAAGCTTAATTTTTTTTCAAAGTACTCTATCCGAGAATTTTAAATAAATCGGAAATTCAATCATAATTGTGACTTACAAATAAACAATTCATTATGTCGATTAATTATACTTTTTAGTATGAAATATTATGTATATTAAGATATCGAAAGAAATTATTCTTTAGTGGGATTTTTACTTGCGCAGTATTATATCGTTTTTAAGGGAATTTTGAGTATACCTTACTTCTTTAATATTCTTTCAATATGTTGCCTGACAAAAGCAATTGATTCTACATTGTATTATATCACATATTGAAACAATACCGTTACACAACCGGCAATTAATTTGCAGAGAGCTTTTTTATGGAGCAACTTCATTCCAGCAAAGCTTTTCCAGTGATTTCCCTTGCCACCGCCAGGTTCGCTAATTTTAAAAGTCTGACCTAACCAGGAACGTACTTACTTTCTTCGGAAAAGTATAAATAATAAATTTATGTAACGTAAATTGAATTATGATTTCGAATAAAGTAATATATTAATGGAAAAAAATACAAAAATTCATCAAAAATATATCTTATACATATATTCACGGTACATCTGTATTTAAATTAAAAATAATTTAAAATCGTTTCGTACGAAGGGAGGAAATTTCAGTCAAAATTTACTTTTCTTTATCACTGAATTATAATTGTAAAAAGATACTGCTTATAGTTTCATCTGTATCTAAAGATTACTGCGATTTTATATAGATGAGTGAGAAGTTAATTTCGGCAATCGGATATCGTTAGTCATAACATTGTTAACTCTTTTCAATTAAAAATAAACGCTTTGATTGAATGGTAGATAAGCAATACTGGTTTTTTTTCGTGTAATTTATTCCGAATCTATTCCAAAAAGTGAAGATTAATATATCTATACTAAATTCATCTAAAAACACTGATATTTAGAAAAAAATAATTTTATGCCGCTCATTAAATTTTAGCATAAACTACTAACCATCGGTTTGCTAATATTACCTTGGTTTAAAATTAAAAGCTTTTCATAATTAATAAGAAAAAAAATGTATCTAAAAGCGGTATTGAGCACATCATGACAATGACAGAAAAATTATCAATAAAGTTTTGGATGAAAGTGAAATCATCGTAGATACCAAGCAGCCCTCACTATTTGATCGATTGATATCAAACAATAAGGTTTGACAATAAATTTAAATAATATAATACACTTTAAATTTACTTAATACAGCTCTTGTACATTCCATTAGAGACGGTGAATATCGATCCATACATGCAATCTTGCATCACAGTAAATTGTTTCCTTACGTCATATTGCAAACCCATGTAATTCCATTAAAAAACAATTATTTTCCTCAGCATAAGAGGTTGTTTTCTTCACAAACATTTCTCTAGTATAAAATGTGGTTATTCCATACGTAAAACTTTTTCAATCTTTGTTTGTTTGTCCTCTATGCATTCCTTTACCATTCATCTGATTTCGATGAAACTTTGGTGAGTTATTGTGGGCACACCCGTGAAGGTTTCTGAATAAAAACATCTCTAAAGAAGAATCAAATACGTACAAACAGCGACATCCCGGAAAAACCTTCTGATTTATTCGTGTAAAAATAACATATATTGTTTGAAAAGTATAAATGAATTATTATATTGAAAAAATCGGGCTTTTTTCGGGATGAGGAAAATAAATCTGGGTTTCGGGACGAATTTGAGTAACAAGTGTGATATTTTGGCTCGAGCCGGGTTATTTTGTGAAATTTCGGCCCGTGCACACCTCTAATCCAAAATCACTTCAATAAACAGAATTAAAAAACAAACCCTTTCTTTCTCTAAGTGGCATTGCATCGCATCTCGGGTACTCACCAGTATATTATAAAACTGAAGAAAATAAATCTTTAATTTTCTTTTATTACTGACGAATTGTTTCAATAATCACGAAGAATACTAATTTATACTTAATAAATAGTAGTTGTATGATGGTTCAAGTGAAATTCTGTTTTCTTTTTACTGTGCTCTTTATGATTGCTAATGCCATTTAATATAGGATTTTCTTTGAAACACGATCGTATATTATAAATTTCATATTTTATAATTCAATTACGAGGGCAAATTTATGATTTTTGATATTTTTAAAAAGTCTATTATGAAAAATTATTGAAAATATATTTCACAATTGCTTCCGAAGACTTAAAGTATGCTTAATAAAAAAAAGTGAAGTGACTTGAAAATTTGTTCGTAAGAATTCTTAGTGAATATTATTTGTATTTCTTTCTTCTACGTTTTTTGAAAAAGGTTAATAAATGGCTTTTTATACGTGATATTTGCATACAGAATTAAAATATACTGCTTAAAATGTTCACTAGTAAGCGAAACCGGTAATGAAGTTGAAATGGAATGCGGAATACCTACTGTACATAGTCGTTTTCGTCATATTATATATAATGTTGTTTCACCAAAGACAAACAGTAAATAAAATTTTATTTAATGACAGCATTATTTTACAATAAGTTAAAAGTTAAAAAATACACAAACCTTCAGAACTTTGCAGAATCAATTGTAAAGTTATTATTATAAAGTACAATAGATGCTATTCAATAGAATTGTAATCTTTGAATACTGGTAAAATAAATAGTAATTATTGATGTTAATATTTTATATTAAAAAATATATGTCAATATCCAGAAAATAACGTCCACCTGTTATGAAGAATTTTTTAAGAAAACGAATTTCAAAATGAAGTTGTATAGAAGTAGAAAAGCGTTTGATGAAGTTCTCTCTTCATTGGGAAATTAAATTAATAGCATAGAACCTTTTTCGAAAGCTCTTTCGAGTTTCTTGGTAAAGCACTTTTATTGCCAATTAATATCTTTTTCAGCTTTTAGCTGGATATTTCACTTTCTTCGATTTGAAAAAATTCTACGTAAAGGTAGAAATTATAACGGATTTAATTTTCAACGACTTACGATTGATTTTAAACTATGCAGATTAATTATTACAAAACTTTTATATTGAATATAATTATATTACGCTAACAATTTTGTTGTACGACATAAAAATATTCATTAAGTTTGATCTACTATTTTGTAGATGCAAACCAAACTAGTTTTTCGTATATCTATGCAGTATTAATTTTGCGGCTATGATCACATCGTTAGGATCAAAACTTTATCTTAAATTATGCGCTTTGAGTTTGAGGTTAAATAGTGACGCAATTGATTATAATTATCTATTAGTTAATTCGAAACCTCTTAAAAACTATCTTATATATCAAGAAATGAACACAGCAACTTCTTCAATTATATAATAAAGTATATTGCATATTTTTTAATATCATTACTTGGACTTACTGAAATTTTATCATTCTTAAACCATTAACCGTCATTGATTATTTTTTTTTTCATCCAATATAACAATATTAAATTTGAAAAGTATTTACCATACACATGATCTATTGTTTACTCAATGAATATTATATATTATATTACAATTTAAAAACTCTGCGTTCCAATAAAAATCCACGAGAGTATAATGTAATGGGGGGGGTGGAAATATATATAGGTGTTACAGAAAATCGTAATTGAAGAAATATAGTAAAAAAATGTACGTTTTAATTGGAAAATATTCTGGGGCTTAACAATGTAATATTTAGTATATTTTTTTAATCTTTTTACGAATTCAATTTCTTAATACCACCCCACCAATTTGTTTTAAACAACTTATTATTCAAACAAAATTGAACTTCAAAGTGTAAATGTTTAAATATTTAATATAGTTTCATTGTAAACTGTTAAAGTATAATAGTACACAGCTTCTCAATAGTGTAAATAACATTGTACGTTCTTTCTTTAGTTGTAGCAGTATTTGTTAAAGAAAGCAATTTGAGAATCAGTGACCATGGTCGGCATATGGCAACTTTCCGCTCGCTTTATATAACGCCTCGTAAAACATCAAACTATATAATGTTAGTCTCCAAATAAAACATGAACATTAAAAAATTGATTATACGTAATTTCTCTCATTTACGTGTCTATTTATATACTAAATACGTTTTGTTGTGTTTTTAATCTGCTTCTAAACAGAGACATTTTTTGACATTTTTAAATCTCCCATGTATAAAACTTAACTTATATTTTATGCTGTAAATTTAGTTATTTTAATATGCTTTTTTGTTTTTTTAAGATCCTTTAATTCTGTCATTAAATATTTTGTTTTGCGTCCTTTTGTATGACACTTTTGTTTTACAGAACTCTATACATCACAAAAAAACATTTTGAACATTATTATATTATATACACCCAAAATATGTAATGGTATTTATTATATTTTATTATTTTTACTTTATGTATAATAAAACGACGAATTAGTATATTCTTCATATATAAACATCACTCCAATAATATGATAATGAAAATCGAACACACTCGTGCATTCCCATTTCATTTTTTAAATTATTTTATTTGATTGTATTTTTTAAACGAATATCAAGATATTATCATTAAACTTGTGAGTACACTATTTTACAAGGATTCCAAAACAAATGCAATGAAATAATCTTTTAAATGTACAAAAAATTGCTTCGGAATCATTGGAGATTTTTATCGTTTATCGTTATTCGAAGGGTAGCAAAATAATCATGCGAGTGGCTGTCGCAATGAGCTTAGAAGGCTAATTTGCATAAGCGTTATGGTGGTGGTTCTGCAGATTAACAGGAGGCTAAGGGCGGCGGGTGTGTCGCTTCCGGCGTTCACCCGCCGAGCTTTCCCCGCATCCGGTCTAGAGCTTTGTTGATTGTGTTTCCTTCCGCTGTTTCTTTTCGGCGCCCGCAATGAAGGCGATGACGGCGCCTCACAAATGGGAGACCTGGACTTACCTCACGCCGACCTTCTGCGACCACTGCGGCTCAATGCTGCACGGCATCGCGCACCAGGGACTCAAGTGCACAGGTACAATGACCTCGGGCCGAGCGCTCCGGCTTCGCCTACTCTGCGAAAGCACTGAGGTGACGGATAGGCCAAAAGGGTAATAAGGCCGCGGTGTGTTCTCGCGTGGAGCTATTGACTGGAGGATGCTATGGCGATGCACGCAAAGACAAAAAACGGTTGTTTATTTTACTACAACAAAGAAGTTTTACAAATTGATTTAATTACCTACAGTATTAAAGAGTCATATAAACTATCATTAAGTCAATTTATTTAAAACTTTTTTCCAAAGTTCCATAAAATTATCAAATCATATGAACATATTTCACGTGGTAAAAAATGATAAATGAAGTAATAAAATCACAAACCTTTTCGATGATACCAGTTACAATTTTTAAAACTGATGTAATCATGTACCATAAAAATATCTCTGCTCATTAAATACATAAATTTTCAACTAATAGATTTCACTATTTAATATGCAATGCAATAAATGCAATATTAATTTAATGTAATTTTAATTTTATTTATCAGCTATTATTGACGATTGAATATGTACGTGCTAATAACTAATGCAACAGAACTGAAATCGCAAAAATTTACACAAAATAAAACATAAGCAACGTTGACTGCCAAATATTGTAACGTAATTATTAAGAAATTAATATTTTCTGTCAAGTTATACATGCGACAGTTGATCTTGGGCGTCTGTCATGGCGTCCCTCCTATCGATATCTGCCACGAGGAAATGCAGCCTGAATTTCAGCTGATGGTGCTAGTTGCGAAATGTCTTGGGCACCGGAATATATACTCGACATGTTCAATAAAAAAAATGTGTACATCATCGAATATTCTATGTAAAATACGTTATTCTATAGTCTTAGTCTTTTTGAGGACAAAAACACATCCGCTTCTTCGTTTAGGGTTAAATTAATGCATCTTTGTAGACGCATAGTTTTTATAACGTTAAAAGATTAAATCAACAATCCCACAGTGTTGAGACAGCTGTTCCTATTATTTAATTAGCTGGTACGCGTAATGTCTTCCAAGTTGTGGCAAAAGTATTGTGTCGGAAACGTCGTGTTATTTATATTATACTATAATTTTTCAAACTCTATCGTATCCAAACCATATTCATCTTATAACTAGATTCATATCCATATTGTTCGTATTAATGATATATGAATAATAAATTTTTAATCATTGAGCATAAAACTATTCAATGACAATTTACTCAAAACTAGTATAACTGACTCTTTTGCCACAGCGATAACGGTATTTCTAACTAATATTCAATAGTCATATTGTGAAATAAGAGCTTTTATAGATTTACTTTTATAGTAAAAGTGAAGATTTAGTTACTTTTATTTTGGTTAATTAAGTTTTATTTATGTCAACGAAATGATAAGAAATACAATTAAAATTTTCTCAAAAACAATACAAATTCTGTCGTGATAAAGCGTGCTCATAAAAAGTTAAACATTATTTCAATTCATATTTAATATATTCAAGTTTTTAACTGTGGATTTAGAATATGTAGTAGTATAAATAAAAATCCGCTGCAAAATGGTACGACATTATTCATAATCCATATATTGAATGCAGAAGCGAGTGTTTGTTTATGGTCCTGCAAAGGGGAGACTTAACGTTATTCTGTTAGTTGCTACCAAGTGTTGACAGTCAAAGGAAAATCATCGTATCTCGTTCTTAGAACAACTTTTCAAGCAAAACTTTTCCCCTTCACAGTCACTCAGAATCTAGATCTGAATCCGTCGCACGTTATAATGAACACGACATAGTTTTCAAAATTCCTCTCTAGCATAACATATTGTATACATCACATGCAGATCAATAAAGATATTTAACGCTCCGTTAAGTGAAAGGGTGACATTTCGTGCTTTTTTGGCGTAACGCAACATGCCAATAAATTTGATGTTAACGCCTAACCGTGATAATTCGATAACTTATATATTAAAAAAAATCTTTGAAAACTAAATTTTGAATAGCATTAAATAAACGAATTTCAATTTCTAGAAACACGGGATATTTTCAATGTATGCCGAAAATATATTAGCTTATTATTTCAGGCACTTTAATTCTCATTGATTCGAAAATGACATGAAATAGTTTCCGTTAAAAATAAAGGAAAATATGCTTTACAACGTGTTACTCTTTTTCTCCATAAAAAAATACTAAATTCCGCTACAAAAAATACAATTCTATATGAAATTAAATTATGAATAGGAAAATGGCAAATTATCGTACACGTGAATCAGGTAAACCGACTTTTCCACTTATCCAATATGGAAAAGTCACCATGATATGTCAAATAAAACTTCTTAGAACAATTCATAGAACAAAATAAATGAAAAAAACGTGACGAAATACTTCGTATTTCGCAAAATTTATCGATATTCTTGATTCCAATGTTTGACTTTTGGACAATTTTCGATCAGCGATTAAATTCCTCTGAGAATTACATTATTTTTAGCAGCATTAACTTTTTTGTTGAGGGAGAAAAAGAGTTGTAAGTTTTAAAGTATATTTACCAAAGTAAGCAATATCCATTGACTCTTTTTAAATGGAATCGGTTTCAAACGTCCAAGTACCAACATAACAGAATTCTATGGAAATTCTAATATCGTTCTGCTATGCTAATAAATAATTTTACTCCTTAAAATCACTGAAAACATCCGAAATAATTTTAACTTTTTAAATGAATCGTTTCAATAGCAAAAAACTTGCCAAAAATAGCACAAATATCTCTCTCTCTCTCTCTCTTTAATAAATACCCACACAAAAGGCATAAAATATTTCGCACTCATTTTACAATATACTGTTCACATACCTGTGGCACTTAATCGAATATAATCAACATTTTCATCATACTAACCGTAGCGAATGTATAACCTTTAATAAATTTCTGCGCTTGGTGAATATAAAATAAAACAAAACTCTCTTAGACCCCTGTTGTAAATTATTTTTTAGTCTTCCTAGATATAAACGCTAGTTTTAATTTGTATACACTAAAAAATCAGTTGGAATTACGTATTTACTTAATCCATGTATTTTGTCCTTTGTTATCACTTTAAAAAACTTTTATTATCAATATATATTTGTCAAAAACTGTAGCCATTTCAATCTAATAAATGAAAAATTATTTTTCAGAATCAAATGACATTTCAATGAATGTCAAATTTCAAACAAACTATTCCAAATTTAAAATTATACATCTTTCAGCGTTCACAGATGGTGTATATAATTTATTGAAATTGTTCGATTTTTTTTTATACTGGCGTAAAACAATAAACACATACTTTACTGCGTCTCTCAATTACCTCATAAAATTTATTAGTATGATAAATCGATAGACAATAGAAAAGAAGGTTTATAACTTTTTAGATAAGACTTTTTAAAAGTATGGTTTAACGTTATTCTAAACGTGTCAAATATTCGATGAAATTACATTTATTTATGACATTGGCAATTCCATTTTTGTTTTCAAAAATACGTATATTTAATTTCTTTCTGATTATATACTTATTTATATTATTTTCTCTGAACCCCTCTTTCTCTATCTTCTTTATTTTGAAGTTTTATTTTAAAAAATAAACACTTAAACTAAATAAATTTACTAAAAGAGAACTCAATAACCCTTGACAAGTAATCTGAATATTTTTTAATTAAATATTTTAATGCACCAGCACCCAGCCTTCTTTTCAGTGTGTCGAGTAGCTTTATTTTCCTTTGAAACTAAATCCAGTTTCATTTCAGTTTTCAAAGTCATTCTGTAAAGTTTCTTTATGAAGTATTGCTATGACGTTTCGCCATAATGAGCTTTAATTGCTATTCAATTGTCGATAAAAATATTTTGAAACTTCCGGAATAACTTTGAAGATTGTTTTGTTAATTTATATGTGCATGCCTTTTTGTGCTGTAATGGATATGTGACATTTTATATTATGTTTTATTTATATAATAGTCTGTTTTTAATTTTTTCAGGTGAACTCATCAAAAAAAAGATAATAAAACATTTAACTAAAAAATGTTTTTGAATCTCTGGTATTCCGCTGACAATGCTTTCTTTGTTCCATTTGATATAACTATTATTGCCTTATGTAAAATTTATATGCAGAAGTATATATTATTTTAATCAATTATGTAAATTCATCTCATAAACCTGGAAGCGACGCAGAGCTGTACTGAACTTTTTAGGTCGCACGATATTCTATGAAATTTTGTTTAGTATTTTTAATAATATCATAATGATTATTTTACGTAATAAATAGTACATATGACCGCTTTTTAGAACTCGGAACTCCAGGAAAAGCTTCAGAAAATAAATAAAATATAGCTCTTATATATACAAACATTGTAAAGAATAATATATAATAACACTTGTTGTATGTACGTTGTGAATTATTCAAACAATTTATGATACTTTTAAAATCGTATCGTTTTTATATATATGTATAAAAACACTTAATTACTAGGTTATTTGTGTAGTTTTTATCGTTGCTGTTTCATCAAATTTAATGATATAATAACTCAGCGTCCTACGGAGAGCGAGCATGTTTTGACTCAAAGAATCTCTTCTGTGTTGACTTTTAAGTCATTTAACTTGACTAGATAGGTTTTTTCTTCTTTTCAATATGGTGCATATTTCCATCAACCTAGTATTATATATTTACGCATTAATTATACAGTTCACTAGAAAAGCTGTAAGCCATGAAAGCAGCCCGTTTAATGCTTAGTACACGTCGAACTTAAGAATCACGAATTCGAATCCATAAAATTTCAACTAATGTATAAATTATCATTAAAATATGTTTATTGAAATAATCGTTTGAAATTTGATAAAATAAAATCTTACGTTGTCTTTTTTATTCGATTTTCAAAAATTCTTTTTCAAAGACAGAATTTAAATTTTCGTTTCAATATAAAATTATAGTGGCCCATTAAGCATCACCCTATTCTAAATTGAAATGTTTCTCGAAACAATATACTTTCTCTGAGTATCTTGACGTCACATTGGCTAGTGAAAATTTTGCTAATTTAAACCTAAAAACTGTTTCAAACAAAAAATAATCGCAGCCATTCTTCGACATTCAGCCATTTTAACAACTTCTGTAAGTTTGAACGAGGCACGTCTTGTTTTTATTAATTCCCCTTATTTCTTTTAATAATCGTTTTAAAATATAATCTACGTAATTTTCTTTCATAAACTTTTTGGAAATCTTCATCCAACAGTACGGTTTGTTTTTAAATAAAAAAACTTTCCGAACGGACAATGTTTAAAATTAATAAAGGTAAGCTCAAGACCTAAATAGTCTCATAAAAAGTCCTTAAGATTTTCAACGATGTGTTATATCAGTTTCACACACGCAATCTTATTTTAATAAATTTGAGCCACCATATTATATTTTTTTCTTGACTATTAAGAATGCGATCATTTTTTTTTTCATGCCAATGAATAATGAAACTGAATATACTTTTGACCCTTTGAATGTCATTTTACTCTTTGATCAGTAATAATTAGTGCTGTTCCTCTGTCATTCCTTCCCAGAATTTTTTAAAACAAAGTAACAAGTATTTCCCAGTAGCTAAAGAAACTTTGAAACTTGAGTAGCTATGTTGTTCTTTTTTTAAATTTATATATGCCGTGTATTTCCGTTTCATTCTGGATAATTATATTCCATTTTAAATTTTGAGATGTAATTTAATTACAATCAGCGTTCTATATTTAAAATTTTCAGATAATTGAACTAGCCAATGTTGCTGTGTCATTCAATTACCAGTAATTTATCTTTAATAGGATATTCAAATTTAGAATTGTTTTTAAAAACTTGATGCTTCTATTTTATATTCGTCCCTGAGGCTATTTTCACTAGGTAAAAATAGATTCGATCTTCGCTGCTTTGATGATATAGAATTTTTTTTTTTTTTTTTTTTTTTCATGTCCGCTCCCACTGTGGAGCATATGGTCTCCTAATGGAGGTATCTTGACAGATTTTTTTCTACGAGAACTGCTTGTCACTCAGTTGCTCAACCTCTCTTTTCTTTTTCGAAGAGAGTAGGGATAGAAGGATAGGGCTATGAAAGGACTAGTGGTTAGCTAATGGCTCTCGTTACGCCCGTGAGGATGGGATTGGTGGGAGGGAGGACTCAGACTACGAACAGAAATCCATAAATCGATTGAAAGATCAATCTATGAAAAACCGTCCGCACCGGGAATTGAACCCGAGACATCCGTAATCGTAGCCAGCGACGAAACCAACTGCGCCACGGACGCCGACATAGAATAGAATAGTAAAAATTGAAATTCAATAATTATTTAGCGTAAAGTTTAAAAAAAACATTTTAGATCATTTTATCCAATGAATAAAACCATTTCATTTCACCAAGTCTACTTATAAACAGTTTTTAAGCTGTTTTATAATAAACATCAAACTGAATTTGATTATAACTAGTTTTATTTATTTAATAGAATACATTACGTTAAAATTTAATTCGTTCCTATCCATTTTTATAAATTTATAGACGCAATTTTCAAGTTAACCCGGTATTATAAATATAATATCATTTTAACTTCGAATAGTTACCCGAGTTAAACTCAAGCAATAATTAACGAAAACTAAATAAACACATTTTACTGATTTCATGTCAATGCAAAATAAATATTTAACAGTATAATATTTATACAGTTAAATATTCTTATACACTCACGTTGTTCCAAAACAATGAAACTTCGACAAAAATTTATTTTATTCTGCGCGATTGTAAAAATTATTTATATAATGTTTATTTATAAATGAATAAAACATTTTATGAAAGCTTGTCAAGGGAATACAGTGGATCTTTTAACATTATTTTTATTTAAATTTTGTTATACTAATTCAATATGCATGCATATTTTGTTTCTAGAAAGTTTTATGAAAAATATTCACCTTTTAATTTATTGCTACTTTTTGCATTAATATTTACAATCACCGAGGACTATTTTTAATGATTATTTTGTATTTTCCATGCGCTACGTCTGCCTACAACATCGTACTGCAACTCAACGGATTTCGACGGAAATTGCAATACCGGATCCATAAATATTTTCCCGCACAATTCCTGAAATTCCCCCGTTTTTTGATTTACAACACATTCCTCTGTTGCCAATTTTAAATTCGTTCATTTTATAAAAAAATAATTCCCATTATTTTTCAACGAATTTTTTTACACTGTTTTGAAATAATCTTCAAATCTTCATATTATTTTTTTATTCAATAAATCGTTTTATTCATTTTTTTATTCATTAAATTCTACGCATATTTTTCATAAAATTTTACAAATTGGATCGAACATCTTTTGTCTCTAAAATCATTTTTTCTTCTAATACACATATTGTTTAAATAAAATTATTCCATCACCTCACTTCGATGGCGATTCTCCACAAATTCTTGACAACAATTCCCCTGTCCTCTGCTTCTCCGTATTGACGATTGGTGGATGACCAGCATGCGACATGAACGTCCACAAGAGATGCGAGGAGTCAGTGCTAAATCTGTGTGGATGCGATCACACAGAACGTCGTGGAAGGATCCAACTCACCATCACCTGCATCGGAAACAAGCTCACTGTCGAAGGTTGGACCACAATTTTTTTGGAAACTTCTTCATATTGTGTGTATTTTGTTTAACTTTAATCAGTTACATATTACGATGAACGATCATCCAGTTCATTAGTCAGACAATAAAAAAATGAAATTTCAGTTAAGTATGCAGTCCCTCCTCCACCCTACACGATTACGCTCGAATTCCACGATTGAGCACGTCATCCAGTGGTTTTTCGATCAATTTACTTGGGCGTTTATGATGTATTTTTTTATTTCCCCTCTCTCATCCCGTTTCCAATCTTGGAAACGTGAAAAAAGTAGAGAGATTGGGTTGCTCCTACTCTTTTCTTAACCTCATCGTATAGGGTCATTTCGCCAGTGGTCGGCCAGTTAAGCGACAGGTGTACTTTCAAAAGGGATTTTAAGTCAATGAATGATAAATACATATTTTTTTCACTGTTATTCCAATAAACAGGGATTAAGTAATGTATCCAACTAAAAATAAAAGAGTTAATATTGTAGCAAGCATAAATAATAGAATTTTACGAAAAAATGTCAATTCTTCCAGTGGTCGGCCCCCAAAATCCAATGGTCGGCCTTTCGTTGCCCAGTGTTCGGCCATCACTATGAAACGTCATAAATATCGCGAACCGATTTACTGAGAGTAGACAGAACAATAACAAACATAACGATGAAAAGCATGACAATATAAAGTATATTTTGTTCGCGATCCCCATACAACATTAATTTGTCGAAACATGCGAAGTAAAAATGTGCTTTTTTTAATTGCGTATTGCATCATATAGGTCAGTATAGTGCAGATATACATTGGCAAGTGGCAAGACTACATACACGAATTTAAAAAAATCTGATTTTTCAATTTAAACACTATTATTTAAATTTGGATTATTGAGATTTTGTACACTTCCATGTATTTTGTCACTAACGACCCGGGTTTCGCCTTTCGGCATCTTCAGGCATTCGAGCACACGAATGGACTCGAACTGAGAGACAGTAAACAGTGTCTAACGCTTATATAGAAGATACAAATGCGACAAATATCATTTACGAGGCAATACATATACGTCTGAGAGCCACACCGATACCTGAGTTAAAATTTCGGAAATCGCCCTAATCCTTATTTTGTAAACACCATATTACCAGAGTGGCGAATTGCCGAAGGCACAAAATCTCAATAATCCAAATTTAATATTGAAATTCCATCAAGCACCCTCAGTCGATGTCTTAAACTATTATTTAAGTTTTAAGCTCAAAAGGCCGACCACTGGTGACGGCTGACTTTAGGAACACTCGCCCTACTCTTGCACTCTCTGAAAAGAGAAGTTGAGCGACCTACTCACAACCGTTCCTTGTTCAACTTTCTTTTGTCTAACCTAAAATTGTGAGCGTTAGTGTGGAACAAGTTATTTATTACTTACAAACAATTGTAAAATAAACCTATTGAAATATTACCAAATATTTGGTAAGGCGTACGCTTTTCTCATTCATTTTTGCGTTATGACTTTTTATCTTGTGTCTCTAATCACTTCGTTGGGATCTGACGTTTCTTTAAGATATGCTCAACTGCTTTAATGTTTGTCGATGGATTTATAAGAGGTGTTAATATCTAGTTTACTATAATGTTGATTCTCAATTTTATAGTTTTAATTTACATAATTTGACTTTATTTTTTTATTTTTTTAAATAAATAACACAAAAGTAGCGAAATGGAATACGGTTCTATAGATCAAACTAAGTGAAGCTCAATTTATGCATCGTCAAACTTGACAAGACCCCATTGCGTAAAAATAAACTATCCACCCTTCATGAGTGATAATAGCTCAATAACTATATTATATTCCTCCGTCGTAAAGCTATTATTTAACTGCCTTCACTCAAACTGGTGATGTTTCGTCAGTTTTAAATAGAAAGGCAGATAAAACACCCAATTCATTTGAGATTATTTAGCTTGCCAAAATGTTCGCGTAATTCACTAAGCGGCCACTAAACTTTCTTGCCCGAGTGGCCGTAATCAAATTTGGACGGTTGTACTCCACATCTGGCAGACCTATGACGTCTACCCCAATCATTTCGCGGCGGGATCCGACCGACCGCCTGGGAGGCTTATGGGTCAATCAGAAGCTCTCTCTTCTCGTCTAGGTTGAAATTATAAAAATAACAAAACGGATGAGACACAAATAAAAATCATCGCTTATTTGGATTTGACGTGATCGTATTTGTATGTTTAATAACTATAATAAATATAAATACATATTGGTGGCTCATAAACAATACAAATATTTGGACAGCAAAACGAGAAAAATTATTAGGATATACAATATGAGATATGAGTAATAGTTTCGATCCATCGTCCATCTCTTACTGTCATATTATTGGGTACTGTATTGAGGAAATCATTACATTGTTTTTCAACCATGTCCTTTCCCAATATGAAGCATATTGACTCCTAATCGAGTCCGGTTGTTAGTCAGTCGCTCAAGCAACCATTTTTTGAGTCATTAAGGATAGAAAAATGGTGATAGAAGAGGATTAGTAGTTATTTAATAGCTCTGTCAACGTCCGTGGCACAGTTAGTAGCGTCGTTGGCTTACGGTTACGGATGTCTCGGGTTTAATTCCCGGTGCGAACGGTTTTCATAAATTGATCATTCAATCGATTTATGGATTTCTGTTCGTAGTCTGAGTGTTTGTGATGTCTAAAAAACTCCCTCTCACCCATCCGATCCTCACGCGACATAGTGAAAGTGCTTAGCTAACCACTAGTCCTGTTCTAGCCATATCTTTCTATTCCTACTCTCTTCAAAAAAAAAGAGAGAGAAGTTGATCGACTGAGTAACAAACTGTTCTCATAGAAAAATCCTGTTGAGATACCTCTATTAGGAGACCATATGCTCCACTTGAGAGCGGACATGGAAAAATGAATAATAAATAGTCTGTTTTTAAGATTCGGTGGGTGTGAGTTAATGAAGACATCACAGACATTCATGCCTTTAAACACAACTCCATAATCGATTGAAAAAACAATAGAAGAATGTATCCTAACTGGGATTATTTAGGCCCATAGTCACAGCAACCGACGATAACGACGCTGACCACTAGGTTGCAGCTCCATTATAATATTATTTTTTTAATGAACACTTTTACAAGCAGTGCAGTTATCACAAAAATATCCATCCCTTAAATTACCACATAAATCTCTTACATTCTAAAAATATATTCTTCAAAGCTTTTTTGAAGTATGAAAATTACTTGCACGAACTTTTTCTCCTGGGGTTAACATCCTATTTAAGTAATTCGTGCGTCGTAAGCTTTCTTTTTTAGCCATTGTTGTCATTGTGCCTATCAAACTGTCGGCCATCTGTTTTGAGAGGCTCTTTGTCCATACTAAACCCTTTTATTAGCGTTAGATATTTCTGTTATGTTTTTAACGCAACTTTCTTTGTGGTTGGGTTTTTCAGTGTAGAGGATTTCTACTATTTTTGGAACAATTCAAGCAAGAAAACCATTTAAAACTATTTTAGTGAAGAATGAACACCCCGAGACAAAAACACGTTAACTGTAATACTGATCAAAATAATGCCTCATTATTTATACTTAAACTAAATTCCCTCTGAACATATGCAATAATTATGTCATACCACTCATACCGAATGTGATAACCATCATTTTTTGTTTTTCGCTCTAGGCAAGATTGAGTTAACTTTGTATTCACGACATTAAAACCGGGAGGGAGCCCTTTTAAATTCACCGCTGCAGCCGATCGCCTGATGTGCCTATGCGCAACGCTGACACTGCATATTGTAGCATTCATTCCAACAGATTGTTTTACAAAAACTAATTGTAAATCACTCAACCTCATCTTTGCAAAAAAATAGAAGGATGTGCCAGAAAATGACTAGTTTATAAAATATGATATGAGGTGTGTGTGAGGTTTGAAAACTAAATCAAAGAAAATGAAGAAGCTGAAAAATATTTAATCTTTGCAAGCAAGATGGCTGCGGCCAGCCTTCACATACATAAGCGCGTAGCCGCATAAGTATGTGTAATACATAGGGCTGACGACTAATGCTGCGTATCGGCAGTTCAAAGCTGAAATTCGAAAGACTAAATATCGAGAGCTCTTTTCAAATATATATTTCGTTGTGTTCTACTTGGCATTTTCATGATTTGTTGTCTAATTTCTCTACCGAAAAGTTTGAACTATTTTTAAAAGCATATATCCTTTAAATCTATTTTCGAAAGCATATAAAAGTGTTTCCTTTTAAAGCTTTTAACGTGTGAACATGTTAATAGTGTTCTTACGAAAATTTCAGTTCGACAGGGTCGAAACCTGATCCCAATGGACCCCAACGGCCTGTCTGATCCTTATGTGAAGCTAAAACTGATCCCTGATTCAGACAATGTGAAGAAGAAAACGAAAACCATTCGCAGCTCGCTAAATCCAGTCTGGAACGAGAAGCTTGCATTGTAAGTTATTTTTATAAATAAATTGGTTACCGATTTTTCACAATTGCCTTTACTTTTTATATGATTTAGGGGCACACAATACTACTCTTTTTCACTTCAGAGTTTTCTTAATAAAAAGTTTTTATAGGAGAAATAATTGCTGCATCGATATCAATTATATAATCATTTTGAAAGCGCTAATTGTTAATTCTTGGTGGGAAGGCATAATATTTTTAAAACACATTTTTTTGTATTGCTTTCACATTTTTATAATGATCAGGACCGGTTGATAATGATCGTGAAACCGTTCCTGAACATATGTATAACTATACTAATTACGTGTTTTTTAATTTTTGTTTTAATTCGATAAATTTATTTTCTTCACTGTTTTTATGCTCCCATGAAAAATTTAGATTTTGCAGATATACAATTTCGCAAAGAAAACAACGATAATAGTTATTTGTATTATTAATTAATGATTAAATCTTATATGCGGATTATTTCTTTCCTTGTTTAAGACCAGTAGCAAAAAGAACAGAATGTAGAATATTAATTATTCAGAAAATTAAAGTACATAAAACTGTTAGTTACTGTTTTAGGAATTAATGATGATGATGACGGATGAATAGGTGCGTTCCGATCGAAGGTTGGCTTCAGACTGATAAATCTTTCTCTATATTTTGTCACACTGTAACGCGTCTACCGATAATCGTGTATGACGATTCTCACAGTCACAGAAGGTCTCCGATTACAATCACACACAATCATATTCCATTCTCACGTTTGGCGACTGCCATTGTGTGAAAATGATAACTCGCCGTTTCCGCTTTCCAGACACGTGAACTATCACATTTCACGATACGGCGCGTTGTGTATTTCCACGTGTTATTGCGCTTTACAAAGCAAACTACAAATTTCCGTTTCTTTGCAACCAATGAAATGTTACTATCAATAAGGTAAATAATTTAGCAGCACCTCGTGACCTCAAACATTTGCTTAAGTCTTATAATTTGTGGACGCCCATCTTTTTTTATTTATGTCTCAGATTTTAACTGATCCAAAATTAAGAAATAATACAGTTCTAGATAAAATCAGAAGCCCAAAACACATGGGAGGGCACTCTAAAAATATTTTTAATCTCATGAATTTTGAAATCATCATTCCAGTGAGCTGAAGCCTGAAGACAAGGATAGGCGCCTTCTCATCGAGGTATGGGACTGGGATCGTACTTCCCGCAATGACTTCATGGGATCTCTTTCGTTTGGGATATCTGAAATCATCAAGGTAAGAAACTTGTTTTATCACTACATGCTCACCTGGTTCTATTCCTCTCTCCTTACCCTCTTCGAAGAGAAGTTATGAAACGACTGACTTACAATGAGTTGTTGTGAACAAATCTTCTATTGAGATACTTCTTCAGAAGAGCATACTTATTCTCCACTTTGAGAGCAGACATAATTTTAAAAATAGTTCCTTAATATCATTGCTACAATAATTTTTAATGATTATAATTTGACATAAAGTTTCTGTATCTGGAATTTCATCTTAAAGTGTTTTCGTGAACAATTAAGCATAAGATTTATGAAAACAGTAAAGATTATTAATAAGCACATCATGTTATGATACATATCTTTATTCCATTTATCACAGGCCCAAGCAGACGGCTGGTTCAAACTCCTGACCCAAGAAGAAGGCGACTTCTACAATGTACCGGTTCCTGACGAAGGAACCGACCTGGCACAGCTAAAGACTCAAATGAGAAAGACTTCCATCAGCAAGAGATCTAATCTCGGAGCTGACAAGGATGTACCACATAATATGGCCAATAAGGATATCATCAGGGCTTCCGATTTCAACTTCCTCATGGTACTCGGCAAAGGATCTTTTGGAAAGGTACGTAATTCACAATATCTTATGTACCAAAATTAAGCAAATGTATCAATAAAATACGCCGATTTATAATCACTTTTAAAAGATTTGTCTCCCGAATGTGACATTGTATGTCTTTTGAAGTGTGACAAAAATGCTGATATTCATCACCCACATTGGTCTCATTTAAACTGGAATGTGACAGATTGTGCTGTTTTAAGTGCGAAGGAAATTCTGTTTTTAATTTGCACTTATCACATTTGAAGACATTTTCTTTTGAATTTAACATTTTATGGTTTTTCAAGGGACTAATGAAAGATTGCATTCGTCACATTAATAGAGTTTACGCCTGTATGTGATAGTTGGTGCTTTTTTAAGTGTGAAACGAATGCGGAGTTAAAATCATAACGATTGCATTCAAACTGTTTTTGACTTGAATTGAATAATAAAATAATGCAATATAAATCTATAAAATATTTTCAGGTTATGTTGGCTGAGCGGAAAGGTACTGACGAACTGTATGCAATCAAAATATTGAAGAAGGATATTATTATTCAAGATGACGATGTTGAATGCACCATGGTCGAAAAGAGGGTGCTCGCCCTCTCAAGCAAGCCTCCATTCCTCGTTCAGCTACATTCTTGCTTCCAAACTATGGTAAAAATGTTTTTTGATAATACATATTGATAAATCTTTACTGTCAATAATAACTATAAAAGAATAATAAAAAATTGGAATAAGTTTTGCAGTATCCTGTTTGTTTGAATTTGTTAAATGCGTTTTCACTTATTTTGTAAATAATTGATGAAATTGGAATCCTATCCTTTGGGTTAATAAGGTTCTATTTGACAAAATTCATGAAGAAAATGTAACTTTTTGAATGAAATACACTTATGTATTCACATACGTGAATAAAAGAGTCGACCGCTTTTGAGACTGTGATTTTCTACACGCGGTATTTCTAATTATGTATTCAGATTGAACCTTGATGCACTTTAACAATAGTATGTTTTTCATGTAGAAGATTTTTCTAATTTGAATCTTGATGGATTTACGGACAATTGTAAGGTTTTTTAAATGCAGATAGAACCATATTTTTAATGCGAATAAAACTGAATTTAAAAGTGATTTTGTAAAAAACGGCAGATGTAACCTTGTTTATCTGAGGCGACGGATTGTAGCCTGGCTTAGAGGCATACCGAGACTGTGCTTAAAAGCATCACAGAGATGATCTATTTTCTTGAATTTTTGGTTCCCTGGGGCTAAAAGTATTAAAGCAATTAGTATTTTACAGATATTGAATAAAGAATTCTGTTTAACTTTCTATTAGATTCAATAGTCGAGTTTGTTTTAATTGTTTTGCAACGTTCCTATAATGCAATGACATTTGTTTGAAATTTACTTAATACATAATATATATTTAATATTATTCTCTTTTTATTTCAGGACCGTTTATACTTTGTGATGGAATATGTAAACGGAGGTGACTTGATGTTCCAAATCCAACAATGTGGAAAATTCAAAGAACCTGTTGCTGTGTAAGTTGCTTAAAGATCTAATTGCCTTTAAAATGTTTTTATTATTACAATCATGAACTGTGGCAATCATTGTCATAAGCCTTACTTTTCTTTTATCATCTAAAATCATTAAAAATACATTCTTTGACTACCTGAATATGAATAATGGAAAATTCATTTAGCTTTTTTTTTAATTCTATGAACTTGTTTGTACCACACCGAAGATCATGTTTCCTCAATAATACATTTAGTCCACATATTTATAATAAACAATTCACATAGCTATTTAGTGAACAAAAATATCATAAATACGAGTCTTATTTAAACTAAACCGACTAAACATATTTTGCTAAGTTAACCCATTCACTGCCCGCTTCTTTTTGCTTACATTCACACGGTGCTAATTAAAAAATGCGACTAGTCAGGTGTTGTCGTAAAACATTATGTACATGATTTACAATTCAAAAATATTTTTGTTTGGCCTGTGCACATTCTGTTGGTGCACATTTCATATTGTTCTTTTGTTCCCACAATTGAATTAAGTAACTTTCAACGAGCTACTGAAACTCTCAAGGAGTGTTGAAGGCACCATTGTAAAGTATACAACAACAGGCCTCAGGGGGTGTGGGCACTGATTTGGTTAACTTCAAGCTTACTGGTTTTAAGCAAAAGTCTTAAAATAGAAACAGTGCTAATCATTTCCTATTTTTCAGGTTCTACGCTAGTGAAATAGCAATCGGTTTGTTCTACCTTCATTCCCGTGGCATCGTTTACCGAGATTTAAAACTTGATAATGTACTCCTGGATCAAGATGGACATATCAAAATCGCTGACTTCGGAATGTGCAAGGAAGGAATCAGCGGAGACAAAACTACAAAGACTTTTTGTGGAACACCGGATTACATCGCCCCTGAGGTAAACTTTTCAACAACAACAAAAAATAAGGTGTATTGATATAATATTAGTTCACAGCACTTTTCCACTTAGATCCCATCCAAATATGACATGGGAACGCACTGTGGGGCATGGTGTGTTTATAAAATGCGTGATTTGTGATAAATTTTATATTCCAGAATCACAAGTAATAATTGATAATGTACCAAATATGTTGAAATGTTAAATAATACTAAATACTAAATATACTCGATCCAAATTTTCTTTAAGTCCCTCGAGATGAAATGACATCACAAACACCCATGTCGAAGGTCTCAACTTTAAATTGAAAAAATTGATATTGACTGATTAAATCTAGACCCATCTAATCGCCATGGGAAAAGATTGATGAAGCAGATATAGAGTTTTATAGAAAATGTGAAACTCATTTTTTATTAGAGTAGAATGTTTAAAAACCTTGTGACATCATGATTTTTTAAATTGTTTTCAGATCATTTTATACCAACCTTATGGTCGTTCTGTTGACTGGTGGGCATATGGTGTGCTTCTGTATGAGATGTTGGTTGGACAGCCACCGTTCGATGGAGAGGATGAAGAAGAACTTTTTGCAGCAATTACTGACCACAATGTCAGTTATCCAAAGACTCTCAGCAAGGAAGCCAAGGAAGTTTGTAAAGGGGTCAGTACTATTGTAGAAAATCTCAACATTACATTACAATGTTGTATAAAATACGTAAATTAAATACACGATTGTGAAGAACTTTTTGACGCATATTGAAATGTGAAAACCGTAATTTGTAAACAAAACTACAACATAATAAAAAAATACCAATTCGGATAAGTGAGCTTGTTAAACAGTTTTTCAAATCGCTGATGCAAACTACAGTAGAACCCCGATTTATTGTTTTTTAAGGGCCTCGAATTCTTGATTAACCTGTCAAGTTGCCCACTTTAAGCTCCTCTGTCCTCAAAGCTTTCTGCACAACATCTGAGTTTTGTTTACGAATAAATCTTTTTGCATATTATATTCATTAAAGAAATATATGATAATGTTAATTCAAATAAAAAAAGACTAATTCTCGTAAAAGTGATAGCCATTGTGTGAAAATTTCATTGTAATTGATTTATCATTCATTCACATATTTGTGTTTCAGCTGTTAACGAAGAATCCTGTGAAGCGTCTTGGTTGCGGTCCAAGGGGTGAAGAGGATGTCCGTGGACATGCTTTCTTCCGTCGTATTGACTGGGAACGTATCGAAAGCCGTGAAGTTCAGCCACCTTTCAAACCCAAGATTGTAAGTATTTTTTTAACCATGTCCACACCCAATGTAGATCATAAGGACTCCTAAAGGAGCTTATCTCAATGGAAGTTTTTCAACGAGAACTGCTTATTACTCTGTTGCTCAATCTCTTTTTTTTTTTAGATAGAGAGAGTGAAAGGGCAGCTGTGCGAAATAATCGTGTGGAGGTTATTTCTTAATAGTTTGAGATGAAAATTGGATCTCAGATTCAAATGCGATTTTTTAATTTTTTATTATCTTTCAATTTCGGACTTTTAAGTCACATTTGAGTAAAAATTCACATACTTCTAAATTTCTTGTTTCGCCTACTAAGGTTTATTACTTAAAAATCAAATTAAGTATACTCCATTTGGTATATAGACTTCAAATCACAATATTTAACTTAAAACAAAAATATTTTGCCATACATGAATTGAAGTTTAGTTTAGAAGTAAACAAGTTACCTTTTTTTCTTTTATCAATTATGCTTTCATAGGTTTTTTCTCGTATATGTACTTTTGCTTCTCATGCTGCACTATTACCTCCAAATTGACAGTATCTCACAAGTGCACTTTTGCTTTTGGGACGACAATATTATATTCTTAAAAATACTGACTTAAATCGTTTGGTTAACTTCTATGTGACCTATGATGTATGGAAATATGAGAGTATCTGTTGTTCATAAAAATACACACTTACTGTTTTAGACTCACTGCTGCAGTAATTTCTAAAATTTCTTTTATCTTTCACAGAAACATCGTAAGGACGTGAGCAACTTCGATAAACAGTTCACGAGCGAGAAGACAGATCTGACGCCGACGGACAAACTGTTCATGATGAACCTCGATCAGACCGAATTCATGGGATTCTCTTTCCTCAACCCGGAGTACATTCAACACGTCTAATGTATTTTTTCAATTCGCGGACCGGTTCCGCTGCATGTTTCGGATAGCGGCTTTCTTCCGAGAAAATGTCTCCGACACGGAAGCTGAGCTTGAATCACTTATCGCTACTTTTGAGGAGATATACACTATCTCTCCGAATTCTGTTTACAAAACAGCTGCATACATTTAATGCAGAGTTTCACCATTTGAAAGGAAATATGATAATACTCTTAAAGATCTTACTTTTCATAATAAGCATCCATGAAATAAATAACTAGTGAGCAAATTTATGTTCTATTTTATATTTATTTAAGTAAACGTAGTTTATAAAAAATAGTTATTAATATATTTCTTTCGGTAATTAATCTTGTTTGTCATACTTATGTAGTGCGTTTGACATGTTTAATTTAGAAAACTGAATCTTTGCACCTTTTAATATGGTATATTTAAGTTAATCTCAGTCATTTTGACAAATTTAGCAATTGTTTCATCATAAATTTGACACCATTATTTCAATAAATATGAAGGCAAATGAGGTATCTTTACTTACGTGAGTAACTCAGTATTTTTTTTCTCAATAGTATTATTTAATTTATACTTGTGAAATAATCTTTGCATGTATAACCAACTAGCAGTTGGCTGTATATTATATTGTCACCATTTATTTATAATACTATTACGCATAACAAAATTAGTTTCTGTAATAAATACCTCACTAAACAGAACACCAAAAACACTTGTTATTTTTATATTGGCAGCACTTCTTGATATACCATGGATAATTTTTATCAATCACATTAATAATTGAACTGTCAATATCAATATTACATGCAAATCAATCCATCAAACTGTCAATATAAAGTAACATTTTAATGTCAAATTACATCTTCCTTTTATACAATGTTGCAATGCCGTCATCCTGCATAAAAAAAAAATTGTAATATCACAGAAATATGGCATCATTGTATTATATATAAGATTTCTCTCTAATTTTAAAAGATTTGCTCTCTGTTTATTTGAATAAAAGTTACAAAAACGTGAAACACTTTTTCTCATGCATATTCTTTTAATTGGTTTACCATAACATTTACCCAATAATCAAATTTCATTATGATACGATTAAAATTTTCAACCATATTGCCAAATTATATCAAGGGTTAGTAATAAATTATAATTGATTAAAAAAATTGTATGGGTCCACACAATGAAATTGCATTGCAAATTGTGTTATTTTATTTCATTATTGATGTAATGTCGACTTTAGACATCATCAAACATCTGAAAAAGTTCAAATAACTAGTTTTTTGTCTATATTTCAGTCTACACAATAAAATTCACCAATCAACATACTAGTTTTTAAATATACAGTGTTTTCTTCTGTGGATATATTTTATTGACAGATTTCAAATGTTGTTTTTTTTTGCTGGTTCATTATTACAGTCTCGTTTGCAACATTGCAATTTGACTTTTTTGTCATTGTGTTTCCAAGTTTTAAATATCAAAATGCTTACAATAGCATAACAATAACATTCTAAAATAATGCATTTACTTTCTTTTACAATTGAATTGTTTCCACAAAAAATTGGCCATTCAGCAGTTTTTTTCTTCTATTCACACGAAGATAAATGCTTAAAGATCTGTTTAAAGAAAGCAAAATGCTCATAAACCAAACAAACAAAGTGATAAAAGTATTTCAGATTTGTATTTAAAATAGGCGTTTATAAATTTCTGATCTGAATCAGTGTTTCTTAACAGGGGTGTAATCATCTCCATCTCTTTGAGTGCGTTTTAAAAATTATTTTTATCACTCATGTGCTGCTGAAATCCGTGTGAACGATTACATCATTGCAATAATGTCATCTCTGTCAATCCTTGTGGGATAGGCGTATTAATTTTTTTGCATCAGTGTATCCAAGATCTTCCGCATCGAATAATTGCACCGTGTTAAAAAATAGCTTCAGAGACTTTAATTAACACTGATTTAGATCATTTGAAATTAAAATCTTTCTACATTGTTTTTGATTTTCTGGAAACTTTACTACAAAAAACAATATCCATGTAGAATTTGTCAAATTGTATAACATAAAATGGCAAATTTGCTGTGACATTTGTTTCTGTCTTTTGATAAAAAACATTAGATTGGGTTTTTTATAATTTAAATTTTGACCAAGAAATCTTTATAATGATAAGTTAGTATTTTTCTTCATATATAGCCTTACTAAAATGTATATTGAGCGCGGAAACTATACTGATTGACTATTAAGAGCGTTTATAGACTAGAATCTCATCCTTTCTTGATATTTTCAATAATGTAAGATTAAAATTTTGAAATATTGAACATGTGAGTAGGTAGTGCTAGTGAAGTAAGTTTTAATTGATATTCACTATCAAATATCTAATTTTCGACCTATTTCTCTTTCTTAATAATATTATTATGTGTGAAACATGAACACGGATTTTTTAGCTTCGAAGGTTTAAATTACTCCCACATTCCATCGTTTTAAAATATATGTAAATTATATTGCACTTATTTTGATTTCAATATAAAAATTATTACGAGTTTCAGTATTTTTTTTTGTGATCTAAATTGTACTTCGAGTATTAAAACAAAGTCCATTTCTTTTGGTTGCATTAACGTATGACAATTTTTTTTATTTTCTTATATTTCAATGAAACCATTATTTTCTTTCGATATACACAAAATTATGCTTTCTAAACATGTCTGCAGTAATATATTTCGATATGTTTTTTTTTAATTTAAACAATTATTTGACTCCATGCTGCCTAAAAAAATGTCCATTAATTTAAAAAAATATCGTCTCGCGGTTCCCATTAAATCGTTTCTGTTACATTAAAAATTTTCGAGCAAGGTGCATCAAAAAAATTAAGCAATAATTTTTTTGTGCGGCTAGTAAAATTATTTTTGTCGCAAGGGTTTTTTTGACAACTTTTGAACATATTGTATTCTCCTCTGTATTATTATACTGTTATAGAAAATGTGTACAAAATCCATCATGATCTGTTTTATGGTTTTTAATCTCGTTCAATATATTAGAAAATTATAATACATATGTATCGCGGAAAACAGTATAAAAGTAACATCATTCTGTAATACTAGTGAGCAGAAAATTATTCTAGTACATATTATTAAACTTAAAAATTCCACATTATGGGAATTGAATATTTATAAAAATAGACGTATAATTATCTATTATTAATTAATATATTAATTATAAATACATAATATATTCATCATATTAAAACAATTTAGCCACAACATTTTTCTACCTTCACAGACTGTATTTTTAATCATGTTTTTAAAAACACTAAATTAACGTTAGAAATTCGTAATTTATGATGAATTGTTTTTTTGTTATTATTTTCCGAGTGCTCCGTGTCGCCGCGGCACCTAATAAGATATTTGCATGATATTGTATTCTTCGGTGTTAATGTTTAAATATTAGCGAACCCCAAAATATTATAACCAATACACCAACTCTTTGCTTCTACAAAAGTAACTTTAAAATTATCTTTACATTTCTATTTATATGATGTTTACTACGTATTGATATATCAACTGCCTTTTCTATATTAAAAATACAACATAGTTTTCATATCTCTCTTATCGATAAGAATACTACAACTTAATGATTAAAACGGTTATTATAAAATTATATTATAAAAGTCCTCTATATGTAATAATAAAAATATTTAAATACCCTAACGATAAAAAATAAAGATACTTAAATACTTACTAATATTAATAACATTTTCCTCATTTATCAGAATCTATTCTTGTAAAGTTCTTCTTCTCATTGAATAAATTATCACTCGATTGTCTATGGTTCTTAATTAGCTGACTGTAAAAAACCATCAGTAGTCTGTTGAAAAAGTAAATATTTACATTGTCTATCCATCAAATCAAAGAGTGAACTTTTAAATACAATTAATTGCATCAGATCACAGAGTCTCGAATGATTTCTCTATATATAATAAAGGTAAACCTTTACATCTCGACCACAAGTGTTTTCACTAAAACCATGAATGAGAAATACCAAATAATCACACATTAGATTCAGCGAAATAGAAAATCTTCTTATAATACAAAGTGTCCAAATGTTATAATTATTATTCAGGGTTACAAATGACCCGTTTCAATTACGTCTTGAATCACATTCTAGGGATTATTTAATCAGGGTATCAATTAGTCATTTATGAAAACAATCAAATAAAGTCATAGTAAATTTATTTATCATAGATAATACTTTATAAATCTCCTGTCATGGAGTCGTTTCATGAATACTTTTCCATTTATTTTACTATTTACTTGTTTGATTGATTCTTACGCATGATTGTTTGTCTTCTTATAAACACTACATTCCCTTGTGAATGGCATTGTTTTTAGGGTTATTTTGTATTATTTTCTGCGTGTAGTGGATATGTAAAGGTTTACCATAATGAAAACTAAGTGCAGTTAGTCACTATTATAGAGATATAAAACATGCCTTCCCCGTATCTTCTCACATGCATCATGCACGCTAAGAATCCTCGATTTAATAGCTGCACCTAGTGTTCAACTTTTTTATAATATAGATAAAACAACCAAAAGTATGAAAATTATTGTTACAGCTTAAATTATTAGCGGATTCAGATTTTAATGTACTAAATGACAATCACACACCTTGATTTTATTTGGATTCGAAATTAAAAAAAGTCAATGAGTAAATTGTCTTTAAAAAAGTAAGGAGTAGATATTTAATAACCAAATAGCGGAATTCGTGTAATAGGCCGTCGAAATTAAAATTGTATATAGTACACACTTGCATAGAATGCATTAAAGATACTGCACCTTAAATGTTTATTATCTTGCAAAAATGATTGCTGATAGCTTGCCTTCTGAGTGAAGTTGAAAATCCACAAAGGTATAAATAATATAATATCGATTCGTTTCATATAGATAGATGTTCATCTGTGCCAAAAATGATAAGGGTCGTCTAACTTTTAACGGTTTGAATTTTTTGTAACGATCTTGAAATATCTAAACTGTTAAATAACCCGATAATCAAAGTTTTACAACGTGAATAGTAAAACTACACTAAGCATTTTTATAATCTTTCTAAAATTGATATTAATATTATATCTGTTCTAATTAACATAAATATTATTCTTAGCGTTTTGATGACGAATAAAAAGTAATTTCTATGCTTTTTAGAGTATAAATACTTTTTATCCATTCGATTTAGCCGTGTGAATCACATTTTTATGGATTTTTCTTCCTCAATGTTCAAAAGACATTATTAAAATGATATCAATTAAATCACCAATTTTTATCACTATTTAGTGTTGTGTAAATATTTTAATAGATGCTTATGCGATTGTAGATAAAATATTGCAAAATATTTATTCTTTCCTTGCCATTAATGTTTCAAACGTAAACACCCGGAAAAACTTACAGACATACTTGCTAAAATATATTACATCACACAAACATGTATACTCTTCATGTTTAGAATCTTGAATGCAATATTCCTATTGTATCACAATACTAAACTATGCAATCTATGTTATTCAACAAGTTTCAAACAGTATATAACAATAGTATAGTATTTTCTTTCTAATATCTTTGTTTTTTTTTTGCTCTCATTTTCATTTTAATCCTCAATAGGGTTCCCTTTAAATCATAAATCTAATTCGAGAGTTGCAATTTAAAATCCAATGGTGAAAAGAATGTATCCACACAGTCACGGCAGTATGTATCCAATATTCAGCTTAACAGGTTGAGA
Source organism: Himalopsyche phryganea (assembly GCA_022494535.1). Lineage (NCBI taxonomy): Eukaryota > Metazoa > Arthropoda > Insecta > Trichoptera > Rhyacophilidae > Himalopsyche > Himalopsyche phryganea. The sequence goes on from JAGVSL010000030.1 coordinate 1,865,218, forward strand.
ATTGAGGTAATTTTATACTCAGTCGAATGGCGCTAACAGTCAATTCTTGGTGGAAATATAATATATTACATTTCAAAAAAATATCAACACACAATTTGAAGCACTTATTCCACATCATTTTGACAATATTGTCAGGATTGTTTTCGCTCAGAGACAGAGAGATTATTATACACTACAATATCAAAATTTTACAACTCCTTACAGCTCATATATATATTCCGATTGTCATCCCCAAAGCTGATTTTTTTCCAGTGTAGCCTGACTTGAAACATTGTCTCTCGTGGATATAAGTTGAGTTACCCAGAGTTAACAGATATTTTATGATGAAAATGACCCTATAATGTGGTCTGTGCAGCTTGTTGATTAGTAATAATCATTTCAAAACTGTTTTCTTAGATACACCCTTTGAAAAACACAGTTTTTTTCTTGTTGGATAACATGGTTCCACTACAGCCTTATCGGCGGTCAACGTAACCCCAATGCAGGTATTAAAAATTGTTAAAAGATTTCGACACCCGTCACTTCATCTCTCATCACTCTAGGTATTTAAGTAAGTATTTTGATATTTTTGTTGGTTTTTAGAAACCTATAAACAGTTTAATTTTGTTAACAAGTGCAGCGTTTAATTCTAATGTACAGAATAAGGAAACACTATGAAGTTTATATCTCAGTGTATCTTTCATATTGCTAATATGTATAGTATATATCTTTAGTGACATAAGTATTCATATTCATATTTCTCTTTAAATTTCTCTTATAACCATATCTTTTTCGATAATACATTTTCACTTATAAAAGCAGTGGGTTCCAACAAAAAAAATTATAGGATTTTTTACAATATTGATAACTATTTGTCACCTGATATATTGATGAGGCTTCAAAAATATATCACCAGCAGTTCACATCATAAATAAATTTGCACTGACAATAGTATGTTAAAGATGAGATGCATAAAATATCCAATGTCGATAATGTATTTCTAAAGCTATCGCATTATTTATAATTCAACTCAATGTCTAGTGTTCTAGAGGAGTAATAACTACGAAGCATTTGAATAGTACAATTGCTATCCAATGCACTCATAGCTATTTTCAACCTAATATTGTTAGCGATTGCATAAAATGCCGTAGTTTATTTCAATTGTGAAAATAAGTTTCTATGTAATTTAAGACATCGACTGAGGGTGCTTGATGGAATTTCAATATTAAATTTGGATTATTGAGATTTTGTACACTTCCATGTATTTTGTCACTAACGACCCGGGTTTCGCCTTTCGGCATCTTCAGGCATTCGAGCACACGAATGGACTCGAACTGAGAGACAGTAAACAGTGTCTAACGCTTATATAGAAGATACAAATGCGACAAATATCATTTATGAGGCAATACATTATACGTCTGAGAGCCACACCGATACCTGAGTTAAAATTTCGGAAATCGTCCTAATCCTTATTTTGTAAACACCATATTATATAATATGGTGTTTACAAAATAAGTTTATCGATACCTGAGTTAAAATTTCGGAAATCGTCCTAATCCTTATTTTGTAAACACCATATTATATACACATGTACATTTTATATACACATGGTGTTTACAAAATAAGGATTAGGACGATTTCCGAAATTTTAACTCAGGTATCGGTGTGGCTCTCAGACGTATAATGTATTGCCTCATAAATGATATTTGTCGCATTTGTATCTTCTATATAAGCGTTAGACACTGTTTACTGTCTCTCAGTTCGAGTCCATTCGTGTGCTCGAATGCCTGAAGATGCCGAAAGGCGAAACCCGGGTCGTTAGTGACAAAATACATGGAAGTGTACAAAATCTCAATAATCCAAATTTAAGTTTCTATGTGCTTAAACAGTACCAGGTTGCACGCAATACGTGCAACCTGTAACGTGAAATTGGAATTCTAATAATGGCTGATACTCCCAGCAAGCATAGATTAAATAGCGCATGCTTTCATTTAAGCCACTCACATATTGCCACAAAGATTTTTTTAATTACATTTTACACCAGTTTTGTTTAATATTCATTTAATTATACTTATCAAACACAATTGACTTGTATGCTGTACTAAATTAGATCACTAGTGATGGAAGATATCCACATTGATATGAATGCCCACTTTCATTCTCAATATAGCTATGATTATTGTAGAACACCTCTTTGAAATGTCAAAATATCAAATGGTAGAACTGCAATTCGCCCATTGATGTAATAACTGGAACACCTAAAATAGAAGAATCGCTTGCATTACATTACAAAATAGTTATATGGTTGCAAGACCCTTTCTCTCTTTTTTCAAAAGCTCAATACAGTTTGCTCACTGAATGATATATCAATTTTATTAAAACATATAATGTGATTCAAGTAATAAATTAAATTAGATGCTTGCATTTTAAATATAAAATATTTGGCTTATCTTGCAAATCTTATTTTGTCATCATACTCATAAACGCAATGTTTAATTGGTGCTTCCCCTTTGCTCGCCAAAAACTTTGAGTTTACTTGTATGAAGAGTAAAGATCTGTTCACAGTTTATCTGTACATAACAAGACATTATCCCATGGCATAACTACATTTTGTTGGTTATTTATTGTTTTTACTTAGTTCATTAATATACTTTCAATAAAAAACAATGTAAAGTAAAAAAGTTATGTGAAATGGAATAAGTTGGCAGTGTCAATTGTAATTCAATCTTACGAAAATTATTGCGTAACAATTGATCAATATTAAAGTTCACAGAACATTCAATAATATTCCTCCACTCTCAAACTTTATAATAATTTATTAAAGGTATTTAATTTTACCTTAATCATTCCTAATATTCAACTTATAAATGTAAATTCAAAACATGAAAAGAATAAACACAATTGCTGCAAAATAATTGTGAAAAAATGTTGGAAATATTTTACATTAAGTTATTAAATTAATGTCAAAGTTTTTTTCATCTATATATTGATAGGAATGTCAAATAACCTGTTTCACTTTCTAACTCGTCACATTACCACCTGTTAATGAAATAATATATAATGTTTTATTTATCATTTCTATATTTCATAATATTTTATCAACAGAGGAAGATTATATATGAGAGATCATAACTTAAGTTGTGTTTTTCTTGTATCTAATGGTAACATATTGACATGCATTTTATACGTGTTTCTTGCTATGAAGCACATGGTTCCGGATTATAATGACAAATTTCTTAATATATTATCTTGTCATCGAATTAACAATGCATTTATATAAATAGCACATAATTTTTACGGAAAATTTTAAATATTTTTAACAAACTGCGACCTTCAACAATTAAATTGGTTTTACACATATTACTTATACTGCTTATATAAGTGAAATTGTATGAATAATAAAGATTATTTCTTGACACCATAAATATAGCTGTGTTTTTATTGCGTTCCTATTAAAAAACTCTTAACTGTCCCATTTATTCACATTTTACACAGAGTCCACGGATAGATAAAGAATTTAGATACATATGAGTTGCGATCCAGGGAACAAAACGCATTCAAAATACACCTGTATTTTCATGAAAATTAATCATTTTTACTCACCATGATCTGCATCGTCAGCATGTTTACTGAATTACATTGAATGATCTTGAGGTTGAAAAACTCCAAGATGCTAAGATATTTTCATTTTAACAAAATTAATATGCATACGAATAAGTTCAGTAGGAAAAACAGGACTATAATCACTGTTTTTTTTTTAAATATTATTCCTATCCACCAAGAATGGACAGTTATCACCATAAAAGTGATAATCACTGCTTCCCGCCGTCAACACTTAGCCTTTACTAAATTGAGATTTCTGTATCCCACTTTCTTATGGTATAAGTATAGATAAAACCATAATTTTGACATGAAAGCAAAAAGATAATTACTAGTTTTTAGCCTTAGGTTTGAATCCTCGCTTAGACATAATATTGATATTTCAATCAATATATGAATTTTTATCTGAAGCTATGCTATCAGTGATTTAATAATTCTTAAAAATAAGCCCTATTGGCAAACAAAAAATCCTCTGCTATTCTCATATTTCTATTCTTACCTTATTATGTTACCGAATGTTCTCAATATAACCAGCTGGAAATATGTGGCTACAACATTGAGTAACCTTTGGAAGACGGATTCTTTTGTTCATTTTTTTAGCTGATAGTTAAGTTGCTGCAATTGCTGCAATTATTCTGAATAAAATAAGAAATTTAGTGGCCAGATTTGCTTTTTTGGACTATTTGAGGTACAGGCGCCATAAAAAATCATTCAAAAATAAATTGCAGATTAACTTGCAGAATTGACTCCTGGTAGAAAATTATTAATTATTCATGAACACATTACCAATTTTTCTATTTGTGAAGGAGAAATATCCAATAGATTTACTTTGACTTTTAGTAAACTTAATTTTCATTGGGTTCGGGTCTCGGGCACTATGAAAAAAAATCCGAGAGCCGCTGATATTACGTTTGATAGACGTATGCAAAACCGCACGCGCTGTTGCAAGTTACATGAATCAGTCCACAGTACATACACCATATTGAAATAAGCAAGCAGAAAGAGGCATGAGGCAAGAAGTGAGGCACACGATTTGCGACATCAGCTGTCATTTTTTTGTGCATTACCTACTGTGAGTTTCCATTCGATTTATCATATACAAATCGTTGTGACTATAAAAAGTGTGTCGCAACAATGTCATTGGAAATGAGTTCGGATGTATGTCTACAATTTATTGAAGATTATAAAAAATTGCCCGAATTGTGGCGAACTATAGACAAGGATTATCGAAATAGAAATAAAAGGCAAGCTGCCCTACGCAAACTGGCAGGAAAATACAAATGCGATACAAGATCTGTAGCAGCGAAAATCAAAAGTATAAGATCGTACTTCCGCAGAGAAATATCGAAGATGAACCAAACCAAATCTAGTGCGAGCCCATATGTATCAAATTGGTTTGGTTTCAAAAGTTTGAGTTTTATATTAGAAACTTATTCACTAGAAATTAATAACATTGACGTAAGTTGCCCATATTATACTATTTAGTCTAACCACATTCAAGTTATGTCTTCACAGTGGCATATTTAGACATATTATTAAATCTCTGCATCTGCAAAAATTACGCAAGAACTCAATCTTTTTTTTATATACGTACCAGTACACAAATTCGAAAACTATCATTATTGGAAAAAGTAAAGTGCTTTAAGAAATAGCACGTATTATATGATATTACGTCAATAACCTTTTATAAATAACCTACTGCATAATATTCGTTTATTTTTTTTAGGATGGAGAAGAATTTGAAATTGATTCAGAAGATACCCAAGTGAAACCAGATTTGGGAATTTCGGAAGAAGAAGATGATGAAACAATAGATTCACAAGACAGCTCTATTATACCACATTCAAAGCGTCGTAGTATATCTATTAATAATTCTGTGCATGAAGCACATACATTCATGAATTTGGTAAAGAGAAAAATGGAACAACGTGATGAATTTTATACATTCGGAGAATACATAGCTCAAAAAATACGTAAACTTCCATCATCGCAATTACAATCTGTAGCTCAAAATCGTATTACAAATCTATTATTTAATATGGAATTGGGGAATGTTGGCTATACAGATTGCTTGGAACTTCATTCTTCAAAAAACAAAGATCCATCCAGCCATATTCACTTTCCGCCTCATAATTCCGATATTTAACCACATTCTTATTTGTTTCATTCATTACTTATTTCTCTGTATGAATATTAAATGTGCATTAACTTGATAAATGTTTTTATTATCAAAACAAATCTGATCCTAGAACGTTAAAAGGGACATTTACTATGGTACCTCACGATTATAGTCTCAATACTACCATATTATACTATATATATACAGCATGGCTTCCCAACTCTATGCCCAATGACTTATTTTTTGTAGGTGTTCATACAAAGTATTAATTATTAACGAAAAAATTCAACTGAATCCAAGCAGTATTTGTGGAAATGCTGTCACAGGTGGATAAATGTATTTTAAAATAAAATTATTAATACTGTCATAAATGTAACACATTAAGACATAGTATTTATAAAACTTTAATTTTGTCTTTCTTGAACTTCAGTTTCACCTATCACTTTTTTCATCAATCAAGAATGTGCCCATGTCCACAATTAGGTTGAGAGCCCCTACTTAATTCTTTGGATTCTTCAGGAATTTCTTCAAAAAGTGTAATTTTACGGTCTTACCCGTGTTTAACGGTATACCATCTTATAGTAAAATTCGACTTAAGTTAATTCGAGAAAATCCTTGGAACAAAGAAATCGCTTAGTTGAGGACTTATATACGAAATACGATGTAGTTTTAGCTAAGAAATTTTCACTGCGTATTTTTTCTTACCTAATTCCCGAATTCACTTATAGTAGGTACCTACTTATTTATAATTTATTTTTTGATTCTTTACATTCTTTGAAATGTCTGGCAATTTTTGCCAACATAAACGGCATCTATTAGTACACGTTCTAAGTATCCGTATCATGCTTATGTTACGTAACTGACGTCTAGAGTTTTTCAGTTGGCTATGGTTGTCCAGGCTCGTTCGCAGCTGATAATCACGAGCACTTCGATGTTTTGAGGTCATTAAAGTAACAATCGGCCTTCTCGATATTGTTTCCCCGTTATATTAACTGATATAAGTTTTTATTATTCCAATATGGGTTTCGTTTGGTTTGAAAGTTAAACACCCAAAATGATGCAGTCCATTTGTTGGACTGGGAGATTTCTCTCACGCGCTTTACGGAATGGACTGTTAAGTTACTCTAGTGTCGCAGATCTCAGTGTTAGAAGTAAACGTGAACCTCATTTAGTGTCAGTGGTGTGTGGTTTTCCGAAAGACTTCAACCGTGGAAGAAAGCAGAAAGGACAGTTCGGCGACGATGCTTGGTTTACGTCCAAGTACAACAATGCTGATGTCATTGGTATTTATTGACTTCTATATTTGCTTTCAAACATTAAATAAAAATATTTTTTCCTTCATTTCATCTTTTCCTTCAATTCGTAAGTTGTTTCCCCAAGATTTAGTGGCATCGTTAATAAATAATGACCCCCGTTAATATTTGCTGGGATGACGAATTTTGTTGCACTACCATCAGCGCACATTTAACAAACGCCAAGTAGATTTATCTAAGAATATTAATCAAAATAATTAAAATATTATCGCCAACAGTCCAATATCAGATTCGACGTATTTCGTATACAATATAGTAAAATTACTATCAACCCCCCTGGCGGAATAACAATATTACTATGCCTGTCAATAATATCAAATTTTGGTAAACAAATTAAATATTGAGGTAGGTTTTTGTAACATTAATCATTCGAATACCATTCAATGGCAATACGATCAAAATATATGCTATTCAGTAATTTTATTTTATTTTTCATTCAACTAACAAGTAACTTTATTTAATTGAAGAAGTTCAAACCTGCATTTTCACAGAAAATAAACCCAAAAAAATGAGGTTATGAGGACCTTAAAATACTAAATCTCCCTTTGCTCTGTTTTCAAGGAGTGGTTAGTGTGGTAAAGATTGAAAAAATCACAGACCCCAATGACTTAGGATACAATTTAATATATTAATTGAAAATTATATACATTTACATGGCTGGTCTGAAACACAAAGCTCCTCTACCTACAATTAATATTTTAATAAATAATCCCACTAAGTAGACCATAGTATGTAATTTTATTGAACATGTATTAATACAATATTTATTTATTCAAAGATTTCGTTCACTCCGTAATCATGGCTGCTTTATTTGGGATTATCATTATAGTTTATAACTTAAATCATATAAAAAACAATAACATACATTTTTGTGCCTATAGGTTGGGTCTGCGAGGATTTTAAGCACTGTTTCAGTGTGCCGATTGATCATCAATTTGGAGCTAAATGGATTACTCAATTATGGCTGAACAGTATTTCTAGGGCGTCAATTCAGTTGTCCATTCCTTATCTCCACCAATCTCTCAACCCTTACAAGCCCAAGTGCTAATCTATCAGCGAAAAACTGTGGTATACCATAATATGAAAGATAATTTTATAAATCTATGAAAGTTGTAGATAGCAATGCATTATAGCTATATCGGCATCACACCACTGTTAGAACTATGCTGAAATAAATCATTTGAAAACTTACGATGCGCATTCTAATGCATGATGGAATAGTTAATTTCTATAAACGCTTTTTTGAACTGTGGGCATATTCTCTAAGATATCTCAATGATATCTCAATGATGAATCTATTATATTATACGGGACAAGCGATCCTATTCTCAGATTTCTTAGTGTCCGGTCAGTAATGCTTTACGCCAAATGTAATAATTTTGAATGATTAATTTCAGGTGTGTAAATAAATTATCCGTATATTTCGTGAAATAAATGTTACTCATTTTAGTTCTTGAGATGAAAAGTTATGACCTCCTTGACCTCATTCCTGTATTACGATATTGACTATGCTTAGTACCAACATAATGAACATGTATTGAGCAAATAAAAAAATCATAACATTCGGAGTAAAGGTGTTAAGCCTTACTTACCGGGCACTGTTAGTGTCACACACATCTGAGAATAAGACCGATGAATTCAATAAAATAACAGAGCCAGTACTATTTTTGCAGTATTTCATTTTAAACACAAAATTACATCTATTTTTATGTGATATATTTATGTAAATGACTCACGGATTTAAAATAATTTTACTTCATAAGTATTACTGTGTGATGTGTCTCAAAGAAAATTTATAAACACAAATCTATAAAGAAAACTTTCAATGACATCATTAGAAGTAAACTTTTCTTCTGATATTATCGTTTTTATTGCTATTTTATGAATTACAAAGTAATGTGTGTATATATATATACCTAATAATTCTTTATTTCATAGGTGTGGCCGACGGAGTTGGTGGTTGGAGAGCGTACGGAATCGATCCCGGTGAATTCTCATCATTCTTGATGAGGACCTGCGAACGTCTTGTGGAAATGGGCCACTTCAAACCCTCCGAACCGGCTGGTCTTCTTGCCAGATCATACTATGAACTTCTTGAACACAAGAAACCGATACTAGGTAAGTTATTGTTACTTATGCATATCGATCCCATGTACATATATGGGAATAACATCGACATTAAATATACCACCCAGATAATTTAGCGTAGAGTGATTGAGAAACAACCTATCCTTCCATCGTCCTCTCTCTCACATATTCTCACTTTAAGGGTAGGTTCATTAAAAGCAAACATAACAAAGTCTCCAATAATAAATTCATGAAATTTATTTTCAACAACTCCAATATTAATTAATTCAGTTTGGATGACGTGCCTCTCAGTTGGACATCTTCCCGTTATGTTTAGTGATGCCTTCGAAGAAACGTTTAAAAAATCTGTCACGGTATTATTATCAAGATTCTTCACAATAATTAAATTTTGGTTGGCCGAACAGACAGGTGTTGAAGGCTCTCGTGCCTCACCGCACAATTAAATTACTCAAGTATTTGTTTTAAAATGTCAATGCCTTGCCATTATTCTTTAACACATTCAGTGCTGAAAACACGCATTTTCTATTACATACATTTTGATCAGTTTCCTAGTGCATTTTAGTGCAACATCACTTGGATCATTTTGCAGTGAACGTGTTAAACAATCAGTATTTGCTGAAGTCTTTCTGCCCGGAGCTTAAACAATTTTTCTATTAAAAATAGTTCAAGCACCTGTCATGTTTTCGTACACATTTTCTTGTTTCGTATCTTTGCATATTTTTTTAAAAGTTAGAATGACTTAAGTAGGAAGTAATCAAGTAAGGACTGATTCAATGGTGTCCGTTTATCTAAATTAACAGGCCACTTCCTTTATACACTGTGTCATAATGTACTTTATTTTCGTGCATGTTGAAAACCATTCAAGGTCCTTCAAGTTTATCTTTTTATACATTATTCGGTGTGGTTACTGTATTATACTACTATTATTTTACTATCAGCAAAAACATGTTAAGCTTATTTAAATATATAATATGCAATTATCGTGAAACGAAAAGAATGAGCAGGAACCCTCACATTTTGTAAATAAAATATTTACTTATTTGTAACCATGTGCTGCCCTTATGGAGAGTATTTGAACTCGTAATTATTGAGCTTATCTGAACAGAAGTTGTTCTACAAGAATTGCTTATTACTCAGTCACTAAAACTGTCTTTTTGAAGAGAATAAGGATAAAAATTAGGCATTAGTAATTAGCTAATCGCTCTCGCAACGTTTTTAACATCAGATGGGTGGAGGGGAATGTGAACATCACAGACATCCATGCCTTTTAACACTAATCCATAAATTGATTGAAAAATCGAAATCAAACTGGAGGATACACCAACCAAAGAAAATTATCCCATTTGTCCCACGACCCGTGGGTGGACACATTAGAACAATCGAAATTAATATCATTAATTGAGTTGTAAAATATTCAAGCTAAGAGTGGGATTTGTTTTGATTCCACTTTATCTCCTTGTGTCTTCTTGAATGGAGATATTTTAATAGTCCGTTAAGTGTCAATAAGACTTTCGACTCTAATTTTTCAAATCTCTTATTCCACTGCGTCAAATATGCCTTATCTATGTTTATAGTATGCATACTTATAATATATTGCTATACAGAATCTGTACGTTAACTCATATCGCTTAGATTGAGAAATCAACAATATTTTTAAAGTGATATTAATATTGTACAGCAATCTTTTTTTATTCTCCGACGAGGGCCAAATTTTTTAAATTACTTAATTGTAATTAATATTGAAACACAATTTTTACCATGTCCTTTCCCTAGCTCTCAAAGCATTGTATACATGCGTACATGCCTGGCGTATTCAAAGTTCACAGAGTGAGAGCTTAAAATTAAATGGTCACTATATGAGACATCTAAAAGCAAAAATCGATAAGTCCACTTTGCAACAGCATGCTTAAATTATTAGTTTTATTGATTAGTTTATTTTTTCTGCCCTAATGTATTTCCAATTAATGCCTATTTTATTTGCCACTGAAATTGAAATAAAATTGTATTAAAATTGCATGTGATTTCCATGACATGCTGAAGGGCTTAAACATTTTTTTCGTGTAATTTAAGATATTGACTGAGGGTGCTTGATGGAATTTCAATATCAAATTTGAATAGTTGAGATTTTCTACATTTCCATCTATTTCGTCACTAACGACCCGAGTTTCGTCTTTCGGCATCTTCAGGCATTCGAGGACACGAATTCCCGAAGATGCTGAAAGGCTAAACACGGGTTGTTAGTGGCGAAATACATGGAAATGTACAAAATCTCAACAATTCAAATTTGATTTTTTTCATGTTTTGCAAGTTAAGTATTTATATATTTTTTGTGATACCTTGACGAAATGTGGATATTCGCTTTTAGTAACCTCATATCGTTGTTTCAATTGCAAAATTGTATATCTGCTGAACCAACATTTTTCTAGAAAGCATAAAAACCGTATAAAAAACAACTTTATCGATTAAAACAAAAATAAAAAACATGTAATTAATATATTAATGTACTTTTAATTTTGATTGCGTGTTTTTCATTATTTTTTTAATTCAAAAAATTTGATTTATTAGATATACAAATTATTGCAATGGAAACGACGATATGTTCTTTGCCATTATGAATATATAAAAATGAATGTTGGTTTGTCCTCTATGCGTTTTTTTACCATTCATCCGATTTCGATGAAACTTTGGTTAGTTGTTGTGCGCACACCAACTAAAATCTTAAAAAAAAATTATAAGTTCTTTTATTAAGAATCAAATACGTACAAACAGCGACATCTCGAAAAAACCTTCTGATTTATTCATGTACGCACTAGACGGAACAAAAATTTTGTGTATCCAAAAGCACTTCAATAAACGTTAAAACACAGACCTTTTATTTCTTTGAGTGGCGTTGCAACGCACGCCGGGTACTCACTAGTTATGAATAATTATGACAGTGAAAATTCAGATAGATCAAATATATTCCACCAACTAAATGCGTGGAGTATTATATACCTATAAAATTTCCTACTATCTTATCTGTGTACATCATTTCCAATCTATTGCAATGCTCATTTACGCAGTTGTAGGTGAAGGCAGGCAAAGTCAAAACGCCCACTCCACACCTTGTTAGGACTAATTAAATAATGGATGATCACTATCAAGGTATTATAAAAGCAAACTATCTGGCTTTAACATTGAGTGTTGTAAAAATGATATCATTGCTTTATTAATTATGTATTCTGGTTATGAGCTTTACTGAGAAGTATTCAGAAACCAACATATCATTGATACTAGAGATAATGTACGATTACGAGACCATCGATTTGTTGGTACTTAACGTTAAAAGAATTATGATACTACATCAACGGCAAAGTTCTCAAACCTCACGAATTTTAATGGTTAAGTAAATATTGATTGAGTTGATATTTACTTGGCAGAACTCCATTATAATAGGATAAAATATCAAAGTATTTATTTTATATATGCCGGGCCTGTTGCCGAGTAGTCAATGTCATGCTCTTCGGTTACGGTGTCTACAGGTTCAAATCTCAGTACTGTACACTTTCATTAATTGATTTATAAATTTGTGCAGATCACCTAGTCTGCCAAACTGCCACTGCTGTTCTGTAAGCCGGCATATATACGAATGAACGACAAGTGTGACTTTCCGGCTCTGTGCAGCTCTGCATTGGGGCAAGAATATGAGGAGTAAACTCTTTTCTTGATCGTTATTGTGTTATGGAGGGCAGCCGTAAAACAGCAGCTGCATACACAGAACGGATGGAGGTGGTGCAATCAACTTGTATGAATTTGTGCTTTAAAGCGTTAATGTCTGTGATCCTGTCCTCCCACACATTCAATTCTTAAAACAAGACGAACGAGTGTGGTGTGCTAGCTACCAATCTTGTCTTTTTCTCCATCTCTTTATCCTTACTCTCTCCAAAAAAGGAGTGGTTGAGCGAATGAATAACAAGTAATCCTCGTACAACAATACATAAATTATAGTATAATATTGGGATAGAACAATAATTACAAACCAGTATGCATTTTTCAAAATGTTACATTACAACTGATCTTCCCACAGTGCTTCTTAATAACAAATTTATAGAATATCCTTATCGGTTGAAAATTGAATAATTAAATACAAAAAATATTATCTACGTTATACGTCATGTAAAAGTTATCTTATTTTATTGTTTTATATATTGTGTAATGTGACTGTTGTACTCCATCCGTAAGTCATTATTTCTTGATCAAAATGAAACGCAGACTGCGTGCGTAGCATTGTTGATAATAAATTGATGGTCAAAGCTGTGATTGCTGTAACGAAGCACGCGTGTTTTGAGGTTTTTTGGAGACCCGTTCAATGTAACTCTTGGTTCTTGGTTCTTCAAAATTAGCAAACTTCACGCTCGTGATTTACAGAACAAAAAATTGCATTTGCTGGTATTGTCAAGTTTAATGTGCTTTGATAGCATCAAGTTTTCCAATGAATCTCAACATTTTGCTAGTTTATTAGGTTATATGATTCAAAGTATTGAATGTGACGTTCATGCATGGGAAAAATGCTAATACGTGTTTTATGAGAACACTGTTGTGTAAAACCACAAATAGCACTGCTTAGATCAGGTTATTTATTATCTAAAAACAACCATTTAACCATGTCCACTCCCAATGTGAAGCATGTGTACTCTTAATGGAGTTTCACAACAACAGTTTTTTTTACGAAAACCCATTCTTATTCAGTCGCTCAACCTCTCTTTTTTTGATAGAGTAAGAATAGAAGGATCAGGCTAGGTCGGAACTGGTAATTAGCCAATCACTATGCTCCATCTCTAGAATCAGCCGGGTAGGAGGGAATGAAGAAATCACAGGCTTCCATGACGTTATAAATCCATGAATGAATTGAGAAATGTTTTTATGAAAGTCCATACTTGTATTCAAACCTGTGGACACTGCGATCGAAGAGGATGACGTAGACCACTCCACTACAGGTCAGGAATTATTATTATTAACAGTGTTCTGCAATAATTCGATAGCTAACTGTGATAATTGAATTAGTGTATTGTGAATTCTTTCCACTATTTACTGAAGGTACAATTTTAGTAATTTTCGCTCTTAAATACAATGTATAAACTCTCAAACACGAAAACAAATATGAAAGGCATGAAAATTATTTGTTTGGTATTTAGCACCCTGCGTTAAATGACCTACGTTTTCATTCGCTACAATATAGAAAACAATTTTCTCAAAATATCTCGTATTTTGGCAATGATAATTATTGTCCAAGACTTTTCATTTTGCTTTACGACATTTAAAAGAAAAAATTAAATTGTTCATTTTTAAAAATCTTATATTATCTCTTCTTATTGATGTGAGTGTTATTTTAATATGGTGAAATTTTGGAGGAAATGTTTTTTGGATGATTAATTTTTTGGCACCGTCAAAGTCCGTCTGGCGTGCTGTGTTATATCATTATTGTTACACTCTTGTCTTTGAAAGTTTTATTTTTATCATAAAATTTATTTTAAGATTTGCACATGTGCAAAGTAATCTGAAATTCAAAGTCGAGTGAAGCCTCAATGCATCGCATTCAATTAATAGCTCATATTTTTTAATATTTCAAACAATTTATTGACCATTGATGTTAAACCTTTGTGAGAATCAAATCACTATAATAGAGTTACTAGCTGCCTGGTATCTATTCCTATGTGATCACGGGACATAACCTTGTACAGCTGGGAACTGTTTTATTTGGATATCTGAAAATAACTGTCATATATAAGGAAGACCACAGGGACATTATTTGTATTAGTAGGTGTATCTATGTGAAATCTGTGATCTTTTCATAATGGTCATTGGCAAGAAACCCAAATATTATTTTGTCACATATTATAAAATAATATACTAAAATCGTTAACTTTGTTAGCATCGTTTGCAATTCCTCAACTCAAAAGATGGAAGCGAAAATTACCTGCGTGATGTTACATAGACCTCGAAATGCACTTTACGATTTTAATATATATATATATGATGTCAAAAAGCATGACTTTAAATTACAGAAAAGTGAGTGGCATAAAGTATACAGTACACAGAAATAATCACAAAAAATATTCATAAATTTAGCTCACTATTTATTCCCTAAATAGTACTGTGACCCCCCATGGTGTAAGAAGTACAAGGTGAGCTGGATCGTTGTTTTTGTATCATATGTGACGTCACTTTGACGAACCAAATTTTTATTGTCACCAAAACACCGTTGTAAACATAGTACATTGTAATTGGATAAGCACATAGTGACATCAACAAATACGAAAATGGCGACTGTCACCTTTTATCCAGCTCACCTTGTACTTCTTACACCATGTTGTGACTCCTTTACACTAAGACTATTTAAATGAATAATTTTTGTTTAGACATACCCAAAATTGTCCTTCAAAATGTATTTTTTTGCCTTAATCTAAAATAACATTTTTCACAACAAATCCAAATATATATGAAACATGGGCTCTATAGAGTAATGAGGAAAAATGTTATTTAACCATTGTCAGATTAGTTTTTTTTTGTTCTACTGAAAAATCTACTATTACTTATGACTCTTATTTTATCAGAGGTGCGAAATATGTAACAGCATCAAGCCCGAAACATCTACTTTCTCTGTAATCCTTGGTCTTCTTGCGCTCTAATTCACAAAAATTGGTTTATAATAATAAATGTTTACTATTCCAACAGTCTGACTTCCTCGCCAAAGTTAACCTCTTACCACTGCTACTAAAATAACCATAAGATCACATCTTTGAGTACTGCGGTGATGAAAACTTGATCATTCAATATCATTCTATACACTTCTATACCACTTTAAATATAAGTCAAGACTCATTTAGAATTACTGAACCATTAAATTTCCATAATCTAACAAATCCTTAGATAAGAGTATTGGCGACATAATAAAATATCATAAATTCATCAGTCCTTACTAATGTTACATAGAGAAGTTATTTTATCCAACAAAGAATTTTTAATGGTTGAGAAATTTGTCAGTCCAATTGTTTCAAAGTCTTGCACAACGTTTTATCTCATGTAGACACTTCTTTCATATGGATGGGTGAGGTAATCATACCAGGTATATTAACTGCCTAGTAGATTTTTTTGCAATGATGACCACATACATTTTTAGTATTTTTTTATGGTGTGCATTAATTATCGAAATAATCAATATTGTTTGCCTTATATGAATCCGAAATCGTCCATCATTAACAGTGTGAAATGTTTGAGTAGAAAAAATCTGTACTACCTTTTTATCATTTGATAAATGAGTATTATTTTCCCTGATTGACTAACTCTGTCTCAGTGTTTGTTTATTTATAAATTTAATTATATTTATTTATTTGTAATTATTAATCTCTGTTGGAGTGAGCGGTGGATATTAGTTGTCTGATTGTTTTCAAATTGGTTTCCCCAATGATCCTAAGCTCCTCAATTTATATACTCTTATTGTGGTTCTTGTGATTGGGAGTGAATTTGTGAGAAAGTTCTTCTTTTCTTTGCCGCACAATGCTTACAGAATTCTCTGTCAACACCAAATAGGCATTTGATCGTGAAATTTACTTATCGCTGCTTTGGTACTATATCGGGTGAATTGGATTAAGATAAGTAATTATTGTAGTTATTTGTAAATTTTGTGTATTGTTGTTGAGTCCAATATGAATTCAGTTATAAATACATGCGACTTTGAGAATGGAATGAGAAACGAAAATAGTTTTCACACTGTTGTTTTTCGTACGCATTATGTACCAATGTTTTTATTGCCGCATCACATGTATTTGCCGGCACATGACTTGGCAGGGTTTCAAGTCATATGTTGGACTTAGTCACCGGCAAACATTTTAAAAACAGGTTGGTATTCTTTACACGGTTCCAAAGTCTCCGACAAATGGCAACAATTTTAAAGCCGTAAAGAAAAATTAACTCCCGTGATAAATTATTAGTGTTTTAAATATTTACGACTACCAAGCAGTCCTACGTCACAGAATTATCACAAACTTTACAAACATGTTTTATATTTGGCCTCGTTCCATACATTTTCTTTTCGCTTATGATGTCGGGTCTCGTCTTTTGGTATCTTTAAAAACAATTAACATTCACAAACTGGCAGCTATCAATAGTTTGTGACATAGGATAATGATTTTTGTTTTCAATTATCGTTGATTGGTAGTCGCAAATAAAAAAGTTTGAGGGCTCCTTTTTAACAAAAGAATTTGAAATAATTGCTCTCTCTTCACCTCATTTTAAGGATCAGATAGGGAGGGTAGGAAATATGAAAGAATCTTAAGCACTTCCTTTGGCAAACCCTGAAGATGAAAAATGAAAGGGTAGAATATCTTGTCAGTCCCGATTGCTGCTTTTCACAAAATAGTAAAATGTCGTTTTGCCGTGTCTCTTTTGCCCTCAGTCCAGAACTATTTGTCATCTTGATCGGTTTCATACTGCATTTTAGTGCAACATCAATTTACTCCTAGATAATTTAACGGTTAGGTGTTAAATATCATCAGTCATGTCAAAGTGTGTCGTACATGTGGAGAATTTTCCCACTCCATTGGAAACTGTAAAGATGTGTCTCCTTAATATTCTTCTCCCTTGTATATATTCAATTAGAAAGTTAAATCAGCCGTCTGCGGCATATGGTTATGATTGCATTGATATTCTAAGATAATATATGACAAATAATTAAACTCTGTGTAAATAATAATATGACATATTTTGTTCAGCTACATATTATATTAAATACATAGAAATACAATATTTGATTTAAATAATTAATCTCTTCTTTTAGTTTGCTTATTATTTAAAAAAATATTAAGCTGTGATAATGTCATGTTGCCATTTCGGGAAGTTATCTTTGAGAATCCTAACCTTGACTAATAATGTATATCACATGGGCAGAATTTCGTCAATTTAATTGAATGGCAACATGTCAAATGTAGTATATCACCGGTCACTCACTTGTTTTCAATATTCAATTATCAGATATTTCATTAATTGAGTCGGCGCACATTGAAATTCAATTCGAGAAATTCGCAATTAAAAATTTCACATCAAAATACTTCTGGATGTGTTCCCAACCAAATAATGTGGTTTTTTAATGAAATGATTTCGTTTATCTAGAAATGATGATATGCAATTAGTGATTCTGTGCTTAGTAATATATTTCTGGATATCCCAGGCCTTTTGCTGTCTCGAGTCCATTACTTCAAAAGCTTCCACTTGAACGACTTTGATTTATTAAGTTTAATCTTATAATGAGAAGTAAGGATTTTGCTTATTTTGTAACATTTTTTGTTTTATGAGATAGCCATGTTTGCTCTGCACCGATTCTATCATCCAACCCTTTTGTGGACTATATGAAATCTTAGTTGAGAATTCCAACTATTATATGTAAGTTAGTCACTTACCCTCACATTTAAGAGAGGGTAAGGATAGAAATATAAGGTTAAGAGTCGTATTAGTTAATCACTCGCCATATTGTCTGGATGGAATGGAAGTGATCAAAACAACTAATTTTTAATTGGATCAAAAAATCAACGTATCCAAATGTTCATTAACGGATTCGAAGCCATGGCTAAAGAACTTAATTAAAATGAAAACCCTAAAATGCAACTACTTGACCAGTCGATTGGCATATTGATAATCTTTCCATCAAATATTGAGATTTAATTTTTAACTAATAAATGAATAATATTCTACATCAATCTAAAAAAAATGTTCTCAAGAGACCTTCACTAGACTATATATTTTTAAATTCTAGAATAATATCTCTATTATTAAAACTGTTTTTGACAGTTACGGATGTATAAGAGATGCTATCATAGTATGGTGTATGAATAATGGAACATCTGTTCATGTTTTTCCACCGTCAAGTCATTCAATTATTCTGTTTTGTCTGCGGCTATACATCAATGTCACATGTCTTGCGCGCCGTCAAACAATAGAAAGTGTACTCAGTTTAACGTAATTGCTCTGTGACATTTTCTCTTTGACAGGAAGCAGATTAATGTGTTTACCAAATATGAAATATCATATTACACGCATTATTTTTTATGAATCTAAAAACTAGAACCCTTCTTCAATTTTTGTACAATTTGCTGTTTCATACATTTATCAAAAAAATTATTTTTGTCGATAATGCGTGTTGCCACTTTATTTGCTCATGGATGTGTTTATACAGACAAAAAGAATTTAAAGTCTCGTAAACTTTGATAGAACCTGTACCCGGGCAGTCAACGTCGTTGACTTCAGTTCTGGTGTTCACAGGCTCAAATTCCAGTATAGACAGTCTCATAAATTGATTTTTCAATCGATTTATGGATTTTTGTTCGATGGTATGGACGTCTGTGATGTCTAAATTATCCCTCCCACTCACTCGATCCTATAAAAAAACGTTGCACTGCGAGAATGATTAGTTTACCACTAGTTCATGTCCTAGCTCTATCCTTCTATCCTTACTCTCTCCAAAAAAGAGAGGTTGAGCGACTGAATATCAAACAATTTTCATAGACCAACTTCTGTTGAGATAAGCTCAATAAGGAGTCCAAATGCTACACTTTGGGTGTAGACATGATTAGAAAAAGATTCTTACCCTATTGACAAAAATGAAAATTGGTAAAGTCTACAACAACTGATTTGTTACATATCTAAAAATATGTCGTCTTTATTCAACCATATCGCAAAAAGAGAAGTTCAGCTAAGAGATAGCAATCAATCTGACAGAGTGTGGAAATGCTTTAAAAGTCTACATTTATTTCCGCAATACATCCCTGTTAGTCGCTAAACTCTTATATTTCAATTTGTTTGTATTCTCCAGGAAGCAGCACAGCATGCGTGATGATCTTGAACCGCGAGACAAGCGTGATGTGCACTGCAAACATCGGCGACTCGGGATACATGGTCTTGAGAGGTGGACGAGTCATCCACCGGTCGCAGGAGCAGCAGCATTACTTCAACACGCCCTTCCAACTAAGTCTACCTCCGCCGGGACACGGAGCTAACGTCTTGAGTGACACGTAAGTGTTCATTTGTAATTTTTAAACGATTTCCTCTGTACCTACAATGCTGACGCTTTCATTTTTATATATTCCTGCGTAGCCATTGCTTCTAACAGTTGAAATAACATTTTTATAATTGAGATTCATGTAAAAATTAGTAACACTATGTGGAATGATTTTTTTATATATTTTCAATAGTTTTGATAATATTATCGTATCGGAGGTGCAGTATATGTGTAATTATTTCATTTTATTAATCCACAATTGTCTACAAATATATTTTATTGTCAGTCCCTTTTGTCGGGAGTTTCAATGTATTGTATTTTAAAAATAAAACACAACTTGTTTGTACTATGTACATCCACATGTTTATAATGTTCAGAACCGTTTTCTTTCATCACGAGCATTATCAACTGATGAATTTATGGAGTAGGTACATTGCACATTTTGTTATCATAATTTTCTCAATTTCAGGTTATATTCTGATGACATTGAATCATAAGAGATAACACTTTATTCAATTTTATTCAGCAAATAATTTTTGAGTCTAAGTCTACAGTAGTTGGTGTGGCATCCAAAATAATTTTCGGTGTTGCTTTCATTGTAACAAATTCATTAAATTTACTAGGAGTAGGTACATTGAAAAATGCTGAGGGTTAAGAAAACAAGTTTCATCATAGTATTATGTGATTGTGCAATAGTATGCCTGTGAAATTTGTTGTTACCAAGTTATAATGAATTTCCCCTAAGAATTGACAGTTAACAACTTAAAAGCAATTTTTATATGGAGACATAATTGTCCACTTGATGTTTTTTCCGTCCTCTCACATTTAATATACATTATTATGTGTAACACTTACATATAACTGATTCATTCTTTAAATTTGTTGTAGCGTAATAGATACAAAAGTAATCGTAGTGTCTGTTGCATAATGTGTCACGGACCAGATAGATAGATCGTTAGTATTATTTGTTATGTCAGAGTGACTTATTTACCATATGACCCTCAGCAATAAATGAAGCATAATTGTTTCGATTTGTAAACTGTACTTTAACACCAGGGTGTCAATGCGACATTAAAAATATTATCTTGACAGTAATTTGACACTATTCATATTATTACAATATAGAAATTACAGTTTTGGACAACCCTGATTTACATTATCAGTTTCCTGCCATTTGCTTCGTCACCGGGGCTTGTAATCATATTCCAGAATTTATATTACTCCCGAACTTGAAATTTAATTAAATGTGTGAGAGTAAATAATCGGAATTCTTTTTTTTTTTTTTTCCAATGTCCGCTCCCAATGTGGAGCATATGGTCTCCTAATGGAGGTATCTTGACAGAATTTTTTTACGAGAACTGCTTGTCACTCAGTTGCTCAACCTCTCTTTTTTTCTAAGAGAGTAGGGATAAAAAGATAGGGCTATGACGGGACTAGTGGTTAGCTAATCATTCTCGTTACTCCACGTGAGGATGGGATTGGTGGAAGGGAGGACTCAGACTACGAACAGAAATCGATTGAGAGATCAATCTATGAAAACCGTCCGCACCGGGAATTGAACCCGAGACATCTGTAACCGTAACCAGCTATGCTACCAACTGCTCCACGGACGCCGACAATCGGAATTCTACACTGTTATTATAAAACCATATTGTAAAAAATCTGAGTGACTAACTTGTTAGGGCACAGTTAGTGAGAATGTCTATAAGTTGTTCTTTTGTTTAAAAAATATGAAAAGCTTAATAAATTTTCCATTACTCAAATTTATAAAATAGTAGTGTTGATTTATTCATCAGTTTAGCAAATGGCTTTACATTTCTGTAGCATCCTAGACTAGACACAAAATATATCTAATTCTATGCAGGTACAAAAACTTTCAAATCGCCATTTAAATAAATAATGAGCTCTACAGGCAGTAAAATGCATCCATATTCGATGAAGTCTACAATTTATTCTGTTCTCCTTAAATCACAAATTTTAAATAACTTTTTTCTATCAAACCGAATAAATGCATCGTAATTTTATCATATGAAAAAAACATTTTCAAATAGAAATAAATAATTTATAAGCTTTGACTGTTTTATTCAATAATATATTTCCCTCTTTAGTTCATGTTTTGTCATCCTAGAATCACTAAACTCAAAAGAAACTAGATATGAACGTTATTTTTTGTTTAAACCATTTACTTAGGAGTATACGGGCTCTTAATGGATTATTTCAACAGTCATCCTTTTTAGAGAGGGTAAGATAGAAGGATGAGATTAAGAAATTTACTAGCTGGTAGCTAATCGGTCTATGCTGCTTTTTGAGAGGTTAGGGTAGATAAGTATAAAGATATTGCAGACATCCATGCCTTAGATAACACAAATTCATAATAGATTTAAAAATCTCTGTAGGCTTTCCATTCGTGAATTCGAATAAATAATTTATAAAATTTCTCTTTCTTCTTGCAGACCAGAATCCGCAGACACGGCTGAATTTTCAGTCGAGGAAGGCGACGTAATCCTGGTGGCCACAGACGGCGTCTTCGACAATGTCCCAGAGCCGGTGCTGGTGTCCGAGTTGAGAAGAGCGCAGGGGGAAGCCGACGCTGCCACCTTACAAGCTGTAGCCAATTCCATCGCCTGGATGGCGAGGAACCTCGCCTTCGATGGAGAGTTCATGTCCCCGTTCGCCAAAAATGCTCGCGAAAACGGAATCGATGCCAGAGGTTTGTATTAATTCCCTTTTTGATCTGGATAAGTCAACTATCTTATTTCAATTTGCACGGTATATTGACAATAGTCATTACGCAGGAACAGGTTTTTAATCAGTTGCCGTACATTCCATTTCAAGTACTAGAAAGTGTAGGAACAATACATATTTCTTTTCCCAAAACTAAATCAATATGGAGTCAGACTATATTAGGACTCTTTTTCCGTGAGTCAGCTAGCACTGTATTTACCAATTGACAAATTCATATATACAGAGCGCCCAATAAGAATTTCAAACTGAATCTTGAAATGGTCTCGGTCATGCTTTCACAGTGTCTTTTCTGCTTGAGTTGATTTAACGAAAAATCTCATAGAGCTTACCTTATATGACTTAAATATCTCAAAATATCTCTAGCATTAGCATATTAGCAATGGCAATTATTAGTTATAATGGAGTTTTTTTATTGTTTATTTGCCATTCATTTTTAGGAAAAAAATACATATCCTATGCATCCTTAATAGATCTTCATCTGAGCATTATTGTATGTTTGACCACATATTGAATGGAAAACATTCTCGAGACACCTCAGTAAACCAACTATGTATTATTTGTCAAATATTGAAAATTCCAACAGTAATTAAACTTTGATCTGTTATATCTTCCCATTCTGTATTCTTAATGAATAATACTAAAAGATATTCACAGGAATTTCCTTAAAGATAAAATATGTTTGTAAATTTTGTAATATACGTTAATTTGTAACATAGTGATTTAGTCATTTAAAAGATTACTAACATGTAGAAATTTTAAAAAATAAAACACAATTCATTTGTACTACTTCCACATATTTATAATGATCAGGACCGGTTTCGCTCATCACGAGCATTATCAACTCTATGATGTGATCTATCGTGATGAGCGAAACCGGTCCTGATCATTATAAATATGTGGAAGTAGTACAAATGAATTGTGTTTTATTTTTTAAAATATAATGTCTTTCCACCAAGAATTGACAGTTAACACCTTATAAGTAATGTATAAATTTTACCGAGACTGTATATATCGCTATATTTATGCATGGTTTTCTACAATATTTATATTCTTATTTAGAAAAAGTGCTATATACTATCAGTCACGGAAAACAAATTGAAAAATCGCCAAACACTATTCTTTTTAATATCAGAAAAAATACACAATTTAAAGCATAATTAAAGTTTATAACTTTGTTATTCCACTGGCTGTGTTACTAAATGTGACACATCTTTTAGAAGGATCTTCAGACTAACTCTATCGTAAGGTTATCTATTTATATGGTTAACAATGGTTCTAATTCTCAACTTAAAGATGAAAAAAAATAGTAATAATAATCAAATATTATAATTATATTTGATTTAATAAATAGTAAGTAATTGTATTACGTATGAAATAAAATCTTTGCTCTAGTATCG
This sequence comes from Himalopsyche phryganea, assembly GCA_022494535.1. Classification (NCBI taxonomy): domain Eukaryota; kingdom Metazoa; phylum Arthropoda; class Insecta; order Trichoptera; family Rhyacophilidae; genus Himalopsyche; species Himalopsyche phryganea. The sequence goes on from JAGVSL010000030.1 coordinate 1,889,488, forward strand.
AGGGTGTAACCAACATAAAAGATATTTTGTAGTATTTGAAATTCACAACTGTATTTTCTCCGAGTTCATCGTGGCCAAACTAAAACATCACATATATCTGACATTTTGTTTACGTGTGGAACTCATACTTGTTATTTTGTTTGTAAAATGAGAAGTGAAAACTTGTATTTATCAAAAATACCTCATTGTATATGTTCAATGTCAAAATGGTGGTGTTTGGATCTTTTCAACCTTCCTTTTTCACTTGAAATATGGCTACACAATAATGTATTTTTACCATTTAATTTCAACAAGACATTAATTCATTTGTGGATAGCTCCTATTGCAGTTTATTGGTGGGCAAAACGAATATGTAACATTTAGCTTAATTCAAAATTTTACACTAATTTGGTATAAGGACCAATGTAATGGTGTTGGATGCAAAACATGGGATATAGCAGCCCTTGTGATAATGGCCAGGAATTATAGACATTTAATAATTACACTACTACCAACCGATAATAGAAAAACACTGTCTTCAGCTGGTTCAAGTATCAATAGTCTATCATGTACTTTTTTTTTCTTTTTTCAGGTGGAAAACCTGATGATATCACAGTGCTACTCGCGACAGTCGTATTGTGAAATTCATTTTCTTCTGTGGTATAATAATTTAAATCTAACAATCAATCATTTAATTCAAATTTCATTTGTATCATAGTCAAATCGCAACTTCAAATGAATTCATACAAATTTGGAAAAAGAAAATTTCAAAATGGGTGGATTATTTGATCTGCTAAATCAGTTTCAACATTGTATGAATACATTAAAACTATTTTAATAATTTTATCTTTTGTAAAATGTTCTGTGATTATTTCATTTTTACATTTTATATGAACATGTAAAAAATAGGTATTTAAGTTGTTTTTAGTATTAGTTTTGATGTATGTGGAAGATTTGATTCATCCAACAGTTCAACGACCTTTTGAGAACTCATTTTCATTTGTTTTGTTTTCTGTTAGATTTTGAAAATGACCTAATTATTAAACAAAATATAATGACTGTAACATTCCTTCAGATATTAGAACATGTTAAATTATTTCATAATAGCCATATCCGCAGGTTAACTGCTGCATATGATTACCTACTGTTTACACTGATCTTTGATTTTGTTCCGTGTAAATACAAAGCATATAATTAGTGAGTTGTTCATGAGGCGGTGAAGATAATTTGATTTCACCCGGTCAAAACATCTGCAGACCTGATTGACATTTTTTTGACTATAATATGATTATTTCTAACACCAATTGTTTTTTGCCTCAATAGGTTGACGATTTTTAATTTTGAAAAATGTCAAAAATGGAAGTGTTGCGAATTGTCAGATTTTCAATCAGTGTTACTTATTTTGATGGCCTCATCTTTATGTACAAATTTTAATCTGAATATAATATTTTTTACCCACCAATTACTAAATTCTGTATTTTATTGTGTTGATACTTTGTAAAATGCAGTTCATATTTTTATTTACTGTGTTATGAGTATTTGATAAAACATACCAAATATGTGGTGCATGCAACACCACATACTGTGTTTAATTTATTAAATTAATATTTAATTACATTTTCAATTTAACTTATAGCAACAAGTTATTTTACGATAATTGAGTTATGTATTTCTGTATCAACTTTTCTTTGACAAGTTTAAAAAGAGACCTTTTCTCGTTGAAGTTAAATGTGTAAATTAACTGTTACTTAAATATATTGTGAGCTTCCTTGTTAAACTCGTTTCAACAAAAGTGGGTATTACAAATAAACATCTCAAGTATCTTGAATTTCCGTTTGTCCTTTCAATTCATTTTAGCTTTTGTATTTAAATGTATTTTTTTTTCTCGGCATGAATTGTTGTTATGAAAAGGTTTTTATTTTAATCACCACATGCAAAGACCACCTGACCTGCGATTTTGGGTGTCAGTACATCCGTAGTGTTTGCTTAGAAAATGTTTCTACGAAAAAAAAATTCATGTAAAGGCATTGAACATTTACGCAAGATTAACTTTGTTAACCTGATTGCTTTTGATAAGCCAGTGTGAAATATATTCAGTAAACCAGTTGAGTCAGTGTACTGTTTTGATCAATTGGTCAAATGCAATATCGTTTTTTCCATAATTCAATCTCCCAACTGGAGTGAAAACAAAAGAGTAGCAAAAGTTATTTAAAACCTTTTCATAACAAGACAATTTTTCGATGTCATTGCTTAAGTTTAGATCGAGGGTTGTTCCCTAACAAAAATTTAAATTTATGCTATAAAAATGGTGAAATTTCCTATCAGCTATTTTTTTATAATAATTAATATTGTGGTGGAACCCATATTCATAATGTATACCTTGACGCTGTCAGTCGGAGGTTATAAATAAATTTCCTATCGTATGATTGAATGCAAGCGAGGAGTGACTGTAACGAATGATATTGACGCGTTGTGAATTATAGTCTTAATGAGAATTACGAAAGAGTCGCAGCGGCTTAATATGCCTAGGAAATGAGTAAGATAACATATGCTATTGACGATGTACCATTTAAGTTTAGCCCGACCCATATTTTGGTGCTGTGGTAAATTAGAATGAATTTTCACTTGTTTTATTTGCAAGGGCTTTCCATATAAGATTTTTACCATATGACACTTTTAATTTTAAGTTTCAAATAGTTGCGCTTGAGCCGCGCATTCGAATATTCATCGGCACACGCGAACACGCGGTAGCTGTGTATATTTATTAAGAAACAACACAGAGCGACAAATCGAAAGCTCTTCACTGTATAAATGCGATATCGTGAAACTGAAGACAGTTTTACATTGAAATGTGCATCCTTCATTAACCGCATGAACAGGTAAACAAAATCCATTATCAACATCTGCATATAAAGTATTCATCCATCATAATATCGATTTTGAAAAGACAACAATGGGATAATGATAATGCTAACTTTTACGAAAATTAAAAGGCTCTCGTATCCTTTTATATAAACCTTTTAAATAATATAGGCTTGTATTATAATAAATCTTTTCACATTCAATATTAGAAATACTACATATTTTTTGTTGTTTTAAATTGTTATTGTTACACCAAAAAAGCCAAAAATGTGTTCAGTAGATGTCATTTTAGTTTGATATTCAACTGACAGATTTATGATTTCACTGTGGGATTGAGCGACAAATGTGGTAAAGGAGCTGCAATATGTCATGTTTCTTTGTTGTGCGGTTTCCTTATAATGAAAAAAAAACATTCAAATTGCTGTATTTGATGCAATATGTTATGCTCCACGTGTGCGGGTTGTAAAATTATTATTCTTTATGTCTGTCGGATTATTTAATATTACTTGGCAATTGGAGACACGCATAAAGGATTTTACGAAGCCTTTGTCAATTGTATCATTATTTAGTACACGCACAAATAAAAATGGATAAGCATTGGTTTGTTTTATAAAATAAAAAAAAAAACAAGAAAAACTTAAGTATGTTTGAATAATGAGTAAATATTATTGTTCTCAAAAGAGAATTACGTTATATTACAAGGTTCGGTTTTAAATTGCCATATTTACTCTTCTAAATAATTTGATGCAATCTTCCCTAAGTTCAAATTGTTAGTATATTCTCTTTTGAATGTTGAATCTTGGTATTTTTTTAACGTTGCTAATTCGACAGTGACCGTAGGTGAAGACCAAGACTTTTACGGGGCTCTCGAACCAATTATGATGGCGATTGTCTTGATTTATAATCTATAGAAAACGCCGTTTCTTGGACACTCGCATAATCATTATATTTTGGATTTAAATATTTACTCCCAATCGCTGGTCTGTTTCTTCCGATACTTTTCACTTCAGAAAAGATATTCAAAAATGCATTATTTTATATCACAATCATTGATGACTATAATGAAAATATAGTGAGTTGTAATCTATTTATCTGCCATCATTTTTTCCTTTTGAAATTACACAAAACATGTACTTAATAATTTATATTGAACTTTAAAAATAACAAACTTAATATTCTTTACCTCATCGTCATATTTGAACTTTGATTGGTTCTTTATCAATCTACGCAGTACATCAATGAATGTGAAAATGTTCTTTAATATAGAAAAGCTTTATTTATTTAGCTTAATGAGGGTTTTTCTTGTTTTTAGTTTCAATTATTATTATAAATAATTTTCTAATGATTGTATTATCTTTATTTTTTTTAGATGGCGTGTTATAGTAACATGGACTTAAAGAAAGCATATTAAATAACAAGCTCACAAGAAAACGCAATTTTGATTTACAAAAAAAGTACTTGACATTAGGCAATGGATCCAAATTAACATCTTTCGTGAATTCTTCTACAAAAATCGTAAAACAGTAACAAAGTGAAAACCATTTATACAGTGGATTGATATCATAAAAACATTAAAAATCAAATCCAAGAGAATCCATCTTGAATGCATAATTCTTTGAAGTTAAAATATCCACTATGGCTCCATGTTAGTATAAACACAGATCTGATGACAAATTATGAATTGTCAATTTTCAAAAATTTCTTGCGAACGAATCTTGTTTATGGGCGACCATTTGATATTTTTTTATGAGTGTACCTAATATTTAGGTTTTTTTTTGTAGTTGTTGATAATGATACAATAAAAATAATTAAACATACGAACGAATGTACTCTTTTATTTCAGACACGCTTCCTCCATTGGTATCGATAACCTTTTCATTTACTTCTTCTTTGGTCGTGTCCGCTAGCTATTCAAAGCATATGGGCCGCACACGGTGCCTTATGATTCTCTGTCGTCCACTATGAAAAAGCGCCTAGGTTTTGTTCGCATTTAGTTGTGAGCCATTGTGATATAAGTTGCCTCGCAGCATAATATGTGAAACGTTTAATCCATATAAGAGCATGTGCTATCCAAGATACATTGAAAAAAAATAGAAGTATGAAAAACTATTTTTATTTGATTTTTGATTATTATACAAATAGACTGGAAATTGAATAGAAACATGTTAACATCTAATATTATAAGAAGAAATAGATTGGTTATGCATTTATAAAATAGCATCTGGTTAGCTTAAAACAACTCGATTCAATATTTTCTAAGGATTCGGCGGTAACTTTGTGGAAGTTCATTTTTAATATAAAATTAAAATTGATAACTTAGTTATTCCACTTGGCTATTCCCTAAGTTATCAAATTTAATTTTATATTAACTCGATTCAACTTTAGAGAAGCTCATTTATATTACACAGAAACACATCAACAATATTTTGGCTGTTTGAAATTTCATTACGATTGCAGACCGATTGAGTGTAAATTTATTGTTTTATCATGTCGCAAGTTGAGGCAAAGCTTACTCATGTGAAGAACACTAAAAACAACTTAGTTTATTATTACATAGTTACATATTATAGTAGAATCATAACTTATTTACATGGCCTCGGCGGTCACTGTATGAAAGTGAAAATTACTCTGTGCATATTGTCAAGTAGCGACACTTTCAAAAGATGCTTTAGGTAATCATGATTAAAACCCACCCAAAGAAAACTAAAAAACCACACCTTTAAAACTTGCAAAATACTTGTTTTGTTAATATTTATGTTAATTACTCTTACCACATTGTTGTAATGGTGTACTATACAAAAAAAATCATGCATTGTATGTTTTAAGGAATTTATGAAGTTATTAAGTTCATTGTTAATATGAATTGTGACTCTGGAAATCTGAGCCTGAAATCAACACCCAATCTTTGGCATGTTTTACTTCGATTGTTGAAATTATATTCCTGTGCTCAAATCCTCGCCTGTTCAGTGTCACTTTTCATCGTCACCACCCAATAGTGTTTTGCGAAGCTACTTACAACTAATCTCATAAAGATAAAAATATTTAATAAATTAATATATCATTTGTTTCTCCCGTGCAATTTGCATGAGTGAGTAATGCATAACCATTCTAAATCTGACTGTTATAATAAGCAATCACATTTTGTACAAAATAAATTACTATATAAAAATTATTGAAAGTGTCTATCGTCTATCGGTTGACCTTCGTCATCCCAATAGAAGTTATCTTCCCCCGGAAGAGGTGTGTAGTCCGCTTCTTCCGGTTGAGGGTCAAACAGTGTTTTCCTGAAAATTAGTGAACACAGCGATTTAATAATTATATCATACATTGTCATTCATAAATCAGACATGCGGTAAGTGAGTTCACTAGAAAATTTAACAACTAGTTTGCAGATGATTTCAGCATTTAATTAAATCAGTTAAAGTAGTACAAACAGATTGTGTTTAATTTTTAAAACATATAATAAGTTAAATACCAAGGGATATTGTCTTTTAAAACACAAACATACTCAGCTTCATTTAGTTCAATAAATATGGCAATTACATGTTGGTAACACAGTATTAACTTGGTAACAATAAATTTCACAGGCATAATATTGCACAATCAAATAATACTATGATGAAACTTGTTTTCTTAACTCTCAGCACTTTTCAATGTACCTACTCTTAATAAATTTAATGAATTTGTTACAATTAAAACAACACCGAAAATTATTTTGAATGCCTCACTAACTACTTACTGTAGAATTCGACTCGAAAATCATTTGCTGAATAAAATTGAATAATCTGTTATCTCTCACGATTCAATTGAAATTAAGTAAATTATGGTGAAATGTGCAATTATCTTACAATATTTGGGGTGTTTTTAAAATCCGACGTCCACTTTCAAGATTAGGATAGACATCTTCGATAAAGTAGTATATATGACCGACAGCCATTCCCATCAGGTCCACCCAAACGGCATTCCCCAATAACACGGAAAATCCAAATAACACCCAGGGCAGATAGGGGGCCTGTAATTAATAGAGAAAGAATGTAATATTGCTATCTTTTTTAGATATTGAGTCAATTTATTTAAAAGAAGCTTACCTGGAAATGGAGCCCGAAAAACGTCAACCGAACATATGGATTTCTCCTCGACCATACGTAAACCAACATTATTGTAAATGCTTGTCCAAGGAAAAGAAGATTTACAAAGAATGCAAAAAACTAAAAATACATGTTAAGGAAATCTTATCACATAAAATTGACAATTATGAATCAATGGACATTATAACGTTAAGGTACATGCTGCGAATATCTTAAAATAACCCTGCTTGCCTCTTTTTTTAAATCAGTATCTTGAGGAACCTGGAAGGCATACCTCGACAAGATAGAAAATACATATAAATTAAAAACATATTTGCAGTCTTAGGATAGAGGTAGTTCTTTCATACAGAATTGACAGAATTTCCTTTCCTATGTAGAAAAATATGAGACATCATTCATAGGAGGCCTTTGTATTGTAGTAACTCAATTGCTGCTGTGTGCGAATAATCATTGTGGCGCCAGTGCTATGTGCATTTATTATGTGTTCCAAATTAACACGCAAGAATTTATGAACAGTATAATATAAACCAAGGCTGTCCAACCCTGGGCCACATTTACAATAATAAATACAATATATAAAAATTATTCATCAAGACGCTGATGGTTATTTTGCTCCTTATCCATTAAATTGTTTTACCATTTCAATCGTACATTTCTTCAATATTTCACCGTCACTAAATGGCTTTTATACTTTCGCTGACTACAATGCTACTCAGTGTATACGAAGCGGAAAAGCAATAGACCACGCAGAATCGTACTGCGGGCCGTGTTTTGGACAGCCCAGATGTAAATAAATCGTTAAGGCGTCAAGAAATAAGAATGTAATAGTGATTTAAAAAAAAATGTTTCGAGAGTCAGAAAGAGTGCAGTGGATGCCTGTAAATCTATATCCATGTTGATAGTAAGGAAAGGGTTAATACCTGCCACGCTGTAACTATATAAACATTGGATAATGTCAGATAAAAGCCATTTTGACACATGATACTCACTTGTTAATTGTCAATTCTTGGTGAAAAGACAGAATATTTAGAATATTGTTTGATTATGAATTATTTTAAAAGGATACGACCATGCAGACTGATCCGAATATGAACATCATCACAAAATCGGCACACCGCCCTCTGAATGATCCTTCTTCAAGCATCCGACAATAGCGATATGTGAATATCATATTGAAAAAGAAATTGAAGCCCATCGGGCCAAAGAAAAGAAATGTGGTAACTAAACGCCATAGCTGATAGTGCTTTAATATTAATATTGGATTAAAGTACAGTTGAAACGGAGACACCAAATCCAGTTGCTGCAATGAATAAATAAAACAAAATAAACACAATTCTTCTTTGACTGAAAATTTACTAAGTGGACTTATAATAAACTGATCTAATGCAAAAGAACTGGGATACACTAACAAAAAAAGAATAAACGTGAACAATCTGACCAGTAACTTAAAAAAAATACACTATCTATAATAATCACGATTTTTATTCCGTCAATATTCATAAAACAAATAGCTATGAAATAAAGAAATTTCGTATAAGTTTAGTGAATTATTTGCATGTTTATCTTACAGGATTAAAATAGTCAGTGTGAAATAGTATATTAAGATATAAAATGACAAATGTAGACATAATTCAAGTGATCAACTGGTAAAGATAATAAAATTTAATTATGGCTAAATGGTAATGCAATACAATGACGGTGACTATATTTTTAAGATTAAAAAGAAGACACTAAAATGTAGTTGGCCAAGTCGCCTACTTTCGATAAAAAATGATTTACAGACACTTTCTTTCATCACGATAATTGGGTTTACTTAAATGACAACCGTGCAATTAAAAATAATAACTAAAAGTATTCGAATTTTAAATTGATCATAAAATTTAACTGTGATGAATTGTAAATAAGTAAGTAATTTTGTAAGATGAAATGATCAGAAAATCAGGAATTGTAACAAAAATATTAAAAAATTATCTATTATTAAATTTTAACCAGTGGCATGTAGTATGCATATTAAAGAATATTCTTACAACTGCTATAGTTGTGATCACACAGGCTGTAGTATATGCCCTCGTTACTGTTGGCATCTGCATATACTCCTGAAGAAATGTTTGATAAGCCATTTTAATGGGTGCTTTATTTACTGATGATGTTCTATCTCAGTATCATCACTAAATTTACAATAAAGCAACTTGTAAAGTATTTCCGTATATTCACTGACAGCTCAATTCGCGAATCACAATACCAACTCTAATCTATTATTGGTCCACATCACACTATGTTTATGTTGGTAAGAAGTAAAATGAGCTGCCAGGTGACATCACAGAATTCATGAAAATGTATAATATTTGATAAACATTATCCTTGTTATGGTTTCAATTAGCCTGAAAGTAACAGTTAGTAGCTTAGTAACAGATCTCAGACAAAAGCGCTTAATACCAAATATATTGAAAAGTCATGTTTTATCAGTCTTAACAATTTTTGTTTTATATTTTTTGAGTAATAACTTTTCATTAAGCAGCAGTAATCGTATGTTTAATATATTATTGTGCGGAATACGTAGGCATTATATTAGACCTTATCAATATACTTTTTCATCTTTCAACACCTATTCATAAAAATATGAAGTAGTAAATTTTCACATATAGAAACATTAAAAAACCTCTGTTTAGTTGGTAATCTGCTTTTACAAACGTCATGTTTGACGGTTATAATTACTAAGGAATAAAGTTTATGTTAAAAAGGATCTGTTTTTATCATCGATGTACGATTAGTATACAAATTCAGGATGGACTTTAAAGATACGAGCGATCACCCGGTCGCATTAAAAGTTATGAGACTCACTCGACCTACACTGATGAGTCCTCAAATCGTCACTTGCGACGCTAAAGACTTACCCGGAAACCTTTTGAATAACTATTTAAAAGATGACATCGTCGCCGTGAAGGGAATGGAGACTTTAGCTGCGGGCCAATTTCTGCTATTGCCGCAGAGTTTCGGAAACATCTACTTGGGAGAGACGTTCTCTTGTTACGTATGCGTCCATAATGAAACTAATCAGATCGTTAAAGATGTTTCTGTGAAAGCCGATCTTCAAACTAGCTCTCAGCGTATTCCTCTGTCGAATCACCAGAACCAGTCTTCCTGCATCCCATTAGGCGCGGATGAGACCGTAAATGATGTCATCCACCACGAAGTCAAAGATTTGGGCACTCATATTTTAGTTTGCGAAGTGAGTTATATGAGCAGTCTTGAAACCGTCGCTTCTTTCCGTAAATTTTTCAAATTCCAAGTCGTCAAACCCCTCGACGTCAAAACCAAATTTTACAATGCGGAATCGGATGAAATATATTTAGAGGCTCAGGTACAAAACGTTACTACTGGACCGATCTGCTTAGAAAAAGTCTCATTGGAATGTTCTCAACTTTTTACTGTGAAATCCTTAAACTCTCTCGAAGACGGCACTTCTGTATTCGGAAGCATGAATTTACTTCAACCGCAAGCCAGCTGTCAGTATCTATACTGCCTTTCACCGCAGCCTAGTTTATCATCTGACCTACGAAAACTGGCCGCCACAACAAACATCGGAAAATTAGACATCGTTTGGAGATCTAACTTAGGAGAACGCGGTAGACTGCAGACGAGCCAACTACAAAGGATGCCTCCCGATTACGGTGACATCAGAATGTCTTTCGAATCGCTACCGAGTAAAGTGAAACTGGAAATTCCTTTCGAGTTTAAATGTAAAATAACAAACGCCAGCGAAAGGCAAATGGAGCTTGTTTTAAAATTGAAATCAATCGACAATTCCACTTTACTGTGGTCGGGTATATCCGATAGAAAAATTGGTTTCCTGGAACCTGGCGCGGCAACCGTTGTCACGTTGTGTGCTTTTCCTATTGCAGCCGGACTACAAACAATCGCTGGAATTTCTTTAATAGATGTCTTCTTAAAGAGAACATACGATTATGATGATTTAGCATCAGTATTTGTAACGTAATCATTCAGTCTTATTGTTTTGTCTTAGGTTAAATTCATAGATAATTTATGTTATGTTGCCAAAAACATTATTAATATTTGAAGTAGCTCTCTAATAAAGGCAGGACTTAAAAACTTTTTGTATTTAGATTTTAAAGTCTTATGGATCTATGTAGATTTTAATTTCAAGAAATTGAAAAACTTTTTTTTTGCTATAGTATAGTTTACTTTAATTATTTACATACCTATTAAATATCTGTTTTTCAATATTGTGATTTCATTATTATCCTACAAAAAATTTTGTTTTACACAATAGAATTATTTATTGTAAATTATTCCAAAAACATAACCAAACATATTTTTCTTTTACTAAAAATAGACTGTCAACCTATATTGCCCTAATTAACCCTTCCTCGCAGTAAAAAATGATTTTTATTGATTTTTGGCATGTTAAAATGTTCTTTGAATTTGTCATGGTTACGATATCGAACAAAATTAGTCATCTTAAGTTCATCAGGATTCTAGCAATTTTATATTGCGATTGGTAAAAAAATCATAGCTCCATCTTTCATAATTCCATGGCAAAGGGGTCTTTAATCTGAGAGTGCTAAAAACGAAACAAGAAAAGAGATTAGTAGCATTCAAGATGCTACCATTCTACTCAGACTGCAAATGGAAAAAGAAACTGATAATTATATGTAGGAATCTTTTATTGGGAAGACGTCATGTCATGGTTAGTGGCTGTCACCCAATGTTTCAAAACTGTTTCAGATTTCATCTTCATGTGTCTGAATTTTAATTATATTGCTTAAAAAATACGCTACTTTCCTGTTATCTGGTTCTTTACAAAGTTAACCTAACCAAAATAGAGCTTGATCTCGCTAGGTTAGGTTAGTTAAGGTATACCACGGCTTCTATATCATGAGATGGCATAGTGAACAAATTCATTTTTAATTGTTTCACGAAGCGCATTGTAAATATAGTTTATTTTAAAAAGAAAAGAATAAGAAGAAAGCAGAAGAACATTCTTTTTTAAATGCATCCAGATAACAGGAAAGTACCAAAAATACTCCAATAATATAGGTATTTTACATATTCAAGCCATTAATTGAAGTATTAAATCATCAAGGAAGTGTCAAGCAGGCAAATAAGAGTATATACTATAGCTGCTTGGTTGTACCGGCAAAAGATTTAGATACATACCACAAAAATGTGTTTTTTTTTTATTTTCAATATCAATAATAGTAAAATCATGCGTATCATCAAATAGTAATTTTGTTTCAATGGATAAAAAACTGCTTATTAAGATGTAAGTGTTTTTACACAGAATATGACAGCAATACTAAAAATATTATATATCTTGATATTCCATTTATACTCGTACTTAGTAATTGTCAGTCATTTTTTTGTTGCAATGGCTGCTTTCGTATTCACGCTATTCATAAATGTAAATAAATGGATGGGACTTCAGCATTTCAATATCTTTTTCCAATTTCCTCAAATGCTCTTCCATTTTTTTCTTTTTTATGACCTTTGGAGTGGTGTCAGTTTGAATCGGCAATAAATGAAACGCCTTTTGAACCTCAGCCCAATTTTGTATCAACCCATTCAAAAGCTCTTGTCTTTCCTCTTCGGTAATTTGCGTACACAGTGTTTTTTTTGTATCCAGATATTTTTGGTACTCTTCTTCAGATTTTTCCATTTCATGGTTTTGTTTAGCCAAATATTTTGGAATTTTACCATATTTATGGTTAAACACATGCATCAATTTTAAGCAACTGTCTTTGTACAAATGGCCTCTCTGCGAATCAACACATTTGGCAGTTATGGGCCTCGGCATTAGATACAAAGCAGATTTAATGTTTTTTACCCTAAAATTTATGCACAGCTTATCTTTTTGTTCTGGAGGCGAATATTTTGGTATCGGAGGTAACGGCACATCTAACAAACATCCCCTGTGTTTATGAGTGCCTTCATCCATTTCTATGTCTACCTTTTTCTTTTGGTTGGTTAGTTTTGCTTTGTTTCTCATGTACTTGCTAACAGCAAGACAGTTGGGAGATTTTTGCTCAACGATTGGTGTATTATAATCATGAACAATATTATAAATAGTTTCATTGTGATTTACCACATTAATAATTGACATTTTTAGGTATAAGTACTCAATAATGCATTACTTTTAAAATATGTATTGAATGCGATTCAGTAATATACTTCGATGCTGCCTCAGTATATAACTATTTTTACTTGGCAACTATTCCCTTGGAAACTGTTTATTAAGGTTGCTAGACTATAAAATTATTAATTCATACCATTCTATTTTTAACATTTCAACTCACGCTTTTTTACATTATTGGTTTGTTGAACACAGCAGACTTAACCAGGATTGGCTGACAGATTGAAATTAAGTCTTTTTAGAAACTTTATATAATTATTTCAAATTAAATCCGAAATCTGTATATTTTAATGGTAAAGAACCACCTTAAAGGTGTTAACTGTCCATTCTTGGTGGAGAGGCATTATATTTTAAAAATAAAATACAATTTGCTTTGTACTACTACATTTTTATAGTGACTAAGACCGATTTTGCTCATCGCTAGCATTATCAACTGAATCATTAGTTAATTTGAATTATTGAGATTTTGTACACTTCCATGTATTTTGCCACTTAACGACCCGGGTTTCGCCTTTCGGCATCTTCAGGCATTCAAGCGCACTAATGGATTCAAATTGACGCTTGAATGCCTGAAGATGCCAAAAGACGAAACCCCAGGTCCTTAGTGACAAAATACATGAAAGTGTACAAAATCTCAATAATTCAAATTTGATATTGAAATTCCATCAAGCACCCTCAGTCGATGTCTTAAATTAAATGAATCACTGGTTATCAGTCAAATATCAGTTGATAATGCTCATGATAAGCGAAACCTATCCTGACCATAATAGAAATGTGTAAATATTGCAAAACAAATTGTGCTTATTTTTAAAAGTTGTGAAGAATTTTTCAAATCTTATTTTTACAATATTTGAAGTGTACATTGTTAAATATATTTTTTTACCATGTCCGCTCTTAATGTGAAACATATTGACTTGTAATGGAGTTTATCATAACGCACTTACTGCAGGCCACGCGCATGCGTGTCATATTTACATACAAAATGACTCCGTTAGCATCAGTTTCTCAACATCTCTTTTTCAAAGAGAGTAAGAATGGTAGTAGTTAGCAGTAAAATCAATACAATCAACATTGATTCCACGGAAATTTGGAATGCACGCAAACATTCAACGATGTTCTCTAAACTTATATTTCCCACATGGCATTTTTGTCCAGAATTACATAACAGATAAGGCTCTGAACTTTTTTATCAATCGCAAGATTATATCTAGGTATAGAATATTGATTGGTCAGAAAATAAATATTTTAAATACCATAACTCTGCTTAACAGGGCAGCAGTAATGTACTGTAAAATAGTTCCGAGGGGGGTTGCTATTTTTCTTCACATATAATTTTTCAATATGTCTAAATTCACTATCAGAAAAAAAGACGATATATTTTCTGGAGTCGCTTTGAAATTAGACTGACTAATCACTTCATTGTCTGTCCTTTAGTCGAGTGGTCAAGTGGTTACTCAATGGATTTATAAATTTGTGCACAAAGGCGTGGATGTCTGTGATTTGTACATTCCCTTTCCACCCATCAGATCCTAAAAATGAGGTGTATGGAGAACAACTAGCTAACTACTAACCCTTTCCTAGCACCATCACTGTATTCTCCGAAAATGAGTACATACTTAGTTGAATGATTGAATAACAACTTCAGTTGAGTTGCTCTATTAGATCATAATCTATTTGTTTTATAACTCTTGTTTATAATGGAGTTCTGTCAAGTGAATACCAACTTAATCATCTGTTTCCAATAAAATATGATTTTTATATTCCTTCCTATCCGATCCAAAAACGGATCGTAGAAAAGGTGATTAACTAACTACGTATTAGTATTCTTCTGGCCCAACCTTTCATACTTGCCCACTCTTAAAAGAGAGGGTGGGTAGACTAACTGAATAATAACCAGATTCGTATAACAGCTTCTGATGAGGTACCGCATTAGTAGTCCATATGCTGCACATTGTGAACAGAAATGGTCTAAAAAATTAATTCTATAAAAACTGTATTTGAAAATATTTCCCATTACGTAGGTAGGTGTAAAAAAATATTTTAAGAATATGAAATAATTTTTTGAAATAATGGAGATTAAGAATGTAAAAATAATCATAGACTATGATTTAAAATTCGTACAAATTATAAATCAACTTACATTCACAATAGTGTAATAACGGGTTGAGTCTATGGTAGGGTTGCCAGCTCTCTCAGGTCAGAACATTCCACATCTATTTTTACGCATATTATAATAATTTGAAAGTGTTTCTGGAGTACCTACATAAAATCAATTTATTTTTAATTATCTTCAAACGCTATGTGTTATGGATTTTTCCAATGAATAATCTTAGAAATGAAACAGTAAGTGCCCCACTTATTACGAAGATTCTTTGCCTTAAACTATTATTTCGTATTTAATATAATTTCTTTCAACGGCGCTGTATGTATTTAACCAATATGGATAATTTGTATTTAAGCCATAAATTAATTTTATATCTTCTTGAAGTCTTCCGGGCCTGGGTCGGCCGTGGGCCGGGCTCGGCAGGCAAAGACAATTGAGATTCGGTTAAGGAATTTGTTTTCCAGAAAAATATTTTGAAATATGATCGGGTCATGAGTCAGCCATGCTTGTGGCAATACTACTCTTGAAAGTTGATTGCTGATATAATTAATTTCACATTTTATGTTCGTCGTTAGAAACTTTACTTTAATCTATTGTTTGAAAAGTATGGTGTCAACACAAACGTTTTTCGGGATCTTGAATCTGAGCAGGCCTTTATGGCTCACTTATATTACACAATTAGCATTATGTGAGCTCATTGAAGTAAAAATTTTAACAATGTTTTCTTTATTTACCAATAGTTTTATTATTTCTCCCTGCATAAATAAAGTGTGCATATTAGTCAATAGCTGCTTGCTACTGGTTTTAGGTGGTTAAAAGTTCATTGTGCCAGAAAATTCAATATTAAAAATTGATCCATCAAAATTGCGTTTCAACGATATTATACAAGTTTAAAAAGTCGGGCTCTTTCGTGCTGAGAAAAATAAAGTTGGGCCGGGTTTGGGTAAGAAGTATGATATTAGGACCCAGGTACGAGCCAGACCCGAACCGGGTAATTTTATTAAATTTCGAACCGTGCAGATCTGTAGTAAATTCATAACACTAAAAATATGAAAATGATTTGGTTAAAGAAATTAAATATTAATATGAATTTGCCTAATTCGATAAAACTTTTTTGAGACATTTTCAATTATTGTTTAAGGCTCTTGGGCACCTGGACTCCAGAGGACTCTTACACCAATGCGATAACCACCACTAGATTATGTTGAAATAAAAATAAATTATGTCCTTTTCCCCAGATTAATTTAAGTTAGGCTGGCAGCCCTAACCACCAAAAAACTGCACGATAGCGCTTCGTGAACTGTCCAATTTTACACAAATGAGCCTTAAGAAATATAGCCCGTTGCACATTTATACACTGTATAAATCATCGGGCTACTTTTATAATAATTATCTCGCTGTATAAACAATTGACTTCGCTCTTTTAATATAGGCCGATATGTACATAAATTCCTGACGCATAAACAGATAGTACAGTACACACCATAAAGAGAATTCACTTATCATACACATTCGCCTTTCACACACACTAATGTGAGAGAAATACGCTCCGGCAAAAAACAGATACGCCGGCACAGTGGATCGTTTCTGTAGATGTGAATACTCCTTATAACAACATTGTTCATCGAACCTAGATATCGAAATTATTATGTATGATATATGCGTATTGTAATAATGGATGCACTGATTTATAACGAAATGTGAGACAGATGATTTGTTGATATAAAAATTATGCGATTTCGTTTTTATCATATTCGACAAACATCTTCACAATTTCTGCAGTTGCTTAATATAATCGTTGAATTATATACACAAAACTTTTTCATACCGACTTGAATTGTGCGAATTTTATTAGGTACTATGATACATAAAAGGCTATTAATTGAATAATTTAACCAAGCATCTTATCAAACGATATTATTTACAGGTAGGTTAGGTAGTAGGCTACCTATACTAATTTCACAAGTAGGTGCTTGCCGCATAGCGCGATCTATTATTACTAATATGAAATTTCAGCCAATCAGCGTTCATTGACTGACATAAAAAGAGAAAGATAAAAGACCCCATAATCCATGCTTCTCTCACATGCCTTACACACACATATTACGCTATATTTTGTCCCACTCTTTTTGTGGGTCATCTTACGCTGACTATAGCATACGCCCTGCTTTATTTGATTGATAATTTCTACTATACTACTTATGCAATTCGCATTTTTTAGACGAAGCATTCCATAAAACATCGACTATAACATTTGATTATTTATCAAAATAACTAGGCAGGAGGTACCTAGTAGTAGGTACATACCATCGGCGTGCGGTGGACTTATCACTATCTCTATCGCACAACCTAATTTGGATATGAGCAAGAAGGATACAAGATCATGCGCCGCATGCCCGTGCATCTCACTTGCACCTTCACTTTTCATGTGATTGAGCGAGAAAGAGATAGAACCACCGCACGCGTCTGGTACATACCTATATTTGGCTCGAAATATCTCAAAAGACTATTTTAATATTCACTAAAATGTACCTATATTTTATTGGCATAGGTTGGTTGACCTCTAGGGTAATTTTAATGATATATCAATAATTGATGCTGTGATATCGAATGTATAATGACATTGTAATTTATTTTAAGTAACGTTACAAATGTTTATCAGTACCTGTACAAATATTTTCTTTCTGATTCAGTATTGTTATTTATTATTTATTTATAATATTTCACTACCATGATTTCACTTTATTTCTTTAATTAAACGAAAAATGAAGTATTTATTCGTTTTAAAAAAGTTCACAATTTTATTTTACTGATTTTGGAATAATTTATTATAAAGGAGCACAGCAGGTTATCAAAATATTTGAGTAGACGAGAAATTCAGTTATTGAAATTTTGCGTGAATTATGTGAATACCAACTGCATTAGAACTTTCATTTTTATTTCATTTGTGTAGGTAACGATTTTGTATCTAAAGATTTACACCTAACAATTTGCAATTGAAATTGAATAATCATTTAACCTTATAACGTAGGCAATGATAATAAATTAACTGACTACCAATTTGACGATGCTTTTTACGTGGAAGGTATTTCAGATGAAGTCGTTTTTAGGCTTAAAAAAATATTAAAATCGACTAAATATATGTCATACTTCTAGCTGCTATACTAATATTTGAGAGTAGCATCCTATTTTTTCAATTCAAATGCACGACGTATTAAGAAATTGTAATATCGTAATCAAATGTGAAAGTTTGTTTCTGTTTCCGAAAATTTATCAATATTTTTCAAAGAATGCTTGTAGTAGTACCGCAAACTGTGTATGATAATATTATTGTGGCCAAATTTCTCATACGACGAGAATCTTTAAAGTATTTTAGTCGGCCATTCTGCTAGAAATTTGGCTGGGTCTATTGTACTTATTTATATTACTGTCGCACTATTATGTCGCCAAAAAAAATTTGTCCACATTGAATGTCGGCATTATGCAAAGGATTGTTACTTTTTAGGCGACACGGAGTGCCGATTCAGAATACTCATAGCGGATTGGTGAAATGTCATTTCAACTCGACCACCATTGGCCGGTTCTAATGAAAATTCCACATGGCAGAGAAAAGGAACGGAAAGTTGAAATAACCATATAGAGGTCAGCACAATCGGCATCAAACGACGCATCGAGTTGTTAGTTTCATCCGGACTGCAATTTGCTTTGCTTCTGTTGGTTATATTTTCATTAATGTCAACATAGTGATTTTTGAATATTACTTCAAAAATATTAAAAATATATTTATTCAAGTGGGTACGTCGATTTCCATTAAAAAATAGCATTTTTCAACCGTATTATTGTCATGAGATGTGATTGAAAATTTATCTCGTTGCGGTAAAAATAATTTACATACATTTTTTATGGATGGCATTAAGTGTATACGTAAATTGCGCGAAAAGTTTTATCTTCAAATTTATATAGAAGTGCATTTTAATATTGAATTTGATTAATTATTTGTTCGCGTGAACATATCGGCAGCCGCACGGTCGTCTATTGGTGAGGTGTACACGCCAGTAGGCGGAATAATGCATTGGCGGGAACGTTATCGTATTAAAAATAAATTATCACTCTTTCAATTCAGAAAGTTTATTTAAACCCTAAATATTGTACTATACGTCCTTATGCTAATTTAGTTATATTTGTAGGTTTACCGGTACTATATTTGCAACCAGATTTAAACTCTGCCTCGAATATGACAGACGGACTTCGATTTTGTCATTACTCGAGTTACGCCGAGTGCACATAGGTACCACGTAGGTTATTCTAAAGAAATTTTGTTACTAAATTGTATGTTTATCGAGAGGAATTCCAAAATTGGCATATAATGATGACGTCTTGGATGCAAATATTTGTGTAGCTATATTTTTATATTATAAAAAAAAACTCGGAATTCATACTTTCAATATAAAACTGAAACATAAAATAAGTTTATGCAGTTACTGATTCTTTGGAGAATCTAATCAAGTTTTATAAATATTGACACAACATTACCCTTTGCTACTTAGTTTTCGAAATTTAAATCGTGAAAAGAGGGTTGCCATCATTCAGTTATTGGTCTATTTTAATGAACTTAAATGAATTACTGAAAAATTTCAAGCGACTACTTTATTTTAAATATCAATAATAATTCATTCGGCCAGGAGATATATTTACTTATTAATTCACCTCAGGCTTTTAAGGCATTGCATTATTGGCATAAATCTATGATCGGTATTAGCCAGGCCAATTCAATTCTTCCAGCGGTGTGACATTGCTAAAATTTATCATGTACTTAACACATTGCTTGCGAACGAATTATATGCAAAATGATTCTTGATTTTTAATGCAATGGGCATGCCATCTTACATTGCAAAATATACAGCGTGTGTTCCCGCCAGCATTGAATAACAACTCAAAGATAGGTCTTTTTGCCAGTCACTGGTGACTCACCATGGCTATCAAAGTGTTAAAAGAATGATTATCTCCATCAAAATTTTGTTGAATTTAAAAAAGTTTAATGAAATTGCATTAAATTTGGATTATTGAGATTTTGTACATTTCCATGTATTTTGTCACTAACGACCCGGGTTTCGCCTTTCGGCATCTTCAGGCACTCGAGCGCACGAATGGACTCGAACTGACAACTCAATTTAAATGGAGATTTACCGGTCATTAAAAAAAGCAAATTCAGCATCTGCTAAACCATCAAATATTTCTTCAAATGTTTCAAACCAATTGAAGTTAATACAGAGATAGTGAAAAGATTTAATCCGAGGAGGAAAAATAACATAATCAATCTCAAAGCGAATGCTAAATTTAAAACAGCATTTGAAATTTGACCCGGCAAACTGTTGACTGTGGGCTTTAAGGTTAAGATATGCAGCTCAACTAATATGATTCATATTGTAATATCAGTATCTCATCAACATGTATGGACTGCTTGCTATCCTATTTCGAAGAAATTAGAGAGTGAAAAAACTGATTCATAAAAATGCACCTTGCATTGAAATAATGAAATTACTTAAATACTGCCTTCATATTATGTTAATAAAATTGGTTTCATTTATGATTCATCAGATTGCCCAAAATGTCGACGATTGATGAAAATGATCCACCTGCTGAAAGCTTAAACCCTAACCCGGATGATCTGAAGAAAAATCCTACTGCTATCAAAGGTAAATAGATATTAATGCGTCTTCACACTTAGCAAGAGCAATTAAATAAATTTGATATGTAAAGAATTAGTGTTCGTACTAACCATTTAGACTTCTACTTATAATTTGGTAATTGATTTATAGATGCTCAAGAAAAAATGGCAACAATGGATGTGCTGGTGTGCGGGGAGTGCCACTCGGTGTTCCATTTCATTGAAGACTTTACAGAGCACAGAGACTCTGTCGCTTGCTCAGGGCAGTCTCCCGTCAGAGATTGTGTAAGTTATTGTACTGCAATTTGGAGATACAGTAGAAATTGTCGAAGTAACATTGGCAGAAGTAATAATTTTTGTGAAAAAGAAAAAAAAAAGTTTTACGCAGAACTGCGGAGTCTTCTTAAAGTCAACCAACTCAGACTACAACTGAATATAATTTAAGTCATTGACTGAGGGTGCTTGATGGAATTTCAATATCAAATTTGAATTGTTGAGATTTCGAGAAAAATTCTATGCATCCTCTCTCATATAAATTGACTGCTTTCCATTCTCAGGTTCACAGATTAGTCATTATATAAGTAAATTTAATTTTAAAACCGAACTAAGCATTATAAACAAATTGCCATTAACAATGGCTATGAGACGTCTCTTATAGATAGTCTTTTATCAAAAAAAAACAAAGTAAATTAGCAGAAAAGATGTTATATTTCGGGAACCTGCCTAAAGACATAGACCAACCTAAGAACTGGCGTAGAGTTAATTATTTAGGTTGTACAAGCTTTAAAATTAAAAAAAAACAACTTGCTGATAGTGTTAGACCGGCCTTCTATTGCAAAAATTCGCTAGGCAAATTACTTATTAAAAATAAAGAGAGTCCACTTTAAGAACAAATCTGGCATTTATAAATTACAATGCAGTGATTGCCGGCATTTCTATGTGGGTAAAACCACACGTACATTAGATATAAGAGTATCACAACATTTAGCTGCTTTTAGATTAAAAAAGGATACTTCGACATTTGTGCGGACGGTTTTCATAGATCGATCTTTCAATCGATTTATGGATTTCTGTTCGTAGTCTGAGTGCTCCCTCCCTTCCTCCCACCCATCCCATCCTCACAGGGCGTAGCGAGAGTGATTAGCTAACCACTAGTCCTGTCATAGCCCTATCCTTCTATCCCTACTCTCTTCGAAAAAAGAGAGGTTGAGCAACTGAGTAACAAGCAGTTCTCGTAGAAAAATTGTGTTAAGATACCTCCATTAGGAGACATGGAAAAAAAAAAAAAAACAACAAAACCCACTAAATTTGGAATGATTGTATATATTTATCCTTTCTTCGAATTGCATTTTAAAACCCACAATGCTATTATAAATGTGAAATCACTGGTAATTCTGATATTGGTTAGCCGCCGGCAATTCCCTACTTTGTTAAAGCGTTTGTTTTCCCAACAAAGATAAAGGCTATTCTCGGAATTTTTAACTCAGGTATCAGTGTGGGTCCTAGACTTTTAGGTCCTAGAATATTTTATCTTATAAATAATATTTTGTCGTATTTGTATATAAACTTTAGACACTGTTTACTTTCTGTCAGTTGGAGTCCATTGTGTGCTCGAATGCCTGAAGATACCGAAAGGCGAATCCGAATCGTTTGTGACAAAATTCATGGAAACGCACAAAATCTGAACAATTCAAATTATCAATATAAAAATTTTAACTGAATATTTTCATATTTGTATTGCCATCAATTTACATTACATATAAAAATTTCAAAGATCACATAGGATAGTAATGGTTTCATCATTAAATCTAGATGGAGACGAAACATCAGGTTTGGGCATTTATGTTGTGGAAATGCTCCATGGTGACCCCAGAAGTAGGGGCCAACAGCTCCTGGAGGCTTTATCAACAATGGTGTAAAATGGAAGAGAAGCAGAGGGAGGCATGGATAGCTGCCGGAAAAACTGTTCAGACGTTTTCAAAATTTTCTAACTCTAAAATAGTAAGTTTACCAAATTTTATACTAACTTTACAAAATATATTTATAAAATACACTAGAAACTTATAACAAGGCTTTTTTTCAACAGGCTGATGTTAAATCTCCACCATCAGCCAACAAGACAAATGCAGGAACACCAACCCCACGAACTGATGATACAAATACTGCTACACAAGGATACCCCACCCCTCGCCGACGCGGTAGACCTACCAAGTACCCGAAGATTCAGACTCCTGTGACTTCCTCTTCTGAAAAGGTATCGTGTAATTGTAATTACTACTCTGAAGAAAAATGCAGCTCTAATTGGTGTTCTGCGTAAGGTTATTATTCATTGTCTTAAATTGAATTGAATTTACAATATAAACATGATTTTTCAGCATGACGATGACTTCAATCCGTCTTCCAATCCTGACAGCGACGATGAGACAACGCTGAAGGAGGAAGAAAGACAGGTGAATCGACTCAAAGATGCTGCAAAGATTGAGTCAAGTAATGATAAACCAAGCCTTATTAAGAAATTAGGAAGCGCCGTCACAGTTACAAAAACAACTGCGACAAAGGTAATTTCCAAAACTGCAAGAATATTTAAAAATTTTCTTTGAAATACTATGAAGTTAATCTTTTTAATTTATCTCATTTTATATTATTCTTCCATTATTATGGCATATAAATTTACAGATTAACAAGTGATTAATTTTATTTATTTGTATATAAAAATGACAATACGTGGCATTACAGCTGACACAGTTGCGCCATGCATTTAACAAATATAATGAAGACCACTTCATAACAAATAATAATAATAAAAAATACAACTTGTAGGAATATTCATATGGACTTCAAATAATAGATCCACATTCAAGTGTGCTTAAAACCAAGAAAGTGTAAAGAGTGCAAAACAGCCACGGTTGTTTTCAAACGACTTACTTACTTTGCTTTACTAAAAACCTACGAAGTTTGCTAGCACTTAGAGCCACAGAAGTAATTTATATCTTGTTTTCTATTTATCAGACAAAAATACCACCTATGGTCAATCATCAGGCCAAGGTTCCGCAAGAAGGACGGTTAGCTAAAAGAACTGAGAAACGCGACGGCGAAAGTGATGTGGTGAATGAATTTGTGGTTGAAAAAATCCTCGCCAAAAGGTTCAATCTTAGAAAGAAACAAAATGAATATTTACTCAAGTGGGAAGGATACGGACAGTAAGTTTTTTTCCCTATGTAAATACCATCGGCTTGCAGTGGATATATAAGCAAATGGGATAAAAGAGCAAACGTAAGCATGCTCTTATATCTCACTCTCACCTTTCACTTCACATGTGCAAAGTAAAGAGAAAAATTCACTGGACTTGCCTGGTAAATACTACAATAATAGAGTGATTTTTTTGAACGGGTATTAATCAGCAAAATAATTTATTGAGTAATTGTTTTTTCATTTGTTAAAACTAGTGATCAAAATACTTGGGAACCTGCTGATAACATGGACACTTGTCGACATCTCTTGGAGGCTTTTGAGAAACAACTTGCGAGACAGAAAGAGTTGAAGGCGCTTCAAGCTCGTCAGCCTTCTGCCGCATCAACAAATTCTTCTACACCATTGCTAACACCGTCTGGGTAAATTGATTATGATTCATTTTATATCCGTGGTGCCACAAATTGAAGTAAATTTTAAGAAATTCTTGCATTAGAAATTAAGTTAGTAACATTCATATTACAATAATTATGATATACTTTGTTAGTGCTACAAGGGAAGATGAATCGACATTGATTTGATTTTACAGGCGACTGCAGCGCAACAGTAAAGCCAAAGCGATGGATCAAGTGAAGGCGTGGTGCGGTGCGGAAACGGTAGGCATGGATCGCAAACAAAAACTTATGTCTGAATCATTGGAAGAAGAGTCCCCCGCGAAGCGCGTCAAACGTGAACCGGTTACCAGTGACGACGAAAGTGTCGCCTCTCCGCCGGCGACTCCCAGCAAGGATAGTGAGTGTACCGCTTCAATATTAACTGTGATATTATTTGAAATTTGTCTATGAAACAAGTCTATGTTTCTCTTTGGTGTTTTAGAATCGACACCTTCTTCACCCAACATTAAAGTTCTTCATCTCTCGGGCTCTGATCAAAAGAATGCCATAAATGGACTTCCAGGATCGAGCGGCGGCCGAATAACTGACGCAGAGCTCGTCAAATCCCTGGGGCTCGGCGGGAAAGGAATGACCAACATCAAAGGAGTCATCAAGGTGGATCCCAAGCAGATGCCTAGCCTCACTACTGGTAATTGCGAACTTGTTTCTTCATATTAAAACGTTGAAGTAAAACCTCAATAGAATGAACAAATTGTCCTTATTTCCATAAACATGTTTCACATTTTTAAACCCAAGAGTCATTGCTCATTAGCAATGTGCGCATGATTGGTTTGTGATCACACTTCTGCAGTAGTAGAGCGCATGCTGGTTAAAGATTTGCACTAAGTCGAACCTGTGCGCATTTATTTTCGATTTATTTAAATGTTTTAAAAAATAGAAGTAGTTTCCTCGAACATCTTACTCGCATTAGTCCTAGACATCGAGGTTATACTATTGTTGCTACAATTCTTGTTATATATGTAAAACAAAAAAAAATTTATAGGTGTTTACATCATGTCAAAGAACTCTGGCATCGTAAAGATTGACTCACCTGGGAAACTGGGGCCAGGATTAAACATCGATCAGGACATAATTAGGAAACAGATATTGGCTGCTAAACAAGCCACGATGAAGGTGAGTAGTAAAAATTGATGTTAAAATTTATTATTAATTTGTTGATATCTCTAGTAATATTTTATTTGAATAATGAAATACTTGCTGTAGAAAAAAGCAGAGAGCAACAATTCCTCTAAAATGACAAAGGATGTCAATCGGACGCCCGGTAGACCCCCGCTACGACCTGCCACTGCTGTGAAATCTCCCGGGCAATCATGGCTACCGCTCAATCAAGTAAACCGTTTTTTATCAATTATTGTTTCATTTGCAATTTAAGTCAATATACATTGGTGATTCTGCATAATTTGACATCTGTTCTAACACCTCGAGATGGACTGATATATCAAGTATATTTTTTTTAAAGCCGTAACATTGCTAAATTGATTGGTCTGTAAAATTTTCAAATAATTTCTTAAAGTCTCTTTCTTTTGTATTAAAGTCAATGTAATACTGTGAATTTGATACCTTAGATAAGTTTATCTGATTGTTTTATTTTTTCTTGTTCCTTCATAGATTAAAAGAAACTCCTTGGGGACTCCTCAACAAATAGTTGAAAAGACAATAATCACTCCCAGCGGCCAAAAAATTATTCAAAGAACAATCCAGCGGGCTCCTGCTTCCGGCGATGGATCATCGTCATCACCACATCATAATAAATTGAGCGTGCAGGTCAGTTTTCTCTTTTTATGTGTTGGTTCATTCATCATTATTTGGTGATTCAAAAATTTTGATAAATCAAATCATACATGATTTATAGTTTTATCTGATATATTTTAGGATCAGTCATTGCTTCGAAGAGTAGCAGCTGCAGCCCGAGGCAGAGGAAGAGGAGCAACACAGATTGTCAGAGCAAGAGAGAGGCCGACTCACAATATTCTTATGGAATTCGATCAGGTAGTTAACAGTTTATCTTATTGAACTACTTGCTACATTTTGCTATCTGAGAAATACTTTTGTTTGCACTCTCACTTGCTTTCAGAGTTCTTTAGCCATTGAGTCCTAGATTGTGGGGCTGTGAAACTGTGCAATCATTATCAAAAACACGTGGATTGAGAGCCTAAAGATATGTATAATTTGTTGACGGAACAAACTAAAAATATTTTTGCAAAATTAAAGGCTCAGTGAGTTAATCATATATTGTGAAGATAGAGTTAAATTTATCTCGGTCAAATACAAATTGACAAGATAGTTCCTAATTTATTGAGTTCAGATGGTTTTATAAACTGTTATATTATCTTTTCAGATGAACGGTTCCGATGTCGAGTCATCGGATGACGACTATGTGACAGATCCATTCCCTGTCGATCTTCCGCCTATTCCTCCGCCCAGCCCCGATAGAGAGCTCACTCTTTGCCCCCTCTCCGGGAAGAGATTGGCGAGAGCGGAAGGAGAACCCACTCCTCCCCCGACTCCGCCGCCTCCTCCTCCACCTCCGACGCCTCCTCCAGCCACAGAGACGTCTGTCGATGTTGTTATGAAAGTAGAAATGAGTCCCGGAGGAACCACCGGCACTCTTGTCGAGGGCACTCCGCGTCCCTCTTTGCCTCGGCTCTCTTCTGAGGAGGATGGCGAGACCTCTCACGGTGCCGTGGTTAAACGCCTGTTTTCTACAGAAGACGGTGAACCTCTATCGGAGAATGAACCCATTGTCATCCGGGGTGAAGATGGAGTCCTTTATCAGGTAGCAGGAAAGAATGAAGACGGCGAGACACTTCTGGTGGAAGCGGATCCGGAGGCTGGCGGAGAGGAAGGGGCTGAAGGCCAGTGCGTGTACGTGGCTCAACAAGAAGGAGGGGAAGTGCTCACCATTGACACTTCACAACTGGCGCATCTCATGCCTCGCCACGAAGGCGGTGAAGGCGGAGAAACCTTACCTGAAGGTCTCGGACAGGTGGCGCTGCAAGTGGACGGTGACGGAGAAGACGCCACACAGGTCATCGCTCAGCTCGTGCAGGCTGATCTGCCGTCACCAGGTCAATAATATTTTCTATTCATCTTTATTTTATGTCATCTCACTTTTGAAAAGGTCAATAGGTGATCGAAAATCATTTTTTAAATTCATAATTTTCATCTGTTGTGATTTCAGGTGGAACGAGAAGAGTCGTATTGCTCCTTCCTGATGGCAGCTTCACCATGACTGAATTAGATAACGAACAATATATTTCCATTACTGACGGCGGTGACAAATCTCAAGAGTAACTTGAATAAACTTTGACATCATGAAAAACTGGATGGGGATATCCATTTTCTCTTGATGGATGACACTGAATATGTTCTAAGTGTAGTGTTGGTTTTCAATCTCAGTACTGAAAATATAAACAATCTTGTATTGAAAAATTGTGATGTCCATTCATCATTGAACAATATCAACTATATATTATAATAAGTGTACATACATATTATGGCAACGTGGTGTTCATCAGTTATATTTGCAATATTTCATATAATTCCCGGTCGCCTTGTACATATAACAATTCCCAACTTTTTTAAGTATCTAAGCAAAATAAAATTGTATTTCTGAACAATAGTCAAATGACAACTATTCGAAGCTTTTTGTTCTGTTGAAATGCATTATATAAAAATTCACTGCCAGATTCATTGAAATTCCAAATGAAATATGCGATGTACATAGGCAAACTAATAAATTCTTTTATTGACGGTGAATTTTCAATCTATCGTTTTTCCAGGTACTGAATGTACTGAATGACGAATCTTTAAGAGTGTAAATATTTACGAAAATTAATTATCCACAGTAGGCACATAATTCGAATGTTCAAAGATAACTGTGAATACATGGAAATTCATTTTATCTGCGTGAAATTTCAATAACCAGTTGCGTTAATTCCAAAGACTTTTGGGTGCATTATTAAAAATAAGTTTTCCTGCGGTATCAAATTTGTAACTCATTAAAATAATTGATTGAAAAATAATACAAAAAACGATATGTTGAGATTCCACTGCACAATAATTATTACTAGTGTTTTTTACAAATTCGTAATATGTAGGTATCTTTTTTAAAGTTCTAATGATGTTAATAATATGATAACAATTTATATAAATGACTATATTTGTATATCGATTTCACCACTATATGTATTGTATTTATCTCAATATGATGTAGTATTGGTATGGTATGGTAGTCATGAAAACAGTAAACCCGTCAATAAAAATTGCAACAAATTTATAAAAGCGCAGTTCAAACTCCCCGGGTGCTTACGTACTTGGACATCAAAGACCTGGCAAGTGTTGAATTCGACCTTAACTGCTGAACTACTCTTGTGTTCAGCTATTTACCGAACATCCGAGTTCGAAATAGAGCGTGTACAAATAACTATCTACTGTGCTATTTTAGGGTTTACTGTTGATTTATAGTTGGTTGTAGTTATGCAGAAAAGAACTGATCCGAACTATGAAATATATGCAGTCCATACAAACTTAAATTTCTCAGCAATGAACTGACTTCATTTATGAAGTAGAAAAAGTTTGATGTATTAATTTATTGTAACATTTTTACTTTAGTTTTTACTAAAATTCACTGGTGCCTTTATGTTTATTTGCACACAATGATTTCTTATTATTCAATTGTAAATCTGATTTATTTTTAAGGATTCCTTCTACAACAAAAGTCAAAAAATACAGTATTTTAACCATTTTAAAATATGGTACTATCTATCATGCGAATTATCAAAGATTTTTTTAACTAACAGAAGTAACCAAAGAAAGTACGGGAACTGAACCCAATATTTTTCTTGTCACTAAAATGGGCAACAATTATTGATATTTCGCATGGTAAAAGCAAGATATATCCCGTCTTGTTATCTAAATGTGGAAACCTTTATTTATTTGGAAAATTAGAATTGTATGAACGATCTCTGCAATTTATTGTGTACAATTTAAATCTTAATGAGCCTTACAAACCTATACAGTAAATAATAGATAAAAAAATTTTACTAATAAAATTTAGTACCTCTTCATTTGTCTTAATGTATGTCAAAATATATGTATTTAACATGATTGGTGGACCAAGAACTGTACTTTGGTGTTTTTAACGTGATCGATTCACTATAAGGGTTTCCCTTGCTGTCCTAGGAGATCTCAGAGAAATGTCACTATATAAACGAAAACAAGTTTTTAATAATATTTAACAAATGCAAGTGATTTTTCAAAAATTGTTTTTTATTTTATTGATATAATTGCCATTTACTCGATAGAACTCCTTTATAGAAATATCAAAGTCTTGAGTTCCACAAGAATCATCGGATTGAATTGATAGCTATTTCGGCCTCATGTTCCATAGATAGTTCTGGCTATGGCGTGAAGCCAAACTAGCTATCAACTGAATCCTTTAATTCTTTTAGTACCAAATACTTTTGATACTTTTCAATGTTATGTACCACAAAGATATCCGTTTCAACATTATTATAAAGACGATCCCGTCTTTATGCTTGGAAGGCGAAAGATGGAAATAGGCCCTTTTGAAAAATCTCTTCCCATTATGATCAATTTATCAGTTGAAATAACAATGGATTTTTATATTTTGCATTCTAATGGCAGACTTTTAGAACACATCTAATAATAATAATAAGTACACTACATATGGTGTATACATTCAAATCAGGATGTTTTACAATTTCTAACAATTCCATTATAAAAAGTCGTACTTTTGTAAGTTCCATTATCTATCCAACAGCATAAATACACTAATAGTGACTTCATAGCAAGGGATGTCTGAAATTGTTGTTTCAATTGAAATACTTCGACATCTGAATTGTCACAGAGATATGGCTCGAAGCAATCCCAAGTGTATTTTTTGTCTGACCAATCGTGTGTTGTAATTACTGCACGTTTTCTGTATTACTTAAGCCACCAGAAATAAACATATTTGCAGCATAGTAATGAATTTATTAGTCTTGAGTAGTTTTTAATATATATTTTTATTAAATTTATAAGTAATTAGATGTAATGTAAATACGCCACTTATTAAATAAGATTATTCTTCATGTCATAATTTTATATAAATAAATATGGAGTTAAATGTTGACCATAACTTGGCTATCATATATTTTTTTTAGATAATTATGTAAAATAAAACTCATAATTAAAATAAAACAGTTTTTTTACAAACAGATTATATAATAATGTACATTTAAAATGATAATTGTAATCCCACTGAAGGAAATCGTCAATCGTATGTGCGACATCCAACGGTGCATCCAATAAAAATTCAGGGCAGGCAAACAAAGTAAATATATTTATAAGCACTAGTATTATTTAATAAAATAGTAGAATGTTGTTACGCTTTCTTTTCAAAGCATGCAATAAAAAATCCAATAGTGTCATTGTATATAGGGTTTACCGGTCGCAAGGGATCTTGCTCCGGCCCAAATCGTTGAACCAATATTCTGTAAAAAAAAAATACAATTGTGTGATATAAACATTTAATGCATATGTAATCGCAAGCTCTGTTGGAGCTCCTTGATTGAGTTGAGATAATTCGTATTGCTCATTATTGAAAATGTGATTAGAGATTGTAGCTTTTCTGTGTTTGAAAATGTGATTGGGAAATCTATATTGTACGCTAACACTGCATCTTGAATGTCCTTTGTTTTTCTGTACGAAGGATTTTATCCTTAAGCCAATATTGATGTAATTTATCATCAAATTTGATTGTCCTGCAATGCTCAATAGTTGCCTAGCGTTGTCTGGATTGCAGAAGAGAAACTCAATTTTTACCATCTCAATTCTGATCTTGGTCTTATAATCTGGGCTTCAGTAATTTTCAAGACAGTAACTGAAGAATATTCCATGGCCCATACTCTCAATGTACAGGTGGACATTTTCATCCTTCTGTCCACTGATAACCAATAAGATGGTTTTTGTAAAACGCTTGTATCCATATTTCTATTCCATGAATATAGATTATAGTGTTTGCATGTAGATTGTATAAATTAAATAACTGCTAAAAAAACTAATACAGATTTAAATGAGCTATGTTTGCCAATACTTCTTAATCAATTTTGAGCTTAGTGGATTTACACTTGTACTACACAATTTTGTAAATTAATATGATTTACAACCTTTGACTATCATCGAGACCTGAATCAGCACAACCAGGTCCCCCTAAGCATGGGTCCGCTGCTACTAGGTTGAGTTGAGGAAATGTCTTCAGAGCCCATGATACCATCATCTCGCATTCTTCTCGATTCACCGTGCACGTACTATACACCAATCTACCAGATTTTTTCAGTAATTTCTCTGCCTATCGAAGAAAAGTATTTTAAAGTTGCTTTGAAACAAATTAATTACTCGGGTTTGAACCTGTGAACACCGCAGCCGAAACCGATGACCACTCGGCTACAGGTCAGGCAACTACAAATAACTTACCATAAATACAAACTGTAAATGCCTAAAAACATTTTAAGTATGTCTTATCTAAAAATAATTTTATGGGACACTTACTGCGTGAAATAGTTTTCTTTGCATTGGAATGTATGATTTAAGCATTTTAGTGGACATATTACACTTCAGTAATGGTCTGTTTCCCAAGGAACTACACGGCGCATCAAGTAATATTCTATCGAATATTTCTGGTGGAAAAGGAGGGCCTTTTAATACTATTTCACTTCTCAAAGATCTACTGATTGGTTCTTTATATTCTTGAACTCGTATATCGTTTGTGAGAACAGCTTTCGTTGAATCAAAAGCAAAACAATGTACACAACTGATTGAGGATTCCAAGCATCTATTTATGATATTACTGATTTTGTTAATTGTTTTATCTAGTGCAATTATTGTTCCCTGGAAGGAAAAAGGAAAAGATTAGTGTTTCATGTTTTACTACAATTATTGCGTAAGAATTAAAATGATTTAATTTCGCAAAGAACAAGTAATTACACAACAATTGGAATAATAAAGTCATCAATTTTATAATCATTATTCATTGCATTTATGCATTCATTTTCCTGCTAAAGTAATGAGGAAATATAATTTCAATAATTTACTAGAGATGTGTATGTTTCAGATATATACAAAATTTCTAAATATGCAATGAAGGTCTCCGGTTGGAAACTAACGTTTGACCAATGTTATTACATTTTAATAAAATTTCGTTCTGTCAGTGAGTTCTTTAAAATCAATTGAATTTAAATCGTTTTTATTGCAAGAGAATATTGCTAAGATACATACATTGTTTTTTATTATTTCTGCAAGATGACTGGTCTTGTTGCCTGGGGCGGCACACATATCCAAAATGATGTCACCTTCTTGAGGATTCAATACCTTACTGCAAATGATAGAAGGTAGATTTTGTAGTAAATAACTTCCTGGAGTAAGAATACTGTTATCTATAACTGGAACTCTAGATGTTGGCATGAATGTTTCAATAGCCACCCCTCTGAAAATTCAAAATAATAACACAATATTAACATTGGCTAAGCTTTCATTCTTCTAATTTTATTTTACCACTTTCATAATTCACAGATCTAAGCTAATTATTAACGCATATTTTTTAATCAGTTGTTGAAGGCAAGAGGGCATTTGTGCTACTCAAGCGACTACATTCGACGATTAAATTTCACAACTTTCATGCATTGATTTTTCAATTTATGGATTGTTATCCAAAGCCATGGATACCTGTTATATTTTCATCCCTTCCCAACCACACCATTAGAGGCAATAGAGAGTGAAAGCTTACTATTAGTCCGCGAAATCTTTTTATCATTTCCTGCTCTGAAAATGTCATAGTTAAAAAGATAAATCTAAATTTAGCTGGACCTAAATAAAAATTCAACATAATATAATTATCATACTTTGGTTTAATATTCTCTCCATATAGTTCATGACGCAACATTTTTAAGCGACCCACACCAACTAGAATCTTTTCTCCGGTCAAGTATTCAATTTTTAAGCCTTGCTTACATTTACCGGATATATCTGCGTAAATATCAACTTGTTCATGTCTTGAAATATCTAGAAATACATTGATACAAAAAAAATGATAAATATTGAATTATGAAAATAGAATTATAAACATTATTGTATAGTTATGGCTACGAGACAATCTTGCCTGATCCATTATTGTAAAGACACATTAAAAATACATGAGAAATGGATTTCAATGAAAGTTTTAGTAAAAATGATAACAAAATTAAAAATATTGGCATTCCAGCTAATGTCCAATGTGCCAGATATGTTTGAAATATTTAAATCAAATCACGAGATATGATTTTTTTTAAGTCGCTTGAAATTAACTCGAGAAAAGATATCACCCATACCCAAAAGATCTGACTAAAAATGATAGATGGAAAATTCGTGCTAGACATGCAGATTAAATTGAACATCGATTGAAAACTGATGGTTGTTGATAGTGTGAAAAATTAATGATCACAGTATATTTAAAATGTCACCAAATAATCCAATTGTATTAAGATAACTATTGTGTTGAATATTATTATACCTGGGGGAAGGCCCATTATTGCTGGAGCAAAAACATGCGATCCTCTCAATACCGCTGCACCGCAAGCAGCATCAACAATAACTTGGCCTTTTGAATCATTGTTGAAGTTGTCCTCTTTATCCTCAGGCCAAGACTCGATGGCTATGGTTTCAGGAAAAATCTTATAAACTCTTGGAATTACTTGTTTTTGGCTGCTCTGTGTTTGCTTTAATGATAAAAGAATATATTTTATTCCCAAATTTGGATTATTGAGATATTGTAGACTTCCATGTATTCTGTCACTAACAACCCGGGTTTCGCCTTTCGGCATCTTCAGGCATTCGAGCACACGAATGGACTCGTGTGCTCGAATGCCTGAAGATGCCGAAAGGCAAAACGCGGGACTTTAGTGACAAAATACATGGAAGTGTACAAAATCTCAATAATCCAAATTTGATATTGAAATTCCATCAAGCACCCTCAGTCGATGTCTTTAATTATATTTTATTCCTGTGATAAAAAGATTAACTAGAACAGCGGTCGTCAACCTTCCTTACCTCATGGACAGCTAAAATTCTCTAGCATACCACCAGTGGTCCGTGGACCACTGGTTGGCAACCGCTAAACTGTAAAATATATTAGAATAATACGACACATGGGTAATTACAACCAATCACAACACTGTCTTCCCAAAATAATAAGTACATATCTTTCTATACATTAGATAAATCTAATTAAATAATGGTTGGAAGCTAGCTTAAAAGGTTTAAAATTCGATTTTCAAATACAGCAAATAATTAAGAATCTTCAGAAACAAAAGCTAATATTATTCCAAGTGAACGTGATATAAAAACACAAGACCTCATAAGTGTATTGAGTTAATGATGAGATAGATTTTCATTGAATTAATAGATTAGGTACCTACTCCATGAAGACATGAAGGACACCCTCAACCAACAAAGCGGTAACTCAATTTTTTGAATTGATTTGTATTACCGCTTTTATTAATATCAATGAATTCTAAACTATTTATTTTTAATCTTGTATTTTCCTAACTTGAAGTATGACCAAAAGTGAGTTTTATTTGTTGTGGGTGTAAATATTAAAAAAACATCAATCCTCATTGCTTACCAAATATTGCACAATAATTCTCATAATATCATCAATATTTGCTAGTATCGGATTAATTCTGTATGTTGTAAGTTTTGGAGTTTCCTGGAGCCACGTCAAAACGTCTTTGGTTGCATCAGTCTATCAAAGAATGCAAAATTAATTAACCATCATCGTAAATAAATTATAATAAATAGTTTTTCCCCGTATTTCATCTAGATGTTGCCTACATTATTATCATTCGGCACCCCTTGTATTTTAGGAATTATCAAATGAACTACATTTTGATCTAAAAATGGGGAATCCATTATAGTTAATGTCAAACTTTACAGTATTATCGACAATATTAGTGATAATCATAAATAAAATACACGTGCGCCAGCTGTCAACGAGTTTGACATATTTGTATTTTCAATAATGCCACCCTAAAGATTAATCAACTTGGTATTATTTTTAAAATTCATTAATTATTAGCTACAAAAATGACAAAATTAATAACTATCTCTAAATTCTAAATTATTCTACTCTATTGAAGTTTTATATTTTCGGAATTGTGTAAATTTTTTTGAAATCAGGTTAATGCCATTCTTTCTGGAACTGGCTTTATTTTATTTATATAAAATATATCGTTCAATTTGATTTAAACAACGTTGGGATTAGTTAACTAATTATATGCAATTATTAAATTTTCAATAAAGGAATTTCACCTTATGAAATATGTGAACAGTTTTTATGTTAGAACAATTATTCTAGAAATTTTGATATAAAAAAAATGGATGCAAGTTCATTATTGTTGGCGCTAATCGTCCGCGTCATTTCCGAGAACTACTTTTCAATCACGTGGCTGAAATAAACCAATCAGCTTTATTTTCTCTCCCCGATACGTGGCATAAGCACGAATCCTCTTCCACGTCCGCCATTTTGACATACGGCCGATTGTAGTAGGATTCGGTCTATGTGTTAGCGTTTTTTACAATTTATAGTCAATAGTATCAGCGAACGTAAGTAAGAAATCCAAGATATACACATAACTCGAAGCCTTAAGATATTCGCATGCATTTGTAACGAGTGTCTGTTTATTTCACGCGCAATTGTCATTTTAATTATGCTGGGGTGGTGACCGCCGTGGTGACAAACTGGTTATGTCGGCGTATCTTTTGTTGTAACCTTTGAAGTGACTGTAACGTGCTCATATTAATTTATCCGAGTTATTAAATATAAACGGTAAAATCGAAGTGATACCAGATCGATTTGACCGCCGAAGAGTGCGCTATTTGCGATTAATTATAATCGATATTGCGTGAACAGTCCCTATGATTCATTTGGACAGTCATCATCGAATGGAGAAAATTGCGTGTAGAAGTTACCGTATCTTTTTGCATTTCATCATTCGGAGTCATTACTGCAACGTGTATTAAAAGGCTTCGACGTTAGCGAGTTCATCGCAGTAACATCATTGTCGCGCTGGACAACTATATTGAAAGTGTATAATTAAAACAGCAACTGTCATTTCAGGTGACACAAAAAAGTCGGCATCATGGGGAATATGTTCGCGAATTTGTTTAAAGGCCTCTTTGGCAAAAAAGAGATGAGGATATTGATGGTGGGACTCGATGCAGCTGGTAAAACCACAATCCTATACAAACTTAAATTAGGAGAAATTGTCACAACAATACCTACAATCGGTGAGTCTGCTTTCATAACTTTAATCCTGTATTAAGTGTCTTTTTTTCCATTAATTTATTCAAACTTCCATGTTGGATCTCTCAAATGTCAACATTGGGGAGGGGCCCTGATTTCACCAAACTAGAATTACCATATTGCCTCGAACATAGCCAATCACATATTATTGATCCAAGGAACCATTCATAATTGTTTCCAGCTGAAGAATCTTTATTGTTTCCCTGATATGTGTCACTTGACCTTTTAACATAGTGTGAAAGATAAATCTTTTGAGCACCAGTTTCTAATGAGCTATTGAGAAGTTTACAGTGTAATCCTCAAAGCACCTTTAATCCACTAATAAAGCATTTTAGGATATCTTCGGCATTTTCTCTAATATTCCTACAAAATTTAAAACATGACCCGCATTCAATGCAGCATTGTAATTAAGTCAATATTTTTCTTTGTAAATAATACTCATCTGTTCAACCCGCACAGCGTGGGATAATTTTGAATTGAAATTCTGTCCGATTCGTGTTGGTAGTTTGTAAATCGCGTATTTTTAGTGTGCATATAATATTTAGCGCTGCGTAATCTTGATCTATCGTTACTCCATATTATGTTTTTCCGCATATAACGTTCATTTCCTCTATCTTCTTATTTTCCTATTTAGAATTTTATCCAGTTTGTTTTATTCTTCTTGATCTATCGTTTCTGCATCAGTTGAAAACTTGAGACAATTCTTATGATTGAATCATTAATTCCCACACCGAGTTTTGAATATATGACAGTAGAAAAAAACAGCAATTTTCCTGGATTCGTAGTTTTCTCGCATTTATCGCCTGGTTCAGCCGTTATATTAAAAAACGATAAATTGAGGAACAGCTGTACA
This sequence comes from Himalopsyche phryganea, assembly GCA_022494535.1. Taxonomy (NCBI): domain Eukaryota; kingdom Metazoa; phylum Arthropoda; class Insecta; order Trichoptera; family Rhyacophilidae; genus Himalopsyche; species Himalopsyche phryganea. Next base: position 1,927,177 of record JAGVSL010000030.1, read on the forward strand.
CACTAAATTTATTTTTGATTATTTTTTACTGTGCAACGAAAGGAAGACGGAACTATTTTTAATTACCGTCAATAGCTTTCTTAGATTTGCTAATTTGAAAGTCTTATATATTACTCAGTGGTATAACCGTATGCATTCCATACTGAATGTCTCTGATGACTTTTACCATACATATATAAGTTACTCTAATCTTATTTAATAAAGTTTGGAAGCTTTCACAGTCATCGTATGTATAAACAATATATCGAGAAAAAACTGTTTTGATTGATGTTTATCACCTGATATTTTGAAACCCTCGCATATCCTATACTCTTGAAGATGAAAATACTGTTTCGAAACATTTGGTGATTACCACCAACCATAACATATAACATGGTGTTTTACTTGTAAAGTATTTATACCGGTCTAATCTTATCTACTAACTAGCGTTTGCTTCCTGCAATAAAATGAATAGCCATATTTGAGTTACATTTTGCAAGTTTTGTGGCCAATAGATCGTGTTTTACCTCAAAATTGTTTTGTAAAACTGCCTGCTAAGAGTCGCTTAAACTGATTGAATCAGTCCTATTTTATCTCGAGTCCTGTTGCATCATGCACAAACATTTTACCATAATGTTTACGTAGTAAGATCGACTACAAAACTGAGGTAATTTTATTGCCATTTACAATGATTGTATTAACCATACCCATTGGCAGAGAAAACGAAATTTGTCATTTAAAAATATTGATGTGCTTGCGATATCCATCTTGCAGTAGACGTAGAATGAATATAGCTCTGAGTGTATGTCGTCAGTATGAAAAATTATTACAACTTTACTTGTCACAATTTTTGTGGAATATTGAATAGTTATTAAGAAATAGGCATGTTTATGCAAAAACACTATTTGCTACGTAAAAGAGTAGACATGTACACATACTCTACAATGGTCGTAAATTTAAACTAAGTGATAATGCTTATGAAATACACTATTTATGATAACTATTTTAATTATTTGTAATGCATCACTTTACTATTTCTACATCAATTCAGACACTCAACTTAAATGTGTCACACCATCTTCAAGGTCATGGTTTTGATTGCCCTTGCAAGAAATTCCCTAACATAGTGACGAAATGATATTGATGTTATGTATCTCTCTGCAATTATCAGTCATACACAAAATTGTTCACTCAATACTTTGTTGATTTATTTGTATTCCACAATAACATTACAAAAGATAAATACAATTAACAGTTTTTTGTGCCCCTGAAAAAGGTATTTTAATATCTTTTGAATAAATAATGTCCTATAAATACCTAAGTAAGCTTTTTTCACTCTGCATGTATTGTATTGATTTTTCAATAATTGTAAAAATTTCATGAAGTCAGAAGACATGTTTCCACCAAGAATTGACAGTTAACACCTTAAAAGTCAAAAGACATGGTTATCTGTGATGACCCAACCCCTTTTTCAAAATTGGTCATGGTAGATTAATCCACTAATAAGTGCTTGTCTTAACTTTGTCCTATATGCTCCGTCTGAAAAAAATCACATTAGTACTGCAAGAATTGGGAGCAATAAGGAAATCATTTAACCGTTCACGGTCAATTTAAGCTTAGTTTTATTTTCATTGTATTTCATTTTGATTGTAATATTTATCATATTGTTGTGACATTGATAGACTAATAATGCTGTTTTCACTTTCACTTCTGTCTGTCAACTTGTTTTACTTAATTACAATCTCATTATGTTCAATTGTATGTAATCTCCCTGCTGAACCACATTTTAAAATGTCTTAATTCCATATGTACGCACTTATTATTGAATAGTTCATTAAATACATTCACAATTTTAGGTTGAACTCCATTACTGTCCTGTTTCGTCGGTTTAACTGTAGAATCAGCATAATTTTGTTGCTTACCATCTGAAAATATTTTTGTAAATTTTACACATATTCAGAAAAATATTGAATGCATTAATATTAATAAAATACCTTCTATTTATTTTTTAATTGTAAAAATGAGAATTGTTAACTTTTATATCTCCAGTACAATTCTACATTTTACAAAAAGACATTTTATTATTCATTTCAAATATAAAATTTCACTTAGTTTTTGGTAACCTTAGATTTATGGGAAAAAGTAGCAAATAAAATTTACATGAATCACTAGAATGCCATAACTATAATTTTGGTAACGTTTTGCCGTCTGATGTACAGATAAACGACATCTTTGGATGAGGATTTCTTAACATGAGAAAATAAAAAATGCCCTACTTAAAACTGTATCACAATATCTCATCAAATTGCTTTCAGTCCTTTGTGTGTTCACTCTCATGGCAGATAAACAAGGATCGGCTATAGCTTGAGTACATGATATACTTAATTAAACTGCTTTATCAAACTCCGAAAAACTACTGTAGAATTATGTATTTAAAGTGAACTATTATAATAGAATGATATCACTCGATTGTAGTCAAGATTTGTTGTGTTTCAAGTAGTCAAAGGTTTTGTATGAAATCAAGATATAAAACACATGTTTGATGACTATCTTTTTGGTTTTCAGGTTTTAATGTGGAAACAGTAGAATACAAGAACATCAGTTTCACAGTATGGGACGTCGGTGGTCAAGACAAAATTAGACCACTCTGGAGGCATTATTTCCAAAATACACAGGTATGTATTTTGCTCGGCTTTCTCTAGTACTTCAAACTACTCATAGATCTAATTTAAGACATCGACTGAGGGTGCTTGATGGAACTTCAATATCAAATTTGAGGGACAAAATACATGGAAGTGTACAAAATCTCAATAAATCAAATTTACTTAGATCATTCTGTAAATGATCTATAAGTATTTCGATAACGCTAGATTGGAACATAGCTGACCTTTCACTCGTGCTGCAGCTCACTATCAATTATTTTTGACGCAGTTAATATTTGTATGCGAATATGTTTGTATTGAATTTATTCATTTCAAATACCCTTTCCTGTGTTTTCTACCAGTGAGATGTGTTTTTCTCTTTTGCGAATCTTCAAGCTTTATTTGTAATATTCTTTCTGACAGTACTTCATAAGAGTAAATTAAAAATTGATAACTTAGTTATTCCACTTGGTTTATCACTAACGTGACGCATTTCGCCTCTTATGCATGAAGTACTTGTTAATGTGAATAATGGCTCTTTGTGTAATTTTAATGAAAATTTCTCCCCATACTTGATTTATAACAGCGAATCTCATATTCCTTAATTAAATTATTAGACTAGTACATTGGAAGAAGAAGGTATTTTTTGTAGTAAAAATTAGTTATTTTTTATTAATGAATAATTTATTAAAATTTGAATTATTTACTGATGAATAAATCTTGGTGTTTGGAGTAAAGATTGTTGTAGATAAAAAAAGAATGGAATGGATATACTCACTAGGAATGAAGATTGGCTTGTGCTTAATGAACTATTCTCCGTTTCAGGGTTTAATCTTTGTGGTAGACAGCAACGATCGAGAGCGTATTGGAGAAGCGCGGGAAGAACTGATGCGGATGTTGTCAGAAGACGAGTTGAGGGATGCCGTTCTGCTTATATTTGCCAACAAACAGGTTCGTAGAAATTTTCATCCCACATCTACCGCGGTTGGTTGTCAATAAAATCATCTAAGCAATTTTCACTTTGGAAAGTGACCTGTTCAGTACGAAGGACTGTTTTAGTACTGAGATTTCCGTATGCAAATCCATAAATATATTTACCTTCGTAAAACAGTGCATGCTGACAAGTCACATTTTATAACTACCTCTACAAGTTTTTCAATACGAATCCTATTTCTTCAGATTTAGCGAGTTTTCTGTCCTCTTTGTTGTCTGATAAGCAATTTTAAAGTAATCCATTGCTATATTGCATTGCCATATGCGGCAGTCACTGTTATTTTCGCAACTTTTAGTTAGTTCAACTAAAAGTTTAATTTTTTTTTGAATTGTTCCTTCTCTTATTCACTAACCATCTCAGCCCCTTAGCATCTATATATCAGCGCACATAGACTTGTGTTTGAAGTCTTGCAGTAAACCTTTATATATCATATGAAAGACCAACTATGTTATTGTAAATAATCACCCAAATCTCAGTGCATTAGTATATTGGTGCTCCGAGTCTAAAAGGGCTGAACAGCACATAGATATTTTTAATGACACATCATCATAAGCAAAGTAAACCTAACTAACCCACCATGAGATATATCACGAAATAAATTGCGTAATGCTTGGAATCATTTTTATCAGTGCAGTAAAGATTATAATACTATCTGTTTTATCTATATCCAACCGGGAAGATATTTGGACAAGTCGCAAACTATAAATGGGGAGATAAATGAAAGTAATGATAAGCTCGATGAAACTTTATTTTCAATCGCCTCAGTTCCGATTTCTAATATCCTTGCATATTTCAGGATCTGCCAAATGCAATGAATGCAGCGGAAATAACAGACAAGCTAGGCCTGCACTCCCTGAGGAATCGCAACTGGTACATCCAGGCGACGTGCGCGACCTCCGGAGACGGACTCTACGAAGGACTGGATTGGCTCTCCAACCAGCTGAAGAACGCTAACCGCTAACGGCTAACACATTGCAGTGAACAGAGAGAGAGTGACCGAGTGACTCAAGTGACACGACAATGAGTGCGAACTATATTTTAACTATTACATAAAAATATATATATATGTATCGGGCATCATGCTTTTATCTAATTTATAATTTGTATACTATTATTCCTCTGTATTATAAAATAATGTTTGAATCGCTGCATATACTATTAAGTTTTATTATTGTAATTCGTCGGTCATCGTGAAGTTCCAAACCTCAGCGATGGGGATGCGAGGCCGAGAGGCGGCGAGACGCCCCCTCGGCCGCACGCTTCCCGAACGCGACGTGGCCCCTTTCAAAACAGCCTTCAGGTTATCTATCCACGGTCAATTCCATTAAACAACCGCTCATTGTTGTGTGTCGTCGACAGACGCTACTCTGTGATGAATGTGTGAACTTCCATCAGCTTTATTATTAAACTTGTACATTTCACCTCGTATCCGCGGATCTCCTCATCAGTTTTGATTATTTCTCCTAAAAATTCCGACGCGTAGGATGTGCATCGACAGGAAGACCGCGCGCCACCGCTGAAATGTTTTCGTTTGATAATATCTCGGGTGCTAAGTCCTAACCGGCGTCTTCAGTCGATAGTATTAAGTAATTTTAATCATTTATGAATCGAACATGAGTCAGAACTCGCAAGCGATTCTGATGTAAAACTTAAAGTGGAAATATTTTAATTTAGTTATGATAATTTGTCAGACCGAGAGATTGAGTTCTGTTAAGTAATATTAAACATGTTGAGAGAGCCGGCAGTCAGGGCCTCGCGCGTTCTGGAATGACGGCGAGCGACCGAAATAAATGCTTTTTTATAAATTTGATCAATTTGCCCAATTTTTTGTCCATTCGCTGATGATTTTTTTATAATTATTGATTTTGTTTTAATTTCATTCCGATGTACGATTTTCGGTTCCATCGGGAGGCTTTCGAACGATGGTAAAAGCGACGCCTGTCTTTAAAATTACAATATGGCTGCTCGTGATGACAAAAGTAATAAACATCGCTCCGTCGGAAACGTGTCTAAAAGATTATTTCCACTAAAAAACAAATTTAGATAGGGCCAATATTATTATGCGACGCTCGTTAGACGGTTAAAAGTTTTTTTTTTCAGTAGGTTTTATACAAACCGGATTTAATCAGTATCACTTTTAATTTTATTTTCGAAGATAAATATATACACTTAATATAATAATATAAAGGTTGCACGTTGTTATATCTCATGAATTTGTAAGAAGAGAATGATGCGGAATAATGCAAATGAACGAAACGCGGTTGTCGGTATGTAGGTATTTTTCTAATATAATTTTGTCTCTCAGCATTCATTCAATTTGTATCTGACAGACAATATGTCGGCGGGTCGGGGGAAGCCTGAACCCCATCAAAAAAAAAATGCGATGGTAACAATGTGACATTCCGGTTTGTCTTGTGCTGTAATATGGAATAAAATTTATCCTCATATTTCTTGTGTTTTATTTTATTCTAAATTTTTTACATCGTTCAATTTTCATAGAGTAAAGAACCCTAGGCAAGAAACATGTTATCATGATTTTTCTAACATTGTATTTTATTTGGATCTCACACCACTGAGAAATTGAGCTTTTAAATTTTAAAACGAATACTTGCCGTTCAACAGTCAAGAAGTGTTTTTAGGTGAAATACTAAAGCATTTCTCTTGAATTTTTTCAATGATAACCCTGATCAGTAATATGCCTCCTAATCTTTAACAACGATAAATCTTTTAAAGACTTTTTTCTACTCTATTAGAGCATTTATTTTATTCACAGTTAAATCATTTAATATTCAAAGGCTTAATTTAGTTATGTTAAATGCGAGGAATCTAGACCTCCATAAGACTTACGAAGGAACCTCGACAGAGTCAAAAGCCTGGAGGAGATAAGAGGATTGCAGAGAAACTGGATGTGAAGAACTGCTCAAATTTCAGGGTGGTGATACCTGGAACGGAAAAACGATTATAAGATTGGTGATGAATGAGCTTTAGCCCCAGCCAGTTCTTCATAATTTATTGGCTTCAAGGAAGTTTTTACATAAATTGATCATAAAAGTAACATTAAAGCCAAAGTAAATTACATTACTAAAGAAAAACAACCCATATCTAGTTAGTATGTAAAATATTCAGATTTATCGATGCACAGTTGGTCATAAAGTTTTCGAGATTTTCAGAAAAAGAAGAACTTCAGACTAATTACAGTCGCCATTTTTACATTTGTTGACGTCATTACGTGCTTATCCCATTACAGTGTATTATGTTTGCAATAGTGTTTTTGGTGACAATAAAAATTAGTTTCGTCACAATGACGTCACATATAATACAAAAACAACGATCCAGCTCACTGCACCATGTAGGAGCAGTAAAATAGAATATTCAATTAAAAGTATTGCGACACTTAATTGTATACTCGAATATTTATTAGTTTGCAGTGACATCTATTAGTCGATATCAAATTTATTTAGAAATAATACAAAATTGCATAGCAGTTTTTTTATTAGAGCAATAGAGGTCTTTGTAATAATTGGCTATTTTTTCAATAACCAATATTTTCTTTTTCATATTAAAATTGTCGAAAGATGGGTTAATTTCATTTTGTTCAACTTTACCGCTGTTTCTTTTCCCGATAAATAACATTTTTTTTAGATATATGAAGCTTCTAACAATACAATAATTATTTTTTTTACTGATTTTGGTTTTAATTCAAATAGATTCTGGGCTGACACCAGACGATTTAATTTTTCCGCCTAAGTTATAAACATTACGACTGTGAAGATGCCTTTTTAAACTTGCCACTACATGCTGTTTCTTGGTCTATCGACACTGGCATAGCTTACGTAATTAGATTTTGTTTTGGATTTTTTTTTACGGAATACGATTATTTTGTCACAGCAACCAGTCTGCACATTACTGTCAACTATTAACTAGCACGGTGCGCGATGAAAGTGTAGTAAACACAGTATGGCAAGTTTCCAAGCAGTTTTGAGTTTCTGTGAACTATTCGAAAGTTTATGGCTGGTGCATATACAAGGACTCACTTCGACGTTCTATTCTTTATTTCATTTTTTGTTCCATCTGGTACAGAACTATTCTTTATCTTGATTAGTAAACTTTAGTGCAATGTCAATTTATCGTGGAAAACCCAATTTACCATTCTCGTATTCATCATTTTTCCTCATGTACCGTTAATTTTTAATAATCTCGGCCAGACACCCATAAGAATAATAATAAATAATAACGCATTCATTGTTCGCTGATCTATCATTTTCCTTGTTTTATCAGTTAAACTTTTGCCATCCCAAAGTACTTACATCTCCATTCAGTCGAAAAGACTGAGACTGCAATTCTGCAAGCGTCATCTTATTGTTAAGATGCCAGTGCATAATATTTATAGCTAACAGATTGAAAATAATTCATCGTTTTTGTTCACTAATCTCGCCATGTGTTTACTTAGTTAAATAAACACTGCCTTAACAATTGAGATCCAATAAAAAATATATTATTAGTTTATGTAAAAAGCAAACACAGAAGAAAGGAGATTCTTTTGGACATGCATGAGGTAGGTAGCTCTATCTACGAATTTTGATGATTTAATACAACCGGCACAGAATAGAGAAACGTACACCAATCTTTGATATAGATGAAGATCAGAAAATGATGCAATAACTTATCTAACAAGTCTGAGATAGACAGCAAGTCTGACTGTTTTAATAGAAACAACAAACACTTTGGATAAGTTGATACATTAGTTTCCACGACTTTTTGTTCATCAGTAATCAAAATGATACCAAATGTTTTGAGATTAATGAGTTTATGAATTCATTCTACGCATCAAATTGGAATTAATTAATATCCTTGATAAATTAATCAACCTTTGATATTGCTTGGCATATTGCAAATTATTGAAGAGGTACCTCGAGCAATGAAAGTAATAATATATGTGCATCCATTGAATGTATAGGCTGGGAAAAAACTTCTTCAATATGGGTTTATTCATAATTCATTTGAAATTATGTTGCATTCACTTAACCCCAATTACAAAAGTGACATGAGATAAATGAAATGTAATAATGTCGTCAGGGAGCAATCGGGAAGGGGAAATTAATTCTTATCATTTAAATAAACCTCAATGCGAATTGATGGGACTTGTTGCAAATAAAAGTATCAAATGATTGGACAGAATGTGCGCAGTATGAAATCATGGTAATATTTCCTCATGAAAATCAAATCATAATGTATAACTGAAGTGTGTCATCAACCTTGCTGACTGTGGAGTCCAGTGCTCTCTTCGTGACGCCGTTCAACTTGTTTGCTGAAGATTCTCATGGTAGGTTAATAACAGAGTTTTAGCACAATGATGATAATGACTAAAAATATGGAAACTCTAATCTATAAAATAAAAAAAGCGCACATTATCAATAAGAGAAAATAGATTACAAAATATGAAATCATTGGAAAATCACATGGAAGTGTACAAAATCTCATAAATCCAAAATTGATTTTGAAATTCCATCAAGCACCCTCAGTCGATGTCTTAAATTATAAATGAAATCATTCATTATAAATTTTGTTTATATTTCCATGATTTCCACAAATATATGTAAAGTTAGATTCACAATTTTGACCTATGGTATTTCAATTACAATAATTTAAAATTACGATATTATGGAGAATTTGTTAAGTCTGTGATAAAATAGAGCCATAATTTAAAAAAAGTGCAAAACGTTATATAAAATAACTGCAAGTTATAGGTTCTTTTATTTAAGAAAACATCTTGGTTTTTGGTATTTTCATACATTTTTGTTTCACACTAACATAGATGTTATTAAATTTATGTCAGGAGTAAAACTAAAAGTACTGTAGGTGTATTTATACTGGTTTAATAATGTTGAAATACACGGTTATTGTTACTGGACTGGGTAATAGAACTGGTGACACGACATATAAAAATGCAATTATTATTGATGAGTAGTGTTCGATCGATAGACCTGCAGATGGTTGAATTAATTTGTAGACTGCTGCAATGTCTGTTTGATTTGGATTGAATGGAAATTTTAAATTATGATGAGCGACGCGAGCTGTTTAGTGTTTTGATGATGCATTCCTAAAAATAATTTTTGTCTACAGATAAGAGATGTACAATTCAATTGCACGGATGGAATCCTGGTTTCCAACCAATATCGGCTCCGACCCTTTTTTTATTTGTTGCTAAGCCAGACGCATTAGAATTTGTTTTTAAATTTTTTTTGTGATCTATTAAAATCTGGATGTCAATATATCATACTAGTGAGTACCTGGCATGCGTTGCAATGGCACTCAAAGAAAGAAAGGGTTTGTGTTTTAATTCTGTTTATTGAACTGCTTTTGGATTAGAGGTCTGCACAGGCCGAAATTTCATAGACTTACCCGGTTCGAGCCCATCATCTTCAGGTCTGGCCCGACCCGAACCCGAGTTTCAATATCACACTTGTTATAACACAAAATTTTTGTTTTTCGTCTGGTGCGTACACGAATAAATCAGAAGGTTTTTTCTTGATGTCGCTGTGTGTACGTATTTGATTCTTTTTAAAAATTTTGTTCAATTCCAATTTCATCGTATGAATGGTAAAGGAACGCGTAAAGGACAAACAAACATTTATTTTATATAATATTTCCCGGCATGATCACAATAAGTCCTTCCTGAAAGTTTCGTCGCGATCGGTTGAGTAGTTTAGGAGCCTATAAGATCCGGACAAATCAACAAACCAACAAACAGACATTCATTTTTACATACATAGATTTCCCGGCATGATCACAATAAGTCCTCCCTGAAAGTTTCGTCGCGATCGGTCGAGTAGTTTAGGAGCCTATAAGATCCGGACAAATCAACAAACAGACATTCATTTTTACATATATAGATTTCCCGGCATGATCACAATAAGTCCTTCCTGAAAGTTTCGTCGCGATCGGTTGAGTAGTTTAGGAGCCTATAAGATCTGAACAAACCGACAAACCAACAAACAGACATTCATTTTTACATACATAGATTTCCCGGCATGATCACAATAAGTCCTTCCTGAAAGTTTCGTCGCGATCGGTTGAGTAGTTTAGGAGCCTATAAGATCCGGACAAACCAACATACATTCATTTTTATATATATAGATATGGGTACACCAGCTACTTCATTTTGAAGTAGTGAAGAAGTTTTAATTTCCATTGAAACAAGAATATAAATCGTTTCATTGTGTGGAAAAGACTGATAATTAATAGATATATGTTAATGTTTGCGAATATTGTTTCTAAGCTGATATATTTTTATAGTGTTCACTGTCAATTTTTAGTGGAGAGGTTATATTTATAAAAATAAAACATACTATTTTCATATTGATTGAACAATTTTACCAAAGGATCATTACCTTAACATTTAAATGTACTGACATATACATTAGTGTGTTGGTGGAGGCTGAGGTTATCAGCTTCATTAGTGTAGCTGTTGAACATCGGATCAAGATTCTCTCTCCTGTCTGCTTGCGAAATAGTGAGAAATTTTTCGTTCCCACTGTTCATTGAGGACCAGAAAGCTTTGATAGGCATAATGGCCCCAATAAGGCGGAGTAGCCAAGTGAAATGAATCAATGGAAAGTAACTGGTATTCACCTTAAGGTTGGCCAGAGATGTGAAATGGAGACAGCTGATCAAGAGTAGTTTACAGCAAGCGTTATCCTAAATCTCTATTAGTTCCTAATAGCCATCGTCCAGTTCCATACTCGTACACCTTCCGCTATCAGCCTGGGTGTTTGTTGAAGATTCCATTTGTTTATTTACATTGGGTACAGTTGTTGAATTCATTAGTCTTAATTCCACAGTCTTTTAAAGTATATATAGTCCTTAAATTATATTTAGTTCTTTTATATATAGCCATGTCCGCTTTCAATGTGGAGCATCGCAACGGAAGATGTTTATCAAGTGCTGGCTGTAACTAAGTCATTCGTCCTCTATCTTCAGAGACGAAATAGAAATAAGGATGGTTAGTGTGGTTAGTGACAAAATACATGGAAGTGTACAAAATCTCAATAATCCAAATTTAAATAAGGATGGGTTAAGAAAGGGAAGATAGTTGGTTAATTACATACCAATTATGGAAGGAATGATAATATCACTTGCATACGTGTCTTTTGAGCACAACTGTACACAAGTTTCCATTCGGAGATTCAAGACAATGACCGTGCAACAAAATGGTACCATAGCCCAAAAGCATTAACGACTCAGTTATGGGACTGTATTTCTACGACCATAACCATTACAATATTCTGAGTTTAAAATTCTTTTTCACAAATACATATTATAATTAGGCTTACCATACATCCCAGTCTCAGACATTGGTCCCGGCTGTTTTGGTATTTTGTCCCGGTTTTTGTTTCACATCACGATGAGAGGAACGTCCGCACCTTTGGGGCGTTTTCTCCAAAATTAAACATATTTAGTCGGATGACCGAAGCCGCATGCTGTAGTCTACTGTACTGTAAACTAAGCTATGACATAACATGCGACGTCTGTGAAAAAATTCAAAAAAATCACTCCAGCTACGACTGGTACAATAAATAAAACAATTTAAACTTCTGCTGTAACTTAGAGATTTATGGGTACTCTTAATAATCAATTTTTGGTAGTTTTTGTTTTTTTTCCTAGCTCCCGCTCCTGTCTCGGTTTAGAGCTTCATAATTATGGTGAGCCTGATTATAATATGTACTTGTTTCGTCATCTTTGGACCAGTCTGTGACACACTGCACAAGAGAGTGCACCTGGTGTATAATATTACAAAATTGAAATAATCATGATATTCAAAAATAGTAAAAGTGATCAAACTCGTTGAGAATACATAACCTTTACGATTTCAATTTAAATACATATTTATCGTAATCTCTGAATTCCTCACGAAGTCAAATCACTTCATCCCCAATATCTGACGCAAGCACCCATTCTCGAAATACAGTATGTAGGTATATGGTTTTTCTGCGCCCCATTGTCAGAGGTGGGATTAAGCTGCGGACACCTCTGGATTCTTCATAAATCCTGCTTGCCTTTTATTCCGACCGGTGGAATTTTGGCGTCCTGGACGACTGTCGGGTACTGTGTGAAACTGAAGGAATGCTGGCATGTAATGGGAGGAAACATAGCAATTGGCGGGTGACAGGGGACCACGGAAGCGCCGCGTGGAAGTAATATGTTTCACATTGGGAGTGAATATGACCTAAGAAAGAAGATGTCATATTATAAATGAATATTGAACGATTTATTCGAAAAAACTTACGATCATTTTGGAAGCACTGCGATTGTCTATAAAAATTGTCTGTGGGTATTTAATTGAAGAAGTCGATGTTATCGATCAATATAGTTGGCTTGTCAAATCTATTCACCGTTGATTGTCTCGTATTGTATTCTTGACCTTGCTCATTTGACCAATTGGTCTCTTATAATAATGTTTGGTCTATTTGCGGCGATTGCCTCACATGTTCAACGCATTCAGCGGCTCTCAAATTATAAAACGATACACCGATACCTGAAATAGTAATAATTACAGATTATTTTATCGTAATCAAAAGTGTCATCAATATTAAGGTGAGCTTACGTGTATCGTTGAGATGAAATCGGGAGTTCGACCAAGCCGCGCTCACGCCATTGCTGTTTTGAATTTTGTGTTGGTGCCCATAGACAAAAAATGGTTGCGAGCATGTATGATGCTCTATGCGAGCATATATTTAGGAAACACACTAGGTCGAAAAAGTAAAACTATTAAAGAAGTATTATAACATACCAAAATTACCAAAGTGAGTAATAAAATAAGGAAAATTGATAAACAGTCTTTGAACGCTTTGACCTGCACAAGACACAACTTGGACTTGAAAAACCCACTTGGAAGAGTAAAAGCATTTTAATAATTTGTCCGAAATCAGAATATAGAACACAAGCTAGAAATTGCTACGAATTTTTTAAGAAGAAAGAAAAAGTCAGATTTCAATAAGTTCATTGTTAGAGTAGAAGGACTAAGGATAAAGTCGTTTTATTTTAAAGCGGACATTATTAGGGTACGGTGATTGCCATTACTTAAAATAAAAATAGTTCATCATTCTTATTTATTGTTACAAAGTTTATGGCAATTAAATTTGAATAGCTGTCGACAAAATATCATTCGATTTGGCAATAAATATCATTTTTTCCTATCATTGTAAACATAAATTTAATATTTTACAAGCCCATTTTTGCGATTATTTGAAACATTTAATTCATTTCATAATATAATTACGTAATTGTAACGTATATACGTTATCGAGGGGGGAATTACAAGATATCTACATTTTTTGAGTTAGATGATAAAACTCATAGACCAAATAATTACTGTTCTATGACAGAACATAATTGTAATCGTTTTCTATTGTCAAGAATAAATCAGTCATTCGTGATGATCAATCCTAAATTTTGGTTGGTCTATCTATTATTTATACAATGCGTCCAATGTAAAATCATAGATTTAGTATCTACTTAATATATCCAGTGACGTACGCCAAGATATATTAATCACCAAGTTACCCATTAACAAAAAAATCACAGGGAATTCGAATATAATAATTCCTGCATCCAACAATGAAAGGCTGGTTATAATTTGATAAACATACGACAAAAAGGATTGCTAAAAACAGGCCTGTCCTGTAGTCGAGTGGTGAACGCTCTTTGGCGTTCGTACTCTTCGGTTGCGATGTCCACGGATTAGAACCTTCGAACGAGCACTTTCATACATTGATTTTCGACTGATTTATAGATTTGTATCAAAGAACATCAATGGGTATGATGTTTACATTTTATCCCACCCATAAAATTCTGAAAACGGATGCGTTGGGAGAGCGAGTAGAAACAGATTGAGTGACTGAATAACAAATCATTTTCGTTGAAACACTTCTGTTGAGATTTTCATTAGAGGCCCATGCACTCCATATGTTTCTCATTGGAAGCGGATTGTCGATGAACTAAAAATAAATATCAGGTATTTTAAAAAATCCGGCGTTTAGTCGTATTATATATCGTCGCCATCCAAGCAAAAGCCACCAGTTCTAAAACACCCATTTTGAGATATCGCAAATTGAAAGTTTAGAAATGAAAGAAAAATCAGATTTTAATGTTTCAAATCTACATTACATAATTTTATCATGTCTTTTGAATAAATTCATTAGGTTACTTTTACGTTTTGATGCTAATTAATACATCTCGTAGGTTTTGAACGAGGCCTTCAGTGATTCATTCAGTGAAAAACAAATAATTCGAATTTAAGCAACATTTTACTAACTACCTACTAGGTAATGTATCGTGGTGACTTTTGCATTTGAAAGAACATAATTTTGCGCTCAACTCAAAACTGCCTTTTTCAGCATTGGTAACTTTTGCCTGAACGGCAACGATATAATACATAACAATATATTACAATTTATCGCAATACATGAAATGTCACACCTATTTCATTAAGTTTTCTCAACGAGGTTGAGCTCTTTTTCAATGTTTGATGATCCTGATTATAGATAATAATCGTCGACATATTTTCACGTCATCTAAGCTGATATTGATTGAAGTTAAAAACATTTTTAGCCCCTATTGTATATGGGTTTGAGCACGCTACTGCGCATCAAATGTTGGATTTATTGTAGTGCTTTAATTCGGCCGCTTTATTGCCGCAATTGTTCATTTTATTGCCGATAATTGTCCCTTTCGGGTAACCGCGAACCACTCTTAACGTCTGATCTAATTATAAGCCAGGTGTGTCGAAGTACCAATTCGGGCCAGAGATTATTTAATTTAACATCAAGCATTTTTAAATTACGTTATCAAAACGAATTTTGCAAACTATTCAAATTTTCCGATTACTACATAATCAAAAATGTTGTATTTGAAGAGATTATTGAATAACACCATGACTGGTTTAGTTTTAAGAGTAGGTATTGTCATTGTTTTTCCGATAGTTTCACAACATAGTGAAATAATCTTCCGGGGGGGCAGTCTTCCTCACCTTTCCTATGATTTTTGTTACTTATATTTTTGTACGTCTGCGGGTTGTATTTTGACAGTCCGTCAATAGCCAGAAGGCAGCGGGCGGTGGGGTGGAGAGATATTCGTATTATTTTATTAAAGAATTCAAGAATAATTGAATATATCCCAGGAGTGTTGGATCGAGTCCACGCGAAGACCATATTTTTGACATTTTTCTAGTGCGGCGTGGTACTATCGGGTGGGTACTTCGAGAATATCTCATTTGGAAACACATTGCGGATGGGGAACGTGTGCATATAGCCTGTGTATTTCATCAATTCGACCGTATATTTCATCAGATGACGTCATACGTTCTGATTTCCTGCCTACATTTCATGAGAGCTTGCAGCGTTTCAATAGATACATCTGACGGATGGGGAATGGTGAGTTTACTATATTTTTAGTAATTTAAATTTACTGTCTAAATAATAATGCGCACATTTAAATTAACACTTAGGATGTTATTGAACGACTTTGAAGACTGTTTATTTGTCATATACGATTACGCGCGGGGGACAGAAAGACGGCAAAAGCGTTTCCCAATAATTCCATAGCATACATTGAACGATTGTATCCCTAATAGTCAATTATGGCAAATCACCAGACCATATAACTGCTTTTTCTCACTCTTTCTCTCCTTCAATACGTGGTATTTGGAATATATATAACATGCATTCTGCCTAAACGTTTTCCTTCAATACGATTTATGAGATAACGGCCAACAATCACTAAAATAATACTGTATTAATTAATGAGAAAATATCGCCGTTGTTCTAGAAGAAGACACTGACTGAAAAATACTAGTTTTGAGTAATTGTTCTTAGAATTATGTCAAATGTTTGAAATGCTACACCTTTTTCAATTTTTTTGTTTGTACAAAACTGTTTTTAAGTAAAAGTATCTAATAGATAAAAATCAGTGTGGGTTTGTTCGTATCTTATGCACTGCCATACCGTTCATCCGATTCCGATAAAACTTTGTCAAGTTATTGCTTGCACTTGCGCGAAGGACATAGGTATAGTACAATCACGCCCGGTCCGGCCCGAGCCCGACTCTCAATTTTTAAATTTTTAACTTACAGTTGGTCTTATTAAATATAAAAATCATTCTCATAATCCAGGTATATCAATAATCTAAAATAAAGAATCTAATTCGTGCAAATAGCTACATCTCGGAAAACCTTCTGATTTATTCGTGTACACAGTAAATCAGAAAATATTGTGAGTCCAAAAGCAGAATTAAAAAACAAACACTTTCTTTCTTTGAGTGGCATTGCCATTTCTGGCATTTCTGCAATTGGCATTTCTTTGAGTCGCATGCCGGGTACTCACTAATAATTTATAAAAATAAGTGTGTTCTTTCATACGGTAGAGTTTTAAATAAGAAACCTTTTGGTATAACTAACTCAATATGTAATTTTTTCGATTAAGTGTTTTCTTCTAGAACAGTAACAATATATTTAAGCAAAAGAAGACTCGTAAATTTATTTATTCCTACACAAATTTATTTTCGATTGCACTGATCTTTTTGTATAATATGTTTATTATAATTTCATATACCCTATTTTATAATAAGTCATGAATTAAGTCCACCATTATTTAAAAGTACATTACATTCGGATATTCCACTTTCCCGAATTTTTAACGAACTTAAATGCTCTTTATGTAGTAGTAATATGGGTGATTCGTCCATAGCACTGTCAACCAAATCGAGACAATTTTAAAAGTAAATTATTGGATCTTTTTATTTTGTTCCAGTATTCAACTAATTTTTTTGTCTAAAATATTCACTGAGAAAATATTCAAATAACAAGCATTTCATATATATTTATATAAAACAAATGCTAGGGTACACAATCGATATAAACTAAGGAGTCAATATTCGTGGATTCATATTTTTTTAAATTCTGATATTGATCCCAAAATCCCCAACCCAGAAACTATTAATTGACAAAATATGTATGAACGTCAAATTGGTTTAATTTACTATTTTCAATATAAGATAACGGAATTGCACCATAATCTACACTAGAATTTCGCAGGTATCTTAATTATGATTGTCCATGAAATACAATTAATTTTTTCAATTGATATACATATTCCCACACAATCTTTCAATGAAAGGGGTTATAGCTACAATCAGTGCTTAATCCGCCACTGGCTACAATGCTCGTCAACAATCACTTCTGTATTATATTAAGAAAATAAAACGAAATTTACAGTATTCATTTTATAACTAGTAACCGTATCTGTCATAGATGACGGTATTAAAATTGAAATACTGAATGTCTAAAGTAGCTAGTGTGTCGGAACTGTGTGTGCATTGCAAAACATGTTATATTATATACACCGCGAGCGCTTACGTCATGAGAAAAATTTATACCTACATGTGATATGCGATAAAAATAAAACGTCTGCATAGCGGTCTGGGCTATTATATATAAGATTGTAACAATGGCAGAATAATTATGAAGTATTAATATTTCGGTTTGACTTTTATTTTCTGTTTATTACCCCATCGATATTACATTTTTATGTAGCCCCCTTCCCGACTCAAAAAATTCATCACAAAGTCTTCTCTCACCCACTCTTAAAAACTACTCTACGTCTGCACAGCATACTAAAGTGATCGAAATCAGTGTAATGTAGTTTTTTTCTCATGCAATATTTAACTATTCAAAGTATTTGTTTGCAGTCTCAACTATTGCCATCGCCACAAATAAGCAAAACAATTAATTCCCTACGTTATTCATGGACTGCCGCAAATGTCACGGTAAAGATTTCTCGGAAATAAAACTTGCTCAGTACAAGTAATGATGAATTAAAAATGAATATTTATTTCGTCCCGGCCGCAGTTTGCACACCCTGAAACAACATGGATTGATTTGATCCTGATAATATCTATTACACACTTGTACCTAATGGGACAACAGTTTATTTGTTTGTTTGTATCAATTGCCATATATACAAACAACGTAATCTCCACTCAATTATTGATCATGCGACCGCGTACTTAACTGGTTTTTACATTATTCATTTGGGGCCCGTATTATGAAATCATTTCATTTAAACCAGAACAAAAAGTATTTTAAATATAACAAATACGTATTAGTGAGTCGAACCAAATCAATCATTTCTGACAACATACCTGTATAAATAGCTAACAGATAAATTAATTATAGTACGCCTGGATTCAAATATGTTCAGTTCAACAATATATTAAATTTAGTAACTTGTTAATGATTTAATTAACGGTATTTTGAGGGTATCATAATGAATTTTGTTTTTTTTATGTATGTACAATGTTCCATTGATAGCCAGTAATAATTTTAAGTGGTGAAGCCGCTGAAATAAATGAAAAAAATAATTTAAAAAAATATAACGATGAAATTGCATTTCATCTCTACGTCTATTAATAATCCAAATAATCAAGGGCATGACTTTTATCTGAATATAGCCTACATTTTTTTTCGTCAGTTTACAGTGTTACATTCGTAGTTCCACAGAAAAAACAACTTTGTAGGTAGCGTAAAGGCGTAATTACTTTGAAATAATATAAACAAAATGTACATCACAGATTTTGGCTTGAGTAAAAATCGATGTTATTTTGTTTAGAATTATAATTTGAGAATGTTTTTTTGTTCTTTAAAAATAATATCATCTGTATACCGCTAATAATTGTAATGTTGTGTTTGTGACATTTGGATGAAAAAATACAATATTTTTGCACAAGTTGCCATTAAAATCTTTAATTCTATTGTGTAACTGTGGCACATGTTTCTCTGTCATTTATTAGTGTTCAGGAATTAAGATATTAGGAATATGCTTCTCAAACAGGCGAGAAACGTGTCACAATTATTAACACAACCAGAAGAATAACAAAGTTATCAATTTTAATATTATATTAAAATTAATTTCCGTAAAGTTACTGCTGAATCGTTATTCCACGTTTGAATTATTATGTAAATGCAATTGTCTTAGAATTTTCATCTCTTTTTTTAAATTTCCATTTTTTTATTAAAAATTACAGTTATCTCGATCAGTAGTCGACAACCCTAGGTATTTTTTACACCCAAGTGCCCGCAAAGCATATTTAATGCGCCCACTAGTGACAAAAGCTTTTCAACATTTCTGAACTGACGTAAATAATAATTATGTAAATACTACAGTATTGTGAAAAATCTCCAGTGAAATGGTTTACATAGATTGAGACAGATGATGATGTTGTTTTTCTCTTTTTCGTCTGTCAAGCTATAATGCTGTTCTGCTCAAATACAGCGGCCAAATTGGTCATTTATGAATTATGGCAGTACATAGATACAGTCCCCACTCGAGACATAATGACGCTAATCATGGTGCTCGTGTCAGTAAAAAAGTTGCCAACCACCGCTCCAGGCCTTATCAGCAAAATCCATTCCACATGCCATAGGTTGCCGACCGCTGCTCTAAGAAATTTACGACATTCGTCTTCAATAAACATGTGATCTGTCCACTTGAACTTCCAAAGATGCCAAAAGACGAAACCCGGATCGTTAATGAGCCGGGTTGTACAAAATTTGAATGCAAACATGAGATTTTATAGGATAGCATTTCAAAGACTCATAGCGCAATTGCAAAGTAACGACTAGATGTCTCTTCTTCACAATTGAGACAGTGCTACTATTTTAAATCTAATCCCTGTTGTTTGATGCCCATCCATAGAACACAGTGCGTAGACAACGAAAATGAAAATGACACATCGATTGTGTTTTGGCAAATTGATGTAACTAAACTTTCAAATAATAAATTTACCACTTTTTGGAAGAGAAACATCATTTTCCCTTTATATTTACAGTTTTGGGCTTAAAAATTCTGACCCGGTAGTTTGATGTAATCCACTATTATATCAACACTCCCTACGTATAGTCCCGTATCTGCAAACATGAGAATTTACAGGAGTGCATTTCAAAGATTCATAAAGTAACTTACCATATAATATAATAGTGATCAACACCTTTACGCCGAACGTAATGATTTTTGTATTTTTACACATTTATTTAACATTAGATTAAATGTTGTATTGGTCATTATTATTATATCGCACGTCCTGAAGAAAAGTGTAGTTAATCAAAAAAAAAAAATTTACAGGAGAGCGAAAACAAAATTCAAAAAAGTTAAAATCTTCGAAGAAAACGTCCGGTAGAAAAAAGAAATTAGTGGCTCCTCGCGGTGAATTAGTGAACTGAACATTATACGATTTTCATGTGGTGTAGATTATCATGTTTACTATACTATTCCGATATAAAACGTATATCAGAAATTTTTGATTTAGTTCATTTTTCTTCGGGATGTGCGATATATATTATCGTTGAAATTGCTTTTTTTTTTTTTTTGTTTCTTGTGAATATGTATGTATGTCTTTCAATTATTGAATATGCTAATGATTCAACTTTAATTTGGTTAATAGTCATTTTCGATCGACGTGCTGATATGACAACAAGTGGAGTATAATATTAATAAACCTTGTCAGTAACAAATCAGACGTGGGTTTTTTTTTTGTGGCGCTGCACATTATTTTATTGCGGCCAGACATGTTACTAAATTAATTCATTCATGATCATAAGGCTGACCGGCTGACCCGCAGTTGCGTTGTGATAATAATATAAAATTATAAATTATAATATGCTTACGATGTGTGCGAGTGGAAGATAAATCTCCTACTGCGCTGTGATGCGTGGGTCGGGGGTTTGCAACTGACAGGCCGGAGCCCGGATAGGACCCGATTCGTTTTACAAAACGGTTCCATGACTAAACAGAACAGGAGAAAACAGAACAATTTGAAAACAGTAGTTTTGTCGTGTCTATTATTTATTGAACGTATTAGAAATAAATAATATTTTTATTAATTTATGTAATATTTAGTAATTTATAAAAACAAAAAAAGTGTAATAAACTCTAATATTCAATTAGAATGTGTTCATTGTAGTTATTAAACACAAATATTTGCAAATGACCATATTGTTTATATCATATAAAAATACGAAAAAATATGTAATTCGCCAAAACTTTATAATCATATATTTTCAATAAATAATAGATACGACAAAAATATTATCATCAAACTGTTCTGTTGTTTCCTGTTCTGTTTCGTGGTGTTTTGTTTAGTCCGGTTACCCTACAAAACAATACCTTTGTTCTGTATACGTAAAATGTAGTATCAATGTCGTTACAAAATGTGTTACGTAAAGATATTAAGATATATATTAGTCGCTGAGTGGATAAACTCGCTCTCGAAGGTTCTTAGAGTTTTGAGTAAATGACGAAAAACTGTTCTGAGTAGTATGATAGTTTTTTTCACGCAGATAAGTAGTGCGGAAAGCGGAAAAAAGGCACGAGTAAATTTATTCAACTGATCAATCAATTTTTTTTGTCAAAATGACTTAATATGAGTGTATAAATCTGGCAGAAGCTTATTTTCTCTTTGTCGGCTATCGTCTATCTTTGCCGCAATTAAATGTCCTTAACACTTGTCCGTAAGTCCTAACCGAAAATTGATAGTAATTCAAAACTACAGTATGATTGTATAGTGAGCGGTCTTGGTCCTTAAGACTTAGTGGAGGAGTCAGTGTGTCCATTAAGTTAAAAAGTGTGTAGAACCCTACTCTACAGTATTAATTGTCTCTTTTGCACAGGTAGTCAGCATTCTAGCTACATTAGCCGGCTTTATACACAGGTATTCAACGTGCGATTGGATGTCTTGTGAGCTTTATAATGAGAACGAATTTACCAGGTTCTGTAGCCTGTGTATCAAGGCGGGTATTGTTTAAGCTGCATCTTGATAGTTGTTGAGCGGTTTTTTTTGCTGTAATCGAAGTCAATAACGTCATCCCGGCTATTGAGTCTTCATAGATTAAATTGATTTTCGTATATGCTCATATTGTAAACATTTTTGTAATCCACGGTACGGTAAAGTATATTTTGAAAAAACCCAGGACATATCTTATAAAATCAAGAAAATCCAACCTAAATATCTTTCCTTGATTACGTATTTCACTAAATTAATATTGTACACAAAAGTTCATTTAAAATTTACGTTTATCACTCTTCAAACTCATTGAAAACATTAAAACAAATTCGGACTCCCAGCGTACTTGGCTGCAAACTCTTTTCGGTGTCTGGATGTCTGAAACAATCAAAGAGAAGTTTTTTCATCGTCTGCAGTTATTGCGAAAAAAATCCTACGAAATAACTAGAAAAAGTTTCAAAAAAGCGATTGACAGCTCCTGTCGGCGGGCGTCCGCTGAATGGCGCCGCCCACGCGTCCGCCAAGAAGGCCAGTGACGTCATACGTCACCAATACACCTCAGCCTCGTCATGCTATACCGAACACGTATGAATGTGTTTGTTTACAGACTCACCTGGTATAATACCAGGGATAATTTTGATGTATTTTACATTAAAACGTGACTATAAAACTATTAAATCATTCAGTATAATCAGATATTACTTTTTAATCAATGTGAGGATACACTAAAACAATACTGGAAGGATAACGAAAGCTGAATTATCGCCATTATGCAATATCATTCAATAACGGTCATGTGGTTCACGGAAAACTGTTCGTAAAAAATTGAGCGTTGAGTATTAATTGCTCACACGGAAAACTCTTCGCACGGATGAATTATTGCGCGGACAATTTAACCTGAGGACTATTTATCGCCAGAATATGTTTAGCTTATAAATGTGACTTTGAATTCTACCTTCGTATTTATGGTAATTTATATTAAACACAAATTATATTGAATTAGGTGTTTATGTGTTGTTTCGGTGTATATGTTTTTTTTCAACATATACACCTCAACAACAGTTTCTAGTATGCAGTTTGAAACTCTGGTATAACATCTACAGAAATAATTTAACAACTTTGAAAAAATCAAACATTATTCAATGAAAAACTCAAGTTAAATAATTAAAAAAAAAAAGTCAGATCTAAATCGGACAAGCACACTTACCAACACTGTCACATGACCTAAACTTAGTTCATAGTAATCCACAATAAGGGCTGAAGACTTGTAATGGTCGAGTAAAAACTTTATATTAAAGGTAGACAGATCCACCAAATCCTCAATTTCATATCAAATTAAATCATTTATAATTCAAAAAGTACTTAATAATAATTCATTTTACGCGTAAATAATAATTGCTTTGCTTAAAATGTTAAAGAATATATATAAAACTTCTCTTAAAACTTGTATTAATTTGTAAAACGTTTTTCCTATTTGTCTAATTTTCTATATGAAGGGATTTGACCACTTTTGATACCAGGCAACATATATATTAAATTTCTTATTAATTTTATATTATGATGAATGGATAGCTAGATTAAAACTCTGTTTCCACAATATTTCACGAGCTTCAATTTTTTTTGTGAATATTATGGTTTTCGCAATAAAGCACCTTCCCACTATAACTTGGTAGCCCTAAAAATCGACTGAAAATCGACGTCAGTAAAAATATTTAATGTTTTAAAAGCAAGTAGTGCTGTGGTAAAAAAAAACTTTTTTGGCATTAGTAATGATTTAAGTCTTCAAGTAGACATTTAATATGTGCGTAATGTGAAGTACCGGGAAGAGGGGGGGAAGAAAAAAACTCTTTCATTTCAGTTCCAAAGAAAACATCAGTAAAGTGTTTTTTAATGAAAAGTTGGTCCCCCTCCAACCGCGTTGTCGGGAAATTAGTGAACTAATATGACAAGTGACAGATGTCTATGAAACACGATATTATGATTAAAGTTTGGCTTGTATTGGTTATTT
Source organism: Himalopsyche phryganea (assembly GCA_022494535.1). Taxonomy (NCBI): domain Eukaryota; kingdom Metazoa; phylum Arthropoda; class Insecta; order Trichoptera; family Rhyacophilidae; genus Himalopsyche; species Himalopsyche phryganea. The sequence goes on from JAGVSL010000030.1 coordinate 1,951,631, forward strand.
CAAGACGAAATCAAGGAGAATAATGCGTAGATTATACTGTGTAATTTTGTTTTTATGTAATTTTAAGATCTTTTCCCATTTTTAAAAATACTCATATAATAAATTAGTAAATGTGTAGCTGTAAACTTTAAAACAAACGAGCATCGCTTATGCCATTCAAATATAATATTCTTTTCGATCAATCCGCAATTGCCATTATCAAATGTGTCACAGATTGACAGCATATTTAAAAATAGTGTCCCATTTCAAGCCATATCTGTTTCCTTAACGAACCCAATCGGGAATCATGTATTACATTAATATTTTTAAGAATATAGAAAACAGTTTCTTCATTTTTTAAGACAAAAAAATAACAAATAACAAAGACTCAACACTTTCTTTCTCACAAGAAAAATAATTAATAATTTAACACGACAGGTATAAAATCCCACATTATATTATATTAAATAATATATTGCAGTAGTTATCTGATGACCTGATAGAAAAGAAACATTTGTTTTTTATTTGCAATAGAAAGTAACCATTTCATTTGATTGTAACTATTCTGTTAAATATTATTTAGTTTATAAGATCAATTAAATGTATCGTAACTAGTGATGCGAGGCCGGGTAAAAAACCGGGAATAAACTCCCATGGGAAAATTGGGAAAAAACCATTATAATATTTATGATAACTGTATATAATTTTTAGCATTTGAAAACACTTATTTTAAAAGCGAGGCATTTTTTACGTATCCCAACATTCTATCCACAAATTCGAGGCAACGGTGAGTTATTAGTTAGATGATGTAGATGGAAGTAAAGAACTTGTTCAATATCTGATCACCGGAAACATTTATGTATACTTGAACTTAATACAAAATGTTTACAGAAACGTTTCTGTGGTTATGTATGAAGTTAAACTCGACGAAATGCACATACTTATATGTCCACATGGCCTTAGCACAGAAATAAATGACAAATATCAAAACAGGTAATTCCCAATGTTCCGGGTCTTTTCCCATCATTTCAAAATTTCCGTTTTTTTGCAGCACTGTATATATTGTATATATATATATAGTAGATATTGATTCTATTACTTTAATTGTTGATCGTATGCGAAATTTAAAGCTGCAGGTTTTAAAATAGCTTTATAACCGAAAAAAGAAGGAGTACCATTTTTTTTTTTTCAAAATATGAGAGAAAAATAATCTGTAATTTTATTTAAATAAAATATAATATATTCTATCACCATCTGCCACCCTTAAGCATACACCGTCGGGACGTCCTTCTTCCGGTTTTTTATGCGAAAAGAAAAGGCTAAATCGATACTTTTTAGGAAAAAGCCAAAAAAAGGTTTGCGTTTATGAGAACTTTATAAAAAATGTGATGTTTCAAAGTGAAATTTAGCGGCATTGATTCGGTTTGTCCCTTTTCTCCTTTACGCATGTGTGAATTATTGTAATTATTTTGGTATATTCAATTAATTTTTCTATTCTGAAGACTGGACGCTTTACCTTTCGCACAAGGGTATAAATAATTGAGTAATAAATGAATGCTTACTACACACAAGGAGCGTTGATAATCGAAAATAGGTACACACTTCTTTCGTGATTCTTCCAGGAGTCGTTTATGTTTTAATAACATTAAATCACTTTTTATTGTCAGTGAAGCGATAAATGTAGGTGATTAAATTTTATGACGCCATATGACATACGGCACGGGTGTATTTTATGTTAATTATAAATTATAAATTCGCCATTTCCTATAAGGCAAAGAATTAAAATAATATTTGAAAACTATTTTAAGAGGTGTGGTCCGCAATAGGGTTAACGGCCAAGTTATTGACATCTTGTGTTGTAATTACAACATAATATATATTTGTTTTTTTGTAACGCACAGTACATCACAGTGGACATATGTATATCGACGGTGTTTTGGCCAGTTGATGTAGTCCTCAAAATTTAAAATGTTCAGCAAAGAGTAAAAACTGTTTTAAATGAAAACATTATATGGTGAGTTGCATTATGAATCTTTGAAATGCACTCCTGTAAATTCTCATGTTTGCAGATGCGGGATTATCCGTAGGGAGTGCCGATAAAATAGTGGCTTACATCAAGTGGTCGAGTCACAATTTGTAAACCTAAAACCAATGTAAAATCCCTTCCAAAAACGGGTCAATTTATTTTTCTAATTTAAATCATTTTGTCGAGAACTGCCAATCATTAACTCATTCTCAATCGGTCAAAATACAGTCGATATTATACTCCCTCTCTCTGTCTGCTCTAAGCGTGTTCAGTGAGTTTTGACACGTGGCACTCCCGCCTAGTATTTATAATACTAGTTATTGATAATCTATTATACAAATTCTATTAAGTAGGATTAGATTGAACGAAACTCTATGGAGTGCAAGTAGAATTGCTGAAAATTTTATCTTAAACGAAAGAGAAATACAGAAACTTATGTGAAACGATATTGAAATATTTTGAATTGATAAAGCCCGACCGATTTCTGAATCATTTGCCTTAAGGTTAACAAATCTTTATTATTATTAATTTAACAGTTGGTTTTCTGACAATTGTTTGCATAGAAATGTCTAATGAAAGCAAAAAAAAGAGATCGAAGTATGTATTAAGATTTTTTTGGTTGCTTTTTGATCGATACAGCTTTTGAAAAAAATATTTCGTTTTACTTGAGATGAATAAATTTACAAAAAGCGGTTTGTTTTCACTTCTTTAAACAGAATCCATAGTTTTAGTATCCAAATTTCCTTTTGAGTGTTCGTCAAAGTTTTTAAGACACAGAAAGCTATGTTAAGGTAGGGTTACCAGGTGGAAAAGTGTGAATGGAGGACAAACAACTCAGAATAGCAGACAATGTATATAATATATAAAGAAGCTATTATATAATATATATATCAAGTTCTTAGATCATCGCATGTAAAGCATTTTTTTTTCGAAGTACTCTCTTTTTAAATATTATATTTATACCATACTTTTTGCCAGAATAAAAAAAATAACAATACAACGTAATACTGTTTTGTTTTCAAAGCCATTATATCCCATGACTTCACTCGTTCTATCAGTACGTAGATAACTAAATTGCATACATTTTGACATTTGAAACAGAAGTTCATCAAAAACTGACTTAATGCGTTCTGTCTGTAGACTGTCGATATAAACTTACTTTATACAATAAGGGAAGAATTACATTTAATATATTATTTTACTGATAAAATTCAAACAAAGCACGTATATAAACGTCATGAAATCACTATAACTAATTTTGGAATTTTTCCAGAGTATGGAAAAATATTAAGATGTCGTATAACATTTTTTAAGATATTTATTAATTTCAAATTTGGATTATTGAGATTTTGTACACTTCCATGTATTTTGTCACTAACGACCCGGGTTTCGCCTTTTGGCATCTTCAGGCATTCGAGCACACGAATGGACTCGATCGTGTGCTCGAATGCCTGAAGATGCCGAAAGGCGAAACCCGGGTCGTTAGTGACAAAATACATGGAAGTGTACAAAATCTCAATAATCCAAATTTGATATTGAAATTCCATCAAGCACCCTCAGTCGATGTCTTAAATTATATTTATTAATTGTTTAAGGTTTAAGTACCTTAATTAAAAATTATAGATAAATCAAATAAAACGTCTAATTTTACAATTATAGGGAAATGAGATAACCTACATGGATATTCAGATGTGGAAATTACTGATATTGACATTAAAATATTAAAATTGAGTGTAAAAATGAAGGTATATAAAACTGATAGTTCATAAACTGAGACAAGAAAATACTGATTAGCAAACAAATTATACATAAATCAAATAAAACAGTCTACAATTAAAATGTTATGGATGAAATGATTCATTTTTACACTCAATTTTATATAAATAAGCCTCTTATGTTTGTATTTTTATCAGTTGATAATGCTCGTGATGAGCGAAACCGGTCCTGATCATTATAAATATGTGGAAGTAGTACAAATGAATTGTGTTTTATTTTTTAAAACATAATGTCTTTCCACCAAGAATTGACAGTTAACACCTTAAAAAAAAAAGATACGTTTGTTGACCAATTTGAAATATATAACAAAGAGCACCGTTTTGTAAATGGACGGAGGAAATTATTTTACAGTCAAATTGTAGGACATTCCATGCTTTTGGTAACCCTGTATTTAGGACAATATAAAACCATAAACAAATCCTACAAATACTTGCAACGCCATCTAGTGATTGGAATATTAAGTAATTGAAATTTATATGAGCTTCTCAATCAAAATCTTTGTAGACAGCCCACCACTTCGTGACACATTCAAAGCGATGTTTTTTTATTATTATTGATCGTGTTGCCCTGAGTCGTGTAAAATTTATATTGCATGCCATAAAAATGCATCATATTCGATGGCGGTCGTAAAGGAACTTGTAAGGAATGTGCTGCTCCAACAAACACCCGAATTCTTTCCTCCCATTGTGTCATTGTTGGCCTAATCGTGACTTATGGCATATATAAATATGGCGGACCAGCGCTTCGGGACGTACCAATAACCATAAATAATAACACGAGCGTTTCACACCTTCGGAGCTGGTTATTAGCAGACACCTTCAGGTAGGTGTGTTCATCCTGGCTTGTGAGACGATGCATGGGAGGAAGGGGTTAGTTGAGACAGGGCTACTCTGATACCATTAATGGCGTTAATCTGACGTAATTATTTATTTTGCCAGATTTACGTCCAGTCCTGTCAGGTAACTAGTATGGACATTTTCATAAGTTGATTTTTTATCGATTTATGAATTTCTGTTCGAAGGTAAGCTGTTGGTTGTTTGTAATGGCTAAAATTCCCTCCCACCGATCCGATGCAAAAGAGCGATTATCTTACCACTAGCCCTAACCACTGTATCTCTCCTCTCTATGGAAAATAGCGGTTAAGCAAATGAGCAACAAGCAGTTCTCATAGAAACATTCTGTTAAAATACCTCCATTAGGAGACCATTTGCTCCGCGTTGGGAGCGGACATGGAAAAAAATATATTTAGGGTTAACATCTAAATAATTATAGCATCATAGAAACAGTTGTTTTGCTGTGGCGAAAAGAATAGGTACAACGTATCATGGCATAATATTGACACTACCTACGTATAATTCTGTATCTGCAAACATGAGATTTTACAGGAGAGCATTTCAACGATTCATAAGGCAATTGCAAAGTAACGACTATCTACTTGTATCTTCTTTAAAATTAAGACAGTGTTACTATTTTAAATCTAATTTTCTCTAATTTAAGAGGTCGACTGAGGGTGCTTGATAGAATTTCAATATCAAATTTGGATTATTGAGATTTTGTACAGTTCCATGTGATTTTCCAATGATTTCATATTTTGTAATCTATTTTCTCTTATTGATAATGTGCGCTTTTTTTATTTTATACGAATGGACTCGAACTGACTCGAGTCCATTCGTGTGCTCGAATGCCTGAAGATGCCTAAAGGCGAAACCCGGGTCGTTAGTGACAAAATAGATGGAAGTGTACAAAATCTCAATAATCCAAATCTAATTTTCCCTGTTGTTTAATGCCAACCCATAGAACTAAGAGTGTAGACCAGTGCTCCGCAACCAGTGTGCCGAGGTATACTGGTGCGCCGTGAGATAATCCCAGGTTTGTCGCGGCGCAGTGCGTCCCGAATGAGAAAAATATGAATATTTCTATATTGGAAAAATTTAAAACCATTCGGTTGCTAAGATCTATTCATTTTTCCTCGCTGAAATAAATATTACATTATTTTGATATTTAATGGAATAATTTTATTAGTGTTTGCACGGAAAGTACAACTGGCAGGATGGGGAATAAAACGTGCATTGGCTGGTGTGTAAAACTAGAAAATCCTACGCCACAAATTACCCACTGCTGCATATATTGGGAAACATTGATAACGAAAAATTTCCCAGTGGAATTATTACGAACAATGAACGAATGCATCAAAATTTTACTCATTATCACTCATTGGCTACAAATTAAGTTAAGTATTAAGTTTTTTTTATGAAATTTTCACATTTTGGATTTCGGTGTGCCGCGAAATATTAAGTGCTTAGGTGTGCCGTGGCTTAAGAAAGGTTGCGGAGCACTGGTGTAGACAACGAAAATGCAAAAGACATGTTATAATCACATATTTTGCACTAACGTGATTATATGTAGGAAGTGTCGATACATAATATAAATTTATAAATACAAATAATGATACTTTTCATTATAATAATAGCAGATAGAAACAATGCATATTTGAAGAAGGAGAAATAAACAGAATTAAATGGGAATTGTATCAAAAGGTATGATTTAGTTACAAAACGAAATTAAGAAGGAAACACAAATCATTCAGTAAGTCAAATAAAGTGGAGTCAGTGAAGCAGCGATTACGAATATAAATATACTATTTTGTGAACCGTCAAAATGATTTAGGTTTATAAGATAATATTTCTATAGATTATTGAAAAAAAGCATAACCGGAAATATACACATTTCGACAACAAAGATTCCATTGCATGCCCAGATTTTTCGAATATTTTCCCAGATTAATTCTGACACTTTTCCTTTCACAGTATTTTTAAATAGAGATTTTTTCGACACGGCGCATTGTATTTTTGAGACACGTTATCCTTTTCGCATGAATTAGTTTGGATAGTAATTTAATTTTAAAATTCTGGGATAAGTCTGCTAATCCTTTAAAAGGTGTCGGATGCTAATTTGTAATACCCACGCGGGACATTTTGATGTGTTTATAATTTATAGATAGCATTTTTAGCGCCACGGCTATTAAAAGAATTCTAAGAAATGGGTATTTGGGTGAGAATTATTCCGTTGATTATCCTGAACTGATAAGTCATACTTTATGATCTATTTAATCGGGAATGCTTCAATTTCCTCTTGTTCGTCATAACATAATCATTACTTGTTATTCTCTGTATAATATTCAGTACATTAAGAGCATTGACAATACTATTACTTTACATTGAGCCTCAATATAATGGGCTAATGCGAAGAGGAGAGTATGCTTAAGCCAAACGATCGACTCTACGTATATAGCAGAAAATACATGTTCAAATATCTGTCAGTATAACTCCTCCCAAATGGTGTACAGTAGCGACGTGAAATTTGTTATTCAAGCTGCCGTTTCTAGGTTAACTGTGCTATTTTCAACGTTAAAAATTGTTAATAATTGTTGGACAATATTTTGTGGGTGTTATATGAGGTTAGGTCTACAGTGATATTTTCAACTTTTTGAGTTCTTATTAAATTGATGGACTATATTTTTACGGATGTTTGATGAGGTACGGTTCACGGTGATATTTTGAACTTTCAGCATTGTTATTAAATTGATGGACCATATTTTGTGGTTGTAACATGACGTACGATCCATGGTGATATTTTCAACATTCTATACTAATTAGCTTGCACCAAAATAACGTCAAGCCCTAAATGTTAGCGCACTCTATCCCTGACGAAGCTGGTGAATAAATTCTAGTCATCTAATAAAGCCAAATTTCTAATATTCCTAAATCCAATTTTTTGACACTACTTTTTGAAATTTGGATTGTTGAGATTTTGTACATTTCCATTTCGAGTCTATTCGTGTGCTCGAATGCCTGAAGATGCTGAAAGGTGAAACCCAGGTCGCTAGTGACAAAATATATGAAAATGTACAAAATCTCAACAATTCAAATTTGATATTGAAATTCTATCAAGCATCCTCAATCGATGCCTTAAACATTTATTTTTAATTTTACACCTAATAACATTTTTTTTCGATACTTATTTCTTGGTCACTGTGACTTGCGTTGGGTGAAAATAATACAACGTTTTCATTTAAATACAGCAAATAATTTTTTCATAAAAAAAATAATTCAAATAGCTTCACGGGTATACGCTGTATGTAGAAAATATATATAGTGGAAACTCCATGTTTAATTTTCGTATTTATTGCTATTTTTTATACGCCCAGCAAATAAGAATATGACATTTAGTCCTAAATAATCCCGCAATCATAATTTGTATTGAGGGGCAATTAAAAAATAATAAATCAGGATGCCACAGTACATTTAAAAAAAAAAGAAAACAATGCACGTTATGTCTTATAATAGTCGACATAAATTTGTTGTTTTTTTCTGCCATCCTGCATATATATATATTTTTTATTCCAAACAATACTCACTGAATGACCCACTAAACATCAATTGCTTATAATTATTATCCACATATAAAGAGAAAATATTTTATAGATTATTTTGAAACTCGGAGACTCATATAATTATGTATCAATAGGAGTATGTATTATATATTATAAAGAAACTGCGCGATATTCATGAATGAAAAGAAAAATATAAACACACACACAACCATGTATGTATAGTAAATAAAATATGTATAATGGCTTGTGATTGATAAATAAACATAACATATAATAAAAAAGTATGTAGGTAGATTCGCTTTTGACATGAGAGACAATATATGGACACAGTGGCGTAGGTACGTTTTGATTAGAAGAACGCAGTGAAATATAAAATCATTGTTTCCGGATTTTATGGTGAAATATTTTTTATATTTTCGTTGGATTCGTAACTTTATGGAAATTAATTTTTAATTTAAATTGATAACTTTGTTATTCCACTGGTTGTGTAACTTCTTGTGACACGTGTTTCACCTCTTTGAGATATATCATCAGAGTTAGTCCATCGAAAAGCTATTAATTTTTTTTTTTTGTTAAATTCAAATGTCTAGGTATTTGTACTGAATGATTTTGATAAAATAAAATAAAATAACAATGCACTAATGTATTTATTTGTAATACGATGATATAAAAGAATACTCTTAAGGTGTTAATTGTCAATTCTTGGTGGAAAGGCATTCTATTTAAAAAAAAAATACGTATGAGAGAAACTGGTTCTGATCATTATAAACATGTTGAAGTAGTACAAACAAATTGTGCTTTATTTAAAAAATATAAATATTATTTCACCAAAATAAAATGTCGAATGATGTTTCTTGTTAGTTAAATATATAGTTTATTGTGGCTTAATATATATTTAAGTGAAATTCATGTTCACGAGTATAATCAGTTGATAATGCTCGTGATGAGCGAAATCGGTCAGGATCATTATAAACATGTGGGAGTAGTACAAATAAATTGTGTTAATATTTTTAAAAAAAATCTAAAAGATTGTCAAATAGAGTATATGCCGTTTAACTTTGCACTCTGGCTCTAAGTTCCTGTTCTAGAATTCAAGATCACTGGATCCACCCTGTAACATACACGGAATCCATACATACCAATACACTGATACGCTCTGTGTATTATACAGAAAGCGTAACGTGTAGTAAAAATTGCAAATTTATAAGGCGAATAATCTACAATTGATTGCTATGTTTAGCATTAGTATACATGTGATAAAACGTAATTTTGTTCGGTGACTTAGACAATTTAGAAAATTACTTCCTGACTATCTGTAGAACTAAATACATTGTAATTTTACGGTATTATAATAGAGTGCTTCCAAATATAAGCCGATTTAGTCATTATGTACACAATTTTATGTAAATAAATCGTAATACATATCCTTATAAAGTTTATTTAATCTGTCCCTAAAAAATTAAGGCACTAAATTAAAAAATGAAGCTCTTAAAGTACACAATGTTTTCAAAGATCCTTACTATTTGGTTAATTCATGATTTAAATTAAATATTTTTATTCCACTTCGTGAAACGTTTAAGAGCACAGACAATTCTATATTGACAATGAATTTACAGAATGTTATTACCGAATCCATTGGTATTAATGTAATTTAAAATTATGATTTATTTAAAAATAATGATAACGAGCATCATTAGATAAATATATCCATTTGAACAACTACCATTCCAACAGCAATAAAAAGAGAAAATTTTAACATTTAAGTCACTGGAAAAAGGCAAACTTTTCGCATGCCACTCAGTGACTATTTGAAAATCACCGTCTTTAGTTAGAATGCCCTCCTTTCAATGGATTATAATTTTAAGTATTTACTGTTCTCTCGATGATTATTTTGATACTTCAGTATTGTCATTAAAAAAAAACCATGTCTGTTTCCTATTTGGAGCTTGTGGACTCCTAATAGAGGATCCCAACTAAAATTGTTTTATTGATTGAATTGGGATTAACTCGGTAGAACTCTATTATAATAATATAAAATATTTTTTTGTTATTCAGTCCCTCAACCTCTCGTTTTTGAAGATACGGATGGAGATATTGGAGTAAGGATTAGCTGATCCCTCTCGTTAAGTCTTGATTTAAGGATCGGATGAGTGGGAGGGAATGTAAGCATTTCATGCATCCATGCCTGTGAACGCAAATTCATAAATTCCAAATTGATTTAAAAGGTGTTCGTAAGGGGCCGCAACTGGATAGAATGATCGTCCCAGAACGTTGAACACTCTGAATTACCACAACAATAAATTTCGATACAGCAGTGTTTTTTTTTAAATGTTAATGTTTTGTGATCTTCTTTTGGGCACCTCTGGTTGTTTGGGTGTATATGTCTCTGCAATCTCTCTTCACCTTTAACCTACACACCTCGGGTATCCGATATATTAAAATATATATCGATTAGCAGTCGACAGGCAGCGATACTCACAATCTTCTTGTGATATTCTTGCGAGTTCGATTCTCGAGAACGCCACTCGCAAAATATGCTCGTGATGTTTGGGCGTAGGCGGGCTTTTGTCTTACTGAGTCTTTCTTGTCTTCTCGTCCGCCCACCTCTTGAACTTTCCAAGTATTGGGAGCACACCTCGCAGGGCACCGGGGACATATTGCAGCTCGTGCGAGACTGGTTGGCGACTTATCGATATTCATTATGTCGCCACTACTACGACAAAAAATATGCCGCCAACGTGTTTTTCTCATTGCGCCAATATCGAAGTTTAACCATACACTATCACTCTTTCAGTGAGGAATGAGAGATCCTGACGGAAAGTACGGCAATTTACTTTAGGTCTGCTCTTAGATTGATAGAACAAAATGATAGTAGATGAAATAGTACGAGCATAATAGTGTGAGGATAAAGGAGCTTGGGCCAAAATGGTGTGGACATAATCTGAGAACCAACTAAAACAATCATTATAGAATATAATTAATTCATTTTAAATCTTACATTAAACATTTTGTGTGCGTCGTTATATCCACACCATTTATCAACTCACCTCTCTACCTAAGATTACCCTTATTCAGTATCGAATCTTTGATGAGTAAAATCTAACCGAAAAATACGAATCGTTCTTAGTCATTCATTCGTTGTCCATCAGGAAAGTGTTGTAAAAAAAGTGTTTCTATATTTCTCGACCATTTTTTTTACTTTGGTCTTGTCCTCTCTTTACTTGGAATGTATGCCTACCAAGTGGTGCCTCTAAGGTTATCTGTTTCCTGGTAATCTCTTTGCTCCTTCCAAATCATACCAGCGAACTGTAGCGTGGCCGAGAACATTCAATGGATGGTGGCCTTTCAGGACGACAAAATTTAACTATCTACATTCAAGGCAAAGTGGAATGTCTGGGATTAACGTTTATACTGAGTCATAAGTCAGAACCAGATGCAGCTTAAGTATAAGCAATTGTAGAAAATTTAAAGTTACCTATATTAAGCTTAGAAAAGCGCCATGGATATAAGGGTTTGATTGTATCTGGAATAAGTAGATAAGAGCGAACGAAACAACTACTTCTAATACACTACGGTGAGATTCATATTTTGCTCTTTTGAGAAATACGAATTGAGATATTAATCGTAAATATAATTACGTGTAAATCGGTCATGGTATATGAGTCACTAGGGCGTGAATCGAACACTTCGATTCATTCATTCGAGTAGTAGTGTACATGCATTATAACTTTGCACTTTTTACTAAACTGATATCGTGATTTTAGATCCTAGAGCAGCAGTACTGAAGTTATAAAGCGTATACTCTACCACTGTGTTTCTAAAAAAGTGACTAAAAATAAATTCGCTCAAACTATCCCCCGTATACATCGGAAACAAAAAAATAAATAGTCACCATGACAATCATTTCATTCATTCTACGCAGCATTCTTGCATTCACAAAAAAATTGTCTACTGTGTAAAAAGTCTTTCTGCGTATCGTTGTGCGATTTGTTAGGCCGAATTCCACAGATTTTATCCCCAAACGACACGTTCTCGAGGGGTTTTTGGTAGACAAGTAACAAAAGCGGCGATGACGCGTCCGCGCGTCTCCCTGCATAAAGTCGGCTTATTAAGCCTTTATTGCAGCCGGTAATATAATATTTTAAGACAACAGTTTTAAAATAAACGCAAACCATTTAGAATTTAGAACAATACGAAATTGAAACTAATTTCTAAGAAGCTATGAGCATTTCACCTTGTTGAAATTTTTGTCATTCAAAAATATCAATGATCCTACTGTTGCCATTTCTTTCATTTAACATATTGCTTGTGGTCCTATAGAACAGTGACCACCTAACTTTATAAAAATCGGGCCGGATTGATATTTTTAAAAACTTGGGGAATCCTATTATAACATCAAATTATATGTGCTTACATATCAGGCACAACAGTCAAGCGATGAGTACTCTGCAATCTTTGAAATACAATTGAATATTTTTGATTGGAGCTATTATTTGGATATTTCTATTGTCCTTTTTTGCCTGCAATACATTATCAGAATTTCAATAAGTGAGAATATCCGAGAAATTTTCGAGTAAGCAAACATCTGGTCGCGACTAACAATATATTATAGAACTAACTTCTGTCACTTGGGGTCCACTACCTGATAGTTTTATACCGATCGATGAATTGATGAATAAATAGTTGTCGTGAATTTAAAATTTCAATCATGAAATTTTATAAAATTAATATTTCCGTTATGAATAGTTTATATGCAAACATCGGGACTTTTTGGAGGGCGATTGAAAATCTTTGGCGGGCCGTAGATTGGTGACCGCTCCTGTAGATTATGAAAACTTTATGAATAACTTATGAATTGATTTGCCCTGTAGTAGATTTACAAAGATTTAAATTGAATGACTTATTTTAAACAATAGTTTTTTAAAGGTTTCGTAACACGCCGTTGTCAAAACTATTGTGAGATGTGATGACGAAACAGCTATCGATTATATTATGATGAAATTATTACTATTGAGACATATTATATGTTATTTAATTATAATATTAAAATTTCTACCTGTTCGCCCTACATAAGAAGCTTGACAGCCTTCAGTAGAAAGAAACAATCCCACCCCACCCTTCATTTTTAAGTTGAGAATTCGAATCATCGTTTACCTTAGAAATAAATAAATAACCTTGCGATATAGTTAGTTTGACGATGTTTTTTAAATAAGCGAAGCACGTGTCACATTTAGTCACACAGCCAGTGGAATTACAAAGTTATTAACATAAATTTAATATTATAATTTTCATTAATTACATATTCTTTTTTAATCACTTTGAAGGTGCTTTTTGTGTCATTGTCAATCCTCGAGGGACAGGCATTATATTTTAAAAAATAAAACGCAATTTTATTTGTACTACTTCCAATTTTTAAACGAACAGTTTCACTCATCGCGAGGATTATCAGCAGTTGATTTTGTCAATTTGGAAGTATTTAGTACAAATAAAATAGTGCTATTTTTAATTAAGTATTCTTCCATACTATCAAGAGCTGTTTTTTGGAAACTTTTTGTACTTCGTATCTTTTATATATGATTTGAATTATATATAAATATACATAATACAATGCATGGTCATCAGTTTTTTTACAGTTACGTAGGTATGCTACAATTATGTCAAATAAATATATATATATATCAGTGGCGTGCCGTTCATACATGCAGTAAATGTGCCGCATGCCTTACAATTCGGAAATGAAAAGGATTTTTTTCTCATCTTTGTAAAACTATTAAATTATAATTTTACGCAATTATTTAACAAAACTGCTTCAAAGTTCCACGTTTATTTTACACTAAGTTCAGAAAGTGTGCACGTCCTGATTCGCATTTATCTGCATTCTATTCAGCCGTGATAGTTCGATAAACATACGGCATTTGACGAAATTTGTTCGAAATTTCGCATGCATGCGTTAAGAAGTTTGCTTTACATGTGCATGCGCAGTAATGAAAAATCCGATTTGCGCTATGGATCGCGCATGACGGTATGCGGATGCATGCGCTTGGATTAGCTTCCACCGTTAGTATTGTGATTCGGATTGTCAGATAAATCGTATATAATTTGTCACTACCCTCAACGTGGATTAACACCAAAGAAAAGAAAGGGGATTTAATAATACGTTAGCGGAATATTATATATGGAATATTAGAGACTGTAAAGGATTTGAAATTAAGGTGTAAAACTCGTGAGAAGAATAAAATTGAATTTCAAAAACGAGATAAATTTTGCATATTTGCCTCCATCACAGCATGTCTTGCTTCATAAATCACCGCAAGCCACTGATATATATATATATATATATTAGAATTAATCTAGGTTCAATATTTGAATCTCGAATTTATTTTGATACTTATATTTTATTGAAGCATTAAACATTGTTATGTTGGGCAATTAGGTACATTATGGATTGTCACTCTACTGCCAAAATGATAGAATGTTGTATGCAGTCGGGAAGGCATATTACAGATTATAGGTAATCAAAATTTGCGAGGAGGCTTGTCACGCTAGTCAAAAATGTTTTGACCTTATATTGCACTCGCTCAAAAACAGATAACATCTTTTAGTTGTAAGATTTGGAACTAAATTAGAGTAATCCATTTATACAAATTAAAAGAAAAAAATTACGATGTTTATACAAAATAGCGCCAGTTTTTAAAAGAAAAATTTTGAAATGTTTGCTACGCACCCAGATAATCATTAGTATAATATAATTGGGACGAATGGACGGAATACGAACAGAAATCCATAAATCGGTTGAAATATCAATCTATGAAAACCGTCCGCACCGGGAATTGAACTCGAGACATCCGTAACCGTAGCCAGCGACGCTACCAACTGCACCGCTAACGCCGACAAACCTTTTTTTATGATTATTAACATCATTTTAATAGTCAAAAATACTTTTGAATGAAATATTAATTTTCAATTATTTTTTTTTACAATAAATAATATTTTAATATTCTATTCTGTATGCACAATTTTTACTTCATGCATTTGTATACGTGCGCAATCGTCACTGTGCGTGTCTTTCTTGAATACAATTATCATTGCGCGTACAATTGGTAACTTTGCGCTTGTGTGTAAATTAATCTTGTATTATATTCTCTGTGATGAGGAAAAAATGTTTAATGCAACTTCGCAATCTTGATGAAAAAAAATATTGTATTTATTTTGGTATGTAAACGAATTAATAAATTTCCCTGTTAACAATGGTCGAATTCCTAATCAAAAAAGACTAAACAGACAGCTTTGATTTGCTGTGCGACCAAATTGTGGCGTACCCCAAATTTTTTGGCCGGCTTAAATTTTAATGAATGAAAATTCCTCTTTTAATTTCTCAACATTTCTCAATGCCAGCCTGAGGAATGCAAAATTCAAATGCAGTCGACATGAATAAATTTATTAAAACTAATTTTATGTACAAACATAAGAATTGTGGTTCTGGCAAAAAACTTGTAGAAAAATAGTAACGAAGTAATAAATAATACACGAGAATCCTCAAATAATTTTTTTTTAACTTTTAATTTCTGTTTTTCTGCATAGTTTTCTTTAACAAAAAGAATTTTGAATGCTGTGCTAAACGATAGAGCTTCCAAAAGCATCGTTTTTGAATTAGTAATTCGTTTACTAAGCGGTTTTTGGCAGAATGGTGACTATGTCTTTTCTATACTACTTATATAGTATTTAAATGGTAATCGATTAACAACACACTATATTTAGATATTTTTTTACCTCCATATCCCATTACCTCATTTCGTCACAAAACTTTTAAACCATCTTACTTTATATACAATATTCCGTTTGGTTATAAATACCGTTCACGAAATATTTTATTATCTATATTTTAAGCCTTCTTTCCAACATAATGCGTGACTTCTGATATGGACGGCTTCATAATTGGAGTAGTGTTATACAATGGTCTGATTATTACCAAAACTGTGTTATGCACAATACATGTTATACTTAACGTAAACAATTTTCTCAAAAAAAACGAAAAAAACAGTAGAAATTTTTTTCATTTTTTCCAGAAATAAATATTATGTTTAGAAAAAAACATTCATTTTAAAATCTTCAAAGATATTAAACATTGCAGTAAAAAGCTTATGGCCCTTACTTGATGATATGCGTATTTGTTTATCCTAATTAATTTTGCATTTATTATTTTTAAATTTATTAAAGTTTTGGTACACACGGAAGTCTTGATTCATAGCTGCGTGAAACGGAAATATCTAGCTAGAAATAAAAATATTTATAAATTTTCTGATTATATTTAAATATTCATTGTGGTGTGACTTGAGTTTAATAATAGTAATCATTGTATAATATTAAAATAAAAATATTATGTTGCTACCAAGGATTTTCACAAAAAGAGTAATCATTTAAATCTGAAATAAAAACGAACAATGTTTTGTAAACGGTTTCCTCATGTAATTTAAAAAATATATTACATAAAAATACCAATCCCGCGCTTGTAAACATTTTTAAAATAACAGCACTTAATTATTTCAACAAGACAATGTTATCAGTTGTTATAAATTAAAAATGTTTTAGAAACATTTTACATTTATTATTTTGTATTTATTTTTGTAAAAATAAATAGATGCAATTAAAAATTGGAAGGAAGTGACGAATCGTTGGGTTGCATAATTATTATGAAAATTGTTATGTTATTAATTATAGTGTTGTACAATATTTATTATATTGCTATGTATTATAATTAAAAAGTCGACTCCCATTGTTTTAAAAGCGCAGTATTCAACCAATGCTTGCATCCTGAGTTAACAATATAATATCGGCTCTACAACAGCAAAAGGACACTTGTGCAAAAATTTAGTTTTGAGAAAGAATCATTTCAGGTCTCTGTGAACAAACGGTAAGAGATTTACCCTAACGATCATGTGGGTCCCGGCAAATTTACATTTTTTCAATTTAAATGTGTGATATTGGTCATGAGTAATTTAAGATATCGACCGAGGGTGCTTGATGGAAATTCGAAATCAAATTTGAATTGTTGAAATTGTGTACATTTCAAATGAATTCGAACTGTGTGTTCGACTGGCTGAAGATGCCGAAAGGCGAAACCCGGGTCGTTAGTGACTAAATACATGGAAATGCACAAAATCTCTACAATTCAAATTTTGACATGAGCGTTTGTGATGTCTCTTCTCCTCGAGTGGATCTCGAGTGACTTTTAAAAATTCTCATCCAGCGTACATCGTATGATTTACCAATTTCAAAATATTGGGCGTATTTACTGTTAGCTGTAATGCCAGATATTTTTAAGAAAGTCTTTTTAGAGTGACAAAATCTTGTGCAGCTTTAGTGTTTTGAAATGAAAATTGGATCAGATGTGTCTTATTATTCAAAGATTAAAGTGCATTTTTTTTATAATCTTTCAATTTTTACATTTTTAAGAGGTTTTAAGCATCGTTTAAATATGTTAAAAGTCATATAATTTTAAATTTATATTGAATATTTCAATTGGTTGCAACTCATAAAATTTCAGTAGAAAAAATATATTTTGCCAAACATGAATTGAAGATTGTTTACAAATACACAAGTCACTTTTTTATATTTTATGTCTATAGCCAGCATTTGTTTTCGAAACGATTTTATGCATTAGTATACTTATTATCTCTACATACTTATCAAAAAGCAAATTAATTATGATTGATATGGAACGCAGTTAGAGTCGTTCAGTAGCTATGCAGAGGTTGCACTAAGATATTCAAATTTAATGGAGATGCTTTTAAATACCATATTTAAATATGTGGGATATTGTGTGCTATACAAAAATATATCCATTGAAATCACGTCATATTGTTAAAGGGTTGACGATCAAAGGCATTCCGATGTTGGATGGCGCTTAGGCTTATAAATATTCAAAATGTCATTCATTGGTGATCCTTTTGGCCGCCCACGCCAATCAAAATACCCTTCTTATGACAACAGTGGCGCTGCATGATATTACATATATTAAAATATATCGTCGTTTTTCTGGAACAAGACACTAACTGAAAATACTAGCTTTGAGTAATTGGACTTTGAAGTTATTCAAATGCTTGAATTGCTATACCTTTTTCATTTAGTTTGTTAGTACAAAGCTGTTTTTAAGAAAAAATAGAATTTATAAAAATTGCGAGAAAGCAAAAAAGAAATAGAGTTCGAAATAAGGAACATTTTGGTATAATCAATTCAATATTTTCGTCATTTTTTCGATTTCGTGTTTTCTTCCAAAACAGTGACGATATACACGATGTAGGAAATCGTCACAAAAATGGCGTTAATAGATTTTATTTATATTTGGTCATACTTAGATATCTTTCGATAATTTAAATTTGATAATCCTTGTAAAACTAAATACTTGCTGGTTTTTCATTTCATATTATGAAAATCAACTTTATAAATTAATGTCAATTATCCTTTTCCCTGGCCAGCCGCCAAGCGTGATTTATCTTACCACGGTTTCAATCAATTAGGCAGTGTTAATATTAAAATACAATTTAGCATGAAAGCACAGTAAAATACAATACAAAATTCGAAAATTCATTTACGTGCCGAATAACTGGTGTGCTTATGGTAATTAGTTCTATCATTGTTTGTTTCTTACCCCCTCCCCACGTTCAATAGAAGGAAACAAACCCACCCTACCCATAATATTTAATTCATGAATTAGAATTCTTAGAAGATGCTTCTTAAAAAAGCGAAACGCCTTACATTAGTAACACAGCCAGTGGAATAACTATGTTATATGTTGTATTAAGAAATTAATTATTGATCGCAGGAAAGCGAGCAGTTCGTAGTTTCGAGGGACGGAAAAATGGAAATATTCATTAAGGATTATTTCGTCGATGTTCTGGAAGTAAAAACACTAAATCGAAAAAATGATATATTGAGTTAGTTATACCAAAATTTTTCATATTTTAAAGTCTATCGTATGGAAGAAAACACTTATTCATATAAATTATGCTTATAATAAAAAAACAGTTATGTAAAAACAAACTAAATGAAAAATGTATAGCAATTGAAACATTTGACAAACTTCAATGTCCAATTACTCAAAACTAGTATTTTTCAGTTAGTGTCTTCTTCCAGACAACGACGATTTGAAAGTATGTAGAAGATAACTGATTTTGGTAACAGTTTCCTAAGGAGGATTCCATTGTTACGATTTAATAAATTGAACTAGAGCTTTATATATTGTTTATATTGTGGTGCGCCAATGCTATTGTGTCTCAAAGGATTAATTAAATAGATCCTTTTACAGGACCATACAAGCCGCTGGAGCCACAAAAAAGGTGTTTTACCTGAACATGCGGTCCGATCGTTTTGTCACCTATCTTGTCCTTATCTAAATCTCCTGTGAAAACACAAACCGCGTCGTTATTATTTCCCTCCGCTTTTTTGAATTCGGAACGCAAGCGATGGAGATTGTTCTCCTTTTTCTTTATTACATTTATTTTTGTTTATGGAACGCGAGACTTTAGGATCGTTATTTTTTAAATCGATCCGTATAGGTACATGGAATTATTTTATTAGAGATGCCCTTAATACCAATTATGAATATTAAAGCTTTATATATATTACTTAATTGACTGTCATCTTAAACCAGTTTTATTGCAAATATGTTTACGATGCTATATAATATAATTTGTACAAAAAATTTAAGCTTATATGTCTTTTCGTGATTTTTTCTCTGCGTGAGCAAAAAAACTATTCCCATTATATTATTTTTTATGTGTATAATGATCAGGACCGTTCCGCTGATCACGAGCATTATCAACTGATAAAAATACAATAATAACAGAGCTATTTATATAAAATTGAATGCTTACCATTACAAAGTATATAAAACAGTTGTTTCAACTATGACGAGAATTTACAGGTAATCAAACAAATTATATGGAAGCAAAATTAAAGAGTCTACAATTAAGATTTTAAAGACCTCTTATAATTACTAATCTGATATCATAAATGAAGCCACATTAAAAATCAATTATCTAAGCGAAGTATAATGAGTTTAAAAATTATTCGGGAATATTCATTAGTCAAAATTTTAAAATAATGTAGTGAATGTAGTAAAATAGCCCTTCTATGATTTTATTTTTATCAGTTGATAGTGCTCGCGATGATTGAAACCGGTCCTGATCATTATAAACATGTGGAAGTAGTACAAAAAAACGTGTATTATTTTTAAAATATAATGCCTTTCCACCAAGAATTGACAGCTAACACCTTAAAAGTAATGTATTATAAAATTTGGATTATTGAGATTTTGTACACTTCCATGTATTTCCATGTAAGTGTACAAAATCTCAATAATCCAAATTTAATATTGAAATTCCATCAAGCACCCTCAGTCGATGTCTTAAATTATAATGTATTATAGTTTGGGGAATCAAGAGTAGGTACAGTAAGATAATTTTTCACGACGTTTGTCAGTTTTTTATTAGATATTATGTATTGTGTACATAAAGAAATAATAAATACCTGAGTGCATATTGTTAAAACAATAGCATCGCAATAGTGTGTTAAAAAAAAACAATATTCTAATTTGTTAATATTCTCATGGAAAAACTTCTGTTGAGATACCTACATTAAGAGTCCATATGCTCCACATTGGGAGAGGACACGATTAAAATAAATAAATATAGTTTTGGGGATTTAAAAAAAAGGTGCGCTTTATAATCGATGGAATATAATATGTAGTATATATTTGGATTCACACCAATTAGGCTCAAGGCATATCTTATTTGTCATACGTAATATGTTCCGATGAAATCGTAGTCTGTGTCTATTGGTATACCCAATATCGATGGCGGGCGGAAAAGGCAGCTTCTAGCGGAATTCGTTACAAAAAATAAGTTTTATTGTGCATTTAAATTAAGTGATTGTTAACAAATACCTGTGGTGTATTTACTGATGATCTCTTTGTGGTTTTGAGGTTCAAGAAAAAATAAAAACACGATTAAAATTATTTGTGCGCCTAAATGTATGTGGGCGTTGGTGACTCTTAATTTTTTTGGTGAATAAGATGACCATAGACAATTTTTTTTTCCATTTTTCAAATGAGAATGTCCGCAATTAATTATCGGATTAGTGGCTGCGTAAAAATGTTAACTTCAACCGCAAAAAATCATGCATTTTTTATTATCTTTAGGTATAGCTATATTTTATTTACAAAAATAAACTATTTTAACAGAATAATTCCGGAAAGTGTTGACTGTGTTATATTCGATATTCCAATATTTGGCCAACTATTTGTAATAATTTTGAATGAAATAGGAATTTTACAAAACGTTGAAATATCACATCACAATTTCTCCAAATTTCAAGAACAATAATGAATACCCCAGGTAGTGGCTATTTTTTGTCTTCATCCAACTCGGGCGCTTTCACTATCGTATCATAAATCATAATATCGACGGTGTTTTGGCCAATTGATGTAACCTTCAAAATTGAAATTTTTCAGGAGAGAGTAAAAACTGTTTTTATCGAAAACATTATAAATATGGTGAGTTGCATTATGAGGCCTCAGATAGGGTGCTTGTTCCTAAAGTCAGCCATCGCTAGTAGTCGGTCTTTTGAGCTTAAAACTTAAATAATAGTGGATATATTTAAAAAAACAGATTTTTTAAATTCGTGTACGTAGTCTTGCCACTTACCAATGTATATTTGCACTATACTGACCTATATGATGCAGTACGCAATTAAAAAAAAGCACATATTTACTTCGCAAGTTTCGACAAATTCATGTTGTATGGAGATCGCTAACAAAATATACTTTACATTGTCATGCTTTGCATCATTATGTTTTTTATTGTTCTGTCTACTATCAGTAAATTATTTCGCGATATTCATGAAGTTTCATAGTGACGGCCGAACACTGGGCAACGAAAGGCCAACCATTAAAGTTTGGGTCCGACCACTGGGACGATTGACATTTTTTTTTGTAAACTTCTATTATTTTATACTTGGTGCAATATTAACTATTTTATTTTAAGTTGGTTACAATGCTTCATCCCTGTTTAATGGAATGACAACGAAAAAAATATGTATTTATCATTCATTGACTCAAAATCTCTTTTGAAAGTACACCTGTCGCTTAACTAGCTGAGCACTGGCGTAACAACTCTATATTTTCTTTATTATGTTTTTTTTTATTTCAGCGGGTGCAAAATCCATATTTTGCACCCGTTGAAATCTATAATTTATGTTGTTTCTCTATACAGCCAGTCTGATAATTCGGTATTAACTTGATAATTAATAGAACATGCATTCATTTGTAATGGTGATGGTCAGTAATTCTGTATTCAAATATCAAGGAAGAAGATGCACTGCAAATGCATTAAGTAAACAAATTTCTCAGCATGCAAGCGCCTCAGTTGCATACATATTAATAATTATCTAGGAGTGCTGATGATAGGAGTTGATAGCTCCAGCATTATGCTTAATACTACAAAAAAAAAGTTATAATAAAATCAATTAACTTATTTTTATTTAAACTGCTGGGTTTTTTTAAAATTGTTTTTACATACGCTTTATTCAGTAGTTTAAAAAATAATCTCATAACTCTGTAATATGTCTGACTATGAGGTGAAGCCGAAATATCTATCATCCAATTGCTATAATTCTTGTAAAACTAAATACTTAAATGTGTAATGTGAAATTTAGATTATAATACGATTTTTCATTTGTTGGCTGTTGGTTCATGTTAGCCCTTGCAATTGAATGCTTCTGCGGCTATCTTGTAGTAATTCATTTTCTACATACAATCAAAATCACCTTGCAAATAACATTTTTTATCGTATTTAAGTAGTACGCGTTTCGCTGTTTTGAAAAGTATCTTCAGAATATTACAACATAGTCAAAATTTTTAAGCGTTAGTCCACATAGCTGCGTAGTTCTGGAATGGAAAAATTCATAGACAGATTTTTCAATAGATCTATTGATTTGTATCCATAGATATAAATGCCTGTGTTATTTTCATACCTCTGCACCCACCCCCTACCTGATCATGGAAATGGCGCATTAAGAAAGCGACTTTCAATTTTAATGTGTTAACTGTCAATTCTTGGTGGAAAGGCGTTATATTTTAAAAATAAAACACAATCTATTTTGTACTACTTCCACATTTTTGTAATGATCAGGCGTGTTTCGCTCACGAGCGTTATCAACTGATAAAATAAAAATCTTAGCAAGGTATTTATATGAAATTGAGTGTTAATAATTACAAGCTGGTATATCAAACAATTGGTTCACGAACTAAATATGATAAAATTTACAGATTATCAAACAAATTACATGTAAACGAATTTTATCAGTTGATAATGGTTGTGATGAGCGAAACCGGCCTTGGTCATTATACAAAAATGTGAAAGTCAAACAGAACAAATTGTGTTTTATTTTTAAAGTACTATACCTTTCCCTGTTTTATTCTGCTTTCCTTTCCTTCTCCAAAGATTGAGATAAAGCGAATTAATTAAAATAAATGTATCTTTAAACAATTTCTATTGTGATACTTAATATGCTACACATTAAAGGCTGTCGTGGCTTAAAAAATGGTAGACTTTGTTGCAGCACTCATGTTACGACAGTTTTTTCAACTTGACAAGTATACATTTAGATGTTATGACCATGTCATGTAAAAATGCATGCTATGTAATGCAAATTTAATAGTGTTTACAGAGCTGAACTGAGGAGTGGGCGACGCAGCTAAATTACCTGAAATCACCATAAATACCTGGTGCAGCCTAAGAGGCCAAAGTGCGAAGATGCAACAATAAATAAAGCAAGCTTAAAACTATTTTCCTTCGTGATTCGCTTTTTTATACTTTTTACATACACTATTCAGAGCAAATTTTTTCCATTGTTAAAATCACTTAATCATAGAAACCGTATTTAAAAATAACGATGTCCATTTCATTGATATTGTGACGTAATATATAGCTTGACAAAGTAAGCATTTAATAAAATAATATGTTTTAAGATTGACAAGAAAGTCTACCGAGCTAGTTCCAGACGAATTTTTTTCCAAAATCTTATAGAACGTCTTATAACGTGCTATAAATCCGTGCTATACGAGATTCTACAAAATACTGTTGCGTTCTTAAACAAAATATAGAATATTAATTAGGGTATACTTAATTTTTTTCAATTTAATAACGCCACAAAAAAATTGATTTATTAAAAATTACTTTAATACTAAGCACCATTCCTCACTCACTTAGAATAACTTTTAGATTTTTTCTATGGTCAGTTGTAAGTTTATATCACTAAAGAACTCTTCAGCATTTTGGAATACTTTTGTCTTTAACTGTTCAAACTGATTAAGCGATTGTCTACTTTGAGCGGGAACAACATTACGTGCATACTTCCTTAATAATTTAGTAATTTTCATAAAAAAATCTATTGTGATTTTTCACTTTTTGTGTTATTTATATTGAAAGTTTCATGTAATATTTTGACAACCTCTTTTTCATTAAAAGTACGTTACATCCAAAGAAATGATAACAATTCATCGACCGTGCTATATCTAAGCTGAATTGTAGATGTTCCGTATTATACAAAGACCGAGTCTATTTTAAATTTACTTTTATAATAAAAATATTAAATGTTTCAGCCTGTAGCAGAGTGGTCAACGCTCTTTGACGTTTATTTTATTTTGTTTTGAGTTCACGGGTTCGAAACCCCGAACGGACAATTTCATGCAATATTTTTTTAATTGCCACTCATTGATAGCAACACCGAACAAGTTGGCGGCCCCTTCTGTAAATAATACAGTGTGTCACATTTTTTTTAACAACGATTGATCTTTTTAAATTCAACTAAAATTAAAAATGGTGGATACATTTTTTGCAACAACCTGTCGTTACTCAATGAATGTGGCACTGATTTCAGCCATTAAAACCGGTATTATATTTTTTAAATAAATAAAAATAAATATGTTACAAAAACTGAACATTTATCTTAGTTGATTGGCAGTTAACTGAGGTTTTTAACATGTTCTACCCAGTAACTAGACGATTATGTTCGCTTAACTACTCACACGGCGGTAAATAAAAAAATGTGAGAAATACTGGAACATAAGAATCCTTATTATTTGTGGCTAAGTACAGCATGTACGTCGCTTTGACGGTTCACATCCGTTTGACATCACTTACGCAAATTGCTTAATAATTGATGAAAGAGTGGACTGTATTTGAATTTATCGTCTAAAATTTAGTTAAACATTATAGCAATATTTATATCGAAAAGATTTTTTTGTCATGGTTATTAACAAATACTAAGAAAAATATCTTTAGGTGCAAAAATATAAAACCGTATACGTTATCATAATTGAAAATGTACAATAGTGCTCGAATATAAAAATATTTTTCTTATACGGTTTTATAGTAGTGTTAATATTTTGCGTTAAGTTTATTATTATTTGAAAAGCATTATTTGAAAACACATGTATCTAACGTTTGAGAGAAAACAATGGTTTTACTATTATGTTTATTATTTCTGAAGGAATAATGGGAGTAGCTAGATTTTTTTGCTGCAGGCTAGTATTTTTTATGTATTTTTAATTTAACGTGATCTATAATAATATTATCATGTACTTGAAAATGTCATACGAAGGGGTGAGTAGATCTCGATTCATAAAGTCTTTCCAATTACATAGTTTCACTTTCTCAAATTCACTTTAGTTCACTGCAACCGCAACCAAGCCTTTGATATTGATCCTGAGATAGTCTCGGTAATGATTTTAAAGCGTTCAACACTGTTGTATTACCGAATATGTCCACTATAATTAATTCGAATCAGTTAGCGAGATCGAAAGTCCAGGAGAATTTTGTACTTCTGGGATAATTGAGATTCGGGGAAAATAGAGATTCAGTAAAAGTAGAGATTGGGGGTATATGGAGATATGGGGAAAATAGAGATTCGAAGAAAATTGAGACAACAAATGAAAAATAAATTTAATATGTATGTTGTAAGCCACTTCTGTGCTATTATTGAACACTTTGTTATTGATAACAAAACTATTTATCACGTTTCCGATGATTGCATCCTTATAATGATATGCAACTACGACATATGCAGTGCTGTATGCAATATTTATAGATACCTCTAGTCATTTACTGTCATTTGTAGACTTAGTGAATAACGTGATTTGTATACTTTGATCTGTTTGTTTTAAATCGTTTTCAAATGCAAATTTTGTTTATATAATATGTTCATATTAGCACTAATAGCTGGCATATGTACGGTTAGCAATCTTACTTATTTGAGAATAAATTATAATATATATATTATATTGTCCCCGGTCTGGCACAAAGCAAAATAATTTCCAATGAGTGGATTGTATTAGGTGTGGAACATAATATAATATATAGCTAAACGCTTTCTTTATTGCAGTATTTTCAAAGTGATATTTTGTTAATTTCTTTCTGGCGTCTGGAAAAATACATGCATACATAATTATAATTTTTATGCATTTGCAAACTTGTAGATTCAAACGCACTCATTGCTTCATCAAAAGCAACACTTCTAGTTATACAATATTCAAACCAAACATTTTTTAATTTGTATGTGATTGACACTCAAATATTAAAAATCGATTCAGTCTAGTATTATGAACTAAGCGTTTTTTGACAGAAAGACGATGAATGATTATTATAGTGTGTGACTTTATCTCTAAGACATTCAAGAAGAATCTTTATACCGACTGTACAGTGGAAATGGGGATCGTTCTCGGTGCATCTTTTTACCTTACCGATAGTTTAGTTTATATTGGTATTTTTCCTCGATTTAATTATTGCAGAAGTAAGTTGGTATCAATCTCGATGAATGCACAGTAGCACACGAAGTAATTCTGCGAATTTCGCTAACCGGATTCACCATATTAACCTTCACCAATTTAGTTATAAGAATAGTTTTGTCATTTTTGAACAATATTTTTATTTTAATAAAAATATTGTTTTCTAAAAAGTACAGCTATTTTCAGGTGAAACAATACACCGAGAATTAGTGTTACTTGTTTATCGTAGCCAGGAAATTGTTCGTAGGACCTATTTGTGGATGTGCTAATTAAATTTTCTTACTGTTTATCAGACAAGATTATCCAAACAATATTACAGATTTTAGTAATACGAGTAAGAAGAAAAAAACTAAAAAAACGATACATGAAGTTTGCTGCTATATACCGCAACCCAGGCAATTCATTGACCAGTCAAGTAATCCTTGCAACAGGCATCTCATATATTTTGTTTTAATAAAAAGAATATTTTGGTTAAGGTTTTGGCTAAGTAGATAATAAAAATAATAAGTGCGTAGATCCATAGCGGGTGCTGGCGGATAGAACGTTGGGTCCTCTGTGGTGGTGATATTTTAAAAACTGATTTTACTACTAAGCCAATGTATTTTTAATTTGTTTTCTTATACTTTTCCTGTTCATTCTTCAAAAATAAATATACGTCGAGAAAATGTCTGAATTATAGTGCTTCGATGAATGCGTATTTAAATTTACATAATGTATTTTATTTTTAAATGTTTTACATACAGTCCACAAATACATATATGTAATTTTTACTTTTAAGTTAGATGAACCCTGCAATGACTGATATCTTAATATTTTTAATTAGAGAAATATACTTTTTTCAAAGATATAAAATCATTTCCTTTAAGTTATTTAGAAGTATGTATTATAAAATCTTTTCGATTCGGCGAAAAATCGCTGTTCAAGGAAAAGCTTTGAGCATTATGCGTGGAAAATCAATGTAATGGACTGTACAAATTAGCAGTCAGCCAAAATTCTATATTCCGACCTTGACAAAAAAACTCTCACACGTTTTCGCAGTTTCTAGATCATTACAGAGGTATACACGAATAAATGAGTCTGGATTATGACTCAAATCAGTTGGATCGAGTCCTCTGAATCAATCTGGCGCATTGGCGAAGAATTAATTGGTTACACCAGTCCAAAACAAAACGTGTAAATTGAAATTGTATAAATTTTCGTAAGGAATTCGTACACAGTCATATATTATGATGTATTTCAAAAAATCAAAACCTTCTGAGGATGCATGATGTGACTGACATCAATGCCAAATTTGAATCGTTCCGATACACAACGTAGAGTTCCGTAATTTTTGTCACCAACGACCCGTGTTTCTCCTTCCGAAATCTTCAGGCATTCAAGTGCACGGATGAAAGAAATTTAGAAGTGTACACAATTTTAACGATTTTATATAATTTGTATGATGATCTGTAAATTCTTATCTTAGTTCAGTGCTCCACAACCGGTGTGCCGCGAGACGATCCCAGGTGTGCCCCGGCGCAGTGCGTCCAAAATGAGAAAAATCGAGTATTTTTGTATCAGAAAACAATTAAAGTTATTCGGTTACTAATATCTCCAATTAAATTATTATCGATGAAACAAATATTGTATTATTTTGTTATTAGTGGAATAATTGTATTAGTGTTTGCAGGGATAGTGCAACTGCAATGATGGGGAATAAAATGGGGCTTGTATCGTGTGTAAAACAAAAAAAGGCTACCGTAGAAATTATACCTACATTGCTGCATATATTGGGAAGCATTGATGGCGAAAAATTTCCCAATGAAATTATTAATTAACGAATGTATCAAAATAATACACATCATCAAATTAAGGATCTAAAATGTGCAATTTTATTGAAAAAATATCAATCACTACTATATTATTTTAAATTCACCAAATAAAAACAAATGAACAAATTGTAAATTTTGTTCATGAAATTTATGTATTTTGGCTTGTGGTGTGCCGCGAAATTTAATGAGTGCTTAGGTGTGCCCTGGGTGAAAAAAGGTTGCGGAGCACTGTCTTAGTTAATGAACCAATTGTTTTATATACCTTGTGATTATTAACATTCAATTTTATATAAATAGCCCTATTTTCATTGTATTTTTATCAGTTAATAATGTTCGTGATGAGCGAAACCGGTCCTGATCATTATAAACATGTGGAAGAAGTACAAAACAAATGGTGTTTTATTTTTTAAAAAAAAGTGAAAGATATGTATTTAAAGAGTGAAAATGAGCGTTGAGATTTGATGTATCCGCGAGAGTTGCAGCGTTTCTATTGGTACAGATGTGACACTGAAGAATGATTGAAATTAATTTAATTTAAGACATCGACTGAGGGTGCTCGATGGAACTTCAATATCAAATTTGGATTATTGAGATTTTCTACACTTCCATGTATTTTGTCACTAACGACCCGGGTTTCGCCTTTCGGCATCTTCAGGCATTCGTGTGCTCGAATGCCTGAAGATGCCGAAAGGCGAAACCCGGGTCGTTAGTGACAAAATACATGGAAGTGTACAAAATCTCAATAATCCAAATTTGATTGAAATTAAAGCTAAAAATTCAATGTTTATATATTTCTTTAAATTTGGGAAAAATGAATTAGGCCCTTAACTTAGACATGCGCTAAAATATTTCGTACCACAATTGTTACTCAATCTATATTCGTTTTCATATGTAATAAATATATTGGTATCGTGTTAAAAAAATATTGGATTTTAAATTAAAATAAAAAACGACTCGTAAGCGAGTAGAGTTTTTGTGCTTATAGAAAAAGATGCAGCTGTATGAAGTATGAATACACCATTTCGCTCAACCAAGCATCAAACATTTCCCAATGGTGTAGCTTGAGAACCATACTAGTGAATCTTATAGATTAATTACGATAATAATGTGACATATTACTGATAATTCTTAGCGTTAAGCTTGCTATTAGTATTGCACTGAATTATGGCAGAGCATTTGACATCGGTAGATATATAAATTCAGGTATAGATGTCTCAATCAAAAATGAATTAAGACTCTCTGGGCCCCTTACCCTGAGATACAAACATTTTAAAGGCACCTTACCCTATAACTACACTTTGGGCTGAATTATAACATAGTATTTGAAATCGGTAGATATATAAATTCAGATATAGATGTCTCAATCAAAGATGGATTAAGACTCTCTGGGCCCCTTACCCTGATATACAAATAAGAGCACTCTACCCTATAACATTTTGCACCGAAAGAATAAATATTGCTTTTTATATTTGCGCTATTTTCATATCGGCGTTGAATATTACTATTCTCTAGATAATTTTTTTGTAATCCCTAATTAAACTGATATGTTAGAAGTGTTTTCAGTAACATGGGCCGTTTGGATTTTATGTTATACTAACGCAATCAAGTGGCTAAACGAAAATCTAATTTGTGTTGAAGTTTTTATCAATAATATTATAATCTTTGTTTTAAACAGTCGCAGAACATAAAAAAGGTAAATAGGCTCGGTGGACCCAATAATTGCGGAGCACCAATGTGAGTATTTAACGTACCTTTGCGATAGTCTTGTAATACTTTTGTCATATTTTAAGCCTTTCCATAGTTTATCACTAAACCCGTTGACATGATGTCAAAATGTCGACAAAACATATTTTCGTATTTCTAATATTCTTGTTTTATTCGACATTCCAACATATTCCTACCTTTCATTGCTTTACTAATGCACATTAATATATTGTACATCTAATACGGTTTTAAATTTGGCACAGATTTTAAGAGGAATTTGTCAGTGACGTCATAAGCGAAACATAGTCATGTAAGTCAATATCTTTAAGGTCTAAAAGTTACAAGACTTATGGTGTTACCGAGGGAATGAAATCATTTTAATTTTTCTATATAATTATCGTTTATTTCGGTTCATCTTTTAAAACAGCTAATTGACTTTTTCTAAATAATAAAAATAGTTTGAATTATCGTTCTTAAAACTGACATCATGGTCGGGCAAGAAAAACAAAACACCCTTTTTGAGATGGTCAAAATATACTGACGTCACGTTTCCTATCACGGATCATGTAAAACTGTCGTTCATATTACCCACGGTACGATATATTATCAATTTATTTTATTATCATAACCTATGTAGTATGCTGCGGATTTGCGAAATGTGATATTCGAGGAAAAGTATTTTGCAATCATGAGAATTATCAAATGCGATATTTGGAAAACACAATATGACGACTAAGGTGGAATAAGAAAAGAGGACACGAGTGAAGAATAAATAAAAGGATCATCAGTCTGTCACCACTCGCCGAGCGTGAAACATCTACTCTGAAGTGCATTACAGACAACATCATCATCGTCATCCGTCCTACTGTTAAATCGCGTCACACATTCAACATTGGAATCATATTCATAAAGTGGGACTTTCAGTGGTTCGCAAACGATGACGATGGTATTTTATTTTAATTTTCGATATTATTTTTTAGTGGAGTTAAATATTAATGAATTGAATAAGATAAAACAACTCCACCACCCTTCTCAATATGGAAGACGTCCAAGATAGTCAGTTGTACGAATATAGAAACTTGCCGCCTTGTGTCGCGGTACGCATATAAATATACAAATGTTGTCAGATGACAAAAATTGCACTCGGATATCAAACGGGAAAATTTTATAAATTTCGATGATTATCTTGGGAACTATGCAATTATGCGGGCACCGGATAAAAATATGTATGCGATCTCAGTCGACCAAGGCTGGCCAAGCCACTGTAATACATGTTGCCCGACGTCTGTTCATTTGTAGAGATGTGTTTTCCTTTAATGCCGTCTACTTATAATCATTATTTAACTTGAGTACAGCTAGGTAAAATGAAAAAAAAGCCGTGAAAAGATACCTTTTTAATATTGGACGGAATACAAAGTAATATTACCTACCAGATGGCATTACCACTTGTCAAAATTCGCTCATACATACAGTCTCTAATTTTGTTTGCGAATCATGTATCGCGCGCAAACGCAGTGTTCTGTTGTGCGTTCAGAGAAACAGACAGATAAATGAAGACAAATACATACGCACAAATACGCAGTGTTGATTTACGAAAGACATAAATAAAAAAAAAACAGTATTCTTTGAATCAAAATCGACCTGAGAAAGTCAGGGGTAGATTTTTATTAGTGTTTAATGTTTTTATGAAATTTATTATAAGTTTCGTATGACAGAGCCCACCTCCGTTCGTTGAAAATAGGTTTCTACAAAACAAGTGATCCTAATTTAATTATAAGCGTTTCATTATAAAACAGATGTTTATCTATGGATTCAGTTGAAAATTATATGTGTAACTGGTATCACTTTAAGTATTTCGGATATAGAATGCGCAGCAGGAGAATTTTTTAAGTTATTATTAATTAAATAATGTTGATTGTAGCCATGTATATTTACTTCAAGAAGCTTTTCCTTGATATTGAAGGGTTCTCTTTATTGATTAATTTTCACTTAATTAGCTATTAACTAATGTGGTCTTGAAAAGTTCCATTGGTTAGTTAAAATAAGGGCAATTGGTGAACTCTAAGTATTTTTTTCCTAATTCTAATGGTGACGTCTTAGTTTCGCTAGTTTTATTGTATTTATTTGTTCAACCGAAAATATGATTAAATTAAAATATTTATTTCATGATAGGTTTAAGTAACCTTTTATAAATTCTTCTGTTACATAAAATTGTAACGTAAATAATATTGATTGATGCTTTTTAAAAACATCTCGAATAAAAGAGATAACTAAGCATTGTCATTTTTTAATGTGTGTTTTTAATTAGTTTGGCAACACTGAAACAAACCGCGGGGTCTATGTCACCCGTAATGATGAACGATGACGCAATCATCATTATGGCGGAAACAGAAGGGTGCGATGAAGACGAACCACGAAAAGATCAAGGTGTATCAAATGACGCTTGCCAAATTGCATCCACATTTTATCTGAAAAAAAAAAAATACAAATAACACGTAAAATACAATGTTTATATTCGATATATTAAATCAATGCGACATTATAATTCTAATCGTGCCTATAAATAAGCTTTTGTGTTTGTAATTTATATACTAACTACATATTGTCACGTAAATTGCTCGATAAGTATCCGAAAAAAGTGATCGAAGCGGTAGACAAGTTGGCGTCACTAAACAGGTTGTCTGGTTGTTTCTTTCACAAGAAAATATTTCTCCGGTGAATCCATACATCGATCTCTGTGTACGTGTTATGAAAGGCATGATCTGTATTCCGATTACATTCTGAAGTATACGCGTTAAATAAAAAATAGGACGCTTAAACAATACTTTTCTTCGATACAGATAATAGTTAAATGTAAGTCTGACGTACACATGATTCTTTGTTGATTTATTTCTATATTGTATAGCTATTTTGTCAACTTAAAGAACAACGGTATTGAATACTCATAATATGTGTTTACAAGGTAGAAATAATACTTAGTAGGGATTCCAACTCGAATATTCGAATATCCAAATATATTCGACCATTTTTTAACTATTCGATATTCGAATATTTAGGCAACTATTCG
Source organism: Himalopsyche phryganea (assembly GCA_022494535.1). Taxonomy (NCBI): domain Eukaryota; kingdom Metazoa; phylum Arthropoda; class Insecta; order Trichoptera; family Rhyacophilidae; genus Himalopsyche; species Himalopsyche phryganea. The sequence goes on from JAGVSL010000030.1 coordinate 1,985,231, forward strand.
GACAACTCTTGATGGACAATTTTTCAAAATCGATGAAAGGTTACATAAAAATTTCTTCTGATTTCAAGAACAATAATGAATACCTCAGGTAGAGACGTTTTTTGTCTTCATCCAGTTCAGTATCATAAATCATAATTCTCGAGCTTGACGAATGTCTCGGCGCTAAAAAAAAACCATTTCACCATGCCGTAATTTCAGTATTTCAGTAGTTAAAATTGGATTAATTCGACGCAGCTGTAAATTTTAAATATTGTTGTACAATGAAACGGTATTGGAATGTGTATTTATATTGTCTCTATCTGGGATTTGACAGAAGTGATATCCGAATAGTTGCAATCACTAATATTAAGAAAAAAAACTTCTGAGTAGAATAATGTACAATTTTGGAGATATTTTTTCTAAATTTTAAAGATGTCTGTTTCAGGTAGATGCCAGAGAGAGATGGCAGTGCTGCGATTTTTTCATCAATAAGATAAGTTCTTGAATTAATTTAACATCTTGTTTCCAACATTTGAAATTCACTATTTGTCCGCTCCGATTTGGAGTTTATGTAGGAATATTTACTAGTAGAGAATTAAATTTAAAAGGAGGAAGTTGAGCGAGAATGGGAAAGTCAGTAGTTCAGCCTCTTTTTTAGGTGAGATTAAGAATATAGGGATGGGAGGAAAAAACGATGTGTGGTAGGCTGATTACTTTCTCAACGCTACGATGGGAAGATAAATATATAACAATCGATTGAAAAATCACTGTAAAAAATTGCCCATTTGGTGTTTCGAAACATCCTTCTTTCACTAAAGTAAGACATAAGCCGTGTAGTGTTACTACTCGTTTACGGGAGCGTCATTAAAATACAATTTATCTTTTCTGTAAATTCTCACAATTATTTTAGATGAAATGAAAAACTTTTTGATTTCTTTTCTTTAAAATTTTTGATTCTTTTAAAAGAAGCTTTTGTTCAATCCAGGAAACCTTTGCAAAAATTCAGCACACTGGGTATTATTTACCAAATAAAACGGGTGCAAGTGTATAAAAATACTTTTAAAAAATGAAAATAATGAGAACATTAATTAGTCATTTGATGGATCACAGTGGATATAGCTACTGAAAGGTTTATCAGGATTTTCGCTGTAAGAAAGCAACATGCAAAATGGCTTTGATTTAATTCTGAGTTACACTTTTACAGTATGTACAATTTTTTGACATTATATCAACTTTAGTTGAAATATATCAATAAAATATAGCCCAATTGAAATTAGACGAGGGAGTTTTTGAAGAATTAAGTCATATTATGTCATAAATTGTTCTCCGTTAATATAAATCCATGTTTTTAAGGCCTGGAAGCGGTCCAGACGAAATGATTAAACACGCATGGAAACGTACCAAATTGAAATCAGTCAGTTGTTGATGTGCTGGCAAAAATTCCGACACACTTAGATACTTTAGTAGGCGGGCAATTAGTCTGCGTAATTAATAATTGGTGCTGGCGGATTTGTCTTTCGGCCTTACGTGTACACATATATTATATTATTGTTTCTGGTTTTTAAAGTATTGCGTCACCCCAGAGATGCGCTACTGTGTGGTTAGAGATGTTGCCACTCACCACGCTGTTGATGCGACGCCAAACTGTCTGCCACGAGCAAAGCTATTGGCTGACACGTCATCGCGATATACCACTAAGCGATGGCTCTCCAACGGTGAAGACTGAAATATATACTACCAAAAATGATTTTACTTCTCGATTCACAAAAATATTTCAACATTGTTTATTAAGGATAGCTGAATTTAAGTAAATCACTAAGCTACCTATATAAGAGATCGAGGAAATGGATGGGTTTTTTAAAAATTGCTTGCTTACTACCGATTAGGAATTAATACATATACTATGGCTGTCCGATGTTTGAACTCTCTTGGGCCACATTGATTGAAGATTGTTTGTTTTTTGAGCTACACATAAACTATTTAGGTAATACAGAGAATGTTTACAAATAATTAATCTTAGAAATTAAAAGTGGAAAACACAAAAATAGTGGGATATTAAATTTGAGCCTGAATATCTGTTTTGATAGACGTGGTTGAAGTGTGAAATTTTGCTTCTAATTGTACTTTTCATGCTCTTCATTCTATAAAATAATTGCTTACAAATAAAATAGGTGGCAGAATATTTTTCTCCGGATGACATGTCTTACAAAGCATTTTCGATGTCCGATTTGTAAATTTGAAAGTAAGATAGTTATATCGACTAAAAGTGGAGTGGATTTTTCGGGACATATTATTTTCTGTATTAGGACGAGTCTCAAAAATTATATGAGAAAACACGTATCGCAGAACAGAGCCCAACAAAATATTACTATCACTGTGGTCTGTTAAGAGGAGAATAGAAAGTGGCTATAATGAACAGTTCTCTACTAAATGTCTCATTTGTAAAAAGAAGCAAAGAACGACAAGAATTGGAGAAAAATTGGCAGTATTACATACACACTAGAAAATGGATAATAAGTCACGTATGCGCGAATCGAAACCTTCAACTTGTCATTACCGATTTGTTTAAAGTGATTCGGATCACTGCGTAAATTTCCGAGTCATTTGTTTTCTCACTCTGTCTGGATTTGATAATGCCAAATAAGAGTGAGGAAGTGGGAATACAAGTGATTAGCAACGATTAAAATATTTTCACAAAGGAGTGTTAAGTTTAAGTCGTTTGCGAACTAAGCATGTCTAATACACATTCACCGAGTTTGTTGGATTGATGAATGTTTAGTTCAGCTATGTTTTCATGAAGCGTAATGATGACTCAATTCAGCGTTGAGTTTATGCCGTATTTTGATTACTGAAAGTAATCTGTAACAATTTTTTTGACGATTTGGCACGTTTGATTGAACAATCTAAATGTCACGATGTGTGTAAGTCGATTGAGGATAACTGATAGTGATAAGTCCTTTTACGTTCCCTACAAATGCACCCATTTAAGGACACTGGATTTGTCTAGAACTGGACAAGAGAATTCTCGACTCGTTTAATCTCGAGTCTGGTAACAACGGCCATTCTTCGGTTGCCGGCAGTTCATCATTATCTTCGTTTCGTAGAGCCAGATCTTTGAATAGAATAAAAATGCATTGAGAAGAATTCCTTATTACTGCAACTAATATTTAAGCGTCCATTTTATTTTTTGTTTCAACACTATTTTTGCTATAAATATGTATGTTACACAAACTGTTGTACTGATTTAAGTTTGCATTTTCGTTCTAACAAATACATAGTGATTTTGATATTAACGATTTTCGATAACGAAAATCGTGAGATTTCGTGCTACTCGATAGCGTGGTTAGTGGTTAGAATATCAAAAGCGAGACTTAAATATATCAAAATGTTTTTTTTTTCAATCTATTTATGGATTTTATTTACCGTTATATGAAAAGTACCGTCTGATGATTCCACACGATTCGTTTTTTAAAGCATCTCTCTCCCATTGTCACACAAAACTTTAACATTCTAACTAAATTGCGTCCCATTTTGAACCCCCTCTTGAAAACAAGTATGTTTTTATAACGCTACTTTTTATAAAACCACCATTCCATTCGTTACAGATCATCATATTAATTTATTTTAGGGCGTGACGTAAAAGCTGATTTATCCTTTTAACTTTAAAAAAACTAAATCGATTGAATTAATTATCGCTTTTTTTAAAATATTTGCAAGCGCAAAGATAAATAATCCAATGTCACATGCACCAGCAGTGATTTATTTAGAAACAGCTACCTTATTGAATCATTTTGTCTTTTTAGTTCTGCTCCAACACGTTACGTAACCGTCTTAATAAAATAGAATATGTGTATATTTTTGTTTCGCCCGCGAAAGAAAATGGAAAAAAAAAATTGAAATGATCATTTGGATGCAAGATATTTAAATCACTCTACCGAATGAATTCTGAACGCACAAGTAAAAAATGCTTGATATGTGTTTAGCGATGGCAAACATTTTTGAAATAAAAACATCAGTAATAGTAATATGTTTTACATTGACGGGAAAGATTTCTTACGTATTTGGCAACGATTCTTGCTTGAAGTAAAAATACTTGCTCATCCTCTTCCTCTAAATACTATAACGTTAAACATTATTTTTAATACGTTTCCCGGAATTCCCCCACTCGGGCACACCAACTGGCATCAAAATATCAAAACGTGATGTCTAAAATTCCCACCCATACATCCGATCCTAAAAAAGGGGCGCAGCGATAGCGATTAGCTAACCAGTATGCCTGCCCTAGTCCAATCCTTCTATCTCTACTATCTTCAAAGAAGAGAGGTTGAGAAACTTTTTTTTCATGTCCGCTCCCAATGTGGAGCATATGGTCTCCTGATGGAGGTATCTTGACAGAATTTTTTCTACGATAACTGCTTGTCACTCAGTTGCTCAACCTCTCTTTTCTTTTTCGAAGAGAGTAGGGATAGAAGGATGACAGGACTAGTGCTTAGCTAATCGCTCTCGTTACGCCCCGTGAGGATGGGATTGGTGGGAGGGAGGACTCAGACTACGAACAGAAATCCATAAATCGATTGAAAGATCAATCTATGAAAACCATCCGCACCGGGAATTGAACCCGAGACATCCGTAACCGTAGCCAGCGACAAAACCAACTGCGCCACGGACGCCGACAAGAGAAACGGAGTGACAAGAATTTCTCGCAGATAAATTTCTGTTGAGATTCCTTCATTAGGAAGCCATATGCTCCACATTGAGAGCGGACATGGTAAAAAACTTAATATTGCCTTATTGATAGAGATATCGTAGACCGCAATTCGCACATGGCTTATACAGTTTTCCATGCTGGGATCTTTGAAATCGACCATCTCTACGTATAATCCCGTATCTGCAAGCATGACATTTTACAGGGAGCGTCTCAAAGATTCAAAACGATGTTAAAGAATAACGGCTGCATTTATCTTCTTCAAAATTCGGACAGTGCTATTATTTTATATCTAATTTCTTATTTTATGTAAGGTTTTGCTCAAAAGTTTATAGTTTTTGAGATATTACATATACGATAATCACGTATGCACTTACGTGATTGTACGTAGAGAGTGTCAAATTAACTCATTGTTTTGTTATATCCTTTCATATGAATACAAGAAACTATCGACAGGTTATATTGCAATTGACGCGTAGGCATTAAGATAAAGCGAAAAATACAACGAATGCTTTATGCGATCGCACCTGTCCCTGCATCCATACTACTTTTTGACAGATGACAGACAGATAACTGAGAATGTAGACAGTTATATTTTTTTACCAAGAAAATAAGAATTCTTTTAGATAGGTGCGCATTGTGTAATAATCATGTTTTGCGTGACTTCGAGTAGCATAGAATCGTAGCTCTCGTTGTTCAAAAATTAATTTTACTTCAAGTGGCTGGGCTATAATTTTTAAACTTAAAACCAATATAAAATGACGTTTCCCTTCCAAAAAGTTGTCAATTTATTTTTCTAATTTACATCATTTTTCCGAGATCTGCTCTGTCGTCTTTAAAATGACATCCAAACATTAACTCAACTCAAAACACCGTCAGTTATGATCCATATTGAAATCGGGCATAGCTGAAAAAATATTTCCTGCTATCTCAATTTACGATGGCAAGGTTCACTATTATTTTTCTCGCGAATACCTTGGCAACATTCCTGCAATTTAGTTTCCATGAATATCAATCGGGTTAAGTTAATTAAATAAAACAAAAATATTAAGGCTACAATAAATTATTATTTATATTGTGTTTAAAATTGTCAATTAAGTTTAACTACTGATTGAAACATTAATTTTTGTACTTTTGAAAGGTTTTGCAACGGACTTGGTTTCTTACGTTCATAACACAGGAGAATGCGCTGTTACCCTTTCGGTCCGACAGACTATGCTAGTATTCCAAAAATTCCAGAAATCGAACAACTTGTATTTTTTTTCTGCAGTGAGCAGACAGTAAAGAGTAAGTGAAACAGACTTAATCGGTGCAAGCACTACAACTTTTTCGTCACTAGTAATTCCATTCGAATATTCAAATACATTCGGTTCTTTTTCGATATTCAGATATTCGAATATTTGTTAAATTATTCATATTTTCATATCTCCAAACATAAATTTCACTTAAATATATATTAAACCAAAATAAATTACATATTTAATTAACAAGAAACATCACTCAGCATTTTATTTTGGTGTAATTAATATTGTTTGTTTTAAACAAAAAAATAGTCATTTGGTGTTCCATACAAAATATCGACTGTGTTTTGACCAATTGATGTAACACTCAAAAAATACGAAAATGCGTTTAATGATTGGATCTCATTTTAAAGACGACAGAGCAGGTCGCGGCCAAATGATGTAAATTAGAAAAATAAATTGACCACTTTTTGGAAGGGAAACATCATTTTAGATTGGTTTTAGGCTTAAAAATTCTGACCCGGCCACTTGATGTAAGCCACTATTATATCGAAAATTCATTACGCATAATCCCGTATCTGTAAACATGAGAATTTACAGGAGTGCATCTCAAAGATTGATAATACAGCTCACCATATAATGTTTTCGATAAAAACAGTTTTTACTCTCTACTGCAATTTTGAAGGCTAAATCGATAGGCCAAAACACCGTCGATAAGGTGTAGGATTTTTATTATTTATTTAAATACCATACAATCAAGAAACCGAACTTTTCTGTACTGGACGACCTAAGTTCTTATTTTTTTTAACATGTCTCCGCTCCCAATGTGGAGCATATGTCCTCTTAATGGAGGTATCTCAACAGAAGTTTTCTACGAAAAATCCTTGTTACTTAGTTGCTCAACGTCTCTTTTCTAAAAGAGTAAGGATAGAACGATAGGGACAGAATTGGTGGTTAGCTAGTAGAGGTTAATGTATTACTAAAAACGTGTTATAGGCAAAGTGCCGCACGTGTTATAGAAGTTTTCAGTGTAGTATTTATAAAGGCATCAATAAAAACGTTTTAGGTTAAAAGAAATAAAATGAATTTCGATCGCTTTTATGTGTCCAGTTCGAAATAATGTTTGCCAAAATCACACAAGGACTTAAATAGTTTTTTAACATTTATGGAGCGCGTTCACTGTCAGCGCGCGGAGTAAACCTGATTAGGCAAAGAATGGCAAAACCGACAACGAGTTATATATCTACTGATATTTAATCAATATTGAAAAAATCTATTTCAGTGCCTGCTATACTTCAAAAACCTTTATTTCTCTTGAGTATGCAACCTCGGTAAATGATTTTTCAATACTTTGCATAATATAAAATTGCTTGTTTAGCACAAGCCTATTTTACAAAGACTAATTGAAAATTGTTTTATTAACTATCGGCACAAAACTCTGCTTAATTAATCAATAATTGCATAAGTCCTGCAAGTAGTTATCACGTGTGTCCGAATATCGGATCACCTTGCTCGAGATTGGAAGAAAGCTTTGGTTAAATAAATTTCACTTTTCGCCATGCCTGTTCTTGACCACAATGCGTCAGATATCACCATTTTAATCAATCTTCTGTCAACCTTGACGCTGATACCAACCGATTTCCTTCATCTTGTGTACTTTTTCTTCCTCTTTTAGTTGACACCTTCTTTCTTTATTATGTACGCCTTTCAAAGCTTTATAATTGTACACTTAAATGTATTGACTTAATATTCGTATTGAAAGTGTAGGAAAAAGTACTTTTCTTTAATTAGAATATTGGCAGGGGTCAACGTCGTTGGCTTCGGTTACGGATCTCACGGACTCGAATCCCAATACGGACAGTTTCATAGATTGATTTTTATTTCGATTTATAGATTTCTGTCCGAAGGTATGAATGTTTCTGATGTCTGAAAATTTCCTCCTACCCATGAGTAAAAACAGAGCGTAGCGAGAGCGATTAGCTTACCACTAGTCCTGTTCTATCTCTATTGCTTTATTCCTACTCTCTTCAAAAAAAGGGATGTTGAGCAATCGACTAACACGCAGTTATCTTAGAAAAGCTTCTGTTGAAATACCTCCATGGGAGACCATATCATTATTGATCATAGATGTGATGGAAATTCAGTTGCCTGCATGTGCGCGGTGGGTCCCACAGAGCTAAATAATTAACTGGTACGCTTCACCTATTGATTTCCATTTAAGTCGAGCACTAGTTCATAATTTATATTGCGTAATATGTGCAGGTCATTTTCTTTTGTTTTGGCATTTTGGCAACTAATTATTTGGTCAGTAACTACTTCGATGGGTCAGCGAGAAATAATAAGTGGTCAGCTTAGATTAGGTTAATTTTAACAGTTTAATGGCCGCAAACTCGTATTTGAGTCCTTAAAGAACTTTGGTTACTGTCCGTGGACTCATATATGAGTCCTACGTCATACATTACATTCTATTGAAAAAGTACTGGGTAATAAACGAGATTGATTTCAAATGTCAAGGAAAAATGGTGGAATTAAGAAAACTGACCGTTTTTATATATATCTGAGCGTTTAATTTTATAACTGTCAATATTACATAAATTACTGACCACATAAATACTGACTATTTATAATACTTTCTGACCAGTTACTCACCATTTATTAAATTTACTGACCAAATATTGAAATAGCTACTGACCCAATAAATGTAGGTCATTTTTATTTCATTACGGTGTGCTTGTCTTTTTGTTAGTTTTCTTCTGATGTTAACCCTCCTTGATGAATATACTGTTTTCTAGCCGAGCCACTGTTTGGTTCTATTGTGATAATTGATAAGTGGCGAATGCTTTTGATTAAGGGGCGTACACAATTTAATGAAATAATAACGTGTAATGTGTCCTTGAAGATAATGAAACGGCACCACTAGAATGTGCAAAAGAGAATCTAATGAGCGATTTCTGGTAGTATTTGGAATTAAAATATATTGCAAACTAGAAGTAAAGAATCTGGCGATAAAATCTGATATACGCAATGTAAAAAACATTGAATTACCCTTATAGTGCCTTTAATAACACTATGTAAGCATCTATAGTTTGGCAGTAACAGTTTTGTTTTAGCATCAATTAATTCCATGGTCAAATCATAAAAGTGTATTGTTATTTTTTTTAATTTCACATAAAATGGCGTGTCCACATCTGAGCATTTGAGCGCGCTAAGAGTCATGATTTGCTCAGGTGTGAAGTTTAATGACTTGTTTGCGCGAGTTTTTGAGCCATGGCCACGCGCGAAAACAAGAAATTAAACTACACACCCGAGTAAATCATAGGGCGTAGACTCGTAGCGCGTATAAATGCTCAAATGTGGACACACCATTCAATTCTGAGAATTAATGTTATGTATCTCTAAAATATCTGGCACATTCGCCATTCGGTGCAATGTTAAATATTTTTATGCGATAGAGATCATAGAAAAATATGAAAATCGCAAAAAAATGAAATTTCTATTGAAGCTTTTTAAAATCGTGTAATGTATGTGAAGTTTGTTTAATTTATTATTCCACTGACAAATTAGGTGTGACATAACTAATCGAAAAATAAAGCTTTCAATTTTAATTTTACATCAATTAAAAACGAATTTCCACAAATTATCGCCAAAACCATCTAAACAAATAGTAGTTGTAATATAGTTCAATTCTAACAGTTAGATCTCTTATTTAATATAAAAAAAACCTGAACTAAAAATTACTACAAAAATTTTTTAATATTATGTTATTTTAATTGTATTTTTATTGAATAATAAAATGTTTTATCTATTTTATTAAAAAAAAAAAAAAAAACCTGTAGATTACCGGCGAAACAAGAAAATTTTATCAAAGTATTAGAAAATCAATTGTTCAGCAAAGATTTATATCTTTAAAGGAAACATAAAGATGTTGCATTCCTGCAAATGTCAAGATTTTTTACCCAGTTTCACCATTACTACTAAGAAAATTCAATGAAGTAAGAAGACTCAGATGGATATCCCACGTTGCTAAAGATGAAATCTTACCTTAGAATCTACGAAGTGACAGAGAGCAGAACTTAACAATTAAAACAATTGAAAAAATGTTAAGGTTCGAGATATTTGAAGGACGGAATGAGCCTAGGTGATCCACAACACCATCTAAGTGAGGAATGCAATATACGATAGAGAGAAATTTAAGTTCATTTTGTTTTCAATAAATAATGAATTCATTTTGTTTCTTATGACAGAATACTTGATACAAGTTCTTGCAGCTTTTAAGTTGGTATTTCTAAGAACATCGATTAAAATGTCTGCAGTTATTTCCATGGAATTTGTCTGTATATGAATAAATTATTATTGGAATGGTTGGTATTCTTGTTAATGCACTCCAGCAATATTATGGACCCGCGTAAAATTTTTCATGGAAATAAGAGTCGAACAATCCTGTACGCGCATGCGCACCTCAGAGATGTCATCCCTAATAGGCGCGAACGCTCAATCCAAATATGGCGGCGATGTGTACAGCTGTTACTCTATTATTGACAGTTCTCTCGGCCATCGACGTACAATGAGAAATATTATGCAAACCATATGAGTTAAATATGAACATAACATTTATTATGTTCTGGTGGTAAAATTACTGTTTTACGAACCGCAGAAATACGGACTTGACACCTGATTTGATATGGAAAACCTAGCCGTATCATGGAGCGTTGTGGTTCAAGCTACGATAAATAATTATCAGGTGAATGGATTGGCATATTTAGAAAAAAAATGTACGAAGTTCCTACAAGTTTAAGCAACGCTCTTTATTACTGAGAGTTAGTTTTGTACACTTGCTTCATATTGAAAAGACAGTTAGCCAACTATTAAAATGTTTGAACGAAAGGAAGAAAATATCCTACCAAAATAAATACATTTTTTATCAGTATTGGAAAAATTAGAAACTTTTTAACAAATAAAGACGTGTGAGAACTGAGAACCCCCTTAAACGGAGACCCATGGCAGCAGTCCTGCCTCACTCCAGTCTTTATAAGATTGGTGTCAGTAATTGGTGAAGGCGAAAGATTAAATTGACATTCCCTACGTATAAGCACATTACCACATACGTATTTTGTATCTTCGTTGTCTACGCAGTCAGTTCTATAGGAAGGCATCAAACAACATTGGGAAAAGTAACTACTTCACCTTTTTTCGTGAAGTATAAACACGTAACTAGCCACTTATACGAAAGATCTTTTCCTAAAATCCTGTAATATCTCAAAAACTATAGACTTTTGAGAAAAACTTTATATGAAATAAGAAACTAGATTAAATACAATAGCACTGTCCCAATTTTGAAGAAGATAGATGCAGCCGTTACTTTGCAACTGCGTTTGAATCTTTGAGACGCTGTCCTGTAAAATATCATGTTTGCAGATACGGGATTCTACGTAAGGAGTGTCGCTGCATGTCCTTGTATGAGACATAAATTACAAATTATTGTTTTGTCAGTCTAGTGTTGCCCTTTGAGTTTATTATGAAAATGATAATGAATCAATAATTATGATGGATAATTTAGTTTAAAAAAATATCAACTGGGAGAAAGGTTGCAAAACTTGCTGCGGCATATGTTGAGGAAGCTTGAAGAACCTCGTTTTCTACTGTGATCGATCGGAGCTTTTTGGAAAGATTTTTTTGACGAATAACTCGAGAAGAAAGGGATGACTGGCAAAGAACACGGTATTATCGGGCTTCGAATGCTTGCCTTATGCGTAATTAAGGAGACGAATACATTAAGACTAAAAAAGAAGAATGTCATTGTTCTACTCCACTTTTGAATTAACATGTAACTGTCAAATAACAAGAATAAAAATGAATTATTACCTACTCACTGTAGACAAAACAATCAAATTTATTTTGGGAAGAAGTCGTGATACGATTGGTGTCAACCAATTGTTATCAATTTCAGATAATTGCACTTTTTATTCTCAAAGAGTGTAATTAAACAATGAGAAAAAATATAAATCATGGCATGCTATAAATAGATATCGGGTCCGTGGTGAAGTGGTCAACGTCGTTGGCTTCAGTTTCATAAATTGATTTTTCAATCGATTTATGGATTTCTGTTCGTAGGTACGGATGTTTGTGTTGTCTAGAATTATCTCAGGCCCATCCGATTCTAAAAACGAGGATTGGTGAGAGCTATTAGTTGACCACGAATCCTGTCCTAGCCCTATATTTCTATCCCTACTCTCATTGAAAAAGAAATGTTAAGCGACCGAGTAACAAGTTTTTTCTTCTTCTATGGATTCGGTGGTAACTTTGTGGAAGTTTATTTTTAATATAAAATTAAAATTGAAGTCTGAAGATCCTTCTTAAAGAGGCGAATCGCGTCACATTAATGATAAATTTTATATTGAGTAACATGAAGTTTTCGTAGAAAAACTTCTGCAGAGATACCTCCATTAGGAGTTCATATGCTCCACATTGGGAGCGGACACGTTAGAATGATTCTATTATATCTTCTCATCCTTTATGGGGTACCGTGGCTAGGCCTCTCATCTTCTAATCTAAGTGGCGTCAGTGTTGCTGTTAGGTCTGTGGTCTGTGTGGTGGTGATATTGTTGATGATGAGGAGGATGGATGACAGATGCAACCAAGTCGATATGACCGATTCAAAGAATTCACAGGGTCATGATTAAAGCAAATGGAACTCAGTCCATAAACTGTTTTTTTTAAATTTTATTATTATTTCGTCGGCGTCCGTGGCGCAGTTGGCAGCGTCGCTGGCTACAGTTACGGATGTCTCGGGTTCAATTCCCGGAGCTAACGATTTTCATAAATTGACCTTTCAATCGATTTATGAATTTATGTTCGTAGTCTGAGTCCTCCCTCCCACCCATCCCATCCACTAGTCCTGTCCTAGCCATATCCTTCTATCTCTACTCTCTTCGAAAAAAAAGAGAGATTGAGCAACTAAATAACAAGCAGTTCTCGTAGAAAATTCTGTTAAGATACCTTCATTAGGAGACCATATGCTCCACATTGGTAGCGGACATGGAAAAAAAATATTATTTAACTTTCTGCACACAGTGCATGCAACCAAATCTTGAGAATCTTTTCCTTTGACCAAATTTTTAAATACGAATAACGTTGTTACACTGCAGAATACATCGCGTAAAAAGGGTGTGAAGGCATAATGGTGGATACAAAGTTGAGTAGTTTTTGGAATATTTAAAAAATGCATGAATGATTTGTATTTTATTGAAACTGAACGTTGAAATAGACATTTGATTTCGCAGAAAATTCTGGAATATGTGACGTATTCATACCCGTCATCCCTTTTAGATATTTTGTGCGTTTTTATGAATTTATAGTTTCCACGAAAGTACTATCCTAATGCTTTGATATTAAACGCATGGCTAGGGTTCATCGGACCTTTTATAAAAAATCATTTATAATGAGACTTCCAATTGTTTATAATCTTCACGTAATAACCGTTAGTAAAAATACTAAAGTATCAATTTTCTTCCATAAGCATTATGTTTCAACGTGCATAGCTTACAAAATAACTATCACTCTTGTATTTTGTTTACCTTAATAGAATGAAATAATTAACAGTAAATACATTAGTTCATCAGTTGATAATGCTCGTGATGAACGTAATTAATCTTGACCTTAGATTTTCCACCAAGAATTGACAGTTAACACCTTAAAAGCAGGGGTGTGGAGTCGTCCAAAAAAGCATTTCACATCAAAACATGGGGGATCATAATTAATTTTGGAAATCAAGAGCCCAGTTAAATTCCTTGCCAATTCTGAATGAGCAGCTGAACCTTCCTAATTCTTCTTTATCGTATTCTATATGTTGAAACACCTAACAGATGTCACTAAATGTGGAATGATTGTATATATTTACCCTTTCGTCGAATTGCATCCCGTCGAAACCCACAATGCTATTATAATTGTTAAATCACTGGTAATTCTAAAAGTAGTTGGAAAGCGGCAATTCGCCACTCTGTTAAAGTGGTGTTTACAAAATAAGGATTAAGGCGATTCTCGAAATGTTAACTCAGGTATCGGTGTGGCTCTCAGACGTATAATATTTTACCTCGTAAATAATATTTGTCGTATTTGTATCTTCTATATAAACGTTAGACACTGTTTACTGTATGTCAGTTCGAGTCCATTCGTGTGCTCGAATGCCTGAAGATGCCGAAAGGCGAAACCCGGGTCGTTAGTGACAAAATACATGGAAGTGTACAAAATCTCAATAATCCAAATTTGATATTGAAATTCCATCAAGCACCCTCAGTCGATGTCTTAAATATATATATATACATATATATATATATATGTATTTTGTAGGACAAGAAGATGTTAAAGGCATAAATAAAAATGAAACAAGTACATTAATACACATAGAAATGTAAAAATGCACTTTATAGAAAAAGCAGTCGGAGTCGCTTGTTTTTTACTCCAACTCCAACTCCGACCCGGTTCCAACTCCGGCTCCTACTCCGAGTCCGGCTCCGGCCCCGACTCCGACTCCGGCTCCGGCTCCGACTCCGGCTCTGACTCCGACTCCGGCCTAAACAGCGCGATTCCACGACTCCGACTTCGCAGCCCTGCTTAAAAATGATAAATAAAAATTCAATCAACAAATCATAAACGTTTTAAAATCTAATAAGAACATTAATTGCATGTTTATATTGTCTAATAACTCTATAACAAATATAAAATCATATTAGATAGACAGCCAGGAAGTCTGAAATAAGAACTGCATATAATATGCTCGTTTTCGTAACCATACTTCATAAGTTGAAGCAGAAAAGTGTACATGCTGTACTTCTAACAATCGTCCATATGTGTCCAAATCGGATAAAAAATTGAAATTTATAATTTATGACGTCCATAAATATATACAGTATGTTGTAAACATTTTTGTAGAAATATTACCCGGTGACCTATGGAGAGTTCATCTCATATATGGTTCGCGAGAGAATGAGATCGCTCGCCGTAAGGGGCATGCAAATAGTGTCAAATTAATACTCTCCGGTAAAATAACAGATGGCATTACGAAATATACGCTTGACTATTGAATCATTGTTATATTTTATTCTTATATAAAAAAGGAAAGGATTTCATAAACATACATATGAGGGCTATATTTTTATAACTCAGAATTTCCATCAATGCCTGTTTTTGGCAAACCAAAAAAAAAAACATTTTCATGTTACAGTTACAAATGCATTATTCGAAGTCGTATTCCTCACGAGTGAGGGTCATGAACTCCGCCTGCCGCAACAACTGTATTGCCTTTGACGATTCTTCGCCACTTGCTCGTGCACTCCACTTCACTTGATCGTTCCAGTGAGTTCTTCTGCCTTCGACCTTCCCTGTGGTGACGAGCGTCTCGAAATTGCCCGTAGGCTTGCGGGCGATGTGGCCATAGAATTCGAGTAGGTATCTTGTATAGACGGCCGAGAGTTTATCCTGTATTTGGAGCTCTTTCAGGATAGAGGCGTTTATGCGCTTGACCGTCCATGGTTTACGGAGCATCTTTCTCCAGCACTACATTCCAAATGCATAATTTGATATAAATAAAACTGTGAAACAGACGCTTAAACCATGATATGTAAACAAACACTGTTGACCATGACAATACAATGCTGCACTATCATTGGCTGGAATGGAGATTATCAGTTTAGAAAATTATTGGACATTAGATAATATGTCGGCGTCCGTGACGCAGTTGGTAACGTCGCTGGCTACGGTTACGGATGTAGTTTGAGTCCTCCCTCCCACCCGTCCAATCCAAACGGGGCGTAGCGAGAGCGATTGGCCAACCACTAGTCCTGTCCTAGCCCTATATCCCTTCGAAAAAAGAGAGGTTTAGCAACTGAGTAACAAGCAGTTCTCATAGAAAAACTCTGTTAAGATACCTCCATTAGGAGACCATATGCTCCACACTGGGAGCGGACATGGAAAAAAAGATAATATGCGTTTTGAAAATGAACAACGCTTTCACATTAATTTTAAATGAGAGTTTGTAAGTTTAGAAATATATTTGATAATTTAAATAGTAGGTGTGAATACGAATAACAATGCTGCATTCATAACGCATTTTTTGGCATAAGATGAAGATTATGAGTTATGATACTAGACCTCTTATACTGTAGATCGGCTTGTAACTATTTAGTCATAATTATTGACTCGTAACGCTTTTTCAACTGGTAGCTAACAAAATAAACAAAGTGACAATAATAAGTAAAATTAAACGTCAATTACTAATATAAATTATAAGATTGGATTAGATTCGGATTAGAGTGTCAATTTTGTATGATAATATAAGAATCAATCGTATTCTATTTCTGAAAAAATATGTAAGTCTCTTGAAAGAACAAAAGTATTATAAAATTTGACACCTCAGTTCATGTCTTTTTACTGTCATCGATTTAGTAGACTGGTTTTTATTTACATAATATTACACCTAAATTAGATTATAGAATACTGTTATTAAGTCATGGGAAGACTTCATACCTATTATGTTGTATCTCTACAAGATTATAAGTATAATCATATTTTTTTCGTTTCACAATTTTTTACTAAGGATTTTGATGTTGCTGTCCACCGTTAATCTATATGCCAGACTGTAAAGGTGGCAGCAAACTATATGATGCTTGTCACACCATCTATTAATATCTTGAGACAGAAAATCAAACGGGATAATTAATCAGATTAGTTGGTCAAATTAACTCAATGGAAATTTTGGTATTTGGGCGCAATATTGATTCAACTAACATAGCAGGTTTACGAGATCAGTGTAGTCTAGCGGTAACACTCTGGTTTACTGATTTGCAATTCAGAGTTTGAATCTTCAGAAGAACACCAATTTATTTATCAAAATAGATACCTGTTGTTTCACTCTCTTGAATCTTGAAGATAGTTTTCGATCTTAAAGCATTATTCTCTTCTTCTTCGGGGACGAGTTTATAATTCTGAAATTCTCAAGACTATTAACTTACATGTTTCCAATTGTTATCTACGAGGCCGAAATCATAATTAAACAATTTTTATTCCTAAAATTTGTTCTTCGCATTGGTCATATGAGTCACCAGTTGCAAGGGCCGTTCGTCTGATCAATGCGTTACCTAGAGAGGTGGACATTTTCAGAAACTATTGTTTTCGTGTATGAATTTGTATGTAAACAATATGTATGTTCTCTTTTCTATTTTTTTTAAAATGTTTGTATTATTATTATTATTATTACTAATATTATTACGCCAATGCACCATGCATTGGCGTCAGCTGTAATGCCATGTTTTTAAATATTTAATTTACAAATAAATAATACCGTTTATTTAAAGAAATTCTATTGACTGGCTAAAAATCACTTCTCTTAACTACATTTTTGTATCCTTACTCCTGAAAGAAATTGGCTCACACAGAGTCGTAGCTAAAAAATCTTAACTCTGCAAGATTATTATCGGTAATTTATAATATTTCGTTCACTTATAAATTGGCACCACTGTATCATTAATTTTAATTTATTGTTATATAAACTGTCATTTGAAATCACTCTCAGAGTGCCCCTTGGTAAACGCTCGGCAGAGGTGAGGGCAGCGCCCCTCATGCTGCGGCTGGCGCCCCAAACATGGAAGCTTGCCCTCCTGGAGGCCAACTCATCCAGGGTCGAATGAGAGATCGTCGCATCAATTAAGCCGAATTTCGAAAAAAAATCTTATTCTCACAACAGCTATGTATTATATCAACTCCGCAGATATACATTATCAACCAAAATAATATATTCTCTACTTCAGATACATTATGTTTTTTCGTTGCGAATATCACTGGTTTGTCTTATTATAAGTCGCAAATATTTTGCTCAAGTATGAATAAATCGTAATAAAATATGTTAATTATATTTTTTTACAATAATTTCTTACATAGACGTCCTCAGAATGCCTTTTGGGAGTGTCAGGCTTTTCTTTTTCATTTCACAATACTCTGAATTTCGTCTTCATCACTGTATAGTATACGCTTTATAACTTCTGACTTTTAACTACACGGTTTTTCTTTGTGTATAATACACAGAACGTGTCAGTGCATTAGTATGTATAGATCCCGTGATCTTACATCCTAGGGCCGAAGTGCAAAGTTATAAATTGGCAACTACCAAAGCAACCGCAAGTTACAAGCAGTGCTATAAGAAAATTCGTGATTTTTGAGTAGTCCTAGAAGTTCTAGACTATTTGAACAAATTGTATGGCAGTTGTACGCAGATAGAGTCTCAACTCCGTTTTTTGTCGAATATAACATGTATTTGAAAAGGTTTCTGATTGCTTTATTCTGTGACTCCTAGCGTTATCATTATATAATTTTGTATTCATTGAAAACAACTATATATTTTGAGAGAGTAATAATTAAATAGTCTCATTAAATTATATCGTAAAGTCGTCACAATTCCAAATATATCTAGTGAATTTCACGAAATGTGATGTGTGGCATGGTAGATTTATTAGAATCGTAATTTACTGCAAAAAAACACTTTTTGAATTATTGTTGATTACTTCCAATCATTGATTACGCGACTAGGCGTCATCATAATAATCATCATTCTCTTTCGAAGTAAGTAGAAATCTTCGTTTCTGTTAAAATTCAACAGATTACATTAAAGTACCCAGTATTGGAATACCCAAAATTGTAATCACCTTAAAAAGGAATATCTTACATATTAACCGATAAACATTGTCTCGTGTTGATTTCATGACTTCAAAGTAAATGATATGGACCACTCGATTGAAAAATACCACTGACCGTACAGCATGGCTTGTAACTATAGGAGGCTTTGCAAACACGTATTTTTTCGTCATTACTTTATTACAGAATATTAAAACTTTTGAACATATTCTGTGTATTTTATTGTGATGAAAATTTTTATTTTGTAAGGGAATCTGCATGTTTCATTGATGTTCTCGACTTTATGCTACTAACAGTCGATTTAATAAATAGCAATTCACCTCCTTACACGTGCTCCAGGAATTTCATGCAATTAAACCATGGTTATAAAAGATATTGTAAGCTATAAAATTAACGGTGCATATTATTTCTGCTTATTACATATTATATCATTATCATTTAATTGTTGTAATTGCGGAGTTTATGTACAGAGCTGTTTTCTGGGATTGTATCTGAGTGATCAACGTCGCTGGTTTCGGTTTCGGTGTTCACGGGCTCGAATCCCATACGGAAAATGCCAAAAATTAATTTTAAATTGTTTAATGTTTTTGTGTTCGATGTCTGTTACGTCTAAATTACATTCCACCCATTCGATCCTAAAAACGGGCCATAGCCAGAGCGATTACCTAATTACTAATTCTGTATTTATCGTATTCTTCTATCCTTACTATCTCCGAAAAAGAGAGGTTGAGCGACTGAAGAACGATTAACAATTGAGGTAAGCTTAGACATTGTCACAAAAAAAATATATTTACCGATTTAACTAAATTTAGAAATAAAATTAAAATTCAACCTGCCCAAAAGATATTTTCATGTCGTCATCCCAACCGTAAACAGTGCAAAAACCAATTACTATAAATCAACATGTAATAATATGCTGTTTGAAAGAATTTATAGCGCCAAAACGGAAGCGATATCTATTTCAAATGACAGTATTTTGTGATTGAAATTCCGTGACACAAATTCCAAAGGTAATAAATTAATATACACTTAGAATCTTCTCTATGATGCGACGTTTTATACCACTACTGTTTTTTATTACCATTGCAATGAAACATAGACTTACATAACCAATGTATTAAAGCAACATTATGATTTCACTTGAAGCACACAGGGAGAGACACGTAACTTAAAAAAATATTAATCGTCTAAAATACTTGTTACTTTTTTATGTTTCCTTTCAAGTATGTATGTAATAAACTTGTAGTTGGAGACAAACGAGACGCAAAACATGTTTTTTGTGACTTATGTGATCGTTTTAATGATTAAATGATACGTTTAAATTACATTCAAAAAATATAAAACGGACAAATTTGAATTCACCTTAATTCTTTTTTGATACACCAAAGATTTTATATAATAAATATCAATTATTTATGTCACCGTATTTAAAGTTAAGAAGGTACTATTATATAATGGCTTATTATAATGGAGCTCATACTACTTTGGACTGAAAACGAACAGCGAGTGCAATCATGACTCATTAATTTTTGAGTGTGACAGTCAACAAAGAGTCTTGGCTCCCGGATTCAACTCTTTTCAGCCTTTTCTATTCAGTCATGCTAGTTTATATTCAACTAGTGAGTACCCGGCATGCGTTGCTATGCCACTCAAGAAAGAAAACGTTTATGTTTTATTTCTGTTTATTGAAATGCTCTTAGATTAGAGATATGTACTGGCTGAAAATTTATAAAATTACCCCATCCGAGCCCGACATTATCAGGCCCAGCCCGGCCCGAGCGCAAGTCTCAATATCAGACTTGTTACCCGAACCCGACCCGAAAACCAGATTTTTTCAGAAACCTTCACGGGTGCGCGTACAACAACTCCTCAAAGTTTCGTCGAAATCGGATGAATGATAAAAGAACGGATAGAGAACAAACAGACAAACATTCATTTTTATATATAGATTAGCAAAACGTTAACTAGCCTATTACCCGCGGCTCTATCGAATTACAATCAATCGCTTTTTCTTTAATGTTAGTAAAGTATCAATTTAAAAAAAAATACATTAAAACAAAAATCTTCGTATAGGTCGGAGAGTTTAGTGCTATATGTTTTCCTCCTAGTTGTCATTGGTAAGGCATATTTCACAGCTGTGTGTTGTACGAGTAGTGGTTGTTGAGAAATTCATTCATTGTCTCATACTGAAGGATTTATTACAGTTAGAAATTTTGATTTGTTGAAAATAGCAATGCTTTAATATTAAAAGAATTATCAAATTCTTTTCAAACTATTTCACAATTACGCTATTGTCAGAAGTACGAGAAACGGTTACGGTGAAACGGAATTATCTTATATAGTCGTGATTCTAAAAATAGGGATCAACAACATTAAATAATTCTTATAGGGTTATAAATAATTGCACTTTGTGTTAGGTTAGGTTAGAATAGTTTTCACTTTGTGTAAGCTAGTATTCACTTGTTACACTTGAACTTTTATTTCGATAGTTTGCACTTTGTATAAGATAGTATTAACTTAGAACACACAAACTTTGATTTTAATAGTTTTCACTTCGAAACGGATTCTTTTCACAGAGTACCACAGACTAATTTTGATAGCTTGACTTTGAAACGGATTATTTTAATTTTGTATGTTAGGACATTGAAATAAATTATATTAAAATATTGCATGTCCACTTAGAACCCTGCTTCTTCATAAATACCACTCCTATAATATACTAGTAAATAAATTCTAATGCGTGGAACAAAGACAATACAGGCGGCCTAATATAGAATTGCGAGAAGTAAACTAGTCTATGGTGGAAAATCCTATGTTACAAGTAGTAAAGAATAAGTGACATTTCATTACAGCGTTATGAAACTATCGATTTCAAAGTGTGAGTATTTATATTGAGTGAAAACTATTTTGTCTATGTCTATTTCTTCAATGTTTAAATATAATTCATTAGTGAAATAATTTGTTTTTTGTGGAATGTATTTGTTATAAGTGAAAACTATCTTTACGAAAGTGAATATCATCTAAACAAAAATGTATTTAATTGTAAGCCATTCTTATATAACTAAGTACATTGCACTGTAGCCTTGTTGCCGTGTAAACGGTTTAGTTTGGTCATATTTTTAATAGTTTCTGTTAAAATAGCCATCCTGCCTGCCATCCTGTCTTCAAAGTATGCGCGCGCTACGGGCGATAGCGTACCTAGCCGGCACTGTGATAGGAAAGGTTTTTATAAAGGTCGAATTTACGATGATAGGGTTCGGAGTATGGCCCTGCAAAAATAGAGGCTAGTTAGTATTTCACGTACAAAACGTTGAGAGACCTCCCTGCGACATGAAAACTGCTATTTGTGTGCAAATCTCTAGCACGCGTTCATAAATGCAGAAATATGCTATATTTTACAATATTCGTAGATGTACGATGATAAATAGATCTTAAATTTAAGATATTTCCCAAATATTAAAAAAAAAAAAAAAAACACTGAGAAATCGACCGATAGTCGAAAGATACTTGAGAACATCGCATATTAGATACACTTAAGCAAGATATTGTTAAAAGGTTAATAATATATTGTTTTTGAAATAAGTCAAGTAAAAAAGTAAATTAAAAATAATTGCTGGTGAAAATGATCTATGAATCTAGATTATGATTTAACTTTAGAAACTTTTTGTTTAAATGACGTTGGTACATTAGTTTAATTATTTGTCGGCGTCCGTGGCCCAGTTGGTAGCGTCGTGGACTACGGCTACGAATGTCTCGGGTTCGATTCCCGGTGCGGACAGTTTTCATAAATTGATATTTCAATCGATTTATGGATTTCTGTTCATAGTCTGAGTGTTTGTGTTGTCTAAAAACTCCCTCCTCACCCACCCATCCAATCCTTACGGGGCGCAGCGAGAGTGATTAGCTGACCACTAGTCCTGTCCTAGCCCAAGACACCTCCATTGGGAGTCCATATGCTCCACATTAGGAGCGGATATGGTAAAAAAAACGATGAGCCTTTTCAAATGTGGTGCAGTGGCCAACGTCACTAGAGTCGGTTGCAGATATCACGGGCTCGAATCCCAATACGGACAGTTTCATATATTGGTTTGTCAATTGATTTATGGATTTCTATTCGAAGGTATGGATGTTTGTGATGTCTAAAATTCTCTCCCACCCAGCGAAAGCGATTAGCTAACCACAAGTCCTGCCGCCTTATTTTTCTGAGAATCTGAGTAACAAGCAGTTCTCATACAAAAACTTTTATTGAGATACCTCCATTAGGAGGCCATATGCTCTACATTGAAAGCGCACATGGATTAAAAATACGATAGCTTCAGTTATAGCAAAGGATGCAGTAATGTTTGAACGTATTTTTAAAAATTAACTATTACAATAATACCTATATTATTACAATTGGTGCGACTCTCAAAAAATACAAAAATGAGTTTTGTTAATGTTTGGATATCATTTTAAAAACGACTGAGCAGGTCTCGTCCAAATGATAAATTAATTAGAAAAATAAATTTACCCTTTTTTATAAGGGAAACATCATTTTACATTGGTTTTATGTTTAAAAATTCTAGCCCCTCCCCACTTGATGTATGTCACTATTATATCGACACTCCCTACGTATAATCCCGTATCTACAAACATGAGAATTTACAGGAGTGTATTTCAAAGATTCATAACGCAACTCACTATATAAAGTTTTCGATAAAAACGTTTTTATTCTCTACGACACATTTTAAATTTTGAAGGTTACATCAATGAGTCAAAACACCGTAGATATATAAAAAAAACTTATCTTTTCGTAATTACATTTTGTTGAGCGGTGCGATTATTATTTTCTTTCATTAGCGCATTTTGAAAAAGCTCGATTTCTGCTAAAAGCTCATGATATCTATTTTATTTTATTTTTATGAATTTTTATTTCGCGCCAGGAATCCATCTGCTGTCGAAGATCCAACAGGAAGTGGAGCTGTGTACCAATTAAATGAAAATATCCATCTAGCGTAAATTTATGATATCAACATCAATTGTCGATGACAGCAGTGGCGGTACTTCAATTATTTAAAAACGTAATTTAATAAAATTTATACATAGAAGTAACGATTCGTAGTCAGTTATGTCGTCCGATTCAACGGTTAAAGTCAATGGTTAGATTAAACTTGCAAAAATACGTATTACGTGTATAGGAATAATATTATATAGCCACGTGGTAATTCACAAGGACTTATATCCTATTTGAAAAATAAAACACAGTTTATTTGTACTCCCACGTGTTTACAATGGTCAGAACCGATTTTGATCGTCACGAGCATTATTACGAGTATGCAAGTATCTGAAAAAACTCTGGTTTAAGATTATTAGATTTCATATATACACCGCTTAGGTCATGAAAAAATTTCGTATTTACATATGTGATAATAATAAAACTTCTACATAGTGGTCTAGGCTATTATATATAAGATACCAGCAACCAATATTCTGCGTTTCAGGTTGAAACAAACTTTCTTTAACTAATACAGATATTCAACTAATTTCTCCGTAATCAAGACTAGAGTTATCGAATGGATAGACCATAATCTTACTTGCCGAATTGAATAGATCCATTTTTATTACAAAAATATCTCATGTCTCAAAAAAATACACTATATTACCCTATCTACTCCTAAGAAAAATACTTCCGGAACTCTAAAACCGACATTTAAACCGAGAGCTATTTAAAGTTTCGAATAGCTCCTTTGACTACATATTGTACATTGATAACTTTTGTTTGTAGAAGAAAGTGGAAACATACTCCCACGGTAAACTCAATACTTTCAATAATTTAACAAAGAACCAAAAAATTACTACAATATTGTACCGACGCTTTGACAAAAACTTTCAAAGCATTCATTGAATTTATTTTGTTTTACCTGTCGATTTATTGCCAGCTGTTATATAATAGTATAGACTGAGGGTGTCTGATGGAAATTTAATATACATTACAACTTCAACCATTCAAACTTGATACACTTCCATGAATTTTGTTAGTAACAATTGAAGATTGAGTTTTCAATCGATTTATGAATTTGAATCCTAAGGCATTGATATCTGTGAGTTGTTATTCTCGTCTTAATATGAGCGGGTGATCCTTAATAGTGCATAGATAAAACTATTAGCTGTCGACTATTCTTTTTTTAAACCTACTTTCTTCGTTCCGTACACTCTCTGCGGAGAGAAATTCTGCGACTTTACTGTTCTATAACAAGATCATTTGAATCCACATTTGAAACGTACATTATGCTTTTATATGCTCCAGATGTTTTTGAATTAAAAAATAACATGACAAAAACTCAAGAAATATTAAATAAATACCAAGTAAATAAATACTAAATATTAAAAAAATACTAAGAGAAAAAGATAATACAATTAATCATGAGCTAAATATTTGGACTTTATAATCTCTAATCGGAGCTGTTATAGGATAGAGAACCACACTGTGAATTGATGTATATATTCTACAATTGTCATTATTAAAATCAATCCGTGATCTGTATTCAAATGTATTGTTATGATTAGTGTAGAGATTACTGTGAATCATAAGGTGATTCGAAGAACATTGGATTCCTGATTCGCTGATCCACGCCACTGCAAACAGACAGTGATCAATCGAGTGAGCGGAAAAACATGCCAGAAAAATAAATGATCAGCTACGAACAGTCAGCAGTGTGCCAACGTAGCGATAGCGTATTTTTTCATAGTCCCTATCGCTTGTCGGGAGTGTGATGTAAACATTGTCACCTGCCGCCATGTTTGATAAATGAGGAAAAACAAAATGGTGGATATGGACACGTTGACAGTTCAAAGCACCCAAATTATTTAGACACATTATGCCTAAAATTACATGGAAAAGATGATTCATTTTATTTACACTAGCATCCGAGTCAAAAATATATCTAGGGAAGCAATACAAACTAATTTATATCCACCAATTAACGCAATTCGTAATATGCCATGTAACTTATGACACCGCCCCGTACTTATGGGGCGGACAGGGTCTTCAAAACCAATCTGCAGACTCTTCCTATTAATGAAAATTTAAGAATGTAATACCCCTCCTGAGGCGTTAAGGGTGGGGTCGTATTTGTTGGTTGATGTTGTTGGTTTTGCAGTTTGAAGTGGGGGGAAGGGCCTGCGATCCTGCCAGAGTCAGTGGAGTCCCGACCGTTCCCGGGGGAGGTCGCGGCAGCGACTTATCCCTTCGATTACTATAAAACCACTTACACAGTTTAAATTAAAAGTATGTAATTCTGTTGTGTCTAATGTCTTGTGAAACTGTAGCTAATTGCAATAAACCAGATGAGTACACGGATAAACGACCGGGGTTTTAATGGAAGACGAAGAAACAGTTGTTTTCTCCTTTGTTTGTCATTGTCGCAGGACGCGGGCCTTGAAGTGTGTTGAAGCCCGCACCCCGCTTCTCCCCGCTCCTACACCGTCCACCCTCGAGCGGCGAGCGAAACAGATGTGATTTGTTTCGTTTCGTTTTCACCTACTCTCTCACTTAATGTACAAATAATCATTCTCTATTCAAAAAAAATTTATATTATATTAATCGGTGCGAATGAATCTTTTTTTGAAAGACTCATTAACCTTCATAGTGTACCCATATTTTTTTATTTATTTTTTTCATGTCCGCTCCCAACGTGGATCATATCAACAGAAGTTTCCTATGAAAACTGCTTGTTACTCAGTTGCTCAACTTCTCTTTTTTCGAAGATAGTAGTAATAAAAGGATAGGGCTAGGAAAGAACGGTTAGCTAATCGCTCTCGCTTCACCCCGTTTTTGAGAATCGGGTGGGTGGGATGGAGTTTTAGACATGACAAACATTCATGACTACGAACAGAAATCCATAAATCGATGGAAATATCAATGAATGAGATTGTTCGCACCAGAAATTGAACCTGAGACATCCGCGCCATGGATGCAATAGAATGATCGATTTGAAGAATAATAATATCGTTAATTATTGAGGATTCTTTTTAAGGAATCATTGAACGAATCGCTGAGGACAATAAAATGGAAGCAGAAGATCTCGAATCTTTAAAACACTTTCTATTTATTCACTGGAATAAAATTAATGTCATTTTAATTATTTACATAGCGTTGTGTGCAAAATTTTTTGAAAGAATGAATTCCGTTTTATGAATGACCGAACCGAAAATACCCGCGCAGTTGATCTGAAAACCGGTTGTTCAAAAAAACGAATTACGAAATTTACACTTCATTAAAATGCTTTTTTGCGACTGATTTTACATGTATGTAAATATTAATAAACTGTGGTTAAGAGATTATAACTATGTATTAATGCAGAGAATCATACATACAGATTATTTCGGGAGAATTAATTATTTATAATGAATTTATTAACATGTCGATCGGATATCGATAAAAATTAATGGAACATTTTTTTCTGCAACATCGATGTATTTTTATTCTAATTATATAAAAGTACAACTTAATTTTGAGATAATTTATTGATAATAATTTTTTGCATAGGAGATCTAACTTACGACACTCGCAATTGATTATGTATTGATTCCTAAAGATTCAATTAGATTTGATATTGTTTATGGTAGATCCTTGATCTAATCGTTTAATATGATTAAAACAGAAATATAAAACTGTTATTCTTTTTTGTTAATCAGCACATTCTAGCCCAGCGGTCGGCA
Organism: Himalopsyche phryganea; assembly: GCA_022494535.1. Classification (NCBI taxonomy): domain Eukaryota; kingdom Metazoa; phylum Arthropoda; class Insecta; order Trichoptera; family Rhyacophilidae; genus Himalopsyche; species Himalopsyche phryganea. The sequence continues at coordinate 2,012,537 of JAGVSL010000030.1, forward strand.
ACCTATGGCACGAGAAAAGTTTTTTAAGGGCCCGGCATAGGTAAGACTGATTTTCATGCATGACAAATTTTAAACCCCGCTTTTTAGCTGTTTTTATTGCAACGCAACATATATATATATATATAAATATAAAATAAAATTCGGAAATGTAAATAAAGTTGAAAATTAGCAACTATGAACTCAATATTGAAGTAAAATTTGAACGTTAAATGAGTCGCTAATATTTAAAAATTGTTTTTTTTTATTCATATTGTCATTTTGGAAGATAATTATTTTATTTATTTTTTACCATATCCACTCTCAATGTGGAGCATATAGCCTCCTAATTGAGGTATCTCAACATAAGTTTTCTGCGAGAAATGCTTGTTCCACAGTTGCTCAATCTCCTTTTTTCGAAAAGAGTAGGGATACAAGGATTAAGCTAGAACAGGGCTAGTGGTTAGCTAACCGCTCTCGCTAGACGTCCAGTTTTATAGTATTGGATGGGTGGGAAGGAAGCTTATTGTAGTGTGTTTAATTAAAGTTATTTTATATTTTGTTTTAATTTTAGTGGCACGAGGAGTGACAAATACTAAATACTAAACATTATGAGACACTTTGGCGTTTGAAGGTTGCCGACCAGCGGTCACAATGGTTGATTCAAAATGCTTTTAATTCTCAAAATATGTTTCAAACCTTCAGATGGATAAACATCCATCTGAAGATGCATCGGATGCAAGCGTATCCGTTGATTTTGGAGATGAATTTATATCTATTTCCATATTTTGTCTATGATGATTTCAACCTTTCCTACCCTACATGAAAATGATGTGGTTTATAGCACCAAATTTTCCATAGGATTATTACGTAACGCGAAAAGAGCGTAACGAAAAACAACCATTTCATCATTTGTTGTTTATTTTTATGTAAAACTCACGCTGTTTCGACTCTAGGTGTCGTCGTAAAGCAGGCGTCGGCAACCTATGACCCGCGGGTCACCAAGGCCTTCATTTATGGTCGCATATATTAAATGTCAAAATGTGTATATCCATTGACCTAACCCTTTAGTGCACAAGAATTTGTTTTGTTTAATATACATATGTGGCGGAAAAGGTGTTGAAAAGAATCCACGGACGCGGCTTAATTACTGAATCAGACGCTTGTATTCGTCTTTAGGTATAAATCACACTATAAACCATAATTCACAAATGTCATGGAAGCCATTGATAACGAAGAAGATTTTTATAAATAAAGTTCACCAATTAATGAACTAAAACTCGACAATAATATTTGTTTTTCTAATAATTAAAGTCACATTTTTTTATGTTTAAAGTTTAAAAACATAATCGACAGTGTTTTGGCCAGTTGATTTAAGCCTCAAAATTGAAATTGTTCAGCAAAGAGTAAAAACTGTTTTAAACGAAAATATTATATTATGATGAATTGCATTATGAATCTTTGAAATGCATGTTTGCTGATACGGGATTATAAATAGGTAGAGATTATACATAGTGGCTAGAACCAATGTAAAATGATATTTCTCTTCCAAAAAGTGGTCAATTTATTTTTATAATTTACATCATTTGGCTGAGACCTGCTCTGTCGTCTTTAAAATGAGATCCAATCATTAACTCATTTTTGTATTTTTTGAGGGTTACAACAATTGGCCAAAACACAGCCGATATCGTTATTATTTTCTCAATAAAATGTATCTTATTATTCTCTAAAAGATTGATCTTAAATGAAAATACCTATTGGTAAAAAGTCACTTCATAGCTAAAAAAGATTGCCCATGCATGTCGTAAAGTATCAACTCAAGGTTCAAAGGGTCCCTAACAGAAGTTTGCAACGATAACGTCGCAGTGGAATTATGGAAGCATAATAGTATGTGGTAAAAATAACAAACGATCTCAAAAACTGTCAAAAAAAATATAAACTGAGATTATCCGTACACTTAAATTGTATTAGAAATGCAATCGCTTTGTTCTACTTTCAAAACAAATTTTTGGATTTAACGCTAGGTTGAAAATTCTATTTATGAATTTGCTCTATGCTTATTATTTAATTGTTGATTGCTCCTATACATGTTCCAAATTCAAAACTTTTGTCTTCCGTAGGATTTATTGCCATATTTAAATAATGTTGTATCGGGGAAAAGTATTAATAGGAAAATAGTAAGATAAATATACCTAAGTTAAATATTAATTATTGTGTAGCTAATTCAGAAAGATTTGTTGATATTATAATATTTTATATTAAGACTTCCCAGATTTCCCGATTTGAAAGCCGTAAAAGTGTTTACGTTATTGAAAAATTCTGCGTATATTTTAAAGAAAAACTATATGACAGCTCAATTATTATAGCTTAGTAGCATGCGTAAAATAGTATTGATTTATATTAACTATTAATTGTAAGAAAAATAATAGGAATGATGTGTATCTACAATATAATATTGAACATTTCTTAAATTAAAAAAATACCTAGTAACTTAAATTATTTAATATTATTAAAAAAATCAATGTATTGTTATTGTACTAATATACATTAAAAATATTTTTTTTATATAGAAAATTAGTTAAGTAGTAAAAAGTAACTGCTAAATAAACTGAAAAGTAAATGTGTTAAAAACCTTCAAAACATATTTTTTTAAATTTCGTTTAATCTTATTAATCATTCTAATAATTTGAACATATAAAGAGAGCGGGAGAGAAAATTATCTTTCCCATTCTAACACCTGTAGTCGAGCACTACAGGTCGCACTGGATTATTGAAATTGACTAGTTATTGCATCTTCTTCAAGCATTCATTGTGCACTAGTATGACATGAGGCGTTTAAAAGCAAATACCTATATGTCTGTTTTTCAATATTAGTAGTAAACTAAATTTTTGTGTATATCTAGAGCTTATTTTGTCCACCGTATTTCACTTTCAATTATTAAGAAAAGTACGTATATTTTTAAAAGCGAAATAAAATTTCTCATATTGACATTTGATTGTAAATAATTAACTTATCGGATTCTGCATGTCATTTAAATCTTAAACATTTTTTTCGGATGGTTTTGCCATGTTATGAAAGTTAATTGTCATTTTATATTGTGTGAAATGGCTTACACTATATGTACGTATTTTTTGTTCAGTTTTGATAAAATGCCGACCAGTCCGATTTTGCTATTCATTGCCTCATCTATATATATAAAAATGAATGTCTGTTTGTTGGTTTGTCCGGATCTTATAGGCTCCTAAACTACTCAACCGATCGCGACAAAACTTTCAGGAAGTACTTATTGTGATCATGCCGGGAAATATTATATAAAATAAATGTCTGTTTGTCCTTTACGCGTTCCTTTACCATTCATATGATTTCGATGAAACTTCGATGAGTTGTTGTGCACACACCCGTGAAGGGTTCTGAAGAAAAAAAATTGAAAATCTAAAATTGAAAAAAAGAATCAAATACGTACATACAGCGACATCTAGGAAAAACCTTCTGATTTATTCGTGTACGCACCAGACGAAAAACAAAAATATTGTGTTATAACAAGTGTGATATTGAAACTCGGGTTCGGGTCGGGCCAGACGTGAAGATGATGGGCTCGAACCGGGTAAGTCTATGAAATTTCGGCCTGTGCAGACCTCTAATCCAAAAGCAGTTCAATAAACAGAATTAAAACACAAACCCTTTCTTTCTTTGAGTGGCATTGCAACGCATGCCGGGTACTCACTAGTACATAATAAATACACTTTTGTTTGACTTCTTTTGATGTTTATAATATAATATATTATTCAAAGAAATTTTGAAGGAGCTGCCTTAATCGAATAGCTGAATAGTCAATTTTCGGTTGAGAATTTACAGATCGGTGTTGACTAAATGTGGATAACTCCATAAAATGAACTAATGATAAATTTTTATCTACAATCTACGTACTCCTCTATAGAAGAATGTTCATTGAGTCAAATAAAATTTTTTAATATAAACATTTCGTAAGTAAGCATTAATTAATATTTTAATAATTATTCATATATGTCACAATTATTGTGACATAATATGAATAACATATTTTAAAAATCGTATTCACATTGTAAATGGCAATATTGCTTTCATGTACTTATGAAAGATATCATGTATTACTTATTTATGTTGTTTTGGGTAAAATAAATTAAAAAAATAAATAAAAAGGTTTTTTGTAAAATCAACATTTACATTCTTTTTCGAGAGTAAAAATACACGTTGTCCTAAAAATCAAAGAGAAACCACAGCGTTCACAATGAAAACCATTGCTTTGAATATAGAAATTGTTTCACCAGAAGAAATTTGGTATTAAATTTTTATCCATTCCCCAGTTCCCTAAAAATTGCCTTACACCCATCCAAACCTAAAAAATGGGGCGTAGCAAGAGCGATTAGATAACCACTGGTCCTGTCCTAACCCTGTCGTTCCACCTCTACTCTCTTCGAAAAAGGAGAGGTTGAGCAACTGAGTAACAAGCAGTTCTCGTAGAAAGACTTCTGTTGAGATACCTCCTTTGAAAGGTCATATGCGTAGCGGAAATGGTAAAAAAAGATATATATATTGCATATCCATGTTTGCTCAGCACTGATACATTTTAAAACATCGACTGAGGGTGCTTGATGGAATTTCAATATTAAATTTGGATTATTGAGATTTTGTACACTTCCATGTATTTTGTCACTAACGACCCGGGTTTCGCCTTTCGGCATCTTCAGGCATTCGTGTGCTCGAATGCCTGCCATTTTTTAGGTTTGGACGTTTACCTAAAAAATTAAATATATATTTTATCTTACACGTAGCTCTAATGAGTCACGGCTATTTTATATAAATAATTTTGTTTTATGCATACATTTTTTAAATATTTTTTTATCACAATGGTCAGTTTGTTGTTCCTACAATTTTTTAATTTATTGTTTTCGAATTCTTATTCTGGAAGTCGTTTTTGACTGAGTAAGGCATAGCTTTTACTCTGACGCTGAAGTTGTGTCAACTTGACGATGCAATTCTTTCGGTTTATACGTTGCCAAAATGAGAATTCTGTTAAACGGAGAATGTAACAACTCTTGTGATGATTGTCCGAGGAATTGCGGACATGATTGATTCTCATATCAAATCGGAGTGTGAGTTGACTAATTCACCCCATTACGGAAGTCAAGCAGGAACTTAGAAACTAGCTAGTGCACGTGCTGCCGTTTTCTTTCGAGAGCCAGAACCCTATCGTTAGGATTATGGCGTCATGGATGTATCCTGTAGAACTAATAGATATTGGCGTAACCAGCGAAGAGGTAAAGCGATTTGCTGATGATATTAAACCCTGTAGGTGCCATGTGGTGGCCATATGTTATACGAAGAATGCCTGTTCGTATTTTTTTTCACAAGCAAGACAGTACTTTCAAAGTAAAAATTGCCAGGTGCCAATGCCACCCGCCATTTTTTTGTGTGTGGTTTAATTCTTCAATATATATTATTTCGATTAAAAAAACATTTACACTTCATTGATATGTATTAAAATTTGATTTAGAAAGGGATAATACACTTAAAATATCAAATAAATTAAAAATCTTTATTACTGTCATCTTGTCATACAATTTTACACTCGGAGATGTAAAACCATAAAAATAAACTTACTAAAATTATTACAATAGAAAGGATTTTTATAAATCTGTCTTTTAGAATAGTAACGCTGTAACTCCAAAATTACGAAACGTGAGTTTATACCTCAAACATGTTCAAAATATGTTAATTTATTATTTTAATAATGGTGCACGTTCATATATACTCCTAATTTCTTTAAAAAACTGTTTTTTGTTTTTATATTCCCATATTAACCGATATTTTTCAGAATAATACTAAAGTACCTCCAATAACACAATAAGAGTGAAGTATGTCCGGACAGATTTCACTACTACACTAACGTTTAAGTTCTTCAGTTGATTGACAAACAGTTATTAAGGGTTGTTATTTGATCCTTTTACAAAACCTTGATTTTTTCAAAACTTCAATACTGGAGTTACACCATTACTATTCTAAGTGACACATATCTTGCTTCTAGCATCGTTCTAATTCCAGCATATTTTTTATAATACTCGTTTTTATTGGGTTACAATTTTTTAATCTGAAATATGAAACTTACATAGTAAAATAGTTAATATATTTAAATAAAAAAGATTAATGCATCAAAGTTTATACTAAAAATATAAATGCTTAACATTATAGACAAGAACATGAATATTGTAATGGAAATCAGAAGGAGTGAGAGACAAGTTGTGTGCCATTACGTCAAATAATAATGTTCAATATGTAATAATTGCAACACCAGAGAGTATCATTTTCTTTATTTGAATTAATTTATCCAGTACTTTATTTTAAAATTATTGGTGATTTTACTTTAACGAAAAGGAACCACCTACTTTGTTTGATTGACAATCTAACCCTCTTATTTAAAGAAATAAATGATCTTACCAGATAAATATGAACATTTATACAAGAAATATGATGCTATTGGAAAGATCCAAGGGAAGCAGTAAAATTCTAATTACGTTAATTAATATTCAATTTGATGGCAGAAGTGTCTTTTGAACAACTATTAGTATAGTTATTGTATAATAAAATTTCTTTATACTTAATTTATAGTATCGTAAGCATCTCTGGCTTAATGGTAAGAGCTGTACCCTAGTGATCAGATAGGTCTAGTTCAAGTCAAAGCAAGATGAATATGAAATTTCGATTTTTTCAATCTAATATTTGAGATTTTGGGCATGAGTGATTTCGAGTGACTTCAAAGATTATCATCGAATTGATTTCATGTGATTGAAGAATACTCAAAATAACTGACGCCTTAGTTGTTATTTGCTGCAATGTCTAATGGTATTTTATATATTATTCGATATTACAGGACGCCATTTCCGAAATCTTTGAAAACAGCTTAATTTAAAGTCTGTCAACAAATATTAGTACTGATTTACTTACGTAGTCATGAATATGTTAACTAAAATTGAACTCTTGTACTTTGAGAACTATAATAATTTAATCTATCCAATAGATATATTTTCAGTGCTACAAAAAACCAAGAAAGTGTTATATCGAACCCCTAGTAAAATTGAGTGGCATGTCTAAATTTTTTACTTTGCAAATATTTCTGTAAATACGAAAGAAGCCTAGATGCATAAACTAAATGTTTGTTGCCTAAACATGATCTCTTTACAACTGTATTTTAGCTTTTTATAGTATCGACACTATATAAACTCAAGATATAGACAAATTTTATAAAAATATAGCAGAAAATCATGAATCCTACTATATGCATAACTTAATGAAGTTAATTTTAGTCTTGAGACACTATTTTACTAAGGGTGCGACTTGCTAAAATTTAAATAGAAATACGACAGTATATGACTTTTATGCAGTTCAAATTTCATTGTGTACATTGAAGAATATTTGTCAAAATATTGAATTAATTTTAATTAAAAAACATCCATATGAAGAACGAAATCCCTTACCGCGATAAAGTTTTCCGGCTTCGATAAATGAAATCTTTGTATTAAAATACGAAAATAGCAAAGTTGAAAAGTGTCGTTTGTGGATTCGGCCGCATCGGCGCTGCGGGCGAACTACTCGGCGAGATACCCGACCAGTGACAGCCGGTCTTTCGACAAGTGCGGTGCCTAACACTACCTGCCGGAAAATTTTCGAACCAACATTCACACCGCGATCTCTCGAAGAAAAACTAGGGATAACTCGATCCTTCAGCGTTTTATTTACAGCGTGAGTTTTTACCTGTAATATCGCGGTAATTATTTCCAGCAGTGTTATCGAATTGATAGTGAGCTTGTGTATTACTCGATCGCTTTGTGATAGCTCATATGATAAGCGCTATATTGTTTTCACGATAAAACATTTTGTGTTGCGACTTGTCACATAATACTCGAGCTAGGTGAATAATGACCGTCTCACCTTATCGACGTGTGTGTGTTGTATCTAGAAGTGCGTTTTTATAATGAGGCAAAGTCGCTTATTAGCACGGTATTATTTTTAGATTTACTATGCCAAATACGGCACCAAACGAGCATACATGCATTCGAGATCTGCAAGTGAAATAATCATTCATTATTGCAACAAGTTGCATTCAAAAGAACATTACCAAATGATACAATTAAACAATACACCGTATTTGTCGGCTTAGCTCGCGTATACATTCAGTTCTACTTTTGTCACCACAGTTCTACTGTCTTGGCATATTTTTGTATTATTGCAGTATTCTTAAGGTTAAATAAATGTTTGCAACTATTTATTTCTGATTAGAATCACCTTGTTAAGTTTAGTTTATTCTATAATGAACGATTTTTTTGATATACATATACTGTAATCTTCTTTTCTAAACAACGATAAAACAGCAAAAAGGTAAAGATATCGTTGAATTAATAAACCTTTCGTAATTCTACTGTATTAACATATTTAATTTGTTAGAATCAAAATTAAATCTATCAGGATTGTTCATATTTTCTTTACTCTACGTGATGATACCTATATCTGTTTGTCCATAAACAAATGTAAGAAGATTTTTATTGCAAACGAGTTCCTCCACTTCATATCAAAAACAAATGCACACCTATCGATGTCAGCCAATAAGAACTCACGATATTGTCTATATATTAATCGTGGATCTGCTGGTATTATGTTAGTCAGTTGTACTGCCAATAGGGTGTGAAAGCTTATAAAGTAACATAATATATATCGTAGAATTAATCAAAATTCATTGATTATAATGGTTATACCGGATTCTTATGATATTTAGTGAGTCTAGAATACGAGAATTAATGTCGTAAATTTTGATATAAATATAACAGATGTGTATGTTTGTTACTGCATACACTATTTTTTAATTTTCCCAAGTTTGTATAACAATTCATACAGAAACAAGTTTGATTCATTAAATTTTCTATATTATATTAAATCAGAATATTTGAGACATAACCGAGGTAAACCACCATTACTTAATTTATCACATCGCTCTCAAAGTTTCCAATTTATAACCATCGATAGGGTTCACCTTATTCTTCCTGCTGTAAAAAATGTCAATACTTGGTAACGTATTGAAGTATCCTGTTAAATGGATTACGATAATTATTATCCAACCGCGTTCTGTATTGAATGTTGTTTACTTACTTCTGACCTTTGTAAATGTACGCCGAGAGTCACTGAGAATGCGAACTTTTACCTAACCCAATCTTAACCAAACATATTAAATTTGTTACCTATTCTGATTAAAGTTCTCAACATTAATTAGAATACTTAGGTCATTTCTAATGAGAATTTTTAGAAGGGAAATAAAAATCGATGAGATTGACCCAAAATTATGCATTACTTTAATTTTACGTGTTTTAAGTTTCATTTGTAATGACTGGATTACCGATTATCTTACAATGAATATAAACATTCTCGATATAAAATTAAAATAACTTAGTTACTACACTTGGTTTATCACTAACGTGACGCGTTTCGCCTCTTTAAGAAGCATCTTTTAATCTGAGGTTGCTTGATAACCCAACTAGAATAACTATGTTATCAATTTTAACTTTATATTAAAAATGAACTTCCCCAAAGTTACCGCCGACTCGATAGAAAATTTCCAATTGAAATATATAAGTAATTCATTTCTTTTTTACAAATTATAATGAAATATTTTGAATTTAGTACGCCGCAAGATATCCTTTTCAAAATGAATAAGTAATATTTATAAAAATGAAATAATGTTTTAAGTACTTAAAAGTATTAAAAATCATACACCATTTTTTCACTACACATATAGGTTTCGTAACAAAAATGTTGGTGTTGTTTAAAGATAATAAATTTTTAATTCAGATAAATTATAAATAAAGCATACATCCTCAATTAGTATTATAATCAAGTGATTGAATGATTATCATTATTTTATATTAGATAACGTGAAATAGTCGTTTTAAGTGTTATTTGTATACAAATAGATCACAAATAAATAATCGTATACTAATCTAATGCCACCGTTTTACTATCTAACGTTATTGAATGATTATCAATGCTATTTTTTAAATAATAAAAAAAACAGTTTGATAATTTCGTTTAAATAAGTATATTTTTTAAATCATTGATAAATTCTGATTGAATATTGTTATAAATTGTGATGAAATAAAATAAAATAGAACCCTCATCTATACAACGATCAATAATAAAAATGAAAGACTTTAATGTGAGTAATTCAATACAGGTTAAAAATGGAATCATATTATTAATATTATTTGAAGTCTATATTATGCTCCGAATTGGGAGCGAAAATCGTATATTAAATAAAAAAAATATTTGTGATCAAAAATTGGTAATAGTTAAAAAGAAGATGTAAATGTTGCGATGACTTACAGGCACATACATATTCTCGACCAGTCAAGGTGGTTCGACCGACAGTCGGATCAGTCGGCGGTGATGGTGAATTACATTGCGGCGTCATACGGAGAGCTAGAAGATGTCAACTCATGACAAATTTTATTTTTTAAAACTTTTTTCTGACACTGACGACTCTGGCGAGGCAACTATTTGAAAGCTGTTTGTTTGGAGTTTTTCGTCATTAGTGGATAAAACATTGAATACTTTACGAGAAATTTGCGAAGAAGTTTGATCAACAGATAATGTTAGAAACATTCTACAAATATGAAATAGTAAACAATGCATTTTTATTAATTTAATATTAAACTTTATTCTGTTGCCAAACCAAAGTGTTTTAATGAAGCAAAAGTATGAGGGCGCGTTTAAGTTGTTTTTCACTGTAGAATAGTTTACATAATATTTTCCACCAAAAATATTATCATACTATCAACAAAGCTACAAAAATCTGAGACTTTATTTATAGTAACAATGATTTCAGAATTCAAACGTGTGAAAAATCTTAAAATAGATTCCATTCGAAATGTATATAATATAAAAAAAATGTCGCAAGATAGTGAAGGATAAGTTTTAGAAAAATATTTGTTGAATGCTATCTACTCTAAATACAAGACAAACTTGGAAAGGAAATCGTGAATAAATAATTCTTGAACACTATTCCATGACAAGGCAACATATCAGATATTCTTCTTCTACTGGCTGGATAGCGTGGTAGCTGATCAAAATTGGGATCGGGATGCTAAGTTCTATACAGGCTATTGAATTATTTCCCAAGAGTTTCGCTACATACATTTGCTATATTATGAATTAAGCATTGATTTTAAGGAAATCAACACTGTCCAATTTATTGGGAATCCTGCACTTCAACCTTGTGTAAAGTTATTTTGACGTTAGTTCAAAATCATTAAACATACGTTTTTCGTGCCTGTAATGTAGCTTACCCCTTTTTATCTAAAAAGTGTTGATATATGTGTAAAATAAAATAAAATAAATGCGTAATAAATATAATGTAATATATAAAATCATAATATTCAATATTACTTGCTACTCGCACAGGTTGTTACTTGTAAAATCGTTTATCAAATAATGATTGACTCGTTGTTTACTTGGTGGAATTCAGTTATATCCAATAATGAAATAGCAATGTACACTTGAGCCTCGTATAACACGGTCGTATGGTTCCACAAAAACGCCGTGTAATATAAATTCGTGTTATACGCGGTTTGAAGTTCATACAAAAATTAGGTACGCGTTCCAAAAAAATATCGAAGTTTATTTTTTATTTTTTTAATAAAGAAGAGAGAAAATATAGATTTACGTATTTATTGAATAAATCTTTAATATCATTCATTCACCATCGCTATCACTTACATTTCTATATGTTCGACTCTTTTTTGAGATCGGTTGTGAGTTTTCATTATCGGAGGACTCTGGAGTACTTTTGTATTTAGGCTTTAAAATTTCATAATAAGCGATTGTTTGCTTTCAGCGTATAATCTTAACGTATTACGTAATAAGAGGCCAAGATCGGTTGTAATTCCTACTTGAACTTCAAACTTCTTTTCATTATCGGATCATTTTCTATAAAAAAATGCTGAAACCGTGTTATATAAAGCGTGTTGTAGAAAAATATGTCAAAATTAATCAACCGTGTTTTATCAAAACCGTGTATTTAGTGACACAAGAATTTTGTAGTAAAATTGAATAGTAGTATTTATAGTTCGGACGGTGGCGTGACACCGCAATATTTTTTGACTACTTAACATAATTATTGTGGAATTTGCTAAATAAAATGCTTTTTTTATATAACAAAATTATGTCTCAATACATTGGAACAAAAACTGGTTTTTGTTTGACATATGAGTAACGATAATGATAAAAATCGAGTATTTAATTTGTTAAATATCGGTAAATTTTCAATATTTATTTTTAAAATTTGGTGTCGCTAACAGTTACATTTAAATGCACAAAGCAGTGAAAACTCAAAATATTTATAATATACTAGTGGCATGCGTTGCAATGTCACTCAAAGAAAGAAAAGGTTTGTCTATTAATTCTATTTATTTAAGTGCTTTTTAGATTAGGAGTCTGCACGGGCCGAACTTTCATAAAATTAACACGGTCTCAATATCACACAATATCACAACCCGACCCGAAGCTCACATTTATTTTTCTCAGTCCGAAAAAGCCCGATTTTTTAAAATATTGTAATTAGTTTATACATTTCAAACAATATAATATGTTATTGTTTCCATGTTTCCAACAATATTCATAGCACAGGTGAAATAAATTATTTAAGTTATGGAAACTATTGCCTTATGGCTGAGTCATGACCCAAACATAGAACATAGAAATGTTTTTCTTAAATTTGAATTCCTTACCTGGGCCCGGCGCTAGCCCGAATCTGAATTGTCTTTACCCACCCAAGCCCGGCCCATGGGCCTGGACCTCTATTTTGGATATAGAATATTTTTTTTGTTTTTCCGTCTGGTTCAGAGATGTCGCTAACTGTACGTATTTGATTCTTTCTTTTAGATTTTAAATTTAATACGTTTTTCTTCAGAAACCTTCACGGGTGTGTGCACAACAACTCACCAAAGTTTGATCGAAATCGGATCAATGGTAAAGGAATGCATAGAGGACAAACAAACAAACAAATCTTCATTTTTATATATATATAGATAGATGAGCCCACTCCTAACGATTTTTAAATAAAATAAGTTTTTAATGTACGTATGTATGCTGTATCGATAGATCTATCAATTTTGCAAGTTGCAAGTTTAAAATTTTTACATCATCTTGATTCTCATTTTACACGGTCAACGCGCTCCGAAAAACGACAGTGTAAAAGAATATTTAACTTTTCCTTATACACTGGAAGACACAAAATAACTTAAAACTATCATACTGCCCATAACAGTTTTTCGGGTATTTACTCAAAACTTTAAAAACCTTCGGGAGCGTGTTAAGAGACTCAGCGACTCATATGAAAATCGCTCTTGTTAGAAGTAAAAAGGTTTAAAGTTTCACGTAAAATCTGCAAATATTAATTTAAAACATAATCCGCAATAAATCTAAAAACGAGGTGTAGCGAGAGCGAACTTCAAGCACTTCTTGTAGAACAACTTCTATTGCGATAAGCTAAAATAATATTCCATATACTTCACATCGGGAGTGGATATGGTAACAAATAATACTACTACAGAAAAAAAAATTAATCTGTCGATAAAGAGCGGCGAAGCTATTTTGGAAAGTAATCTTCTGCATATACGTATGAATTTCTGTATAGAGCGACTCGTCACGTCTTTTTTTAGAATTAAAAAAAAAAACTGTCATATCCACTTTTTTTGCATTAAAAATATTTCTGGGTGGCTGGCAATATCGCAATTACCAGAGAAGTTGCTTGATAGCTGCAGTGAGTAATCGTTATTGAATTTCTAAAAAATCAGCGTTTTTGTGCAAACAATGCAACGATGTTCGCGGATACGACTGATAAAATGAACACAGCCAATTATTCGTTAATGGACAATGTTTGTAAATAGCGAATTATCGGACAGGTATCATGTGTCAAATTTTAGTGATGTGTTGTTTTTTCGTATTGAAACAACGGTGCAGTTAATTTATTTGAATGATTTTTTCAAATTCAACAGACAACACGATATTTTAATTGTCAGGTTGGCAACTTTGACCCCTGAAATATCGTGTGGGTGGCAAATCAGCCTTTGTTTTCTACATACATGCTGAATATTTATTCCTCGGTCAAATAACGTTGATTACTTGTATAATTTTATAATATAAGATATTGGTGACGATGGTGTTTTCGCTCAAAATTGAAATTGTTCAGGAGAGAGTAAAAAGTGTTGCGTTATGATTATTTGAAGTGAACTCCTGTAAATTCTCAGATACGTGATTACACGTAGGGACTGTCGATATAATAGTGGCCAGGTCAGAGTTTTTAAACCTAAAACCAATGTAAAATGATGTTTCCTTTCCAAAAAGTGGTCAATTTATTTTTCGAATTTACATAATTTGGTCGAGACCTGCTCTGTCGTCTTAAAAATGAGATCGAATCGTTAACTCATTAACTTATTTTCGTATTTTTTGAATGCTACATCAATTGGCCAAAACACCATCCATATGTTGATTATTTATTCCTCAATCAAATAACGTTGATTGCTAGTATTATTTTCTAAAATTTCGAAATTCTATAAACCAATTAATTAATGCTTAGTTGATTAAATATAAGCCTAGGTTCCCAATTAGTGTTGGGTTAGGTGTTTGAAACCTCTTTTGAGACGTCGTTAACTCCTCAAAGGGGTCTTCAAACAAATATTGACTAAACTTAAATTTGAATTGTTGACATTTTGTACATTTCCAGGTATTTTGTCACTTACGACCCGGGTTTCGCCTTTCGGCATCTTCAGGCATTCGAGTACACGAATGAACTCGAACTGAGAGACAGGAAACAGTGTCTAACGTTTATATAGAAGATACAAATGCGACAAATATTATTTACGAGGTAAGATATTATACGTCTGAGAGCCACACTGATACCTGAGTTGAAATTTCGGGAATCGCCCTAATCCTTATTTTGTAAACACCATATTAACAGAATTTTTTTTCCTACCTTTTTTTTCCTGCTGAAACTAATATGTGGATTCCGCGAAGAGCATTCCTAGTTTCCTGACAGACAGTAAATATTGTCTAACGTTTATATATATAAGATAAAAATATTATATCACTTTTAAAGTGTTAACTATCAATTCTTGGTGGGAAGACATTATATTTAAAAAAATAAAACACAATTCATTTGTACTACTTCCACATATTTATAATGATCAGGACCGGTTTCGCTCATCACGAGCATTATCAACTGATTCATCAGTGAAAACGGTCCTGATCATTATAAATATGTGGAAGTAGTACAAATGAATTGTGTTTTATTAAAAAAAGAAAATATATATTATAATTCTAGGACCCACACTGATACCTGAATTAATCTAAAAAAAAAAACCGAGGAATACCCCTAATCCTTGTTACGAAAACAAACACCTTAACAAAGTAAAAGGACAATAGCGATTGCAGGTGGGCAAATAATTTCAGAATTATTAGTGATTTTACAGTTTTAATAGAATCGTGTGTTTTAAAAATGCAATTTGAAGAAAAGATAGATATACCCAATCATTTCAAATTTGTGAGTTCTGTCGGGTGACTCTGAGCTGAATTTATTTTGAAGGGATAGTTGCCGTAAACTAGAAGTCGATAACTACGGAGAAAACGTAATATTTCGGAAGTGTAATTAAAATTTGACTTACCTCTATCAAAAAATGCTACAGAGAAGCTACAATTCTTTTAATATTTTTCGCAGTGTGGATTCTAGTAATCCTTTAAAACACAAATTCTATTTTCAAGGAATTACAAAAAGGGATTTAACGCCATGCGCGAGTGATTTAATCTTATGGTATTCACAAATTTGTTTCCAAGCTGCAAATGTGGATCTCATAGCTAAACAAAGGAAATGCACAGATTAAATAATCATAATAACGTGGGCTTGGCTTCAATCGACGCACCACTGCGAGATATTTGATTCTGATTGATCGATTTCTAGCCAGAATATTACATCAAATACACACAAGTCTAGAGCTTAACTTTGCAAAATATTACTTTTGATGTAACTGTCATCAGTTAAATAAAAATGCTCACGATGAGCGAATCCGGCCCTGAGAAATTGACAATATTGTGGAATTAATACTAAAAAATGTTTTTGGGATAAATTCTACAATATTATCAAACTTGAAATTTGTTGGTTATTTGGGTATTTTTTAGAAACAGTTTGCAAAAAGGAATTAAATTTTTTACCGAATTATGAATTTGCATCCAAAAGCATGGGTGTCATTAATAATCATTAACGTACACATATTAGTGTATGGATGCTTCATTTATTTAATTTCTTTAAAAAACCTTATCTTGATTTTGGCACATAACTCCATAATTCTTTGCACACTCACTGTTAAATTCATATACACATTGTAAGAGCCACACAATTCGTTTAGTTCAGAGCAGTGTTCACCAACCCTTTTATACTTGTAATTTATGTAGTTGGTTGTTTTAAAATCTTAACATGAGTATTGTAACAGTAGGTTTGCAAGTACACAAAATACGTCTCACTTAGAATAGTAATGGTGTAACTTCAGTTTTCAAGTTTTGAGAAAATCATGGTTTTGTAAAATGTTCTTAGAATCAAATAACAACCATTAATAACTGTTTGTCAATCAACTGAAGAACTTAAACGTTATGTAGTAGTGAAGTCTGTCCGGACACTTCACTCTTATTCTGATATTGCAGGTACTTCACTATTATTCTGAAAAATATAGTTAAATATGGGAATATAAAAACAAAAAACAGTTTTTTAAAGAAATTAGGAGTATAAATGGAAGTGCACCATTATTAAACTAATAGAATAAAATCTTTTGAACGTGTTGGTATAAACTCATTTTTCGTAATTTTGGAGTTAAACCATTACTATTCTAAGTGACATATATATATAACATGAAAATTCTTTTATTAATTGATATAAATAACTGCATATTTCACACTGTCAGTACCGATAGGGTTTGTTTTTAGAACAAAAACACAGCGTGAACGCTTAACTTACTAGGCTCAAAAAAAAAAACTATAATAATGGCACAAACGAAGAATGACAATTTGCTTGATATTAATTTGCTCTATGGCACAAATGTGAGACAGCTGCGATACTGCAGGAAATTTCGTTAGATCGTAGGTTGAAAAACCCTGGTATGGTGTACCAACCTGATAATAAGTATGGAATGATAATTTGCCATTCCAAGAACGTAAGGGGCCTGTCATTTGAAATAATAATTATTGTAGTAACTCGAATATCCTAGACATTTTTGAATTGGAATTCATACTGTGACATATGATTAGAGCCGTAAATATGTATCCTTTGCATACAGAGATGATAATTTGAATATTACTTTTGATTCACTTCGATCACTATTAGTTGATCACTAGCAATTGAATATTGATTCGTGCCGCGAATCATGTACACCATGTCTACTCTTAATATTGTTACATACTCGGTTATAGATTTGTTTAGCAACCCACTGGCTCAGGTTTACCCTAAACTCCAACTAAAATGTTTAAATTTAAAAGAAAAAAACCTGTTTTTTTCTCATACAAAATATTCAGTTACCTACATGCCATAATTTCACCGACCAGTTGCTTCTAGTTTTCAGCAGAGATTAGGGTGAAGAGTATTGGGAAATATTGTATTCAAATTCACACATTTATCGGCTTGTTTGTTAAATCAATGAATAAAAATTTACATTTACGGACATGGAATTATAGATCTAAGGCCTTTGGCGTTTGTTAGTCACTCTTTTCAACTGCGGATCGAACTGTGGAGATTTAAAAAAAAGAGCAATTTCCTGGTGTACATTTTTAGAACTCCTATTGCAAATTGCTGTCTCCGAAATAAACACATAGCAGGAAGTAACAAGTTGACATTGGGTTGTTATTGGTCATAGATTTTCGTGTTAAGATTTCTTCAAAAATTACTTCGTAAAATAATTCTTAAACAAATAGTCGACATCGTTTTATTCGGTTGCAATGTCCACGGGCTCGAGACTTGTTTACAAAAAGGACATTTGTCAAAAAACATGTTGTTTCAGGAGATATAAAAAACTTTTTGGCGGAAACGACGTGTTTATAGAAACAACACTTTTTTGGCTTAGATATCTTCCGAGCTATGTCATATTTGTAAAAGAGGAAAACAGGGATATGCGGATATCGTAAACACCGGCAAGATGGCATTCAAATACCGATCTCTGTAAAAAAATGACATAAATATGTCTTTTGTCAATTGATTTTTCAATCGATTTATAAAATCGTGTTGCAATAACTGGACTCATATTATTACCAGGTTAAGGTTTACATAATATAACGAGTTCGATAAGTGCTGTTCTGCTAGGAATCCAAGACTTCTGTATGAACTAATTTTCTTAATAATACATCGTATTTCGGTTTGTATACAAATTAGGTTAGTTTGAAATCACAAAGACGTAGTGGGAAGGTGTCTATGCACTTCAAAATGTAGGGCACGGAGCCATGTTAAAGCCTACATATGAAGAGGTGTCAAGATATTATATTATTTAAGTTATTAACATTAAGAAATACTTTGCTTGTTTGTGTAAATTATTAATGATAAATTAAAAATGATTTAAACATACATACATCATCACTGTTTGCTCAAAATCATGAAAGTACAATTTTCGCATTAAATATTCGATCAATTTATAAACCCTCATTATATCAGATCACAAAAACGGGACGTCATGGGAACACTTGGATATCTACTAGTATGTATTTTATTCACCCCATCGTTTTATCTTTTTCTTATTTAAAAATAAAGATTGAGCGACTGACTTACAAACAGCTATCGTTGAAACAACTTTTACGAAATGTTATATTGAAGTCCATTGTGCTCCACAGCTAAGAGCGAATTTCATTCAAACAATGTCTCATTTTATAGATATATAAATATATAAAATTTGGATTATTGAGATTTTGTACACTTTCATGTATTTTGTCACTAACGACCCGGGTTTCGCCTTTCGGCATCTTCAGGCATTCGAGCACACGAATGGACTCGAACTGAGAGACAGGAAACAGTGTCTAACGTTTATATAGAAGATACCAGTGATTTTACAATTATAATAGTATATATTAGTACTATTATAATTGTAAAATCACTGGTATTTCTAAAAGAAGTTGAAAAGCGGCAATTCGCCAGTCTGTTAATATGGTGTTTACAAAATAAGGATTAGGGCGATTCCCGAAATTTTAACTCAGGTATCAGTGTGGCTCTCAGACGTATAATATCTTACCTCGTAAATAATATTTGTCGCATTTGTATCTTCTATATAAACGTTAGACACTGTTTCCTGTCTCTCAGTTCGAGTCCATTCGTGTGCTCGAATGCCTGAAGATGCCGAAAGGCGAAACCCGGGTCGTTAGTGACAAAATACATGGAAGTGTACAAAATCTCAATAATCCAAATTTTATATTGAAATTCCATCAAGCACCCTCAGTCGATGTCTTAAATTATATAAATATATATAATACCATAACGCTTCAGTTGAAAACGCAAGTCGTCTGAGCGAAAGCGGTCCTGTTGTTTGAATAAAATTGCGGAAAATTGACTGTATTTTAAAAAATAAAACACAATTCATTTGTACTACTTCCACATATTTATAATGATCAGGACCGGTTTCGCTCATCACGAGCATTATCAACTGATCAGTTGATAATGCTCGTGATGAGCGAAACCGGTCCTGATCATTATGAATATGTGGAAGTAGTACAAATGAATTGTGTTTTATTTTTTAAAATATAGAGTTTTTATAGTTTAAATCTTCTCCATATAACAAATATAATTATTCACTTTATAACTTTGCACTACGGCTCTAGGATCTATGATCACGGAATGCATACATAATAATACACTGACACGCTATGTGTTATAAAGCGTATACTCGATAAATGGTTTGAAAATTATTGCCGTAACATAAAATCCCTGCCTGTCTCTTCTACCAACCAGATGGATTCCGTCGCCCTGGAAAACCGCTGATAACCATCCATAGGATGTATTCGGCGGAGCTGCGGGACGCTGGGATTACCTGGGAGGAAGCGTGGAGACTGGCGGGGGACAGAGAAGCTTTAAGGAACCGTATGGTGGCTTCGAATAGGGAGCGGATATGGTATATAAAAAAATTTATAAAATCCCCAGTGAAAGTTCAACAATATTTATTTGTAATCTACTGCTTAAATTTTTTTAAACTATGCTATTCTGGTTCCAAAAAACCAAACATATTCACGCGTAGATCCGTTCGATAGACGAAGGCCAGTTAATCTCTCGATCGAGGGATTGTCACCAGCATTTTCGGGTGGGAGGGAAAAATAAGATTCAGGCAGTCGACATGTAAACAAATCGAATCGCGTGCCGATTGATTTATAAGCGGCCAGGAAAGCGCGCGTGGATGTGTGCGAGCCTCGTCTTTGAGTGTGCACTATTGGAGACTGCGGACGGCCCGAGATCTCTGATCAGTGTGCGCGCAACTTCAGACGTGACTTGACGTGCATTGGGAGTTTTCTTCGGGGAAAAATCTACAGCCCGCCTGAAAAATTCAACGCTCGCGTATGTGAGGCGGCGAATCGAAGTTTTTGTTTTTAACTAACTGTTCTATTTTGATTTGGGTCATTTTTGTGATCTATGGATTGATGTTCGAAATTTGAAAAATCGTATGTTTTGTGAAGGTAGATTATTCTTGTATCTTTGTATGGGAAATTAAACGCTTGATATTAACTGTAGGGAAAGTTGCGCTATGTGGAATGAATAGATTTTACAAGAGAAAATTAATAACGATAAAACTAACTTGTATTGCATTCTTATTTTAAATTCTCTTTTAAAATTTTTGGAAACAAATATTTTTTTTTTCTTTCTGATGGATGTTTTTAGTTTGGATATTTTTAAGAATGGAAAAATATTTAAACTGAAAAAAAAACATTTGCAGAAAATACATTTCTGTGTAAAAAGTTTGTATACCACCATACGTTAAAAGTTTAAGCAAAAAATTTTAGTCGATTTTTTATGATAATTTTTTTTTTATATAAAGTGCGTGGACAAGTCAAAATTTTACAGTTTGACAACGGTTAAAAATTTAGTTTTCGTAAAATAATAATTAATTGTAATCAACCGATCATTAATTTTTTCTGTATTTTTTTTTTATCATTTTAGGTTTTATGCCATTGCACAAAAATGGAATTAAAAATTTGATCGAACATTTTACGCTCAAAAAAAAAAAGGAAAAATATTTCAACGACTTTAAATAAATTTATGAATGAACATTACGAACATTCGAACAAAAGTGCATCGACCGTATAACAATCGGTTATATTCGGTAAAACCCGGAATTCTGATTTCAAATTATCATTTCAAAAGAGTGGTAATAAATTGGCGGCAAAAATCTGAGACGTTAAAAAGTGCGTACGGATTGTATGGACGTCGAAAATCAGAAAGGGCGTTCGCCCTAACCAATCAGGGATTGGAACAGTGTTGTTAATAACAGTGGTTATATTTTTAACCGGTGGTGTGATCAAGTGCTGTTGTTCTGTGACCATTGTTAAGATGGGGAAGTCTTTCTGTCGGGGGATGCTGATGGTCATTTGGTTGGCCTGCGCGTTCTCTCCGGTTATTGCAAGGCGACATGCTCCGTTGCATCTGGACGACGACGGTGCTAGGAAGATTGTCAGAGCTGCAGGTAAGATATTCATTAAATTATGTGTTATTATCTAGCCAGATTTTAATATGCGGTGAAAAAGCAACGCCAAAGATTATGCATTAATTAATTGACCGGCTAATGGGGAAAATATTGACAAAATTGATTATGTATATATGATAATCGACTTTGAAACATTCATTAGCATTTCATAATGAAGCCTAAAAATTGCGAATACAAAATTGTAAGTGAAGTGACCATTTTAAAATTCTAAAAATAAAATTTGAAGACTCATGCTGTTATCGGTATTTATTTTAATATCAAATTAGACTGCGTTGGATCAAAACAGTTAAACTAAAGATTTCTGTGTCGGAATGACTAAATAATAAATTTTACACGAGAGCGAAAACAAAATTAAAAAAACTTAAAATCTTCGAAGAAAAAACGGTCCCTTAGAAAAGAGAAACTAGTGACTCCTCGAATTAGTGAACTGACCATTATACGGTTTTCATCTGGTGTAGATTATCATGTTTACTACACTACTCCGATATAAAACGTAAATCAGAAATTTTTAATTTACTACACTTTTCTTCGGGATGTGCGATTTATATTATTTATCGATGTTCTCGTCCTGATGACCGGAATATATCAAAATGTAAAATAATCGCTAGGAATTTTTTAATTAACCATAGACGTTTTAAATCTACATTTTTATAATCAAATATTGTTTATTGAAAAATAAAAACGATCATTTATTTAAAAAAGAAGCTCGAAAAATTGTTTTATGTTTTTTTACAAAAAAATCAAATGGATTCTTGTCCAAATGATTTATACTCTTATAGTCTTAGAAAAACTCGTAACAACGATATCAAAGCCGATACCAATTTTCATTTCAAGACCAAACTTCTTTTATAGAAAATAAATTTTTAGTCAGGGCTTTCAACAATAAACGGATTGGAACCTTACCAGATTTTCACTCATAACCATTGTTAGTCACTAAGAAAGGTCAAGTTCAAGATCAACTATTGATGTAAATATACACCATTATTTTTTTTAATAAAACGTTTAAAAAATTGAAAAATCGTGCATACAATTATATTAGTATGCCAATTAAACAATGACTTTACAAAATGGTAGGTATAGAAATAATATCGACACTCCCTACGTATAATCGCGTAACTCCCAAATATGTGATTGTGTATGTCTTGCATTTTCGATGTCTACGCACTCAGTTCTATAGGTGGGCATCAAACAACAGGGAAAATAAAATTTATAATAGTAGCATTGTCCCTATTTTGAAGAAGATACATGCAGTCGTTACTTTGTAATTGCGTTATGAATCTTTGAAGTGTTTTTCTGTTTGTAGATACATGATTATACATAGGAAGTGTCAATATGTTGTAGACATAACGAGATGATCAAAATAATTCGTGGATAAAATGATCAAGAGAAAATGCGTATGTAAGGTATTTTAGTACCTATTTAGAAATATATATTTCGACATTTTGTCGTTACCGTATGCCAAAAGATTGTTCGATATCATTTTGTCTACACAATTTTGCTAGTGAATAGTATGGACATGAAATGATTTACTATTTAAAAAATACAATATCTCGTATGTACCATTTTGTCGGTACCATTATTTAAAAAAAAATAATTCCGTAGCATTGTGTCCGCACTATATTGTCCTAACGTCAATATTAAAAAAAATCCTCCGCTATTCCTGATACAATATTTTATACAGAAATACGACTACATTTTAACATTATATTAAAACTAGTATAACCGTACCCGTCATAGGTGACAGTATTTAGATTGAAATACTGAATGTCTAAACTTGCTAATACGTCGGAACTGTGTGTGCATTGTTTACACCGAGAAAGCTTACGTCATGAGAAAATTTCATACTTACATGTTATAATGATAAAGCGTCTACAGAGCGATCTGAGCTTTTATATATTAAATAATAATGTAATTTGAATAACGCCAATCTTAAGTATTTAACAATTGATACGGGCAAATTGCAAGTAAATAAATTCTGCAAGTGATATTTTCCATTGCACTGTTCTAAGAAGCTGTATTGTTTTTGATTTATTCAGTGAATATTGAAAAGCAGAGGAAAATCCGAGTGTAATTAATAACGGCGAGACTTGAAGGCCATTTTTTTCTTACTCACTACATTTTATTAGTCGTTAGCTTTATTCAAGTGACTTGATCTATGTTTTTATGTTATATTAATGGGCAGTTTTTTTGTATTATGTATGCTTTCTTTGACTCAATTCGACTCAATTGAGTCACTGTTATCTATAGTGGTACAAGTAACTACAAACTGTCAGACATTATGTGCCTGTTTGGATTAATACAAATATATGTGATATAATATCCATATAAAAGTTAGCCATTTAAAAAAATGGGTATGCACAGAAGTTACTGCCGAATCCATCAAAAATAGTGTACAGCAGCGTTTATTACATACATGTACATTATTATACCTATATTGTCTAAATGTATGTAAATATATACGATGTAATTTATACAAAGGAATAGATTTTTTTTGGTTCTATTCGAAAGTCGTGCTGCTATTATGAATACACACCGTGAAGAAAAATGATTTGATGTGTGCAGTGATGTCGCCAAAATGACACTTCTTTTGCATTCAGTATTCCCTATTTGAATTGCATCAGTATTTGATGACATGTTCTCTGGATTATTAATGATTATTAACGATTATTAACTTGTAAAACGATGGAAATACCTCTACCCCTCAACAAGTATGGTTATATTTTTGCTAAATTTCGTATGCTAATGAAAATTTTTTATGTAATATAATAAATTAATAAAATGTAATTTTTATTTTATCATGTCCGCTCCCAACGTGGAGCATATGAGCTCCTAATGGAGATATCTCAACATATGTTGTTTATGAGAACTACTTGTTACTCAGTTGCTCAACCTCTTTTTTTTTGAAGAAAGTAGTGATAGAAGGATAGGGCTAGGACAGGACTAGTGATTAGCTAATCGCTCTCGTTTTTGAGGATCGCATGGGTGGGATCGAGTTTTAGACATCACAAACATTCATGACTATGAACAGAAATCCATACAATTGAAATTACCGTTTCATAAAGAGTTTTTTTTCCTTAATCATACACTTCGGCTGCAGTTATTTATGGAAAATGGAAAAACCTGCAGTTACCATCCCTCAGAAAAACGTAATCTTTACCGTAAAAGAATTTGACCTTGAAACACTTTGTGTTACAAACGTAAAAAAAATATTTTATAAGTTCCGCTTCGTTGTGCACTATAGAAAAGGGTTCAGCGGCTTAATATAGTTGGAAACACTGGTGTTCGGAACCATTTTAAAATTTCATCAAAAATACATTGTGTAACTTAGTCCACTATTGTTATTGGGGACTCAATTATTGTTCCCACCAAAATTCTTGAACATGGTAATGGTAAATTTCTTGGAAATCAACACGCCATTGAAGAAGGCTTATCGATTGTAAAATAGTTAAGAGAGAAAAAATGTCAGATTTGATTTTAGATAAGATAGTACAATATCTAACGGCCATTATTTCTTATTATTGTGAATTAAATTATTTATCGGTGTGCAGTTTGTCACTATCACTGCTTTCGGCCGGTGGCGTTACTGTTGATATGCCCCATACAAACTATTACGTGACTACTAAAATAAATATATTTAGATAATTACCAACTTTAGACTAAATGTATAGGGTCATTTTGCCAGTGGTCGGCTAGTTACTTTAAAAATGGATTTTGAGTCAATGAATGATAAAAAAATATTTTTTTTGCTGTTATACTATTAAACATGGATTAAGTAATGTAACCAACTAAAAATAAAATACTTAATATTGTACCAAGCGTACAATAATAGAAGTTTACAAAAAAATGCCAATTATCCCAGTGGTCGGCTGTCACTATGAAACTGCATAAATATCACGAACGAATTTACTGATAGTAGACAGAACAATTAAAAAGATAATGATGCAAAGCATGACTATATAAAGTACATTTTTTTGTTAGCGATCCCCATACAAAATGAATTTGTCGAAACTTGCGAAGTAAAAATGTGCTTTTTTTAAAATGCGTATTGCATCATATAGGTCAGTATAGTGCAGATATACATTGGCAAGTGGCAAGACTACCTACACGATTTAAAAAAAATCTGTTTTTTTTTTAATGTATCCACTATTATTTAAGTTTTAAGCTCAAAAGGCCGACCACTGGCGACGGCTGACCTTAGGAACACTCACCCTACATTTGATTGGGAAAAATTGCTCAAAGCAATCAGTCGAAACTGTCGGCTCCCTCTGTCATGCCGACTTGGTTGCATCTCTGACAAATTACAAGGCAGTCAAAGAGTGCACGGCTTCCTATGGAAGTCAATTCCTAAAAACTCTTTTTTCATTACGAATATTGTTATTTATTATTTTAATTTCTGCACACTAGAGTGCATGAAACCATGTCTTGAGGAATTTCTCCTCGGACATTCCTGCAAAAATTCGAAACACGTATAACGTTTTTATGCTGCGACATACACTCTAAGAATAGTGTGAAGCCGTAGTGGGTGGTGGTGGAAACAACGTTGAGTACCCTAGGGAATTAATATTTATAATTATATATATATATATAAATATATATATATATATATATATATATATGAAATTACTTACAAGTCATTTTAATTAGATTAAAATCCCTTTTACCTCTTAAATATAAGACAATTGATATTATTATTGAAATTTTAATTTCGTTATACTATTGAGACCCGCCCAAATTTTGTACATAAAGTAGACCCCCCGATAACACGATTGCGGAAAACTCGTTTTCCATTCAAATTTGCAACTGCTTCTTGATTACAGGTTAAGTTATTCATGTGCCGCATGCGTAAGCTCTGATTTTGAATTAATATGGTAGCCCGCTCCGAGATAGCTTGCCCCCCCCTCTATCTACCGTGTTATCGGGGAGAATACTGTATATCCACTTGTGACGCTTTTGAATACCAATAATACCATGGAAATTACTATTTTTTTCGATTTGATGTATCAAACTGCGTATCAAAGCGAATAGTATCAAAGATCAAGTAATTTTGGCGGCCCCTAGGTGGCAAATTCTTTCGTCCTACTCGGTTGCGCGATTAACAGTTTGAATTAGTAACCAGAAACTTTCACACATTGATATTTTAAGTCTATGGTGTTTTCAGCTCTACCCACCTAAACCATATTCCTTCCTGACAAAAATTAGTTCGAAAATCGCTGTAGATATAACGATTTGCTAACTACTTGATATTTCCTAAAGCCATCACTTATCTCCTTATCATATTCGAAAAAATGTTGAGCCACTACCTTATAGATAATTTCTTGAATATACTTACTATTGATTTGCTATTAGGGATAAAATGCTGTAAATTAGAACAGGCATGGCCTTATATCCATAAATCGATTGAAAAATAAATTTACTAAATTGTTCGTACGGGGATTCGTACCCGTGGATACCGCAACCGAATATAACGAACGTTTACATTTTGGCTACATGACCAGCAACGGAGAGTGAAGTTAACTTTAATTTTACGCAAGTCTCAGTACATGTTTTTATTTTAACGACGAGATTTATTATTTAAAGTCAGTTTTGGCATTGCTTTCTGACATTCTTAAATCGCCTGAGATTTTTTTAGCGGCAACACTGTCAGATCTTGTCGAAAATATCATCGTGATCGGTTTATTTCGCCGATAAATGCCCTGATAAGCAGTGTGGACTGTACCGGACATGGTAAGGTCCGGTTACACGGACGCCTCGGCCGATACTCCCGGTTGTGGAGCGGCACGGTTAACCTGGAAGAGATTCGGGCTGCCCGAGAGATCTAGAGATATGTTTTTTTTAGTGTGTATCTTAAGTCGATAAGTTTACAAATCTTTATCGCCTTAGTAGCGACACTATCAGCGAGAGATATCGCCGATAAACACAGCTTATGTGTCAGTCAACCTGCGACTGTCTTGTTAACACGTTGAAAATGCATCGTGGCTCTGAGGCAACCGTATATATATTAACTTTCTGAAAAACATTGAAAACGTACTGAGGTGGGTCAGCTATATAGAGCTCTGTTCTAGAATTATCGAGACATTGAGGATTTGTAATCATCCTTTCTCGAGAAATAGTTTTCGAAAATCTCGAGATTTGAGATTTTTCTTAAACACACCGTTTGCTTTAATTTCACCTTTTTTCATAATGCAATAGTCTGATAAATTTAATATATTGTCATCATACAAGAGGAAAGAAGTTTTGCAGTTTTCACGAAAATCAACTAAAGAACTATTTGAAGTCTTACAAACATAATAGGTTTCTGGAAAAAATGTACAACATAGCCTATACACAGAAATGCCACAAAACTAAATCGGAAATTTGAATGCGATAGGGGGTTCTTAGAATGTTTCCAAGTGTTCAAGCGGTTCTATTGAACATTTTTCTATTTTTCACTTTCTCCTGTGTAACGACTGTTTGTATGTCTATAAATTAAAATTCTTCGATATCTTGAGTAACATATTTTTTCTGTACACGAATTGTTTTTTTAAATATATGACAGAGAAATGATCCCATCCTAATATGACTATCCTTGACAACCAACCCACTTCAAATATCTACCATTGAAATGTTTCATTAGGAGGCCATATGATCCATGTAAGGAGTGGATAAGATGAAGCAAATAATGGATCATACTTTATTTTTACTACGACAGGAAAATTGTGCAATTTTCTTTTAAAAATAAATGAGTTTTCTAAGCCGATTATTGAATAATTTAAACCTTTAAAAGCGAGTTTTTTCATCAACACCCTACCCTATGAATGAACTTTCTATATGGCACCCCAAAGCTGGCAAAAAATATTTCTTAGCAAACATTTGAGAAACTAGAAACATCGTATTGTCAACTGCTGATTCTTTTTAGACTATTTTTATCGGTTATAATGAAAATCTGAAATAAAATTTGAACTGTTGAAATTTTGTACATTTCAATGTATTTTGTCACTAACGACCCGGGCTTCGCTTTTCGGCATCTTCAGGCATTCGAGTACACGAATGGACTGTCAGTTTGAGTACGTTCGTGTACTCGAATGCCTGAAGATGTCGAAACACGAATCCCAGGACGTTGGTGAGAAAATACATGGAAATGTACAAAATTCTCAACAATTCAAATTTGATATAATTTAAGACATCGACTGAGGTGGCTTGATGGAATTTCAATATCAAATTTGATATTGAAACTCCATCAAGCACCCTCAGTCGATGTCTTAAATTATATAATGAAAATATTTACAAATTTTATTCTTCAAATATTAGGATCGGTTCTGCTCAACGAGTACCTCAATTGTCTCATTCTTGATTTTAGAATAGTTAGTTGTGGAATATGTGCATCATTTAGATAGTATAAAATAAATGGGTGTCTGTTCCATAATATGATAAGGCACAGAATTCAAATGCAACATTTATACCTGTAAAAAAGAATCTCCAGTGATAACACATGTGAGTGCTTGCTTAAAGTGATTCTAAATAAAAAAAATGTTCATTTTAAGAAGGGTAAATATACTTTACAACAGGTTAATCTTTTGCAGTATAAAAAATAACTTAATGCCTCTAAAAAGAATGCCTTTCTATCTGGAATTTAATTGCAGATAAGAAATTGGCAAAAAACGAAAGTATTTCGTCACAATTGTTCAAATTTTACTCTATGGTTTGTTCCAAGTTCCATTGACATAATAAATTATGGTGACTTTTTATAAATGATCAGTTGATAATGCTCGTTATGAGTTAAACCACTCCTTTAATTATAAACATGTGGCAGTAGTACGAAACAAATTGTGTTTTACTAAAAAAAAAGGGTTTTGAAATTGGCTGCGAATCTTTACGGCAATCGATTTAATCTATTATTTTATTGGTCCAATGTACAACTACTATAAACTTATTTTACGTCACTAATTGTTGCAGCATAAAAAGAAATATTTTTAAATCCTTTCCAGATAATAACATGATTGTTTCCGGATAAGTTAATCGGATAGGACTAATCAGTTTAACAATGTACTCTGTGTATTTTTTAATAATGTAATTTTCTCAGAGATAAAAAGTCAATCATTTATGTTGATGTAAATTCATTTCATTATTCGTAGTTTAATAGCCTCACCTATTAATCTTTTACTTAACTTTGCTTAACTAAATTTTTAAATTGTCTTAAGACTAAATTGTATTGGATATAAAGGTTCGTGCAAAATATAAGATTTAAAATTGATGAAATACTCAGTGGTTTGTATAACTTTGTTCGTCTCATTTTATCTTTTGCACCGAATAACACTCCATAAATCGCACCTACTGTAAATATTTTCAAAATAAATCGTTACTTTGTAATCTGTAATTTAAGTTTTCATTCTCATTTTATATACGTCCTTACAGCTTATCTATTCCTCTAGTTTTTATAAGCTAGAATTTAAGTCATGTAGCAGAGGTTCCCAAACTTGTTTGCTCCATTCCCCTTTTGACCAATGTTCAGAAATTAATTCCCCACAAATTATTAGGAAACAAATAGCAATAAATATATTGGTAGGGATTTGTTGAGTATTGGACTCTCACTAATACAGGATCAATTAATTTAATTATCCATAAATGAGGAGTGGAAACCAATGTTAGAACAAGGATACCAAAAATTCTGGTTTCAAAAACAGATAACAATTTTATATTCTGCATTATGGGTCGCTGTACAAAGGCTGTTGATTATTTTCTCGTCTAATTATTTGAACATATATTTAGTTAATCGTGTATTTAGTGCAATTATGAACCTCATCATACTTTAAATATCAACATGTTTTTACCATTTATCATTCAAGACATCAAAAATAAATCTGTAATTTTTCTATTATGCAGTTATGTAGTATTATTTTTCTTGGGGGTTCATGGTCAGGTTTTTGATTTTAAAAAGGGGTTCATGGACATGATAAGTTTGGGAGCCACTGATGTAGATGATAGTCGTAGGGCTTGACTATATTTATCCTTAATCACTTATATATATTATATATTGCACATTGCACCTATACTAGAAGTCCGACTTCTGTAAAATTTTCTGATATATTAAGTCAGTGTTTTAATTGATTCCAGCGATAATGAATAGTTTAAACATTGATTCATTAATTCGCAGTGAAACATACTTAAATAATCAGAATGCGGCCTCACCTTCATAAATAATTAATCACAGGTCGTTCGACGAATTTACAAAAATGACATGCCGATTTTGTGAATCAGTGCTTTAATCGTGGGATTTTAGAAGAGTCTCTCGCATCCATTTTGTCTGCGGCTTATTCTCATAATTATGCAATTTCAAATCGGTAGTCGGCCATTGCCCAATGATATCGTCTCCCACATCTTTTTATACATGTAAACAATCCCAAATGAGATGATTTAAATAAATGTTTGGAATAAACAGCCGTATTTACGTTTGTACCACCAAATATAATCGATTCTCATATAACATTTTACTATTTAGGTTTATTATTTTAGATTTGCATAAAATATCAAGTATGCAAGAAAATATATTACCTAGAGCAGGGTTTCCCAAAATATTTAACTTGGAATGGTTTTATATGCTGCTATAGCTGCAACAAATTCCAACATGTTTCACTTCATATTGATATTTTATAACGAACAAAATAAACAAAGTGTTCGGTTAAAATTTTTGGGTTTACGAAGTGCTCCATTATTGAAAAAGTTTGAGCAAACCCTGACTTAGAGCGTTAGATTCCTTGGAATATTCATAAACACTGGCCGATCTATAAATATACTGATTTTATAATAAAAAGTATGTAGTTTTCATGAAAATCTTGTGATCAACTCCCATACTATGCAAGAAGTTTCCATACTCTTTCTGTACTCGGTTTTCATAAGTGTAGTGGTCGGCAAAAATCCCGTCATATATTTTTCAATAATTTTTATATAAAAAAGCCTTCCTGTCATGCGTCGTCCTTCTAAACCTCCAGTGAATTCAATGCTGCCTTTTCGTGTTGTGTTTAGCATTTTATGAATAGGTGTTATGAATAGGCTGTAGGATTTGTAGTAATTTGTTTATTGTATCATTCAAGATTTTCTTAGCATCTGCCATCATAATGTCACTCAGTGAATAATCCCTGATATGATCCATGGATGCCCTTACACTCACACAGGAGATTTTCCGAAATTTCATATAAGTAGTCTTAAACATCAGCAAAAAGTGAAAAAGGTCTTTTATGCCAGTTTGGCTTATCTTTTCTTAACAGTGGATAACGAAATATCAAATATTCAACAGTTGAAATTATTAAATACAAAAATTATCATATATATACCACAATAAGCTCGCATTACTGCAAAATTTGATGGAGAGTAGTTTACCACAACTCATCTCAAAACTGTTCGTTCCCTTTTCCAGTGCTGTAAAGTCGTTGAATGCCTATCGAATACGACTCAAATTTAAACAGTTCCAACTGATTCCTTAGATATAACTGCTTGGGCCATGACTGGACTACAATTTACTTAAATAAAAGTTAATGATAAACAAAAGAACCAATTCGATTTCTGACACAACCCTGATTTTTTACACTCTACTATCTACTGTTACCTATTTACTCTTTGATTGTAAAATACCCCAATGTAATTCATAAATTATAAATATAGTAAAAAGTGTTCGATTGACTATGTTTTTTTAACCCGGTGGTTTCACCTTTCTCGGGTATATTCCATAAATGGTTATTACAGAACGATTTACTTGGCACTCCACCAAATTTGGTCGTAGGAGAAATCCGTTATTTATAGTGTTTGTATAATTAATTGGAAGCCCCATTAAATCTACACAGTGATTGGGAATGGAGATTTAGTTTTAATTTGAGGGAAGATGCAATCATGGTAGATCAATGTTCTGACGGCGGTCAAGATTGGAAATAGATCCCGAAGTATTTGACGATAAAAATTTGTGAAGCAAAGGTCTAAGTTGAGAAGACAAAACAATGAAGAGCTTTGACTTTGTAGACTCATGAAAAAGTGAAAAGAACACCAATATAATCTTGATCAACAAAGAAAACGGGCAACGCCTTTAAAATTGAAATACTATTTCGTAAAACAATTGTGCTGTTTTGTGGTGAATCAAAGAATAATCGTAAATATGCCAATTCAGAATTCTGCTGTAAGCTTCAAAGCGTCACTGCCGATTTTTTAAATTAAGATATCTACGAACTCATGTAGAATAGTTAATTAAAGACGAATTGTTAACATTACGTTATATAATCATCTTAATTCTACTACCATTAAAAATTTACATATCCTTGGGAAAAGAAGAGTAATTGATTGACTTGCTTGGGAACCAGTACTTATGAATTTACACTTATATTATTTGCCACCTATTTAAATAGAATCACTTAAACTCTGATCAATTGTCACTTAGCCATCTTGTTTTATCATTACTAGGAAATACGACAAAATGTGTACGACAATATTGTATTACCGTAGACAAAAAACATGATAGGCTTTCTTTTATTTTTAGCATAGACAACATAGAATTCAATTTCACAATCTATATAATATATATCAGGTGCGTGCGGGCTCTTTCTCAATCACATGCAAAGTGAAGGTGCAAGCGAGATGCAGGGGTATGCGGCACATGCTCTTGTATCCTTCTTGCTCATACCCAAATTAGGTTGTGCGATGGAGATAGTGATAAGTCCACCGCACGCCGATGATATATATAAATGAATGATTAAATTTGGATTATTGAGATTTTGTACACTTCCATGTATTTTGTCACTAACGACCCGGCATCTTCAGGCATTCGAGCACACGAATGGATGGAATCGTCAGTTCGAGTCCATTCGTGTGCTCGAATGCGTGAAGATGCCGAAAGGCGAAACCCGGGTCGTTAGTGACAAAATACATGGAAGTGTACAAAATCTCAATAATCCAAATTTGATATTGAAATTCCATCAAGCACCCTCAGTCGATGTCTAAAATTAAATGAATGTTTGTTTTTTTGTCTGTCCTCTATGCGATCCTTTATCATTCATCAAATTTCGATGAAACTTTGGTGAGTTGTTGTTTGTGCGCACACCCGTGAAGGTTTCTGAAAAAAAATCTAAAATAAATAATCAAATACGTACAAACAGCGACAACCCGGAAAAACGGAACCAAATGGTTCGCACAAGACGGAAAAACAAAAAATATTGTGTATCCAAAAGCACTTCATTACGTACTAGTACTATAATATAAATTGGAATTTTAAAATAAG
The DNA here is from genome assembly GCA_022494535.1 of Himalopsyche phryganea. Taxonomy (NCBI): domain Eukaryota; kingdom Metazoa; phylum Arthropoda; class Insecta; order Trichoptera; family Rhyacophilidae; genus Himalopsyche; species Himalopsyche phryganea. The sequence continues at coordinate 2,046,534 of JAGVSL010000030.1, forward strand.
ACGCACTGAAAGTGATTAGCGCATAACTTAGCCTTTTTAAATTGAAACGAAACACTTGAAATCCTCTATTGTATACCACCAACAATGTACGGTGCGGATATGATATACATATTGCATTAGCATTTATAGACTTTTTTGCTCATTGTGTGTGTATTGTGTATTTGGTTTTGATGTCAAATTCAACAATGACTGATAAAAATTCAATTCCAAATCATGACTCTGTTTCTTGCCAAAATGTAAATCGTTTTTATGGCACCAATAAACTGTAGAAATAAAAATTATGACCATTGCTCGTAATTACAAATGTCAATGTTTATAAAAAAAACTTGATTACCTATATGTCTTTATTGAAAACAACTTGTCAAATCAATTAATTTTAAACTACAATACATAAACAAAACCTTTTTTTGTACTGGAAACATTCTAAAATGTTGTTATATTATTCTATAAAACGATATCTCTATTAAAATTATTCATTTATTTACAATCGTAGTAAATATTGCAGTTCAAAATAATTATTTGAATTATTACGTACCATAATGCAGTCTTCACTTGTGTACAATAGCAGGCCAATGCGAACGACACAGTTCGAATATTAACGAACATTCTGAGCAAGTCATTTAATATATTGTGGATGATTTGTAAAGTAAACTTTGTGTTTTATTTTGAAAACCAAATCCTCTCATCGCGAATCATAGTGTGGAATTTTTAAACAGTTGTGAAAATTTTCAGTTCTACCAGCAGTTTTGAAAATGATATATATATATTTTTAATGAAATTCCACCAACGACGACCGATAAGCAGTGTAAATTTTTCCACCTTTTTTTTCTTTTGAAGAGTTGAAGCAATTATATTAATATCCAATCTTAAATTACCTAATGTATACATTTGTATGAACAGACACAATGGAAGTTTCCTTCGTATTTAAGCGCATAGCAGGCACTTAACGTGCTTTAGCTATCAATGGGTGCACTTCCGAAACGAAGGATTTGTATTTTTTTAAAATCTGGTAGAAGTTTAAAAAAAACTAATTATTTTATCACTAGACAAAGCTAAATTATCTAATTAAATTATAGCTAAATTATCTTATATCAGAATTCAAGAATCGCCCCCCTGAGTTGATAGGCCGGCATTCAATCGTTTGATATCATCTTGAAATATTTAAATATCTCACGGATTATTGTCTTGTAAAATGCTTGCCGATAATTTTGTTTTATTTTCACAAAAATAGTATGCAATAAAATTTCTTTAAAAAATGTGGAAATCAATGACGATCTTATTTAAATCATCTCGTGGTCTACCTTATAGGCATAAACATAGGCAAGAAACAGCTTTAGACTCTAGACGATTTTTTTGTTAAAAAAAAATCGACAACACTCATTCACATTATTAACATAATCAGGCATAATTAAATGGCTTTTTGTTGCTTTTAAAAGACACAGAGCAGAGATGGTGAATCGGCAATGCGCGTGCTATCTTATATCTTTATACTGCCTTGCTAAGTAAAAACGGTATTTTGAAAAAATGCAACGGAGTATAAATATGAAGAAATATTATTTTTCTTAGCAAGGTAGTATATTAATTATAAATACCTTCTTAAATAGCAGAGAATGACAAAAGATTAATCACAACTCTCAACTTCCAGGGTGATTCAATCAATCAAAAACGCCAGCTCGATCTAAGTCAATATCTTTTATTGCATTTGGTTATACAATATACAATTTAATACAATTATAGAAGCGAGTGACAGTTACAAAAAACACATTAAAAATACACATTTTCGAATTTAAAAACACGATGATTTTTACTACCGGTTTTGCATTTGGGTCAGCTTACTCACCCGCAAGCGTAAAGCTTCACTCGGCCTCGTAGCCGAGTAATAATGGGTCAGGTTTAGGTAGAAACGCGTCCTTTTTGTTTCCATAAGACCTGCCGGATAACGGAGAAAGGGGACAAAAGTGAGAGACCCAAATAGACCCGGATAAAGTTTTATGTGAGGTAAACATACTAGAGTGCATATTTGGAACAAGATTCTATTTTTATTGAGAATTGAATTTAAATGAACGAATTTACTAACATTTATATTCGTTTTGCCAATGCCTGCTTTTGTCACTGATTGTACAGTGAGATATGATGTGAGGAAGATTCTGGACACGTTGGTGCAACGTAGAGGTGTCAAATTATAATGTATCAAACACAAAACAATGACAATTTTATAGCATTTTAAAAGATGGTGCTCCCTTTTTGAAGTAACTTTATTCCTAAAGGAGTTTTTTTTGTGAGAACTGTATATAGTTTTGCAACTTAATCTTCTTTCTGAGAGAAGGTATGAATATTAGGGTGGGCTTAAGAGAAGTCTATTAACGATTTAGTTGACCTCTAAGCTTCAGTTTATGTTAGGGAAGGGCAATATCACATACGTTCATCTTTTTTTTTTAAGAAATGTATAAATAATTAAGATTGAGCGCCATTGCAGCACCTTAGCCACAAAGCACTCGGCAGCGAAGGGGTTGGTAAGTGATATGTATCACGTTTGTAGTTACGCAATTTTTAATAGCCTTTCTGCAGGGAAAGGTTCGCACTCGCTGACCTAGGCGCCACAAATTCCGGTTGTGATAAGTCTGTCGATGAATGAGACACAAATTTTGATTGTAATTCAATAATTACGTCATTTTTAGTCACTAAATTTAGTATTTAAAACCACAGATTCGATCATTGGACTATGAGTGCAGTTGTAAAGCCAAACGGCTTAAGTCATATGACGCCCGATGTGACTTAAGCTCTTTTGAGCCTAAAGCTGGGTCAGTATATTATCGTTTAACGGAAACAATTTTAAATTTATGATTCATTTTTATGACAGGTTTTTGAAGATTTTTTTGTTTGAATCTGGCAATTACTTTAAATTTTATGGCTTATCTAAAACATGAATCATTGCCATGAATTGGTCGTCTACCGTCAATAAATTATGCATATTAAAAAACGTTATCGTTAACTTTGAAATATCGTTGACATATTTAATGTATTGTAGAAATGTTTTTTTGCAAACATAATAATAGAAAATACAGCAAGAAAAATAGATATTAACATTTCGTAAATATTTTTAAAATTATAGAAGATTTGCCAATTCATATTGCAAGTCAGAGATGGCCACCGCGGGCACATGATTTCGTTCATGAACGTAACCAACACGGCTTCTGAATTTTAGACATATGGGAAAATGTTTGCTAGAATTTTAATATTCCATTTAATTCGTATTTGACTGAACGAAAGACTAAAATTATTCTGTTGAAATAGTTTTAGTATTTTTCTTTAACGATTGTATTAAAGTTGTTGAGTTGCGGTAACTTTTTTTAAACATCTATTATTCGTTACTTTTGTCAAACACTTAAATAATTATTATATCTATATCGATTGTCTGACAATGCATTTTATTAGAATCAGTAGCGTACTAGACGAAACTTTGAGGTTGAAAGAAACTAACGTAAATGAGACAAACGAGGCTGTGAAAATATTTCATTAAATAATATTTATATAGTCCTTTGTTACCCTTAAATTAAAAATTCTGTTTGTCAATTGAAAAACGAAATTAAAAGGTTTTACTGTTTCTAGGGTTACACTTTTTCTTCAAAAACCTCGTACTTATGTCACTTAAGGGGTGTATGTGATTGTTAAATTATGGATACTTTACAATCACGAACTGTCATTATTTCAGTTAAGTTAAGTGCATAGCAACCAAGTCTTGTGTGACTGCTCCTAAGGCACTCATGTGAAACCTTTTAAAAGGCTCAGCGATGTTGTGGTTAAATCTGCGTCCAGTAATAGTTGTACATTCGTGGGTGGTGGCAGGTACGTCATTGAGTATGCGATGACAGATATTCGATAGTAAATATCACCTGATTAAATAATACACACCTATAATTAATATATTTTTAATATTCTGTAACTCATAACTATGATATACAGGCAAGGATATACTCTTATATTGTAACCTTTTTGTTCCATTTTTCTGGCGTCGCTTCATCGTAGTGTAAAGTGGGTTCAGATTCATTCACGGCGCGACTTTCAGTGACGAAATAAGTATTTGTCAGAGCGGTTAGTATATTTTTTTTCTCTTGTGCATCCATCTTACGAGCGAATTATTAATAACTGGTTCCGTTCATTATCTCCATCTCACTTTTTATGATTCTCGTTTTGTTCAGGGCCACTGAATCCGTATTTAGCGGCCCGAAATTGGCCTACAAGTATTTTTAGCGCAGCAGGTTCATTAACAGCAATAAAAGTATTTCCTGTGTAATTTTCGTTATCCTTAAATTACATGGTTAAAATCTACATTTAAAACAAAGTTTCTGGCGTAGTTAATTGAAGTTTTTCATTGCCGAGCGTCAAAGCTGTCGATTTTTTCCTTGCCATATTTACTTGTAAAAATTCGCCATCCTTCGCAGCTAAATACCTTACTTGCATTGCCTTCGTTTGTTTCATTAGAGCACCTTTTTTAAGTCTTCTACACGCTCCTTTTAATCTAATTTCTTTGAATCTGATGACTAATACAAAGTCTTGTATTTTGGACACACTACTTTAGTTGACTCGCCTGGCCTCCCTAACTTTTAAAATCACATTTGATGGATCAAGTCTTTCAAAGCATTTAAATTGTTTGAAGCGATGTTTCCCCACTTTTTAATTACTTGGTGCCTCTAATCTTGTCCCTTAAAATGAGTTTCAATATTTCTTATGATTTATGGATACATACAAGACACATTTTTGAAAACGAAGCATTCTGTTATCTTGATAAGACACATTTAAAGCATAAAAAAAAACTATTTAACCAATACTCGCTTCATTTCCTCAGTAAGAATATTATCGTAAAGTAAGTGGTTGGTAATACTGTTCATCAATTTCATCATCGAATGGCTACTTTGAGCTTGCTTCTCCACCCGTTTATGTTAAGCATGCTTCTACCCAAATTGCTCGCACTGATATTTTAAGATTCTTTTGCCTTTCAATTGTCTATTTGGTGCAAACTTCCATACAAAACTTTGTCCTATCTGTTAAGTCTATCGAAGCAATCAAAGATCTCTAAACGTGCTGTAAATTGGTACGATTATGACTATCAAAATGTAGTAATACAACGATCTTAGAAACTAAAGAAAAAGTTGAAATTTTAATATCAGTGAAGTTTCCGTTATATATTCTAATAATGCGTAGTTTTTTCCCAATTATATGGCACACTTTGAAATAAAAAGTTATCCATTTTGATTTCATATTTAAAAGAAATATCCGCTTAATCTCTTTTTTTCAGAATATTTTCGATATTTATTATTGTGGAAAATTAATAGCTCTGATGTATTCATAAAGCCTGTGATGTTTTTTTATTTGCAGCAAAAAATGCTCTGTCATTGTAATAATTGTCTTTGATTCCGTGTCGCTTTGAATGGTATTAAATAATTCATGTTTGTTTTCAGCCTTTGCATAGTTCATTGTAGTTGACAACCCGATCCTAATTACAGAGTCCAACAGGCAATTAATCTAGGCCACTTAAGTGAAAATTAAATGCTTGGTATGGAACTAGCGGAATATGTTAGATGTATTAAAACAATGGAGATAATAAAGCAATGTAAATTAATGGAACTTTTGTGTGTATTTTAAATAATTTTCCGTAATTCGCTTTTGTTATTGTGAATATAATTAATAATATCAATTTATAATGAGAACTAAATGAACATCCAACTAATTATGTCGAACAATAATTCTATTAAAATAATTTAAAACAATTGGTCTCGATATCTATATGTTGCATTCGAAACCGTCAGTACTGTTAAAAATATATAAACGTTTTTTTTATTGTATCTGATGCTCTACCATCGACGGTTAACACTATTAAATAATAGTCTGACAGGAAGTTAATATTAATTACTATTCTCAGTGCATTAAAAACAACTGCATGAACTGATGACATTAAAATTCTACTTCAAAAAAATTACATGTGGTAAATTATGTCTTGAATCCGTCGTATAAATGAAAATTTTTATTAATTTGAAATGAATTATTGAAATAATATTAGTATTTAATATGACACATTTTGAATACATGTCCAATGATTGTCTTGCTTTACTGCTAATATCAAACTTGCACAAATGGATTTTGATGTTCAGTATAGATATCATGTAATAAAGTTCAGTGAATTTGTCAACCCACCGCAACCTCCATACTTGTAATATATTACTGTTTGTTCGTGAAGAATACTTATGTAATACATTACATTTCAAATTTAAAAACACTTTATAAATGGCATGATCAAGATTCTATTATTTTTTTATAATTTCGATCACCAATTTTGCAAAATGTTCATATTCAATTCCATTTCTAAACTGATGGTTTTATTATGACGTACTAATAGTGAAGCTTAAATTCCATTTTCAAAAGGGGGCACTGTGTAATATCACCCGCTGATATTTGTAGTGTAATATATCAATGAATTAAGTAAATGGACATCATGTATTCGGCCTCCCCTGTTCTGCAATAAAAACCGTCTACAGGTTAGCTAAGAAAAATAATTGCGTCACATAGGTGTTGTCTGGTGGCGCCCAATATTTTGTATTGTTGAATTATTCATCTATTTTGTCTGTTCAAAGATTTCCACAATACAACATTAAAACACAATATGAACAACGAATCTGCGTGCTCAAAACAAATCAAAAGAATACTTAAGCGATGCATATATTACCAATAAATAACTTTCCAGTCGTAAAATTTAGTACCCCTTACCGCCCGCATGGGCCATGCAGTTATATTATAAAAACATTTTCTGGCGCCAAACATATTTTATTGTTGAATTATTCATACTTTTTGCATGATTTCTACAAGACAACAAAGAGCTGATTTTCATAGTAAAGTAAAATTAAAAGTTTCGGCCTCTCAGATTACTATAATTTTTCGGCTCTAATGCAAACAATTTTATTTGAATTTAGCCCTTTTTTATATATCACATGATATAAAATACCGTTCGAGGCCTATTAGACTGTTCGGGGAATATTTACTCTATTACAATGCTAATTTACGACGATTTGTTGATGTACAAATTTGAATCACAATTAGTCATTAAGTTCGAGTTACTGCATTTTTGAAATTGAAATAATAAAAGACACCAAAAAAGAGGATTAATTTATTGAACTACTGATTAATTTATTGGGGACCCAATTCTTATTATTTGAAATTAAAGTCGCATTCGAGAATTTTAATTTTTTCGTTGAACACGTGTTCAAAATGAGTAATAATAAATTTAATCCAACAGCTAGAATTTTTGGATAATACGGATATGGCAAATTCCCATGGCAAAAAATGTATTTTATTGTACTGTGTATGGCATTTTATAATGTGTGGTTAAGCAATATTAAAAAAGTCAGTTATATTTAACAATAAGATTTAAAAGACACGTATATAATAATAATAAAAAAATGTTTACTATTAAAAATTGGTGGAAATACATTATAAGTAATTAACAATTACACATTTGGATTATTGAGATTTTGTACACTTCCATGTATTTTGTCACTAACGACCCGGGTTTCGCCCGTGTGCTCGAATGCCTGAAGATGCCGAAAGGCGAAACCCGGGTCGTTAGTGACAAAATACATGGAAGTGTACAAAATCTCAATAATCCAAATTTGATATTGAAATTCCATCAAGCACCCTCAGTCGATGTCTTAAATTACACATTTATTGTACTTATTCCTAAAACTGCATTTTAAAACAAGTCTTATTCGCTCACCTAGAGAGCTTGTAAAACTGAAAATTCCAATTGTTGTCATATCCTCAAGTTGAGCAAAACTGCTTTTATTTTTGTAAAAAGTCTCCCTGATATATATTTTTGTTTATATTTCACATTATTTGTAATGTTACAGAGAATTGCGTAAGTGAATTTCAACATACCAGAATATACCAGAATAAATATACCAGAAAATATTCTGACTAATTATTTTGCACAGTTATCAGTATAATTGCATTTTTACGATGCGAAGACTCCACTTAGCCCATATTATGACTCGATCCAAGAATGTGGCTATAAATTATTATGATCGACATAACACTAGATGCCGCGTGCGACACTCGGCGAACGTCACGAATGGGTTAGTTTAGGTTAGGTCAGGTACCGTTAACATAAACTGGTATTACTATGTCTTATCTAAGGTGTATTAATATTTTTTATATCCTTAAAGCAAAAGATACTAAGTAAAACTATTTTTAAATGGTATGATCAAGAATCAGACACAAATTTCAAATTTCGAACACCGAGTTTGCAGAACGTTCCAACTATAATATAATATTTGAATTCCGTTTTCAAACGGATGATTTTGTACAACGTTCTAATAATCAAGCTTAAATTCCATTTTCAAAGATATGTAATATATATCGTTACATCCGTTAAGCAAAAAATTCTAAATAATATATTATTATGCAATTATGCAATTCATTTATGGCAGCGATATTTAAACTAGTTTACACTGATTAACGATGTTTTTTTGGAAAGTTTGTAGGGCGTTAATAAAAATGAACTTTTTCAGACATTATCAATTTAAATGATGACATAGAAACATTCACCATTCGTGGCACAACCATAATGACATCTTATAAAAAAACAAAATAATTGTCAGCCATGAAGTTCCTCTGAAGTCAATTTCGTCCTTAATTACAATGGGTGTAGTTGAAAACAATCCTGATCATTAAAACCAAGCGTTGAGGAAATTTTTCTCGGACATTCCAGGCAAAACTTTGAAAGACGCATAACGTTGTTACTTTGCGAAAAACCCTGTAAGAGGGATATGAAGCCGTAGCAAGTGGGGTGGTGTTGCGAGGTGTAATATGTTTTGTCATGAGTGATATGAACCAAATGCTATTTTTCAACGCTTGGATTATCCCTGTGCTGTTTTACGGTAGCGAAACGTGGCTACTGACGAAGACTGAGGCCCAGCGAGAGCGATTCGTTAACTGCAAGTCCTTTCCTAGCAGGATCTTTCTATTCTTACTCTCTCCGAAAAAGAGAGATTGTGCGAATGAATAATAAGCAGATGTTATATATAATAACCCAGACCGCTCTGTAGACGTTTTATTATTATCACATATCACATGTATGTATGAAATTTTCTCAAATGCAATGTACGAAGTACTAGCTACTTTAGACGTTCAGTATTTCAATTTGAATACCGTCATTTATGACGGGTACGGTTATACTATCTTATATATAATAGCCCAGACTGCTTTGTAGGCGTTTTATTATTATCCCATATCACATCTAGGTATGAAATTTTCTCATGACGTAAGCGTTCGCGGTGTATATATAAAATAAAATGTTATGCAATGCGCACACAGTTCCGACGTACTAACTACTTTAGACATTCAATATTTCAATTTCAATACCAACGTCTATCAAGAGTACGGTTATACTAGTAGTTAAATACTTTTTTTTTTTTTTTTACCTTACCGGTAGTGTTAACACGTCTCTCATAGTTTTATTTATGCAGAATATAAAATGATTATTTAATTTGTAAGTGAGAGGGATAACGCTGTTCGTATGCAGAAAAATGCATTCCGCGTGCACTTTTTTCCTGTGGTGCGTCCGTTCTTTGCAGAATCCCGCCTTTTTTAAATTGCAACGTGTCCTGAATGAGCGAAAATGCGAGCCAGCGGCGCGGTTTTAACGCAAAAGAAAGCAGACGTTGATTTATGAGCGATCTGTCACGTGATGTAGTGACATACACGAAACTGTTTCAATTATTTTCATTTGCTGTTTAGATATTTTGTTTTACGGTGCAGTCGTTCTGCCGATCCTGTAGCCGGGTCATTCGGTTGTGATGTCCACGGCTTCGAATCCCCGTAAGTAAGGATGCGCAAGGCGCAGCGAGAGCAATAGCTAACTGCTACTCATTTTTTTGCCCAATCCTTCTATCCTTACTCTGTCTGAAAAAGAAAGGTTGAGTGACTGACAACCAGTCCTAGTAGAAAAACAACTTCACGCCTATGTTCAATTAACCACCAAAAGCGTGGATGTGATGTCTACATTATCTCTAACCAATCTGATCCGAAACACGGGATATACGATTAGGTACTAGTCCTGTTCTATACTCATTATTGTATCTCAACTCTTCCAAAAAAAAAGATAAATTGAGCGGCTGACTGACAAGCTGTTCTCGTAAAAACCACTTTCATCGATATGTTTCATTGCGAGTACAAATAATTTATGGCGTTGAAATAAATGTGATATATTTTCCATATTGCTTGTTTTGCCACTTACAATCTAGAATTGAAAGCGGCTTTTTTAAAACCATGTCCACTTTCAACGTGGAGCATATGACCTTCTAACAGAGGTATCTCAACAGAAGTTTTTCTAAGAGAACTGCTTGTTACTCAATTGCTCAACCTTTCTTTTTTCGAAGAGAGTAAGGCTTGATGGACACGGTTAGTTCAGGACTGGTGGTTAGGTCATCGCTCTCGCTACTCCCCATTTGTTGGTTCAGATGGGTGGAAGGGAATTTTAGGTGTCACATCCATGCCTACGAATAGAAATAAATAGATTAATTTATGTAATTGTCCTCACTGGGACTCGAACCCGTGAGATCCGTAACCAAAGCCAACGAATGACCACTGCACCACGGATCCTAATAAGCGACTAAAGGCGCCTTGGCAATACATTGTAATTTTAACCAAACGTCGATAAATGACAGTATACGATTGTGGGTATTTTTGACCAATTATTATCACATTTCGGATGACGTTGTTGCTTCGTCACAAAATGTTGAGCATTACTGTTTTGTCAAAAAAAAAAAAATATTTAAAAAATCGAAGCGTTAATATAATTTAGACAGTTAAAATATACAATATTTTTTTTCTGTACTTAGCGTAACAATCTTAATTATAAATGCATCACAAATGTTTTATTTTTTTATTAACATTGCGTACATCATCTGGTTGGGACATAACTTCATACAAATATTTATGTTAAATTGCGCATGCGGGTTGACGGTTAACTTACTTGGGTGACGTCACATAGGGCTGTGACGTAGCAAACTACTTTTGAAGAAATTTACTGTTTTAAAACGATTCTGATCCAAATATCCGAGAGAAAAGTTTGGCAAATGATATATTGGTTAATGTTGGAATGATTGCGCTATAATTGCCATATTATTATGATATCCCCATACAATGTTGCTGACTCTTTTTAAATGTTGAGTATGTAATGGCCAAACTTGATTCTTAATGTGTGGATTTATATATGTATAACGGAAAACGCATTACAGACAAATGGTGTTATTCTCGTACAGTCTCGAGCTCCACTAAGCAACCACATGTAAACTAAAAAATAAGGTAAACGTACCAGTAATTGACCGCTTAAGAGAAAAATTCAACAAAAATATCGATTATCGTCTAGCATTAGACTGAATGATGACATAGAAAGTGTATTCAGAATGTTTCAAATGTCTTAATTAATATGATACCGACAATCATTGAAGGGTGTGTTACCAAAAAGTTGAAAGTTCCAGTAGCTGACCACTTTTTTTTCAGTAGTTGGCCATCTCTAATCGGAGGGTTTCATGACAACCTTTCGTCAGAGTTGCCTCAAAGCTTCCTGCAAGACCACTCTTCGTTGAATCAAGTAGCGTATGCTTACATTCACTGATATCCTTAACAATTCTCTTAAGAAATTCGAAATAAAATACTTACTGCATAAGGTGTTGTTTTCAAATGAACGCTATGACACCACAATGACATATATGGTGATGTGTTAGTTCTCCAATCCGATAAAAGATGTCACTTGTCACTTGTCTGAACTCTACAATTTAGAGCAATCCCGCGTCTACGTTTCTTATTTTGACTAATTTTATTGAAAAAGGGTCAACTACTGGTACATTTACCTTAAGTAAAATTTGTTTTTTCGATTCAGCCAGCCTGGAAATGATTCTGAAAGGAGAGAATATAAACTTACTACAGAGAATTCCAACCAAAGAATTTTTTGAGATCATATTGTAAGTCAGTACAGTTGTAAGGGAGGGGCTAATCATTAGCTAATTGCTCTCTTTAAGCCACAGCTTCAAGGTCGGATAGACTGAGTGGAATATCATGAACACATCACAGATCAATCAGAGAAAGTGTCCGTTAATGGATTTGACTCTTGACCACGCAACTGAAGTGTGCCGAAAACATATTTAGCTACGGGGCTTGAAAAGCTTTTGTACTTGATGCAAATATTATAATGTAGAAAAGTAATAAAATTTGTTCAATTAAAACGAATCCAATAAAGTGGTCGAAGGTTGCTTCATTTTGTGCATAATACAATGCTAGAATAAATTGTGCTTTGCGCTGTTTAATTGTTCTCAAGCATGGAAGTAAAATTATCAATGAAATTGTTAAAGTGCAACGTTTGCAGAGTTTGCTTTGGTTGGGTCTTTTCGCATTAATCTTGTCCGAACGAATGCAAATGTGTTATTTTATGTAAACAGCAAGGATCTCTCAGTCACGCACTCGATAACTACTGAGGTGCAAGGGATACTGCGTGCAATTGCTCCAGATTTTACCGCGCAAGACACGTTATGAACTCAAAGAGAGATATGGAATTTGTACTTTAATTTTTGTTTGAGCAAAAATTTCGGAATCTGTATATTCAAATCATCTTTGCGATGCTTAGCAGAAATCAGTGCCCAAAAATATTGTTGGCGTCTGGTGATTGCGTATTGATTTTTAATCTCCTTTTGTCAGAGCATCCGAAACTATTTACATCTAAGTTTCTTCAACAATAATCAATGAAATACTTAAAACAAAGATCTGTTCCTTCTACAAGTATAAAACTTTTCGATGTTTTTATTTATTTGTCTTATTTTAAAACAAGGATGTTTAGACGTCAATATTTGTTTTTATTTATGGAGTATAAAATAATTTGATTGCTTCAAAAGTGACAATTAGAGGTGAAGAAAGATCCATCAAGCAAACTTCAATATTCTTCTAAACTACCAATCGGTTTTGACAAAAACTCTGAACTGCCTATCGACTCATCGACAAAAGCTGTATTCTACCAGGATTGATTTTCTCGGGTTTAAAGATGATCGATCTCCTCAGAGGAACTACAAAGTGCTTACAAATATTACTATGAAACTCATTCTAGATGCCAAATTACATATGGCAGGATCTGAATCACCACATAAATAACATACTTCATCATTATACCGTTAAATATCAGCCTAAAAAAATGAACTTAAGACTTTCTTACGGATTTTTAAATAAAAAATTTTGCTGTTAATTAGATTCGAATGTTTGTGTCCCGTATTTCAGCCCCGTATTATAAAGATGAGTAATTGAATTATGTGACAGACGGGATGATAACAAATGTTCGCAAAGTCCGCAAAATAATATTTTCGAATATGATTTGGTTTTGATCACATTGCTGGGGCCGCTGACAAATGTTCCCAAATATCACCAATCCAGTAACAATTGTCTTACTTACAAAAAATATAAATTAAATACTACGTTTTTATTTTTATATATGCGCCAGTATTTCTTTGAATTGATAGTCAAAATTGATAACGTAACCAGTTCAGGAAATTCCTGACCTATTCCGTTTATAAAAATTAGCCAGGAATGATTTATCTGACCAATTTCGACAAAGTTGTTCAATAGACGATAAATTTTTCATATGTCAAAGCTGATATAAAACGGTGTAATTTATTGGTTCATTGTGGGTGGTACTGCAGCACCGTTTATCTCTAAGAGTCGCTGACCATTATTGTAACAGTCGTGTGATCAGATAAAAAAAGGAATTACAAATTATTATATCAGTAATAGCAATGTTTTACAAACAAGCGCACAGCTTTTGTTTATTTTTATAAAATAAATCAAGAATTGAAAACAGTCTTACTAAAAAAATTTGGCTCTTAACACTAAGAACGTAAAAATGCTATTACTTTCAAATAGAATAAAAATTGACGAGATGGTTTTTTTGTATGCAAAATAGCACCAATTATATTTTTATTTGGTTTACTTATGATTTTTAATTTGATGCATAAAGAATAAGTAATAAATAATGTTGATTTATTTAAAACTAGTATAGTTATACGATCTGGTTTCTATAATAACTAGTGCTTACCCGTCATATATACCTGCATGTGATAATAATAAAACGTCCACAGAGCAGTATGGGTCATTATAATATATAAAATAGAAATAAGAAGGTGACGGTTTTAAATTTCAACTTTGTAAATCTATTAAATTTCTTGAAACAATTTTCTGCCATCGCGTTTATCTCAATTTTGTAATTATTGTTAGAAGATCAAGAATATAAAAAAAAAACTTCGTTATAATCGTTATATTGACGGCTTTCGATTATAGAACGGGGAGGGTTTTTATAAATTTTTAATTAATAAACCAGAATATACGAATATAAAGAAGGGGTTTAAATTTGACAAATATAATACTAATAAATTTTAAGGTGTTAACTGTCAATTCTCGGAGGAAAGGTATTGTATTTTAAAAATATAACACAATTTGTTTGTATTACTTCCACATGTTCATAATGATTGGGACTGGTTTCGAGGTTTCGTTGATGAGCAAAACCGGTCCTGATCATAATAAAGTAGTACAAAAAAATTGTGTTTTATTTTTAAAATAATACTCTTTCCAGCGATGATGAAACTAAATATGGATGAGATATTTCTTAACCTTTAATTTTATAGTGTTGTAAATTATGACCAGGGATTGCAATACTGAACGAATATGTAAATACCGGTATAGCAAACATGACTACCGGTGTTTCAAAAATTAATAAAAAAAGAACGAATAAATCGGTGCCGTTTTTTCTTATTCGTATTAAGTATCGGTATTAAAAAATATCTTTTTAATCTAAGAAGTATTAAAAGCTGATTTTTATTAAATCTTTGAATTAAAATATGGCAAGAAACGCTAATTGGTCTATGCTAAATTCCGGCAATTTTGATCTGATATTCGTGTAATTCAGAAACCTGAGTGTAAAATAAGCCCTCTCATATTTAACAATGAGTAGATGAGCACTCTTTAAATAATTGTAACGTTATATATTGAAATACCGGTATTTTGCATCTTCAAAACCGGAATCACGGTTTTGGTAGTATTGCAGTCCCTGGGATTGACTACATTGCCCAAATCAGTACTGCAAATGAAATCCACGTTATTGCTAAGTTGAAAGTTCGACTCGTGTCGATGTCGAGATACGCGGTGCTGCGGCTGCGGCGTCGATATGCATCGCGAGCATTAGACGAAAAATGCCGTTCTGACAGTAGGCTAACGATCCGATTGTTTGGCACCACAAAGGTTAAACGTTAAAGTATGAATACTGAATGCTGAGCGGTCGCTCGGCTAACTAGTTTCACACGACGCTAACCTTTTGCCGGCGACCGCCCAGTTTCCCCATTAACACGCAGCGGCCTGGAATATTTACCAAATAAAAATATTTTTTAGTACATATTCAGCGAAGAGCTTCATTCATAAAACAGGTTTTCTTACCCCATGAGCGCCAGCTGCTTTGACAAATCAAAGAAATTTTTTTCAAAGATTTCAATGCAGATATTTGAAACAGGATGAAATATTTTTTTAAATTTGAATTGTTGAGATTCCATCAAGCACCTTCAGTCGATATATTAAATTAAATGTAGTATTTTATTTTTGGCACGATCTGTCAGGTGCGTTTGGGTAAATTTTCTTTTTTGCCTTTTTGCATCCCTCAAAAGTAAAATAAAGAAGCTTTTATAATGTAGTCGTAAAATAGAGGTAGATTACCAAAAATTTTTCGCTTATTATTTTTAAAACTTTCGTTACAGTGAATTATATTTTTCAGTAAATTTATAGTTTTTACACACTTATTTTAGTATTTATTGGCTAATAATTTAATCTATCATCACACAATCCCCATTGCTAGCTAGCTATATATGATATATTTTCCGGCAATTGATATTTTTAAAAATTTTATTTGAATTTATTTAACGAATTATACACGTTTGATAAATAGATAGTATCTAGGGATTCCAACTATTCGTCATTATCAACTATTCGAATACCGTATTAGTAAAACTGAAACCATTCGAATATATTCGGATATTCAATTAGTTTCTAAAGTATGAAAATACTATTAAAATAAGGGTTATAAATAATTTCACTTTGTGTTAGATAGTATTCTCTTGGTACACTTGAACTTTGATTTTAATAGTTTCCACTCAGTCACGGATTCTTTTAACAAATCGAGTTAAGTTATAGTAGGTTATGTTAGGGTTGGTCTGGTTTGGTTTGTGTAGGCGGTCTAATACAGAGTAGAAGAATAAGTGACATTTCATTACAGCTTTGTGCAACTATCGATTTCAAAATGTGAGTGTTTATATTGAGTGAAAACTATTTTATCTGTGTGTAATTTTTTGTAAGTATAATATATTTCTTCAATGTTAAAAATATTTTTTTATATCGGATCACTTTATTTTTAGTGAAAGAATTTGTTTTTTATGGAATGTATTTGTTATAAGCGAAAATTATTTTTACGAAAGTGAATATGATCTTAACAAAAGTGCATTTAATTGTAAGCCTTAAAATAAATCGATTTGAATAATTAATAACACTGAATTATATAAATACACATTCCATTGGACTACAATTACTGAAATTACGGCATGTTTAAAGGGTTTTTTTTAGCCCCGAGTCATTCGTCAAACTCAAGTATTCTGATAAGAAGCTGAAAGCGACAGAGTTGGATGAAGGCAAAAATAGCCACTACCTGGTGTATTCGTTATTGTTCTTGAAATCTGGCAAAATTGTGATGTGATCTTTCGTCGATGTTGTAAAATATTTCATTACAAATTATTACGAATATTATTCGAATATTGAACATTTAAAAAAGGGTCGACTATATTCGAATATTCGAGTTGGAATTTCCAATATTATTAGACTTTTATTATATGAAGCTATATGGATTAACAGGGATAGGAAACCTATGGACCTTCGATTGAATCCATACAGTCCGTTTTTATTGATTTTAATAATATTTTATTAACATTTTTTATCGAATGCAAAATTTCAACTCGACAAGGTTCCCCATCTATGGAAAAAATGTATTCGTGTTTTTTTTTTATAGCGATTTGCATAATACACTTATCTATTATTAAAGGAATACGAAATATTAATATTAAACGTTTCACATAATATTGTGTTTCTCATGACGATAATAATTGAAAACAGCATATTGCGAATTTTATAAATGATTCAACATTTTAACAGCGGGGCTCTAATTTTTTATTTAATCGCGGATAATAGATCGACGCCATTACCTGGTGAAGTTTTGAAATATAAATAAATTATTTATTTTGAATCGAATTAATATCCGTTTTCATGAATAAGATTAGCGTGTTTCTTATTATAAATAATGACAAAGAAGAATACATATATAATTTATTATTCAAATGTTCATTCATCATACAATTTCCAGTAATACACTTATAATTCTAAGAAACTTGCTAATTTATATTTTACATGTTTTCTATAAAAATAGAATATTTTGTTTCTACTTAAAAATGAAGGTGATTCATTTGGCATAAAGCAACGGTCGCCAACCAGTAGTCCATGAGAAAAAAATGTGATACCCATTAAGTTATTACTGTAGCGTATTTGGAGCCAAGTATAAACTTTTTTCGAACACGCAGCAACAAATTAATTTGTTTGTTAAAATTAAACGAGCGTTAACACCGTTTCATAAAAAATGTAGCTTAGTATCATTATTTTATGAATGTTCATATTTTTTAAAACAAAATCTTGTTAGTGGTCCTAAATCCTGAAGGGTTGGCGACCCCTCATGTAAAAAAATGCTTTAAATTTAACGAATTTTCAGGTCAATATTGTTTTGTTATTAATGAATAACTACTTTATATACAAATATGATAAATTTTCCCAGTTTAAAGACAATCATTTAATGATTATTATAATTATGTAGAAAAAAATGGTATTTTTTCTAATTATTAAAAATTGCATATATTTCGTAAATAAGCGACAGTAAGAAATGTTATAATGTTATTTACTGCAAAATTTCCATATTAATGACTTCAATCGAGCCCTCTTCTAAAAATATATTAATTAGTAGATTTAATGAATGGAGATGTTTTTTTTATACGAGAATAATTCATTTAGTTATACTAATTGAATGTTTATTAATTCACGCCATGGATTTAATTAAATAAAAACTTAAAAAATAAATACAAACATTTTAATTAAAAATAAAAACTCTGAAAATCTTCGATGTCATCAAATATAACAAACTAATACTAGACTAAGTGCCAATATAATAAGTAGCTATAAACTATATCTATTATTTTTGTAGAACCAAGTATATACTTTATTTCAATTACGCAGCAAATGCCAATTCAATCAATAAGACACGGTTTCTTTGAAATGTAGTGAAATGAAAAATATGGTATTAAATTAATTAAAATGGAAGTCGTATTTAATGGCATACTGTCCCGAATAGTAGTCGAACTGACTTAAGTATTTTTTTCGATTTAAGGATATTGGATATTCCCCAGGGCTGCAAGCAGGAATTAAACCGGAAAAACCGTTATTTTTGTTGGGATGAAAACCGGAACCGAACTGATATATATTTGTTTATTTGAACCATAAACGAAACATATAACGGCTTGAAGCCCTGATATTCCCACAGCATATTGGTAAAACTTTTAAATTTACAGTCTGGTCCATCAGACAACCAGCAAAGATAGAAGGTCTTGGCAGGAAAGCGGTCATATTAATAAAAAAAAATAATTGCTACATGTTCATAAATAAATATATAATTTTCCAGTCTACGTGTTAGCAGTAGGTACGCGCCAGTATCCTCGTGCCGTCGACTCTGCGCGTAACCTCGTTTCCTTCGGCAGATCATTCAAAGGAAAACGATCCTTCCGGCAATATCCTGTAAGTGAGGATCTTCCGTCAGCTGATATCCGTCGCTTGAAGTATTTCCACCGCAAGGCTTGCCTCGTCTAATATAATCTTTATGAAATTGACATTTGGCGCCAAAAACCGGCTCAGGCTTAGCTCGATATATTCATAATACGCCTGTATTATTGATATAATCTGGTCCATGAAGTAAATAGTTTGTCTGCCTGTGACAGGGCTGCCAGGCGTCTCGATTTGAGCAGGACTCTCTCGAGCTCGATATAAAAATGCCTCATGTTGTCTGGGAAAATTCCGACATTACAAAAGTTATAAATGGAGAAAAAATGAAAGTTTTACAAAGATAAAAAAAAAAGCTTAGTTAAAGTCTAGTTTTTCTGTTATTGTAGACAAATATCAAATCTCGTAAATGTTCCTTCCGATGATCTATAAAAGATACTAATTAAAATATTTACAACATTATGATTGTACATATTTTTGAATCTAAATCAAAATATTTTCCCCATAATCGTATGTTACCATCTGTGATGCACGCGAATGGTTTTTCATATAGCCTCTTCTCTATATATAATATTTATTTTAACATTTTTAAATTATAATTTCATCAAATTTATTTCTTACTGAATTCTTGAGATCTGTTTTAAATTTTTTAAAAGTTGAAATTTTAACTGTCCCAATATGTTATTTTGAAAATCTGCTAACCCTATCACTGATAGGACAGAGAGGGAAGCGATTTGTTAACTAATAAAGCTTCGTTGCCAACGACTCACTGTAGTAACTAAATACACTCGAGAACCCAAATCGACTAAATGCTTGTATAAGTTATCCTGTGATTCATCAAGAATAACAATTGAATAGCCGAGCTTCAATCAAGTCCACAAACAAACTTTAAGTATGGCAAAAAACTTTATGTACAGCGAGTGAGTTAATACGATGAAATGTAGAATTTTTAATCTTCTGAATTTCATAGTTATCAATTAAAACACATTAAGCTTGAAATTATTACTTTTCAAGAATGTTTTTTGAGTTATTCTTTGCATAACAATCATTTTATTAATGTTACTCTCTTCTTTGTAATCATTTAATTTGGAAATGCTTTGTTTATCACAAATTGTAAAAAATGTGCGATACATATTAAATCGGACTTAATTTTTGCACTATTTTTTTGATTTATCGTCCAATAAGGTACTATGCTAAATTCCGACCTAGATATAAAAAAAACATTGTAATTCTTTTTAATATAAAGATTATGGCTTAAATTGATAATATTGGGAAGGAAAACGATTACAAAGGTAGATAAGAGATATTGACAGTATGTTTCGGCAAGGTGATAGCAAATGGCAATGGGAAGGTCACGCTGTTTGATATAATAATATGATATGCAAATGTCATCAAACAGAACACTTAAGATATAAAAATAGATAGTGAGACACCGAGATTTAATATGAAAGTCATTTATATAACTTTCTTTAATCAAGCACATATGTTTTTTCTGATGAAGGGAGCTATACTATCCTTCACAACATTAAAAAGAACGACGAACTTCTTCTTGATATTTCGTGGTTACCAGCATTTTTGTGAGATCCAACTATTCTCGACTGTATATCTAGGAGCAACTTTCAGTTACATTTAAGGTCCTAATCTATTTAATCTGTCTTATAATTAATTAATTGTTTGACTGACCTAACCTAAAAAATTAATCTGTATTTTTCGAAAATTTGTATGACTACCACAAATCACTCGGTATTCTCCAAAAATAATTTTTTTATGAAAGACATTTAGTTCCATACATTTTTTAAATATGTAAAGTAAAATCAACGTTACTGCCAAACGGAAAATTTTACTGTAATGTAAAACCAGGTACCATAAAAGCAGGGCTTTTGAGTCGTTTCCTATCGACTCTGCAATTTAAACAAACTAATTAAAGCCCGAGCTAGTTTTAATTGGTCAAGATGGAAACTAGTGTTTAGGGTTATTTGGATCTGAAAATATATCAATTAACTATCAAACCCTAAGCAAACTGTTCTAATTATGTAACTTCCAATACGTAAGTAGTGGGCACATGTTTTTAAAATACCTAGTTATATCTAAAAATTATCGTAAAATAAAGTTCGTTAAAACATAAACTACAACTTAGCATGACACAATATATTGGTAATCAATATATAATAAGGGTTCTTTAAGAGCGTCTGATTACTCACATAATCGTTTTAGTAATTCTGAGTAAAAATGAAGTAGCTATATTATTTAAATTCGTACTGAAAAACAATTGGAAAAGGTTGTTTTTAGTTTTACGAAGGTATTTCATGTACGAGTTTACAAGCAAAAATGCCTGCGGCCGGTCTACATGTACACCGCCAACGCCCACGAAAGCAAGCGCCTAGCCGCATATGTATGTGCAATACATAGGTCTGACGATTAATGCTGCGTATCGGCAGTTCAAAGCTGAACTTCGAAATGCTGAATATCGTGAGCTCTTTTCAAACATATATTTCCTTGTGTACTCGACATCTTCATGATCTGTAGCCTACTTTCTCTACATTAAAGTTTGAACTATATTTTAAAGCATATCCACAAGTGTTGCCTTCTAGTTTGGCCGGAAATACGAGATAAAATCTTGGAAATGTAGACATGTCCGGTTCATCGGGTTAATATGGTTTTAAAATTTGTCATTATTTTACAGAACTTGAAACAAAAAATAGTCTTCTAATATCACTGTAACATTATTTTGTTAGGGGGCTATGTGCTAGGTTGATTGTGTGTGATTTTTTCCACTTATTTGGAGGCGAAATTGTTGATTTTAATTAAACTTTTAATTAGGTTTATTTGCATTATTAATTAAAATTTTTCCGTGTCTATAAATTGACTCTATAAATTAATATTGAAGATTACGAAACATAATCGTTTGATAGCAATAAATTATCTTAAATACTGCAATATTGTAATCAAACACACCTTAGTAATTAGTACAAATTGCGATATGAAACAAATGCTACTTATTACTTTGCCAGGTTAAGCTGTTTTACTATTGTTGAAACATCTGAAAATTGAAGATTTGAATTAGCGTTTTGTTTTCTTCTTATTAGCTGGAGTGTTCTTTCATGTCAAATAAACCATAAATAATAGAGTATAGTCGAATGCGATTAGACCATAAATTATTTATTATTCATCCACTACAGCCGAATTGATTATGGCGCTGCATATTTAAATCGCGTGATGTTAAACATATTGCGCAGAAGGCGTATGCGCATTTTAAGGTCGCCAATTTCGCGCCAAATGTGACAGCTGTCTTTTACGTTTAAAAGATTTGATGGATTGGCCAGCGGACCCTGAGGTGCCTAATTTCATTAAAACAAGCCGACAATATCGATTGAGGAAATCAATTTCGAGTTATAAATCATTGTTGCAGACGTTGCGCAAATTTGATTAACCCTAAATTGAAAAATGATTTACTATTGCAGGAAATCGTTGCTTTGCTGTCAATCGGTTTCGTATGTTGCATGTTTGTAGATAATTTTTCATTGAAGATTGTTAAAAATCGTGTTATTCGGGAGTGCCATTTGACATTGTGAACAGGAAGTAATGTTCAAACTAATCTTACCGACAGTATCGAAACACCATACCATCTTTGTGGTAACAGCGAGTAAGTCTTTAAGCATAAACACTATCCATTATAATAGGAAGATTAATATAGCTCATTTAAACGCCCAAAAATTCTTCCGTGGTTACACCCAAAACGCTTTCACGCAAACATAAATACACGCCCTGTAGGAGGAGTGTGTGGGTAAAGAAAATTGAAATTTTTTTAAGCTTAACAATACAATAGTTACTGTCTTGTTTGAAAATCGTAATTACTCTGTAGCCTAGCAGTGAGAAGGTTCCATGTTCAAGTCCTGGTTGAATTTGACATTAAAAATTTTGGTCGTGCGTGTTTGGATTTGGGTCTCAAGTGATTAAACGTAATCTGACATTGATGGGAATTCAATTAATAATTACGTTTTCATAGCTTTTTTTAAAATAATTATTTAAAAAATCTTAAATCAAATTTGGAGATGCTTATATTGAGTTATGAATTTCTTCCGTGCGGCATAATATATGAGGACGTTAAAAGCAAAACGCCACTGTCCACAAAAAGTCGGAAATGACATAAGACTGCACAAATATTTTCCATATTGTTCTGTGTGTATACAACTTTACAGATCAATTGCAATGTCCCTAGTAAACTGTGGTAAATGAGTTTACTTACAAAATATATACAATGACAGTATCGGTTTTATTTGATTTCTTACAATATGACTTTGATGGACAGTGGCGTTTTTGTTTTATCATCTTCATATATTAAACAGTCGTTGATCTGGAAGGAGACACTAACTGAAAAATACTAGTTTTCAGTAATTGGACTTTGATGTTTGAAATTCGATACTTTTTTAATTTTATCTGTGTGTACAATAATGTTTTTAAGTAAAAGTATAATTTGTAAAAATAATTGTGTTCTTTCATACGATAGAGATTGAAATAAGGAACATTTTGATATAACTAACTCAATATGTAATTTTTTCGATTTACTGTTTTCTTCCAGAACAGCGGCGATATATAATACAAGTGCTTAATATCTCCATTCAAATGATATTTCATTTTTAATATATAATAAAATAAAAATTGATAACTTAGTTATTCCACTTGGTTTATCACTGACGTGACGCGTTTCGCCTCTTTAAGAAGCATCTTCAGACTAACCGTATCGCAAGGTTATTTATTTTTAAGGTAAACGATGATTCTAATTCTTAAAAGGGTGGGGGTTGGTTTTATTACATTCTACTGGATGTGTGGAGGGGGGTAAGGTATAAACACTGTTACACTATATACAAATCAATTACTGGCACCTGGATGTGAAAAATTCCTATTCCACAAAGTTACCGCCGAATCCATAGAAGATATTTCATTAATTACATAACCTTTGAATTATAATTAAAATCAGTATACAAGTCCCTCATTATTGTTTTTAAGAATGAATGTAATTTTTGAGATTTCTGGGTATAACACACCCCGACATCACACCTGCCGGTTAACTCATTGAAGATTCGAGTCTGGGATATCTGAATGTAAAAAAGTCTCGCCTTATCACTTCGTAGATCATTTTTTTCTGTAGTAAAATAATAAAAAAACGAAAATATGAGGACATGTTTGCAATAATAATTCTCGAACCGATCTTAAATTAACATCGAAATAAATATAGCAGTTGAAATTGATATTGCTTGTAAAATTTAACAAATTTACTAATGTAGGCCTAAGTCTTTCGTGACGTGGGAATCACTCAAATAAAATTAAAGTAATTTATTATATAATAATGAAAAAAAGGTATGTAAGATTTAAGTTATATGAAACGTATATTACAGAGAAAATCATGATTGGGTGGTCACTTTGGGTGGTGCCTGGAAGTACCTGGTTTATATTTTTATATTGTCGTTAAATACTTTGCACAATTCATTGTTGTTTTTGATACATCAGTTTGCGATTGGCCATAAATAGCTCCTCTGGCGACTGCCATACCACGATTGATATTCTGGCTAATCATGATACCGTCGGCATAGTGGCAGAAGGCGATAAGTCGAAATCGGCTTATTGAGCTATTAATGCAATACGATAGATTTTAGGACGGTCTATCATCTGAAAAAACAAGCACAAAGTAATTTGAAGAAGTAAATATGAATCAAGTCAATTTCTCTCACAGTTATAATTGAAAAAATACTGTAATTAATATTACTATAAAAAAGAATTACTATACTCTTACCAACATTACTTGGCAGCCGCCGAATTCAGAACTAGAATTGTCAGTCTAGAATAAATTTCTCCATTTGTCATTTTATGCAAAATAAATATTTTGTCTACTTTTAATAACCGTCGCTAAAATATTAGTTTTGGATTTTATTGAAATTTCAGTTTTGGTTGAGTATGGCAATATTCGTAACGCGACTGTTGCACTCTCACTAGCGGCCAAGTTAAATTGGTACATCTATAATAATTATATCGAACTCGTAAGTGAATAAATAATCTCATACACTTGTTGGTTTACTAAGTAATGGTTAAGGTATGTAAATAGGAAGCCTTAAATTTCATGATTTTCTTGAAAGTCGATTATCTCAAAACAATGTTTTTTACTTAACTCCTTCTGCCACTATAACTACGATATATTATATTGTCGTTGATACTGCAATATGGCGTATATCAATAATAATTCAAAATGATATTATTCAGTAATAGTAGTCTGGATACATATCTTCACAAATAATCACAAGTCAGCAAATGGTGTAAACGCAGCAAGACATCGTTTAGCATGTATCACATGAATGTATTTTAATAGTAGATAAATGGTTTTAATCGATTCCTGAACACTTAAAGTTGTTTTGACATACGACCTTTTGTAGAATCAACGGCGATATATATTGAAATATAACATCCCATGTAATTTTTTTTTTTTTTTGAGTTTTTTCAGAGAAGACGAATGTTTTCGAATTTTGAGCTACGGCACATAGTAATTTGATGAAGTTATAGAGAAGACATAGAAATCTTAAAACAAATGAAAATCAATAAGAGTGATACAAATATTTTATCTTTGAGCGATGCTCCATAAATTTATTTGTTATTTAGCAATAAGTGACAGATTGACAGGCAGGCACCTATTTTTTTAATAGTCTCACATTCCAAGTCATATCTGCACCGACGGCTATCGAAACCGGGCATCTATCTAGTAATTTATTTTAAGTGGACATACACTATTACCATCAATAAATTGAATATTTCATTTGTCATTACAAGCATTGGTTTTGTAACCTCAATAATCGATAGTATTGATTACCCATATTTATTGACTTTGGTAAACGAACAGTAAAATATTGGCATACAATAAAAACATACATATTTAATATTGAATTAGCGTGAGACCGGACAGAACGATGCAAGATTTTATATTTCTCGTTTTGTATTTTTACTTCTGAAAAAAAAATACTGTCGAATGTTCATGTTCGAAAGATTTACACTCATTTTAAAATGCTCCTCAACATTTTAAATGCATTTTGAATCATTTTTTGTTGTTGTTGTTGTTGTTGTTGAAATAGATTTATTTAGTAAAATAAATAATAACAAAAAAACAATTTAAATTGTGTTGGGATGTGTTTAATGGCGCTTAAATTAAATACGTTTATGAAGAAAACTTTTACTTTTATTCTATTTTCTGCATAAATTAACTAATTTTTATTGCTAAATAAAGTTTACCAAAATTTTCCGCTAATTTTCTCCAAAATTTGATTGTTTGAATTGAGCATATATAGTCGTACAACCCGTATACCTCAGCGTAGTAGAGTTTAATCCACGTGACTGCCGTCTGGGATAAGCCCATAAAAAAACGAAGATACAAGCGAATGAAGGAGATATGTTTCATAATCAAAGGTTTTAGTCAATTAAAGTTGAAAGCTTTTTTTCGTGTCATTTTTTCAGTTGTGAACAATTTAATTTCAACACTACTTGTTGAAGTGATATTTATGGATCATACAATATTTATTACAAAAGAAAAACACTTCAAATGTGTCATTTATTGATAACAATTTGCCACTGTGATGATTATTATGGAAGAAAGGTTCAAACGGCCTTTGATAATTTCATCTATTTATTAAAAAAATAACTAACGTAGCCCCTTCATCTATTGCCTCAATGAGAGAATATTTAAATAGTCCTTATAATTATAAAAGATTGGTACATAGTGTCTTCATCCACGCAAAAAACACACTTTTGTATGAATCGTAACATAAAACGTTCATTCACTCATGTCTTCAATTGTAAAAGTTGCAGCGTTGTTGTTTTGTATTTGGATGTAATTAATTATGAAAATGAATCAAAATTTTTTTGAGTTAATGTTCATATAACAAAATTAAACTGATTATTCCCAGAGACCATAGGTGTTATGTTGTCGACCAAAGTGGTTATTCGCTTAGTTACATTTGAGAAGTTATGTTTCGCAACGGGTGTCCAAGGTAACGGTCACTAAACAAGTATGGGAACCATCATTTTTACTCATAAAAATTAATAAAACCTTCCCAAAGATAATTGATTGATAAATATTAATTGTACTCCACCGGAAAACCCGTTTGGCCGAATTAAAAATACGAATAAAAAAAATGATCGAGTATGTAAAACATCGTTGATAATTGTGCTTAATTTATTGTTATATTGACGATCGTATACGAAAAGGTCAATTATATATATTTACATCCTGTATTATTGATGTTTGATTATCATTTATAATATAATTATACGCATTCGAGCCAGTGGCGTAATAAAATCGTAAATCTATCCCCACGGTAAAAAAAATACACCAAAGACCATAGTAAAACGCACTTTTTTCTATGGCACTACTATGTCATCTCTTGTGAGTTAGCGCTAAGAGCTGTTCCATACTGATCAGATGTGTCTGGATTCAAAACTCGGCAAGTTCAATATTCAATCTAATTTTTCAGATCTTGGGCATATAAAAAATGTTTGTCATTGGTTAATGTATTTTCCCCTTGAGTTGATCTCATGTGATTAGCAATTTATTTATATATATCGACTATAAGAAAAGCAAAAGCACTTATTCCTCCGTCTTTTCAAAATATTTTTTTTTCAATAATCACAATGTATACAATTTAATATACGTTTTATTTGGGCTATACACAATATTTTTGTGTGTGGGTTACATCCTTTTCCCTATCCACAGTCAATATATATATATATGGCGTCTTGGCTATTATTAGCTATTGAAAGCAATTATTTTAGACACATTTATTCATATAGGAGAGTTTCGAGCGTTCAAACTTTACCTAAATGGTTTGCAAAAGAAACATTTTTACAAAATTGAATTATAAAAACTCACGTATAAAATTAGCCTGCGGCACTACTTCAGCGTAATTTTATACCTCCAATTTTACATAGCCGAGTTGATTTTTTCTTAATAAAATTTGTAGCTTTTTGTTTTATATTTTAATGTAATATATACAGGCTTTTAAAAAACTAATTTTATGAAATAATCAGAGCCAATGTTCGGTCATTGAGAGCATTTTCAACTGATTATATAACTTTTACAGATAAAATACCTTTCCAACATGAATTGACAGTTAATACCTTAAAAGTGATTAATAATACTTTTTAGCATTGACCGTATGAAAAAAGCTGAGAACCACTTATCTGTAGCTTGAAAAATAATATTCTTAACGCCGCACGTGACGTTAACAAACGACAGATTCAAATAAACCTTAGTAGATTGTGATTGAAATCAAGAATCTTTTCAATTACGATTTACATATAAATAAAAATGTGAAATGGTGGTATGTGTATCAAATTAAACAAGTGAAACGCACGTTTACAAAATTATTTAAAATTATAAATAGTTTTTGATGACTTGCACACCGCACGCCGCTGTATTTGTTCTATTCACGTCTCTATACAAACGATCAAACTAACCAAGCTTGACAGCGAGCTGTTTCAAATAAAAAAATGATTTTAAAGATATTATGAAATCTTTTTAATCTTTACAATCTTATGCCATAAGCAAATTATACAAAACATTAATTCAGTATTAATGTTTACTGACTACACACTTTATAATTATTATGTCTGGGCGATTGACGCCAAATTCAATACGCAAAATGCGCCGTTTTTTTTATCTGCCTAAAAGTCGATACGATCTTAATGGCACTAAATGGGGGTAGGTTGTTTATTGCTATGAGTGCGAGTGAAACAGCATGCGGTTTATCTGCAACAAAGTAAGTTCTAAATTAATAGCAGTACAGTTTATTATGTAAGTGCGGGTTTCCTAATCTAGGTCCTTTCGAGTGTGCCAAGTGCTCTATCGTATTTAATATTGCTTTTTAATTCATGTTATATCTAAAAGTCTTTGTGTTTGAAGTATTATTCTTAAACGAGTCACCATAGCCCAAAAGCTTCGCTTGGGATCTGATCTTACTATTTTGAAGCTTCATCCAGAATTCATGAATGTAGACTTAATTTTACAGTTATTTTGATAGATTAATAGTCGCGTGTGTATAAATCTGCCATGTTTTTCATCCCTTCCAGTACTCCCAGTCCAACAGCAAACAACATTTTTGGCAATGATCGGATAAATACTGGTTTCATCTCAACCCTACCTACGTATTCTTATCTCACAAAAAAGAGGCTGGATTGCTTCATCAGCAATTCATATGTTCCACATTAGGAGCAGATATGGTTAATGGTCGGTTTCGTGGCGCAATTGGTAACGGTTGTCTTGGGTTCAAGTGCCGGAGCGGTCAGTTTCATAAATTTATCTTTCAATAGATTTATGAATTTTTGTTCGTAGTCGTCAACGTTTCTAATGTCTAAAACTCTTTCCAACACATCCGATCCTCAAAAACAGGACGTAGCGAGAGCCCACTAGTCCCATCCTAGCCCTATCCTTCTATCCCTATTCTCTTCGAAAAAAGAGAGGTTGAGCAACTGAGTAACATACAGTTCTCATAGAAAACTTTTGTTGAGATACCTCCATTAGGAGGCCATATGCTCCACGTTGGGAGCGGACATGCTAAAAAAATAAAAGTGGTTAATGGATTATAAAGCAATTCTTTCTAGAGCATTCCTGGGCATTAAGATATCCAATAGGGGGTACTGATCAATGTTCCCTATAAGACGAGTGGTTCTCTTCGCTGAAAATCTCTAAATTATATTCTCCAATGCCTTATAATTTTCTAAACTAATAATCTCCATTACAGTCAATGAAAGTGTAGCATTGAACTGTCATGGCCACCAGCGTTTGTTTACCTATCACAATTTAGGTGTCCATTCTAGTGTTTTTCTTTTAGCATGAAAACGATTTTTCTTTGTTTCCCAAAAAACGGGCATTGACGAAGATTCTGAGTTACGATAATGTAGCTCTCATATATGCTTTTAGACTTCTTCATTAGCATTCAAAATACTCCAAGCCGGGAGCGAACATGTTGGAAAAATATCAATAATATTTCATAAATAAAATAGTATGCATACACAGTGTCATTGCCTGAGTTGAAGTCTATGGTATTTGTTGCAGAGATACATGCATTGTTGATACATTGGCTGTGCTAATACGAAGCCGATCTTACAATGCATCTGCATAATAATCAAAGTATACCCACTCCGCGTCTGGTCGACTTGGTTCAGGGGCGGACATGCAAAAGCAATCCCGCGGGCGATTTTATAAAGTTGGGAACACAGCCGCCGTGTTATAATATGTATAAAGAAGAAATCTGTTTCCAAATATGGCGGACAGACGCTGCGCCAAACGACGTCTTCGGCTTGTGCTGTATTACAGGCGCGCGTAACATTTTTTAAAAAATATTTTTATATTTGAAGTTTCAAAAAAATGTATATCGTCGTTTCCATTGTAAAATTGTATATCAGCAAAACTAACTCTTTTCGTAAGACCATAAAAAACAGTTTAAAAAACAATTATAGAATTAAAAAAATAATGGAAAACGCGTAATTAATATGAAATATACATAGATATACTAATTACGTGTTTATTTTTGTTTTAATTCGATAAAGTTGTTTTTTAAACTGTTCTCCGAAACGACGATATCTCGCATTATAGCTGACAGACAATTCGCCAAATATTTTGAAAATTGGAAAATCAACAGAGATAAACTTGATGAGAATGTCCTGATAGCTGGGGCAAGGGCTCATGCCACTAGACCATAAAAACTGACAAAATAAACATATTAAATTGATTTAATTTTAGTTCAGAGATATCAGTAAACAGTATATCAACCAAGTCAAGACACTCATGGCAAATATTTGAAAGCGCTTGACGGTAATGTGTTACGTAGTACATCCGGTAAAGGTTGTAAATCCATAGTGAATACAACGTTGAGGACCCTGGAAAGATAGGTATCCGGTAAGCACATAATACTCTCTGAATGATCCCAGAAACAACCTTGGTTTATCAAGCTGACTGCATTATTGAAAGTCAAGTAGTCTATAAGTCGATCACAATAATTTCCTTGACAGATGACGATATATATTGATTAAAATGTCGTTAAAACAAAATTTTTTGTGATGATTACATTCTTTCCTACCAATCTTTTTTGACGGGTTTGGAAAAGAGCGATTAACTATTTACTGAACGTTGCTCTCTTGGTGTTTTATTATTTATTTTAAATATAAAAGATTATTTTTTCTGCATTACGGATATTTTTGTATCGGATGCTCCAGATGTTTTGAATGTCAATCGAGATCAACTCGAGGAAAAATGACATCACAAAAACCAATACCCAATATGTCAAATGTTAAATTGTAGAAATCCAAATTTGATGTTGACCTTGCCGGGTACCCTAACCCATTTGATCGCTTGTGTTAAGCTTTTACCACGGGTTATAGGTGTTAGATAGTATTCACTTGGTCCACTTGCACTTTGTGTAAGCTAGTATTCACTTGGTACACTTGAACTTTTATTTCGTTAGTTGGCACTTTGTATAAGATAGTATTAACTAAGTACACTCAAACTTTGATTTTAATAGTTTTCACTTCGAAACGAATTCTTTTAACAAAGTACCACAGACTAATTTTGATAGGTTGACTTTGAAACGGGTTATTTTAATTTTGTATGTTATGGACATTGAAATAAATTATATTAACATATTGCATGTCCACTTAGAACCCAGCTTCTTCGTAAATACCACTCCTATAATATTTTTTTTTTTTTTTTTCCATGTCCGCTCCCAATGTGGAGCATATGGTCTCCTAATGGAGGTATCTTGACAGAATTTTTTCTACGAGAACTGCTTGTCACTCAGTTGCTCAACCTCTCTTTTCTTTTTCGAAGAGAGTAGGGATAGAAGGATAGGGCTATGACAGGACTAGTGGTTAGCTAATCGCTCTCGTTACGCCCCGTGAGGATGGGATTGATGGGAGGGAGGACTCAGACTACGAACAGAAATCCATAAATCGATTGAAAGATCAATCTATGAAAACCGTCCGCACCGGGAATTGAACCCGAGACATCCGTAACCGTAGCCAGCGACGAAACCGACTGCGCCACAGACGCCGACAAATACTAGTGAATAAATTCTAATGCGTGGAGCAAAGACAATACAGGCGGCCTAATATAGGGTTGCGACAAGTAAACTAGTCTATGGTGGAAAATTCTATGTTGCAAGTAGTAAAGAATAAGTGACATTTCATTACAGCGTTGTGCAACTATCGATTTCAAAGTGTGAGTATTTATACTGAGTGAAAACTATTTTGTCTATGTGATATTTTTTCGTAAGTGCAACATATTTCTTCAATGTTTAAATATATTTTATTATGTGGCATCATTTTATTTTTAGTGGAATAATTTGTTTTTTGTGGAATGTATTTGTTGTAAGAGAAAACTATCTTTACGAAAGTGAATATCATCTTAACAAAAGTGCATTTAATTGTAAGCCTTTTACCACTAGACCAAAGAGACCTATTATATCATTATCGTTTTCCGTAAGAGTGGTTAAGTGACGGAATAACTTAGTTTTTACCAAATACATTCTATTTTAAGAAATAAAACACAATTTGTTTTGTATTACTTACTCTATTTTAGTAGACGTAGTACAAAACAAAATGTGTTTTATTCTAAAAATATAATGCATTTATTTCCACCGAGAATTGATAGTAACACCTTAAAAGTAACAAATACATTCTGCTGGGAAAGGATCTTAATAAAGAAAAGTATAATTTAATGAAACATTTTTTTTTCGCGAAAAGGTTGCGGTGACCTGTGATATGCTAATATGCCTGCGTTCTCACTTTGCACAAGTACGGGAATGTCATTATTTGCATGTGAGTCACGACTGTGTGGGAACAAAATGGTGTGCGCTGATTTAACGGTAAAGCATTGTCGAAAGCCGTCTACTTACCTCGTGAAATTTCTCTCAACTACACCACATTATACAAGAATATTATAATATATTACCAACAGTTGCATCTGCTTATTCTGGTACTTTTCCTAACATAGGTTTGCGACCACCGTGTGTACGAATGTTCCCTAGAAACTTCGTGCTCTTTCTAAACTTAATAATTCCGCAACGCTTTCTTCTTTATTCTCTGTGAATCTTGTGAAGAAAACGACCTTCGTGACAAATTGTACACTCGAAACAAAAACTCTAAACTAGGGCTGTGAAATCGATGTCACTTTTTAATAATTTAATATATGTTTGCTGTGAATAAACTCACATTAAAAAAATCTTTACCTGTGCATAAAAATGAGTAAAGATAACTATTTATTTTCCAACAACTGGGTCAGCCAGTTAAGCGACAGGTCAAAAGGGATTTTGAGTCAATGAATGATAAATACATATTTATTTCGATGATATTCCATTAAACAGGGATTAAATAATGTAACCAACTAAAAATAAAATAGTTAATATTGTACCAAGCATAAAATAATAGAAGTTTAAAAAAAAATGTCAATTCTCCCAGTGGTCGGTCCCCAAATTCAAATGGTCGGCATTTCGTTGCCCAGTGTTCTGCCATCACTATGAAACTTCATAAATATCGCGAAAGAACTTACTGAGAATAGACATATCGATAAAAAACACAATGATGCAAAGCATGACAATATAAAGTATATTTTGTTAGCGATCCCCATATAACATGAATTTGTCGAAACTTGCGAGGTAATAATATGCTCTTTTTAATTCCGTATTGCATCATATATGTCAGTATAGTGCAGATATACATTGGCAAGTGGCAAGACTACCTACACGAATTTAAAAAAATCTGTTTTTAAATGTATCCACTATTATTTAAGTTTTAAGCTCAAAGGGCCGACTACTGGCGACGGCTGACTTTAGGAACACCCGCCCTATATTAATCATATTATAGTTATCCATAAAAAATAGTAAGAAAATACGCTTTAAGCGAATGGTTTAAGGTCAAGACTATTTGGATTGTTACGAAAGAAAAATGTTCGACATAACATGAATACCATTTTGGTACACATTATATATGCTTTTGTAATTTCGTCAACTAATAAATATAGACTAATATTAAATAATTTTATATCAAGATTTGATTTTGAGGTTATTTAAAAAGTAAATATATTCGTGTACAAATAAATTTAATAATTAATTGGCGGAAAAGAATCGGACTCTAGTGACTCCACAGCCCTCGCAAAAACGTTAAGTATAGATCCACTATTTTATAACAATGCGTCTTTGTGATGCTATTATTCTGAAGTCATTTTATGACTGCATTCGTTATCTTAACTAACGGAACAATGAATTTAAAAAAATCTTAATTGATTTCATTTTTTCTCATCAAAGTTACTTATGTATAAAGCATGCTTTTTAATTAATCTGACACTCTACAAGCTGTTAGCCAGTGATATGAAACTACGAGTATCAAATAAGTAAAAAGCTGTTTTATTATTAAATATTGGCAACAAATACATTTCATATGATGCCATTCTTTTATCTTGATATTAAATAAACATTGTGAGGAGATTGGATTGGCAAAGCTGAACCAAAATCATTAATTTATGTCTGTAAATCATTATAAGATAAATCTGTAGGTTCAGAATGTTAAGAAGTTTAATGCCCTCATGAATGGGTTCGAACATAGAAGCTTTAATACGTTATTGTGGTATATTTATATAAATAAATATAATACATTAATTATTCAGCATTTAAGTATGCAAGTAACAGTTTCAAAATTAATAAACTGTTCATGATAGCAGCCAAAATAGTTATCTCTCATTGTTACAAGCAGTGCGTATTTCATAAATGAAAGAAAGGTCTGTCTATTTAAACAACGTTATTGGAGAAGTAATTTCATAACTGTAATTTTAATAATAAGGTTTTAAATATTACTATTAGTAAAAAATAGGCAATCATTATATTTGAATTGTTTAGTTGAAGTTACTTAATGGGAAAAAAGGTATATTTAATATATTATTAGGATTGCAATAACATTGGATTCCAAAGGTGACGAGCTACTCGGCCCATCATAGCGAAGCTGTATACGCAATTTTGTGTTTGTATATTGTTTCAATACCATAAAATTTTATATTATGTTGTAAAAACTAAAAATGTATTAATTGCGTTATTTTTAAGAATTTAAAAATCGTCATACTTCTCATAGCAATGTACTCATTCCAGTTATATGGCGTACTAGATACAGATGTCGCTTTTGGTAATCAATACTGGAAGTAAGATTTATTTAGTGTATCTTTTTACAACACAATATCGGAATATGTATGTTTCGCAATCATAATATAATATGTTTTGGCGTACTATTTATTATACTATCGCGTGTCTATTATGAATGACGATAAATTCACCGAAAATTGCGATTGTTTCCACGTGACATGTAATTTAATGTTAGCTAATATTTTCTGTTTTTACAATTATGGTTATATCTGTCACTAAGTAGATAATTGATTATTTAGATATATTTAAAGTAATAACTATGCGATAAGGCTGTCTTATCAATATCAGGTATGACCTATAATTATTATTTATTCATATCAATTTTAATAGATAAATTTCATTCTAAGTAAAAGCGAGTGTCATTATAAATATTATCGTTAATCTAATTGTTTTTCTTTGATTAAAAAACAAAGATTATGTCAAATTAAAATAAATCATTCTTTCATTTTGTATTCCGTTAATTTAAAGATAAAATTGTGAAACTATAATATAAACATTTTAGTAGGAAGTAAGCACTTCAAGTTTTAGATTATTAATAAGTTCATTTAGGATTTTTAGAATCTGGATGAAACGTCCTCAATATTTAAAATCTAACCTTTAACCGCACAGCGGTTCACACATTTCGCGATCGGAATACACTCATAAAATATGCTAAAAACAGTATTAAAAATATAAATATTACCTTACATAATTAATGACTTTGAGATACTGAATCATAACTTTATTTTCGCATTCAATAAACATTTTTTTCATAATAAGTAATGCAAACATCTGCGATTCGGGGTCGTCAATATTCACATGCCAGAACTTTAAAGATGGTTCATATATCGACAAATGTTTTAAAAATTGGCATACGAAAAAAATAATCAATCTTTGTGTAATTGTCAGGTTTTTATTGCAATTTTATAGTTTGATTCGCTATTTTTTTTTTAGTAATTTTACAGTTTTTATTTAATTTTCATGTACTTTTTATAGCTTTAATTCTTTAAGTATAATTTAAAATTATGTGAATTGTGAAAAATAGTGAATAAAGTTTTTATACCATTTAAACAATCTTTTTTTTCGATAATGATTTTTATTTACCCAAATGAGTTAACTAGTTTTAATGATATAGTTATTTTAATGACAGCTTAGGGTCACGCAATAATTGAGCAAAAAATGCTCGTGCTGATAAAGGTTAAGGAGCGTTCATCAGCGTCTGTTTTCTTTGGTTGAAATCTCCATATTGTGAGCAAAAATTCCCAGATTGAAATTCATATCAAGGCCAAACATTAAATATTGATACAAAATTTCAGATTTCGAGATTGGTTGTTAGCGATATCTTTTTTCCGCATAGTTATCGGGTGACTTTTTGATAAAAAAATTAAATTAATCACAATTGATTGATTGAAAATTTATTAAACTTTTAGGCAAATTGGCATTTTTTTTTTTTTATTGATTGAATCAATATTTTCTTGGCAGAACTCCATTATGATAAGCTAGGTAACAAATAGCAGTGTATTTATTACTTATATTATACCCGCCAGTCTCCTACTAATAAATCGTTCCCTTACATGGTTGCTCCTAACCAGATGACGTATAAAATATAGGCGATGAGAATTTTATAAGAAATAAAAATAAATTAAGGAAAAAATAGTTCTTTTTTTTCTTTTAACGTGTATTGATTATGAATTCCTTGGCACGGATGCCATAGTTTGACAGTCACTAGTGTAGTACACAGAGAAAGCCAATAAAACATCTTGATAGTGTTTAAGTGGTTCAAAATGATTAAAGCGCTATTTATAGAGAATGCACGCAGTTTATTTATACGAATTGTTATTTTAATATGTACTTGTGACGTAATTTAATAGACAGAATTTTATTAGACAAGTAAAGTAGTTAAATTATATACTAAGTAAATTTCTAGAGCATAATTTAGAGCTTTTTAATCTTAGAGAATATCTGACATTACAGCTAATAACAGCCAAGGTATTTTGAATTTTTAAATAATATGAGACTACTTTGATGAGAATTTAAAATCATTTGAGATCAACTCGAAACACATGACAAACATCCATGCCAGAGATCTTAAATATGAGATTGACAAAATCTCAATTTGATACGACTTGAATAAAGACTCATTTGATCGCTAGGGTACATCACTAGATCGTAAAAGTCGACGTATATTATGTACTTCGTAAATATTCACGAATCTTCTTTCTTTACGCATGAAAAGTGGTTAAAATAGACAATTAGTTGCTAGTTTGTCTTTCACGAAAAGACTTTCAAACAGTTAACACTGGGATTACGAAATGAACATACTTCATTATTCGTATGAATATTTTCATCTCACTACGTCTTTTCCTTCCCAAATAATGCGTGAATTAGATTTACTGTACCAATTTTAGTTTACCATACACGACATAAACCAAGAATCATTAATTGCACTGACATAAGCTCTAAGCAGGCTATTGGCTTCCGATGTGTGCTCCGCTCCTTAGAGACGGCATTAAAACAATTAACCCAAAAAGATAAAGTTGGCGCCGTATTGGGGGCGTTATCACACGGCGAGCTCTCTCCGCTACCAATTATTTATTTTACTGCAGATAATTTCAATTAATACCCTAATGGATTCGCTCTCTCGGAAACAGCGAGGAATTATTAAATATTTCCTTTAATAAACGTTTTATTACAGTTGATTTTGATAAAGCAATCATCGAACGAATGATGGGAAAAAACTTTTGCTAATTATCAATGCATCCGTTTATATTAATTAACGATTCTGTCAATAATCAACTTGATAAACTCTCAGTAACGAATAATAATCACTTTTCAGATGTCAATTCTGGTTGGAAAGGCATTACATTTTAAAAATAAAACACAATTTGTTTGTACTACTTCCACATGTTTATAATAATCAGGACCGCTTTCGCTTATCACGAGCATTATCAATTGATAAAAATACAACCAAAACAGGGCTATTTACATAAAATTATAAATAAAAAATACCCCTGTTGTAGGAAGCTGTTGCTGAAAGTAGTCCAAACAAATTGTGTTTTATTTTTAAAATAGAATCTAAATAATAAATTTTTGTCTGCACTTTGTAATTTTAAGATAGGTTAAGACTTTCTTTGAATAATAGTTAAAGAATACTCACGGTACTTTTACTGACTCTTTTACACATACTAAAATATTACTGACAAATTATTCAATATATAGATGGATCCGACGGTAACTTTCCATTACGAAAAATTATTTTAATTTAATTATAAATACTGACCGAATTAGATTGTGATGTTTTTTTTTATAATCATTTAAGCTATATTAAATCCAAACTGGATGAATCCACTTTATTACCTTGGTAGTATCATTATGTAAATAGCTTCTGGCTTATCGAAATATATTTATATATTTAAAAGTGAGTATCAGCCAAATTTTTGAAATTATTATTTGCAAAGGAGTTATTGCTCTTATTTATTACAAAAATGGTAGGGTGCTTATTTTTAATTCGTTTATTGTTTAGTACTGTCTTTTATTAATATAAATAACAAAACTGTCTTATTATTAAATGAAACTGTCTGCGAATTTAACATCAAAAAGTCGTTTAACTGTATTCTTGTTATTTATGAAATGAAAAAAATGTTCGCAGCATAAAAAAATCTTTTCTTTTATGTCAATAATACAATGTTTGCGAAAAATTCAAATTATTTACGTTTATTTGTTTATTATTCAAATAAGCGCACGATAATCGTACACATGTACGAATCCGGTATATCGGATGCTGGTATGCACAAAATGTCAGCGGGAGAAAGGAGTGAGCGGACAAACGGCGACAGGTAGGACAGTCTCCCACGCCACAGGCTCGTCGCCCGACTCTTGTGTTGTTGACCTCCGGCCATCATCAGCGAGTGGAGTTCACCCACAGCCTGCCATACACGCCCACTGCTCGGCTGACTCACCTTCCGCGATTTTGCAAAACCACGTGCGCGAGTGGACCTTCGGGGTAAGAATCCTCAGACAATGTCAGCATTTCGATGAAATGACGTGAGAATCTACAGTCGAAACAACGGATATAGTAAATGAAGATAACAAGCTTGTTAATTGTGGTTTGTTGTTTATCTTGCATAAGAAAATTGAACATGTTGCATCGTTTTTTAATTAACAACAATATGCTTTCCTTTACAATAGACGCTTCGCTGTTATATTGAAGTTATGGTAGAGATTAGTATTTTATTAATGGCAAGAAGTTCTTATGGTATTGTGATCAAATACATTACACAATAACAGGAAAATGTTGAAAAGGGAAATGAAAATACGACAAGTTAAGTAATGTACAATTTAAAAATATACGTTATGTAATATCTTCAATAATTAAAATTTCTACTTAAAAAATTAAAACGTATTTTAGTTCGTAAGTTACTCAGACGATAACATACTCAATCCTTTTTATATACGGGCAACACGTCCAATTCAAAACAGCCCTGCAATAGATAAATGAAAGGTTCGCCAACCTCTAGTCGCCCTGAAAACGTGCTTCAAACATTTTCGTGATTCTTGAGTTTCTAATTTTTAAATTGTTGTTACAAATCCATACAAATACACTTTATGAAAAATAACATTAATCTTTGTTAAAAATAATTATATGTTATAATCATTCCGTATTTGTTTTTGAAATGATTTAAGTAAAATCCGATAAATAATGCTGATTGCAAAAAAACCAATCGTCGCACATCTCTTCTCTCTGTCTCTCACTTGCACTGCAATTGCACTAGATCGAATCATGAAAATACTACTGAAACATCTCAAAGTTATGTATTTTTTTTATAAGGAAACAGAATGAACACTTACTGTGATAATCAATCTTTAAAAGTTCCTTTAATATTTTTTGGTAAAATTAATATATTTAATATATGTTCTTTTATTATATTTTAATAAAATTAGTTCATCGTTTTCACTTCTCAATACTTAAAATTTTTATAAGAACAATAAATTTACCTATCAAAAATATACTAGTATAACCGTACCCGCCATAGATTACGGTATTGAAATTGAAATACTGAATGTCTAAAGTAGCTAGTACGTCGGAACGGTGTGTGTATTGCATAACATTTTATTTTAAATATACCGCGAAGTTATGAGAAAATCTCATACCCTACATGTGATATGTGATGGTAATAAAACGTCTGCAGAGCGGTCTGGGCTATTATATATAATATTATGCACAGCTGGCTTAGAGCAAAAGAAATAATTTAAGACATCGACTGAGGGTGCTTGATGGAATTTCAATATCAAATTTGGATTATTGAGATTTTGTACACTTCCATGTATTTTATCACTAACGACCCGGGTTTCGCCTCTCGGCATCATCAGGCATTCGAGCACACGAATGGACTCGAACTGACTGGATTCGAACTGTCAGTTAGAGTCCATTCGTGTGCTCGAATGCCTTAAGATGCCGAAAGACGAAACCCGGGTCGTTAGTGACAAAATACATGGAAGTGTACAAAATCTCAATAATCCAAATTTCAAAGCAAATGAAATATTTAGAAGATTGTGTATTGCTATAAAAAATCAAAAAGCTAAAAAATCGTATAATTCAACTTGAAATTTTATTTTGAAATGAGTAAACAATGTCAACGTACATAATTGTTGATAACTTACTGGTTGTGTACTAATTGTGTCACATGTTTCACCAATTTGAGAAGCATCTTCAGATTAACTCAATCGTAAAGTTTTTATTTATAACTGTGAGTTCTACAAGAATTAATGATTATAGCTGTTGGCTATTTTGTTTTCACGCCATTGTCATTACTATGTTTAAACGGTTCATTATATTAAAGTTTCTACAATAAAAAAATATTCATTTATTTCACGAACTAATTTCAAAACCGAATGTAATGTGTGTTAGTATTGCTGCCGGTGTCCGTGGCTTCGTGCACATTTTTTGATGCGAATCGATTCTATCCGAACACTAGACAGGGGCCATGTGGAGTGCAGTTTATCAATTTATCTATACGGCGACTCTGATTGGATGGCGCAGCGCCGCGCCGCTAAAAGCATTGCATTTTAATAAATCATAATATTAAATTCGCATCCGTAAATGCATCTTCCATTAGTAATAATTATTGTCAACGATAATTTACTAGTATGCACAATTAAATCGTTTGGAAGTTTTATCTGTATACATAATTTTCTTATTCTTATGATATCCACTTATATTTTACTTTTATCTTTACCCTTTTAAAGTTAGTTCGCATTAAATTAATTCGTTTTAAAAAATGAGTAATTCTAGTCGAAAGAAATATGTGACCAGGTACATTTTTCTTCGAGCGTTATGACTATATATATTATGCACCTCAGAATTCTCTCCCACCCATTCGATCCTAAAAACTAAACATAGCGAGAACGATTAGCTAAACACTAGTCCTGCCATAGGCCCTATCCTTCTATCCCTACTGTATTAAAAAAAGAGATGTTGAGAAACTGCGTAACAAACAGTTTTCATAGATAAACTTCTGTTGATCTTCCTCCATTAGTTGTTCATATGCTCCACATTGGGAGCGGACATGGTTTTCAAAGAGAGTAAGACAGGTCTAATGGTTAGCTAATCGATCTGGCTATGCTCCGTTTTTAGGATCGGATATCTGGGAGTGAATTCTAGACATCACAAATATTCATGTCTATGAACAGAAATTCACAAATCGATTGAAACATATACTTACGACTGTCCGTAGTGAGACTTGAAGCCGAGACATCCGTTACTGTAGCCAACGAAGTTAACCACTGCAAGGCGGAGAATACAACATCTTACAATTATATTATTATTAAATTAAATCAAAATTTGTGAGGTGATATCATAAATTAAAAATAACTTAAATAATTATTTACGATTGAATTTTTTATAATTAGTAACATAATGTAATAAAGATAATAAAACAAGAATTATCGTGTTTTAAGTGCCGTTGTAAATTTGCAACGTGCCAAAAACATGTATTAAAAATAAGTAAATTATAATGTAAATAAAAAAATAGTAGAAAATTAAAATAAATCGACAAATCGC
This sequence comes from Himalopsyche phryganea, assembly GCA_022494535.1. NCBI lineage: Eukaryota > Metazoa > Arthropoda > Insecta > Trichoptera > Rhyacophilidae > Himalopsyche > Himalopsyche phryganea. The sequence continues at coordinate 2,088,723 of JAGVSL010000030.1, forward strand.
TTATGCAAGAATGACGCATGTCAACTAAGGTCATTGTATGAGCATCAGAAAAATCATTAAATATAAGATTATTTAAAAAAATATATTTATAAATGTTTTTTACCTTGGTATGAAAAAAATAAATTTTATTTTGCAACGCCATCGATATGATTTAAAAAAAAATGAAACGACGTTTTTATTTAAGAATTGGATCACCTCAGAAGTGGCGATGGCGTGTTTCCGAAACAGTAAAATATTACGCAGTTCCTGTAGAACTAAATACATTGCTACTTTTTATTAATTTAAGCAGAGTTCTTCTGACTGGATGCCGCGTCAATCAATAACTATTTCACCCTCCCATATATAAAATATGAATTGCGTATTATCTAACACATGATTAGCGAGGACTATAAATATAAAGTTGAATGAGGAAAAGACTTGTCGGTAGCCATTCGCTCTCCCCCCTAACAGCAGTGGGGAGGGTTAATAAAACTGGCCAACATCACGGATACTCATGAGGATTATGGATGTTATTGGTAGTCTTGGCGTTGTTCTGGAAGAAGACACCAACTTAAAAATATTAGTTTTGAGTAATTGAACTTTGAAGTTTGTCAAATGTTTGAAATTCTACAGCTTTTTCATTTTGTTTGTTTGTACAAAACTGTTTTTAAGCAAAAGCATAATTTATAAAAATAAATGTGTTCTTTCATACGGTAGAGTTTGAAATAAGGAACATTTTGGTATAACTAACTCAATTTGTCATTTTTTCAATTTAGTGTTTTCTTCCAGAACAACGAAGATATCTAACATGATTAAATGACAAATACTTTTGTGGTGCTCTTAATGCATAAAAACTTTTTTTTTTTTGATATTTTTTGCGTTGTACAATCTAAGTGTCATTGAAATGCATACTCATAACTAGTGATACGAGGCCGGGAAAAAACTGGGTTTTTACTCGGGAATAAACTCTCATGAGAAAATTGGGAAAAAACAATTATAATATTAGCGATAACTGTTTATTATTTTTAGCATTCGGTAACACTTATTTTAAAAGCGTGTCATTTTTGACGTATTATGCCAATATTGTAGCCCCAAATTTGAGGTTACGGAGAGTTATTATTTATTAGAATCTATTCAATATTTGATCATCAGTAACATTTTACGGAAACGTTTCTGTTTTTATGTATAAAGTTCAATTCGGCGAGATGTACATTTTTATATGTCCGTCCACATATCTAAAAAAATGACAAACCTCATAATTAACAGGTAATTCTCAATTCCCCCGGGGTTTCCCGTTTCTTTCCGGGTTTTTTTCCAACCGTTTCAAAATTCCTGGGTTTTTTTGCAAAACTACTCATAACAAGTGTTGATGGGATTGCTAAATTGTATAAACATTATAAACAGAACATGGAAACTTTTTTTGCAATACGGGTGTTACTTGCCATGCCCAGCTATTGTTCCGAAATACAATAAATTACGCTTAATTGACAAATTCTCAGTAAGCTTTTTATACAAGTCACAATTTGATATCAGAGCCGTTATTGCTCTATCGGTTATATCCAATTATAACATCGTTTTCAATTAACATCTCGCTTCGCTTCTAGCACTGCTATACTAAACTTGATGAATGTATGAATAATGGATAACAGGGCTGTCCTTATATAATCATAATAATATTATAATATTTTATCAGGAAAGTTCCTACAGATACATTTATGAAATGAGCTAAACATTTCTTTCTTTTTGTAAAGGATTACCTAGTTTTTTGTCCACTACAATGCGGACCATATGAACTCCTAATGGAGGTACTTCAATAGATGTTTTTACTCGGTTGTTCAACCTCTATTTTTCTTAGTGCTAGGACATGACTAGTGGTAAGCTGATCGCTCTCACTACGCCCCGTTTTTAGGATCGAAGAGGTGGGAGGAAATTTTAGATATCACAAACATCCACGCCTTCAAACAGATTATAAACGTTTATTAATTTTTGAAACTGTCCGTATTGGGATTCGAACTTGTGATATTAATAACTGAAGCCAACGACATAGAGAACGTAGACGGACTCAGTATTCTTATTTTTCAGTAGCATGGTGTCTCTTTTCGAAACAGTTTGGGCTTCTTTCCGTATTATGCGAATAAGGCTAGGGCAGAATTAGTGGTATATTAATCGCTCTAATTACGCCCTGTTGTTAGGATCTTACGGGTGCGAGGGAGTTCACAAACATCCATGTCTTCAAAAATTCGTCCATAGATCGACTGAAAAATCAATTAAGTGATCGTAATTTTGTCATGTGGGCGGGAAGGAAAAAAAACACATACAATCGACACTTTTGAAAGCTTCAACACGAGCGTTCAAAACCTTGACCGTGCATCTAAGTAGGAGGAAATCCATTCGGCTACAACTACTATAATAGTGATACATTTTTCCTATTTAATCGATACATGGTGTTGGAAAGAAAGTCGATGGTATTTTATTTACGAATAATTTATTCGTTCCACGAATGTGACGTATTAATTAATTGATTAATGATGATTGTAATACTACGGTGGAACCATGATCCATCGTTCTCACATGTATCGTTGGTTTTGAGACTGTTTTATTGTCGCTTTAAGAAAATTATTGAATACTTTATCATATCTAATGAAAAGGATGGCGAAATATTTTGATAATTATGCACACATCGGTTTTTGAAAACACACGACCCGTATCAAATAATAATTATGGTATTTAGAGTAGAATCGTGTTTTTCACTTTCCACTGTTTTGCAGTTATCTGATTCTGTTTTTATGACAGCCAAACAGCACGATTAAAATATAGTCGCTCACTAACAGGCTGGCAATTAATTATTTTTTTATAGTGTAAATGCGTCGCTACATAGCATTGTTTTAAATTAGTTTGCAAGATACTGTTAGTAACTTGTAGTTTGATAGAGTTGTCGCCGAGAGCTGTGATCTCTCACTCAAAGGTTTTATTATTCTTATTCGGTTAATACAAATCCATAGCACGCGTGAAATGGCGACTGACATGGAAGGTAATTACTTTTTGGGACACATTATATTAAACGCCGGCATTTTTGTGGAATAATCGACTTATTTATTTATTTTAAACATTTGTATGTGGCATCACATACTGTCTTTTACATAATAATAGTATTTATTACAGAAACAATAAGTATACTGTATTTATAACGATGACGAAAAAACCCTTAAAAGAAAATATAACATACAGGCACGACATTAAATCGATGAAAAATCGTTAATGAAATAATAGTTTACCTCAAAATGCCATAACAGCTTACTACAAAATATATGCAGAAAATATTGAATCACAGAAATTAAATACAATGCTTTTTCAGACGACTAAAAAACACAACTGGACACATAAAATATTTTATTATTCTCTAAAATTATTATACCAATAATGGTCGTACATTTGAGTAGTAAATTTTCTTGCGATTATGTCTTAAACGGTGACACATATATGGATTCAAATCTCCCAATGGACGTTAATTCATTTTTCATTTATTGATTTGAAAATGGGACGCAAAACGATCAATTATTTAACAACTCATCGTTTCCTTACCTTTTTACTATTTCCCTTCCCTCTCCTCTGGGAGTTGATTTCGTTTCAAAGCTTCTGTTGAGTGAAGAGACATTGTTTAAAAATAGGTTTTTGAGATCCATAAGGTAACTAGTAGTCTTTTCCTTCCTCCTATCTCAGAATCAAGTTTGAAGACTGAATTTGCAATTTGTATTATTAATCGTATTAAAAGTTATAGCTCATCTATTATGAACAGAACTACAAAACAGATACTTACTGAGTATGAGGTAATAGTCAAAAATAACCCTGCCTATCAAAGGAATGGAGTGAACTATTTTTTTTCTTAATTATTATCAATTTAAAAATAACTTTTTTTGATAACGCATTTTTATTTACATTTATTTGATTAGTGAACTTGAACGTTCCATTTAATATATAATTTATGATTAAATATAACTTATCAATTGTTAAACTGCTGATTAGGTAAAGAAATAAGACGCATTGCAAGGTCACTAAAAAAAAGCTCTCCCAGAACTAGATTATACGTGTTGTTTACCAAATAGTGAGTTTTTAATTATTATGACTTATTAAATCAATATTATATAAATAAAACTAGTCCTCGGCCAGTGATGCCGATACTCGGATTGCCAAAAAGATTCTAAATTTTATGATTATGTAACTCGATTTAATGTAGACATTTCCACTAAAAAATCGTTGTTTTCATTGGTCACAAGTCATAACGATTTCCAACCACGTATATATTCATTTGAAGAACATCCTATCTTCTACTATACGTGTCGCATAGTATGTCGCAAGTAATTAATTAAGTAAGCGAAACCGGAAACCTAAATTTTGACTATCCCTGCTTTACTTAATAAGTAAGCCAAAGAAAATCGACATCGATTATAAGACGCACCTTTTTTTTACCATAGCGATCACATCGGTCTCAGTTCTCAGCAAGGCCAATATCAAATTTAAATTTGGAATATTGGGTATTTTTGATGTTTTTCCCCCTCGAGTTGATCTCGGATGACATCGATTTTAAAAGAAATCAACATATCTGGCGCCTTAGTTACTTGGTAGAATTCCTTTATAATAAGATAAAATATTCAGTTATACGAAATTCTGTTAGTTAGTTCGTCATAAGTCTGACGAACGGGTTAAGTCGCTATAAATAGCTATAAACCAACTAATACGATTTTGTAGAACCGAATACTTTGAAATTTTCATCCTATTCAAATATATATCATCGTTGTTCTGGAAGATGACACTAACTGAAAAATACTAGTTTTGAGTAATTTGACTTTGAAATTTGTCAAATGTTTGAAATGGTATACCCTTTTCATTACTTTGTTTATATAAAACACTTTTTAAGTACAATCTATCTATATATATATAAATGAATGTCTGTTTGTTGGTTTGTTGGTTTGTCCGGATCTTACAGGCTCCTAAACTACTCAACCGATCGCGACGAAACTTTCAGGAAGGAGTTATTGTGATCATGCCGGGAAATATTATATAAAATAAATGTTTGTTTGTCCTTTACGCGTTCCTTTACCATTCATATGATTTCGATGAAACTTCGATGAGTTGTTGTGCACACACCCGTGAAGGGTTCTGAAGAAAAAAAATTGAAAATCTAAAATTGAAAAAAAGAATCAAATACGTACATACAGCGAAAAAACAAAAATATTGTGTTCAAACAAGTGTGATATTGAAACTCGGGTTCGGGTCGGGCCAGACCTGAAGATGATGGGCTCGGACCGGGTAGGTCTATGAAATTTCGGCATGTGCAGACCTCTAATCCAAAAGCAGTTCAATAAACAGAATTAAAACACAAACCCTTTCTTTCTTTGAGTGGCATTGCAACGCATGCCGGGTACTCACTAGTAATTTATAAAAATAAGTATGTCCTTCCATATGGTAGAGTTTGATGTAAAAAACATTATTGTATAACTAACTCGATGTCTGTTCTTTTGTTGTAAAAATAAAATAAAAAAGTCTGACTTTCTCCTCTAGTTGATGTCTAGCGACTTGTCTCATTTGATTTAAAAAATAACATATTCATTATTTTTTGAAGAAAATAAAGCGCGCCATGCATTCAAATATTCCAAAATAGATGAAAACATACCTCTTGTTATAGAGGAGATACGATAGACGTTTCATGTTTCTTATGCACCGATAGTTATTGTTATATGTCTTTATAAAATGAAGTTTTGTTTTGGGAGTGGCGAAACTGACGCAGCTGGCAGTCGCGATTGCCGAGTAGCAAGTCGCGTGAGCCGTTAATCTCTTCTGTCCCGAAGTCGTATTTTTTAGAGGGGCCGTGTCACCAACTAAGCCGACAATTATGTCGATAAATATCTCCCGCACATTTCTTTGTGTTGTGTAATTTATTGTTCTTCCCCACGCGGGTTTGCAAAATCCGATTATTTCTGCCTCCCGTTTGTCACTTGGCGGCGCAGTGCTGAATACTTTTTTCAAGGGTGGGGACAGCAAAAAATATAATATTTTGTACAGAGTTTCATTAAAAAAAATTAGAGGTTTGGAGTCGTCAAAAAACACGCCTCCGACTCAGATTACGACTAAAAAAAGTTTAATTTTGTCAGGTTTTTTTTCCTACCTTTCTTACTTATGTGTAATTGGTCTTCAAATTAAACACCAACCAATTCGGCAAATAACCAAATTTTTCTTATTATACATATAGTATTTATATATTATTTTAATATTTTCAATAGTCGGAGTCACTCCGTAGCCCTGAAAAAATGTATTTTGCATAACGGCTTGACTTGACCTCGAAATCCTTCGATAGTAAAACCTTTGTGTTGGGTTACAGAGACCGAAATAAAGTATTTTAAAAAGTAAATTATCCCAATGTGGAACATATAGATTCCTAATGGAGGTATCTCAACAGATTTTTTTTCTGCTAGAACTGCTTGTTACTCAGATGCTCAATCTCTTTTTCAAAGACAGTTGGCTATGACAGGACTACTTAGTAGTTAGCTTATCCATCTTGCTACGCCACGTTTTTAGGATCGGATGGGTGGGAAGGACATCGTAAACATCCATGCCTACGAAAAGAAATCGATTGAACTAGAGACATCCGTAACCGAAGCCACCGACGTTGGCCACTGCACCACGGATCCGACAAATTATTTATATTATTTTAGTTCAATACAATTTATCCAGTAAGTTTGAAAAAATGTTTATTATCAATAATACTACTTAGTCTTAATCCAGAGGTGGGAAATCTTCGACCTTTTGATCGATATTTACATAAAAATATAATTCTTATTTTATGAATATCTAATTGACGTTTCTTGGATGCAGCCTTGTAAGGTTACATAAAAGTATGTGCGACCTTTTGATATGCAAAGGCTTCACACTCTAGTCCTATAAAATCGGTTACTTATATATCCTGTAAATCGTTTTACTATTATGATTAAATCAGTATCTTTGTCACGATCAGCTATCGATTGATTATTTTTACTTTGAACCGGTCGTGTAAATAATTATTACACTAGATTAGTTTATATCGATCTTGTTTTGGCAAAATGGAGTAAACCTCACAGAACACATTTTAAATGGGGCACGGAAAACATTGATTTGTAGCTAAAGTCAAAACAACTTTACCTAAACTCAAGAAGCACGATGTCCAGGACATTGGTGTATAATTTTCGTAATCTGATAATAATTAAACAAGTTTTTAAAGAAAAATTGAGGGTTTAATGCTTTCTCCTTGTCAAAATTTTTCAAAACTGTTGATAGAATATGTATTGAGTTGTGTAAATTTTGATTATTAAATAAAAGTACTTTTGAAAAAACTGAGGTCTACGCACTTTTGCCTAAACACGGATGATATATTATTTAAAACGTACGCTACTGAATTATTTTCTGTTAAGTTTGTCGAAGTAAGTAAACAAGTGGCGTGCCAATGTCGTGTTGTGTTCTGATTCGACAAAAAAATGCGATTTCGGACATACGAATAATGTGTAAGGAATTCTCAAAATAAGAAAAAGTACAACTGATATGGGGCGGTGAGGCATTTCAGTGGGCGTAGTAGATTTGCGTTTTTCTAACGTAAGAAGCTTTTCATATTCATTCATTGCTTCATTTACTATATATATTCACATTGTTTCAGTCAATGGCATATTAAAAACTGAAATAAGAAAAATAATTATTATTTATCTACATATATAAAAATGAAGATTTGTTTGTTTGTTTGTCCTCTATGCATTCCTTTTCCATTCATCCGATTTCGACCAAACTTTGGTGAGTTGTTGTGCGCACACCCGTGAAGGTTTCTGAAGAAAAAAATTTTAAATCTAAAATCTAAAAGAATCAAATACGTACAACTAGTGACATCTCTGAATCAGACGGGGAAAAATATTGCATATTCAAAATAGAGGTCTGCACGGGTCTGGACTTGGCCCACGGACCTTTACCAGGCCCAGCCCTTGGGCCTCGCTCGGGTGGGTAAAGACAATTCAGATTTGTGCTCGGGCCAGGCCCGGGTAAGGAATTCAAATTTAAGAAAAATATTTCGTACTATTTTCGGGTCATGAGTCAGCCATAAGCAATACTTTTCATAACTAAAATAATTTATTTGACATGTGCTATGAATATTGTTAGAAATATGGTAACAATAACATATTTGGTTTGAAAAGTATAAATGAATTACTACGTTGAAAAATAAATAGGGCTTTTTTCGGGCTGCGAAAATTTAATCTGGGCTTCGGATCGGGTTCGGGTAACAAGTGTGATATTGAGACTCGGGCTCGGACCGGGTAATTTTATGAAATTTTGGCCCGTGCAGACCTCTAATCCAAAAGCACTTCAATAAACAGAATTAAGACACAAGCCCCTTCATTCTTTGAGTGGCATTGCAACGCATGCCGGGCACTCACAAGTATTTTATAAAATACTTGAACAATCAATATTGTTGATAGGCTGGCCTATCAGAGGCGGCAGAAAAGCATCAAACATCAGGGGCTTCTATTTTGAATTAGCTTTATTAATGCTTTGAAATTTGAAAAAATGTTTAACAAATCGAGCTTTTAAATATATTTTTATATCAAGAAAGCTTGCAAATAGCAAAATTTGATTAAATGGACTGGCAACTAGGGATTCCAACTATTAAGTATGAAAATACTTTCGAAAATTCGGTTTGAATATTTAATAATATAATATATCACAATACACATTCCAATGCTGTTCCATTACATTACAATATTTAAATTTCGCAGCCGCGTCGGATTAATACAACGGTATTCCTTCAATTACTGAAATTACGGCATGCTTAGAAGGTTTTTTTAGGCCCGAGTCATTCGTCAAATGTATTATGGTCAAATATTGAAAGCGCCTGAGTTTGGTGAAGGCAAAAAATCTCTTATTGAAATCTAGAGAAATTGTGAAGTGGTCTTCTGTTAATTTTGTAAAATATTTCATTAAAAGTTATTACGAATAATATTCGAATAGTTAGAAAAAGGCCGAATATATTTGGGTATTCGAGTCGGAATCCCTACTGGCAACGCTGAATATAAACCTCTTTAGTCCTTGCATTCGAATTTCGCTTGAAGGTTCTGTTGATGAGGGATTTTTTCTTATCGAACTCTGTGAAATGAAAAAAAAATGGTGGCTTTAGTGGTGGTTCAAATCTACTCCAGTTGGGTCGGTTAATCGAAACGCCAGATTAAATACATATAAATGTTATTTGGTAAGAGAAAACTTTCAATTTAACACTAATCAAATGTATTGAACCCAGTTACTTTTATTTAATATCAAAAAAAGAGTCCGATTTAGTGGTGGTTCAAATCTACTCCAGTTGGGTCGGTTAATCGAAACGCCAGATTAAATACATATAAATGTTATTTGGTAAGAGAAAACTTTCAATTTAACACAAATCAAATGTATTGAACCCAGTTACTTTTATTTAATATCAAAAAAAAGAGTCCGATTTTGCTCGTCGCTTTCTTGGCCAGAGATATAGACTTCTAGGACCGGAAGGTCACGTTACGATGTTACGTTATTACTCTGTCACATTATTTCCTGGGAGCACCGTCTGCGGTTACGTTTACGACCTCAGGGGGCGTGTGCCGTGCGTCGTGTGGCATTAACAACTAATTCACGTCTTCTAAGGCGTGGGCGGCAGAAGCGATGGTTGAATGGGCTCCAAATTGCTTTGCTGCCAAACAATGCACGCTGGTTTAATCTTAAACCGCGGCAGACGTCGTGAACTATAACATCCAGTTAATTGCTGTTATTTAGCGTTTGAAATGCGACACGTGATTTATTGCTTGAAATACATCTCTATCACTGTTATTTGTATGAATTTGCTAGGGATGCATCAAATTTAATTTGAGATTGATTACAAATTTCGGGTCTTCGGCAGATTTGTCAATGTTGTTGGCTTCAGTTACTGTGCTCATAGTTTCAAATCTTTTAATCAATTATTTTTTCAATCTATTTATTGATTTGTGTTCAAATGTAGGAATATCTGAGATGTCTAAAATCCTCCGACCATTCTATACGAAAAATGAGACGAAGCGAGAGCGACTAGCTAAGCAGTAGCCTTACCCGAAAAATATTCGTATATTCTTACTCTTTTCGGCTGAACAACTAAGTAACAAGCAGTGATGAACGAACCACTACGCTCCATTAAAAGTCCATATGCTCCACATTGCAAAGCAGAAATGGTTTACACAAACGGTTTGAAAAATGCAGATTGTTTTATTAATTTTTACTCTTCAATATTATAAAAAAATTTGCAGATTAGTAAATTCACAATAAAGAAATTTAAGATATAGACTAAGTGTGCTTGATGGAATTTCAATATCAAATTTGTATTGTTCAAATTTCGTATATTTTCATGTATTTCATCACTCACGTCCCGGTTTTCGCCTTTCGGCATCTTTAAGTATTCGCGTACTCGACGAAATAATAAATAGAAACGTACAAAAATTTGAACAATTCAAATTCAAAATATTGGCTTAAAAACCGTGTTAGTGACGCAGTCAATCTCACTTACATTACGAAAATATCCCTTTCGTGAAACCTAAAAGCGTTTACCACCTATACACATGACTGGACATTTAAAATATGAAACGTTATTAACCCGATGAATGCGTTAGACATGTTTACATGTCCAAAAATTCATCGCGTATTTCCGGCCAAACTAGAAGGAAACACTTGTAGATATATGCTGTAAAAAATAGTTTAAACCTTTAGGTAGAAAAATTAGGAAACATATCATGAAAATGTCAAGTAGAACACAAGGAAATATATTTTTGAAAAGAGCTCCCGATATTCAGCATGTCGAATTTCAGCTTTGAACTGCCGATACGCAACATTAATCTATTACACATACTAATGAAGGGTACGATTTTAGTTTACTTCTTTATGTATTTGGGATAACTAATATATATTTCACATAATTCTTCTTTTTTGCTGCTTGAAATTGATTTATTTTTAGCCATAGTGAGCGTTTTAAAAGATCAATTGACTGAAAATAAAGTAGTGCGAAAACGGCTCGCGCTGTAAGGGTTAATAATAAAGAGAATAATCGCTGAACACTGTTTGTTTCACGTCAAAGAAAAATCATGTAATCTTTTTCACAATAGTAAGCTTTGTCACTTCTGAATGTAAAATCTTTACACTACGCGTAATTGTCCAAGTAACCGCCTACTCTATCTCGCTATTCATTTCGTGCCAATAATTTTCTGTTGTTCTATTTGTACCGAGGTATTTGGATAGAATTAATGAAATATATACACAGTAAATTTAACTATACTACTAATACACATATTATGATAATATAATATACTCGAGATATTTCATTAATTGGTATCTCTAGACGAGAGACGTTATGGATGTTCGATACTCAAATGCTTTTAAAATCTAGAGATAAATAAATACCTGTGTGCGAAGGAAGAGGGTTCTAATTCGAGTAAGGTGAAAAACAAATTAAATATTCTAAAATAACTACAATACATACATGCATATAATATAAAAAGGAAAAGTCGAATCAATGCTGCTGAATTGGTAAAATTCATGTTTAAACATTACCCTTTTCATCAAATTTCATACCTTGTTTTGGTTCTCCTGAAAAGTACCAATTTTAGACTTAAAGCCCTCTTCGTTTCGGAAACAGATATTCGTTGTTCTGGAAGAAGAAACTAACTGAAAAATATTTGTTTTTAGTAATTGAACTTTGATGACAAATGTTTGAAATGCTATTAATGTTTCATTTAGTTGGTTTGCACAAAACACTTTTTAAGTAAAAATATAGTTTGTTAAAAAAAGTGTCACTTTTAAGGTGTTAACTGTCAATTCTCGGTGAAAATTAATTATATTTTAGAAATAAAACACAATTTGTTTTTACTACTTCCACATGTTTATAATGAACAGGACCGGTTTTGCTCATCTCGAGCATAATAAACTGACAAAAGTGTGCTCTTCCATACGGTAGAGCAGTTCTCCGCAACCTTTTCTCACCCACGGCACACCAAAGTACTGATAAATATTTCGCGGCACACTACAAGCTAAAGTAAATTTCATAAACAAAACAATTTATTAATTTGTTTTTATTTGACGAATTTTATATTTAATATTTATATAGAAACAAGAATAATTTAAAAGGAGATTTTAGCATCCGAGTGTTTTAATTTTTGTCTGATACATATAAAAATACTTTTTTTCATTTTGGACGCACTGCGCCGCGGCACACCTGGGATCGTATCGCGGCACACCGTCTGCGAAGCACTGCGGTAGAGTTCGAAATAGGCAAAATTTTGGTATAACTAACTCGATAAGTAATTTTTCCGATTTAGTGTTTTCTTCCAGAACAGCGACGATATATTCATATAATTTATAGCCTTTCAATGAACCAAATATCCGTAGTAGAAATATATTAAATAGAGGTATATTCTGTATTACAGTATTTAATTTACTTTCGTACTCTCCGTGTATTGAAGTTTATCGTAACCCAAGACTTTTTAAATGAAACAGTATGTTAACTGAATTGAATTGTTATATTTCTATCTAATTTTTTAAAAATCTAGTTTATAAAAAGAAATATTGTTGTGACAACCCTAACTTTTGGAATCCACTATGTTTATAAAAATTAAAAAAAATATTCTAAGTTTTCCTTGAATAATATCTTCACGAATTATTTTGCTCAGTGAGTGAGTATTTTCAATATATTCAAACTGATCATTTTATTATTGAAAAGATGTTGAAGCAAATAATAATCATTCTAATAAGAATAAAATTGAAATTAGTTATTAGAGTGACTTTCTTATGAATACTGCCATTCCCTTTATTATAGTTTTGGCATCTATATGAAATTGTATTACATAGTATGTGATCACAGAATAGTTTGGCCATTTCCGCAGAATGTCCCTTCGAGAATGCCAAAAGAACTACACGCTGTATAACTTTGCACTTCGGCTCTAAGGTCCGGCTATAGGATCCATACTGATACATACATGGGTTCCATACATTGATTGCCCTAGGATCACAGGATCCATACATACTAGAGGTCTGCGCGGGCCGTGCTCGGGCCGGGTCCGGGTTAAGAATTTAATTTATTAAAAAAAAAAAATTTTGGGTTATGTTCGGTTCACGAGTCAGCTATAAAGCAATACTATTCATAATTTAACTTATGTACTTCACAATAAGATATATTTTTTGTAAAGTATTAATACATTTTTTTATTTAAAAAAAATCGAGCTTTTTTCGGGCTGAGAAAAACAAATCAGGGCTTCGTGTAAAATTTCGGCCCGTGCAGACCTCTAATAGATCCTAATACACAGACACGCTGTGTATTATACAGAAAGTCTATCAGAGTAGTAAGAAGTGTTAATTTAAACGGCGTATACTCTACTATAACCTAAAGCATGTGTTTTAAAAGTTAGTTTGTAGCTCTACTATATAGCAGAAAATACATGTGTCTGTATTTCACAAGAACTCCTCCCATAAGGTGTACAGTAGCGACGTGATATTTGCACATGTCACTCATATGTGCTATTTTCAACATTTAACATTGTTATTAATTCATGTACTTGAGGTATGGTCCACGGTTATATTTCCAACTTTCAACTTCCAACTTTAAATATTACTTAGAACTAAAATAATGCCACAATAATACTACCTGTTTCCCGTGCGAAATCGAGTAATAAATACTAGTAATAAATAAATAGGCATTGACTATTTTTATATTATTCAACTCAGAAAGCCCAGTCTGTTGGACTTGTTGGCCAAGTTTCTGTACAGACTCAATTATTATAAACTTGATCGTTCCAGTATCGTATGTTTTTTTAAGATTACGTCACTTCTAATAAAATATCACTACCAATCTACGGCTGGAGTTGATATACATTAGACTGATAGTTTAGACTCAATAATAATATACAATGAACAATTTGCATTACTGATTTCACTTCCTTTTTATAAATATTAATAATATTTTACATAATAACTTAATAAACAATGTCTAATACTAAACTTAATTAAATATTTATGTGGTATACTTTTGATATTTGTATCGAAACTAACGATTTGAATTCCTGGTTTCATGTGCGCAGTCGCGTTGAAATCCTTTAAAGGGACGTTTTTACCCTTGTGGTGATAAATTTTTAGTTGTATATCACGCATGCGCTAGAAAAACACTCCCATCCGTGTATTTGAATAATATTTCTAATAATTTATTGTTTTTCTCTTTTGTTACAGGTTAGTTCCACATCGTGACAGAATATGCCATTGATTTTTGAAATGCTAGTTTTATGGCGATCATGCACGGTATGTTATTTTATATTGAAGAGATTTTTTAAAAATATTCGTTTTTCGTAATTATTGTGTGTATGTATCACTTTTAAGGTGTTCTTGTGTAAATTATTGGTAGAAATGCATTATATATTTAAAAAAAACACAATTTATTTGCACTGATTCCACATGATTATAATAATCACCGGTTTCGCTCATCAATACAATTGTCACAAGGCTATTTGTATAAAATTGAATGTTTACAATTATAAGGTATATAAAACAGTTCCTTCGTGAACTAAGACAAGACTTTACAGGTAATCAAACAAAATATATATAAACGAAAATAAAGTCTACAATTCAAATGTTAAGAACCTCTTACAGATCAATACATACTAATCTGAAATAAAAAATAAAGCCACAATAAAGATTCATTACCCGAGAAAACTATTATGAGCTTAATGCGTAAATATTCATTAAACAAAATAGTAGATTGGGAAATTTTTAAAAGAATTTAATGAACCATTTAAGAATAATGAAAAATTAAATATGTAATTAACATTAACACTATACAGTCATGATAAATGGGGAACGAAGATCATCCAGGAGCATCTAAAAGATATCTGAAAAACAAATTTAAAGAGACCAGAATCAATTCTTACATGTTGAATTATTAAAATAAATTTATTGATATAATACATATGCATAGATTAATGAATTAGATATAAAAGTGGCGAAGACAGTTTTCTCATTCAATAAATTTGAATTAGGCTTTTATATCCAATTCATTAATCGTGATCATTATAAATATGTGGAAATAGTACAAATAAATTGTGTTATATTTTTAAAATGTAATATATGTATATACACGGTATCCCAATATAAAATGTCTAAAAGAGTTGATCAAAAGTTTGCTTCCTGATTTCCCGTCTAGCCAATTTATAAAAGACCATGGACACTTTTGGGAATGTGATAAATTGCTTAAAAAGATACGATTATCAGTCGGATCTGTCAGCCTCGTCAGACTGTTCGACATGGTTGTGTCTAGTTCTGTTTACTAGTATATTTTAATTAAATAAATCCATGCTTTCCAACAGAAATCCGTACGTACCGGGATTTGAACCCGTGGACACTACTGCCAAAGCGAACGACACTGACGATTCGGTTACAAGTCCGGCGTATATATTTGTATACATCAAGATAATCAGAAAAAACCAAATTGAGTTATTGGCTCAGGTAAAAGATGATGTAGAAAAAATTAATGGCCTAATTTTGAGTCGCTTTTTCGAGAGTTTTTTTTTTTATAAAATGTTGAATATTGTAAAGCACATTTTGGCTAAATAAACGTATTGTGTTATATTAGCGATCGCAAAATTTAAAACGGGCCTCTTTGATTATTTTAATATACGATTCCTTTCACGATTAAAATTTACATTTTCGCAGCGCTTCTCAAAGGGAACATTAAATATATCGATGCATACAAAGAAACTTTTCATGATAATGTATATACAATTAATTAAGAATGATTGCATATTTTTGTTTACAATATAATTACATTACAAAGTTGATTTTGGTGTACCGAAACCAAATGGTAACACTCTTTCGCCATAATTGGATTCAGAAAACGCTTTGGCTGATTATAATGATTAGCATTTTGTTCTATCCTAACCTAATCTTTCTTTCCTTACCTTTCTTAAAAAGAGATATTTAGTGTCTGGCGTAAAACTCATTCTTTTACTTAACATTTCCTGAATTGCTTCCTTTTTTTATTAATCCATTACTTGACAGATTTTTTTCCAAAGAATGTCTAGTGCTAATTACTCAATACCAACAAATTTTTTTTTAATAAAGACAATATAGCTATCGACTCTTCTTACTAAAATTGTGTTGCCTGATAATGATAACAAGCAGTTATAATTATATTATAACTCCCGTTTCGCACAAAAATACGTGACGGGCCATATTTTACCATATCAACTCCTAATGTGGTTGCAGATGGCCTCCTAATAGAGGTATCTAAACAGATTTACGAGAACTGATTATTACTCAGTTACTCAAACATTTTTTGAAGAGAGCAGATTTAGAAGGATATGGTTAGGACAGGACTGGTGATTAGATAATCGCGTGACTACACCTCTTTTTTAAGATCGGATGTTTGGGAGGGAATTTTAAACATCTACGCTTCGAACAGATTGAAATCGACTCAAAAATCAATTTATAAAACTATTCGTCCTTCAATTCGAATTCTTGAGATTCGTAACCATAGCCAACGACGTTGACCACTACACCACGTACCCGGCTTGTTGGTTTAATATTAATAAATTCTATATTCACATAATTATTAAATACACTTATGACATATTTAATTGATATTTTTTAATACCACGGGTTCCCTTGTACAAACAGTTTGGGATTCTTACCGCATTATGCAAATGCACCAGGGTCGGATTCGACAATTGTTTGCTCTCGTGTTACTTACATAGTGATCGGATCAGAATGAAATTTAAAGTGACGCGTTACACTGGGAACAATCAGTTTTTTTTGTGTTAACGGCGCGACTTTTTAGAGGTAGGTACATGCGGTGGCAGGGTGACGGGGGGAGGCGAGATGGGCTTATATATAGGCATGAAGTCATCCAATTTTAGCTTCAGGGGCGGCTAGCTAAATGATAAGTTATGTTTAAATAAAGCTTAAATATTCGCAAAAATATTTTTTTTTACATAGGGACACATAATGGAGCTTTTCAACAGGTTTTTTTATGAGAAATGATTATTATCCAGTCGCACAACCTCGGAGGGGGTAATGATTGAAACATGGGACTAGGAAATAACTAGTAAAGGCTTATCGCTCTTGCTTTAAGGTTTGCCCTGTTTTAGGGATTGAATACGTATACGCGAATGTATGCATGTCGGACATCTATACATTCTGCGCCTTAGGATAGAAATGCATAAATAGATTGAAAACTCAATTTCTTAGGTAGTCCTTAATGAACGTCAAAGAGTGTCGACAAATTATTGAATTAATATTTTATGAAGCCATTAAGTGATTGTCGATTGAGTTACGTTACTTGGTAAGACAACATTTTAATAGTCAGAATTCGGTAGAACGCTCTAGTTACTTTAAATCGTCATCAGAAATTAGCGGTGCTTGTGAAATGTCCTGCGGAAATTGTAATGTATTATAAATAGACCAAGCCATTTATAATAAATGATTTTTTCAAATGTCCTGGGGTACTCAACGTTGTACCCACCACCACCAGATACGGCTTCACAGCGTAGCAACGTTATGTGTGTTTAAAATTATTGCTAGGAATGATCGATGAAAAATTACTCAAGACTTGGTTGCACACACTTCAGTGCCCAGGAAGTTAAGTAATAAATAATAATATTAAAAAAAGGGCTTACGTTTCTAGGAATTGCGTTCCAATCAATTTCCATATGACGCCGTGAGCTCTGTGAATGGCTTGTAATTTGTCAGAGATGCAACCGAGTCGGCATGACCAACGTGGCCGACAGATTCGACTGATTGTCTTTCGAGCAATTTTTCCCGTTCACTGTCCATGTCTGGACATTCCCATAGGATCTGACCAGCATCCTGAATCATATTCCATTTATTATTTATATCAATTGTTTTATATATGTCGCTTTGGCGTACACTGTCATGTTACTTAAAATTTCTTGACAAATTACAGCCGTTTTAGGATTGGCTATTACCAGGTATTGTAAATTTTTTCTCAAATACTGTACGCCACTGTGGTAATAATTATTGATCACATAGTCTCTAAACAAAGTTGTAAGTAGTGGGTTACCAATAAATGGACGCCGCAGGCCCCTCTTTCTTTCACCGTTTAAAAATATTCAAATTTTATTCTACTACCATACTACGACCGCCTGATTTATTTTGTATTCACAATAATTAAAATACCGTTCGTCATCTGTGTATCGCTTCGGGACCGCGGGCGCGAGTTGACAACGCCATTATAATTGAATGACTGGATAACATGCCGCGTCTTGTTCCTAATGATTTGTGGTGTCGATTTACTCTAACACGTCTCCGGGCTTTGATTTTTTGTCTAGACTTTTAGGTAGCGGGAAAATTTTGAGAAACACTGAATACTCCAATTATTGTCAGAATATGATCGTTGGGGCATTAAAATGAAGGGAAAAAGGTTTTACCATTTGAATTGCCCTCCTTCAACGCATAATATTTTAACAATCACCGTAGACGAGTATTAACAAAAATTATAATGTATTTGGTATCAAATGCTATGATTGTCTATGGCAAATGGAAGGTCTGTAAAAAATTTACACAAATTACGACTCGCTTAACATAGTTCATTAGAATTCATTTAAATCTTAGAAGATAGATAAGATAGAAGCACTGTAAATTTTGTTTATTAAAAACAATTTGTTTTGTACTACTTACTAATACCTTCCCACTTAGAATTAAAAGTGAACACATAACCAGTGAAAAATTTTAATTGTTAATATTTATGATAGTGCTAAAAATAATTTCATTTTTGATCGTAAGATATTGTAATATAACATTGAAAAAAAAGCTTCTTATAGTACTGTCAATATTGGTAACTTTGGCCCTTTATGAGTTATTTTGTTCTATACAAATAAATTAACGAACGTCTATGTGAAGGGAGTTAACATTAATAGATTTATTGTTATAGTTGATATATAAATAAAGATAAAATAAGGTTGGCCAATGTTTGTATTTCAAATCGGGTAACTTTGGCCCACGATACAAATATTCACTGTAATTAACGTAAGTTTAGTGATTTTAAGCTTTTGGTAACTTTGATCCATGGTTTAACATATTTTGTAAACAATATTAAGTAACATTTGGTATCGATGAGTTTAAGTCATATAATGATTTCTGACTTAATTAATACTGGTGTATTTCAAAGCTATATCATAGAACAGTAGTGGCGAAGCTTTTTGGGCCTGAGTGCCAAAAAACCTTTTTTCAATATAATAATGTGTCGCGTGCCACATGCCATGGAAAATTTGTGTAACTTCAGATTTTTAATGTAAAAAAAGCATTAATACATCGATTTAATGAATTAAAGAAATAAATAAAAAGAAGACTAAATTTTACTGACAAATTGATTGAAAAAATTGACAAAACTTCATTATCAGCGAGATTTTTGTTGTTGGATAAGTCGATGAAAAAAATGTTAAAATGCCCGTTGCTATTTTTTTAAGGCAAGAAATTTTTTTGTCAATTGTCGTCGATTGCGAATCGATTGGTGAACGAAAAAAAATACACATGACTATGTCGTCACTGTTTTTGAATATTATATATATCTATTTCTAATTTTTTTTGAATTTTTTGTATAATCACTTTTTTTTCTCTTAATAATAAAACATTCGCGTGCCATAGGTTCGCTATCCCTGTCTTAGGACATTATCCGTTCTACCAGTATATTGAGAGTTAAATTGTGTACATTTTGACATAATAACAGAAAGCCATCAAAAAATGACTTAATGGGTTGTCAGTCCTCGTTGTGAAAAAGGGTATATATTTATGAATAATGTTAATAGTCAATTTTATTTTTTTGTAATTACTAATTATGACTGATATTATTCTCATTATTAGCTTTTGATAATCGTCTTAGATTAAATTGAGATATTAATGAATGAGGTGATCTTTTATCTTGAAGATTGTTTTATATCGCTTACTTTTATTATTATTACTGATTATTTTAAAAATGTATAACGTTAATAGAAGTGATCTCATTCGCATTAAAAAACAATCAAAGTAGCGGGTGATTGCAAATGATCAATCTTTGTTATATTTCAATACACGATATCACTCCAGTTGTTGAAAGTGATTTTTTTAATGTCATTTCCGCAAAGGGAGCTTAAACTGTTAGCCAGTGGTTGTAAGACTTTTAGTTGGATGAAACACTAATAATACATTTCATAAAACAAAATATTACATTTCATCCTTTTTGGAGTAATGTTATATAGTTATGGATGAAATAAAGATAAATCAAATATAATCTTTCCTATAAGTTATAATTATTTTTATAAGAAATGAAATATTGTATTTTACGTATTATTATTTACTAAAAACAAAATCACTTCAAATCCAGTTGAATGTTTCTTTTGTATAAACCGTAATACATAAAGGTTGATTTATTTTAAAGTGTCAACTGTCATTTTTTTGGTGAAAAGCCATTATAAAAAAAATGCTATTTGATTTTTACTACGTATACATTTTTTTATAACTATCAGAACCAGTTTCGCGCATTGATCATTTGATCAGTTTATAATGCTTCCGATGATCGTTATAACATGTAGACCAGTGATGCACAGCCTGTTAGAAAGAAGGGCCGGTTTATCGATTTTCTAATTTACCGCGGGCCGCAGAGGGTAAAAAATTTGGAAAATGATGATATTTTATACTAGGCGGGTTAGGCGGTTTATTATTTTTAATTTAATAGTAACACAATTTTACTACTTATTACTTGCTATTTTGGGCCACGGGTTGTGCATCACTGATGTAGACGTAGTAGAAATCGAATTGTATTTTGTTTAATAAATATATAAATATAATATTACATGATAAATCATTTGAATTTGTACAGTACGTATTAATAACGTTGGCGTTCGTGGTGCACTTGGTAGTGTAGTTGACTACGGTAACGGATTTCTCGGGTTCAATTCCCGGTGCGGGCGTTTTCATAAATTGATGTTTCAATAGATTTATTGATTTCTGTTCGTAGTATGAGTGTTTATGATGTCAAAATCTCCCACCCACCCATTCGATCCTCAAGGGGCGTAGCGAGAGCGATTAGCTAACCCCCTACTCTCTTCGAAACAAGAGAGGTTGAGCAACTGAGTAAGGAGTAGTTCTCATGGAAAAATTCTGTTAAGATACCTCCATTAGGAGACCACATGCTCAACATTGGGATCCGCACATGGAAAAAAAAGTATTAATGAATTAACATTAATTGTTAATTGTAATTTTCATCCAAGTAACTGGTAAATATGGTGTTTATTTTTTGAACAATTTTTGTTCAAATATGTCTCGAGTATACTTAATATTAGAAAGTTAAAAATTATATTTTTGTTTAATAATAAGATACAGATTGTTTAAAAAATATGTAAATATTAAATACATCGTACTGGAAGTGGTAACAAATCGTCCATTATTATTTCATAGTAGTTTAAGTTAATAGCACATTATTTGCGATTAAGAACATAAACTTGCGTTTCGAAATAGCATCAAGAACTAGCAATAAATATTATTTGCTTCAAATTAAATTTCTTAATTAATAAAAGATCGGCTGCCAACAATAAATAAGTTGTGTAATATTTTCCGCTGAACAAAACGAGTTGAATATAATATTAGCAATATTGTTTTGTAAACACCGTTCATTTATCTAATGAGTACGTCTACTCTATAAAATAATAGGTATTGTGGAGTGTCGCTAAGAGAATAGATAACTAAGAATAGTAATCTATCATTGAGAATCTTATCTATTTGTAACAATTAATCGTCTTGTCTTGTTTACATTTACCTCTCACAGATAATACATTATCTCAATGTTACATAACAAAATAATAAGCATGACAGGAACAAAATACATAACAATACAACAGATATGTTTCATAATTATTTGTATACATAATATATCGACGGTGTATTGGCCAATTTATGTAACCCTCAAAATTGAAATTGTTCCGGAGAGAGTAAAAACTGTTTTTATCGAAAATATAACATGGTGAGTTGCGTTATGAATTTTTGAAATGCACTACTGTAAATTATCATGTTTGGAGATACGGAATTATACGTAGGGAATGTCAATATAATTCTGGCTTACATCAAGTGGACGGGTCAAAATTTTTATACCTAAAACCAACGTAAAATGATGTTTCCCTTCCAAAAAGTAGTCAATTTATATTTCTAATTTA
This sequence comes from Himalopsyche phryganea, assembly GCA_022494535.1. Taxonomy (NCBI): domain Eukaryota; kingdom Metazoa; phylum Arthropoda; class Insecta; order Trichoptera; family Rhyacophilidae; genus Himalopsyche; species Himalopsyche phryganea. The sequence continues at coordinate 2,110,934 of JAGVSL010000030.1, forward strand.
CATAATGATGTTAAAATTATTTGATTATCTTTTTTATGTTTGCGATTTTATGATACGATCAAAAATGCAACAAACAGTCTTCAGAATTCGTATGAAGACCTCACGACAAGTAGAAGGACAACTAAATACAAAAGTGACGTACAAATCGGCAATAATTATTTTAATTACGATAAAACAATGATGATATTTTGCATTTGGTCGTTTCTGTTCAAATAGTTTAAGCGAAAGAAATGAGTCATCGATACAAAGATTTGTTACGTATATGCATATTTTTCAAATGACTGATTTGAACATAATATATTCAGATGAAAAAAAAATATATACACTTACCATACTTACACTGAATTACATTTAACCTGTTATTTTATGAAGCTATGACAGCACGGAATGTAGTTCGCATGCGTTAGTATCGCTCCAGGTTCCTAGCAGCGTCTTAACTGCTTTATTTTTATACATATATATTTTTTTAATTTACTTGTTGAATTGGTATTTACTTGGCAGAATTCCACTACAGTCATATAAAAGAATTACATAATTCCACAAGAATAATGTCGTATAAAATTATATTATTATGCATTGAAACTGTTAATGGCGTAAAACAGGGGGTCTCAAAACTACGGCCCGCGAGCACCGTTTTTTCACACTGCTAAGTAGTGCCGAATGCGGAAAAAAAGCCACGGGAAAATTTATCCAACTGATCAACCAAATTTTTTGCCGAAAGGACTTCCTATGAGTGTGTAAATCAGGCAGAAGCTCATTTTCTCCTTGTCAACTATCGGGTATCTCCTCCGCAATGGCCTTGATACTTGCCCTAAGTATCAACCGAGTGTGTAATTCAAAACTACAGTATCTTGATATGGTGAGCCTAGGTCCTGGCCCTAGGGACATAGTTGAGGAGTCTCCTGGAGTAAATACTTGTATGTTTTACATTAATTTAGCATTATTTCGTATATTTGTCAATCTTCCCATAAATTAAAATGTATTGTGAATTTTAGTTGGCATTTATCGCTCAAAATACGTGTCTCTAATTATACTCCACATTGAGAACGTATATGTTTGGAAAAAATATGAATATACTGCATAAGAGTTATTTGTTTTTTTTTATGCATGTTTTCAAAATAAAGAAAACTTGTTAAATGAAAATCTTACATTTTCCTCGCAAAACAAAATATTATAACGCCAGGGAAAATAAATTTAATTTATCGCTGAAATGCCGCAGAATTTTTGAATAAACATTTCGTGGAACACATTATTTCTGGTAATGTACTATCAAACTCTTTAGTGGACGGATATACCTCGCGCCGTAAGACGTGAGCTCTTAAATTGGGTTAACGGTTAGCATTCTATAACCGAGTGTGAATAGACTAAAGTTCCTTACACATACAACTTTACTGTTTGATAAGAATCAAGTGCTGAAATATTAAGCGTTAACTATTGTAAGTATTCGAAAGTTCTTCTCATGTTTCTTAAGTTATTTTTGGTCAATCTATGCAATGGGAAAGTTTTCTAGTATGAACATATTTTTTAAATAAAAATTATGCAGTATTTTTACAAAACTAATCATTTTTAATTGAATATATTGCTAGCGATATGCAATTAGTCGTTGAGTAAAATTATGAAAGATTAACATCGAGTCAATTCGTTATTCTGTGTTTGTAACTATTTCCGTATGGATTTCTAATGGAGGCATCTCAATAAAAGTTGTTTTACGTTGACTGCATGTTATTAAGTCACTCAACTTCTACTTTGTCAGAGAAACTAAGGATAGAATAATGCTTATAGAAAATGGTTGGTAATTATCAAATCACTGTTGCTACGCACAGTTCTTGCACTTCACTAACATCTATAACTTTGAGTAAAAATTCATAAATTAACTGTAAAAATAATTATTGGCGATGTACGTAATGGAATTCAAAAATTAACGGGCACCCAAGAGAGTTCACTACTCTTTTAGTTGGTTGCAGAACCGATTAATTGAAATATAATTTTATATATCAAGGTAATTGTAATTAGCAGTGTATTGACAGCCACAAAGTCATCGGTGGAACTAAAATTTAAAGAAATATTATGGATACTTCAAATGACTATCGACAATTTAGGCAAGTTTGTAAATCCAGAGATATACGAATGGAAAAATATGATCTTCAGAACGATCCAAATATCAAGTTGGTACGACAATTACATCGGGTCGAATATAAGTATGAGGTAACACAATCTATGGTCAGATTAGTTTTTAGCATGTAAAAGCTTTTGTCGAGGAAACAGGAACTAATTAAAATTGAATGAAAGTAAATGTTTGATAGTGTTATTCTTAGTTTTTCTATTTTTTAAAAGAATATTTCAAATGTCGGTGAAAGTTAAATCGAGGTATATTAATAAATTGAAATACCTAAGACTTGTTGTCACAGTAGGACGGGCATAAAGGACTCACATTAATCAATTAATAATACATAAATGTGTTCTATTTCTCAGATTTTTTAATAAATGAATCAGCAGAGGCAATTTTTAATTGAAAGGTTAACAATTTTTTTTGACCATCGCTCACCTCTAGCGGCGTAAACTCATCTATAAGTTGGCTCCCAGTGAGAAAACCGACCTCAATAATCATTTCATATACAATTTATTGCAATTAAACTCCATAGTATTAGTTCTTATTTACATTATTTTGATAAAGTATTTGGCGAGAAAGAATTCGTTCAGACGCAGACAGAGCTCTATTTCTGTATTTTCTCAAGCTTTAGTTCTATCTATAATAGAATGATTCACAAAAGGTGACTGCTGTAAATAAAAAAATAAATAAATTTTTCATCACATAATTTTTCACCAACATCATATTATTGTCGACTCTCACCGTTTGATGTCGCGCGCATATGATAATAGAACAGAATTTATTATTTTTTTGAACAATTTTCAGCTTGAACATTTTCAAAAATACTATGAATTTAGAGAGATGATAAAACTCAGGTATAGAAAATTATTCTCTTGTCATTTTTCAAATAAAAAATACACAATTCTTGTAGACAACTGTCGGGAAATTTTGATTAGTTTTTTTTTTATATATAACTCTTACAGTACGGTCAATCTGGGTAACTTTGAGCCAGTTCTGAGGGTATTTATATGTTTATGGCTCGACATTGAATTTATGTGTGGTATTGTTATTGTTTTACATAGAAATTTGCTAATGTCTTAAGATGAGATTTAATCAACATATATATATATATATATTCTTACAATTGATATATACATATAGATAAAATAAGGTGTCATATCAAATACTCACTGTAATTACTATAAATTCAGTGATTTTAAAGTCTTGACAATTTTTCTTTATGCTTACATATATTCTGTACATAATTGAGATCGGAAAAAATATACAACATTTGTTTTACAGATTAGTAATACAAATTTAAAATATGGCTAATCCAATTTATTTCCAGAAGGTTTCAAATTATGTTGAACATTAACTCATATTTTTACCACCAGGAGATACTCAATATCTTTGATTAACTAAAAAATATTCATATGGCATTAATATTATCACGGTATTATAACAGCACCTCTTTCCATGTAGTGTGTCAATCTTAGACCGATGGGCAAACTTACCCAAATTGATGGTATTTGATACATTGCTATTTTATAGTTTAACAAAACAATCAATTGTGACAATTTAGATTGAGATAGTATTTTTTTAATGGATATATCTTTTATGATTAGCTGTCACTGTTATATTATCATGTTTAATGGAACTAAAATCATAACATAATCGTACAGCATTGATAATCTTTTTGGTATTGTTTTGTGAGGTGAGTTTCCATGTTTTTCTTTTCAAACATGTCATGGAAACGTTGAAACTAGCCTGGACATGTACGGTTATCTCCAGAGAGCCTAAACTTTGTTGTCCTCTTCTTATAACTACCATAGGTAATATCCGATACTATTCTGTACGTCGTACTAAATATAGGGTGTACTCTTCGGATCCTGGCATTTCAAGGAAGGAAGTAAAGCAGTTTGCGGCTCATTGAGAATCTTGTAGCTACATAATTTACGGATATGGTCGATGAAGTATTTTGTTTGACATCAAATAGTCATGGCTCTTCTTTCCGTGTTTAAGTATTGGGATATTCTTTGAAAAAAACTGACCTTGGTTTACTTAATTTTATATTGTGATTCTAGGTCATAAGATTTAAAGTAAACTAAACAGAAAGCCAGCCAAAAATCATACAATTACAATGTTATTATTATTATTAAACCGACATATGATTCTCAGGAAATTCGTTTTATTTGGTGGTCACCATTGTTTTATATCTATCGCATGATGAATATTCTATTGAAAAGCTCACTATTCAAGAATTCATTACGTCTGCTCAGGAATACTGGTAAAAAATTATTTGGCCATCGATATTAATTTGAATTGTTCATTATTCTCTCGATTACTAGAAAATGTTACACGGGTTATCGTTCTATTATTCTAATGATTTTATTTAATAAATCGTTGCTCGAAAACGCTTATCTACAGTGCTAAGCACATTCATCGTATCTACATGTTGGGAAGGCCTAAATATTTGTTTTCGAGTGACGTATTCCTCCACCAATTAATTACTAATAAGCAACAGCAATCTAAGCGAATATGATTATTTTTTGTTAAGATATGTGACGTTATTTAGACAGACATCTTTCACGAAACTCACGCGAAAGATGTAAGGATCTTATCATATAAAAAGTAATCTTGTATTTACGATAATATTTTAAAACCATGCGCGGTCCCAATGAGTTACATATGAAAATATAAAATTAAATTAAAAATTGATAACTTAGTTATTCCACTTGGGTTATCACTAACGTGACGCGTTTCGCCTCTTTAAGGAGCATCTTCAGACTAACCGTATCGTAAGGTTATTTATTTCTAAGGTAAACGATGATTTTATTCTTAAAAGGGTGGGAGTAAGCTATAAAAATTGTTACACTATAAACAAATCAATTACTGGCACCTGGATGTGAAAAACCCAAGGGGAATAAATTTAATAATGGCGAGCCGCCTGTTTTGTTTAAAATGTTATTTACGATTCCTAAGGCAGTATTTCAACAAACTTTTTTAAACATGCTCAGTCAATTATTTGTGGTTAGGAAATGATATGTATTATTATTAAAGCTCTTTTTAGGCAGCATTCAGGATCAGATAGAGGGCGGGTGGAGAGAGTTGAAAACATCTCAGAAACCATGTTTTTTTTATAATAGATACATGCCAACAGAAATATCTAAAAATCAATATAATTCCATCAGTTATTCATGGATAAATTCCCAAGAGAATTCATTGACCATCGGCAACGGGGCCAATAAATATATATATAGTATTTTTCTAATATAATAATTAAGTCTCATATGATAATATGGCAGTACATTGAGTACGCCTGGCTGAGGAGATGACGTTATCGCGTACATAGCATAGTATTTTGTAGTCAAAACAAATTATTTAATACTAAAGCAAGTGTCGTCTCGCGAAAGATTAATATTTTCCACACGAAATGAGGTTAATACGAAAGAACTGTTTAAAATAATTTCACGAATCAACTTGAGATTTTTACGACTTAAAATTATGTGTAGTGTTTTAAATGCACTCTACCACATAGCAAGTATTTTAAGATTTATAAATATGCAGCATGATAAATATAATGATTGCATCACAGTTGAATTTAACTTAATTATTTGTTGAACGCTTTTATTCATTCTGTCATTGTGGAATCTGCAATTTTGGCTGAATAAATTGTAACGAAATACGTGTTATGTTATTATGTTTCATTAGAAGTAAGCATGGAATAAGTCCTTTTTATTTTCACTTCAACAAAGAAAATAATTTAACCATATACATTTTGTACACCCACATGGATCATTTTAACATTTAATGTTTGATTAAGGCTGATTTTAATTTAGTCATTCATCCTCCCTTTTTATTCGGGTAAGAACGATGTCGGCTCCATGGTGCTGTTTTTTGCGTCGTCGTTTCTGTCTGTAAGCATTAATGTTTTTAAAAGTCTAAAATACCCTCCTAACCATCCAATCCTAAAAACAGGGCATAGCGAGAACGAACCTAACCTAACCTAACCTAACCACCAGTCCTGTCTTAGCCCTATCCCAATATCCCTACTCTCTTCGTAAAAAAGGGAAGTTGAGTAACTGAGTAACAAGCAGCTATCGTAGAAAAAAACATCTGTTGAGATACCTCCATTAGAAGGCCATATGATCCACACTGGGAGTGGACACAGTGGGTTTGGAAAAGACTAAACGGTACATGATTAGTCTCTGTGTCAGATATGGTGGGCAAAAACGGCTCAATCGTGCAATCACGGCTATCGGCCATTGCTAAAAGACGCATAGAAGAAGTAATACAGAATATAGTCAACCAAAAAAATATGAAATATTATATAGATCAGGTCGGTCGGATTGGTCAAAAGAAATATATTCTTTGAATTAAACACTGGAAATATTATGCTGATCGTAAAAGCCAGGCACCGGGGAAACAGCCAACCTACTCAATTTACAATTAAAATCATCTGAAAAATCTTGTAGTATATTTAAATCAGTCAGTCACATTCCACATTAAAAAGGAAAAAGATTCAATTATCGCTATATCTATCATATAAATAATAATTCAAAGCTACCAATTTCCTACATTTTTAATTTCGTGTATTTACAAAAGTGCCATTAATACAGGTACATTTTGAGATACGTGCTAATTAGGGCTTCCAATTAACCGCCCAAAAAGACTAACCGGCTTTCGGTTTTTTTCTGAAGAAAAAACCGGTTAACCGGTATAAACCGAAATATACGTTTCAACTATTTTCGAAAAACCAGTTTTGGTACCAAGATTGAAAAACAAGGTATTTTTCTTCATAAAATTTACGAATATGAACTAATAGTTATGTATTATACCAGAGATTCCCAAGCCCGTGCCGGCAGACATGGCACCCGCTCACCGATTTGTGTGCGCTCGGCGCTCACAAATTTATCGCGGTAATTCTACAGGAATCGGTGTAGAATTACCGTGACAGATTATTTATTACTTCAATTTTATTTTCTGAAGTTTATAAAATACTCATTTGATAAAAATGTTATTCGAAGTCATTTCTCTGCATAAGTCGAAATGTTTATGTTGTCTGGCTACTCTGTTAAACACTGGATGCAGCTTTATGATTGTTTACTGACAGTTAATAGAGTTTGCCTTGAATTAAAAGGCGTGTATTTTAAAAATGTATTTTGTATAACTTTCGAAAATTAAATGAAAGTTTTGTAGAAGCTGAGAACGTATAAAAAGCACACTGTAGTAAATTTGATTACATTTTAAGTTATCAGATAAAAGTCCGCTTGGTTTATACGACAAGCCGTTATATATATCAGCGATTTCATGATGTGATGACTATACAGCCGCTATGCAAACGTTCGCAAAGTGCATTATATATTATGACTTAATTTTGGACGCGAGCTTTTAGCTTTAGGCGTCGCGACGCGTCTTAGGTTGGAAGTTTATTCTGGGAGAGACGTCTCGGACGTTCGTGTGACCGGCGGGGCGGCGTCTGTCCACTTATAAAGTTTTTTGGTCAAATTTAGATGTCGTAAAGATGCGCAGCGATCAAGCCGCAGCTAGTTAACGAAGTGGCGATGCAATTTTGTGCAATAACGGCTTACATTTTCACTTAATTACAGCTGTGTACTCGTTGAGTTGTGCAAAATTTCAATATTTATAGAGAACCATTTATTCTAACAAAATTAAAAAATATATTTACCCTTTCGTCGAATTGCATCCCGTCGAAATCCACAATTCTATTATAATTGTAAAATCACTGGAAATTCTAAAAGTAGTTGGAAAGCGGCAATTCGCCACTCTGTTAATGTGTTGTTTTACAAAATAAGGATTAAGGCGATTCTCGAAATGTTAACTCAGGTATCAGTGTGGCTCTCAGACGTATAATGTTTTACCTCGTAAATAATATTTGTCGTATTTGTATCTTCTATATAAACGTTAGACACTGTTTACTGTCTGTTAGTACTCGAACTGACCAGTACGAGTCCATTTTGACGGAAAGGGGTAGCTCCGACCATGCAGGGAGTTTTTTTAATTGTATTTGTACTCAGTCGATTACGATCTGCCGAGCGGGACTAGCTGCGGTCTCGTGGTGGCGAAGGTGACGTGACGATGTGAATTGTTTGTTTTTTTTTTGATTTTCATTGTACTTAATTTAAAATCGTTTGTCGTGTCATTTGTATTATAACTTAAAGTAAATTCAGTTGCTAAGTAAATGTAAATGTAGAATCAATTTTATGTGTTAGGATTTATATATTTGTGTAATGTAAACCACTGCATCTTTGATGGAAAAATAAATAAGTTTTGAACCGGATTTGAAATGGTGTTTTTCTGAGATCACAGCCCTTCCAGGACTCCAGCCTAGCCATAACCAGCCGTTCGCCTCTCTTCGATCCGGGGTCTTCTCACTGTGTTTCCATTAAAACCCCATAAATTCGTAACTATTTTTAAAATAATGTTTTGTAAATGTAAATGTTTTATGGATGTAAATGATTTAGCATTATTATTTTATGCGTTTCAGTAATCAAAGATTGAAACAACACTGAATATATTCATCATCTATCAGTGTTTGCAATGTAATTACAATATATATTTGATTTGACACAAATACACACTCTACCCCTTTCTGTTTATCTTGCGCATCAAACGCAATGGCAGGTGGCTACCTGCTAATAATCTAACAGTCTTAGACATGTATTTAGGATTATGGACGTCTGTCTATATACTTATAGTCATAAAAAACTGTATCTCATAGTTTGATTAAATTTATCAAAGATAAAAATGAGCCCAGGCATAAACAAATATTGTTCGTCATTTGTAAAACACATGACAAATTTATTAACATTGGGTTACCTCGAAATAAAAATATTTTCGCTTGAGAAAAATTGTTGATTAGATAAATAAAAGTCAGTGTGGTTGATTCTAATTAAAGCATTTATTAAACCATGTATTTTTTTCGAAAAGTTTTATGTTTATTTCTTTTAATGGATGAAATTTAATAAAATATGTGGTAAGAAGCTATGCCCATTGATCGTTTGTGGCTACAAGGCAGCGAATGCAAACATTTTCCTTTAGTGAACACATTAAAAACGTGATTAAACCTTGTAATTTTTTTTTCAATATCAATAGCGATGACCAATATTTAAAATACTATATTTTTTAATAAAATACGAGTAACCACATTAATGATAAATTATTTATTTGCTTATTTAAATTAATCTGTTTTCCTCAATGTCCTTAAATGGAGTATATGCCTGGCATGTGGCGCCTCCAAGAATTCTTATCATTCGCCCGTCTTCTCGCTTTTTTCCGATCATACCATCACCCTATGGATGGTGTTAAACGACCTTCCTGGTCGCCGGAATTCCGTTGATTTGTAATGCTGGAAAAAATTACAATTGCTAATTTGCCTTTGAACGTATTTTATATGGAATACTAGTAGATATAAAATAAACGTGAAATGTGAAAAAAGTCATTAGTATTCAATAGTCGATAGTATTTATTTCTCCTAGAATTCAGAATTACCACTTGCAGTTTATTAGCATTATTTGTTGATTTCTTATTGCATATTTTCCATAGTATTTTAGCGAATACTTCAATGCTTCACTCTATCAGTCTCTGTGTTTTTGTTTTGTAGAAAAAATATTATTTTGAATTTTTAAAATACCGTCAAGTGTTAAAATAGCGGGTATCCCTGGCAGGGTTGAAAACATCACTGGTTTGCATGTCAATGGACACAAAATTATTCGTATCCCCCAGTAAAATAAATTCGAAAGTCTAAATTTATCATTTTCTATTCGAGCCATTTGGAGTTTTTAGGAATTTTCTGTACATTCAAAAGACGTATGAATACACAAACAATTGTTGGCTTTTTAATGGGAAAATATGATTTACTTACTACAGTATTTTTAGTTTTTCTTCAAAATAAATAAAATACGCACATATTTTTAATGTCGATTTCACAGTATTTGAAAGGTAGTTTAAATTAAATAAATTCGTAATGTTAAAAACATTATAAAAATAAAGCAAACAATCACTAACACAGCCAAATAGTCGATAGATCAGTGTCTGCAAAACATTTTTAATTCAGACACACTGGTGAATGAGATATGTTCCGCGGCACACCAAATAAAAATGTCTAAAAAAAGAAAATTAACCTTGTTAATATGAATAAAAGAAATCATAGTGTCGGTAACAAATCTTGAAAATGAATTGATGACCTACTGGTTGGTACATTTGATAATGTATCAAGTGATAAGTGATGTAAAGTACTTAGAAAATGATCAGAAAGAAGTTCTAATGTCCTGGGGAAGCAATTAAGTGCTGAGTTCTAACTCACTCACACTCACTATACTGCGAATATACCAGCGTCACTTTATCCCTGTGTCGCGTTGACCACTATGTACGAATGTGAAAAATATTTATTTAAAATGAACAGTTTTGAGGCTTCTTCCTTTACGGCACACCTGTGACTTCTTACGTCACACAGTTTGGCAGACACTGCACTAGATTAATAAGTCAAAAATGGCAGTTTCAGTCATACGACACTATTTTACTAATTATGCCATAACTTTATTATATTATATTAAAAACAGATTGACAATTTTGGGGGTCTCGTAAAAGCTTGAATAACAATCTATCCGGTTGTGGATTTGAACCTCAGATTGAAGAACGAAATCACTATCTATAATATGTACTATTAAAAACTACTTAATTACATTATTTTGAGTTGATTTATTTGTGTTAAAGTTTCGCATGCTGAGTTTACCTACACCTGCCACAAATAATACTTAAAAGGCGTTATTACCACACAATCTTGTTGCGGTTTGTATAATTCCAGTATAATTTTACATCTGATCCGCTGATTGTTGGGCCAAGTATTTGCGGTCGCTGCGGCCGGACCTGTCACTTTACAGACGCTCACATCCAATGCTGTCATTATATTTTACAGAACAAAGTTGTGTGTCAATATAATAAAACGAGATAATTAATAAATTACACCGGGGTGACTCACACCGATCAATAATGTGGCATTATCACGTAGACTTAGATATAAGCCATCACTTGAAAAAGACTCCCTTTTCTAGTAAAAGATGTTAATCAAGGTTACTCGACTAACGCGCACATGATAATTGCGCAAACGACAGATGCGCATACAAACACATCCGCAGTAGATAGATGCGCACAAAATAAATATATTTAAAACTAGTATTATAAATACTAGTATAACCGTACCGTTATAGATGACTGTATTGAAATTGAAATACTGAATGTCTAAAGTAGCTAGTACGTCGGAACTGTGTGAGCATTGCATACAATTATATTTTATATATACACCGCAAACGCTTAGGTCATGAGAAAATTTCATACCTACATGTGATATGTGATAATAATAAAACTGGGTCTGGGCTATTATATATAAGATATTTGGTGCAGTGATACCTGTAAAAACTCGCTCAATGTGAAGACATAGAGAGATTTTGTTGCATTGTTGACGGATAAATAGATTTTTTTATCATGTCCGCTTCCAATGTGGGACAACCTCTTTTTTCGAAGAGAGTATGGATAGAAAGATAGAGGTAGGATAGGAATAGCGGTTAGCTAATCGTTCTCGCTACGCGCCATTTTTAGGATCAGATGGGCGGGAGGGAAATATTTTTGTGTAAATACGCTTTCAAATAACGTAATAATGTATGACAAATAATTATGAAAATAATAAATAAGTATAAAGATATTTTCTGTTTAATAAAGACTGGTATTGTAAATCCATTTTTTATTTCGTATTATTTTTATTACTTTAAAATAAACAGACTTCGTCTGCCTTATTATTGACGTTTCCAAATATTAAAAAAGACGTAGAATTTAATTCTCCGTCAATAATTTTCATTTAAAAAAATGTGTTAAGTCGAAACAAAGTAAACCGAAAGTTGTAAACCAAAGCTTTGTAAATCGAGTTAGATGTACATATCGTACCCCGGGTGTAAGCCAGTAGTAAGTGCAAAATTCTAAATTTTGATTTTATTACTGATTAGCAATGGTATTTTTATGAAGTACACTAGCATCAAACAGCAGTATTTATATACCGATTATTTCAGTTTGATTAATACACTTCCAAGTTATTCGCATTTTCACTGTAAAACGGTATTATTGGCAATATGTTACTACGGATTATTGTAGCTTTACGGTATTATTGCGGTATTATTACGGTATTATTGGCTTTGGATCTTCATTACAAATCGCGTCTACATCTTTAGTGCAATACTGTAGTGTCTGCAGTTGCTGTCCTTTTACAATAATAATTTACTCTGATTTGGTAGAAAATGAACAAACAATATACTTTGTTTGCCGCACTAAAGTCTGTTTATCTCAGAATAATGAAATTTGCAGATACTACCGTTTTACAATAAGGGTACGATATATTATTATTCTTTCATTTACTAACCAATAACAATCGAGTGAATGATACGTAATTAATTTTTTCTATATTAATTAAATAGTACATATCTATCTTTACGACATACAATATCATAAATTGTTTCCTATACACCTACCTGCATTTCAACAAATGAAGCATTTATAAGACTGATTCGACCATTTTATCGTCGAAATGAATTAATATTAAAGGTAAAAGAAATGAACTTCAGATAACGTATAAAAATAATTGCCCATATCCTTAATGATTGGATGATTATTTATTTTACCGTTTCCGGCAATAGCTGTGCATACAATAAACTTTGTCATTTGTTGAGTGTGGTTATCGGTGAGTATAGTGAAATTGCATTTAATCATTATTTGAGTAATGATATTAATCACTCGTGTGTTTTTTTGTATGGTTTAATGATTATGTCAGTAAAGATCTAAATACGTAAAGCATAGGTGGGCGACGCGTCTGAAAAAATATTTCATTAATTATTACGGATGTAAATTGTGGAATACTGCTAACTGTCGTTATTTTAAATGAAATATTTTCTTTTTTGCAAAACTTTTTGAGGGAGAAAAAACTGTTTTTATCGAAAAATTTATATAGTGAGTTGCGTTATGAATCTTTGAAATGCACTCCTGTAAATTCTCGTGTTAACAGATACGGGATTGTACGTAGGGGGTATTGATAAAATAGTGGCTTACATCTAGTGGCCGGGTCAGAATTTTTTAACTTGAAAACCAATGTAAAATTATGTTTCCCTTCCAAAAAGTGATCAATTTATTTTTCTGATTTACGTCATTTTTGACCTGTTCTATCGTCTTTAAAATGAGATCCAATCGCCATCTCATTTTCGTATTTTTTTGACGGTTACATCATTTAGCCAAAACACCGTCGATTATAGAGCTTTGTCGTTTGTATTGTGGATAGAAAAAACAACGTTTCAAAGTTTAAATTTTTTTTTGGATTATGTGAGAGTATGAATTTGCTAATATTTTTTTTCTGTTGTTGCAGGTAAATTGATGATCATTTATCATTCAGATCTTTATCACCGGCTACAGCGATAGAAACTTTAGGTGGTATTATTATGTAAGTGATTAATTAATCTTAATTCGTTGTAATTGAGCGACAAGGACGAAGTTAACCCCGTTACTGTAAGAGTACCCCTACGCCTTTAAACAATCAATCCATCGGGTTTGTCAGAAGCGCCCAATTTCAATATATATATTTTTTAAAACAATAATATTATTTCTTGTAATATATATATATATATATTAAGTGAAACCTTGATATAACATGCCCGGCGTTGTTTCTTTCAATTAGCGTCTATAATATTGAAAATTCAATTTAAAATACGTAAATATAAAGGTAAATTGACGGCAATAAAACATATTTTACAAGCTCTGATGACATACACTAGCAAAACTTCAAATTAATTTATTGAATCGAAATAGTTTTATATTAACAACCAAGGAATATGAAACAAGCTAATTTGCTTGAGTTAAATAATTATTATATAAATTTATAAAACAATCTCCATTCAATTTTTCCTATGTTTATAAATTTATTGGTCACTTCATAAACTTAAAATAACTTAAAATAGAGTTTCACTACATATCGATCCGCTTAGCAAAACTCTAAGCTTTATCTATTATTTGGTCAGTAACTAATTGGATAATGGTTAGTTAATAAATTTTTGGTCAGTAAATAATTGCCAAATAAATGAAGGTTAGGCTAAGTTTAATTAGGAAACTGAGGGTTTTATATAACTATCTGACCGTTTAATTTAAAAACTCACCATTTTATTTAAATTACTGACCCTTTTTTTATGAACTAATCACGTGTATACTGACCATTTATCGAATTAGTTACTGATTATTCATTATATCTTACTGACCAAAAAATAAAATATTAAATGATCAATAAATGCAGGCCTATTTATTATATTAATTCCTTAATTTAAAGTTATCAATTTTAATTTTATATTAAAAATGAACTTCAACAAAGTTACCGCCTAATCCATAGAAAATACGGAACCAACTGTTGGTTTTATGCAAAATGTTTGCAACTGCTGTATGTATGTAAATTGTCATATAATAAAAAGGAACCAAATGAATTATTGATTAATATCTTATAGTCTATTAATGTTTTCTATATTTTTTAAGTAGTAACGGTGTTGTATTAATAATAGCCATAATGTTCAATAGTTTTCACATTCACAAAATTAACCAAAATATTAAAAAACGTGTGAAAACTTTGAGGTGTAATATCTCCATTTGGCAAATTTACAGTTTGGTTCCCTTATGTTCACCTCTATCCATATCTAATCAAAAATCTTTAATCAATAATGAAATTTTAAAAAGTAACAAGCGTTAACTACTTAGATCAATTGATAAAACAACTGAAAGTGATTTTCCTGTTCACATTATTTCTGTAACGATTTCCAAGAAAACAGATTAGAGATAGATATATCGCTTTTATTAAGTGCATAGACAAAACGAAGTCAACTGAAGTCGTCGTAAATAATATTCATTAACGATTTATTAGTGAAAAAAATGGCAATTTATTATCTCGGACTGGATGAAACGATGTCTAAAAAGCATTTAAGTTTATCATTAATTTTTTCTGAAAGCTCTGATTTATAACAAATGGCTGAGCTTTTCTTGGAAGTTAAACATACGATTTATATAAATTTTGAGCTTTTTAGTAATAAAAAATGTGTATGTGCGTTTAAAAATAAGTTCGACAAGTCTTCAATATAATATGTTAATACTGAAAAGAGTACTGTATGATTTAATATTCCAACAGGTGCTCTTAGAGAAATTCATTTAAAACATTGTATTAAATTTGGGTGTAAATTTACATAATCAATTTTTCTTTGATTGAATTTTGACGAAGTCTGATATCAATAATCGCTTGTTTTAAAAAGAACTCCTGGTTAAGCCGTAGATAAATCTCCATTTTGTTTTAAATATGTGTGTATATAATAAAGTAAGAAGAAAAGAACAAGTTGTAGCCATGTGGAGATCTAATCAAGACGATATGGCAATACTGGCACATAACCATTGGCAAAAGGCTAGTGCGCGTTGCACACGGACAGGCGACAATACTGTTTCATTGAGCGTCGACCGCACGGGTCCGCCCGTGCTTCCGCGCAGGTTGGCGGCCTCTCAATTCTTAAATCGCTCTATATTAAAACAATGTGATGTAATTGGATGTGATACAGTCTCCGATGTCTGCCGGTACTCACTGGATTGCTTCCGTTGGATCTTTACGTGCAGGTTCGTGGCGCAACGACCTTGCTGCTGTAAGGAGAGGCTTTTGAGGTTGGGGGCATCCTGGTGTCCCCACCCCCTGGCTTTGATTTTATGAGGCAGCCCCATCACAGAGTCATCTTCAGGGGCCTATCGATGGACACTGGTTTGCGGGTCTGGCAGGGACGGTGGGACTCCTCCACCAGGGGCCGCCGAACCTACTTATTTTTTCCGAATATAAAGTGGCGAATGGAAATAACTAAAGTACCGACTCCAAATCACTGGACGAGTAATTCATTACTGGTCACGGTGGTTTCGCTGCCAAGAGCTTGACCGGTTAGTGGATAGGCCAAATTCAAATGTGGTGCTATACAGCAGGATGCTGAACACATCCTATGGGAGTGTCGTTTAATGCATAAAGAAAGGGAACAGCTACGCGATTCGGTCCAACCTTCCATTGGACCGATCGGCCACGCTGCCTTGGTAGCGAATAAGGAAAATCACGAGGCCTTTAAAAAAATTTGCGTCGTCATACGGAGAGCTAGTAAACCTCAACTCATAGAAGCTTTTCATTTATCTGGAGAGATTGATTTTCTGAACACTTAAGTACACGCCACCAAGTCTTGGGAAGTTGCTCCCAACTAAGGAGAAAAAAACTGTAAATACGCTTATTTGTTACGCCGCTGGATACTGCCGTATAAAATTAACGGATAGGAAAGCTTTGAATATTTGACTTTTGCAAAATATGTAAATTTAATATGGTACTTTTTTTATTAATGTACACTGGATTTTTTTAAATATGCAGAAATAGAAAAATATTACGCAGAGATTTTTTAGATATAGTATACAAATTAAATGTTCGATTTGATTTGAAGAGTTGGTCCCTAAGTCCGGATTCATCAGCTATAAATTAATTCGTTTTCGGTAGGCAGACCGGTTCTCATTCATAAAAATGGATTCTTTCTTGTTAAGGTCTTTTCATTATATTTTATTTCCATTAATTATTATGACCATTTTTTGATTTTCCACATATTGTAAAAATCTCATGAATTATTCATATCATAATTACGGTGAAGTATTCATACAATTTAGTCAAGTTTTAGAGTTGGAAGTTTAAGAATCACGGAAAAAAGTTTTTGTTGATTTTTGCTTTGTAAACGCAACGCGTTTATAAATACATCATTTTCGTGTATTTATGAAGACTTCAATTTTTATATACAAGTTCGAAATATTCCAAAAGGAAGGAAAGCAGAACTTTTTTTCAAATAAACTTTATTATATAATATGTAAATTGTAAATTATACTTTGAATTATGTCTATATTATAATATTATAATAATATAGGATTGTCACTAAAACTTATCGCAAGAGTACTGATGAAGTTCATTTATTGACTATTTTTCTGGTTATATATACAATCCCTTACCATTTTACCTTCTTGCAAACTTGGTGGTCTTACTATGTCAAGGCAACTATTAAATGGTTAATCAATATCATCAGTAAATGATTGCCAAATAAGTAAAGATTAGGTTTAATTAAAAAACTGACCGTTTTATATAAATATCTGATCGTTTACTTTAATAACTTATAACGTGTATACTGGCCATTTATCGAATAAGTTACTGACTATTTATTATTTCTTTCTGACCAAAAGTTGATAAAATAATGGCCCAATAAATGCAGGCCTTATGTCAAAAGTCATATTATCTACCAGAATATGATAATTACTCAGTTTCTTAAAATCTTGTAAAGTTCCAGTTTTCAAATCAGTCGTTGATCCATTGTGGCATAACATGGCACCATGCAAATTATGTCGGATATAAACTGGCTTAATGAATTACATATTTGTAGCTCAGCTTTACTTGATCAAAGGCGTCCGCTTCAAAAATACACGAAAATGAAGCACGTGTACGCATTAATAAAAATTAATCAAATGTTCCGTATTTCTGGAGGAAATAATATCTAAGTCAATATTTCATCGGCCGTTTTGCCGATGTTGTTTATGCGTCGACTCTTCATTATTTATAGGCTCCCAATATTTATATTCCAGCTGGTGCTACGATACTGCTTTCAAAATAATAAAAAAAGCACTTTAAAGAAGTAAAATTAGAAAATTAAATGCTTCAATGATAGTCGATTGCATAAATTGTACGGAAAAGAAAATAAATAGAGCTTAAAGCGTTTAGTGAAAAAGAAATGTTGAGCAGCGAATTGCAAGAAAATTTGTTTGTCTCAATAAAGAGGTAATTTTTCAGTTCATAAATTTATTTGTATTTAACAGAATATTTATACAATATTCCTGGTGTGACTTTTAACCACACAATTCTTTACAATTTCATGTCCTAAGTGCTTAAGAACATAACATATCGACAGTGTTTTGGCCTATTGATGAAACCCTCAAAAAAATAGTAAAATCAGTTAATGATTAGATCTCATTTAAAAGATGACAGAGCAGGTCCCAGCCAAATGGCGTACAATAGAAAAATGAATTGACCACTTTTTGGAAGAGAAACATCATTTTACATTGGTTTTGGATTTAAAAATTCTGACCCTGCCACTTGATGTAAGCTACTATTATATCGACACTTTCTGCGTATAATCCCGTATCTGCAAACATAAAAATTTACAGGAGTGAATTTCAAAGGTCCATATAATGGTTCATATAACTCACCATATAATGTTATCGATAAAAACAGTTTTTACTCTATCCTGAACAATTTCAATTTTGAGGGTTACATCAATTGGCCAAAACACCATCGATATTAACTTTCTTTTACTCGGCCGATTTCAAATAAACTGTGAAAATTCATCTCTTATATATCCCTAGAATAAGAATTGTAATATATTTTAAGTTTCACTGACTGAAAAAGAAAAAGCTATATACCTACCATCGGCGTGCGGTGAACTTATCACTATCTCTATCGCACAAAATAATTTGGGTATGAACAAGAAGGATACAAGAGCATGCGCCGCATGGCCTTGTTTCTCGCTTGCACTTTCAGTTTTCATGGGATTGAGCGAGAAAAAGATAAATCCACCGCACGCGGTGATTAATTCAAGAATCTTCATTTTAGATGCATATTATTTTCCAAAAAAAAAAAGAACATTGCTTAGCTACATGATTGTCACACACAAACCCCTTACGATTTTAATATATATATATATATCGATACCTCAGTTCCAAAGTGTAACAATTCAAAAATCATATTTCTGAGACAAGATTTTGGGCTAGTTTAATCTTCTACATATTTTCTAAATACTTTAATTCTATGATTACCTAAAAAATGTATTTATAATATTATTTTTCTCTAATTAATATTAATAATATGAGTTTCCACAGGATTTTTCTAATTGTTACAGTTTGGATCTAAAGTAATAATAACTACTTCCATTCTAAAATTACCACTTTTTACATTTTGGAACTGGTAGATATAGATATACTAAGCACTTTCTCATACTTAATTCAAAACTACAATTTTTTTGACTTGTCACACTTTTGAATTGAGGTATCGATATGATTACTAAAAATTACATCAAAACTGGTTATTTTCCTGCTAAGATATCTTCGCAGACGTAAATGATTAGTGTTGTTTCGTAAAATATGTTTATTACGTAAACGCGGTGACATGCCGTCACTTTGGCTAAACAAGGTTCTATCTGCGAAAACTAAAGCTGTTCAGAAGGAGAAATTTAAGATTTCAATAAATGTAACTTTCTGAATGAAATACACGTATGCATCCACATACGTAAATGAAAGAGAAAACCGCTTTAGTACTGTGAATTCCTTTACGTGGTATTTCTGAAGGTTCTATCTGCATTATGTATGCGGATGGAACCTTGATGCACTGTAAAATTTGTATGTTTTTCAGATAGAAAATTTTTCTTGTTTGAATTTTGATGGATTTACCGGAAATTGTAAGGTTTTTTAAATGTAGATAGAACCGTATTTTGACTGCGAATAAAACTGCATTGAAAAGTGATTTTGTGAAAAAACAACAGATGTAACCCAAGGCGATGTACTTGTACTGTTGGAGTATGTGTAGGAAACTTTTGAATCAATTTCTAGCGAGAGTGACAACTTATAGTATTTATTGAGATTCGGTAACTGTGCCTAAATTAACAGTACAGTTAAAGCAATTTTAAAGAAAACAGAATGATGATTTTGTCCAGCCGTTAATTTTGATTATCATAGTGATTAGCTCTGTTGTCTTACTAGAATTTATAATGCATCGGATCGGCGGATGCTATCAATAAAGCGTAGTTGGATCTGGTCTCTCATTTCGTTTAACGTCGGGTCGAGTAAAATTGTAAATTGCGCAAACGATGTCACAGTTCGTTTGTCGACCGCTCCGAGATGCGCTGTCCGCAAGATGATTGAATGAAGTTTATAAAACTCAATTACTTGGTTATCTTTGAAGATTATGATCGTTCAAAACATCGTAAAGCAGCTGAATCATACAGTTTTGCTTGCAATACATTAAGGAATATCAAAAAGTAGTATTGCAGTCCGCATTGTGTCAAAGGGTAACACAAAATACGTACAAATCGAGAGTACGCAGACAGCACGCATTACATCAGTTTTCGATAGTTTTAAATATCAAAATGTATGAAATTTAATGCTCTAAGTACCAGTTGAACGCATAAAGTCATAGAATTTGGAAAAAAACAGCATTAAGTCGTACAGTTATTTTTTTATTCTGGTAGAAAACATGATATATGGAGAGAGTAAAAACTGTTTTTATTGAAAACATTATTTGCTGAGTTGCGTTATGAATCTTTGAAATACACTACACGTAGGGAACATGGGATTATACGTAGGGAATGTCTATATAATAGTGGCTTACATCAAGTGGTCGGTTTCCCTTCCAAAAAGTTGTCTAATTTACATAATTTGACGAGATCTACTCTGTCGTATTTAAAATTAGAACCAATCACTCATTTTTTTTTTAAGGTTACATCAATTGGCCAAAACACTTTCGATATGACTATAACTCTATGATTTTTTTGACAAAAAGATTATTCTTTATACTGCACAAAATTTTTTTTAAAAAAACAAACAATTGTACTTGTGAGACAAAGTATTTTGAAAAGAAATGTTTTTATGGCTTAATGTCTTCTGTCAGTATAAAATCGGTATATTCATTTCACTCGATAAGTTATTTTAGATAATGTCACCGTTCTAGAATCAGACTGTAGTATCTTGAAAAAATGCCAATCGAGCTTAAACTCGATAGAAGTTGTTACTGTAACAAAACTATAAACTTGGATTATTGAGATTTTGTACACTTCCATGTATTTTGTCACTAACGACCCGGGTTTCGCCTTTCGGCATCTTCAGGCATTCGAGCGCACGAATGGACTCGAACTGACGTCAGTGTACAAAATCTCAATAATCCAAATTTGATATTGAAATTCCATCAAGCACCCTCAGTCGATGTCTTAAATTAAATAAAACTATAAACTCTTGGAGACACACCGTTCGTGGGGTTTTGGGTGACGAACAGACACGAGTATTTCCTACGAATCTATACTAAAGTTAAATTGGGTCGGTTTATTTGTAAGAAAGTTTAGCATTACTAACATTAGTAACTTACCGTTACCAAATAACATAAAAGTTTTTTTTGTATGTTTTAAAACGCAATTATTGATTGTATGGACGTCGTATCTTGAAATCCTCGAGAAAATGTTGCGTATGAATTTTATGCTCATTATAATTTGATCATATTCTGAATAAATGACACAAGCCGACGTGCATCAGTATGCATCTGTGTTTAAAATACATGCATAATAATGTGTTAAAACAACTGCATATGCAATCAGCGGCATTAAGGCGCATATTATCGCCAGAGGAAACCAACATCGAATCCACAAAGGTTTGCATTTAACCCAATTTCAATTTTAAAATTATTGGGAAGACATAATATGAACACAAAACAATCTCTATCGTTA
This sequence comes from Himalopsyche phryganea, assembly GCA_022494535.1. Classification (NCBI taxonomy): domain Eukaryota; kingdom Metazoa; phylum Arthropoda; class Insecta; order Trichoptera; family Rhyacophilidae; genus Himalopsyche; species Himalopsyche phryganea. The sequence continues at coordinate 2,132,633 of JAGVSL010000030.1, forward strand.
TCAAAAAAAATATTTTTATTTAACTAAAACGATAATATAATTCATTTGATAATTATTATATATGTGAAGGGCCGAATCAATTAAGTAATCAAAATAAGAAATGCGTTTTGTATAAAATATAGAACTTAATAATTTTATTCCAACAAAACAAAACATATGTATTTCAAAGATTCAAAGTTAGTTCGAGTTGATTCGTGTGCTCGTATGCCTGAAGATATCGAAAGGCGAAACCAGGGTCGTTAGTGACGAAATACATGGAAATGTACAAAATCTTAACAAATCAAATTTGATATTGAAATTCCATCAAGCACCCTCAGTCGATATCTTAAATTATTTCAAAGATTGTTGAAAAATTAATTTAATTCAACAACTGAAGCCAAATAGGTAAATCTCCGTTTAGCTATCTAATAGTTATGGGTTCAGTCTATTCCTGGCATGTCCAAAATATTTTTTTTTTTTTCAATTGAACATTTTCTTTTGAAAGAGACGTTAAATAATCAGCCGGCTCGTGTTAAAATTGCTGCAGCTGTGTAATCACGATCTTATCAAGCGCAGAACATTAACATAATAATATACTTGTAAAATATTAGATGTGAAGATCTGTTTACAATCTCAAAAGAGCTTTCTGAATAAGCTTTCGACACAGAAATATTTTTGGTAATAAAAATTTGGACCGCGAATTTTTCGTTTGCGACATAAAAATCTTAACCATTTGAAGGCAGTTTTCTGAATGCACCGTAACATCGTGTTATTAGCATATAATGCGACGATGCAATTCTCTTTCTCTCTTCCCCCCTCTACAATTTTATGAAATGAGCCTCCTCCTCTTTCCTGTCCAGTAGCGTGCAAAAAACAAATATTATTATTATTATTTATTAGAGAAACTTTTGATTGAAAATTGAAACCAAGTTATTATGCAGACTTAAGCAAAATTAATTGATAAATTTCTCAGGATGTATTTTCTATGTTCACGCTGTGAGAGTAAACAAATCACATTAATCGACTTCAAATAATTTTGTTTACGTAAAAAGTTTCAAATATATTATTTAGTAGAACTATGAACTGTTTAAATTGATTTTATATGCAAGACCACGGGCCGCATTAATGAGTTTTCTATACATTAGTAATATGTCTTGAATAATAAATACATACCAACCCCTATTATTGTACTCGAAATAACAAACTATGTGGAGCTTTGATGAAATATATGTAATTTCTTACAAGTTGGTTGCCCGACCTCCACCCGTTATGGGTACGCAGCCGCTGTTTCACAGCAGCCTTACATAGCGGTATAACAAACGAGAAAAGGAACGAAGTTACTCATCATGCTCTTGGCCCGATGCAGAGCTGCACTGATCTTTTAATCATGCACTATTGTGCTTAATAAACGAAAAATATAGGAGGAAAAAAAATAAAATGTGACTTGTTCAGCCACTTAGTTTAAGCGATATTAAGTATCCTGTGTATCCGTATACTGAGAATCCGCCTTAGCGCTAGAGTTTAATCTACTCCGCGTTGAATCTTAAGAGGAATTCTGATTACAAAACTATATAACTTAATGTCGTGTATACACTGTGCATCCTTGCAACGTGCGATGTATGCCCACCACCCACCACTATTTAATTTCTTGTTAATACGCCTCGTTTTCAAACCTGAGTTTTAAATATCGACGTTGTTTTGGCCAATTGATGTAACTCTCAAAATTGAAATTGTTCAGGAGAGTGTGTAAACTGTTTTTATCGAAAACATATGGTGAGTTGCGCTATGAATCTTTGAAATGCACTCCTGTAAATTATCACGTTTGCAGATACGGGACTATATGTAGGGAGTGTCGATATAATAGTGGCTTACATCAAGTGGCCGGGTCAGAATTTCCCTTCCAAAAAGTAGTCAATTTGTTTTTCTAATTTACATCATTTGGCCGAGACCTACTCTGTTGTCTTTAAAATGAAATCCAATCAGTAACTCATTTCCGTATTTTTTGATTGTTACACCAGTTGGCCAAAACACAGTCGATATATTCAACGCCTCTTTGATTACTATTGTAATTTTTTTTTCCATGTCCGCTCCCAATGTGGAGCATATGGTCTCCTAATGGAGGTATCTTGACAGAATTTTTTTTTCTACGAGAACTGCTTGTCACTCAGTTGCTCAACCTCTCTTTTCTTTTTTTTTTCGAAGAGAGTAGGGATAGAAGGATAGGGCTATTAAAAGACTAGTGGTTAGCTAATCGCTCTCGTTACGCCCCGTGAGGATGGGATTGGTGGGAGGGAGGACTCAGACTACGAACAGAAATCCATAAATCGATTGAAAGATCAATCTATGAAAACCGTCCGCACCGGGAATTGAACCCGAGACATCCGTAACCGTAGCCAGCGACGAAACCAACTGCGCCACGGACGCAATAAATAAAAATGCTAGGCTAGTAAAAGAAATCGTTTATATATTAAAAAGATCCTTACCAGTTTATTGAGCGCTACACTGCGTCTGCCCAACATTGATATGGGCTCATTACTGGAGCGTTGACATTGCCCTCCTTCGACTGACCGTACCACCATACTTACAGTTCACTATAATATTATGGTTTTTGGTCCCGACGTCCACAGAGGGCGAGTGTGAAATAGATATGCTTGTAACAAATGCGGATTCAGTATAGCTTACTCTTATATCAATACATGTTAGAAATATAAAAATTTTGTGTAACAATTCGATATTATGCTACAACATTATAATTCGTCATAATTTTACACAAGAAAACGTTTCATAAAAGTTATTTAAGCCTTACAGCGCGAGCCGTTTAAGCACGAATTTATTTTCAGTCAATTCACAGTTAAAACGCTCACTATGGTTAAAATATATCAATTTCAATAAAATTTCAATAAAAATGGAGAATTATCTGGAATGTATATCAGTTATCCCAAATACACCTAGAAGTTAATTTAACACATTGAGTCCCGGAGCCGTGTTTTCACGTGATGCAACAACCATCACTTGAGACCTGGAACCGTGTTTTCATGTGATAACCAGCCTATCAAAAGCAGTCATGTTTGACTCATTAAAAGATACGTATTGCAACGTAATCCTGATTATAATTAAAGTCAAGACATAAAGCTTTCTAAAACAGTCAACTAATTTGTGTTATTGCTAAAATAGGTTTTGATTTCATCGACTTAAAATATCAATCGAATTTTAGTTCTATAATACTCCCTCTTCTGGAGACGATATTGCCGTGACACCGAGTCCACTCCGAGCTAGACTTTTCCCAAGATCTACAAGACAGGTTGTCGGGGAATATGTCTAACCACATATTGATACCAATACCGTCAACAGAAAAAAAATAAGCCATGTAGAACATGCAAGGTGTGTGCAAAGCACAAGAAAAGGAGTGAGACTCGGTACATGTGTAAACATTGTCGTGTGGATCTTCACACAGGGCAAGTTGGCAATTTTACCTTACAAAAAAAAAATATGAAAATGTTTTAAGCAATTCCAAAAAGTTTCATTTGATTTCATCCACAATTTCTATAGTTATAACACTTTTAGTAAACGCTTGAGAAAAATGATATTTCTCTCAGTTCTCATATACACCGCCAACACGCACACAAGCAAGCGCGTAGCCGTGTAAGTATGCGTAATTCATAGGGCTGACGATTTATGCTGCGTATCTGCAGTTAAAAGCTGAAATTCGAAAGACTGAATATCGAGAGCTCTTTTCAAAAATATGTTTCCTTGTTTACATTTTCATGATCTGTTGCCTAATTTCTCTACGTATAGTTTTGAACTATTGTTTAGAGCATATATCCACAAGTGTTTCCTTCTAGTTTGGTCGGGAATACAAGATAAAGCCTTGGACACGTAAAAAGGTCCAGAGCGTTCATCGGGTTAAAAATCGTTAGAGATATTTTTTTCAATGAATTAATTTGTATTAGTACAGTTTTAGTTGCATAAAACGAGTTGTGTATAAACAAAAACGCCACTGTCTACAGAAAGTCGTAAATTACGTATTAACGCATACACATTCTCCATATTTTTGTATATTTTTTTATAAAACTTAACAAACCTATTAGCAGAAAACCGTGAAAAATGAATTTATAAATTGCGTTTACATACAAACTCTCCACTGTCCATTACGACATCGTTAAATTTAGTCACTCAGAGCTCACTAATATATTTTATAACAATTCACTTTAAACTCACATGTTTGTATAAAGTATAAGAATTGCCGCTGTATGTGTTTTATTTGATTTCTCACGATATCACTTTGAAGGACAGTAGCGTTTCTGCTTTTCTGCAACTCATTTCTGATATTATATTGATTGAGCTCAAGACTATACAATATACATGTAGGCGGTCACAGATCAATAAAAAGGTTGCGCCACTGTAATGACAGAAGTCAAAAAGGATCTGTCATTTCCTTGTATTCCATTGTAAAACCAATATGCAGTAAATCCGCAAGAATGTGTTTAACAATTCACTTAAAACTCGCATGTTCTTCTAAATTGTAAGAGTTACTGCAGTATCAGTTTTATTTTATTTCTCAAGATATGACTTTGAGGGACAGTGGCGTTTTTGCTTTTATACAAGTCAAGTCAGCATTTTTTTATAGTGTATTTTATAGTTTATTTAGTCAGAAAATTGGAATTGAGGGAAGTAAAACATAACAAACAAAACACGATAGAGGTCACCAAATTGATGAAATGGCGGTGGGCCGCACATGTTGCACTGCGAACGGACAACTGCTAGACGAATGCTGTCATTCAGTGGTACCCACGCCCCAAAAGCCGCTGGATTGACTGACTTGTCAGGTTCGGTGGAAGTACGTGGCAGCGAAAAGCAAGTAACCGAGAAGAGTGGAGGGAGCTGGGGGAAGCCTTTATCCAGCAGTGGATCGACCCCGGCTTAAAATGAAAACATGACGAACGTCATGAGAAATAGTTATGTGTGCGAAAGGAAAAGGATGTTAATTCGTGAAAAATGAGTTGAATATACCATAATAACTATTATAGATTGCACATATGCATCAAAGAGAAAGGAGACAAGTCGAATCAATCCTACTGAACTGGTAAATTTCACGTTGAAACACCACATTTTTTAGAAAGTTTTCAAGAACATAAATCATCGGTCTCCTGAAAATATCGATGCTAGACTTATCTCTTTTCCCTTTTGCATACAGATTTATTCTAAAATAAAATACCAAACACATATTTTCTTTTTTATTAGAAATTTTATGACACTTATTTATATCTGTCGGAAATTATTGTATTTTGGGCTAATTCAGTGCTACGACGTAGAGGTATCTTGTATTTTTTATCTACGCAGTTAATAGATACGATCTACGTCACAGACACTCGTGTATTTTTATGTACAAATTTGTTTATTCTATAATTATTTTACTGCCGACATAAATAATACGTAAACTTTGTAGTTATACAATTATTATATAATAATTTTATGTATTTATTCATTTAAAGACGCAGGAAAATCATTACATATCATGTACAATTAAAATTAAAATAATGGTAATAATATTATAATTATTAATATTATAATGGCAAAAAAACAATACATATTATGTTATAGACGACTAAAAGCAATATTAAAATACATATAAAGTAGTATTTAATTATAGTGCGAAATTCAGAAGGAAACACTAAGCATTAAGTGGGTCACTAAAAATGTCGATATCTATCGAGAGTGAATTTAGATATTATTTGATCAAGGTATAGTGCAACTTTGACTCTTGACTGATGGTACGTTGAGCGTATATGCTATTCATTACTATGATGCCATATATCTAATGTCACTACGAAAAATTAGTTCAATATCGAAATGGAATAGCCAGAGAGAAATGTAACTTTATGAGAAATGTATGAGACTCATAACTGTAAATCAATGGAAATCAAATCCTTTATATTGAACACTTGATTCTGTGGAAAAATGAAGATATTTCACGAGACCTTTATCCATTGCATCAAGAGGGCATAAGCTTAGCCTTACTTTTTTCAAAGTTACGGGGTTCCAACGTTCTTGAAGCCATCTTAATACCTCCGATGGAGTGTATTTGAGACGCTGGCGTGATGTGGAAAGAAGCGAGAAAACTGGTGTTTGACCGTTATTCATAGAGCGCACATTGTGACATGGATAAACCATAAAACGTTAATTATGTTTTGTATTTAATTATGTAAAATATTAAAAAAAATATCAAAACGTGTTGACAGAAATTTAAATAATATTCATTTATTACTTTACTGAAAACATAGTTTTCTCAAGAATCAAATTTTTACTTCAACCAGATGTTATATGTTAATTGTAATAACTAATTAAAATGTAGTTAAACGTTTATTTTACTATTTAAATTATTAATTAGTAGAACATGACTTTAAATCCGTTAATTATTACAAAATACTAAATTTATGCTAAGCTATCATCGTAAATTTATTCAAACAATAAAAGCCAAAAGAAAACCTGATTTTAATGATCAAAACAATAGTTGCAGTATAGTTTTTTTAACAATGTAAAATCCTCAATGTGGAGCATAAAGAATCGTATTTGACTACTTCCAGAGAATATGATAACTAAGGCAAATATTAATCTACTATTTTAGAGATGTTACAAATATAAGGATGTGCTAAGGATATTAAGGCTGTATTTAAGAGTTCACGGGCATCCATATATTTGGATATTTTTTGGTCGATACAAATGTCAATTCAGGTACTTCGAAGTCGTAGAGAAAAGTAGAATTAAGGATCTGACAAATTGGCAACACGCCACGCCACCTGACGCGTTACTCCATATTTAAATATCAACTAAGATCTCACTTAACTCAACAACAAGCAGATGTGGCGTTGGGTGTTGGTAATGTGTCTCCGCCTTTTGCCGATAGGCCACTTTACAATTTTTAACTCCAGTTCTACGGTCCTGGATTAAAGGATCACTGGATCCATACATACTAATACACTGACAAGTTCTATGTATTATACACAAAGGTTACCAGTGTAGTAAAAAATGCAAAGATATAAAGCGTATAATCTACCCACTACCCGACAATATAATCATTATTATAGCATTCTGATTCTTTGATAAATTCTTAGATAGTGGAACTAGTGAAAGATATTTTATGATTTAATGTAAATTACTGTATAGTATGAACGTATTCAACAAATTATTAACATCACACATTGTCGATGGTCATTTTGTAGATATTTTAATCATACATATCATAAGTATTTAATTAATTGTTCACCTGTAATAAATTGTATTATTCTATTATCACCCTTTTATGAAATCAAAAGCGTAACCTTATATATTTTATGTTTATAATTTTGGGGAATTTTGGTGTGCCGTGGGGAAGAAAATGTTGCGGAGCACTGTGTCAGTAAATACGTTAGTGTTGTTTTAAATAGAATTTAGAATATATTTGTATTTATTACAACGACGGTGTTGATGCCAATTGATGTAACCCTCAAAAAATACGAAAATGAGTTAATGATAGGATCTCGTTTTAAAGACGACAGAGCAGGTCTTGGCCAAATGATGAAAATTAGAAAAATAAATTGACGACATTTAGGAGTGGAAAAATCATTTTACATTGGTTTTAGATTTTAAAATTCTGACCCGCCCACTTTATGTAAGCCACTATTATATCGAGTCTACCTAATGCGTTTCAAAGATTCATAACGCAACTCACTTTATAATATTTTCGATAAAATCGATATTATTTCTGTTTATACCCATTTTTAAACGATTAACTTGTGGTGTGCCAAGAAAATTTTGGTGTGCCGTGGGGAAAAAATGTTGCGTAGCACTGTATCAGTAAATCCGTTAATGTTGTTTTAAATAGAATGTGGAATATAGTTGCATTAATTATATCTTAGATGCACGTGTACTTCTTACAAGGCTTGAATGTGTGTATTTGTATGCGAATTAAATTCAACACACATACTGTTTTATTGAGGTAAAACGATATATCGATAAATGTCAATGAAATAAAACGATTTGCATTATTATAATTCTTTCCTTTTTCCAAACGAAAAGTAATTGCAATATTTCAAACAAAATATTAAAATTTTGATATCATGTGGCAATTATTATTATTACTGAAAATAATAATATTATTTGAATAAATATTTGAAAAGCAAGTTGTATGCTAATTATTATTGCTGTTGGAACGTTCTTGAAACGTGCCGTCCGACATGTCAGGACATGTGACTTTTTTTTTTGTGCTGTCTAGAAATTTACTACATATATTATTTGTTTTACGCGCAAATAAAAAAATAAATATATATTATATAAATCGCCATGAAACGTTATGTAGAAAATACTAGTTAGGAGTAAATCAATGTTGGATATTTATTTGTCAATCACATACAGTTAAACAATGTTTTGTTGAGAAATTAATGAACGTGATTTTAATTATAAGATTCCTACTTTAAAAGTTTAATATTTCTTGAAATTCGGAATGTATTTTTAAAATATGAATTTTGAAACTGATCGCGATGAAGCAAAACCGTTTCCGATCATCATAAAAAATGTGTAATAATGAAGAAAACATTATTCAATTAACAAATTTGAATGTTTTGCCAGAAGAATTGAGCTCGAAAAAGAATCATTTTAGTTTGTATATTAAAATACAGTAGACTCCCCGATAACGCGATTGATTGGTTGTCTCTGAGTGGGCTATTGGAGCTACCATACACATCGCAAGATTATTTTAACATGTAATCAGCGAGCAGTCGCAAATTTTAATGAAAAACGAGTTGCCGTCAATCGTGTTATCGGAAGGGGGGAAGGGGGTTTCTTCTGTACACAACATTTTCAACTTATAAATATAATTTTATATCATTCCTGCTTTCTTCAATACTGTGGTAGATAGAATCATCTCATATCTGACCGGCTTATTTTCTTGAATGTGGATGAATGGACATTCCCTTTCCAGGACATGTCTTTTTGCAAAGCATCTTTTCATGGAGCTTTTTTTCCCCTGTCCATTGTAATCAAGGACGAGCAGGTCCCGATCGCAGATTTTTAATTTGGATTCACCTGAAATTGTTTACTATATATCTATATTATATTTACAGCCAAGCCGAGTAGTCAACGTCGTTGGCTTCGGTCGGGATGTTCTTGGGCTCGAATCCCAGTACGGGCAGTTTCAATTTATAGCTTTGCTTTCGATTGGATGGATTTCTATGATGTTGAATTTTCATTCCTTCCATTCTGACCTACACATACCCTTCTAACTCTCTCCAAAAATGAGAGGTTAAGCGGCTGAGAAAGAGAGCGGTAATAGTCGTAAAATAACTCCATGAGGAGCAATTCATTATGCTCGACATTGGTTACGGTCATGATTGCAACAAAAAAGTTATTTCACCTAAACTTGTTTAATGCAGACATATACAGTATGAGTGGAAATCCATTAAAACCGGAACTTTGACAGGGCTTGTTTCCCGAATGTGTTTTTTGTTTTTTGAAACAAATATTTTCTTTTTATGTAGAAAGAAACTTGTTATTTAACTTAAGTCTATTGTTTTGTGTTTGTCTACACTATAAGGGAAGAATTTCGTGAGTACACAGACTAAATGCATACGGCTGGGGGTCGCTTAGCGCTCATCGAATCATCAGCTGACACGCGTTAAAACTACAGCAAGCAGAGCATTTTTGACTTAAACATGTGTCGATCAGGATATTTAAACAAATTTCAAAATTTACCGGAATATTTGTCCGTTGAACAGAAATTCCATTAAAATGACGTTATACTGTGTTTTGTCGTGTTGTCAGTGTTTTTTAGAAGAGGCGGATAAAAAGTGAATATCGTTTCTCACTAAAATCACATTTCAAATAAAAATGGATGATTCGACCTTTTTAAAAAACACCGACGATATTTTAATTTTTCCGCGAAAAGGTTTTGTTGTATTTTTTTTTGTATAATATTGTTTTCCTTAGCGTCTTATATAATATTTTTATCGGCTCTGATTTTATGTTAATTGTCGTTGTTTAATTAGTATCTTACGTTTGAATATAAAAATCATGTGAAGACATTTGTTTTTTTTTGCTACGATGTTATTTTCGGCGAGAATTTCTGAATGATGTAAACACTTTTTTTCTTGTATTGAAAAATATGTTTTATAAGTATCTATTGTATTTCTTGAGATGATTATCATACATTTAATGTTTTATAAATTAATATTATTTTAATACGTAAATGGATCATGCATATGTTATTGATTATTTATAAATTATTTATAATATTCTTTTGGAGTGTATCGAAACATAATTTGTTATTGGTAAGTTTCTCTTGTCATTTTTTTATGGATCATAATTACAAAAAATTAGACGTTTACACATGGGGTACATAATATTTAATATCGGGGCTATATTTATTGTCGGCTCCACGGCGCAGTTGGTAACGTCGTTGACTACGGTTAAGGATGTCTCGGGTTCAAGTCCCGGTGCAGACAGTTTCATAAATTGACCTTTCAATTGATTTATGGATTTCTGTTCGTAATCACGAACATTTGTGATGTCGAAAATTCCCTTCCACCCATCCGATCTTCAAAAAACCAGGTGTAGCGAGAGCGATTAGCTAACCACTAGTCCTGTCCTAGCCCTGTCCTTGTATCCCTACTCTCTTCTAAAAAAGAAACGTTGAGCAGCTGGGTAACAAGCACCAGCAATACGCCGCCAGCGTGTGGGTCCAAAGATGTAAGCTCCAATTCTTTCCCAATATACTTTTAAGTGCATTGATTTCTATCACCAAGGCCTATAAAAAGCCGGATTGCTTCCGTTGAATCTTCACGTGCAGATTCGTGGCGCCTAGGGGTCTAGCGATGGATGTTGCTTAGCGGGTCTGCCAGGGACGGTGGGACTCCTCCACTAGGGGCCGCCAAACCTACTTATTTTTTCCGAATATAAAGCGGCGAACGGAGATAACTAAAGGACTGACTCCAAATCACTGGACGAGTAATTAATTACTGGCCACGGTGGTTTCGCTGCCAAGAGCTTGGCCGGCTGGTGGTTAGGCTAAATGCAAATGTGGTGCTATAAACAAGATGCTGAATACATCCTATGGGAGTGTCATTTAACGCACGAAGAAAGGGAAGAGCTACGCAAGTCGGTCCAACCATCCATTGGACCGATCGGCCACGCTGACTTGGTAGCGAATAAGGCAAATCACGAGGCCTATAAAATTTTTCGTCGTCATACGGAGAGCGAGTAGACCTCAACTCAAGGAAGCTTTTCATTTATTGGAGTATTCAAGTCTTGGGCAGTTGCTCCAAAGACACTCCCAACTAAGGGAAAAAAATTGTAGATTCGCTAAACGTTTTTTATGCCACTGGATACAGCCGTATAAAATTAGCGGATGGGAAGCAGTGGCGAGTGGAGGAGGGCAAGGTAGCTGAGTAACAAGTAGTTCTCATAAAAAAACTTCTGTTGAGATACTATCATTAGGAGACCATATACTCCACGTTGGGAGCGGACATGGTAAAAAATTTAAAGTAGACAATTTCTAAAATTGAAATATGATTCATTATCCCAGTGTTCGGGTATTACTATGGCATCATTTCTTTAAACTATCGAGAAGAATAAATACATTATAAAGATTCCCTAATCTAAGGTTTTGTGAAACGGAGAATTGAATTTTCTCCTTGGATATACAGTGATTTTGTGTAATCTCCTCGAGGTTTTCTTAAACAACATGATATTTAAGAATATCTGATGTAATAGTAACCAATATGAATGAAATGTTCTGCTAATGAGACACCTCTACACAAGTTGATTTACACGAGAACACTGGTATAAGCCAGCGCTCTCGAAACATTTCAGTCTAAGAGCCCCACTGACTCGACTCCTCCACTAAGTTCCAAGAGCTAGCTCATCATACCAGTGTATAGTGTAGTTTTGAATTATGCGCAAATATCGGTTGGTACTTACGGGCAAGTGTCAAGGACATCTCATTGCGGCGGAGATAGCCGATAGCTGACGAGGAGAAAGCCAGCTTCAGCCTGACTTATACGCTCTTAATTTCTTTCGACAAAAAATATGGTTTATCAGTTGCATAAATTTGTTTGTGGCTATTTTTCCACTTTCGGCACTGCTTGTCTGTGTGAAAAAACTATGGTGGTCTGTAGTTTGGAGACCCCTGGTGTAAACCATTTTGTCCATTTTCCTCTCTTCAGAAATCGTAATGATAATCAGCTGTAATTAGTTGTTGGTGGTCTATTGCTCTTTTTTCCTACAGTGCTCAGAATCAAATATGAAGAAGAGAACAGAAATGTCATAAATAGAAAACAAAATGATGCATATAAGTGTAAAAATAGGATACTATCCTTCGGCTACAGAACTGTTATTTAATTTTTCAATTATGAAAATCCATTCATGTGTTTGTATCTAAATGTATGCATATTGTTATAAGCAATATTCATTAGTGTGTACACCATATGGTGGGATACCCGGGCTAAGTCCCATTTCTTCTTTCATCTGATAAAAAAAGTGGTTTCGCTCATCACGAGCATTATCAACTGATAAAAATACAAACATAACAGGCTTATTTATATAAAATTGAGAGTAAACATGAAGGTATATAAAACTGATGGTTCATGAACTGAGACAAGAAAATACTGATGTTATGTTTGTATTTTTATCAGTTGATAATGCTCGTGATGAGCGAAACCGGTCCTGATCATTATAAATATGTGGAAGTAGTACAAATGAATTGCGTTTTATTTTTTAAAATATAATGTCTTTCCACCAAGAATTGACAGTTAACACCTTAAAAGTGAAAAAGTGGTGTTTATCGTGTTATGTGTGAAGCAATGAAGTCTTGATGGAGGTAACATTGATCGTTGATACAATAACATCAAGCTGTATCATCGTAAAGATTTGGGCTTATATATATATATTATATATATATTTTTTTATATATATATATATATGTTGTCATTATATATTTTTTCAGAATTTGTGTTGCATAAGTTTGTGCAGCACTGACATATTCTTTTGGCTTCTTTAGTTTTTTTATTATTTATCCTCGAAAAGAGGTCGAACGATCAATGTCCCAGATGGTTTGGAAGTCCTTTCTTTGGAGTCGTGAGGTCGTTTTCTTCTTTCTTCTGCTGGTTCCGGTCCATGCCGCACTTCATTCAGATGAGCTGTAGGGATGGAAGAGAGAACTCAGGGAGGTTTGAGTAACAGGACCCGTCGGGGCCTAACAAAATCGGTCACTGTATTCACATCATAATCTAAAAGAACTTATATTAAAAAATTTAAACGTTTTAGCTAAAGCTCTATTTCATTCAGAGCAGGGTTCGATTTTTACCATTTCGTCTAATGTCGCCTGAATCAAAATAAATAGAAAAAATATATGTTTTATTGACTGATGAGACGTTCGAATCTCGGTGACCTCAAGTGGGACTTGATTATTCCAATCTGCGCGATCTAAACAGATGTTCGGAACAATCGCGTGTGGTAATTTATTCAAATTCACATTGTGTTCGCCGAACCACGAGATTGTGATGTATGGTATGGTGATTGATGATGAGTGGGCATGTGCTTACAAGAATAAAATATGCGCTGTGAAAAGTCCCTTCGATTCAATACGACCAATGCTTGCATAACCTTGATTTTGTCTTACTTCTGGTTCACAACTTTTAATCAGAAATTAACTAGAACTTTCTTTTGCGTACGGTGTGATACCTCCACGTAACGCCAACGTGCCCATAATCCTTCTTCGACCACCTTTCACGACACAATTAGTGGGAACAGCAAGGATTCATTCGCTCAGTAAATTCAATGATATAATAGTTGTAAATAATTCACATCAAATAGTTATATTTACCGTTCTATTTACCATTCACAATATTCCTTGGCTATTATTATTATTACCTTGTACCGACCGTCAATACAGATTTCTCTTTATTTTTGGTTCCCTTTCCCGTTATCCGGTGGGATACTTTTCCCACAAAAAGACCGCGTTTTACCTTAACATGGACTTTTGTATTTCGGCTTCGGAGCTGAGTGAAGCCCTCAGCGGTTGAGGGTTGGAATTCCAACCCCAACTTAAGCGCCGGTCGTAAAAATCACTTGTTGTGTCTTTAAATTCGAAACATTGTATTTTAAACATGTTTTTTCACTGTAGCTAACTTCGATAACTGTATTCAACTTTATACAGCCAAATGCAATAAACGATATTGATTTGGAATAATGGTCCTGGAAGGTGTTTATCCCTTGTCTAAAGAAGAGAACTGCTACCCTCATTACCTCCACCCCCACCTTCAGGTGTGTCAATTGTAATTTTTTTATATTTTGTTTGAAATATTGCAATTACTTTTCGTTTAGAAAAAGGAAAGAATTATAATAACGCAGATCGTTTTATTTCATTGACATTTATCGATATATCGTTTTACCTCAATAATACAGTGTGCGTGTTGAATTTAATTCACATAAATATACAAACATCCGAGCCTTATAAGAGGTGCATCTAAGATATTTATGGTGTTTTGGCGAATTGATGTAATCCTCAAAAGATACGAAAATGAGTTAATGATTGGATCTCATTTTAAAGACGACAAAGCAGGTCTCGCCCAAATGATGTAAATTAGAAAAACAAATTGACCGCTTTTCGGAAGGGAAACGTCATTTTAAATTGGTTTTAGATTTAAAATTTCTGACCCGGCCACTTGATGTAAGCCTCCTTATGTGTAATCCCGCATCTTCAAACATGAGAATTTACTGTAGTACATTTCAAAGATTCATAATGCAACTCACCATATAATGTTTTCGATGAAAACAGTTGTAACTCTCTTGAAAAATTTCAATTTTGACGGTTACACCAATTGGCCAAAACACCGCCAATGTAATATATCACATGTTTAACTGACTAGATTTACCAGCTGACGCTTGCTGCGCGTTGAGTCCTTTTGCAGGTAGTGTCATCATTATACTGATTATATCTGCACTTATAAATACTAAAGAGAGATTCAAAAAATGCAGTAGTCGTCCATTTACACCTGATTCGCCATTTTTTCCAATTGTCCATCTTCTCGTGGAATTCATTCGAAGCTGTCATTGTAAGTTAATGTGTATTTTACAGGATTTTTTAAACTTGTATACTATGTCGCTGGTTTATTTTACGTACGAAAGTAAAGTTGTAGAAACATTGTTACAAAATACCAGAGCGCGTAGATTTCTCATAAACTACATCGTGAAACATCCCAGTTTATTGTGTTGGAGATGTGGCTTGTGGACACGTTTTGAATTCAAATATCGCAGGTGTGAATTCTTCTACCGGACGAGCGTTCTTCCTTGATGTCACATGCAATTATTTTTTCTCCTCAGTGCTTCTAAATCGATACTTGTTTTTTTTTTTTTTATTTACATATACAATTTTTTATAAGTCAATAAAGATACAATTTACTAAAATAACATAATATTAAAATTTTTTTTGTAGTAATTTTTAATGTTTAGTAATCGCCCAGAATGAAAAAAATTTCTTGCATCCCCCTGGATACCTCGAGCGTACCCATAACGGCGACAGCATTGCCACGATGGATTTCTATGCTTATTCGCTGTCTAAGATATTCACCATTCGACCAATTTCCGCCACCGTCCTCAAAGCTGAGGGTCCCCAGGGACCGAACGTCTCAAAACCCAATGGACAGAAAATGAAATTTGGCGAGAGACAGTCGTACTTTCTGCATTTGGAGGTTTCAGCCGTGAGAGCCGCTGAGCCCGATGACTCAGCAGACTTATTCACGTGAGATGCCGCGATTGTGTCCACCACAGTGGCATCCCAGACCATGCATCGCCCCTCTCTCCAGGGGATCATCGTAATGCCGTCGGGCCTCCTGCCATCCTGGCGGCAAACCCCCAGAGGTTCCAGTCTCGATGGGACCCCCAATGAAACCAGAGAGCGGCAGATCAGGTCGTTAATGGCAGAGTGCCGACTGTGTCTTCCGGCGCTTTTCTGACAGCTCAATCCGTGCCGCCCCATGCGGTCCACCAACCTCCCACAGGTGCACTTGTGCTCGTGACACAATGCTGAACCAAGCCGTAGGGCAACCGAAATTCGCAGGGCATCATCGCTCAGAAGCGTTCCGAGACTGGGCGATGGAAGAGCATTTAGCCACAACCCCGACTCATTCCTCGAAGCTGCCATGAACCGAGCAGTCTCCGTAGGATCACTGAGCGATAAAAGAATTTCTTTTTTTTTAATTTCCATCATCGGGATATCCCACTCTTTTTGGATAGATGGCTTGTCCGGTGCAGGCATATTTGTAATTTTGCACTTATTAGACTATCACAAATCAAAATTAATAACATGGTTTTGTTATAAGACGATTGATGAATTGTGACATATTTTTGTATACCACGCTTTATATAACACGGTTTCAGCATTTTTTTATAGAAAATAATCCCATAATGGAAAGACGTTTGAAGTTCAAGAGAAATATTACAACAGATCTTGGCCCCTTATCACGAAATACGTGAAGATATATTTTTTTTATAGATTTTTAAACCCTAAATCCAAAAATACTTCAGAGTCCTCCGATAATGAAAACTCACGACTGATCTTGAAAAAGAGTCGAATATATAGAATTGTAAGTGATAGCGATGATGAATGAATGATTTATTATACTTTATTTAAGTTTTTTTCAATAGATAGGTAAATGTACATTTTTTCGATTGTTTATTAAAAAAAATAAAAGATATTCACAAACTTCGATATTTTTTGGAACGCATACTCTAATTTTGTATGAACGTCAAAACTTGTATAATACGTATTTGTATTACACGTCGTTTTTGTCGAACCATATGACCGTGTTATACGAGGCTCAAGTGTATATATGCACCAAATGTAAACTCAATACCATGTGATCAATTATAAAGTAATTAACATGGTATTAAAAATAAATAATCAATTAAAGTATCAGTTGAAAATTCTTGACTCTCTATGATAGCATATTTTGTAATATTTTTTTAATTAAATTTCATACTGTTGTATTCTCTGCGCCTTATCATCCTTCTTACATCGCGTATTCCGAAATTTAACAGCGTTGCTAATTTTTGACTATACGGATATACGAGGAAAGTCCCTCAAGACTTCCTTGAATGAAGTTTGCAGATAGAGGAAATAGAAAAGCTTTTTTGAATTAAGGCGACACTTTGGATTCTTTATATTACCTTGTAATATATCTCTGATGCAACCAACTTCGCACGATCAACGGAGTCTACTGATAGTTGTATCTCTTTGACCAAAGTTTCCAGTTCGTTGTCGATATCTGAACGTTACCAAGGGATGTGATCAGTATTATGAATCATATTGCCGTATTTTCGTCCAGTCGCCAAGCTTGATTGGATTCGAAAACAAATAGTAAGTTTACCTGCTTACCGTATTAGCACATGACACACCCTGGTTTTTTTGTTAAGTATAAGTGTCATTAGTGTCCAGAACTGAAATCACCCAGCGGCAACAGAGATAATTCGCAGAATCAGCCATTTCTTGTTACCATGCGTTCAATAGCCGCCTGCTACGGCCGCTGGACGAGTCCATTTTGACGGAAAAGGGTAGCTCCGACGATGCATTGAGTTTTTTTAATTGTATCTGTACACAGTGGATTACGATCTGCCGAGCGGGACGAGCTGCGCTCTCGTGGCGGAGGTGACGTGACGATGTGAACTGTTTGTTTTTTTTTTTGATTTGCATTGGACTTAATTTAAATTCGTTGTGTCATTTGTATTATAACTTAAAGTAAATTCAGTTGCTAAGTAAATGTTAATGTAGAATCAATTTTATGTGTTAGGATTTATATATTTGTGTAATGTAAACCACTGCATCTTGGATGGAAAAATAAATAAGTTTTGAACCGGATTTGAAATGGTGTTTGTCTGAGATCACAGCCCTTCCAGGACTCTGGATAACCAGCCGCTCGCCTATCTTCGATCCGGGGTCTTCTCACACAATAGCCAGAATATTGGTCAATCCGTTCTTTATTTACTACATGATCCAAATCCTCGTTATTATTTCTTGAACACACTTTACTTAAATCGTGAGGAGTGATGAAAAACAAAAATGAAACTGTGTACCCAAATGCGCTAGACAGGTCTTTTCATAAATAGACTACGAGACGTTAGGTGGAAAAAAAAACAAGAAACATTTATAGGTTTTTTTTTTCATATAACTTAACGTTTTATTAAAAACATCGAGTTATATTCGGACTAAAGGGTATTTATTTAAAATGTAAAGTTTAAATAACATTGGACAAATCAATATACAAGCTGGTGACAATTTCGCTCCGCCGTATTTAGACATTAATAAGGGAATTTTAAATTCCTCAGGCAAGACACTCTTGGAATAAATTATAATGTTAACATTTTTATAATGTCGCTACATGTGTAGGAAAGTTCTGCGATTGTTCATTTTACTTGTTTTTACTTCGCTGCCAATTTGCGATCGGTTCGAAGAATTTTATTGATTCAATTAGTAAATATAATTAAACTGCGAAACTGTTATGTAATGTTAATAAACGGCTTTTTTAAGGGCTATAAATCATTGCACTTTGTCTTAGATACTATTCACTTGGTACACTTGAACTTTTATTTGGACAGTTTGCATATTAGATTAAATAGTACACTATAACTTAGTACACTAGAACTTTGATTTTAATAGTTTCCACTTAGTCACGAATTTTTTTAACAAATGAGTTAAGTTGTAGTAGGTTATGTTAGGGTTGGTCTGGTTTGATTTGTGTAATGTATTCTAATGCTTGGAGCAAAGACAATATAGGCGTCTTAATAAAAGGTAGAGTTGCGACAAGTATATTCATTTCATTACAGCTTCGTGCAACAATCGATTTTAAAGTGTGAGTATTTATATTGAGTGAAAACTGTTATATCTGTGTGTAATATTTTCGTAAGTGTAATATATTTCTTCAATGTTTAAATATATTTTATTAAGTGAGATCACTTTCTTTTTAGTGAAAGAATTTGTTTTTTATGGAATGTATTTGTTATGAGTGAAAACTATTTTTATGAAAGTGAATATGATCTAAACCAAAGTGCATTTAATTGTAATTGGCTCTTTTCAATATATTTGTAAGGTTTTTTTTGCATTCTGTCCACTATCTATAATCAAACGATATTTACAACTATATTATATACGTTTATTGTCCTACTAAAACTAAGGAACACATTTTGTGTACGAAAGGAAAATAACGTTAAATCTAAAATTAGTACTTTTCAGGAGAGCCAAAGCAAGTTTTTCGTTTTTATGAAATTTGATTAAAAATGTGATATTTAAACGTGAATTTCACTATTTTAGAAGCATGAATTCGATTAGATCTTTTTTATCTTATATGCATACATGCATCGTAGTTATTTTAGGATATTGAACTCTTCAATTCTTAACTTAGCTCGCTGTTCGTTTCGCTCACAGAATTATTTCGATAAATTATGACTTAATAATTTTGTTTTGTCACTAAATAATTGTCAAATGGTCAGGTTAGGTTATTACGTGTATTCTGCCCATTTGTAATACTGACCATTTATTAAATTTACTGACCTAATAAATACTGGCCCTAAAACTATTAGGACCTAAAACAGCCCCTCAGAGTCTTTATTTCCCTTAACTGCATATACTTTTTGTAAGTACTATTATTTACCTTTACTCCCGCACGATTTTGGCATGCATATTTATACAAAATCTCAGAAAGTTTTTTTCCAACCCAAAAATCATTCATTCAGTTTTTTAAATAAATAATTTAATTTATAATGCATTACCAATGATTCGTTTAGTTCTTCTAAAGACTACATCCTCCCAATTGTTTTCTAAGTGACCGAACATCTTTTTCTATTTTTTTCTTGTCGGTCATACGAGTCGCCAGCTGCAAGTGCCGTTCGTCTGATCAATGCATTGCCTAGGGTTGTGAACATTTTCAACAATAACCTCTGCGTATTGTTTGTATATAAATAATTTTGCTCTTTATTCTACTTTCTGAAATCTTAAAAAAGTTATTATTATTTTTATTAAATGTATTCTATAAATGCATGGCGCATTGGCTTCAGCTGTAATGCAATGCATTGTAATTTTCATTTACAAATAGGTAAATAAATTTCATCCACGAATTTTTCTGTGGTCTCTTATAAGATGGCGACGGTAATTTTGTATTTTTAGTTTTCTTATAAAACTTGAAATTGGATATGACATAAAATATAACGCGATATATCCCTCGATTGTTTAGTGTAGTGGTAATTATTTGACGAATTAAAATCTATTTTACATATCCGGTAGAATCGATGCGATCGTTGAATGCCATTGTGACATAAAATATTTTCAAAGTGTCTTTGAACTTATTGCCTACGAGATTTTTCAAGTTCACCAAAACCCACATTCGCCCAACCCGAGATTGCGCTTCACGAGGCCAAAGCACTACGGCAGCTTCGACAGACTGAGGCAGTCGCTGCGACATCGTGTACCAGTTGTCGACGTATGCTCTGCTGTGTTAAGCTCAATTGCCGTATCTGAATATTAAAAAAATTACCATCAATTTCGGTAAGTTTCCCCATCAATCTAAGATTGGCCCACTACATGGGAAAATGTTTGACATTATGCTGTTATAATACAATGATAATACTAATGCCATATGAATATTTTTTAGTTAAGCAAAGGTGGTAAAAAACTGAATTAATGTGCAACATAATAGGTTTATTTTTGAATTTGTAAACTGTCAGTTTGAAATGATAAAACACAATTTAAAAACTTATCTTGAAATAAATTGGATTAACAGTATTTTCAATTTGTATTACTAATCTGTAAACGAAATGCTGTATATTTTTTCCCATCTCAATTACGTACAGAATATATGAAAGAATATAGAAAAGTTGCTAAGACTTTAAAATCACTGATTTATTGTAATTACAGTGATTATTTGTGTTGTGGGAAAAAGTTACCCGATTTGAATGCAAACTTTGACCCACCTTGTTTTATCCATACTTATTTATCAATTATAACAATAAATCTATTTATGTTAATTAAATTTCATCTTAGGACATTAATTAGTACATTTCTATGTAGAACAATACCACACGTTAAGGCAATGGTGAGCCATAAAAATACAAAAAACCTTCAGAACTGGGCCAAACTTACCCAGATTGATCTTACTCAAAAAGATTGACATTTTTAATAGAAAAAATACTCAATGTTGTATACTTTACAGGAGAGACAAAAAACGTTTTTTAATTTCTTGTAAATTTGATTTTTCTGGTGGCAAGAATAACGACATGTACAGTCTTTTGGTATTAAACAAGGAAAACTTTATATATATATATATATATTTACCATGTCCGTTCCCAGTGTGGATCATATGGCTTTTACGAAAAGAGTAGGGATAGAAGGATAGGGCTAGGACATGACTAGTGGTTAGCTAATCGCTCTCGCTATTCCCCGTTCTAAGGATCGGATGAGTGGGAGGGAATTTTAGACATCACCAACATTCATGCCTGCGAACAGATTTCTACAAATCGAATGAAAAATCAATTTATGAAACTGTCCGGACCGGGATTTGAACCCGAGACATCCGTAACCGTAGCCAACGACATTGCCAACTGCGCCACGGT
The DNA here is from genome assembly GCA_022494535.1 of Himalopsyche phryganea. NCBI lineage: Eukaryota > Metazoa > Arthropoda > Insecta > Trichoptera > Rhyacophilidae > Himalopsyche > Himalopsyche phryganea. Next base: position 2,154,239 of record JAGVSL010000030.1, read on the forward strand.
GCCGACTTTATATAGTTAATGATAAACTCTATTGAGGATTATAGATAAAGGAGAAACTAGAAAAATTATTTTTTAGATTTTACGTTGTTTTGTTTTAAGATCTCGATTTATTCCAACCATTATTATAGGGATATCATTGGTTGTGATATGTTTATAGAAATTTTGATAAGTTTTTTTCATGGAACAATTAAAAAAATATATAGTCTATTGCAGTGTTACACCAGATAAAATTAAGCGATCCGGAATATCAACGACTTTTCGCCTGGGGCACATTTTATGGGTTCTGCGACTATTTATAAAAATAAAACACGATTTTTTATTCTAATTCCACAATTGCCAAGCCATATCAGTTGAAAATTCTAATGACGAGCAAAACCCGTCTATATAATAATAAATATATTAATATATATTTTTATAAATATAATGAATTTCCACCAAGAATTGACAGTGTACACAGATTCAAAATGGTCTCCGATTTTTTTTATTGTGTTATGCTCTTTTTAAAAAACTCGTATTAAAAATAGATTCTTAAATTGAGAAAAATCTTTTTCTTCCTCAATGTTTGTTCTGTCTAGTCTGGAAATCTTTTTCCCTATTTGATAATTTTAGCTCAAAATCTGTTGTGTGAAACGCCAATTCGCCCCTGATGACGACGTGAAAAGTTTGCAAAGCTTTCATTGGGTGGTAGATGAGATATGAGGAATTTCTTATGATGAGGAATGCAGTCCAAAAAGCACGCCCCTGGAAGACGCAGCCCACGAGATCTCGCCTCGCCATTGTCATGGTAAACAGTACAAGTGACAACTCTTATAGAGCCTTATGAGCAAGTTCGAATCCCACGCTGGCACCTGGTTACTATGTGCGCATTATAATGCAAGCCGATAAAGAGGTCGGCCATACCACGTTATCGTCTGAAGGGATGGGTAAAGTTGAATTTACGCGAAAGCTTTGATATAATTCTAAAAGGGGTGTTTCCACTGTCATATTTGTACAGTAATAAAGACATATGACTGTGTAAAACCCCTCTAAGCTCATTAAATTGTTTTAAAGCCTTTATATCTGTTACCAGAACCTTAGAATTGTTAAAATATCTGCATAATTGTATCGAAACTAAATTCATATGTAATACTATATTGTATAATACGGGATGTAAGGAAGAGTGGTATCATTTCAAAAATCAATAAATTTCAAACAATACTTGTAAATTTTTAATCTAGATCACTAGATTAGAATATCGTATCTAGATTTCATCAGTTTTATACTATTATGTAAAATTTAAACATCCTCTAAGGTGCCCAACGTTTTACTCACCACCGCTCACCATAGCTGAATACCATTCTTGCAGCGTAACGTTTCGTCAACAATTTTTTTGGCAGGAATGTTGGTTGCATGCACGATAGTGCGTAGAAGGAAAAATATGATATGGAAAAACTTTCACGGGTTGAGAATATGGACTCCAACTCGAATACTCAATATCTGAATATATTTTGGTAACTATTCAATAGTATTCGTTATAATGTTTAATAAAGTATTTTACGAAATCAACGATAGGTCACATCACAATTTCTCCAGATTTCAAGTAAAATAACTCATACCTCGGGTAGTGGTTAATTTTTGCCTTCACCCAATTCGGGCGCTTTTAATATCATGAGTTTGACGAATGACTCGGTCCTAAAAAACCCTTTAAAAACTCCCTAATTTCAGTAATTGAAGAAATACCGTTGTAGTAATTCAACGCAGTTGCACATTTGAAATATTTTAATACAGTATTGGAATGTGTATTTATATAATACCATAGTGTTAATGATTCAAATCGATTTTTTATTAGTATTTTCACACTTCGAATATTCGAATACTTGTTTTACTATTCGATAATTGACCCACTCGCTCTCGATAGGACACCGTGAAATATTTGAATGACTAGTACTTTGGCCTAGATGCAACTAAGCCGGCATGACAAACGGGGCCGACAGATCTGACTGAACCAGTGAAATTAGCTTGCCGTTCGTACAGTAATGCTGTATCTTTCTATATAGGTTTGTGCATCGTATACTGGCGCAATTGCATCGAGTGCAATAGCGCATCGCCGGTTTCAAACAAGCGATGCATTCTGCAAATGTAGAAAAATATGAAATGGTTACCATATGAGAGTATCAAGGTCTTTTGATTATCTCAACAGTTAGAATATCGAAAAAAGATTTTTATTCGTGTGTATAATTTGTTTTTCGCTTTTTAAAAGTACAGATCTTTTAAGTATTAACATTCATCTAAAAAAATTGAAAAATATTACCTAGTGACAAGTAATAGTAAGCGTTGGTATTTTTTTATTTTTATGCGAATTCTAAATTTGAAAAAAAACCAAGAGAATATATATCAATTTAGTAAATTTAAACCATATAAAGGATTGGCATTTACTTGAAAGTACTGCATTATATTTGGGCAACTAATGGGCATTGATTATATAATGTCATACGTATCATATCTTTATTTGATAATTTCTTTAATACTTGTCAATTCTTCACGATTGGTTGAAAATTAAAGAAACAAACATACATACGAAAGCTTGGTAAAAATAAGTTTCAATTCTGTATCAAAAAATTGATTGTTTACAAACGAAATCGTAAAGTGTTTGACCGTTTTTTATGGTGGGTTCAGATTTGTTTTAAATTTAAAAAAATGAATCAGTAATATAAAAGAGCTATACTTCCACATATAATTTTTCTCGAAAGTTGTCGTATTTGAATAGGGAAATGAAGGGCACGAAATTATTCTTATACATTCTTTCTGGAAAAAAATACCACTTTCTCAAAAATATGTTCTAAAGTATTGTATCTGTGATAATCAGGACCGGTTTAGCTTAGCCTGTAAGTATGCAATGCATGATTATTGTTTGAATGTGGGGAGCACTGCAGGGATCATTAATGAATAAATGTTCCCCATCGGATGTGAGTCTACGCGCATTAGTCGGAGAATCATCCGATGGGATCTGAACCAGACAGTGGAAGCTCAATTAACCACTACGCGACGTTGACTTCCTGCGGCAGCCGGATCCGGATATCATCAATAAGCAAACCTATCACCGGCGTCATGTTGTGACATTTTGCGTCTATAAATTGTGACTTTTTGATCGATTATAGTATTTTAAATTGAGTAATGAACTGGACGATCGATATATTTTTGTAGATAATTTTACTATTTATGATTTTTATGCTTCCTGTATTTAACTATTAATTTAATGTTTTGAAAAAGTTCCCCAAATGCATGGTTGAATGTTGCATTAATTTTTAAGCACTTAAATTTTATTTTAAATTTAAAAAATGATTTATGCAAAGTTAATTCCGAATCCATCAACAATATTTTAATTTATCTGATTATAATTATATTGACTGTTCGTTTCTGAAAGTACATTGCTGAAAATAGTATTCAGAAACTTACTGCTGTCAGTTTTATAAAATTTATAATGTTTATTTTATTAATTTTGCGTGATAAATGAATTTATTTAATTTTTCTCTTTAAATTCAAAAAAGATCAGATACATCACAATAATTTATTGTTTCAATAAATAAGTGGTCTCAAATGATTCCTTGTGTAAACTTTAGCAACCCTCTAAAGACTTTTTTTATATTCCCCCTGATTGAGACAAGATAATTAATTGTGAATTTTATTAAGTCTATATTAGTGGATTATTTTATTTTGTGATTTACTGTGCTGTGTTTATTGAAACAAGTTTGACTTCTTTACATATAAGTCTTTAACAGTGACGATGGACTTGTACAAGTTATGTTATTCGCTTTAAACGCGGTAGATTAAGAGAGAAAACATGCTATAGAATATAAAAAAAAATAACATAAAACTCTACAAAATATAAAAAAAATAATCATTCTTTTTATTACGGCAACCATTTCCTTGTCTTTTACAATCACATTTTATCTTAACGTCTTTCCGTTGTAATCCCAAGATATTTTCAATAAATGTACAATTCTTGTGATCACGGAAGGAGTCAAAGTATTTCACCTTTGGGAATAAGAACTGATTGTTGGGTATTCGCTCAATACCCATTATAAGAGAGTACAAGTTTTAAAACGGATAGGGTATAAGAATACATCACACATCATCGATTCTGGTTTTAATAAAATATCACAGAGAATCAGGACACGATACTAATGTATAAATTACGTTTTTACTGTAATCGAATAATGTTATTCCATAAAGAGATTGCCTGTAAATAATATTGGTTTTATTCATTGTACTCGTTTGTAACGTTTCCCCATATTACTTACTTGTTTATATACACGGATTATTTACAATTTTCTTGATATATTCATAAAAAAATAATAAAAATTACTCTTTCGTTTAATATAGTTCTCTTTTGTGTTGTTGTCAATCTTGAACGCCTTATGCGGCGGGTATCATTAAAACATTTTTCAAAAGTTACTAGACGTACAGCAAAATGATTATCTGCAAAAAAAAACGTTATTCCATATCAACAAATCTGGCAAAAACGCAGAATATCATCACTGCACACCTGTTGCTATATTGGCTTTATAACCGAGGCACACAAAAACAAGATACGACCCTTAAAGGGATCTGAATAAAGAATGCCAAGTACTCATGAGTGTATCAAGTCTCTTGGGGTTAGTTCCTCGTCTGAAGATGGCTTCCCATATATACTTTGTAACAAAAAGCATTATTCTGATCCGGATTGACAAAGTAACGTCACATTAATCAGGTTTCGATGCTGTATGATCGACCACCTGTTGATGTGAATTTTATGCGTTTTTTACTGAACGTCTTTATTGGAAAAATTCCATCTCTATGATGTGATACATAAATAAGAAAGAATAATATATGACATGGGTAATTTTTTGGTTGACGGGTTGCATTCAAAATTTAATGCGAGAAACAGGCAGCCAAGTGAAAATTTATATTATAACACGTTCAACATGATTCAATAATACGAATTGAACCGTTTCAAATCTTTTTTATTTAAAAAAATATCAATCGTAAATTTGGATGTTAAGATTTCTAAAACTAATAGTGTTCATCCGTGATGTTTGACTCCGTGATATTTTACATTACTATCGATTGAAAATAGATCACAAATAAACATCATATCTTCGAGAAAATTTCTCATGAAAGCGTTTAACCATTTTACCCTTGTAAACAAAAGTTTTTACACTAATTTCCCAATGATAAATACAGAATTTTAATATATTGACTGAGGGCGATTAACGAAATTTCAATATCAAATTTGAATTGTTGATATTTTGTACATTTCCTTGTATTTCTTCACTTGAACTATCAGTTCGAGTTCATTCGCGTGTTCGAACGCTTGAAGATGCCGAAAGGCGAAACCCGGGTCGTTTAATTTTATCTCACCAGCTGTATTTTTCCCATGGCTGCAGAAAGCGAATATTTATAATTATTCTTAGCTAAAACTAAAAAACAAAAAAATATGTGATATCCCTGGTTATTTTGAACAGAAAGTCCACATATTTTCATATGAAATTTATATGGTTACTTTACTGATTTCAAATGACATACATACAAAAATTGCTTATCATTCAAATGATGAGACAATCAATACATTGTTAGTTGGTAATTTAAAGACTCGTAGATATTAATTGTTTCTTATTCTTTAGTGTAGAATCCGTCAACTAATTACAATGCCACTGCACAAAAGCTTATAGCCCAACGATATTGTTTTAGATATTGACATATTTCGTATAGTTAGAACATATACTTTTTGAAATGCAAACTCGCATTGTGGTCTTTTTTTTTACAGCGATATTGAAGATCTGCATAACGGCAAAATTTTTGTATTGTACGAATATGAATTAACGATTTTTTTTTCTTTTGTTACAGGTAAATTGATGACCGTTCATTCATCACAGCATCTTCCGGGCTTCCGGGTTCTTGTGGGTCTGAAAAAATATTGTTATGTAAAAGATTTTCACGCTCAATTGAAAAAAATGTTCTGAAAATATTGCTAAGTATATTGAAATATTCTGTGTACACATGAGTTTCGACAGATACTGTTTTACAATATAAAATTAATATTGGTAAGTTTTTTCATAGTCTTTTGTAACTAAGCGTTTAACTTCTAAGAGAAAATGAATCATAAACGTCATTCTTGTTGAAGTTATTGACTGTTTAATTATTATTTAAAAGCCGATTGTCTCCTACATTGAAGAAAAGCAGCACAAAGCCACCGAAAAATTCACTAGATCGTCGAAATGATGTGGTTTTGCAGAGACACACAAGGGAAATTCACCCAGAAGTCAAATATCAACGCAAATAGTATAACCGTATTTCTTCGATTTTAAGACACATGTTTTTCTTTTACCTATTTTGGAATCGTTAAATTCGGAGTGCACCTTAAAATCGATGACGTCAAAAATGCAAAAGAATACATTTTCTGGAAAGACTGGGGAAAACAATAATTCAGACAAATCAGTAACTGAATCCGATTAAATTTCAGTGTGATGGTACGAAATTATGTATATTAGATTAGACAATTTACGAATTCAATTTAATTACTAGTTATTCTTTTTTATAGTAATATTGATTATAGTTTTTTCCCATATGTTATGACAATAGTTATTTTCTACAATTGGGAATTTTGAAAATCGTAAAAAAGCTCAACCAAAGAAATCATGGCACAAATTAAATAACTACGATATCGTCGTTATAGTGGCAGAAGACCATGTAAAAAAACCTTGTTTTGAATTGAACCTTAACCATTATTTATTAAACTAACCACTTTATGGCATCCATCAATCATATGCGAATTCGATTTAAGTATTATTATTTCTTATAGTAATATTAATTATAGTTTTTTGCGACTAATAACTGTGAACGAAATTGATTTGATTCATATTGATTTCTACAAATTACCTAAACAAAACATGGAATATGACAGAGCTTGTTTTTTCAGAAGATAGACCGTCATAAAATCTATCGTACTGCATTCATAACAAAAAACAGCCGATTATTGATTTATCGTCTTCTGCCACTGTGCTGACGATATTAGTTCCTTATTAAAACAGAGTATTTGCTATGTTTTTACTATTGTTGTTTAGAAATAAGGGTGGATCTTACAATAGTCGATTGCGTAATATAGTCAAGGAAATAGGGTATATTTACACATTTATGAAAAATGGCTCATGCAAATTCCAGGATCATGCAAAATGCACTGCTTGACAAAACCAATAAAAGTCGTATAAAAATGAATTATTCAAATAACTACATTCGTTAGATTTCAAAATATTCTTTCCCACTAATCCAGTGTGTGTCAAACTTTATTATCTCCGGAACGCTGGGGAAGGAGGATTTGTTCCGCTGCCCATCAAATAAAAATGTAATGAACTTTATTTATACATATTGTTTTATAAACGTATATAATTTAGGTACACAGAGGTGGTAAATTTCTTATCAGCGAGAATGATGCAATTGATTTTCAAAAAGAATCAGGTCAAAACGACTCACTAAGTTTGATAAAACAAACACATAATTTCTTGTCTACCATCTCTAGTCGTTCTCATTTTTTTAAACATAATTTTAAAAACCAAAGAGTCTAAACTGTGAGTTTTTAACTTGCCTTGTCCACAGTTCTAATTTGTCTTCATTTGTCGTGGCACACCTGAAATTTCTTGCGGCACATAGTTTGGCAGACACTGGTCTAAGCAATATAGTTTTGAACTGTAAACTGGAGTAATATTTACATTTTAATTTATTTGTGTTTATACACATCGAGGAGTGCGATTTAATACTGAATTTATGTTAAATTTTATTTGCTTTAACTAACAACATCATCTGTATGATTATATAAGGTTTATTTTTCATATATTTGCGCATTAAGAGCCTGATATTCTAGTTAAGCGTCGTGTTTATCCAAGTTATTTTCTATAATTTTCGCTATATGCTCATGTAATTAGCATACAGGTTGCACGTCTGGTTAAATTAATTTACCATTAGTAGGTTGTCAGTATGCAAATAGTAACGGGAGATTTATTCTTTCCTTATTCTAATTCAGAATACACACCTTTGTATAATCGTGCCCTCGGAAATATTTTAAATGTTATTTGAATTATCAATTTGTACCAATATGCCGTCTCGGAATCAAATTGCAGTATCTCGAAATAATGCGGTGTTGAATTAATTATTTTGAACAATTTCACAAAAATACCGTTTTTAATTTTAATTAAATCATGGATATTCACTAGAACTAAGTTAAAGTAATTTCGATTATGGAAATATTCTATATATATTATACTGATGACTTTCCAGGATAGAATGAGTCAGAATCTAATGGGGAAATTCATAAAAGACAGTAATAATTTCACTGTTTCTGGTCTACTAAAGAAAGGCTTAAATATTTGCATTACGTTATCTCAAAACTATTATTTTTCACATATATAGTTTTGTTTCAGGGTAACTTAATATTAAAGTACATTGTTATAATATGCAGTTATTAATTTTCACATACATCGGGCAAACATCGCTGATTCTCACTGTTGCAGCTTGTTAAACATGATTAAATTTCGCTTTTAAGGTGTTAACTGTCAATTCTTGGTGGTAAGGAATTATATTATAAAAATAAAACACAATTTGTTTTGTAATATTTCCACGTTTTTATAATGTTCAGCATTATTGACTGATACCGTCATTATAGAAGATGGAAGTCGTACAGAACAAATTGTAGTTTATTTTTAAAATATTATTTTATTTCGTTCAAATGCAACAAAGGTCTCTCGTAAAAGAGGATTTTAATGATTTTATATTATGAAGTTTCGTTACAATCAGTAACCTTGTGAATTGAGTCATAAGTAAGAGCTTTTTAGTATACAAAATATTTGTATGTTGATCAAACAGCCGTGTCGAGACATATACAATTTAATTATACGGTCGTTGTCCCGTTATCCCATACTCAATCATTATCACTCGATGTACTAATATTATCGCAATATCTCATGCAGTAATAAGAAGTCTTAGCTATTTCCTCGGGGATTGTTCGAAAGCATATGTCATACAGGCGTGGTCTCGGCTCTCTACTATGGATTTGTCACGAGTCTCAGAGGCGCTCCTTCGACACGATGTCCACATTGTTCGAACCTTAGTCTTGGAACAGTTGAAACCCAACTGCTTTAAAGACGTATTTTCGCTGTTCTGGAACAAAACACTAAATCGAAAAAATTAAATATTGACTTAGTTGTACATAAATGTTCCTTATTTCAAACTCTACCGCTGTGCTCCACAACCTTTTCTCATCCACGGCACACCTAACCACTAATTAATATTTCGCGGCCCACCATAAGCCAAAATATGTACATTTTACAAACAAAACTTACTATTTGATAATTTGTTTGTAAGTATTTGATGAATTTGAAATAGAAACTAATATAGTTTTTAATAAAAGCCAATTAAAACTTTTTGCCTTTTCAAAGTGGAAGAACACCTTCCAAGAACGCTTCTGAATATATATAGCGATGTGTAATTTCTACTCTAGGATTTTTTTGTTTTACGCAATACATAAGACATACTCCATTTTATTTCACTATCGGTGCAAGCACTAATACAATTATTCTTTTTTTTTTTTTTTTTCCATGTCCGCTCCCAATGTGGAGCATATGGTCTCCTAATGGAGGTATCTTGACAGAATTTTTTCTACGAGAACTGCTTGTCACTCAGTTGCTCAACCTCTCTTTTTCTTTTTCGAAGAGAGTAGGGATAGAAGGATAGGGCTATGATAGGACTAGTGGTTAGCTAATCGCTCTCGTTACGCCCCGTGAGGATGGGATTGGTGGAAGGGAGGACTCAGACTACGAACAGAAATCCATAAATCGATTGAAAAATCAATCTATGAAAACCGTCCGCACCGGGAATTGAACCCGAGACATCCGTAACCGTAGCCAGCGACGAAACCAACTGCGCCACGGACGCCGTTCAACGATATTAACTAAAACGGAAGTCTTAGACACCGAATGTAAATAAATACTCGTTTTTTTTAAAATCTTTGACGTACTGCGTCGCGGCACACCTGGGATCATTTCGAGGCGCACTGGTGTGCCGTGGTACAACGGTTACGGAGCACTGTTCTGCCGTATGGAAGAATAAACTTGTTTTTAATTTTATTATATAAACTGTCATGATTGTATTTTTATTAGTTGATAATGCTCGTGATGAGTAAAAAAGGTCTTAATCATTATAAAAATGTAGAAGTAGTGCAAACAAATTGTGTTTTATTTTTAAATATAACACCTTTCCATCAAAAATTAACGAGAAATTTTGCCTATTTGAGCACAATAAGCAATTTCACACATTCGGGGTTACATTATATTATATTAATAGCGAATGATAATTGTGTTGGCAACGTTTTAACGTTTATGGAACGAGTTGTCTATCGTCTGTCTCCCTTAGATATCTAAATATAGCTTTATATTTATTTTATAGACGGTTTATTTTATCAAATGACTGTTATTCCAATACTGAGACTTTGATTCGACCCCTAATACTTGACGTAAATTCTTGTCTGTCTGAGAGAATAGAATTCGAGTTACGAGCGAATAGTGTGGACCAAAATAAGTAAATACTGACATTTTGGAATGCGTGCAATTGCCATGCCGAGCTTTGTACAGGGCGGAGTTAAAAATGCAGCTTGAATCAAAGAGCAAATCGATGCTGGAATTTGTGAACATTCAGATAAGGAAATAAATAAATGCGATAGATTACCTCTTCACAAATTGATTGCATAGCAACATATTATAGCGGCTTTGTCTATAAGTTTTGTTATACATTACATATAATTAGAGTTTTCTTCTTCAGCTGCTATTGTTGTCATTTTCTATTCTAGCGATGTTTGACAATCAAATTGCGGTTTGCGTCTTTATTGTGGTCCATTTGTGTTAAATGACCAATGTATTGGTTAATATAATCCTTTTAAACATACGCCTGTGTTTTCATTGTGAGAAATGTCACCGATTGCTGCCTTAAAGACACTTAGCTTAATGGCTAATCTTGTCATTGCTGAAATGATCAGCCCAATAGATCTTCATATAAAGAAGCCCCATAGATTCAGGATTGAACACCACATTTTAATTTGGTCGATTAACAACCTGATTGTTTTCCATCGTATTATGGGATATATTTAATTTTTCATGGCTGTTGTATGACTGCATTAGCAAGAAAAGAAGCCAACTTGTTGAATTGATCGATATTACTCTGTAATCATTGTTTGTTGTGCAGAGTGTTATAGGTTACTTTCCGACTATCGTTGCCAATGTATAATGCTTTCATCTGGAAATTTAATTCTGCTTCTGTTAAGAAAACAGTGTACTACAATAATTAATCCTGTAAAATTGAGGTATCGCTGTCATAAAGAAACGATTTCATTTGTATAATTTAAAACATCGACTGGGGGTGTTTGATGGAATTTCAATATAAAATTTGAATTATTGAGATTTTGTACACTTCCATGAATTTTGTCACTAACGACCCGGGTTTCGCCTTTCAGCATCTTCAGAATTTCATCTTCAAATCTTCTTCACATCTTCAAAATTTAAAAAACAACTCGCTGTTAGACCGGCTTTCTATTGCAAAAATTCGTTGGGCAAATTACTTATTAACAATAAAAATACAGTCCACTTTAAGAAAAAATATGGCATTTATAAATTACAATGCAGTGATTGCCAACATTTCTATGTGGGTAAAACCACACGTACATTAGATATAAGAGTATCAGAACATTTAGCTGCCTTTAGATTCTATACTTCGACATTTGCAAATCACTTGTTCTTGGAGAACCATACGTTGAATGCGAATGATGGGGTTAAATTGTTGCATCAACACATGGGGGATCATAAATTATTTTATCAAGAAATTTTGGAAATCAATAGAGCCCAGTTAAATTCCTTGCCAATTCTGAACGAACAACTAAATCTTCCAAGTTTCCCGTTTCTGTATCCTATACGTTGAATCACCTAACAGATGGCACTAAATGTGGAATGATTGTATATATTTATTCTTTCGTCGAATTGCATCCCGTCGAAACCTACAATGCTATTATAATTGTAAAATCACTGGTAATTCTAATATTAGTTGGAAAGCGGCAATTCGCCAGTCTGTTAATGCGTTGTTTACAAAATAAGGATTAAGGCGATTCTCGAAATTTTAACTCAGGTATCAGTGTGGATCCTAGACGTATAATATTTTATCTCGTAAATAATATTTTTCGTATTTGTATCTTCTATATAAACGTTAGACACTGTTTACTGTCTGTCAGTTCGAGTCCATTCGTGCGCTCGAATGCATGAAGATGCCGAAAGGCGAAACCCGGGTCGTCAGTGACAAAATACAAGTGTACAAAATCTCAATAATTCAAATTTGATTTCATTTGTCTTCTAAACATTTGAATTCAATGTAGAATTTTGCAAGTTAAGAGCTACAGTTAAACTGAGTTATTATAATCTAAAAATATTATTTCTCTTGGAGCGCCTGGGCTATTTCCACTCCGCCCTGATGCTGCGTCTCTCTGTCACGGTCGTTTGAGGCTGGTTCGATTGTTCTTCACTTCAATTATCATTTTCATTACAAACGTCTTGTATGAGACGCTTTGTACTTTAAAGTATGTGTCAATTTTTACATACATGCCATTGTTCCGCGAGCGCTAGGTCACCAGACCTCGAATTGGATACAAATATCTCTCAGATAGGCGATGTCACTTTTGTACAATCGTATTGCAAGGCGAAACGGTTTGCCATCATATACCTTTATTAAAAACTTAGGTATTACTTATAAGAGTTTATATCGTCAGCGTAGATCTGAGATGAAAACACAATCGGCTGTTTTGAGTTATGAATGCATTACGATAGATTTAAGGACGGTATAAAGACAGCCTCAGCCATATTCCGTATATTTTTTTGCGTAATTTGAAGAAATCAATATAAATTAAGTCAATTTCCTTCACAGTTATTAGTGTCAAAAATCTATAGTTAATATTACTATAAAAAGAATTAATAATACTTAAATCGAATTCGCATATGATTGACGAATTTAATAAATAAGTAAATATGTAAATAGAAAGACTTAAATTTCATTTCAATTCAAAACAAGGTTTCTTTGACTTATTCTTCTGCTACTATACCGACTATATTATAGTTATTTTATTTGTGCCATGATTTCTTTGGTTGAGCTCTTTTACGATTTTCAACATTTCCAATTGTAGAAAATAACTATTATAATATTTTCTATACAGTTGTATCAGAAAAAATAAAAACGAATGAATATCGATTACTTGATTCAAATGTGTTCCATTCGGTCGATGCGCTATCAATTACGAGTTTAGTTGATATTAACGGGTTGGTGAAAAAGTGTCGCTTCCAATTCAAATCTATTCCATTATGGAGCGACACTGTAAAGCTAGTAAATATTATTTATACAACATCTCCCTGTGATGAAATTCAATATAACACTCTCTCACAAATAAACGCAATTTGCAACACTCAATACGTTGAATGTTTATAGTTAGAACTGTATACACACAAGTCTGAAAATTATTTGAAACATTAATGCCAATAATCATGAACCAAAACAGACTTATTTTTTGCAGCGGAGATTATTAAACTAATGGCGACTCAAGCATTCAGACGCCTTCATGTCATCTCAGTAATGGATGCCAGATCTTGTCAAAAATGTGGAATGAAGTCATCGTTTATGAATACCATGCAAAAAAAATCGTTTAAAAACTCGCTGGCGCCAAGCAGTAGAAATAGATTTAGCAGTTACACGTAACTTCCTTCCGACCTAGACGAGAAAAACATCATTTGGAATTATTGGATACGAAAAAACAACAATCACGTCTGCCACGTTAATTTACTTTTATCGACAGGGGTGTGGAGTCGTCCAAAGAAACGCGACTCCAACTCCGACATTCACCAACAACCCAACTCCGACTCAGATTACGATTAAATAAAGTCTAATTTTGTCAGTGTTTTTTCCTACCTTTAATATTTATGTCTAATTGGTCTTCAAATTAAACAAGAACCTACTAATTCGGTGAATAGCCGAATTTTTCATATTATACATATAATCATTCGCGACGCGTTTATACGCACTGCGGAACTGCAGCACCCCCAAGCAAGTTGAGAAAAATGTGATATTATAACATACATCAATTTATGTATATTATAAGAAAATATCAATATTATTTAAGCGTGTATCAAGCTCGCCCGCGCACTAATACATCCAATAATTATCATACACTGCGGTACTAATATCAGAAAGTGACTCATCTTTATGAACTTTAGCATTACAGTTTTCGATGGAATATCTAGATTCGGCGAAGGCGGGGCGCGGGGAGAGGGGCTCCCAGATAGAAGCTTGATTTGGTACTGCCACTCTGACAGTGTTTTGCGTACGGGTGTAGCGGTCTAAATAAAAGCAATATTTGCCCTTATTTTAGGAACAGGATCATGGCTCTAGCTGTATTCAAATTATTTCTGCAAGCAATTTATGCGAAGTTCTTGAGGAAATAACAAAACTTATTCTGCTTAAAACTCCAATGACTACCGCTGTGCCGAAAGGGTGTTTTTCACCTATTAAAAGTATTAAGATATATGTAAGAAAAACAATGGTTCAGGAAAGATTGATTGAAATAGAAATGCATGTAATGCTTAATTTTAATAATTTTGATGTTAATAGAAAATGTAATCCAAATAAACATTTTTTTATTTTTAATCAACCACAGCACCCCCAGATATCTTATCCACGAGCCGCCACTGCATATTATATAGACGTATACATGTATATTGCACAACAAAAAGATGTTAAAGGCATAAATAAAATTGGAACAAGTACATTAATACACGCAAAAATGCACTTAATAGAAAAAGTTTTTACATATCCTACTCCGGTGAAAACAGCACGACTCCACAACTCCAGCTCCGCAGCCCTGGTTATTGGTCTGAATAAGCTTGCACACCAAATGTAGATTACATTAACAAACAGCTTCCAAGTACTCTGTCTCGTTTAATAAATAAAGTTAGAACACGACTGGTGCTGTAATACTACTCATTTACAGTTCAAGTTACACTTCATTTAAAGCAAGGATCTCCAAACTATTGCCCGCAAACACCACCAATCTGGCCTGCGGTAGCTGGCCGAACATGCCCGGTATCCGGAATGCCATAGTTTTTTTCACACAAATAAGTAGTGCCGAAATCTGAAAAAAGCCACCAGAAAATTTATGGAACTGATCAACCGAATTTTTTGTCGAAAGGCTTCATGAGTGTATAAATCAGGCAGAAGCTGGTTTTCTCCTCGTTAGCTATCGGCTATCTTCGCTGCAATGAAATGTCCTTGACATTTTCACGTATGTGCCAACATAAATTTGGGCGTAATTCAAAACTACAGGATGTTAGTATGATGAGCTAGCTAGGTCTTGGACCTTGGGATTTAGCGGACGAATCAGTGTGGCTATTAGGCTGAAACGTTTGGAGACGCCTGATTTCAATCAAACTATCCCTTGTAAAGTACGTGGACGACAAAAACTGTGCTATACCTTCCACCATTCTGCACGGCCATACATCTCTAGCTTTACTCGACGTTGGAGTAACAAGGTTAAGCGTTATTCAGTTTTGTGCTGGTGTTGTCTCCGGAAAAATTGTCCAAGACTTGTACGTAAGTGTTCAGAAAAACTCCTGCAATTCTAATAGTGAATGTCTACTCTCTCTCCGTAAGACGCCTTAAATTTGCAGATGACCGTGTAGCTTCCCCTATAGACGAAGACTATGTTACTACATAATTTCAATAGGACAGGTCGCTCACCACTATTAAATTTATTTCCCTAAGCATTTTCACCTCCAAACACTAGTAATTAATTTGTAATTAGGACTATCATTCTTTATGTCTCACCCCCTCCCCACGTCCATTAGAAAGAAAAAACGCACCCCAGCATTCATTTTTGGTTTAAGAATCGAAATGATTGTTTAGCTCAGAAATAAATAACCTTGCGATATAGTTAGTCTGAAGTTGCTTCTTAAAGAGGCGAAACGCGTCACGTTAGTGATAAAACCAGTGGAATAACTAATTTACCAACTTAAATGTTATAATAAAAAGTAATTTCCACAAAGTTACCACCGAATCCACATAAAATAATGAAGACTATGACATTTATTAGTTTAAAGTTATAACATACTATGTTAGATAGAAAAAATTGCTATCGAGTAATTGATCGATAATATTTAACAATCCTGAAAGAACGGTTATGCCGAGGGGTTACTGCAGTTTACGTTTGTTTTTTTTATAAATTGTTTTATCTATAAGCTTTGACTTAATATACCACTCAAAATTTTTTCGTGTGGATAGTTTCAAGATGACGAATCCGATAAAAAAGTGTTATAAATCAAAATATTGTATATGAAGTTATGATATGACCTCACCCAACCAGTATTCCCATAAATAATATTTATGGTTTATATAAAAACCATCAAATTAAATTGACTGAAAAGTATTTCGCAGAGGGTATATGGGGCATGTCGGTAGATTTTTAAATTATCGTCGAACCAGAGATACTCAAACTATGAAAAACAGTTTTTTATATAAAATTATTTGGTTTCAGATATTTTCCTCAATATAGAGCAAATTCACTCCTTGTATTTTAGCTGGTTGCTTACTTGATTCTTTTGAGTTGCTTAATATGTAATTGCTTTCATGCTTTCATTGTATGTACATATATATGTGTATGAAACTATCGTTAAGTGATGATTTGAATATTGGGTAAGATGAAAAGTAATAATTTCTATCTAATATTACAGATATACATCGATGAAAAAATGATTTTAACCACATTTTGCAAAAAACGACGTGCTAGATCATTTTTTAAATGTTGCTTGATGTCACGAAATTTTACATATAAACTTCGTTTTCTCTATTTTGGGAGGGAAGAGGTTTGCAATCTAGGTTGAAAAAATGATGTAATTTTTCAGTTAAAATTGACGAAAGATAAATAAGGCATTTTTAATTTGTCACAACCTTTCAATGTAATGTAAGTATATCGTTGATATAGATGCAAAAGACGTTAAGTCAAAAAACCTTGTTCAACTTTTCAGACTATCATTGAATTTAAGTCTTTCTATTTACATAAATTTACCATTATTTATTAAACTAACCATTTTAAGACACTCGTTAATTATTTACGAATTCCATCGAATTATTAGTATTTCTTTTTTATAGTTTTATTGCCATTGATAAATGCGACCGAATTGACTTATTCATATTGATTTCTTCAAATTAATTACAAAAATACATGAAATATGGCTAAGCTTGTGTTTTCAGACGATAGACCGTCCTAAAATCTATAGTACTGCTTTCATAACACAAATCTATCGCCTTCTGCTAGTCCACTATGCTGACGATAAATATTGCATGAATTTTAAAGAAATCATTTAAATAAGGGAAATTATAAAGGATTAATAACCTGGCGCAAAACAATTTAAACTTACAAAAGTGTTTCAATTTGCAAATAATAAACTCTTCTTAAACAAATGAAGTGTCGTAGTTTTTAAGTAGTCAATTTATTGTAAAAATAACTTCACTTAAATATTCAAAACGTTTTTACTGTTATCATCATTTGAATCTCGTTCGTACGAAAACAAAGATGGTTTCCTTAAATATTTTCACGTTAATTTTGACGTCTAAGTTTAAAGATTTTTCGCTAGTGACGCGATAATTATGTCAAACTCCAAGATGGCAGTTCGGCCGGCGAAATTCGCAGAAAACTTTTAAAATAACTGCCTTTGACGAAAATAAAAGTGTTTGTTTTTTTGTCAGACAGCAAGGATGATCATGCAAAGCGTTAAATCATTTTAATAATATCGAACAGGGTGTCGCCGGCTTAGCCGCGTGGACGGCTGTCATATCAAACGTGACTGATGGCTAATGCCAGAGCTTTAGACTGTGATCTCACCATCTTGCATACTCTATTATTAACCGTTATTTAATGTGTTAAAAAATATTTACCAACAAAAAAATCACATCGCTTTATATGTCAATTTAGCTCGCAAATTAAAATTCGCGAATCTAATAAATATATTGTGGTTAATATCTATGAAAGTGAAATTCAAAACGACTAGAAAATGTAACCTCTACTCAAATGCCAATCCTCTTCCATTTGGTAATCGTAGTTTTAAAACTTATTTTGGTTAGTTCATACCATCGATTTATAATGGACATTTCTGTTCATAATTCTCTACTAAACCACAAAACGAACGACTTAAAAGAATTAACTCAGCCGTGTCGAACAGACAGTGTTAAACAAATGTATGGACACGACAGTAGAATAGGGCTGCCATATTTGTCGAGACGCCGACCGGGACAGATGGAAATTGAATGGTGGAAGGTAAAAATGAAAACTCTGAAAATACAATAAAACAACGCAGTTTTATTCAAACACTATAATAGCCAATAGGCGGTAAGAAGGCAACTAAAATAAACAAAAAAATGTCACGAGAGGTGCGACGGCTTGTCTTGTTTTGGTTGTTTTCGTCTGACTAATTGGATAAATATAATACCTGGACAAATGACTCACGGACCGGGACATGGGGATACATATCTATAATCCGGGGCGTATGCCAGTCCTACAGTAGCAAGACATATTATTGCGAGATATTTTCATGCGAATTTCGAAAATCATTTTTCCTACTTACATTAACAGTGCTTATTTTTTTGTGTCAAAAAAACTCAAAGTTAACTTCAGCTCATAAAATCCATTTCATGGCTAATCAAATTTATTAAAAATGAAATGTTTAAACGTTAATAAACTTTATCGAAATCAATAAAAAGTTATGAAATATGATATACAAGATGAATTAGATAGAATCTTCAATGAAATTAAAAATATCAATTTTCACTTCTGGTTTTAGAGAAATGATGTTGCTTCATTCTAGATACAGATAGTATTAACCATGAAGTCAGATACTGTATTCATGGTTAATACATTTTTTTATAGTTTCTTTAGAGTGAAAAAACCCTGGGATAGAGCGGTACACTAAAATAAGGTATGTGAGAAATCTCTGTCCATTTTATATTATTGCCAACTTTTAAAATGGCTGCTACAAATTTAATATTATGCTTTGATAAGCATATATTTGTCTCTTTTGCAATTTTATTTATGATACGATAACTTACCCGTTTCTCGCACTCCTACAATAACCTCGAGATGTATTGATTCTCCGTTAAAAATTATCCACCTTTTCCCATGGTTATTTCATGCTTAGCCATAAACAAAAGTAAACAAGAATCTTATCCCTTCAGTTATACGAAATGACATGTCAGTTTTAAAGTATTTAAAAATTTTAATTTACTAAAATAATCAGCCAATGTCAACCTTCATTGGACGAGTTTGTTGCCTGTTCGGTGACGTATTTGGTCTACGACGTCAAAGAAGAATTGTCATGCTAATTGACGGTTCTGACTGTGTTCAAATCGATAATGACATAATAGTCCGGGATTAATGATCGATAATATCATTAATTCATGTTAAATCCATGTTACTATTGTAGTAATAGGCGTACCGGAGTTATCCTTTATTGGCATGTCGACTAGGAAAAACAATATCTCGCAACTCCGTGTCGTCTACAGTGAGCAGGGATTTTCAATCGTATTCATTTGATAACCAATATTTTTTTCTCTTAATAATTTATTGCAAATACAACAAACATTGATCAAAATATACCTTATTATAGAGAATTTCAAACTGACGTAAATAATAAATTAACCAAAGGCAGTTCACAGTTTTTCATAATATCTTGAATTCGGTTTCCACCAAGAATTTACAGAAAACAATATTAAACATTTTTGTCAAATGTACCTACATATAAGGAAATAATTTCCACGTTGATTCGATGGTTTACGTAAAGTGAAAATGTTTCATTAAAGATGCATTTACATTTTTTAACCTTGTTTGCTCCCAATGTGGAGCATATAGTCTCCTAATGGAGTTTATCTTAACAAAATTGTTTCTATAAAAACTGTTCGTTAATTAGTTGTTCAACCTCTTTTTCTTCGAAGATAGAAGGGATATAAAAATAGGGCTAGAGGATAGAACTAACACTTGTCGTACGGGTGTGAGGCCATTTTAGATATTAAATACATCCATGACTTTTAACATATATTTATAAATATATTGAAAAATTAATCTATCCAACTGTCCGTAGTGGAATTTGAGTCCGCAACCGAACCCAGCGGCATCGACCACTCGGTTGAATCCTGGCAAAAAATATTACCAAACGGTAAAGTGGTTACTATTTTATACGTTTAAAACTTTAAATAATTTATGATATAATTATATTATAATTATTTGCAGAGGCAAAAGTTTTGATTCCCTGGTGAGATTCCAATAAAGCTCCGCGGCCTATTCATCCGCCCAAGGAAGTGTCAATCACGCAGCGAGGGTCCGACCTTGAAAGCTCGCGAAGGCGAAGGTGTGAAGCGTCGTCAGAAAAGCGTGAACCAAGAAGTTCACTCGGCGCCACATAGCGATTAGAGATGTCAAATTAGTCGATTTTCTGTACGCAGTTGATGGCGGGTATTTCAGAATATTCGGGTAAAATTAGATACCCGAGTAATAACGATTATTTTACATATCGGAGTCAATTACTCGCTGATTCATTTCCAGGTTGCTCTATCTCACATTTTTTAAAGTAAAATGACTTTTTAAATCCATCATCTTCTATTTACAATACTCTGTTAAACCTATTAATTAGAATACATGAAAGGATTTGTTGACAACGGTAATTTTTTTTTATTCCATCTCCAAGTTAATTTTTTTTTAACCCCAGACTGTTATTTTTAAATTGTTCATTACATGTTCCATTCATTAGATTTAATCATTACATATATTGGGTCTAATATATTTTTATTCATAATAAGTTATTCCTTTATATCCTGAAGACAGTTTATAAAATACTTATTGTTTGTTCATTTGTTTCAATGTTAACATTCGAATTATTTACTCTACCGAGATTTTCATTGAAAGTTACGTAGAACAACCTGGAAATCGGATTATTAGTAAAAAAAATCACACATTGTGTATTGTCAGCCCGCTTAGAGAGCCTACGATTGAAATTCGGTTTTAGCTTAAATAAATAATTAATTAAAAAAAAATCGTGTTAAATATTTCGAAGTTGTTACTTACTGCTGAATGTAGTGTACACCAGGGGTGACGAACTTGCAGCCTTATAGGGTCTCAAGTGAAGCCTATTGACTAAAATCAACAATTACGTAAATAAATAAATTTCATTGTTTTCCTTCATTTACAAAATAATGTACATGCCACCCTATTTGATTTTGAGATAAATAAATGCGGCCTTCCGGCAGGATACTATTCATCACCCTTGTTATACACCTTATAGCTAATTAACTGACTTCGCTCTTTAATTGAAAATATGTATTACCTTATCTATTAACTCGAAACATCTCTAAATTAATTAGTTGAAACGTAAAATATTGCGTATAGCGTACAGATACATAAGATAAAACGAAAAAAGGATTTAATTATAGAACAAAATTAATTGAGTCACTATTATCTAATAAATACCAGTAATTTAGCATTCGTACCCATGCTTAATGTAACGAGTACCCTAGTAGTTACTTAATACTCGCTAGACACCTTCCCTTCACCTTTAATTTATCATTGTGATGCTAAGTTGCTGATTATCATTTGCAACACGTCCCAAATCACTTCCTAGAGATGAATACAATAATTTTGACAAATTACGCGTGGGCTGGTTGCTGGTTTCTCGAAATAGGAATGTGCCAGGCGCCCTCCACTTAGCCAGTTGACATCATTTCTCATCACAAGTGTTAATGATTAACGCCTTTTCGTACATCCAAGTACGATAGTTCTGTGATTGCTGCGACCTTTAAACTTTTCTTGGGAAAAACCGTAATAATAAGTTTAGCATGTCTAATTAAATCACAGCTAAAATTGACATGCTAATATGACCCCTAATCAGCCTTAAACGATGGTAAAACCGAAATTATTTGTTTACACTTCTATCATTTTTAAGTCATTTGTTATAAGTTTTTTTCTATTTATTATTTTTTGAAACACCTTGAAAAATTGCAGCTAAAACTAGACTTTTTATATTAACTAAAGAAGTCTAACTAGAACTATTAATCATTGGAGTCAGTCGCTCACCCTATCTCTTCGGAGAGCATAAACAAATAAGGATAGGAAATTACTTGTGCTTAGCTAATCGATCTCTCTGTATCCATTTTTAATATTGGATAAGGGATGGAATACATAAATTGATAAATGAAAGTGTCTATTCAGAGATTCGACACCTATACCGAAATCATTAAGTAATATATTTTTAAGTGCATATATAATTCTGAGATAGAGCCTATATGGTTATATAAACCATCCATGGTGTCCTGTGCTGCTTATTTTGACTTCAAACACACATTTGTCATAAGATTTCCATTGCACTATCATAATCAATCTTTGTTGAAAATATAATGAGGAGCTTGGGATCAAAAATGATAAAATCCACTCTTTAATTAACAGAGATAAACTCACTTTTCGTATAAAAACTAATTCTCGTCACAAACTATTCATGTAACTGTTTAATTTAATGTATTTATTCTTATTTATTCATAAGACATTGAATAATGTTCTAAATATGGAGTATTTTTACCAATATTAAAAAAAAATTATATCACACATTAACAGCGCAATACTTCACTTGGGTAGGCTGAGTGTCAGCTGACTGAGCTATCATGGCCAACAAATGCAAGTAAGCTATTGGCTTATTTAGAATTTGTTCAATTATTATGCAAAAACTGATATTTTGACATTAAATTGCATGGAAACTATAAGGATTTGAGCCACATTGAAAATGTAATACTGTTCTTTCGATTTTTTCCATTAATACTGCAGCGATATCTCGTTATTTCTCAAATGTTTAATCCCAAGCTTCTTACATGTCATACAAATATGACCGTATGCTACCCACTTTAGATGTAATATCGAAAAGTGAACTTTTGACGGTTGACATTAATTAAATTGTGAGGTGAATTAAATATCGGAGTGAGAGAAACTTTTGAACAGTTTTTTTGCCAACCAAGTATTATTTTAGTCATAAATAAGAACACGCGTGAATGAATAAAATTAATATTTGATTCAGAAAACATTTCGCCAAGTACCCGGTGAACTTTACAGCCAGACCGAGGTGTGGCGCATGTAATCTACAGGGAATATTAAACTTGTCATGTCCTCTTATATGCATAACATTAGTATTTAAATATTTTTCATTATCATAGCAGGTCTACGTGTTGTTGACAAGACGCCATAACTTATTGATGGGGCGTCTACGAATTTCGACATCTGAAAATCATGCCGACAATATTACCATAACAATAATTACCGATAAATATACAAGTCATACTAAAAATAGATTGTGTACTACCAAGTAATGAGTACTCAGTGATCGGGTAGTTCAAATATTATATTTAGCACATCCCTATTCAAAATATTTTAAAAGGATATTAAAATATTTTTAACTTTGTCTGAACACCTATGTAAACTTTGTTTCTTTAATAAAGTTACGTTATCACTTTTAAGGTGTTAATAAGCCTGTTATGTTTGTATTTTTATCAGTTGATAATGCTCGTGATGAGCGAAACCGGTCCTGATCATTATACATATGTGGAAGTAGTACAAATGAATTGTGTTTTATTTTTTAAAGTTACACGTCACTTTATTTTTGTAAGATATAGCTTCGTCATTTATGCCAGTGCTCCGCAACCGGTGTGTCGCGGTACACCGGTGCGCCGTGAGACGACTCCAGGTGTGCCGTGGCGCATTGCGACCAAAATGAGAAAAATCGAGTATTCTTATATGAGAAAAAAATTAGAAGAAAGAACGGCGATCTTAGTAACCGAATTACTAAGATCGCCGTTTGAATTACTGAAACAAAAATCCTACCGTAGAAATTACAATATTGGGAAGCACTGACAGTAAAAAAATTCTCAAAATAATTGTTACGAACGATGGACGAATGTATCAAAATAATACTAAATTATCAAATCAAAAGTTTTTAATACGGATTTTTTTTTGAAAAAATATCAATCCTTTTTTTTTTCACACAGAAATATGTAGGCTCTCCCGAGGTAAAGTTTTTGTAATATCAATTGGTCTTTGCTATAAGACAATTTATTTTGTACTGAAAAAAAAAATGCAAGAAACCTATCGATTCTTTTAAAATAATTATTGAATGAACTTGCTGATATCTTTGAGCATCTGAATGAATTAAACAAAAAATGACAGGTCAAAAAGAAAAGTTATTGACAAGTTCTGACAAATACAACAGAATCCCAAATATTTGCAAACCGAGTTATCATTGAAAATCTTCTGAAGGACCAACGAGACTACTTTTAAAAACTTAATTATTTTGGAATTGAGTAAACAAAAAAGGACAATAATTTTATTCACTCTACTTAGCTAAGTGAATTTTTCGTAGTTAAGCTTAGTTTTTTTTTTTTAAGGCACAACAAATGTTTTTTGTTATTTGTTATTTTCAAAAAAAAAAATTGTGAGCTTATTGTTCCATCACTTCGAAAAGGTAAAACAATTTAATTCGCATTTATTAAAAAAACATTATCTATTTAAAATCCATCAAAGAAAAACAAATTAATAAAGTGTAAATTTTGTTCATGAAATAATAATGAGTGCTTCGGTGTGCCGTAGGCGAGAAAAGGTTGCGGAGCACTGATTTAGGCAAACTACGATAATCACTTTTTATTTTTTAACTGTCGATTCTTGAGGGAAAGGCATTACATTTTAAAAATAAAACAGCCATTTTCGTACTACTTATATAAAAAACCTAATGATTAGGACCGGTTTCGCTCATCGTGACTACTATAATCAGTTGATTGTGCTCGCAATAAACTGGTTCTGATCATTGATCATTAAAAAAATGTGGTAGTAGTACAAAACAAATTGTGTTTTGTTTAAAAAAAGAATGCTAAATCTAATAAGAATATTAATTTTAAGTGTATTGATGCTGTATATTTGTTTTCAATCATACAAGTATCATTTAAATAATAATTTTTTAGAAATCAACCCATGTGAATTTAGTTATAAGATTAAAATTTAAAACTTTTGTTTGTATGACTTCAAATGTTTTTCTGCAAAATTTTTAAACAAGTGATTTTTAAGAGCAATTTGATTTGAATAAGTTTTGTCAACTGAAAACATACTTTAACATATTTTAATGAATGTGGCAATATTACACGAGTGTCTTGGGGTGGTGGGGGTTCTTATCTACATACAGTTTTATTTATTTAATTATATTTGATCAATACAATTTATTCGATGCAATTCTGTGATAAAATGAAACTTAAGATATTAATGATAAACATATATAAACGTGAAAATATAGTGCCTATTTCTTATAAATTGGCATAATATAGTGGAAGAACAATCTGGTTACGATGGCATGGTCGCGAAATTGGAGCTAATTTTATTACTCTTGCGGAGCTAAATAATTGCTATATTTACCATATTGTCATCATAGTATTAGAAGGAGTTAACTCAAAAAACCTTGTCTTGGGATAATGAAGAAAATTGAGAAATTTAATCTTGTCTACTTACATACCTAACCATTATTTATGAAACTAAAAACTTTAAATATTTTTTTAATTATTCACGAATTCGATTAAGCGTGAATAATACTTTTTTATTGTACATAATGTTAATTTTAGTTTTTACCAGTAATATAACTGTGAACGAAAAAATATATAGAATATAGCTGAGCTTATTTTTTCAGTCGATAGAGCGTCCGAAAACCATCATACTGCATTTATAACTCAAAACAGCCAATTTTCGGCTTATCGCCTTCTGCCACTATAACGAAAATATTATAATGTAGCTTTACCAAATAGATGCCAAATCATTGAATTTATCTATCGATATATGAATAACGAAATTCTTCTTTATTTTATCATATTACTTTTAAGGTGTTAACTATTAATTCTTGGTCGTATATTTATATCTAAAATATAAATAGCCCTGTGATGATTGTATTTTTATCAGTTGATAATACTCGTGATTAGCGAAATTGGTCCTGATCATTATAAACATGTGGAAGTAGTACAAATAAATTATGTTTTATTAAAATATATATATATATATTATTCAATAAAAATCTTATTGTGTTACTAATCTGGCAACACCGAGATGCATGCGCATGGTATTCAATTTCAATTCGGACTTCAAAAGATTTGCATGCCCTTCATTTTACTCATACTAAGTTACGGCGGACAACAGGGCACAGAGGTGCGAAACGTAAATTGATATCTCACAAAGTATTAAATTACTCTGTCATTATCTGTGAAGGTTTATTGTCAGACCAGGCAAAGTAATCGTTGTGATATATATTCCAAATGATGTGTCCCTTCGAATCAAAACTTTCCACTATTATTAAATTATATTGGTAATGATAAACACCGAATGTAAAAATTATTACCTTGTTAAACAGTGTCACACAATTCCGATTATCGGGAGAGTTATGGCACTAAAAAAAGCGTTCCATTACTTACACGTCCGGTGAACTTTAGGCCTTCAAAGATTCCAAAACAGCCATCGGTCAACTTTCGCGAGACAACTTTAATATGTATTGTTCTTCCTTCGCGTATCTTACCGTATTTCTATGAAAGAACTTGAACCACCGAGGACTAATTACCCTACATTCAAATCCTTGACAAAGAGAAACGGCTTAAAAAGTATTTTTGAATATTAAACTGTTTTCTATGTTTGTCATTCGTTTTCTAGTCGTTTCGGCAAACGGCACGGGTTAAATTAAAAATAGAAATTAAATAGTTTAGATTATTTAATTTCGTTTGTATCTTATAATTTATTTGATAACCTGTAAATTCTTGTCTTAGTTCATGAACCATCTGTTGTATATACCTTGTAATTGTTAACATTCAATTTTCTATAAATAGCCTTGTTATGATTGTATTTTTATCAGTTGATAATACTCGTGATGAATGATACCGGTCCTGATCATAATAAATATGTGGTAGTGGAAATAAATTGTGTTTTATTTTTAAAATATTATATAATTATAATATTTTTACACATGGATTCATGAAACTCCATGAAAACACAGATTTTTCCACAAGAAGTTTGTTGCTTCAGATTAAAAAATGGGATGTAATAATTACTCAGACAGAATTTTAATCAGATACTAGACTGGCGCCAATTTTATGTAAATTTAGAAGTTTTTAGTATATGTAGTTGAATTGAAAAAAAAAAAACACATGTGTTGTGTACACGGAACAAATAATACGAAAACTAGTACCAAATGGTTTTGTGTTTTTTTTATTGTGGTAGGTCGCTTAATGTACTTAACATTTTTATCATTTCCAAGGTCTTTAAACCGAGTACATACATACATTTTTCCTCTGACATTTTTAATTTTGATATTGCGAACTGTAAATCAGTAATGGAATATATGGATCGATGTTTTATCTATGCTAAAAATAGTAATATTGAACGTTTTTTTTCAAAGAACAAAAACAGTTACTAAAACAATTCATTAGTTTACAACTACTGTTTTTTTTTTGTCCCCTATTTTCGCGCTACATATCATATCGACAGTCCTTACGAATAATCACGCAATTGCAAAATATGTGATTATTATACCTTTTGCATTTTTGTTGTCAACGCACTCAGTTCTATGGGTAGGCAATCGAGCAACAAGGAAAATTATATTTAAAATCATATAACTGACTTAATTTTTATGAATATACATGAAATTGTTACTTTGCAATAGCGTTATAAATCTTTGAAATACTCTCCTGTAAAATCTAATGTTTGCAGTTACGAGATGATACGTAGGGAGACTCACTATAATCTCATAAACATTCAGCTAAAATATTTTATGACAAAAACGCTAAATCGGAATTACTTGATTTCAGCAAATCGCTTTTGTATATGATTTTCCAATCATATATTATCTTTTATAATAATGGTCGGAATTAAATCAAGTTATAAGATAAAAATTTTAACCGTTATTTTACATTCGAATTATACTGTGGTTTACAAAAAGAAAGAACAGACATTTTGCCACCATTCACGTGTGATTTTAATAGTATTTGTTTCATAAAATATTAATCTCAGTAAATTAATATAATTTCATTTAAGTCGGCTTAAATCACTGAAATCATAACCAAATTCTTGTTCTTTTAAAGAAATAAAACATGTGCCACTTATATATTTCAAACAAACAAAATATATGCTTGATGTAATTATGTATTTGATTTAAAATATCAATTGAAAATCTTGCTCGTTATATTATAAATTATGGCAAGGTGTTATTTGATATCTGTATTTGAAATAATTTGTGTATACAAAAGCTGTTGTGTTGTTTATTTACAAAACTTCGCATACTCCTTTTTTGTTTCATTGAATGAAAACAAACCATGAATATTAATTAATAAATTAATCTAGTCTGGCGCTAATTAAAAATGTACGGTTAATAAAAAAAAAAACAGCCATTAAAACATGTATTGTAGCAACGCAGTTTTAAAACGGATAGAAAAGAGCAATTTTACACACGGTGATTCAAAAATAAATTAATATTTTTATTATTGTCAAATGTCGAAAAGTGGTGAAGCAAAGTTACAATACATATAATTAAATCAATATGTATAAAATAGAACACATTATATTTTAATTCAGACATTTGATAAAATAATTTATTCAAAACTTTTTACCAATATAAGACAGTTTTGGCCAAGGTAAAAATACAACATCAGCGTCCGTGGCGCAGTTGGTAGCGTCATTGGCTACAGTCACGGATGTCTCGGGTTCAATTCCCGGTGCGGACGGTTTTCATAAATTGATCTTACAATCGATTTATGTATTTCTGTTCGTAGTCTGAGTGTTCGTCCCCAAGGGGCGTAGCGAGAGCGATTAGCTAACCACTAGTTCTGTCCTATCCTTCTATCCATACTCTCTTCGAAAAAAGAGAGGTCGAGCAACTGAGTAACAAGCAGTTCTCATAGAAAAAATTCGTTTAAATATCTCCATTAGAAGACCATATGGTCCACATTGTAGCGGACATTGAAAAAAAATACAACAAAAAAAACGGACCAACGCAATAATTGTGAAGAAACACAGAATGATTTCACAACAGTACACTATTCTCTCAGCTAGATAGAGCTAACTAGCTAAGCGAAACTAGCTATTTTTTTTGTTACAAAATGTGGAGATTATTAAATTTGAATGATAGTTATATTAAAAGTGTGAATTTGTTTCAAATCTGACTTCGAACTTATCTTACACTCAGATTGTAACTTAAGAAGCTCGTACATCTTTCCTTTTAAAGTTAGCTAGTCTTGCTATTTTTAACGAATCGTCGGAGCGAATCAAGTTGTCTGACTGTATCTTTGACAATTGTCATCAAGTATCTTCTTCTTCAATGACGCTACAGTTAAAGTCAAACCCTGGCGTTACTCATTAGTACTAATTTTCTAATGTAGATTTTTAGAAGCCAGCCGGTATCATTTCCCATACTGTCCTTCCATATCGTCCATTGCTTCCCATCTGAGGTACCATCAAATTTATGCTGCTCAAAATAGCTATTGATTTATTAAAAAAAAATAACAAAAAATGAACAGTGAAGCTTAATGATGTAATTAATTTTTACGCTACCTTTTAGTCGGCTTGTAGTAGTGTAAAATTAGTGCTAGTATAATGTCATGTTAATTGTTTCTCATTCATTATGGTTAGCAGCAATGAATGTAATGATATATTTTTTTTAATAAAAATACACTGGTTAACGAATATTTGTAAATGGAACTCAAATTAGACATGTGTTAAGTATTTTTTTATGCGGATGTATTTGTTATTATCAACTGCTTAAGTTGTGCATATTTATGTTTATTTTCAATGACGAAAGAAGTGTTATGCTTGCACATTTTAGCCATAATTAACATCTATGCAATGCTAATAACATGCAAGCTAAATTCTATAACAAGATATTTGCAACTACGTTAATCCTTCTGTATTCACGGAGTAACGATGAGTTACTTCGGCCTTTAAACCTTTAAATTTTCTATGAAATAGGTAGTACAAAAAATTGTCAATTTTGCTATTTACTAGATAATTAAAAATAAATAAAAATACGACAAAATATAATGTCTAAGACCCACACTGACATCAGAATTAATTATAGACTTATCTTAGAATATTTTATCGTATTTTTATGATATACATAAACGATAGATACTATTTACTGTTTGTCAGCTCGAGTTCATTCGTATACTCGAATGCCTGAAGATGTGGAAAAGCAAAGCCCGGGTCGTCAATGACGGAATACATGGAAATGTACAAAATCTCAATAATTCAAATCAAATGTACGATGAATTATTAAAAAAACTGTTTTTGTTAGAGGTCATCTTTTCTATTTCTTTATAGAATAAGTAAGAATTAAATATTTTGTTTTATTTACATTCAAATATTTATTATCTTTCCATAAAAATTCATCGCGAACAATTATCAAGTAAGAATAAGATAATTATGTATGTACTTTATTTTCTTTGTGTGATATTTTGTTGGTTCATCTCGTTTGGTTAGTCACTTTTCTTATGAACTATTGATAAAGGCTGTCTGTTACAACGCATGGCGGTATATTTAGGAGCCCTTTGGCGAGAAAATTATTTAAGAATGTGGGATAAGTATCTGCGGGCAGCCTGTGTGGCCGCAGAGCCTTGCCTTTCTCTCGCCCACATTTATCTGCTATTCCCTTTTGTGTTCATACGCCGATGTGCCGACGGCGTTTTTGAAAGAGGGGTAACGCGTCAAAACTTAAATTTGATTGATCCCCTATCTTACATATCGGTGTTGTAATCAAAACCGAAATATGCGAAAAGGTGAGAGTAGAGCGTGCGACGGTGGGAAAATGAACTAATTTTGACGTTTGTTACAAAATGGCGGCCGGTATAGCGACGTAAATAAAAAACTCTATTACTTTTTGGAAGATGTTATTTATATTTTATGTGAATTGTTGAATGCAATCAATGTTTGCGAAAGAATTGAGGGTAGAGATAGCCTGCCTATTGCAGCGAATAGTTTATTTAACTGGGTACATTTGTCGATTGTTATACTAAATTTAATTGTTTGAATGTATTTTATATTCTGTGATTTGTAAATACGTCCTATAATGAAAGCTTGCTTCCAAAATCGGAGATAGCGCATTCACCATTCACCATAGCGCATTCACCATTCACCATAGCGCATTCATCAGATCTTAGCGCATTCACCTCTAGTATGCCACAGGAACTGAAATATGCTAAAGCGATGCATGGAAAATTTGCCGTATTTAGATTGCCGTATTTTTGTCGATTGCAACTGTATTTAGAGATATATGACGCTGCAGATTTATGAAAAATTATACTTGTCATTATTTGTCAGCAATAGACAATGCTAATTGGCAAATAATATTTTATTTCTTAACGCACTGGAAAATGCAGTCAGCTAAATCAAGCGGTGGCCAATACACTTCACGGATTCTGCATAAATTGCGATAAAAGCGAACGCTTTGGAAAGTCATGAAGGTTAAAGTAGGACAGAGACAATCTCCTCTGAACTGCATAATCGTCACATTATTTTATACACACGGTCTAATCGCGTCAAGCATAAAACAATTGGAAATATATTCCTAAAGTAGTGACACCGATGTCATTAAACCGTACGTTCCTAAACAATGATAATTACTCGCAAAAATATTGACTGTGAAATAAAAAAAATAGAGTATTGAGAATGAAACCTGAAATATTGAATTTTGGTGTTAAGTCTTTCGTGGGAAAGAAGAAAGTGGTGTGCGAAATGGCCTACTGTATTGTATTTAGAGACATTTAAACACCTTTTCTGTGTTTATCTAGTTACCAGTATGAGTTACATGTTTAATAAATTTTAAATATTGAAAATTTACATTACTTTTTACGCACTAAATAGAAGTTGATTAATAATTTGGATTTGGTTTCCTAAATGTATTTTAAGCAATAATAAACAACAATAATCTTCGCGGATTGCATGTTCGTATTAAGGAGTTTAATGTACTTCTTATGGAGTGTTTTCAACAGAAGGCATTTGACTCGGAACTGGTTTTAAGCCAGTCTCTCACATCCTTTTTCGGAGATGCTAAGAATAGTTGTATCAGTTTAGGATACGACTAGATGTTAGCTGGTCACTCTTGCCACGCTCCGGTTGCGAAGGAAGGAAGCGAAGGAAGCGCGATACGTTTAAATCAGCTAATTTTTTTAATTTAAATGTACGATATTGTCTATTATCGGCTGCGATACTGTAGGACGTCATAGACGTGAGCATTGTAACATTACTACTTGGCCACAGCAAGCAACAAATAAATAGTGACGTTTGAAAACGAAGTACATATGTTGAAACTTCGCCAATCCCATGTTTTAGTGGAATCTGTTTTAAAACATACAGTGCATTAATTATATCATTGATAATTGATTTCAAAATATTTGCTTATAGTAAATGTAATTTGGAATTCATAACAAGACTAAATTTATTTAAGAATGTTATTTTTCAAAATCTGTAATATTAATCCTGCTTGTATTACTGTGCTTTCGTTTATAAATTTCGAAAATTTGCAAGTAGTTTAAAGATCAGTTAAAGTCAGTTCGAGTTCGAAAGGCGACACCCGGGTCGTTAGTGACAAAATACATGGAACTGTACAAAATCTCAACAATTCAAATTTGTGTTCAGATCATTCTAATCAAAATATTTTTTGATGTTATTCAAGAGAAAGGATATTAAAAGTTTGAAAGAGATATAATATATTGAAGGTATACTGACAGAAGGTATAAGTTCTAAGATAATCGCATTTAAAGCATTATTCTTTTTAAAGTACTGTCTCCTAAGTACAATTGTTTATAAATCATAAGATGGTATCGATGAGCTATAGTCAAATCATTCTTTCTACCAGAATGAGAAAAATAACAATTTGACTAAATACTGTTTTTTTTTCCAAAGCCATTGTATCGTATGACTTCACGCGTTCTACCAGTACGTTTAGCGTTAAATCAAATAAATACATTTTGACATTTAAAACAGAAAACCATCAAAAACTGACATAATGCGTTATGTCAGTATAGCCTCGATATACAGTCATCGTTTTCCCGAAATTATCGTTTGCGAGAATGCGAGAACGTAGATCTGATTTCCACTGTATAAATATACTTTGAAAGCAAGATAATATATTATAATTGTTATTTAAAAGAAAACCAGTATATTGCCCTTTCTTTTTGAGTTTGTTCGATAAATTATTATCAGTAAAACATTTGCTTATATTGTGCGAAACCGTATACAGCTTGATTTGATCGTTAAATTCCACCGCTGCATTGTGTGGCAGTGTTCCATGATTGATGATTTGATGGAGGTTCTTGATGATGCTGCAAAATGGAGGACGTAAAGGTGTGCATAATTGTACATGCAAGGTGAGGAAATTATTATTTGTTACATCTCTGAATGATATATTCCCAAGGCATGTACAAATAGATAAAAAGATTTTGCAAGTTGCATAAAGGAAGAGAAATTATAGGCAATAGATATAAATTAATATCACAGATGTATGTATGTTTACACGCTTGATTGTTGAAATGGCTAATAAATTAGAAAATTGTCTTTAGAGCAGCGTTTTGCAAATGGAGTTTCGCGGATTCCCGGGTACCCTATCGGGTATCGTGAATAGTTTAGGTGCGGTTATATTATATACCAAGAGGCGAATAATATTTAACAAAGGTTTTGATGAGAATTTGATGTTTATTAGTGAAAGTTTACAAACTATTTCTTCTATTATATACACCGTATGTTGGTGTCTGCAGTGATGGTGCCAAAATAGAATACCGATGCCGGTATTTGATAACAGCCATAATACCAGTATGCTTTCGTACATGCTTATGATATAAAGGTGTAGATATATCTATTTTTTATCATGTCCGCTCCCATTCTAGAGTATATAACTTCCTTATGGAGGTATCCCAACAGAAGTTTTGTACGAGAACTGTCAGAGAACTTGAGCAACTGTGTGACTCAGTTGCTCAACCTCTCTTTTTAAAAGTGAGTACGAATAGATGGATAGGGCTAGGGCAAGACTAGTGGTGAGCAAATCGCTCTCGCTATGTCACGTTTTTAGGATTGGATGGGAGAGAGCTTTAGGCATCACACACATTCATGCCTACGAACAGAAATCCATAAATCGATTGAAAAATCAATTTACGTAATAGTCCGCACCAGGCCATGAATCCGAGACATCCGTAACCGTAGCAAACGACGTTAGCCACTGCACCACTTAGCCGAACGATATATTAAAATATTTTTTTTTCCATGTCCGCTCCCAATGCGGAGCATATGGTCTCCTAATGGAGGTATCTTGACAGAATTTTTTCTACGAGAACTGCTTGTCACTCAGTTGCTCAACCTCTCTTTTCTTTTTCGAAGAGAGTAGGGATAGAAGGGATAGGGCTATGACAGGACTAGTGGTTAGCTAATCGCTCTCTTTGCGCCTCGTGAGGATGGGATTGGTGGAAGGGAGGACTCAGACTACGAACAGAAATCCATAAATCGATGGAAAGATCAATCTATGAAAACCGTCCGCACCGGGAATCGAACCCGAGACATCCGTAACCGTAGCCAGCGACGAAACCAACTGCGCCACGGACGCCGACAACTACATTAAATACCGGTATTTAATATTTTCCGATTCTGTAGTCGAGTAATCAACGTTTTCCTATTCGGTTGCGGTGTCCACGGATACTTTCATAATTTGATTTGTGTTAAAATTCATGGGGGTCTGTAATGTCTGCATTCCCTCCTACTCATCCGTTCCTAAAAACGTGGCATAGCGAGAGTCATTAGCCAACTACGATATCTTTGCTAGACTCTCATCTTTATATCCTTACCCCCTCCATAAATGAGAGATTGAACGACTGAATAACAAGAGTTTTTTTTGTAGTA
Source organism: Himalopsyche phryganea (assembly GCA_022494535.1). Lineage (NCBI taxonomy): Eukaryota > Metazoa > Arthropoda > Insecta > Trichoptera > Rhyacophilidae > Himalopsyche > Himalopsyche phryganea. The sequence continues at coordinate 2,189,286 of JAGVSL010000030.1, forward strand.
CTGGTGTATCAATTCTTATATGTGCAAAATCACGGATGGACAGCACGTTATCCAATACAAATCGGCAAATCAATGAGAGATATAATAGCATTGAATTTAACCATCTCAATCAAATATATGTATAGAGACATAAATATACACGAAAATAGAATTATATCATTTGAATATGATAGCAATTAGGAAAGCAGTCCACTTAACCAAGTTATAGGAAATTACCGAGGCTGCTGATATAACCGTGGGATTATCTGGACAATCATCTAGGCGCCATGTTTGACAGTAAAATAATTAATTTGAATTGCACCCGTCGACAGCCGATTAATCTTTTTAATTAAAATTTCAGGTTTATTTTCGCAACCTTGATCTATGACATACTTAACAACGTATGTTTACAAACTATCGGACTAGTTTTAATAGATTTTTATCTTGAATTCATTGAAAAAAAATATAATGTAGAATACTTGATACATTACGCTCAATTATAATACACTTTCTTTACCACCCGACTTCGCCCGGAATTTAGATTGTTATTTTATCTTCTTATTGCTATTTTATCTACTCATAGCTCTAGAAGAGAAGGACTAAGAACTTTCAAAGAAAAACAAATTAAATAAATAAGGTAAATTTTATGACCAGAATCAGAGCTCACCGTTTGTGAATGTTTATACGACAGAGTGAAGGTAGTATTATGTTTATTTTACACATATCAAGCAAGAATTTGAACTACATTGCTCTCCTCCACCCACCAGTGCTTTCCCATCCGCTAATTTTATACCGCAGTGTTTTCCCCTTAATTAGGAGTTATTTTGGAGCAACTGCCCAAGACTTGATGGTGTGAACTTAAGTGTGTAGAAAATCAATCCCTCCAGATAAATGAAAAGCTTCTGCGAGTTGAGGTCTACTCGCTTTCCGTATGACGCCGCAAATTTTTAACCTGTTAATTTGTCTTATTCGCCACCGAGTCAGCGTGGCCCATTAGCCCAATGGAAGGTTGGACTGACTTGCGCAGCTTTTTTTTTGAATAAAAAAATCTTCTTCTGTTATCATATTTGTTTTATATGTGACACCTTCATGATTATCTGACACCCAACAATCGCTTTGCTTCCTCCCACGACATACCAGAGTCCCTCAGCTCCGTCGAGTATATTCGAGCCGTTGTCCAGGACGCCGAAATGCCACCCGTCGGAAAGAGAGGCAAGCAGGGTTGAGGCTATCCGGAGGCATCCTCAGCACGTGACCCAGTCAGTTCTAGTATCTCTCCACTGATTTCCGACTCCTCACGAAGTCAAGCCTCCTCAACCCCAGTAGCCGACGCAAGCATCTATCCTCGAAGCTCAGTATACCGTTTTTCGTAAAGCAGCACAGATAGAACAAATGGAATTTGTTTTTAATTGTGTACACCTGCTTATCCCAGACGGTCTGCATTGAGTTAATTGTGGTCACAACTATTTCTAATCGAAAAGCGAGCTCTTTCTTTGTATTACCGTCTCCCAGAATGTGAACACTGGGGAATCTGAAGCTCCCGATGATCTGTCCCACGCTACTCAGGGTCCTATCAGAGTCATGACATGCTTGGTTACACAACATATTCGTGTTACCTGCGTTTAACCTTGCATTTTAGTACCCCCAAGCTGCGGTTGTATTGACTGAAAGCTGCATTTTCCATCAGCATGTATTTTCAACCCGGCATTGAAGTAGTTCCTCTAATTATGGCAGGGTAAACTGAACGCTACATTTTTATACTAAGTATGTTTTTCACGCTGTTTCGTTTCCGATCAACCCTAAGATATGCAAGAAAAATAATCAAGAAATGGTGACCTAAAAAAATATATAGAACTGTCTAATAAGGCCAAAATATTGCTGTGCTCTATAAATGTTTTAAGAAACGATGGATAGTCGCGATCCAGATAATATTCCATTCTTTAATCGGTTAAAATTTAAAGACATATAGCTGACGATGGCAGAATATCGAAATTGTTCTCAGCAATATGACAATTCTCGCGGATATAAAAAGATTGATATTACTTACTGCAATGGAGTTCTACCAAATAAATGCTGATATTGCACGATAATATAACAGTATAACTCGGCGAGGGTGCTTAATTCAAAATTGTAAAACTTGCTTAATTTAAATTTTTTATATTGTTTTTACCATGTCCTCTTCCAGTGTGCGGCACTAATGGAGGTGTCTCAACAGAAGTTTTCTACGAGAACTACACGTTACTCAGTTGCTCAACCTACCTTTTTCGAAGAGAGTGGGCATAGAAGGATAGAACTAGGACAGGACTAGTGTTAGCTAATCGTTCTCGCTACGCTCCGTTTTTAGGATTTGTTTCATGGGAGAAAATTTTAGACATTGAGATTGAATAATCAATTTTGGAAAGCGCATAAAAGAGAATTAAAAGCAATGTCAAATCAGCGAACTTTGCTTATGCCTCCTAAAAAATTTCGTATATTCCCGTCTTTTAATTTTTCCACAAACCTATTTTTCTTTAATAGTGAAATTCTGAATTGCGTTTTTTTTATATTTTTATTGCACTTTTCACTATTTCTATAATGTTACTCCATCTAAGATTTACTATAAACATGATATCAAAGTTATTTCACCAAAAATATTAATCCACGCACCGTTTTGAATTAATATAAATGAATTTATGGGCTTACTATATATTTATTTCAATCGGCTTTTTTATATTGGGAATAAAAAACTTGAAAGACAGATTTCATCGATTTCAAATATTCGACCAACATTAAATGTATATCGGTGTTTATTTCATTGAGGAAAAATATTTCATAATTACTTGAAAGATTCAATAGTACTTAATAATTTATCATTTATCATTATATAATTTATCATTATTAAAAATGAATTTCCAGAAAATTACTATCGAATCCATCGTAATTATTCATATTATTTAAATTGTATCATCTACCATGTATTCCGATTCAGCGATAGAAGTAGGTACGACATTTTATTTAAAGAACGTACGGCCTGGAAAACAGCGTGACATTATAGTAGTAAATAAAACAACTAAGATTTTTACATTTTATCGAGCTGAATATCTGAAATAACTTTTATATTGACGTAATGAATATATTTTTTAAATAATCCAGCGTTAATTTTCGTGAAGTTTTCCATTTGGAGCCCTGAATTGATTTAGATTTAAATATATACGAAGAATATTTTATGAACAAAGCATTGAAATAGTATATATTTAATACTCAGGAAAATTAAAAATCGTACACCTTCGCTTTACATTTCAAATAATAATTATTTGCATCAATAGGTAGATGTCTACGCCACAGAAAATTCATCGTTATTATTACCCTTAAGTGAATCATTAAAATGTTAATAAATCTATCACGTTTCGCCATCTAATATAATATTCTAAATGTGTTAAGAGTTTTTACTTCATAATTCAAATAGCTTTTATAATAATATTAATAAAAATAAATTTGACATTTTATTAGTTTTATAACCCGCACCGAACAAAATAGTTAATTTGTATGTAGGAATATGCAATTAAATTACATTATATTTTAAATGGTTCACAAGAAAACTTCCTGCTGCTAAAACCAGTTTTTAATAAAATCACACTTGATCAAAGTTAAAAATTAGCACGATATTTGAATTCACTGGTAGGGTTGCCAAATTTCCAAAACCGCCGATCGGTACAAGAAAAAGAGCAGAAGAGAACATAAAAAATTGTTACTAAATAATTCACAGTAATCACAGTTGGTGTAGCATATTGATTTGCTACAATCTTCATCTTGGACCATATGCACTCCCTATGTGTTTCACATGGCCACCACGTGTCGCCTCCAGGATTCCTTGTCACCCGTCGATTCTTTGTTTCGGATGCATCCGTAGTACGATAAAATAACATGAACTATATTGTCGTTGTTTTGGAAGAAACACTAAATAAGTTCCTTATTTCAAACCCTACCATATAAATTATGCTTTTACTCAAAAGAGTTTTGTACAAACACACAAAATGAAAAAGGTATAGCATTTCAAACATTTTAAAAAGTCCACACTCAAAACTGGTATTCTTCAGTTAGTGTCTTCTTTCAGAACAATGACGATATTCCGTTTATTGAATTGATACTATACTTAGTATTTACTTGGTAGATCATTCCAAAAATAACTAAATGTTTCATTCTTCAAGAATTATGTAATTATAATTAGTAAGTATATATTTCGTCAGAAAATTTCATATATATTCAAAAAATATTTAACCTAGACAATTTTTGTCTTACAGTTTTAAATCTGTTTTTTTCTTTTTAATTTAGCTTCTACCGCTTTAAAAAACAATTCGATGTCTTTCTTTCCTCCGGCAGCATTCGTTTTACTAAACGCTCTCTCGCAATTTTCATTTAAATGCGGAATGGAGAGTGTGTTATTTCTTTATAAACTCTCGCTGACAATAAGCCTCGTTAACCGGCGTCAATGCGGAATTTGTTTCTTGAACTGGGAAGAGAACCACTCAAATCGGGACGCGTGGCAACCCTGTTTGGCAGCAAAAGTATTTTTTGTTATAGTTTTTGCCCTTGACCTATTCTTAAGTGTTATTTAGGAGGCAATTAAATATTGATATATTACACATTTTGAATATCAACTGGGCTATTTAAAATGTAAAAAAATAGAGCACGTTAATCATTTTTATAATTATACCATAATATCAGCATTTAATTATATACCGTATTTTACCGATTAACGCGATCTTAAGACTTAAATACTTATCATTTTAGATGAATAATATTAACTTTAATGGCCACGGCTATATATTATTTGTAAAGCTTGACAGGCAAAAATTAATTGAAACTTATACAGTATTATTGAAAATATTTTGGCTTTTCTAAATCAACCCAATGGATGAAACTGAGCACCCTCAGACGATATATTCAATTAGATGAAACCTAGCTGATTATTTTTTTGGACAACTGCTCGTTCTGTAAGTCCAATAATAATGTACGATGGATGCTTCCCTTTAAATTTGGATTATTGAGATTTTGTAGTCGGACTAGTCGTAGAATGGTTAGTTCGAGTCCATTCGTGCGCTCAAATGCCTGAAGATGCCGAAAGGCGAAACCCGAGTCGTTAGTGACAAAATACATGGAAGTGTACAAAATCTCAATAATCCAAATTTGATATTGAAATTCCATCAAGCACCCTCAGTCGATGTATTAAAAGATTCCCTTTAAGTTTTCTTTTAACGTTTTAAAGTTAATATTAATATCGTCTTTTCATGTAATGTATTTAACGTGCCTTTCGTTTGTTTCAGAGTGCACATTGGGTGGCCATGCCCAAGAGTTGGGATCCACGTGGTTTGCAGACCTTGGCCCTCCGTTTGGAGTGATGTACTGCATCAAGTGCGAATGTGTACCGGTAAGTCTTATTATTAGATCATGGATATATCCCTTACAATGAATATATAGAATATTGAATGTTGTTAATTGCCAGCAATACTTATTAGTAAAGATAATGTTTACAGTCATTCCGATTTCATTTGTGATCATTCCAGGTGCGCAAAACTATTTCAAATTAAAGCAAGCTTCTGTCATATGTAATCAGTAAAACTCTGAATTTTAATTTTAAAATTATACATTGTGATGTCCTTATAAGTATAATTATTGTATTTATACGCAAAAGTCTAATGTCAGAATATTAACACAACGAAATTTTTTTTTATATGTATATCTACTATATAATACTGCGGTCGCTCAACTTTTTGACCTCACGGACCACTATATGAACAATTTGAAACAATAAAATAGCTCGAAACAAGGCGAAAATAAGACAAAACATGTGCAATGCAGCTAGCTAGCTAGCTGCACGTTTTACGAGATCGCGATGATGTAATGCATCGTTCATTCGTGCAAGTTACTTATTTTTTCGGGTTAGTTTGTTGTGGATTAAAAAGTGTAAATAATGTCCACATTTCTTTGCGGACCATCGAAATTTTCACGCGAAACACCAGTGGTCCATGGATGATCACTTTGGCGAACGCTGATCTAATGCACACACCTTTTTTAAACAATTTTTATTCACTTGTCAAATTACCCAATTGGTTTTATACTAATGAGTCTCTCCATAATAAATGAATTTTTGCCATTGATTAATAAAATGTGATATCATAGTTGACGTCACGTGGATTGAGCTACAGATGATGTTAGTTAATGGAATAGTTTGCGAGTATGTGTATGTCCACCACGCCAACCGCAGAGGTGTGTTTGTAAACGCATCATCATTGCTGTGAGAAGGATCATGGGAATGCAACGTGACATTATTTGTAATTGATACGCAGAACAGCGAAGAATATTATCAATTATCAGATGTTATCGCTCAATCGTTAAATGAAGACATTCTGAATACTGCACGTATCATATCGCTGATTACCCTCCTTCAAATATTTTATAGGCGGTGGGTGTCTTCAGAATACAAGACCCAATGTAAAATATACCCTAATATTGTTATTATATTATCATATCGGCTCTACCTACGTATAATTCCGCAAACATGCCGTTATACAGAAGACATTCTCAAAGATTCAAAACGCAGTTGCAAAGTAACAGCTGTATGTATCTTCTTCAAAATTGGAGCAGTGCTATTATTTCAAATCTAGTTTCTTATTTTATATAAATTTTTACTCAACAGTTTACAGTTTTTGAGATATTACAGATACGACATTGGACTTAAGGCAAAGATCTTTCGTATAAGTGGTTAGTTTATACTTTACGAAAAAACGGTGAAGTTGGATACTTTTCCCAATGTTTTTTGATGTCTACATATAAAACTGAGTGCGTAGACAATGAAAATGCAAATGACGTATAATTACGTATGTAGCACTTACGTGATTATACGTAGGGAGTGTCGATATATCGATCGCTCTGTTCATTACTCGTACATCTCCAAATAACCCATATTGAGATAATGGGAATGTCCAGCCATGGACAACGAACGGGAAAAATAAGTCGGATCTGTCGGCATCTCTGAAAAAGTAAAAGGCAAGAGTTTACGGCGTCCTATGGAAAGCATTAACCCTTGTTTTTCCGTTTTTTTACACTTTTAACTAAAACGTAATTAACTGCACACTAGAGTGTATGCAACCAAGTCTTGACGAATTTCTCCTCGGATATTTCTGACCATCATTTGAAACACGCATAACGTTGTTACGCTGTGGAATACACCCTGTAAGAGTGGGAGACTGTAGGGGTGGTGATGGATACAACGTTAAGTACTCTAGGGCATTAAATAATGGGAAAAGCGATATTGAATTGGTAACCATAAATCAAATATTGTTGATTTGTACCCGAGTTTTGATCCATATTATAAACAGCTGCTTAAAAATTACATACTTTCCGAATATAGTCAGTAGAACGATATTTAGATATATTCTTTTACTGACCGAGAAATATCAACATTTTGTTTAGTTCTTTACAAGGCCTACTTATCTTTTTGGTGGCATGTTTGTGTTATCTGAGTATTTAATCAGATAGAGTGAAAAATTTACAAATAACTCCATATTAAGGTTTAAGGTCATGGGAAAATAATCGCATAAACAGTTACAATTGAGAGTCATTATTATCAAATCTGTATTAAAATTAATTCAATATCCATGTTGTTATAGACTTAGTGATAATATTTTTTCTTAATGTATTTTATACATAAACTATTCATTGACTGTCCGTTCGAGTTCATTGGTGTACTCGACGCCTGAAGATGCTGAAAGGAAAAACCCCGGTCATTAGCGACGAAATGCATGGAAATGTACGAAATTAAAACAAGATTCGTTCAATTTTAGCAGAACGATCAGTCGATGTCCCAACATGATCAACTCAAATCAAATCGTCAAATGTGATTCGAATATGTTCTCTTCGATCGATGCATCTACAATTAAGGGATTATCTGAAACTACCAAACGAGCAACAGATTCACAGCCATTGTTTTTTTTTCCAAAAAGTGTGTCAACCCATGTCATATCTGCCTTTGTAAGAAGGAAGCGAAACAGAGAAATTAGTACACATAAGGGATTACAGTATTTGTTTAAACGGATATTTTTAGATATTAAATAAATTATTTCAATAGTCTTTTTATCGATCAATGTGCCTGTATTGGACTTTTATTCTTACAATTCTTACAACAAAAAATGTTCTTTCATTCATTTAAAAATCGCATGATGTCGTTTTAAATTACAATATTTCATACAAATTTTAATTATTACTATCGTTGTGGAGCATAACTGCCGACACATTCAATTTATTTTTGTTGGAATAATGGAAATTTACGAGAAGACGTGATGAGTAAAAACAATTACATTAATTGTTGCCAGAGGCGCTATTCAATTGACAAAGAGGAACAAACAACGAGATAAATTCGCAAATGCCATCTTTATGAGATTATGATAGCTTGCACCTAAGTGACGTAACCGAAATTTTCAGGCGCATTCAATCCAGTTTCGCAATCCCAATAAAACCTTTTTGTATAGCTCACAGGAAACTTAAACACGAATGATTTATTTATAGCCTTACAGGGAATGAAATGGAAAGGGATGTAATGAAGCCTAAAGAGAAATGACTTTTGTGAAAACTAACTTAAATTATTTTAATATTATACATTTATTAGTGTAAAAAGTATTTTTCGTTGTGATATAGCAATATAATCATTTTAAGGATTTCACAGTTTTTTTGTGTTTTAAATTATTATGCCATGAAAATGTACAAATTAGAATTGTTACTAATATAACCCAACGCCAATAATCATTTCATGTTTAATTCATAAAGATAATATTAAAACAATGTTTCATGATAACCACAAGGGCTTGCAATTCCGGGATCATAGGAATGATCCGAGATTAGATGCCCTAATAACCACCTTGTATTATAACACGCTAGTTTACCAAAATGAACCAATTTTCTGAAAAAAATGTGTTTTAACGATAGGGAAAAAATGTCGGCCTCTATGGTCTAGTGGTAAGAGCTTCGCCCTAGCGACCATGTGGATTTGGCTTAAGTCCCAGCAAGGTCAATATCAAATATAGATTTTTTCAATTTAAATTTGTAATCTTCAACATAAGTGATTTTGCCCATTGTCAGCTGTTATACCAGATATTTTTATTTAAAGAATATTGAAAAAAAAGTAGAAACATAGGCACAGGAAAAAATCAATATCGCAAACTATTATTTCTCAACATAAAAAAATTATCGAAATATGAAATTAAAAAATATTTTGAAACTTGATTAATAAGCTAAGTGAAAATTGTATTGTATATTTAGATATTTTTTTTGTTATAAAAATAATCATTCAGTTATAAATGCTAATTAAACAATGATAATCGACGAAGAGAATGAAATTCCACAACACTTAAAATGTTTTAATCTATTAAGTGTAATCAAGAATATGGATTGTTTAATTTGACACATATTATTATCTTATAAAAAGTACGATACCAGTCCTGCAATATACAATTGCGTCAATATAGATTATTTCGCCATTTTTACAGCTATTATTTTGGACCGAAATAGTTGTGCGGCCCTCGTTTGGACAAGTCACAAGTCTGCAATAAAATAATCATGTATGTATGAAATTGTGTGATTGTCATTGAGTCGTCCGCTACGTTGTTCTTTTATGAGAAGGTGATCGTAATGCGGAAATGATGAGTCACGTATCTTACTTGACTTGTCGCACGTCTCTCGTTAGTCTAGCAAAATTATACCTCAATTTGGCAGAGTTCATCTATTCTGATATATTAAAAAGGCTTAGAATTAAATGCACTTATGTTTAGATGACATTCACTTTCGTAAAGATAGTTTTCACTTATAACAAATACATTCCACAAAAAACAAATTATTTCACTAAAAATAAAGTGATGCCATATAATAAAATATATTTAAACATTGAAGAAATATGTTGCACTTACGAAAACATATTATCACATAGACAAAATAGTTTTCACTCAATATAAATACTCACTACCGTCGGCGTCCGTGGCGCAGTTGGTTTCGTCGCTGGCTATGGTTACGGATGTCTCGGGTTCAATTCCCGGTGCGGACGGTTTTCATAGATTGATCTTTCAATCGATTTATGGATTTCTGTTCGTAGTCTGAGTCCTCCCTCCCACCTATCCCATCCTCACGGGCCGTAACGAGAGCGATTAGCTAACCACTAGTCCTGTCATATCCTTCTGTCCCTACTCTCTTCGAAAAAGAAAAGAGAGGTTGAGCAACTGAGTGACACGCAGTTCTCGTAGAAAAAATTCTGTCAAGATACCTCCATTAGGAGACCATATGCTCCACATTGGGAGCGGACATGGCAAAAAAAAAAAAAAAAAAATACTCACATTTTGAAATCGGTAGTTTCACAACGCTGTAATGAAATGTCACTTATTCTTTATTACTTGCAACATAGGACTAGTTTACTTGTCGCAACTCTATATTAGGTCGCCTGTATTGTCTTTGTTCCACGCATTAGAATTTATTCACTAGTATATTATAGGAGTGGTATTTATGAAGAAGCAGGGTTCTAAGTGGACATGCAATATGTTAATATAATTTATTTCAATGTCCATAACATACAAAATTAAAATAATCTGTTTCAAAGTCAAGCTATCAAAACTAGTCTAAACTAGTGGTACTTTGTTAAAAGAATCCGTTTCGAAGTGAAAACTATTAAAATCAAAGTTTGAGTGTACTAAGTTAATACTATCTTATACAAAGCGCAAACTATCGAAATAAAAGTGCAAGTGTACCAAGTGAATACTAGCTTACACAAAGTGCAAAATATCGAAATAAAAGTTCAAGTGTGCTAAGTGAATACTACCTAACACAAAGTGCAATTATTTATAACCCAAAAATACATCTCAACTTAATAAAAAAACCAATTCTTTTGATATACAAATATCATCTTGTCAATTTTAATCATTGTAGTGTAGCAGCTATAGCTTTACGCTAACAATCAGATGAGTTCCAGTTCAAGTCCTGACAAGGTCACATCAATAAACGCTTATCACTGTATATTCATCTTTTGACGTAACCCTACTTGCACGTCTATTTTTATTCCAATAAATGCCGATAGGAATCGATGGTTAAACCAATTTCACTTATTTTAATTATTTTTTTAAATAAAACAGAATACTTAGTACCTCCATATTCTTAAATATGCAATATTTTAATACAATTTAATACAATTGAATTTGGCTATTATTTTTTAATTCTCAACCCTACAAAAATATAGCTATATTTTCATAAATAATACATTGAATTTTGTTTAATTTTAATTACATTATTTCGAAATGTACATTCTAGAGTCACAGAAGTATCTTCAATAATACAATCCGTTTTTTTTAATATGTTCTATATTCGGAATTCCAAATACTTTATAAATGAAATAGATATAAATTAACACGTAACGCATTATTTTTATATTAAAGAAAAGTATCCCTGGACAGATGTTCTGTGTTTTATTTTTACTATTTAATCGAATCATAAATCATCTTTGTCGAGTTAAGCAAACTTAACTAATGAGCGTCGTCCTTCATGTGCAGACGTCGCGACGCTCTTCGAAGAATTGAACGGATGGTTGCTGAAGGATATGAAACGCAAAGAAACAAAAATTAGAATTATTTTTAAGGATGACATAGAAATTTTGCTGGTCGCAATGTTTATTTAGAGGTTACACCTACATCATGTTCTGAAGGTATTTACCCTCCTTTGTATATAATCGACGGTGTTTTGGTCAATTGATGTAACCCTCAAAATTGTTCAGGTAAAAACTGTTTTTATCGAAAAAATTACATGGTGAGTTGCGTTATGAATCATTGAAATGCACTTCTGTTAATTATCATGTTTGCAGATACAGGATTATACGTGGCGAGTGTCGATATAATAGTGGCCGGGACAGAATTTTTAAATCTAAAACCGATGTAAAATGATGTTTTCCTTCCAAAAAGTGGTAAATATATTTTTCTAATTTACATCATTTGGCCGAGACCTGCTCTGTCGTCTTTAAAATAAGATCCAATCATTAACTAATTTTCGTATTTTTTGAGGGTTTAATCAATTGGCCAAAACATCGCCGATGTTAACTACGGACGATGTGAGTTTTTAAATTTTGATAATAATAAGTTTTTACATTTTTGCAATATTGTAATGAAGTTCGATGTGGCTATTTTTGGACTTATGCCCTTTTAGTATTGAGTGAATTTATGAAATGATAAAAAAACATTTCGGTTTATTAGCGAGTGCTCGATTTTGATGCTATAAAATGATTTATTTTGTGTTTTAAAAGCACCGCAACTGGTCCGTTAAGTGTATCCTTATGACTAGTCTACATTGCGGCTTAATCTGAATTGCATGTATTTTTTTTTCAAACGTAGTCCGGCAACGCTAATCTTTACATATCATCTTTCTCTCGATCGATGACTCACCGATCATTCTCAAAGAGCTACTCAAAACCAGAAAACCAGATCGCGCTGGTTGTATACTGCGTGCGCCACACGCCACGCCGTGCCAGTGGTGGTGGGTTGGTCGAGAAGGAACTTTGATAAAATCGTCAGGTCTTTGTTAAAAAGGCAAAAAACCAATATGCGATTTTTAATCATGTTTATAACAGAGCCTACAAGGATTCGATAAATTATCCGTCACTACAAAACCACATCAGTGACGTGAATATTGTTTTTTCACACAATCTTGAATGCGTTAAAATGGTTGCAAAACTTCGACGAAATTATTAAAGTTTTTAAAACCCATTAAAACAATGCATATTTTAATTTAACGTTTCTGGTATGATAATCTGGTGAGTTATTTGAAGCGATCGACTAGACGGTTAATTTTACATAACGTAGTAAACTGTATTGAAATACTGAATATCTAAAGTAGCTAGTACGCCGGAACTGTGTGTGCATTGTTGACGCCGTGAGCGCTTACATCATTACAAAATTTCACACCTACATATGATATGTGATAATAATAAAACGTCTACAGAGCGGTCTAGGCTATTATATATAAGATGTATTACATCTTCTACATAATATATCGTCGTTATAGTGGCACAAGGCGTTAAGTCAAAAAACCTTGTTATGAGATAATCGATCAAAGAAAATCATGAAATATAAGTTTTTCTATTTATATACCTTAACCATTAATTATTAAACTAAAAACTTTATGAGATTCGTGAATCATTTACGAATTCGATTTAATTTTAAGTATTTTATTTATAGTAGGTAATATTGTGAAACAAATTAATTTAAATTAAGTATAAAACACATAGCATATTGCTGAGCCTGTTTTTTAGACGATATACTGTCCATCGTACTGCATTCATTGCCCAAAACAGCCGATGTTCAACTTATCGCCTTGTGTCACTACGCTGACGATATTATGCAGAATATGTAATCATAATGTGCGATGGGAAAGAAGAAGTAGTGATGATGAGTTCCACGAAGGTATACATGATGGTTGATAGTAACGTAGATTAAACAACTATAAAGCCATACATTTGAAGAATGACGAGTCATTTCTAATACCGATAATGTCCGGGCATATCGTCTTTCTGTGAGCAATGTTATGTATCATTCAATGTGAAAGTTTGTTTTTGTATTCATCATTTATATCGTATTTCCGGTGTTTCGTTTTAATATCATTTGAAAATGAAACTAGAACAACCATATGATTAATATCACAGTCAATTTACCTCTTTCATACAGGATATAAATAGTGTTCCTGCTCTAGGTTGATTCGCATTGTCATGTGTTATATTATTATAATAGTAATCTCTTCAAGTTAGAACTGAATTATTTTGTTATTGATTTAAAGATACTCATTCTCGTAAGGGATTTTTATTAAGTGTTTTCTCCACACAAAGCTTTCAGTTGACATAATCTTTTAGTCACTCATTACTTCTGTACTCACCCTAAATTAATCTTTAGCCGGGAAATCATTTCCTTTTTATTTAGTTTCAATTGGAAAGTAGAGGTAATGAAAAAAACATCTTGAATCGTAGTTTGTTTGTAGAAAATTGAGTTGAGTCGTAGGGTGGAGCATTAGCTGTAAATAATAGACTATATAAACTAGAGTTTCTTTTTTAATACATCCTTGCATCATTAGTAATACACACGTTATCAAAACCAATTGAGCAAGTCACCGTTCTGTAATTTTGACCTTTATTTTAGTGATGCATAGAGTACCACCATTAGGTTCTCTTTGTACCAAATTGAAGATTTACTTGTCGGAAAAATAAATATGTTATCTTCTCTGTAGAATAGTCGGTAGTGAGTCCTGTCACTGGAGATATGAAATACGATAATGGCGTCACGGCTGAGTTTTGTTTCATAAAGGACGTGTCGAAGTTACGAGTACCCGGTACACTTGAAAGAGCATGGGATACTAATTCAGAATACGGCGCCGATGGATTAAGCATTCTAATTGTCTGCACCAAGGCGTTATAATATAATTATCTATATATCTACAATAGAGTTCTGCACGAGACCAAAATTCTGAAAAATTACCCGGTCCGAGTCCGTCATCTTGTAACCCGAACAAGACTCGAAGCCCAGATTTATTTTTCTCAACCCAAAAAAAGCCTGATTTTTTCAATCTATTTATACTTTTTAAATTTCATTCATGTGCTCGAATGCCTGAAGATACCGAAAGGCGAAACATGGACATGGAAATGTACAAAATCTCAACAATTCAAATTTGATACTGAACTTCCTTCAAGCACCTTCAGTCAACATCTTAAATTATAAAATAAATCTTATTGTTTCCACATTTCCAAAGATATTCATAACACATGTGAAGTACATTAGAATAGTATTGCTTCATGGCTGACTCATGACCCAAACATATTTTTTTGAAAATTAAATTCCTGACCCCGACCCGAGCTCAAATCTAAATTGTCTTTACCCGCCCGAACCCGAGCAGACCTCTAATTTGTAACACCGAAATTTTAATAAGTTGGCTTCATTTTCCAATTTAAAAAAAAAAAAATATATTGTAAATAACAATTTTATTTCACCGGTTATAGCTGGAAGCTTTTAAAGATAATTAAACTCCTTCATAATCGTAAAACAGAAATGTTAAATATGTATTTCAATATAACAGTTATATCATTATTAGTATAATAGATTAATAATGGACTTATAGATAAAACGCTATACATATTTTATAGACCGACAGTTGTAAAATCTAGTTCTAACTGGATTCCACTATTGTTTTTGCCAAATTTCGCTTTGATTAATATGCCTGTCTGTCGTTCCGCAGTCGTGAGACGACATTTTTTATAAATTAAAACTTTAATGGATTCGAAATGTAAAATTTAAGACTTCGACTGTTATGAATGACTTCAAATTGAGTTATGTATCTCGATTTATATTTTAACTGTATCAGACAAACAGTTCTAATACATTACATCATAATGCAGAAGGAATGGTTCGAAAACTTCAAGAAAGTCAAGGAAGATAGTTATATCATAAATCGATTTTGAAATTGAATGTAAACTGCATACCTGGAACTCTACTAAAATCCACTATACAAAATTTGTGCTAAATGTAAATTACGAAGCTTTATTATTCATATTATTTTTACGTATTCAATTCGATATTGTCGTTTTCTGGAAGAAAATAATAAGACGAAAAAATGACGTATTGAGTTAATTAAACCAAAATGTTCCTTATTTTGAATTCTATCATAATTATGGAAGAACACTTATTTTTATAAATTATACTTTTAATTAAAAATAGTTCTGTACAAACAAATAGTATTTGAAACATTTGAGAAACTTCAGTCCGCTCCCAATGTGGAGCATATGGTCTCCTACTGGTGGTATCGTGACAGAATTTTTGCTTGTCACTCAGTTGCTCAACCTCTCTTTTCTTTTTCGAAGAGAGTAGGGATAGAAGAATATGGCTATGACAGGACTAGTGGTTAGCTAATCGCTCTCGTTACGCCACGTGAGGATGGGATTGGTGGGAGGGAGGACTCAGACTACGAACAGAAATCCATAAATCGATTGAAAGATCAATCTATGAAAACCGTCCGCACCGGGAATTGAACCCGAGACATCCGTAACCGTAGCCAGCGACGAAACCAACTGCGCCACGGACGCCGACAAAGTCTAATTACTCAAAACTAGTATTTTTTAGTTAGTGTCTTCTTCCAGAACAACGACGATATTTCGTTTATTGAATTGATACTATACTTAGTATTTACTTGGTAGATCATTCCATAAGTAACTAAATGTTTCATTCTTCAAGAATTATGTAATTATAATTAGTGAGTATAACGAGGCTATGTGTGGCCCAAAACAGATACAGTTAGCTCTCGATTTACAACGGGCCTCCATCCGTCACCTTGGACTAGGGCTGTCAGATTTATTGACAAAAAATAATCCTGGACATATTTAATTTAAATTGCACACCCCCCCCCCACCATACCATCTGAAATCCGTATTTCATGATTTGATTGCGGAGAATTTTTTTACTTTTTTATTTTACACAGATTTTTTACATTTTACTAAAGGTTCATGCGCTGATTTTGTGTGTTTAGTTATTGTCAAATAAATAACAATAAATTAAGAGATACAAGTAAAGAAAACAAGAATTAAAGAAGTTACATAGCTACAAATATTACAAGAATGGTAAAGATTAAACTTATGAAAATTAAACTTAAAGTCCTCTCTTATATAAGTTAATATTTCCGTTGTTTATTTCGTATTATAGTCGTTTGTAGGAAGTAAAAGAACATTATTTCTGTGATAAGTACGCTATTACACAAGTTTTGTTTTATTTTTAAAAAAATTTTGTACTTCGTAACTGCAGAGACAGAGAGATACAAAACCGAGATAATTGGCAGGCCCGAAAGAACCCATCGGGACGCCGGGACCAGAGGTTTGAAATTGGGACAATCCCAGAATGCCGGGACGCCTGGCAACCCTACCTTGGGTCGTAAGTCGAAATGGTCGTTTATCGAATTGGATACAAAAAATAATTAAGAATAATAGACTTGTAGATCGAATATGATATCATATGTAAGATATGAGATCAAGATATGTAAATTCTGATTGATTATTTTTAAATTCAATTCAAATAAATAATTACGTTAATACATATATATTTATAACAATTATTCTGACGATGGCGTAAAGCCGAAATAGCTATCAACTACCTGATAAAATGTTTCTGTAATATTTTGTTATTTTATCCTATTAATATTTTTTTCATTTGGAATATGCAAAATATTTTTTTTCCATGCCCGCTCTCAATATGGAGCATATGGTATCCTAATGTAGGTATCTTAACAGATTTTTTCTACGAGAACTGCTAGTTACTCAGTTGCTCAACCTCTCTTTTTTCGAAGAGAGTAGGGATAGAAGAATGGGGCTAGAACAGGACTAGTGGTTAGCTAATTGCACGCCCTGTGAGGATGGGATGGGTGGGAGGGAGGACTCAGACTACGAACAGAAATCCATAAATCGATTTAAAGATCATATATGAAAACCGTCCGCACCGGGAATTGAACCCGAGACATCCGTAACCGCAGCCAGCGACCACAGCGCCACGGACGCCGACTGTTTTTTAATTTTTCTTTTCGGCGTTATATGCGCACAATTTAATGCGTTGCCTTTTCTTCCACGCTTTGATCCGATCACCCATTAAAACAATATCAAACACAAATGTTTAATATAATTAACAATGATGGAAATATATATTATTTTAATGTGAAAATTTTATGATGATTTTATTAGAGGAATCGTTCTGCAGACCGGAAAGCAATCAGACTAAATAATGTCTGAATCTATTTGAGATTCGGTCGGGAAGGAGATTCTCCAATAAGCGTTTAAAATTAGAGATTTCGGCAAAAACAACAAGCTAGAGGACGCCATTTTAACGCGACCACCACACCCATTATTCATTTTCGCGCTATAAAAACGTGCAATAAAAAATTTAAATAACCCAATGATTCGCACAGCATTTTTCATATTTTTTCTCGGGGTCGTGTGCATACCTTTTACCAGTGGTGGCGTTGGAGCGGTTAAAGAAAACTGTACCAATAGCTCTAAATGGAAAACCCACCTCCGTAGTATTAATGGGCTATTATCTGCTTTCCATGTAATCAAGCTCACATTTCCTTAACTCTCACGTTGTTATATACAAATACTTACCTTAACACTTTATAATTATTGAGGTTTTAGTTTGAGTACTTTGGGTAGGTAGCAATGAGTTCTAGAAAAATCATTTACTACAAAACGATGGGAAATGCGCATTAAATTAAATCTTTATAGAGCAGTTAATTGTATTTATTTGAATTGAAATAAGTAATCATTGCGATTACTTAACATTTTATTTCAAAAATAAATCTTTCAATTTTTCAACACAATAATCTGATACACACTGTTGTTAATTGTTAATTTATTTTATTATCTGCTATTAAATTAATATCTTGTCCCTTTTCTTCGAAAGCTTTGCTGCGCCACTTCCTTCGTCTCGGTCGGGATCGACTCACTTTCGCAGACACCGCCTTCGGGAAAATATTACGCACTCAATACAAACGCACACTTTATCTATAAATATAACTAAACATATATATGTTAAACAGTCATACAATATACTATATGCGTGGTTATCTGTCTCTATTTGCGTGATTGTACCAGCGTGAATAATACCACTATTATTAGGATCACAAATCAAGAAATACTATTGTAGTAAATGGAGTTTGTGATATATTATAAGCAAACATAAATAATTGGTTAAAAATATAAACAAAATACAGTTTATACGATGTAGGATTTGTCTATGAGAAATGTGTTGTCATTGTTTTTTGTTTCCTTTTTTAAATAACTTATAGACATTCACTATTTGTTTTATTAACCCTTCCGTATTCATGGTGTAACAATGAGTTACTTCGGTTTTTAAACCATTAAATTATCTGTGAAATAGGTCAATAGGTACAATAGTTCTACATATAATTAAAAATACATTATAGTTTACGTCTTCTTTGTATAATTAATCATGACTTAGAAACCTCGTAAAAATTATACCATCGAAAAATACGAAATTGTAGTATAGTATAGTAACTACCGAGATGCATGACGTACCGCATGCATCTCGGTACCCGAGATACGTCCCGAGGTTCTTCTGCTATGAAGAATTTAGATTCTTGCATCTTTCGATAATTTCGCACAGTTTGATATGTATTTCAGGTTTTACACACAAAATATGACCTGAAATAATTATTATATACTACATTAAACTGTATTTCACCTTTTGAAATTGTCATTTCGATTTATAAATGCGTTCATATGACAAAACCCACACAGTAACGAAATGTAACTGTAACCGAAGGGATTTTTTTAGCATGCAAACGAGAAAGTCAAACATTTTGTAAAACAAGCGTTGCTCTGGTTGAAATCACAGAATATATATCATTGTTCAGAATATTCCGTTTGCCGTTGGCTTTCTTTTTACTTTTGCCTGTAGTGTTAACAATATAATATAGCGATTTGACGATCAAGATAGTAAGAGATGCAGTCGTTAGCCTACGCCATTTTCAGTTTTTATTTTTGATAAGAAACGGTAATAATATTATGTTAAAGCGATTGAAAAGCTAATTTACTTGATGATTAAACACATTTGATATTTCGCCACTTAGCCACGCGATAGCCACATCACATTTATTACCCTTAGCTGAGGAGAGTTACTTATTGACCAATGAAAACGACACATTTATCGGAAGTTTTAATGGTCTTGGAGGTTGAAAATAATACAGGCATTCGATATGTTTTATGTTTTTGTATTACACAAAAGACTCGGTGAAACTTTTTCAAGGTGTTAATAATCTTCTCAAATATTTGTTGTTGCCCAAAGAATTGTTTTGAGAATAAGTAAGACATAAAGATGCTGAAATGTGGTATCAATTCGTAAATGATAAAACTTACGGAAGCTCCAGAGATTGAATTGCTTACTTGATAAGCTAAGCAGCTGCTTTTCCATAGTTATTACTATTACCTTCCTTATACTATTCTAAGACAGGCGCGGGAAATCTTTTTGACTGAAAGGCCGCATTAAAAATTCTAAATTGACCGTGGGCCGTAAGTGAAATGCTATTTTTAGATACTGTTTTTTTATTAAAACACAAACAAATTTTGTTACATTGAAAAGGAATTTCAAGATAAAATAAAATGAGTAATTCCGTAATAACAGACCATTTATTGATCGCATAGTAGGCACACAATAATACGTGTTGTGCTGTTTGTAAGACAACGTTCCGTGGATTCCAGAACTTCCGCGATGATTCACAAGATCAAGTGATTTAGGATCACGGGATCCATACAAACTAATACACTGACATGCTATGTGTAGTATACAGAAAGCGTATCAGTGTTGTAAAAAGTGCAAAGTTATACAGCATATACTCTACTAGATATTGAAAAATAGATTTTTTATGTGTAACGGAAATATATTTTAGACGCTACATTGTGTTTTACCAAGCATAAAAGAGCTCTACGGCTAGATTTAATACGATATGCTTCTGTAAGGTAATGTCAGAGAGAAAATGGGAAGATATACATCAAGCAATGGTGCTAATGAATGCTAGCATGAGGTGAACGTTTTTGTTACTTTAAACGTGTAAAATTCGTATGTACAGGTACTTCTCAACTTACGACTATTCGCACTTACGAACAAAAATTTTAAAAAATTATTAAATTTTAAAAAATTTGCTATTACATTCCCGCCTCAACAAAAATGGGTAGATGACACTATTTATTTTCGAACACGTTTTGTTTTTTGAATTTTATTTACTCCTGACGTAAAACAATATTGTAATCAGAAAGGAATTTCAACGCAATTCTTGCAGGCATAACTTTATTTTATCCACTTGCATTATAAAGAAAATTTTTAATTTTCATCTCAATTCTTGCAGCCAAACCTTATTCCGACCACTTGTTTTACATAGCACATAATAAAATTGTATTCATTAAAAACACATGATCGGCGCTCCAATTTGCGATGATATTGTGATTGTCGTTTGACAGCTGTTATATAAAATTTGAAAATCGCGCTCTGATGTGTTATAATATATCCGTACCATTTTTGGTTGCATTTGCTTTTTTATTTCCACAAATGGAATTGACGCCGCTAACACTAACCTGATCCGAAGAATATTTAATTTTAATATTTTGTAAGGAATTCGACTTACGATCAAAGTTCAGGAACGTATCTCGATCGACCACAACCAGTACTAGTGAATTAGACAGAGACAAAGATTGCAAACCTATTATTGTAGAGCACACTCATAGAATAATATATATTATCTGAAATAAATCACTGGTAGAAATTCTGAGCTTCCATACGTTTTCGCGGCGATATATTTTATCATTTTCCCGCCAAAGTGCCACAGAAGAAGCGTGCGGTGACAGTTTGACGCGGGAAAATCGTCTGACATTCTTTGATCTTGATCGTTCGTCGTGATAAACTGATGAAAATTCGTCGGATTCTGGGGAAATTTGCTGTAGGTGATGCAAACATTATTATTACGATCTCGTAATTATTTTTAATGGATTACGGGAGCCCATTTTTTTTTTGTTTGACACAGCAAGCGGCGATGATTTATAACGCGAGGAATTTCTAAATATACGGAAATAATGCTATTTAAATTGTGTTGTTGTGTTGGTAGGGTTGCCATAAGTAATGAATAATAATACAAAACGGCGGTATTTGGTATCGTTCTACCGAAAATAAAAATTGCAGGAAGATTCACTGCGCTAATGATGTTATGGAGAAAAAAATTACTTAAGATTAGTACTATTACAATAGGACTGCCATACTAAAAAAACTGACGAACATTGCAGCAGTAATTGCAATACGTATGGTAACCCTTTTACTTTTTTTACCATGTCTACTGCCAATGTGGAGAATATGGCTTCGTAATGAAGGTATCTCAACAGAAGTTTTTTCTACGAGACCTGCTTATTACTGAGTTTCTCGACCTCTCTTTTTCGAAGAGAGTAAGGATAGAAGTATAGAGCTAGGACAGGAATAGTGGTTAGCTAATCGCTCTCGCTAAGTCCCGTTTTTAGGATCGTATGAGTGTGAATGAATTTTAAACATCACAAACATTCATGCCTAAAACAGAAATTCACAAATCGATTGAAAAACCAATTTATTAAACTCTCCGTAACGGGAATTGAATCCTAGACATCCGTAACAAACGACGTTAATCACTGCACCACTCTGAGTCTATTTACTAGCGTAAAAAATTTAGCTATTTTTGACGAATTTATGTCAGCCTCTTTGGTCTAGTGATCAGATGGGTAAGTTTAGGTAAGGTCAATTATTTATAATTTAGATTTTTTCAATCCCATATTTGAGATCTTGGGTTTGGGTGTTTGTGATGTATTTTTCCTAGGAGTTCTGATCTCGAGTGACTTCAAAAAAACTAAAAATATCTAGCGCCAAGGAAATTATGAAGGTTTGTTGCATAATGTGCCATTGTAAACAAAATACAGCTTTTAGCCTCTCTGTAAGTTTATCTATACACAATATGTAATATAAATATAATGCCTTCTTTCTATATAAGGTAGTTGAACCTCTATAAATTAATAATGTTTATTTTACCAGATATCCCATGAAGTCGTATGCATTTCAAATTATAAGTAGTATATATAAATTTGAATTTCCAACAGAACGTGCTTAAAGCTTAATACGTTTGGTTTTACTAAGTGGCTCGGTCTATTAGCAGAATATTTAGCAGAGCGGTGATCTTCATAGAAATCATTTACTTCTTTTTTTTTTTAAATATTTCAACTGTTTAATAAAACACGGTGTTTTAGTATTTAATTAGTGGTTAATCGGCTGACTGCTAAGGTCTCAACTGTTGAGACAGCAAATTTCAATAGGTTGATGGTAGGGCATCCAATCCCGGACCTCTTTTCTGATCCCGGAATTGATTTTCAGAAAAAAATTGTAGGTATAATATGTACCACGATAAACCGTGTAAATGTGACCATGGAAAATAACATAAAAATCCTCTTACAAAATGAAAATAAAACCCCGTGAAAATGGATTTACAGTTCATACAAAATAGGAGGATAGGTAGGCATGTTCCTAAAAACGCATAAAAGAACATAACTCCTAGGTATCTATACGATGGTTTTATTTATTAACTAGGTATCATAATATGAATACAAAAATATAATTATTATGAACATGTGCAATCACACAAAAAATGTTTGTAAAATATGTAGGTACCTAGGTATCTTCATAATTATGCAAAAAGTATTTCCATGCAGAATCTTGCGCGTTTATTTTCTTCGATTGTTTTGTATTTTATTAGTAATTGCAGACTTGTTACACTGAAATGACAAAAAATCTTCACTGCCGCACCTAAAAATAGAATAGTGGTCAACTGTTTGTGTAGATAATGATGCAAAAAAAGTCGATGTCTTAAATTATAATAAATTGTCTGTTCCTGTCCGCTCGCGAAATATGAGTGTGAGAGAGAACGCATATATCAATTATGTTTAAAATATATAAATCGAACATACCTAGGCACTCGGCTGCCGGAAACGATGGTCGTATAGTAAATCGGGCAATAATTTGCATTAACATAAATTATTTTTTACTATTTTATAGTGAATCCCGAAAACCCGGTGTTGGTATTACGTCAATCCCGGGATTAGAAGCCCTAGTTGATATTAAAAAATATAAGTGTGTTAACAGTGTTTAAATTGTTGTGTACAAGTTAATTATTGTATTAAGATATAGCCTGATTTGTCTTGATAATCTCCATAAGTTTGGTTAATACCAACACTACTGAATTGATTTTTAAAATATTTGGTATTGGAACATCCTTTAAACGGTTCCACAGGGAACGGGTTAATATTGAAAGTTTGGTGTATATTCGCTTAAGGACAGTGCAGAAACGAATAAAGACTAGTCGACTTTAAACATTTTTTTTACCATGTCCCAATGTGGAGTATATGGCCTCCTAATGGAGGTTCCTCAACAGAAGTTTTCTACGGAAACTGCTTGTTACTCTGTTGCTCAAACCTCTATCTTTCGAAGGGAGTAGGGATAGAACAATAGGGCTAGAACAGGATAAGTCGGTGCTCGCCCCGTCGTCGTGCCATGCCCCATTTGTAGGATCGGATGGGCGGGAGGAAATTCTTAGAAATCACAAACATCCACCTACGAACTGAAATCCATCAATCGATTGATAAATCAATTTATGAAACTGTCCGTATTGGGATTTGATTCTGAGACATCTGTAACTGTATTAAACGACGTTGACCACCGCACCACGATCCCGACAATATATTAAGAAATACCATCCGAATCATAGTATATTCCTTTATTATTATTTGATGCTGCTTGTCCTGTACCCGAGTGGTCAACGCAATTGGGCGTTTGTTCTAATCGGTTCCAGTGTCAAAAATGTATAGCATTTCAAATATTCAAAAAACTTCATAGTCCAATTACTCAAAACTAGTATTTTTGATTTAGTGTCTTCTTCCAGAACAACAACGAAAAAAATGAGATATCTCTGTAGTATCAAAGGACAGATTCAAAAGAACAGCAGTTTACATCTGGAAAATCTGTCCAATATTATATTTAATTGACATATTTTATCCCCGGTTTGAAATTACATTACTATCTATACGCGTGCAATGTAAATTAACATTAATTTCAGCATCAAGGTGATCTTTTTCCAAATGGCGAAAGATCATCTTATGTGAATAGTTCATTAATAATTAATATTATCGCTTATCATTTGCGTCGGTATTAGCGGTCAATGAAATTTGACGGCGTCGTCTCATATTACATTTTATTAATATGTAAAAACAGTTACAATATGAGAAACGGAAAGATAAAGTCACTTTATATAGCGTGGAGTTTGTGAAGTGTCGTAAAATAAAAACTCTGAGTAAATACCAGAGTTAATTTTTTCCATGCCTTAAAAATCACTATCAATTCGCTGACATTTTACTTCAAAGAGTAAATTTACATACTTAATATCTATGTCGCTTAGAATAATAACATTGGTAGAACTCCAGTTTCTGAAATTTTGAGATAAACGAGGTTTTGTTAAATGGTAACAGTATTAAATTTGAAATTTTAATATGGTGAGCAAGTCTTTTCATGTAAGAATGTAAGTTTACTATGATAAAGAACATTACATTTAAAAAATAAAACACAATTTGTTTGTACTACTTCCACATGTTTATAATGATCAGGACCGGGTTCGCTCATCACGAGCATTGTCAACTGATTAGTTGTGCTTGATCAACGTGTGGGAGTTGTACAAACAAATTGTGTTTTATTTTTAAAATATATTGACTTTCCAACAAGAATTGACAGTTAACACCTTAAAAGTGATTAAAGAACTATATAATGTTAAACATAATATGTATATATATGCTTATATGTCACGCCAAATGTGTGAAATTGAATTGAAAATGTGTGGATTCGGCATGAACTTTATTTACCTAGTTCATGCACTTCTGTCAAATCTCAGATAGAGACAATATTATACACATCCAAAATTCCGTATAAATTTTTATACTTTTGAATCGTCATTTTCCAAGTGCGTCACTAAAAATCCTTTCACGTGCCACTTAGTGGCACGCGTGATATAGGTTACCGGGCGCTGCCCTAGTAGATAGGAAATCATGGCAAACGTTGTTTAAATGTTGAAGAATGCAGGCCATATGCTTTAGGATTGTCAATTCATTCTGATATGCGAAGAAATCTCAATTATTAAAAGCAACAAAGCGATTACATTAAAGAATTCAAGATAATGATTAAAACTAATGTGAAAACAGAATTGGGTAAAAATACAATGAATTTATCCAATGAAATATATTTTTATAATGGATAAAAGTGTTGTTAAATATTTTGCGTGAAATAGCAATGGATTCTTTGCTATTTTATATTGAAAAACACATCTAAGCCGACCAGATGCGAACGAGCTGCAGTGTCGGTCGGCGGAACGGTGCATCAGCTCGCCGGCTGCAGCCTTATATGCAGCTATTGCCCCCGACTGCATTCGAGACGAGACCGAAAGCCTTAATATGGGCAGCGGTCGCGGAGTCACGCGGACACCGTAGAAAGTTGTAGAACGGTCACACGTTGCAGACTGAGGTAACGTGCCACAATACCGAGACGTAAAGCAAGCGTAAAACCAAAATTCAAAATTCACGATGAGAAAACAAGAAGAAAATAAAATGTAAATTAAGACAGAAACTGATTGGCAAGCGCAATGTGTAATCCATTGTACATAGGGCAAGGTGTGAAGGAGTTTGTGATTTAAAGAAAACATTTGATCATTTATCACTATAAAAATCAGACACAGAATTTACACTTTATTTCACATTATGATGGAACACTTCGTAAATTCTGAAATTTAAGCGGAACACCATATTTATGCTGTTGGCGTCGGTAATTAATATCAATGTGAATTGGAGCATGTTTGAATTTTTTGCCGCGTGGAAGCATATAAAACTATCCCAGGTTTTTGTGGAACACCTTCCGTGGAAACCCTGTTCTAATCCAAAGCTTAATTTGTTTGTAACAAAATACTGCGACTAAATACCCTGGAGCAATTAGACATACACAGATATCATCACGGAAATAATAAAGTTAATGAGTAAACCAATAATAATTATCAAGTCAACACTACTTAAACTAACAAAAGAATCTCAATTAATTATAAGTTATATGTATAACTGTTTTTAATATTAATTCAATATTTTTTTTTTCATATATTTAATAAATTATTAACTTAAACATCAATAAAAGACGGTAAAGCAGCATGCTGCATTGCCACCTATTTCTTCCAAGTAAGTCTATAGGTGAACGAAAATCCTTTAAAACATTGTTGATGGGAATGATGCCGAAATGGCTGTTAACAGTATTAATACATAATAAGATTCATTAATTTGTATGCAAGAATTTAAAAGTCTGTGATGCTTTAATTGTCAACCTCATAGATCTTGCAAACGGACCCGTAGAGAGAAGTTGAGTGACTGACTTGCTACCATTTCTCGTTAAACACTTTTTTCTAGATATATCATTAGAAGTCAATCATTCCAAAAATTTATTGACAATCTAATAATAAATATATTATATTATATCGATACCACAGTTCCAAAGTGTTTTTTTTTTCATGTCCGCCCCCAACGTGGAGCATATGAGAACTGAGAACTGCTTGTTACTCAGTTGCTCAACTTCTCTTTTTTCGAAGAGAGTAGGGATAGAAGGATAGCCCCGTGAGGATCGGTTGGGTGGGAGGGAGTTTTTAGACATCGCAAACACTCAGACTACGAATAGAAATCCATAAATCTATTGAAAGATCAATTTATGAAACTTTCCTCAAAGGAAATTGAACCCGAGACATCCGTAGCTGTTGCCAACGACGTTACCAACTGCGCCACGGAGGCAGCAAAGTATAACAACTCAAAAAGAATAGTTCTGAGATAATAAGGAAAAAAGGTTGTGGGCAGATTTAACTTTCTACTAAACATATATATATATAATTTAAGTATAATTTAAGACATCGACTGAGGGTGCTTGATGGAATTTCAATATAAAATTTGGATTATTGAGATTTTGTACACTTCCATGTATTTTGTCTCTAACGACCCGGGTTTCGCCTTTCGGCATCTTCAGGCATTCGAGCACACGAATGGACTCGAACTGACAGACAGTAAACAGTGTCTAACGTTTATATAGAAGATACGAATACGACAAATATTATTTACGAGGTAAAATATTATACGTCTGAGAGCCACACTGATACCTGAGTTAAAATTTCGGGAATCTCCCTAATCCTTATTTTGTAAACACCATATTAACAGAGTGGCGAATTGCCGCTTTTCAACTTCTTTTAGAAATACCAGCGATTTTACAATTATAATAGTATTGTGGGTTTTGACGGGATGTAATTCGACGAAATATACACAATCATTCCACATTTAGTGACATCTGTTAGGTGTTTCAACGTATCGGATATAATAGCGGAGAATTAGGAAGGTTCAGCTGCTCATTCAATATCGGCAAGGAATTTAACTGGGCTCTATTAATTTCCAAAATTTCTTGATAAAATAATTTATGATCCCCCATGTTTTTATGCAAAATTTTAACTCAGGTATCAGTGTGGCTCTCAGACGTATAATATCTTACCTCGTAAATAATATTTGTCGCATTTGTATCTTCTATATAAACGTTAGACACTGTTTACTGTCTCTCAGTTCGAGTCCATTCGTGTGCTCGAATGCCTGAAGATGCCGAAAGGCGAAACCCGGGTCGTTAGTGACAAAATACATGGAAGTGTACAAAATCTCAATAATCCAAATTTGATATATATATATAGTAGATTTTAATGAAATTATGGAACTATCTTAAAAATACATTTGTAATATTTTAAACATAATTTGATACTTTTCTAATATTTTATAGAGTTTTCGGTGGTTTTCTTAGTTGTTACAGTTTGGATCTTAAGTAATAATAACCACTGTCATTCTAAAACAACCACAGATTATCACATGTAACATTTTGGAAGTGGTAGATATCGGTATTCTAAAAACTTCCTCATATTTAACTCAAAACTGCAAATTTTGAACTTGTTACACTTTGGAACTATGGTATCGATATATAGTATGATTTGCCAAGTACAGCCATTTATCAATTTACATATGAACCTGACTTTACACCCTATATTATGAATCATTAAACGAGGAGCTTTCATTTTTTTTCCGATGATTTTCATTTTTTCTTTCGCATTTTATTGAAGTCATATAAAATCTCGGATGTGCAAATAAATACTTTTGCGGCGCCTACTTTCGATAACGAGCAATTACTCACAGTGTGAACTAAAAGAAAAAGCACTTAATTTCGGTATGTGTATTTTTTTACAGTTTTACTATCGAATAAAAACACTTTGAATTTAGAAATATACGAGCGTATTTAATAGAGAAAGAGGTAATGACTGTCATCCTTAGCGCGCGGGTAAAACATATTTTATGTACCGTTTGTAGAATATACATTGGATTTAATGTAGCGTATAATAAAATTGCCAGCTCGGTTATGAATATTTTATTTTGTGCGAATAAGTCGTAACTTTCCACCCATTCTGTACCCGATCTTGCAAAATATCTCATTGGCTTCTTAAACGGAGTACATCGATGTTAAAGTTTTTAAAGTAAATATTACACATTTTGCCAATAAGACAATAATATCAAAGAATTTTAGCTCTACAATAATTACATTAATTGGATTTTAACTATTTCACACTATCGCCAGAACTATATTTTTAATCAGAAAATATTGCAAGAATTCACACTTACTGCCGATAAGGTAAAACAATCAAAGTATTTTAACTCCACAAGAATTATACGAATTGGTCTTTATCTATTTTGGCTTCACACTATCGTCAGAACTATGTTTAAACTAATTTAAGTTTATGTCTGTTGTATAATATACTGGCTTAGAACAAATAGACACTATAATAATGACATCTTACCGTAGCATTCTAAATGTTCTCTAAAAATAAATTATTTATTGTGGTTATTACAGCTTTAGTTGTATAGGAATATTTTTTTTCACTACGTCCGTTCCTGGATTCGCCACCTTTAAGATAAGCGATTTTTCAAAAGGAATGAAAAAATCACAGACATGAATGCATTTGAATACGGATTAATGTACGGAAAATCGATTCGGGGCTTCCAATTCTTGAGCGTGCAAGTGAGTAGAACTAATGCCTAAAAGTGTTAACCACTCAGATATGAAGCAATGTTGTATTGAGAAAATTAATAATCTTGTCGGTTTTCTCATATGAACCCAAATCTCTCGAATCGTTTTTTAAACGCCTTTGACGAATGTGTCAAATATGAAATAGAACAGTATAGAATAACTCTTTTTCATTTTTTCAAACGAATAATATTTAATTTTCAAATTTGGATAATTGAGATTTTGTACACTTCCATGTTTTTTGTCACTAACGACCCGGGTTTCGCCTTTGGGCATCTTCAGGAATTCGTGCGCTCGAATGCCTGAAGATACCGAAAGGCGAAACCCGGGACGTTAGTGACAAAATACATGGAAGTGTACAAAATCTCAATAATCCAAATTTGATATTGAAATTCCATCAAGCACCCTCAGTCGATGTCTTAAATTAATAATATTTACATTGTGAGAATTGTGCACGATAATGTGCGTACAGAATGTGTTGAAATAATCGTCTTGGCGAGTTTGATCTTTTATTGGCAACATTAAGCACGTGCATAAATTTTGCCACCACTTTTTCAAAAAAATGTGCGCAGAATAACTGACCTCGGTTGCGTAGATAAGGTCATTTTGTAGTATAGTAAAGCTGTCACCAAAATAAATACGATTTTTTGATTTATTCAGAATCAACAAAATTGCATTCCGAAGTCTAATTCTCTGAATATGCACGTAGAATTTATGGTTATATAAGACACAGATTTTTCATCTTTGCGTCTGCACAATATTGCGTATTTTGATAAACTAATTACAAATATTTAGATCGTTAACCGGTATATATTGTATGTTGCGTTTTTGAAATAGCAACTTGTTCATATGATTGTTTCGTATTGAGCGATTACTTACTCGTTATTTATTTTAATTCTCAATTCAATACGATCAAAGCATGGGTCTCCAAACGTTTTAACCTATGAGCCACAATGACTCCTCCAGTAACTCGCAATGACCAAGACTTAGCTAGCCCATTATACTAACATACTGTAGTTTAGAATTACGCGCAAATTTCGGTTGGTACTTACGGGTAAGTGGCAAGGACATTTCATTGCGGCGTAGATAGCCGATAGCCGACAAGAAGAAAACCATCTTCTGCCTGATTTATAAACTCATATTATGTCCAATCGACAAAAGACTTGGTTGTTATTGGTTGTGGCTTTTTGTCCGCTTTCTTCACTACTTATCTTTGTGAAAAAACATATGGCGGGCTGGATACCGGGCATGTCGGGCCAGCTAGCTACCTTGGGCTGGATTGGTGGTGCTAGCGGGCCGTAGTTTGGAAACCCCTAGCTTCAAGCTGTCTATTGAGATAGGTTAGATCGTTTTAAAGATTGGATGAAGTGCAATGGAAGAAATGAAAATTTCACTGACATACATACATCCATAATTTAAGAGATCGACTGAGGTCGTTTGATGGAATTTCAATATCAAATTTGAATTGTCGAGATTTTTTACATTTACATTTATTATGTCACTAACGACCCGGGTTTCGCCTTTCGGTATCTTCAGGCATTTGAGTACAAAAATGGACTCTAACTGAAGGCCGTTCGAGTCCATTCGTGTCTACAAAATCTCAACAATTCAAATTTGATACATCCATAAATTGATTTATAAATGAATCCATGAAAGTTTTCATTCAACCATTCTGTTTGCTTATTTTTCCCAATTACATTTAAATTAAAGTGTTACATATTCTCTTTTCTCTACATTGCTCATTCCATTTGAATATTTTATTATCAGACCATACAGTTGCTTAAAATGTTTTGTTTTAAGTTAATATAAATGTACGTTAATTGCTTATGTTATTGTGTCAAAACTGTTTTGATATCATTTGATATTCGTGATATCAATTCGATCGATTGTCTTAGACCCAATTTTCAATGCGATTTCTTGATAGTTTAGTAGTGTAAGGCCAGTTAGTTGATACTTTATGTATCTAACTTCATCGATGGTCAAATACGGTATGACCTGACCAATATATAATAAGCTATTGACATCTCCTTTGAGAAAGTGGTTTAAAGGATTTGCAATGAACAATATTATAATTTATTAGTTGAATGCGGAAAATCTTGTCAACTTATTTATTCATAGAATAATATTAACTGTCATTATTTACTAGCCTTCAGAAATATTACGATCAACATATCTGTGTTGAAATAAAACATAAAAACAGATATTTATATCAGATAACTTACATTTTGAGAGGTTTTCTAATAAAAACTAATTGAAGTCTCGAACAGCATTAAGAATAAGTATCAAACATTTGTTTCCTTATTGCGATCACGACATCGATGTCAATTATTGGGATCAGCCGGTATAACGCATAGCGGCCATCTTGTGAGGCAGTAACGTAATGACGTTTGGCGCCAATATCGCGGGATAACCTCTGGCCGAAGCGGTCAGAGATATTTCTCCCATATACAGGCAACACTTTCTAATCCGCAGTCAGATCGATCGATAATACGAACACGGCTCGATGGATTTTGATTATTTTTAATGCGTATCTGCGCGGATTCGCATTCGCAATTCGATTTACAATTTTACAATAATAATTGTGGCAATTATGTCAAATGAGCGGCAATGCGTGATTCGATTTTTGAATTTATCCACCGCTTTGTGAACTATAAAT
The DNA here is from genome assembly GCA_022494535.1 of Himalopsyche phryganea. Lineage (NCBI taxonomy): Eukaryota > Metazoa > Arthropoda > Insecta > Trichoptera > Rhyacophilidae > Himalopsyche > Himalopsyche phryganea. Next base: position 2,221,680 of record JAGVSL010000030.1, read on the forward strand.
ATTAAGTCCGTGAGAATTTGTACTCTTTGCTTATTGATGGCGTGATTGAAAATTTATACCATAAATAATAACGACTGTAGCATTTTGAATTTGTTCCAGTAACACGATTCGTAAAATAAATTTCTCAATAGGAGTCTTTGTCATCTCGGTTTGTCGACCGAATGGTTTTCTTTTTAATCAATTTTAATCAAAAGAAGAAACCATTTCACTTACATTTTGAGCATCATTGTTAATAAATATAATAGATAAAATTTGAATTGTTGAGATTTTGTACATGTCCATGTATTTTGTCACTAACGACTCGGGTTTCGCCTTTCAGCATCTTCTGAAATTCGATCACCATGGGGGATCATAAATTATTCTATCAAGAAATTTTGGAAATCAATAGAGCCCAGTTAAATTACTTACCAATTTCGAACGAACAACTGAATCTTCTAAACTCCCCTCTATAGTACCCTTTACGTGAGATAAAATAAACATGAATTAACAATCAAAATTAAACATACATTAACAAACAAAGTAATAAAATCGGTCCATGGTCACCCTGACAGAGCCCATTAGTTGAAATTAGGTGCCTAGTTGACTAGTCCAGATGTTAATTTGTTAGACTCAGGAATAAGATTTGTCCTATTTTATTTTGTATATAATCGTTATAAACTGTTTATTTGTGTTAGTTCGAGTTCACTCGTGTACTCGAATGCCTGAATATGCCGGAAGGCGAAACCCGGGTCGTTGGTGACAAAGTACATCGAAATGTACAAAATCTCAGCAACTCAAATTTGATATTGAAATTCCATCAAGCACCTTCAGTCGATGTCTTAAATTATATAATAGATAGTTTAAAATATTGGACCAAATCTTTCTTTCCAACTTAAGAGCTGTATAATATTTTTATCAAATACTATGTAATATAAGATATCGACTGAGGTTGTTTATGGAATTTCAATATCAATTTGAATTGTTCAAATTCTGTACATTTCTATGTATTTCATCTCTAACGACCCGGGTATCGCCATCCGGCATCTTCAGGCATTCAAGTACACGAATAAACTAGACTTCGTGACAACATTTTTTCTTAATTTATCTTAAACGATATAAATTATTTACTAATTGTCGTTCATTCGTGTATTGGAATGCCTGAAGATACCGAAAGGCGACATTCGGGTCGTTAGTGTTCTGTTCGTAGTCTGAGTCCTCCCTTCCACCCATCCCATCCTCAGTAGTGAGAGCGATTAGCTAACCACTAGTCCTGTCCTAGCCCTATCCTTGTATCCCTACTCTCTTCCAAAAAGAGAGGTTGAGCAACTGAGTAACAAGCAGTTCTCGTAGAATTTTTTTGTTAAGATACCTCCATTAGGAGACAATATGCTCCGCATTGGGAGAGGACATGGAAAAACAAATCGATTGGCCAAAACACTTCATTAAAAACAAAAATTATTCCCTATATAATTGCATTGTTAATATTCAATTTACTCGTACCTAGTCTCGTGTTCGATACTGAATATTTGCTTAATCCGCGTCATCTCTTTCAGGTTATGTATCTCATTTCAATGATTTCAAATATTATTTTTTTTTTAATTTCCAGGTTCACAAAAAGAAAAAAATAGTGGCCAAGGTCCAGTGCAGAAATATCAAGAACGATTGTCCTAAGCCAACTTGCGACGAGCCAATACTCCATCCTGGAAGATGCTGCAAAACATGTGCAGGAGATGTATTCAGTAAGTGTTTCAATAAAAACTATTTATTTTATCCAAATAATAAAGTGCGCCATCAACGGGTCACAGACTAAAACAGAAGTACATCTGTATTTCCTATAAGTTATATATTAAATGTTGGTATATAATTTATTTAAATTGTGTACACCTAATATTTGTATTAATCGCCTTCCTTATATTATAATAAAAAAATATTACTAGGTGGCAGTGCCATCTGTCAACATTTTTTCAATACGCTTGATCCGAACGATGAGTATATAGATTTTTTGTGTATTAATATAATTTCTTTGAAAATATGTAGTATATATTTACAAATGTTATAGACTCCTGCAGGTTTATTTTTAAAATATGTCTAAAAATATATCAGTCATTAGATTTTTACACTTTCATCCTTCTTAATGTTTTTTTATAGATAATTTCTTAGATCCATTTTAATTCGGGGATTGTATCAAATTCACTTTAAATTTAGAAAAATAAAGAATAACATAATATACAGATGCTTCAATATTTATAAAAAAATCAGAAAATAGTCATTGTTACACTTGTATTTGGAAAATCTTTCGTCAATGATAATTGCACGATTGTAAAATGAACAGCGTTGGTTATCGTAAAACATACTTAATGCACTGTAAGACAAATTAACCCGATGGGATTACCGTACTGATCCCGATTAATTTTTATCTAATTAAGGATCCTTATTTTATTAAAAATATTCATTCATTACAAATACGTTTTCGAGCCGCATACGGACGCAATACGAATAAACAAATGTCGTATTTATTTTATATTACACATTTTTTAATAGCAATATTTATTACTATAGAACCGTCGGTGGTCACAGAAAAATCCTCCGGTGGCCGCATATGAGAACCACTGAGACAAAGTGTGTGTAGCAAACACTTTGTCTTTTGTAAAAAAGACATTAAAATTGAGATAAATATATACAATAATAGCAATAAAACTAACTAAAATATTTATTTCTAAAAATTTTGGGTTTGTGTTCGGGTGGCTAACGTTATTGGCTTCGGTTACGGTGCTCACGGGATTGAATTACAGTTCGGGCATTTTCTTAAGTTGATTTTTCAATCGCATCGAATTTCTTAGAACAATTGGAAATTAATAGAAATAATCAAGGCAGTAATCGTCTTACTTACCAAACAAAAATTAATTCATCACCCTTACTTAAACCATTATAATAAGCTCATATAATTACGCATAATTAATAAAATTTCAAAGCGTTAATTTTAACATTAAATTAATAAAACCATGGAAGCTCATTTTCCAAACGCACGATTAGTAGGTTAAATAATTTAATTTTAAATAAATCTTATGATGTTTGAATACGTGAGATTACATAATATTGTCTATCTCTACAAAACAGTATATATAGCAAAGCTAAAATAAGTTTAATTATAGTTCTCGACGGTGGCGTTAAGCCGAAATAGCTATCAGCTACCAAGTAAAATTTCGTAGAACTAAATACCTTGATATTTTACTCTGTTGTAACGAAGTTCTATCAAGTCAATCAATACTTAATATTTTATTCGATACTAGTGAGTACCCGGCATGCGTTGCAATGCCACTCAAAGAAAGAAAGGGTTCGGTTTTATTATGTTAATTGAAGTGCTTTTGTATTTTAGATACACAATTTTTTTCCGTTTGGTGCGTACACGAATAAATCAGAAGGTTTTCCGAGATGTCGCTGTTCGTACGCATGCGATTTATAATTTTTTTCTTCAGAAACTTTCACGGGTGCTCGCACAATAACTCACCAAAGTTTCATCGACATCGGATGAATGGTAAAGGAACGCATAGAGGACAAAAAAACAAACATTCATTTTTATATATGTACTAGTGAGTACCCGGCATGCGTTGCAAAGCTACTCAACGGAAGAATGGGCTTATGTTTTAATTCTGTTTATTGAAGTGTTTTTAGATTTGAAGAATGCACGGCCGAAAATTCATAAAATTACCCGGCCCGAGCCTCAATATCACACTTGTTAACCGAACCTGACCCGAAGCTGAGATTTATTTTCTCATCCCGAAAAAAGCCCGATTTTTTTGAAATATAGTAATTTCAAACAATATATATTATTGTTTCCATATTTCCATATTTTTTGTTTTTACGTCTGGTTTAGAGATGTCGCTAGTTGGACGTATTTGATTCTTGTTGTTTTTTTTTTCTTAAACCTTCACGGGTTTGCGCACAATAACTCACCAAAGTTTCATCGAAATCGGATGAATGTTAAAGGAACGCATAAAGGACAAACAAACAAACAAACAAACATTCATTTTTATATATATAGATTTGTGATCCAATTTCACAATTAACTGCTTTTGTCTAGAACCACCATTTTAATTTTTCGAATTTTGAGTTCATAAACCGAGGTGACAATGGTTATCGATATTTTTGTTCCGTTAATATTCTTTAGCGGCAAAATTACTGATAAGCAGACGTGAAAGTATCAAATCGAAATGCTGTCTTAAGGTCTCACGCGATGTTGTCCATACAAACTTGCAGTTGAAATATGCACCGACACGCCTCGTAATGATAATTTTTATTTGCTCTTACGATCCTCTGATTTAAAAACTGGAATTGCGGTTGACATATAATAAATGCACGTCTTCCACGCTCAGAAATCCATATTAGCATTTATATGCCGATATTTATGCTCAGTGGCGGATTAAGACTCACCCGGGCCTGTATGAATATTAGTATTGTGTGAACAGAATTTAAACCAAAATAAATACATATTTATAAGCCTGGTTTTGGTTGATCAAACCATAATAATTGTTGATTTCAAATGTCCTCTCCAAATTATATATTGACCTTTATTTTATATACAGTTAATCCATGGAGGAAAGAAATTTAATCTCTCTTTTCTCTTAAGTTAAATCAGACGTCTACGGCCCCCGAGCAAGACCTATCTGGCCCGCCAAAGTTTTTTTCACACAGATAGGTATAAAAAAGGTAGAGCAATTTTATGAAACTAATCAATCTATTTTTTAATTATGATTGTATAATTCAGGTTTTCTCCTAGTAAGCTATCGGCTATCTCCGCCACAACGAAATGTCCTTGACACTACTTGCCCGTCAGTACCAACAGAAATTTACGCGTAATTCAAAACTACACTATGTTGGTATGATGAGCTAGCTAGGTCCTGGCTGTTGGGACTTAGTGGAGGAGTCAGTGTGGGCCGTGGGCTAAAATGTTTTGAGACCCTTGGCTTAAATCATAAACTGAAACAAAACTTCTTTTATTGATTAGATCTGCGAATATCTGGTGATTTTATATAACGCGTTGCTTCTAACTCCGTTGAATCTTTCAATTAGTAAATTAAAAAGTACAAATACTTTTTTATAAGTGGAATAAGCATACCTACAACACATGTTACTTATACTTATTTTTGCTTACTGTAAACAGCCATAATCAAACATGATTTTCTTAATAATGAAACAAATGTGATTTTCGGTGTCTTATGAAGCGATTAGTACTTATCTTTTGGACTTGGTTCCCTTTACAAGAAAAAACAGTTGTTGATTCTGTACCTTTTGATAACTCAGAGAAGCCCTTACGGCGTTGTATAGAGAATAATTTAAACAAGAAAAAGTTATAACCTTACACGTATAGTGGTTATGTATTGGAACTAATTAATATTTTAAGTAATTGATAGTTTATACCAAACAAACGTAGAAAAACAAAATAAAAGAATAATGAAAGAAAAAAAGTAAATTGGGTAGCAAAGTAATAAGACTTTAATGCGCTAGTTAGTAGGCTGGTTTGTAAGGCTTAGAATGTCGACGTCGTCTGCTGGGATCGTCGGAAGCGTCGGAAGCATCACAAGAGAGGCGTCGCCACATTCCTCGAGGCGTTCGTTGCCCCCCGCATTCGCAAATAGACGCGCCGCGACGCATCTCCACCTGTATGGGTTATATAGAGTTACAGTGTTTATCAACACGAAATCTCTGCTTATACCACTAAATAACGGCAAAATCAATTAAATTAATAACATCAATGGAAAAAATATTACTATAATTGACAATTTCGTCATTTGTTTGAATATTTGTGATAATTTACTTTGCCTCGTTGGAAAATATCCTCACAACGGATTGCGAAAGTTATCTTCGAATATAAAGTCAAATGGCAGAGACTTAAGACGTTTTATTATTTAGGAGTGTTTTATTGCTTAAAATGCTGTGTAAAATATATATCCGTACCTGAATGGCTAATAGTCCTATGTTCATTTTATTAACTTTACAGGAGGAGCAAAAACGTGTTTCTAAAGTGGTTTTTATTTTATATCAATTACCATAGTTGTTCTGTTTTTATTTTCGTTCATCGGCAGTTGATAGTTAAGGGGCTTGAAGAGTTTCATTTAAAGGTGAAATCATGAGTTTTTTTAGGATTTAATGAACGATTGTTTACAACGTAAATGCAGTGTGACATAGGACTGATTTTGGATAAGGTTTTTCGGTAACCAGCCCACATAAGCCAATGTTTTTTTTTACCAATCTGTAGATCTTAAAATTACAAATAAGTTAACATTTATAACTCAATTTTAATATTTTTGGACATAGGACTATTAGCCTCTGAGGTTATTACAGATATTAAATACGACTTTTCCGTTATTCAACGACGCTTAAATCGTAAATTCTTTACTTTCATCATGAGACGAGATCTAAATATGCTGCAAGGGCTTTCATCATTCACCATTGCAAAGAAGTATGTTCTTGGATTATAATATTAAATAGATATCGTAAAATAATATTCATAAAAATAAATGACTGTTAATTAAATTGTTTTTAATATAAGTATCTTTAATTAACATTAATTTTATCAACTAACTATATCGTCGTTATAGTGGCAGAAACCGTTAAGTCAAAAAAACGTGTTTTGAGATAATCGGCTTTTAAGAAAATCATGAAATTTAAGTTTTTCTATTTACATACCTTAACCATTAATTATTAAACTTAAAACTTTATGAAATTCGTTGACAATTTACGAATTCGATTTAAATATTAGTAATGCTTTTTTATAGCAATATTAATTATAGCATTTTGCCACTAATAACTGTGAATAGAATTGATTTAAAATTCATATTGATTAATTGTAAATACGTGGAACATCGCTGAGCTTGTTTTTTCAAACGATAGACCGTCCTAATGTCTATCGTATTGCATTCATAACTCAAAACAGTCGATTTTCGACTTATCGCCTTCTGCCACTATGCCGACGAATAAAATATATAAAAGAAATATAGATTATAAACAGAAAGAAACACATTATATTTGTATCTTGTCGATATTTATTATTATTTATAAAAATAAAACTCAAGTTTATTAAATATAACAATCATTTCTTCGTTAAATCCTTTCACGTACTTAATACGTGACATTCTTATAATACACCTATTCATATTCGGTGTCGCCTCTCTAAAAACGTTTTTATTAACATTTCTTTTATCCCGAGCCTTCCATTAAGAATTACTGTTAATTAGTATGTGTGTCTTTAATAATGGTAGTAGTGTGAGAGGTTTGAGATTTCGCACTCCGCAAGTGCGTGTGCGAGCGAGTTTTTTTTTATCCGCGCGCGGTTGCCGACCGAAACTAGATTGACAACCTTTGGATTTTGGACGGAGCTTTTTATAATAATAAGAAAACTATAACGCAAAGCCGCATCGATTTAAACAATAATAAAGTTGTTTGCCCCACCTCCATCCGTTATTTGTATGGAGTCACTGTCTCACGGCTATCTTCCATAAAGTAATAGCGATCAATAAATGAAACGAATTATTACTTGTTCTTGATACGGGACCGATCTTTTAACCATGCACTATTGTGCTTAAGAAAAAGAAAAATAAAGAGAAAGAAGAAAGAAAATGTGACCTACACAGCCATTTAGTTTAGGTGATATTAAGTATCCTGTGTATCCTTATACTGAGAATCCAGCGTGGCCGTAGGTTTAGTTTAATCAGCGTTCAATCCGACGAGGAATAAAGTGTATCCCGATCCCAATGTGATGTTACAAAATTATCGAATCCTTCAAAGTTGGCCTAGGTTGATACGATCAGCGTGGCTTATTGGTCCCGTAAGAGGACGGACGACAGCATTAGCTCTGCTCGTTTGTTATTCATCTTGGGGTAGTCCCACAGAGCGTGATTAGTGTCCACAAGTGCAATCCGGCTTTTCAACCAAGTTGCCCAGGCTAAATAGTATCGTTGGACTTGGCGAAACACTTCACCTTGAGCCTCCAGGTCACGTTCGGGAATAAAAGATATGTTTGATGCAAATATCGCTCATCTGTAAGAACTTATATTTGAAAAAAAAATGTCTTTTTAACCACATGGGTTGGGTCAAATAGCCTTCCAATTAATAATTTCAACAGATAACGTATTACGACAGCTGGATAAATTTCGTTCAACCTCTTTTCAATGATAATTTTTTTGATTCATTCAAAATTTCTATTCAGTGATTCAGTGTGTTTATTATAGATAACACCACAAAAGAGACGTTTTCCGTCGGATACTTTTAGTAATAATGAAATGAAAATATTAGAGACTCCTTCACTATGGACACAGCCCCATAGTTTATCCGAAAACTTTCATTAATGGGTTACGTTGGGCATTGTTAATAATGTGTAGAAACTCGTAAACTTATTCGTAAAAGAACATAAGACCAATAAAACGCCTGTATGCTATTCAGCTATTTGCTATGTCAATATATAGTGGTTTATGCACCAATCTCTTTAATTTTTTGCGATTTCTGAATCACACGAAAAACATATTAAACTAAAATTGATAAGTTAGTTATTCTACTGTTATTAAATTTGACACGTGCTTCGCTTCTTTAAGAAGCGTATTCAGACAAACTATGTTGCAAGGCTATTTATTTCTAAGATTAACAATCATTCTAATTCTCAACTTATAAATGAAGGATGGCGTTTGATTGTTTCCTTCTACTGGACATGGAGAGGTGTAAGACACAGACAATAATAGTACTAATTAGAAAATTAATTACTAAAAAAAATATTGAATCGATTTAAGCTCATTTAATTAACCAAATCTAGCACTTTGATACATTAATTTACAGTTAGTATAATATCGATACCTCAAAAGTCTAACAACTGAAAGAGCATAGTTATGAAATAATTACGAAATAACACTTTGGGCAGGTTTAATCTTCTGCTGTACATCTAATTTATGTAGATTTCAACGAAGGTCTAGGATTATTTAAAAAATATATTTATACACATAACTTTATTTTTTAATAGTATTAATAATAGGAAATATCTACCTAAAACTCCTTATTGGAAGCCCCTAAATATTCTACCTCACTAGATGTCGTTAAACGTATGTATTTAATTTACGTATTTTTTAGAACAACACTGTAGTTATCATTAGAAACACCTACCTTAACCAAATTTAGATGTAATAAAAATAGCTGTGCTATTTATTAATGTTATTAATGTAATAATTGAGTAATTTACCAATAATTAATATACGAAAAAATTTAAGCATACTTGCTGAGACTTGTATTAAAAAATACCGCATTTGCCGACCGCGCGTTGGTACACTTAAGTAGCGCTTTTTTCATCGGAGGTTTTTCATTCATAGCGAGGCTTTTTCGGTTTTTTTTTGTCGAATTTTCGCAGTGTAGACGATCGGCGTAAAAAAAGCTCCGCTGGAAAGCTTCCGCGGGGAATAAGCTAACACTTAACATGCCGCGCGCATGATTAGCTGTAAAAAATGACTCCGCTTCAGCCAAAATAAGCACACTCAGATGATATAGACGTCCAGTTTTTTGTTTTCGTTTAATGTTACTTTTAGTTATTTTTTCATGACTGGTATATTTTGAATCTTATTACGACTATGTATAAATATGTAAAAATAAATCTGGTTAATTTATTTACATTGAATGCTATATAGTATATTCATTTGAATGAAGTTTTATGGAATATAAGTATTTTCAGTACTAAATATTTTAATGGATTAAAATTCCCTTTTTGCGAATTTAGAGATACCTTACAAATCGATCGCACTGCACCCTTTTTGGAAAAAGTAGCGTAAGAAAGCTTTCTTTAAAAAAAATATTATATTATGCTCTTTCAGTTTTTTTAAATCGATTTCAATGTACGCCATTGATGGTATTGATGATTATAAGCTATAGTTTTGGTCCATCGATATTTATTTGAACTGCTGTCTATTGATTTATATAAAAAATAAAGCGTTTAAAAATACGCCGAAACGCAGAATTACAACATAGACGATAAAAATACAACGTTGATTAAATTTCTACGTCAGAAAAATAAAGGTACAAATTGATGAAACGGGCTGTAAAAATTATAATATATTGTAGTATTGTGAATTGCACGACGTTTCCAATGAACTCAGAGAAAGGGCTTTCTTAAAAAAATATTTAAAATTTGACCATCTAAAAATGGTCATTCTCTCCCGTAGCATTAATTAAAAAAGATATTAGCATACTTGCAAAAATTCATAAAAAAACCGTTTTTCAATTAATTACTAGCACGTCTCTGAATTAGAGAAATTTATATGTTGAAAAAAAATAAAGTCATAATATACAGAAACTCAACGCCAATTTTCTGCTCAATATTATTATTTGGAGAGAGATCTCATTAAAAATGTAAAATAATACGGGATCATAAAGAGTTAAGTGCATCCAGACGCTGTCCACACCAGGAATAGAACCCGAACGTCCGCGCTTGGCATTCGCTATTTTGGTAAGACTTACTTACTTCAAGATGTGTGCTTTATTCGGATACTTGATGCAACACGAGCCCCGCACTTGATTTCCTCTGCATTTTGCATCGATCTTTTTGAGTCAACGCGATATGCAATAACAAAATTATTTCAATAGATACTAAATTAACAGTATTGCGTATCTTAGCAAGCGATTGAATTTTTCCATTGCCAAAAGGTTGCTTATGAAACGATGTACATATCGAGGATATACTGACAGAAGGCATTAAGTCATAATAAGTTCTGAGATAATAACATTTAAAGCACTATTTTCTTTTAAAGAACTCTAAGCACTTTGTTTAATTTAAGACATCGACTGAGGGTGCTTAATGGAATTTCAATATCAAATTTGAATTGTTGAGATATTGTACATATCCATGTTAAAAAAAAAAAACATTGCATTTTAAAACCCACAATACTTATTATAAGTGTAAAATCAGTGGTGATTCTAACATTGGTTAGCCGCCGGCAATTCGCTACTTTGCTAATGCGTTTGTTTTACTAACAAAGATTAAAGCGCGATTATTCTCGGAATTTTTAACTCAGGTATCAGTGTGGGTTTACTGTCTGTCAATTCGAATTCTTTCGTGTACTCGAATGCCAGAAGATGACAATAGACGAAACCCGGGTCGTTAGTGGCAAAATACATGGAAATGTACAAAATCTCAACAATTCAATTTTTTTACAATTTGTTAGTTTGTTTTTTAAAAGTAAATTATAAAGAATAATCATTTGGCATACTACTCATAAGATTTGGTATCAATGAGTTATAATAGTCACATAGCACTTTCTGCCAGAATAAAAAACGAACAATATGTCAGCCATTATATCTTATTACTTGTTGTGTTCTAGTGTTACGTAGAGTGTTAAATTGCATACATTTTGACAATAACAGAAAATCATCAAAAACAGACTTAATGCGTTGTCAGTACACCCTCGATATTTTCTTTTCTTATTGGAATTTAACTATCGATATACTGACGTAAAAAAACATGCATGTTAGGCATTGTAAAATTACAGCTTACGACACTATTTATGATTTTTTATTAAGTGCCAGTGCACCAAATATTTTGAAAGTTTAAATTACATGAAATAGACTGGAAGAGATTTTTTTAAATCACTGTATACCATCTGGTAACCCTACATATCGATTGTGTTTTAGCCAATTGATGAAACCCTTAAAAAGTACGAAAATGATTGGATCTCATTTTAAAGACGACAGAGCAGGTCTCGGCCAAATGATGTAAATCAGGAAAATCAATTGAGCACTTTTTGGAAGGGAAAATTCTGGTCCCCCGACTTGATGTACGTCACTATTATATCGACACACCCGACGCATAATCCCGTATTATAAAGCATTTCAAATGTTTATAACGCAACTCAACATATAATGTTTTCGATAAAAACATTTTTTACTCTGCCGATATAGTAAAAAAGCAATAAAATCTAATAATATATGTTGAATAAAATAGTACGATTTATAAACACAGCAAAATCGGATACTAATAAATATTCTCTTGCAGATATCGACATCCGACTGGCGTCGTTCAAACAATTATTTTGCGATAAAACAAAGTCTGGATTTCGAATAATACACATCAAGAGATTTCTCGTTTATTTTTAAAGAAAGCATTAAAATACTTGTCGATTTTTATTACAATATGCCAATTTGTTTTCAAGTGTCTGCATACACAATTCGCTGGCGCCAGGCATTTTATTACATTGACTCTGCACAAAATGGCTTTCGTATATAATGGATACGTTTGTAATATAAAAGAGCATTTAAATAAACACATTGCTTATTCTGAATTTTAATCCCGTTACTTTGCTTGAAGAAAAAAAAATAAAGAAAATTCCGGAAAATTTTCGTCTAAATAAATTCACACGCCTCCGTAAAAGAGATAATAAAGATTGTAGATTGTATTCGACGAATTTAAACGTTAAATTATTTTTGACTGCTTCAAGTAAACAATCTTAATTTATTATCTGAGCCAATGAGAAGTGAAGAGAGCCAACTGACATTTTCGAAATAAAATGAGTTTTGGTACATATTAACTGTGTTTTGGACAATTATTGATGCAATCCTCAAAAAATAAGAAAATGAGTTAATGATTGGATCTCATTTTAAAGACGACAGCGCAGACCTCGGCCGAAGGATGTAAATTAGAAAAATAAATTGACCACTTTTTGGAAGGAAAACGTTATTTTAAAAATTCTGACTCGTCCACTCGATGTATGCTACTGTTATATCGATTCTCCCTACGTGAAATCCCGTATCTGCAAACATGATAATTTACAGGAGTGAATTTAAAAGATTCATAACACAAGTCACCATGTAATGTTTTCGTTAAAATACGATTTTTACTCTCGCCTCAAAAATTTCAATTTTGATGGTTACATCAATTGGCCAAAACACAGTCGATACAATTAATTATCATAAAAATGAAGTGAGAACCAAATACAGGCTGCGAAAGTATTTTATTCTAGAAGAAGTTAAATTAAATAACGTGTAAATTAGCGTAAGAAGTTCATTTAACTAAAATTTTCAATAAACGAGTTTCACCGTTTTACAACTTCGCTCACTTTTCTTCTTTAATGTGTTCAACAATTGCACGGATTTATCTGCCGATTAGGCGGATAAAGATTAGAATAATTTGTATAAATACAGTGGAACTCCGATTTTTCGTTTGATAAGGGCTTTTCAAACAAACTTCGCTCACTTTTCTTCTTTAATGTGTTCAACAATTGCACGGATTTATCTGCCGATTAGGCGGATAAAGATTAGAATAATTTGTATAAATACAGTGGAACTCCGATTTTTCGTTTGATAAGGGCTTTTCAAACAAAACGACGAACGCTCGCAAACAATGAAAACTGAACTATTTACCATTGTTATTATTTGATGAGAAAAAATAGTTATATAATCGGGAGAGCGAAGGACGCGAGATTGGTAGATTGGGGTTTCAGTGTGTAATAATATTACATTGATTTTGGGACGATACCGTGCTTTGTGCATATATTTGGCGTTGATACGATTTATATTGGCGTGTTCAGAAACCCTTAATGAAAGATAAAACCTGCAACAGTATTGCATCTTCGGGTGATTACCGTCAAACGTGTAACCCTTTGACTTATATAAGAGAATAATTCTCCATATATAATGCCGATCTCTTTCAAAAATATTACTATCGTTCATATTGTACTGTATTAAAGAAATTGATCATTATTTTACTGACTAACAATTCAATATTTGTTTTCCTCACCAACTCTCTCAAAATGAAGCATTGGTTAAAGAGTCTTACTATATTTTGGGTAGCATGCGATGCTGTTAAAAAAATCGAAAGCCCTTGGTGTCAAAGTGAAAAAAATAGTCAAAGACAATTTTTAAATTATCCCAAAATATTGTACATATTAACTTTGTTATTCCACTGTGCCTTCAGACTAAAGTTTTATCTGAATATGATTCTTAAAGGGGTGAAACACGTGACACAGCTATTAACCTAACCAGTGGATAAACAAAATTATCAAATTTAATTTGATATTAAAAATGAATTTCCTCAAAGTTATCGCCTTATCCATTGAAAAATATTTTACACCGTGATTAATAATGCTGTCTAGTAATATTATACACATCTCACATAGTAAGATACTTCTTTGAGCTTAGAAAATCTATAGATTTCACCACATAAGTGCAATTTTACAACAAAAATAGTTTCGGAATGGTGATTGATTGTTTACAAAGGAAATCTCAAAATTTTGTTTACTCGTTCGTTCTGTATCATTTTTTTCGATTTGCGTTACATAATAAATCATGGGACAGCAATATATAAGTATCATATTATTGTAGATTTTCTATAAATATGTCGTATTTGAATATAAGTCGGCACGAGATCACTCTTTTGCATTCATTCGCTCTGTCAAAAAATGCCTTTTTTGCACTGTCTTTCAGATTTCACTATTCGAAGTGAGTCTCTCCGTTTCGGGGCCCTGGTAAGGTCGCGTAAATGAAACATATCCCAGTCCGCACTTAGTGTTTTAAATAGACAGAAGTAATTTGTATCGCAGTTGCCGTGAGCGGAGGCGCCATTTGCAATTTGCGGGATCTTGCTCTTGTAATTCTATCCGTAATTATTCTTAATTAATTAATGTCACCGCAACTGATCTATCCGAGTCGGAGCAGAAAAACATAAGCAGTTTCCTCTGGACTTCGATGCTACAAGTATTTGATTAATACTTGCCAACTGCAAATACACATTTCTTTACTTACTCAGAAGATAAGAGACATTTTTTAATCAAGTTAAATACTGATTTTCTTATTTGATTAGGTCACATCGAAAAAATGCAAAAGCTGAAATCAGCTTACAACATTTTTCACTGCCTTATTGCTACCTTTATGATCATATGCAGTTCTACTAAATAACACAATTATGCTCTATTTCATGGTTTTTTAATTCCCCAATTTCTATTTCAGACGGTTTCATAGAATCTATAAATATAATTTAAGATATCGACTGAGGGTGGTTGATGGAATTTCAATATCAAATTTGGATTATTAGGACTTTGTACACTTCCATGCATTTTGTCACTAACGAGCCGGGTTTCGCCATTCGGTATCTTCAGGCACTCGAGCGCACGAATGGACTCGAACTGACGATCGAGTCCATGAGTCGAGTTCAAGATTCCGTTGTAATACGTATCTCTTGATGACTCAAATATGACTGTTTTTGATAGGTTTGTCTTATCACGTGAAAAGACGGTTCCGAGATTTAATGTGTTGACACATTTCCCTATATGGTACACATTATTAATGTATATAGGTAGAGACCAAAGTTTTCATTTGCAGTAGAGTTAAAATTATTATACTAGTTTTTATTATATATTCAGGCAATGAAATGTAACAAAAAAATTATCTATACTTAACATGATATTATAATTGAATAATTGGATGTGATTACCTTCGCAGCTTGTTCATGTAAATTAAACTACAGAACGCTGTAATACTTTATATTTATATAATATAAATAATGACAATAATTAGCGACAAAGTCGGCAATGTGACACTATTAATAATTTACATTCTACACGTTTTTTGATTAATTAATATCAACCTTAAAATCAACGGGGGAGAACATATTTACATGTGGATTTCCATAGAAGATATGATATGTTATACTAAAATGGTTCAATTTATCATCCGAGGAAGGGAAATGAGACCGGTCGTGGATATTAATTTAACGATTTTAGTTGCGAAATAAGTACCCTAAATATGTTTTAATTATTTAATAATTTTAACACATAAATAGTAAAAATTAATAATACGATAAAGGATAGTTCTGACGATGGCGTTAAGCCGAAATGGCTATGAAGTAACTAATAAAAATTTGTGGAACTAAATACTCTGATATTTTATCGTATTATAATGGAATTTTACCAAGTAAATGCAAATTCAATCAATAGAATTATAAATAAAAATGCAGTGATGGTTGCTAAAGCTTTTGGAAATAAAAAAAAACTGTTTCCAGTCACCGATCTTTCACTTTTTCTTCTATATATTATATTATTTACATTTTTTTGTGATATGCCGGTTTCGCTTAGCGATTAAGCATTTTTTACTTATGTGAAAATGTTGACGCGTTGAGACAAGTACTCCAAGTAATGTCTTAAAAATATTACTTTTTTACCATGTCCGCTCCCAATCTGGAGGATATAGACTCCTAGTGGAGGTATCTCAGCAGGAGTTGTTCTACGAGAACTGCTTGTCACGCAGTTTCTCAACCTCTCTTCTTCGAATAGAGTAGGGATAGAAAGATAAGATTATGACAAGACTAGTGGCTTGCTAATCGCTCTCGCATAGGCCCGTTTTTAGGATCGGATGGGTGGAAGGGTATTCTATTACTATTACTTGAGACATATACAAAATTTGAAATAAATTGCTTGCTATTGGTATACAATTATAAATAATGTTAAACAATTATTTCGTACTTCATAAAAAAGCATTAAAATAAGCCCAAAGTATTTGACAATATAAAAAATAACTGTTAAGCTTAAATAGATTCAGGTATTTGAAAATGGAATATCATTTATTTTATAACTTCAAACATCTTCTTTGTTCTAAATTATAAATTTAAGATTCTGCTTTAAAAATGGACTTATTTTGGAACAAATTCAAAGTGTTCCAAATTTGAAATTAAGTTGGAATATTTATAGTGTCCCAGTTGTTATAACGATACAGGGAATTTACTTTAGAGGGTTAATGACGGTGTTTGGTTAGATGATTGACGGCCGTTTGCAAAACTGTCGGTTGTGACCGCAGAGCGGTAAGTGTGTAACCGTTGCTCGGGTTAAATGTTAAAGTCTCACAACTGTAACGGTTTAGGCGCGGACGCTGATCATGCTCTTTGAGAAAGTCACAATAAAGTATATACATACGTGAATGGGGAGTAGAACAATTAAGCTTCTTATACTAGATAATACACTCAAAATTGACTGTCGTACATTCCGGGTGACTAATGAATGAATTTATTATTGTCAAACTGATTGATTGTTTGTGGAGTTAGTTAACGTTGTTTGCTGTACTTTATGTAAACTGCAATTTATTTTAATACCTTTGTTGACTGGCATGTTGTATGAATAGCGGGCTTGACACACAGGCGCTCTCACGCGCGATTGGGTGGTGTGTATGTTTTAAAACCGTCGGCCTCTGTGGATCAGATGGGCCCTGGTTCCAGCAAGGTCATAGTTTATCTCGTATGATTTCCCAATTTTCAAAATATTTGTCGCATTCAGCTGTAATACCAGATATTCTTATTAATAAAGAGAAAAATCTAGAAAGGGTGTATGTAACGTTCTATTTTTAGAGTTGTCGTTTCAAAACATACTCACAGCTCACTACCCAATCACGCGCGAGAGCGCCTATGCGTAAAGCCCGCCAATACCCAGATATTGTTAAAAGAAATTATGTTTCCAAATATTTTTCTTAACATTTATAAGGATTATACAATTTTGCGTAGACTCATTTAATGATCAATATGGCGAGATATCTGTCTGAACGAAGTTTGTCGGTTTTTTTTTCATTAAAGCTGTGGAATATGCAGTATACAAATAATAAATGCATGTACAATGTTGTGTCGTTAATTACAATTGCCACATTCAAATAGCTTTGATTTAGGTGCGTGTCTAATAGGTCCCATTGACGGTCGAACTGCCTAGAGCAATAGTTATTTACCTGTCAATTGACAGTAATTATTCCCGTAACGCATCGCAGACAGATATCTCCTTCTCTTATAATGGCAGCTCGTCATTGCAGAGGGCATGCGCTGTGAATTGCTACAATCATTCCAGGCGTATCAATTATTGTCAAAATGGATGTAAAAAGCCTCTCAGAGTAAGTACGTATCGAGAATCAACAGTTTCTTGCCTCTGATGTGCGCACGCGCTTGATTTGCAAGTACATGCCGACGCCATAAATTGCACAGCCATTGCCAACGCATCTCAAATATTGCCATAACAGTATTCCTTTGATAATTTATAAAAGGAGTATTATAACTAAGGATTCCAACTCGAATATCGAAACATTCAATATCCGAATATATTCTACCTTTTTTAACTATTCGATATTCGGGTAATAATTTAATATTTGGGCAATTATTCGGATACTATTTCTCCAGATTTGAAGAGCAATAATAAATACCCCAGGTAGTGGTTTGTTTGTCTTCCCAACTCGGGCGCTTTCAGTATTTTATCATAAATCCTAATACTTGAGTTTAACTAATGACTTTTTTTCCATGTTCGCTCCCAATGTGAAGCATATGGTCTCCTAGTGAAGGTATCTTAACAGAATTTTTCTACGAGAACTGCTTGTTACTAAGTTTCTCTACCTCTCTTTTTTCGAAGAGAGCAGGGATAGAACAATAGGGCTAGGGCAGAACTAGTGGTTAGCTAATCGCTCTCGTTACGCCCCGTCAGGATGGAATTGGTGGGGGAGAGGACTCAGACTACGAACAGAAATCCATAAATCGATTGAAAGGTCAATCTATGAAAACCGTCCGCACCGGGAATTGAACCCGAGACATCCGTAACCGTAGCCATCGACGCTACCAAATGCGCCACGGACGCCGGCAACTAATGACTTGGAGCTAAAAAAACCCTTTAAACATGCCATAGTTTCAGTAATTAAAAAAATACCGTTGCTGTTCGGGTGATTCATGTAATGCCAAAAGAAGTGAACTTACTCAACGATTCGCTTTGCTAAAATTTGTTTGAAAAATAGAATTTATGTTTTTCATATCTAATATATACAAATCAATGTGTGTTTGTTCGTATCTTATGCACTGCCATACCGTTCATCCGATTCCGATAAAACTTTGTCAAGTTATTGGTTGCACTTGCGCAAAGAATATAAGGATATAGGATATAGACTATCAGTTGCGGCCTGGCCCGAGCCCGACTCTCAAAGTATTAATTTTTAACTAACAGTAGGTCTTATTATATATAAAAATCAATCTCACAACCCAGATAAATCTAAAAAAAAGAATCGAATTTGTACAAATACCGATATCTCGGAAAACCTTCTGATTTATTCGTGTACGCACCAGACAGAAAACAAAAAGTATTGTGTGTCCAAAAGCGTTTCAATAAACAGAATTAAAACACAAACACTTTCTTTCTTTGAGTGGCATTGCAACGCATGTCGCGTACTCACTGGTTTCAAATAAAAAATCCTGGTTTTTTGTAATTTTTAAAACTTGTTAGAGGAGCCCTTGGGAAGATACAGTTCGTTAACCATAGAACGTGCCCACTCGATTACGAGACCGACCTTTTTTTACTATCACAATAAACTTTTAAATATGTTATAGTGCTTTCAATTTGCGAATAGCATGCAATAATCTTAACACTAAACTTTAGGTGTTTCTTTTTTATAATTTTACCCACAGTTTGAAAACACGTAATGCATCAGCGCCAATTTATATGGCAGCGAATACCAATTCCAAAAAAGGCACGACCTCGAAACTTTGGAAACCGCTGTAGTCCTTATCAGGAGATGCAGAGGTTTTTTCGTCGGACCGCAAACCGAAATTGGCTGCAATTTTGGCACATTTAAAAAAATGTTACGCTTCGAAGTTTTTTACTTCCCGAGAGAATGCTTTGGCTTGAAATATCACAAGTTTACATAATATATTTAATATCACGTTTATATTCAGCGAATTTTTAAATCTGTATTTCAATTTTTTGCAGCAATAACTATTGCAGACCAGATTAAAAAATAAAACGCAACTAAACGAAGCACGGGCTAATTTTATATAGATCTCAAACCCGGACAATTTCTTAAGTTTTCTCGGAAAAGAAAGCGATGTCCAACAATTCGATTTTAGGAAAAGACTGAATAAAGAAGTATTATAAAATTTTCATCTAAGTTCTATAATTCAAAACATCTAAGTAACGAAATGGTTACCAAAAAAAAACAATTACGTAGTAATGATTTAATTAATTCAGTAACAACGGGTCAAAAACAAACATCAATTCGAGTAAAATCTTAACAATCTGTGAGAACTCAACTAAGATTGCGCTTGTGCGGTGGCTGCACAACAGACTTGCAGCGCTGCATGCTACACTAGTGTTAATGTCGGGTTTTCGAGTTACTTAATTGCCATTTTACGAGGCTGTTCTTTTTGAATTCGTGTATATTCGGTACTTTTTACTGTACATATGTAAAAGTATCATAATAACGGTCCATAATTCGTCTTGAAAATTGTTATTTAAATACAACCATATTATATAAATATTCTTTTTTTTCTTAGTCGTCTCCCTCACGTGTGAAGGTCATGACCCACGCTTACCACAACAACTCTATTTTCTTTGACGATCCTTTGCCACTCGCTGCCACACTCCATGCTCTGAGGGCCATCGGTAATGACAGGCATATATCCTTCACTTGTTCGCACCAGCGAGTTAGGTCCCTTCCGCGTCCCCGGAAACCCCGCGAGTTTCTTAAGATGTCGGTAAGATTGGCGGATTATGTGTCCAAAAACGCGACTAGGCATTTTGTATAAACGGCCGAGATTCTATCCTGTATTTGAACCTCTTTTATGATAGATGTGTTTGCTCGCTTGGTCGTCAATGGTATACAGAACATACTTCTCCAGCACTACATTTCAAAAGCGTCTAGTTGTTTTTTGTCTTTCGCTTTTAGAGTCGATGTCTCCACGCCGTAAAGAAATATGGAGTTGACCAGCGATCATACTAGACGCATTTTAGTTATGTCTATATAAATATTAAGCATTCGTTAAAAATATGCCAAATAATAAATTTTCGTAAACATCATTTTTATCATTTTATTTTTTAAGAGTCGATCTTACTTGTCACTGAATGTAAAATACATAAACTAGTTTATGCAGATGTGTAGAATCAAATATAAGCTATTGCTCTTGTGCGTATGGGAAAAATTTTTCATTTGAAAATTTGAGTGACTCTTATCAAATACAGCGTATACATTAATTTAATTATAGTATATATACATTTTAATTTGTCAGATACCATAACCTGTGTTTAAGAGCACGTTATCCACTATGTAAGATGCTAAACTTGTGATATTAACTAGTTTGAATATGATAATTTTTAAGGCAGTTACGTTAATTACTGAACTATATTATAATGTCATCTTTCCATTAAGAATATTTAAGAAAATGATGCAACTTTGTATCAATTCTTAAGCGCTTAGGGAACTTTCTTTTCAAATAAATTACCAAAAAATATATACCGGTTCTAAAAATATATTAAATCAATGTCTAAAATTGTTGTCAAAGTATTGATGATCCAACAAAGTAAATGGAAATATATATGCAATCCAAATACGTTTCAGTGTTTGCATATAATATAGCAACTAGCCCTCATAAACATTGTCTGAATGCGACGTGTTATGCAGGTGACCGTTAATTGGAAACAAGATTTTCGCACAGTTAAGCAAATGCAACAAAAGGTCAAACTAATATGTAGTAAATAAGTCACAATGCAGTATTGATGCAGCATGGATGAATATCGCCATATTCTGAAGCAAATAATACTGTGGATGAGAAAGTATTAAGTCAGTTTGAAGTTGATGGAGTATCATTACATTAGTCGGCGTATGTGGTCTAGTGGAAAGAGCTTTACCCTAGCGTTCAGGTTGGTCTGGGTTCAATCAGACAAGGTAAATATCATATTTAGAATTTGAAATTTGAGATTTTGTACTTTTAAAATGTTATCAATTTTTTTTTGCTCAACAGCTTATTCCATATATAGTCGTAAATGCCACTATTTTTGTTTGCTTAACCAATATTTCTTGGTAGTAAAATATTCTTATAAATAGACAGAAGTTTTCGCAAACGAGCTGAAATCCAAACACTTATAGGTGCAAATACGAAAATAAAATTATTGTTAACAAGTTACTCAATTTAGCTTGCGAAATCACTATTTGCACACGCAACGCTAGACAACGCTTTTAACACCTGCATAACCAACATACATATTGAAAGAAGTTTTAATAATTTAAAGATTGATGATATTGTTCACAATATATCATTCAAATGTCGTGTTTGATCTTCATAAAATTGAATTTTATAAATAAATAAAACATAGATAATACAGCATAATCGTAAAATGATGATGTGGTATCAAAAAACCCTGCCAAATATTGGTAAATGAATCCATCTATACATAATTATTTTATATTAGTAAAAAATTCTTATTCACTGAAAGATTGTTGCTAAGTTACGTCCAAATTCCAAATTAATTTTGATGTGGAGCGAATGTCAGTATTTTTACTAAAGCAAACACGTACAAATGGTAAAAAAATAATTAACATACATTGTATTATATATATAATAGACAGACTTACTTTCTCTCCATAAGTTTATCATTTTTACTATTGTTTTCAGCAGTGCTTATATACATATTATAACAAAATGACATTAAAACAAGAATTAATGGAACTGTACTTTTAGTACCATAAAAGTATTTATTTAATGAGTAAACTTATACTATAGGGACCAGAAAATATTAATGATTACATCACATTTACTTTAGGTATACATTTATTATAATTTTTGTATAGCATTTTTGACGTATACTGTTAGTACCACTAAATCGTTCCTATATTTTGAATGTTTTTTTCATAAAATGAAGAAAAAATTGATTTTTATTCATAAATCCAGTCCCCCATATATATATATATATATATATATATTTAAACCATGCTGATAATTTTTTTTTTTATGAATTTCACATATCTGTATTTGATCAACGGTAATGGATTATATTTTCAAAAAAATGAAAGTCAATTTTAAGTGACACATTTTTTATTAATACTTCTATGAGTACATTACATATCTATAATTATTGCAATTAATGAAAACTCATTACACAATCGTATGTAACCCGAACGAAACCATCCCTAAAAAATCAATCATGGCCCCGTGGAGTAACATTAGTCCATAGTTGTGAATTGTTATTTAAACCAATTTCAGATGATAAAAGATATTTTTTTGAATGTTTCTACGCTTAGAAACATGTTCGTGGTATCATCAATTTATTCGTTTTAATAGCTAAACTGACATCTAAGAAAGTGTTAAGTACCGCAATTAAAAATAAAATTTAAAACCGACTTTATTAAAACTAAGATTTCCTCATTATTTTATTATCACAACCTATGGCGCTTCGAGGAGCTATTTTAAAAAACGAATTATATAATTTTATTTTCATATATTAATGACTGTTTATCATAAAAAAATATATGACTTAATTTTATAGCTGCTTTGAATTCCAAAAAAACGTATTTGTGACAATAAATTTTGCACTGTTATATTTGTGTCCAATTTAAAGTTCTTAAAAGGCCATAATAAATAAAATAAATCGCTTATTTATAAACTGTAATAAAAAGCATATATAACCAGTCTCAATTTAATCTTAATATGTTGGCGCGATTATTTTTTTTTTGAGAAAATGTTCATAATTAGGATGTGAAGAGTTTTTTTCAAAATAGTAAAATAGCTTTTTGTCATATTTTATTTTGACCGGTCATAAAAAATATCATCACAAATGGGTTAATTGGTGTTAGTTACCAGGATGGCGAATAATTCTGAGAGAAAAAATCGTGTGATCTTTTTACAAATTGCCTTTAACTAAACAGGTAAAAGGCGACGAATCAATAATAAAATAAATGTTTGCAGAATCACTTAGCATCTATATGCAAATTGAAATCATTTGTACGAATGATTTTCAAAAATTTCGCATCACCAACTGATAATGAGTGGCATACACTGGCGATACATCCACGGTTGTGATCCGAATTTATTTGTTTCTTCAACTGGTGCTAGGCTTAAGTCCATAGTCCGACTATACAACCGTTCTCCAGGTATCTCCTACGCCCGTTCACATACATCCGACGGCGGTGAATGCCTTCCGTGGTTCCTTCATAAACCTTGCGTAGGGCTTTAGATTTCTCGAATCTTACAATATGACCTGACCTCAATCTTTAATATATGCCATAAATATGGTATCATAGTCTTGCTATCACGTACGATATTTATGATGTCATACAAGTCATACACCTGAATTATTAAATATAATATGTTCAAATCACCGTAAAATATAAATTCGCGCTACGTCGTTTTAATTTGCCTAGTAAATATGACAGTTATAAACTGCAAATGTCGATAATTCATACTATTAACATTTTGGCACGTACGTTCAGACTTGGCCAAACTTTATTTAAGTATATCATCTATATTTTCACTAATTTTAGATACATATATTAAATATCTTTTCGGCTAAAGTTTTATCTAATTACTTACAAAATTATAAATTTGGATTATTGAGATTTTGTACACTTCCATGTATTTTGTCACTTACGACCCGGGTTTCGCCTTTCGGCATCTTCAGGCATTCGAGCAGACGAATGGACTCGAACTGACTTCGTGTGCTCGAATGCATAAAGATGCCGAAAGGCGAAACCCGGGTCGTTAGTGACAAAATACATGGAAGTGTACAAAATCTCAATAATCCAAATTTGATATTGAAATTCCATCAAGCACCCTCAGTCGATGTCTTAAATTATACTTACAAAATAGTTATATTGAAATATAGGGGAAATAACTAACAATGACTATAAAATAGTGTGACTTGAACCTTTGGGATATCAAAAAGAGTGGGTGCCGTGTACTTAATCATTTTTCTGTCTTAAAATATCGCTCGTCTAAATAACCATAAAATAAGGATTATTGCGGACCAAATCCCCTGAATTATCCGACGTTGTATTTGATGTATCGATGTAATTGTGATGAATAGAATTCACATAGAAAATGGTCGGCTCCTTGGCGCCACTGATTTGTGTTTTATTGCTAATTAAATATTAATTTTATGTTATCATCCGTTACTATCATTCCACTGTTAGATTCCTTTCGAAATCGCATTCTTTCATATTTATAACTGGCCAAACATTTTTTTGACAGTTTATTTCCCGCTTTGTTCTCTTTCAGTTCATAGCATTATAGCTTACAAAAGATCATGGTTTCTTTTATGTACAATCGCGTAGAAAGCGACTGAGACGGTGGAATGACTAGAATGTCATAGGGGTCGGATTCTTGCAGATTGTATTACTATAAGCAAGCGACTGTCACAGCAAGAAATATGCCATGGTTCGCATATAAAATGATCAGAAGAAAGAATTTTTGAATCTGCTATCAAGCTATTTACGGATACTATAGCAACAAAGCTAGGTAGTAATATTGTAAACTGAATGATTAAGCCAACAGAGAGGTTGTGTAATGTACGTGAAATTGAAATCTTTATACCTATTAAAAAAAGAATAATAGAAAAAATCATGAAATTGAATGCCATAAAAATGATATTAAATGCGACCTTCGTGAACTTCCGAGATCATCCCTTTATTATATGCACGCATCTCAAGAACCAGATCATTGAAGATCCAGATGTGTTCTTAATTTGATCAGTCAAGTGTTTATTTCAATTCATTTCCTTATCAACTCTTAGCTAGAGTTGACAATAAACTTACCAAAGACACACAAATAATATTAGGAGCAAACCAACATAGCACAAAACTTCTACGCTCCAACAGCGGATCGAGGAAACAGACTTCCTTTACACTTCACGTACAGAAAAAGGGTTCAGGCCTGGCTTTGTGAATTACCATGACAAAACACGGCAGTTTCACTACCTTATAGTGTTACATGGTGTAAGAACTATATAATTCATCTTAGAGAGAAGGTTGAAAGTCTGTCATTTGCAACTCCCCAATGATGGACTTAATAAAACGTTAGGTAGTTCACAATTTTTTAGAATAAGCCTCAAATCGACATTGAATTACATTTACCTGTAATGGCCGCCACTCCACAGTGTTATTGATTAGAATTATCAATTATTTTCGAGGCTCATCGATTTCACAGAACCGACAATCTTTTAAAATACCCTTCCGCACGTTCCCACAACTTGCATTATTCTTAGCACTTGACATTGGCAATCCTATATATTTAAGTATGTATTATCAACAAAAAAAACTTCCATGACGCTCCTGAGCTTACGTTTGACAGCTACAATTCTTAGATTGAATATTTTAGTTCCGAATTCATAAATTAACGTTTTCCTTTATTCTTTAAAAGGGTAAAATATTATTGGTATCTGTTCAACAACGATATCACCATGTTTAAAAAAAATATTTATGCCATTGGACACACTGAATATCTGTATTTAATTTAATACTGTGGTATTATATCTGATGTAATACTATCTTGTTGAGTCGTTGACCATATTTTAGGCCTATGTCCTTTTTTGGTGTGTCAGACATTTGACCCGTGGCATCGGATGCGATTTCGTTAAAGAGTTACATTTATGAGAAGTGAATTCTGCAGCTTTTAAAATTATAATCGTGATTGTTTTCATTTGAAAATATGCTATTTTTTGAGAAGAGTTTTTACAATTTGGTTAAGAACGACGTATATAAGAGAATCATAAACTAAACCAACGAAAGAGCATCATATAACAATTTGATACATCTGAAAACAACTCAGTGACATTTTCAACCAAATCCGTTCTCAAAGTCAAACATATGGACTCCTAATGAAGCAATTCATCAGTAACTATTTTTACGACTAATAGTTATTAAGAAACCGAACTTTTCTTTTTTCGTGAGCTTAAGAGTGAAGGCAGGAGAGGACTATTACCACTATCGCTCCATTTTCGGAGCATATGGCCACCATAAGGTACTACCATGACTCTCTGTGCCCAGCCAGTCTTCATGCTTATTTAATTTATATAACAATATTAACCGTCTTTTTTTAAGTGATGAATTATTAATTAATATCTAAATATTGCACTTTTAAGACCAATATTGGGAATTCTATCATTCTTGAGAATTTGAAACATTATATTCTGGTTAATTTTTGAGAAACATGGACATGAATTGTATGGTCTTCTAAAGTGTAGAACCAGCCTGCCAAGTGTGTAAGTCGGTGCGAACAGCTGTAACAATATTCAACGGTATTGATTTTCAGTTATTTATGAGTTCAGACGAATATTTAGTATTTGTTATGTATTAAAGCAGATGTTTTCGGAATTTACTCGGTTGACTTCCTTGGCAATTTCCAATGTTAAGTATTATTTTTTACTATGTTTTAACATTCTTCAGAATGCAAAAGGAATAAACTTTTTAATAAAATAGTTTTTGTGGTGTGTATATATATGAAAAATAGTTAAATTGATTTCAAAATAAATTTTGTCGAATGACGACAATAATTATTATCCGAAGTGCGTCGATCAACTCTTTCTAATTGGACTTGCAGCGATAAGTTCTGTATACACGTACGCAGAACCTGTCGTATACTATACTTTCAATAAAATTGCGGCCAAATGCATTTGCCAATAATCGTAAAATTCCAATAACTCCGATGTGCGTAACTAACTGACTCACTGACACATGAATCCTACTTAGGGTGACCACGCTTTCGCGAGTTAAAAGATAACGACTGGTTCAGTTAACTTTGAAAGTTATGACGGATTTTTTTTGTTCGTACCACTTTAACATAACACAAAGGTATTCGTGGGCGAATTAAATTTTTTAATTATTAAATATATAGTGGTTAAATTATGATGAACCTCTCAAACAACATTGATTAAGATTTCATATATATTCAAAAAAATAATGGTAAAACGACAACAACTGCCCAATAACTTCAATGGTCAATTTCTAGATTAAAAGATTTTTCAATTCAAATAGTTAGAATGAGATTATTTAAAAAAAACTGAAACAATAAATATAAATGTATCCAGATATCGTCTTACAACAGTACATGCTCTATTCTAGTTGGCCTCAATTTTTTTTTTTTTTGATATCAACTTGATGGAGCATTAAGTACTAAGGCGCGATAGCGTCATAGTTTTTTGAGTCTCCTTCATCTCTAATGATCATTTTTTTTTGTTTGTTTCACTTCCATCGTAGCAGATAGAAGGGCGTGATCGCTGTAGAGCTAAGCAATCCACAGTGAAGCAAATTCACGTGGGCACCATTTGCATTTATATAAATATACCTCCCCGCATACCGCACCCACACACATATACATATATATACAAACGCATATACATGAGGTTATACTCTTTTCCGGTAGATGCTTGAGAGCCTTATTACCAATTTCGTCATTTCCCAGGGCTTTCTTCTTGGGGAGGTATTTGATAATTCTATCCACTTCACTGATTTTGAATTCACGTCACTGATTGTGAATACAGGTCCCTTTGCTCCATAAAGTGGCATCAAAGGGTGCTTTTCTGTCCGGAGAACTTTGGACAGAGCCCAGTATGGGTCGCTTCTCGTCAGAAGCTTCTTTGCGATAGGCTTTCATTGCGAGTAAAATTTCTGCTGACAATCGGTAAGCGCGCTGTTTTACCAAAGGGTTACAAAAATTTTTCCACCTATCATTCTTTGAATTTTTCTAATGGGAGTTTTAGAAGTTTGTCAAAATTGTCCTGATCGGAAATCTCTACTGGGATGTCAAGCAAAACCACTTTCAGTGGTTTATCTTCGTGCACCTTATATGAGTGGTATGGTACCTTCCTATCGTCTAGTAATTTTGTTGCTTTTCGGTAAACTCTTTTCGGATTTTAACTCCGAATTTCACCACTCTTATGGGCACGCCTGCAAGCTTGGCATCCTGTAGAATGTCATATTGATCTCCTTTTTATGGAGAACAATCGGGGGGATTTTTTGACCATGCTTATAAGTCATACCAGAGTTTCTAGAAGGTTCTGGCAAACGCGCGGTGGACGAAGTGTTTGAAAAATCTGCCGGTAAAATAGGTTTTGCTTGAAGAGCAATTAATGGAGTGGAGCAGGGGTTCTCGGTAACGTTATTTTCCCACAATTCCCTGTTGACGGTAGGGTTATCGTTGCCTTCTGTAGCCTTGCTGTAGAAGCAAGTTTATCGATCATAAGAATTCAATTGTTGATAAAGAATATTGATTGTTGTTAAATTTGAAAACTAGTGGAGGGTTTATGTGATGCTTAAACTCATCTATTTAATATAGGTTGACTTAGTTCAATTATCCTTCCGTTTGAATTAATTACTTTGATATTTAAAATATCTCACAAATCTCTAAGCACGTAATTTGACGTTATGTGTAAATACGATACCTGTGCTTGATTCTGCGATTCATTTATCGTATTTACACACCATAAATGAAAAGATTAATAGTCACCCTACGTTTATTCGGATTACTGTGTATAATGTCAATAAATTGCGACTAACAAAAGTGCATCTATGCATTAATAAACCAATTATGCATACGCTTATAATTATATTAAAATAGCGCATTTCAGTATCCAACTATAAGCAAATATAAATGCATTGCGAATTTCTCAAATTATAGTCTGTGTAATGAAGTAAAATATTATTCAGCAATATATTATCTTTACGCTAATTTAAATAAAATATTCGATATAAATTGTTGCATATTTATAAATATGTAGAACTAAAAACACTTAAGTCACTTTTTCATTTTACATAATATTTTTATTTAGTGATTATTGAATATCGTTCGCCTAGAGTAGAATATATTATATCGACAGTGTTTTGACCAATTGATGTAACCATCAAAATTGTTCAGGAGAGAGTAAAAACTGCTTTTATCGAAAACAGTTTACGGTGAGTTGCATTATGAATCTTTGAAACGGCCATCATTTGGCCGAGACCTGCTCTGTTGTCTGTAAAATGACATCGAATCATTTGTATTTTTTGAGGGTTACATCAATTGGCCAAAACACAGTCGATATTATCTCTTGTTATAAAAATTGATGGAAGTAAAATTTATTTGAGCTGAAAGGGTATAAATAATTCAGATTTTTATGATGTTAAATTAATTATTAAACATCGTCTACCTACGCTGACCATGTTCGAAACTCCATAAACTTAAATTATGCTGAGGAATATTAAATGATTATTTTTGTATTTAAGTGTGATAATTAAGTGGTTATACAGTACAAGACTATTAAATATACAATTATTGTTTTTATTTGCTTTTTATAAACATCGCTATCGTTATTAATGATCAATTATTAGTCTCATCATTACATCTTTGATTTTTGTGTCAGTAAGGGCTTACAGGCGCTCTTGTGCGGGCGAAGTCTTCGCGAACGTGTGGCGTAGCTCGAAAATATCAGTCATTCTCCGCCAATGGGAGTGTCCTACGTGAGAGATGATCAAAAGGTGCGGCGCTTCAACAATGCAATCAGTTGGTTTGATATTTTGGCGCGAAGCTAGCGCGGTGGTGTGGGAAGAACGTGTGTTTTGCATTAGAAATTTCGAGCTGAGCGGTTGCACGTAGGACAGCGTTGCCGCTTCGCCTCTTTTCGTCATATATCGATTCAAATCGCACCGAAGTCGCCGCGCAATGACTTCGTCCTCATAAGACACGTGTCTTGTTAATTCCAAATTCTTTATTTTTAACGCGGGATGGAATGTGTACACATTACTTCTCAAAAGTATTGGTTTATATTACAAATACCTCATTTGGACGATTTTTTCAATTTTTTTTTGGATATATTGATGTTTGACTTAAGCACTTTCTACCAAAAATCAAAGATATAATGCTAACTAACTAAAACGATATTTTTTTTTAAATAAAAATTGTAGAATGTACGATACATAGTTTTATTTTATTATATCATAAAAAAATACTTATTTTTTATTGTCCAATACATCTGAAAACCAAAAAATCCTTCAGCAAGATTTTAATTCATAGTAATGCATTAAAAAATCAGTGAGTGACTGGATGGCAAAATGTATTATAACCGAATTTAACATTCAGTCGCGATTAAAAGATTAAATTTCAAGATCTGAATTGAAACAATAATATTTCTAACCAATTATTAGAATTAAAACAGTGTGCATAATCATGTATAAACCACACCCCCGGGATGGAATGCTGTCACGTTGTTTGGGAGTGTTGATAAAATTAAATTGTTCGCCGACGTTGCCACCCCTGCACGATTTGAGGAGATTCCGGGCGTCGGGTAATCGCGATCGGCGAATGCAAGTCGCGGCCAATTGCATCCAATAATATTTCATAATGCATTCGCTGATTGGTCAAGTTAAAAATGGAAATAGCAATGCGACGACACGACAATTCGAGGCGCGAGTCAATGAACCTGCTGAAGGCACGCCACTGCAATTTTATTGGGTATATATTTTATAACGTCAATAATATCTCGGTGTCAAATAACGCCATTTGAAATTATTTTGCACTTAAATTTAAAAAGAAAATCAATTCTCAAAGTTTATTAAATTATTTATAACAGCATATCGTTAAATACGTTAAAGTTTTTATATATGTATAAGCACATATTTCTGTAGATAAATTCAACTGAATGAAATAATAATGTACATCGCTGTTTTGGAAGAAAACACTAAATCAAAAAAAAAAATACATACTGAGTTAGATATACCAAAATGTTCCTTATTTCGAACTCTACCGTATGGAAGAACACACTTATTTTTATAAATTATACTTTTATTTAAAAACAGTTTTGTACAAAAAAAAAATGAAACAGCTATAGCCATTTCAGACATTTAAAAACTTCAAAGTCAGATTCTGTTAGTGTCTTCTTCCAGAACAACGACGATGTATAATAAATAGCTCTACAAGAATTATGTAATATGGTCGGTACATATTTCTCCATGACGCTGTCGTCAAAGCTTGTAGCGTGATGTTGAAACATCTAGTTATCAACTAGCTTACATATAATAGCCCAGACCGCTCTGTAGACGTTTTATTGTTATCAAATGTAAGTAAAAAAAATTCTCATGACGTAAGCGTTCGCGGACTATATAAAAAAAGGTTATGATGCAATGCACACACATTTCCGACGTATTAGCTACCTCACTTTTCAAGAAAAAATATTTGTTTGATTGTTCTGAACTCAAAATATTCCCTTGCTTACATAGAATCAATTGCCATCAAAATCTTAAAAAAGTTTATGTTTGACTTTGCTGCGTAGGTTATTTATCGATTCATTTGTGTATTCATATGTCATTTTCGATGTCTTGTGGTCAGTGGCGTTTTTTCTTATTCACCACGTTCACAACTCATTTGTAATGAAAAATAAGCAAAATTTAAAATTCCGTGTGATAGTACAGTGTGGTTAGTAGACATGCTGAAAATTTTACGACTGTTACGCATTTGTTTTTAGCAATGTGAATGGTGTAGAAAATAAATCAGAGTTTACGATAATTGAAATTGACAAGATGTTACTGGAACATGTCCAGTGATTTCAATAATCACTTTCGTAAAGTTAACAGCGCAAGCTGAATATTATAATTATTATGAAAAGTTAATACCAAAATGACTCTATTTTCGGTAAACGACTGTATATACGAAATTTAATTCATAAACACAGCAGAATAAACTTTATTTTACGGACATGAGCGCTCTTAATGAGGAGCATACTAATTCGTATTGGAAATGTTTTCTATGTTGTATGACAAAGATATAGTGACACTGCAATTTTGTTAAAAATCTTCGATATAAGACGGTACCAGAAGAAAAAAGTTTATTTAGACTCAATGGATATTGAATAAAATATATTGTTCAAATCGAATGTTGCTGTTATCGAAATATTTTTGATACTTAAATGTTTTTTTTATTCATTTGCTGATTTTTTTCTGAAAGGAGAGAGTAAAGATAAAAGAAAGGGGCTATGGAAGGACTTGTAGTAAGATAATCGCTTTGCCTCGTCCAGTTTTTAACATCGGATCAAATTCAAAAGTGGACACTGCGAACTAATAGGACCAACACCCAAGAGCTTTGACCACTCAGCTAAGGTCTGGAACTTAACCTATAACAACTAACGGCTTAAGATTTTTTACTAGCCGCTATTATACATAGTTACATGTATTGAGTAAGTGTTTATATTACATTTAAGAACATTCGTCCTACAATTGCAAACAATGTTCATGCTACATTTAAAGAATAAATTGATTAAAAAAGGTTACATTCATTCAATCTGGACCACACTATGATTCCTTTGGAAAAATCTGCCACCTTCAAAAACATAAATCTACAAAACATTTTTAATCATAAAGGTATTATACTCATGCCTACGGTGTTTTTGCCAATTGGTGTAACCCTCAAAAAATACGAAAATGAGGTAATGATTGGATCTCATTTTAAAGAGGGTAGAGCAGGTCTCGGCCAAATGATGTAAATTAGAAAAATAAATTGACCACTTTTTGGAAGGGAAACTTTATTTTACATTGGCTTTAGGTTTAAAAATTCTGACCCGGTCACTTAATGTATGCCACTATTATTTCGACCATCCCTACTTATAATCCCGTATCTGCAAACATGAGAATTTACAGAAGTTCATTTCAAAGATTCATAACGCAGTTCACCATATAATGTTTTCGATATAAACAATTTTTACTCTCCTACTCTTCAATTTTGAGGGTTACATAAATTGCTCAAAACACGGTTGATAATATTAAATATATCGATATGAGCATATTGTAGTCACAGATTAATTTAGTTTTTGATATCACCTATATCAACTGCTTAATATGCAAACGGGCCAACTCCACTTGGGAAAATTTTTCAGGACACATAAAAAACTTAATAATAAATGAATCCATATAGTGGAATCTTTTTATAAAAGTAACGAAGACTATATAAAGTGTTATCTAAAACGTAGCATCCGTGCAAACTGAAATCGTGTTTTTATTTTGATAAAATTCTGAGCTGTGGCAGTTCACATATGAGCAACGTTCACTGCAGAGATCAATGTTCGCATATCTCAGGAATCTAACATCGGTTTGGCGCCGTCCTGCAATAAACATACCGACACATGCAAATTTTGCTTTTGTTTGTGTATATTCCATTCAATTATGCAACCCATAACGACGATGCTTAAAATATGAGTGCTGCTATGAATTAAGCATGTTGGCTTATTAACTGCAAACGGGCCAACTTGGGCAAATTTTTCGGGACAGAAAAAACGTTTTTTAACAAATCAAAAAATTCACTTCATTCCTTTTTAACCTATAAATAAAAGTAATGAAGTGTATTTCAGAATTTTTAAGTTACGTTCAATGAGTGAATTATAAAGTCCTGAAAATTTTGCCCAAGTGGAGTTAGCCAGTTTGCAGATTAAGCAGTCGATATATAAAAAAGGAAATAGTTTAAAAAAATTAAATGGGTGTTTCATAAAATTGCTTTTATTTTTGCACTGAGATTTAGAAATAAACCGGCAGGGGTGGGGAACCTATTTCACGTCAGGGGCTGAGTCGATTAGTCTGACAACTTATAAGCCTGCATTCAGGAATATTCGTTTGAAACCGAAAACCTACTAGCCAAAGGGTTTTCAAAGTTGTAGGCTGTAGCCGTCACCCAGTTGAATTTTCAAAACAATTTTATATGGCGTATTATTACCCTGCAGCTCAACATCGTTAGGCCCCAAATAGTTGGTTGATAGGAATTTATCAGAAGCTCGGTTTACTGAAAAACGTACACTGAAAAAATATGTTAATAAATACTAGAAAAAATATACTCGTCTTTTACAATTATACTATGATTTAAATGGTAAACAATCAGTTTGTCTTTGTTCGTAACTTGAAGTTTGCCGGGTCCGTAGTGCAGTGGTCAACGTCGTTGGCTACGCTAATCCAAGTACGGACAGTTTCATAAATTGGTTTTTCAATCGATTTATGGATTTTTGTTGGACGGCATAAATTTTTGTGTTGTGTAAAATTTTCTCCCACCTATCCGTTCCTAAGAAGGGGGCGAGAGCGATTAGATAACCACTAGTGATGTTCTATCCCTATTTTATTAGAAAAAGAGAGGTTCAACAACTGAGAAACAAGTAGTTCTTCTCTAATAGGAGACCACTCCACATTGGGAGCGGACATAGTTTAAAAAAAATAATTAAAGCTTACCATATTTCCTTGCTAGAGCCCACCAGCGGAAAATTGTCCGTATGAGATGTTATTGTACCCGGCACGTAAGCTGATTGTTTTGTCCTGCTCTAACCGATTTCAAAAATGCACCAAATTCCAAAATATACTCGTCTATGCGAATCTTCCGTCGATAATCCGATATACAGTGTGCTCTAAAAGCATCGACAAAATGTGAGCCTTTTTTATTAATAAATTACAGTAAATGTGTTAGAATGCACTAATCGAATGATCTGATACAATTTTCTTATCATTCCATATAGCACTTAAAAAAGGAGAGAATTCTAAGCGCCAATTGACGAAATAATCTATTGAAGGTCGCTCAAAATAATATTATATATAGTTAGGCATAATTAATTTAGCTCAACGTCTGTGAAAAAACTTCTTTCATTTGTAATCAGTGTGTTTCGTTCTTTGCGTGATAACTACAGAGAAAATATATACCGATGACACATCGTCGTTGTTCTGGAAGAAAACACTAAATCGAAAACATTATATATTGAGTTAGTTATACCAAAATGTTCCTTATTTAAAACTCTACCGTATGGAAGAACACACTAATTTTTATAAATTATACTTTTACTTAAAAACAGTTTTGTACGAACAAACAAAATGAAAAACGTTTTTTTTCAAACATTTTAAACATTTTTGACAAATATCAAAGTCTACATATTCAATGTACATATTTTATAATTATAGTTTCCTCCCATCCGTCTTATCCTTAAAACAAAGCGTATCAAGAACGATTAGCTAACCGCCTGTCTTACGTCGTAACCCAATACTTCTACCTATAATCTTCTCGAAAAAGATATGTTGAGCTACTGAGTATTCAGCAGTTCTCGTAGAAAACGCCTGTTGAGTTAAACTTCATTGGTAGTTCATATGCTCCACTTTTGGGAGAAGACATGGTTTAAAAAACGCATATGCAATAAAAAGAAAGTAAAGATATTATAAATTTCGTATCTACATACATATAATAGGAAATATATATCAGGTAGTTGATAGCTATTTCGTCTTTTCGTCATCGTCAGAACTAGTCCTGCTATCAATAGCTAGCAACTAACTGATATAAAAAATTTTGTAGAACTAAATACTTTGTTATTTTATCCTATTATAATGGAGTTCTACCAAGAAAAATGCATTCGTTTTGTAATACGTCTTAATGATTTATTATATTTTGATAACAAAGAATGCCAATCAAATAGTCTTAACAGTGTGTTGCACTCGCTCTTTCTTTGAGAACCCTCTATAAAATATAATTTTAATGCTATATTTCAAAAGCTACTTTTTGTGTTTTTTTAAAAAAAAGAAAGCATGGACTACTGAAAGTTTGCAGGGTAGTGGGTTCCATTGTTTATCGAATTTGATTGTGCAAACCAAATCCTTACGTAGCTTTGAAAACGTTAAATTATGTTTCATAATATTACATATTTATATTTGAAGCTTGATTCGAATCTGAGTTTACTTTAATGCACGAAGCTTTGGGCGGAAGTTACTTTCATGTGCTAAATCGATGAAAATATAGTCCAATTTATTTTTGATCACTCCCTGTTGCATATTGCACATTTTCTGCAATGGCATGGCGCCGCCGCTGCGATGTAAACATGTCGAGACAGAGTAGATTCCGAGCGTTATTTGTTTTCATGTTTATTGTTATTGTTATATTATTATTAGTAAGTGTGGAAGTGCGGGCTTCTCATTATGCAACATACGCTGATTGCTGAGATTGAGTGCAATTCGCTTCCGGCGCACGTACGCCGTGTCGCCATCGTAACATTGTAATTGTCGCCAATATTACAGCGACATCACATGACATTTCACGCGGAAAGACAGTAATCGTGTGGATTACAGAGAGGAACTTTAATGGATCCAACATATATTTAGATAAAAATAACGTTTGGGTCCTCGAACATCAGAATGGACGAAATCATTCTCTCGTGTAGTTTTTTTAAGTACTATATAATATTTTTGTATATTTATATACTTCAAAGTTATGAAAATTTTCTTT
The DNA here is from genome assembly GCA_022494535.1 of Himalopsyche phryganea. Taxonomy (NCBI): domain Eukaryota; kingdom Metazoa; phylum Arthropoda; class Insecta; order Trichoptera; family Rhyacophilidae; genus Himalopsyche; species Himalopsyche phryganea. Next base: position 2,258,641 of record JAGVSL010000030.1, read on the forward strand.
TACAATCATTGAATGGCATACATACAGCGCTTTTAATCTTCTGTTAATAATACAACATTTTTTTATTGTTATATCGTTTATTACTTAGATCAGTGCTTCCCAAACTTTTTCATTCCACGATCCAAAAATTTTGCAAAAAAATAAGCCACGACCACCTATCCCGAAAATTAAATTGATTTTATTCTCAAAAGCTTTATTATACTTCTACATATGCCTGAATTCTACAATCGTCTCAACGACAATTTAAAAAAAAAAAACACGAATTCGTAATGCATTTTATATAAAGAATATGTACTATGGAAAAGTAAAAAAATCATAATTAAATACTTGTTGCGTAACTGGAACATTTTGTGGAACAAGCCCCTCCCCCCCGCAGTAGCCCTACTGCTCATAGTTTGGGAAGCACTGATTTAGATAAAAAGGTCAGAAAGATTCGTTATTTTTTTAACAACCTGGTCAGTGGCGTTCTCAAGGCTGTGTATTAAATAGATTTAGGGCGTTAATTTCTTGTGTCAAAAAAATATAAAAATAAAGACCTAGTGTCACTATAAAAAGTTTGTGTGATTGCAGATTGCCTTTTTTAATTTATATCCCAAGGCCACACGCCTGGCTTTAGGATTACTGGCGGTTAAAAACCGAGAATATGGATAACCATTGTTGCAGAAAATGAGTGAATGAGTGAAAAAAAATCCTATTTTTAAAATCTCTTCGTCAGAGTGTTGAAATTTGCATTAGACAATTATGGCGATTCCATGTAATGAGACACATTTTGTCCTCATTAAGCGGCTATCCAGCTTTCATCAAATAACGATATTTATTCCTATAGTAAAAAATATACCAATTAGTCAGAACACACACTTTAATTGGGCAAAAACGCATCTATTGTAATCTATCTTTTGTTAGTTTACACTTCTACAAAGTCAACACTTCATTGCATATGTAGGGTTCCCTTGATTGTCTTTGTATAAACCAACGCTGCAATCAGGCTATTTTTTTTTGCACCTTGGTCAGTCACAGACTTAGGTGGATAATCGTCATCATCATCTTCTTCATGTAATATTTACGTTGCGATGTAATGATATCGATGAAGTAGGGCGTCCCACCAACACGGCGGGAAACATCGTGACGTGTTGTGATACCTTACTGAAAACAACGCAGCGTGTAACTGAGTGCTGTTATACACGAAATCACAACATATTTAATTGTTTGTATATGTTTTTATAACAATTTTTTATTACTGAAACCCATACAGCGCGAGCCGTTTTCACACGAATTTATGTTCAGTCAATTGATCTGTCTAAACAGTCACGCTGGCTAAAAATAGATAAATTTCAACAGTAAAAAATGAAGAATTACGTCAAATATCTATTAGTTATCCCAAATACATCAAGAAGTAAACTAAACTCATCGCATTCTTGCAAAAATAAATTGAAGAAATTGAAGAAGCTGAAGAATATTTAATCTATGACTTTGCAAGCAAATGGCTGCGACCAGTCTTCATTTACACCACCAACACGCACACAAGCAAGCGCGTATGCTTATCACAGTTCAAACCTGAAATCCGAAAGACTGAATGTCGAGAACTCTTTTCAAAAATATATTTCCTTGTGTTCTGCTTGACATTTTCATGATTTTTTGCCTAATTTCTCTACGTAAAGGTTTGAATTATTTTTTAAAGCATATATCCACAAGTGTTTCCTTCTAGTTGGGCCGGAAATACGAGATAAAGTTTTGGACGTCGGGTTAATCTGATGTTTTATCTTATATTTACAGCACCACGCGTAGTAAATGAATGTTGGTGCCATGGTTCGTTAAGATTTAGTCCGAATAAGCGGCAGGTCCAACTAGAGGTATCGTCTTTATTTCCAAAGCATAACATATACAGTGTTGTCGACAGCGTGTCTCTTTTACGACAACTAGAATTATCTTATTGGGTTGACCCGTCTCATTAAGTGAGGCGTTAACAGTGTTGTCCACGCAATTTTCGCTCACGTTTCGCCGACGCCACCTTTCCTCGCAATTATTAAATTTGCCAACGGGCGCCATTTCTTAAGAGTGACACAAACAGTGCGCGTTTCCATCGCACTTCTGCAACAATAGCCGTTTGCCAATTATTACAATTTCATCAAGTTGGCACATTTATTGTGATGGCAGTTTGCTTGTGTTGATCGCTTTTGCCTTTTTTTAAATTGTTACGAAATATTTGTCCTTTTTTAACACAGTTACAAATTTCCGAATAAAAATTGGAGATGGACTCATGATTTCTGCACCAGGCAATTTATAACTGAAATACTTACTTCGCTGCCGAGCTCTTTCAGATTGGTTATTTAATAAATTAAGTTGATAGTCCATTATGACAATGTGGTGATATGATTCAGGGTGTTAATCATGTGGACACACAACATAGACAACGGACAGGGGGAAAATGCTCTATACAATACGAATATCCACCGAATCTGTTGGCCCCGTCAATCATATCTTGGCTGCACCTAGAGTCAATTAAAAGGAGTTTACGGCGATAGATCTCTTAATTTTTTTGTATCCAGTGAAAGGGAAGCATGTGAGGATCTAAAAGGTGGCATTTCCTCAACCCTATGCTAAATTATCATAATAAAAATAAGTAATGTTATTAGACTGTGTAGAAGTAATGAAAAGATTTCCAGTGGCTCATTTTTTCTTTCTGAAACATAAATTTTTGGAGTTCAAGCTTAATATATATATATTTAATCGGTTGTAAGATTGTTGGGTCTATGGTGCAGTGGTCAACTTCGTTGGCTTCGCTTACGGATGACTCAGCTTCAAATACTGATACGGACAGTTTCATCGATTGATTTGAATTCCCTCCCACTCATCTGCTCCTAATAAAACGGGGCGTAGAGAGAGCTATCAGCATAAAACTAGTCCTGTGCTAGCCTGTCCTTCTATTCCTACTCTTTTTGAAAAAGGGAGTTTGAGTAATTGTGTAACAAGCGTTTATCGTAGAAAAAAAACGATGCTTCCTTGTTTACCCCTGGGCGGAAGACACGAAATGATCGCTGCGTTGCAACCATCCATAATATGACATATGACATGTCACATAACACACAAAAACTATAGCTCCAAACTTGCATGCAAGAGTATAGTTATGTTTGCTCCCGCCTCCCGCTTTCATGCCCCGCTCCAACGCTACCAACGTTCGTCAACCATCGCGATTTTGACTCTCCATAAACGTCAAAAATTCGGCAAAAATCTACTAATATGACAGTGAATGCATCCCGACTGCCCAACCTCGTCCTCCACATAAAGGTTCATTAAGTGTCCATTATTATATTGTGCGATTGTAACAAACGTACTGCAGTTTCCTCACCGCGCACCTTTTTTTAAAGTATTTCATGCTTACAACAATATAAAAATCGCTCATCTGAAGGTTTGAACTGGGTATTTGAGTAAACATGAATATTGATAGGTAATATTTTTAAACAAATTATACATACGTCCATGCGCTTGCCGTGTATTTCTCTTTCTCGCTCAATCACTTGTAAAGAGAAGGGTCCGAGTGACTACAAACTACAACCTTCTACAACCTACTTACGTATACGCAAGTTAGGTTGTGTGCTAAAGATAGAGATAAATCCACCGCACGCCGATGGTAAGTATAAATGTGTTGTTTATATTTTTTAATCGGTCGTGTAACGCCCCACGTGGATGGTGAGGTGCAGCAATGACCGTTCGCTCATTTCGTGTCTTCCACCCGGGGGTAAACAAGGAAGCACCAAAAAAACTTCTGTTGAAATACCTCCATTAGGAGTCCATATGCTACACATTAGTAGCGGACATGGTAATAAAAAATACAGTCATACTTATATCACAATGAATATGGTTTTAATAAGAGAATTGGAATTTCTAATAGGTAGCTTGTTAAGCGTCTATCGCAAACCTGAACAAGTTGCCCACCTTTATAAAAAAATTCAACTAAGCGCGATTATTTCCACTTGATATTTAGACGCTCGTAAACAAATATCGTTGGCAATGTGGATATTTCTTTTGCGAAATGTGGGACAATAAACTGGATTTTAACTGTCAACAAATCAATTGAAATTGACATTATGTTTTTTCGAGTATGTGTGCTTTTGTTCGAAGCTTGTTTGTTTAACACTTTTGTGGGATTATTCAGAAGTTCTAATCTGGCAATTCACGATAAGACCTCATTCCAGAGCTATTCAATTACATTTTGATAACGAGTTTATTTATAAATCAATACAATTATTCAATAAAAAAGTGAAGATACAATTTCTCCGGAGTTTATTAAATTCAAAATGATATTAATTCTATATATTGTCAAATATGTCACACAAACTGTCTAAAAATAAGCTTAGTAAATTTTTCAAACTTACGAAAACATTACGAGCGATTCTTGGTAAGAATTGAACTCTTGTTAATTATTCAAAGACAATCATTCTCGTATGGGGTTTTTTCTTAAGTCTTTTCCCCACACAAAGCCTTCAGCTGACAGAATCTTTTTAGATAGCAGTGCGTAGCTAGCTTACATGCGGGAAAGGGATATAAAGCTTAGTCTGTACCCACCCTAGCACTAATTTTAGACTAAATTTAGAAACTAGGAGCCCGCTTCGCGGACTCCACATAATAGTTTCAGTAGAAAAATAGAGGTAGGCAAAAAAAAAAACACAAGCTGTTGAGAATTTTTTGATTTATTGCTAGTAGTACATTATTCTTATCTCCAAAATTCCTGCTTTCTTGTTAAATTTTCCTGTCTCATGTTATATTTATTAATATATCACATTGTAATAAGTCAGATTACATATTGTTTAGTTCTCATTGTAAATTTGTTAAGTTGGAAATAGGGCTGACTAAAACTAAAAGGATCACTTCGTTTATCTATATATTCTATATGTAGTGATACGTGACGTTACAGATTTACAAAACGTGATAGTCGAGCCAAAGTTTTCTTTTGTGCCAGAGCATTAAGTCACGTCAACGAAATTGATAATAGTTATTACAGAAAAAGATTCCATAAAGTGACACTTATATCAAGTCATCACTTGGGATAACAGAGTAACGAAACGTGGTTTTCATAAATATTTGATTGTAAAAGAAAAAGTCTGTAATCGTGATAAAATACAATATAACAACTTAAGAGGAATACGAATAAAAAACAGGAAGAGAGTAAAGAATAAATAAATAAGGATCATCATTCTTTCGCCACTAGCCGAACGGGAAATATCTCCTTTGAACATCATAATCGTCGTCATCATCTTCCTTCATACTGTTTAATCACGTCAAGCATTCAAAAACTTAGGAAATATATTCCTCAATATATATCCATGAATTGTCATGTAAAGGATTTCTTTTGTTGTTGAATGTCTGTGGAAGTTAACGAAACTACCGAATCAATTCTGTCAATTCTTTTTTCGAGACTTGATAAGATAACAATTTACTTGTATCGTTGTCTTTAGAGATAACAATATACCTAATGAATAAAAACAAGTGCATGATGAAAACCCCTGAGTTAACCTGATTCAATTTCTCGAGTACTGTTTACTGTCAACAGGTTGTTGTATGAAAATTATCATATAGGTATTACAGCTATCAACATCGGGTGAGTTTGTTTTGACGTATTCGTATTTACAGACGTATACCAGAAAAACAGAAGGGCCATATACCATTTTTAACGATTTAATTTTGTTTTAATAACGACAATTTTACAACTGTACTTTGAATAATATTTACCGTCCAAACAAAGTCAATATTAAAAATCACTTTTATATGGAAATTTTGTCAAATTTTTCTTTAAATTCTAATGCTTAATTTATAAGCCAACACCCTTGGACAGTCATATTATTGCAGAGGCTACCAGTTTATTTCCCCGCCACCCCATTTTAGTAGGAATTAAAAAAATTTGCAATCACCAATTCACTAAAACAAATATTTAATACAATATATACTATTTGAGGGAATAGAAAAGAAAATTATGTATGACTAGTACCGTTAAATGGATACATTTCAGAATGAAGTTAAATCTGTAAAAAAATATAAACCGACATAGTACCTAAGAAGTCGGAAAAAGAAGCAATATATTTTAATTTTTTGAAGAATGAAGAAATTTGTTCATTGCGCCGCGCCATCTTGAATATTCTCAAAATAATTCTTTATTCGCCAAATCAAAAAAATTTTGCGTCAGTATTCGTAAAGGGACACAAAACCTTTGGCTAACAAAATCTTGATATAATGATAGTACATGAGAAGACCCCGGATCGAAGAGAGGCGAGCGGCTGGTTATCCGGAGTCCTGGAAGGGCTGATCTCAGACAAACACCATTTCAGATCCGTTCAAAACTTATTTATTTTCCATTCAAGATGCAGTGGTTTAATATTACACAAATATATAAATCTTAACACATAAAATTGATTCTACATTTACATTTACTTAGCAACTGAATTTACTTCAAGTTATAATACAAATAACACAACGAATTTAAATTAAATCCAACGCAAATCAAAACACAAAAACAAACAGTTCACATGTCACCTCCGCTGCCACAAGACCGCAGCTCGTCCCGCTCGGCGGATCGTAATCGACTGTCTACCAAAATTAAAAAAAACTCCGTGCAAAGTTGGAGCTACCCTTTTCAGTAAAAATGGACTCGTCCAACGGCCGAAGCCGGGGGCTTTTTTGAACGCCTGGCAACAAGAAAGAGCGTATTCTGCGAAATATTGCTGTTTGCCGCAGGCCGATTTCAGTTCAGGACACTAATGACACTTATACTTAAGAAAAACCAGGGTGTGTCATACAATACATATAAAGTTAAACGAGATATTAAAGGATTTGTAAGTACTCCTAGCGTATCAATAAAACAGCTGCCTCCTAAAGCCAACTGTTTCAGTGTGACGTCCTCACACTAATTATATTTATGTTTTTAAAATATATAATAAGCAAAGAATAAATATTGTGATGTTACACGATGATTGGTCAAAAGACGTGAAAATCCTATTGGGTTTCTCCGTCGTTAATATGGAATGGAGTCTTCAGTTATCGATATTGAAAATTGCGATAAAAATGTTGCTTTTCTTGGATGCAATGGGGGCAAAACAATCAGTATTCAATTTAATTCAGTAGATACCCTACTAACCTTTTGACAAGGAAAGAATAGACAGGAATATATACACTGCTGTTGGATTTTAAATTCGCGTCGATGGTTTATCGCGTCTCAATTGGGTTTTAAACGATTATTAATTGGTGTCACTTTACCCATTTGTCCTGCCAACATAATTCTTCGCATTTGCAAATATTTCGCACAGTGTTAATAAAACATAAAGCGTTTGACAAACGTTCTTGTTGTGTTTAAGTTTGTTGTTCCTATATTGAGGTCACTAACAAGCCAAAGTTGTATAATAATAAGAACTGTGGCGCCATGGTCGGTATACTATTGGAATAATAGTGAAAATAATCGGAAAATTGTATGAATATTAATAATCAATTTAATCTTTTTATTATACTGTATAATTTGCACCTGTATTCACTCGGTCAGGTTCTAATTCAATTTCTGATCGTGTAGTTATGTTAGGTTAGGTTATAAAAATAAAACAATTTATTAAATGCTCAAAGCTGATTAGTGAGGTCATTCAAAGAAATTTAATTTTTATTTGGCACCTAATCATTTCAGCATTTTAGTCTTCGGTGAGTTTTTCTCAATTTTTGAGCGATGAATGGGTTAACGGAAGAGGTAAAGAGAGAATGGTGGTCATCCAGCCGATAAACACCCCGTTCACCATCGTGAATAATATTTGAATTTATATCCAAGAATATTGGTATTGGTGTTTTTTTTAGTCCGCACATACTTTCAATCTACAATATTTCAGAAATTGGAAACTGTAGGTCGTCTAGATTCTTCCTTTTGACTAAATTCACTTTTTTCGTCTAGTAATTAGTAATTATTATTAAATATGTACGTACATTACAGTGAAACCCCGATCTATCGTTTTTAAAACCCATTAAAAACGATGCATCGGGGTTCATTCGCATTGATTATATTTACCTCATTGAAATTCCTATCTTGATTGCGACCTTATGAGAAATAACAGATTCATAAAAACGACCTTCCTTAAAGGTATAGTGATTTTCTTACATTAACTTTTTTCTCAATTTAAAATTTTTACATCCACTTATCAACCACCCCAGCACTTCTATTGACAATATTAACCGTTAAAATACTCGATTGACTTATTGCACTTATGTTAAAATACTTACTTCTTATTAGGCCTCAGTACAAATTATGATGCCATTAAAAATTTTGGTACACAGGATACTCTAATTTTTGTTTAAATGCGTCAACATGGAAATGGCCGATAAAAATTGTTATAAAATTTGATTGCATTTAATAAAATCCTTCAAATAAGGACGAATCGTTTTATTACCTGCGTCAAATATCCTTTTTTGTTTTATCTGTTCTTCATTGCTGTGTTGTATTGTATTCTATTTTTAATGGCTAACTATTTGTTTTCTGCGTCATCATAATAGTTTACTGTTGAATGTATTATAGATTTTTTCAGTTTTCCTTCATTGATTGAGTTGTTGTTGGGTGGCATTTTTTAATCACAAAAAATCGTAAATGAAATTTATACCAGTAAAAGTGTCAATGTAATTGATAAAATCCAGTTTGATATTATCTTGGCTAAGTTAGAAATTATTTTAAATGACGACTACGATACTAACCGCCTACCTGCAGCTCTATAGAGTTAATATGTATTCGTCTGCCTATGTGGTCTAGTGGTAAGAGCTTTACCCTAGCGATCATTTGGGTCCTGGTTCAAATCCCAGCAACGTCTTTATCAAATTTAAATTTGTGATCTTGGACATGAGTGACTTATAAAAATTCTCATCGAGTTCATTTCGTATGATTTTAAAATTTTCAAAATATTTGGCGTATTGGCTGTCAGTTGTAATGCCAGATATTTTTAAAAAATGTATAAAATTAAACTCCGACTCCGCAGCCCTGTTTATGCTTTAGTTATTTGATCAAGACTTTTTAAATCAATTAAATTAATATTGTTAAGAACACAAGTTTTTTTACGGATCAGAATATCTATTTCCTAATTGTATGTTGAAATGGAGACAGATACATATGTGTTAAATAAACATTTTTTTTTTGCAAGGTCTGCGACGAAGATTGACAAACACGCGGTTAGCGGTAAATTAATTCGAAAATAATATGAATTCCGCAATATTTCCGTTTCCAGCTGTCGTTTGTCGGAATATTGTTATGTTGGTAGCAAGTAGTAAGACGCCGGCGCCATCTTGACGGACTGTCTCGTTGTAAACAACAATTATGAATGACGAAAAAAATCTATTCCGCATGTATGGGAACCCACCTATCTCAGTATTAGATCAAGTATTCTGGAGCTAAATTGAGGAATGTTTTACTATTGAAACTCAAATTAGTACAATAATATAGCTGCGCATTGAGTTTATTTAGTTTCATAAATACGTTGCACAACATAAGTTAATTGAGCGTATGCAGAAAGTCCACAAAAATCACAAACAGAGATAGGTATAAGCATTATTGTGTTTTTTCGTTGTTTAAATAATTAAAACCAGAAAGAGCTCAAGTGCGTTTACTATTGCATACGTCATCAACAATTCAACATTATTGATTTAAAAGTGGTATGTTCGATTTTGGCGATTTGGGAAATTTCGTTACGAATTTACAATAAAAAAATGTATGAACGCAGCCTGGTTGATCTATACAGAAGATATAATCATCATTTTAGATTGTGTTAAAGCACGATATCTCGTCTTTCCCAAATAGTAAATTGTTTGTTTTCTGCATAACTACGCTAAATTTATTTTAACTCTATCTTTCCCACGGTTTCCCTTTCAAATAAAAGCCGTAATATTGATATGGATTTTTCTTGAAAGGGAATGAGATTGGCTGCTACCTATTTGAATCCGATAACATAAGAAAAGGAAAGTTTGACATCTTATTAAGTGGTTGGTTATTGTAAATAGTTTTTGTTTACCATTATTTCATATTTTACTAGTGAAACGATCAGTTTAGTACCTACATATAGGAATGTTTTTGGGTAAATGTTAGTATAATACAGAGTAGATAAATAATGGGCTATGTGCTGTTAGCTATTGACTCAATGACAAATCAAAAAATAAAAATTTGAATCCATTTTTTTCTGGCGCAACGGCTTACTCAGTGGAACTTGGCCATCTCAATATTTTCCTTTATTCATCACAATTCAACTTCTTCCATAGTATTCATGTCCCTGTTGATCAAGCCCTGCCAAAAATGTTTTAGTACAGTCGACTCCCGATAAACGAAAAACACGTTAACTATAGTTTTTTCTTTTATTGTTTTAAAATACTACATATTACACATTTCTAAAGCAGAAAATTAGTTTAATTCTCATTATTTATTAAGCACGTCCACATATTGGAAAGCGTGCGATTAAAAATTACATTCATCCACGGATAATCCACACGCGCAAAATCGGGTGTCTACTGTACTTACTTTATTTAGGATTGGTATGTGGGAGAAATAATAACGTAACTGGGATAAAATTACGAAAGAAATGTTATCAAAATGAAAAAAATGTCTTTTCACTAACAATATTACAAGAAAATGAACATTTTGAAAACATTCCTTAACATTTGGTTTTCGTATAAAATTGTTTTATAGTTTATTCACACCATTTCCCTTTATTCTCAAGGTCAATATTTACTTATAAAATAAACATAATTATAATTGTGTATTTTTGTTCTCGCAACAGCCAGCTGTAGGTGAGTCTTTGAATCCGGTAAAAACTCGTAACTTACAAAAATGTTTTAATTAATTATGAATATAAATCATCCATGGGAAAATTTTCGCAGAAACTGCAAGTGTCCAATTAAAAAAATGTGGGAACCGTTTATTGAAATTAAAAAAAATAATAGAAAAAACCAATTCGAGGTGTCGCGACGGCGGGCGCCTGTTTTTGTCTCGACAGGGAGGCATCTTCTGATAGACTACTCATAATATACCGCCTAGATAAGACAAGACATTTATACTAATTTAATAATTATTTTTTTATCTTTACATTGAAATTGGCATTGACTATCTTTTTTAACAACGCTGGTTCACAAAGAATTCAAGAGTATTTTATATTACAAGTAGTGAAGTAAGAATGAAACACGTGTCACTTACAGTGACGTAGACATACAGTAGGTCAAAAATATCACAGCATTGTGCAAAAGATTTGTTAAATATTATCGATAGGTTTTTTGGTATTACGGCATCTTCATAGATATAAGGTAAAAGTACCAGTAGCTGACCACTTCAGAGAAAAATTCAACAAAAATAACGATTAACGTTTAGCATTGGACCGAATTAACAAAGCAAGTGTATTCATAATAGAACAAATGTCTTAATATATCTGATAAGACAAAAATTAGGAAAGAGTCTGTTACAAAAAAATTGTGTTCAATTTTTAACAACCGTATTATTGTTTCAGTAGTTGAACATGTCTAATCAGAGGGTTTCATGACAACCTTTCATCAGGTTCCCCCAGAGCTTCCTGTAAAACTACTCTTGGTGGAATCAAGTAGCATACGCTTACATTCAATGATATCCTTAACAGTTCTCTTAATAAATTCAAAATAAAATACTTACTTCATAAGGTATTGTTTTCAAATGGCCGCTATGACACGCCAATGACATATATGGTGATGTGTTAGTAGTTTCACTTGTCTGAACTCTACAACTTAGGGCAATCCCGCGTCTACGTTACTTATTTTGGGCAATTTTATTAAAAATTGGCCAACGACTGGTACATGAGACATATCAGTACATTTACCTTAATGCTTAAGTATATTTTTAATCGCTTTCTTTATTTACAAACACACGCTCAAAGTTGATCGTCTTAATAATAGAATCTTTGAAATTATTATTTTGAATTGACGTCATGTTATATTTGGTTTTAAAAAACCGGGGTGTAGAGAACATTGTAGGCTCAGTTCTTTAAAATAATTTTCTCATTTTTATAATGAAAATGGCGTACGAAGAACGAATAGTTTTGAAACTTTGTGTGATGTTCACCATTCATTTTCCGTTGGGGAGCAAAATAATTATTGTATTGACACCCGCTTCTGTAATATTTCAAGCAATCTTCGTCTTAATTGATAGTTAAACAAAGTTTTTAGTAGATAAATGATATGAAAAAAATATTTTTCAAAAAAATTGTATCCTTGAGAATTTAGACGAAACTTCATATCCTATTTCACTGTACGAAAACACACAACATAAGGTCGCCGATTTGTCGCTCTTGCTTTAATTGCCTTGAAACTTTTAATGATTGTTTAAAGAGAAATTGTTTTAAGAAAAATGCCGGAAAACTCTCACATAGAAGATAAATAAATAAAGGTATGAATTCAAACCGTAAAATCATATAAATTTAGAAAATATTAATTATTGTTCACAGTGTTTCTATTGTCTTTTATCAATATTGGAGGTTGTAACATAAGTTCATTCGTCGCATCTATACAAACGTATAAGTTTTATTATAGGAACACAGGTATGTTTGGTATTTCGTTCAGGTATTCGGCTGGGGCGCCAGATAATAAATTTTATTCTTGATTAGCGATTGTTGTATTTCATACTTAGTTACTGATTTGGAATGAAATTTGCATTGTCCCATTTCACATTTTTCTTAAAAATAATTTATCTTTCGGATTAAAACACGATTGTATTTAAAACTATGTGTCAGTTAATTTGTGAGCTGTTTTAACAGTACAAATAAATATTCAAAAAACTTTTAAAGAGGAAGCACATTGACAGTGGTAACAAATTCTAATTTGAAATATTCTGTTTATATTAAAGTATTATCGACTGTGGTCAATTTATATCAATCAGAATTAAATACAGATGTACTTGGATACACCGACAAAAATATGGACGCGACAGTTTAACTAGGATTGACCGAGATTAGATCCGCTCTCAACGTGGAGCATAATATATGGCCTTCTAATGGAGGTATTTCAACAAAATTTTTCTACAACTGCTTGTTACTCAGTTGCTCAACCTCTTTTTTTCGAAGAGAGTATGGATTGAAGGATAGAAGGATTTCCCCACATTATTATTGGTAAAGATGATGTTTTATATGGTTTTACTATAATAGAGCTTCAGTATCTCAAAATCCTATAATATTGCTTAGTAATTTTTCCGAATATTTATCTCTTTAGTTGTATGGATCTGTATCGCAAAAAGCAAAAATCTGAAATGTTCTCTTCGTTGCTTTCTTTAGTCTTGCTTGATCCCATATAATATTACGTTACTAAATACTTATTTTAAAAAAAAACTTTCCACAATATTATTTTTACGCAGACTGGAAAAAGCGAATAATTTTGGTTTACCGTGGCATTTAGTAAATATTTTCTCCGTAAATTATATGGATGTAGATAACATCGCGTTGGCACCAATTTTTATAGATGCCAAACTTAACATTTACGACATTTTTTACGATTATTTAAGTTGTTTTCAGCGAATTTAAAGTTATATCATGAAGCGGAATTTGTACATTACTTATTTGTTGTGTCCGGACACGTGGTATTACTTCAGTAAAATTCCTATAATATATTTGCATGCATTTTATCAGGGTTGGCTATAATTTCCCGGGATTTCTCCGTATATTCTCGTAATATTTGAGACTTAATTTAATTAAAATTAATGTATTATTGTTTGTTTATCATTATAATGTTTATTTTATTTTTTTGGAACAACTTAAGCTTTCTTTTCAAATTCATAAACATATCAATATTTCAATCTTTAGATATCTAAGCAGCCATTGCTGCAAGCTTTATCCAAGTGGAAATTTCATAAATACTATTATTTATATTACTTATTATATATCTATATTATATTGGCAAAAGGTATTAAGTCATAAAAACGATTACATACCATTTTATGAATTTTTGAAACGTTTAAGTCCATTTTTACGGAAAATATAAATATTTTAAGAATCTTTTAATATGACATGATTATTTAAATGCTGTGTTTATATTGTTTCATTGGTCTTAAATCCATTAAAATATGGCCGTTGTAAGTACATCGCAAATGATAATTTATAATTTAAAAAAAAAATATGTTACGATTTTATTTCATAAAAGCCAAATGCCAATATGCACAGCCCTAATTGTATAACATTATTAATCTGTTGGGTTCTTCTCACGTCGGGGGGTAGTTATTTTGATTAGAATCGCATTGGATATTATTTATAGCGTGCATCGTTTCAAAAATCATCACATTTACATGCTGTTTGAGGTTAGTCATACAATGGCAATTTTGTTCGGGAAATTCCCGTCAAAGCTTTCTTCGCGTAGTTACGACAACCTTATGAGCTTTCCTTTTACTCACAGACGATTTTCTCAGAAATATTAATACCAAAGTTCAATTGTGATCAAAATATATACCATATTTTACAAAACCTTTTTTCGTGACACGCGAAGTGTGATGCGGGTAACAACTAGTTTGATTTAATAAAAAAATAATGTATAATACATATTTTGATGTTATTATTATTTAAGTTTATTCTGCACGGCCTTATTAGATTACAGATAGGTACATAAATACGGTCGCCCCTTCCGTTCCCACTTTCGTATCTACATATGTATATATTTTACGTCTACAAAAAAAAAAGAAGCTGAGAGACTGGACAACAGCCAGTTCTCCTAGAAGAAGCTTTGTTTAGAAGCTCTATTAGGACTCCATAGTCCACATTGAGAGCGGATATAGTTGACAAAAATGTGGCCTTCCGACATGAAAACTTCACTTCGCAAGGCACCAATTATTATAGGTTAAAAAGTTGGAAATTCCTACTTTTTCTTTCAATTTCTTCAGAAAAAATTAGCTTTAAATTTGCATAGAAATCTCATTTTGGATAATATTATGTGAGTTTTTAAGAGAATTACCTTCTTATATTTTATTATTTATTGTTTCCGGCTCTATGTTCAAGCGGTCAGCGCCGTTGGCTTCAGTTGCCTTGCTCACAGGTTCGAAGTAATAAAATTCTCGCGGCAACGATTAGTTTACCACTAGTACGGTCCTTACCCTATCTTTGTATCCTAACTATCTTCAAAAAGAGAGAGGCTGACCAACTAAGTAAATATCAATTCTTATAGAAAAACATCATTAAAAGTCCATAATTTGAGCATTGGGAAAAAGGCTCAGTTCGACATATTTGGTTCATTAATTATTCTTCAAAGATAACTATTGATTTAGTTTATTGGTCTGTGACTTATACATTGACCCGTCCAGTGAACATTTTCTATTACTATGTATAATGAAGTTTACACTCGTATTCAATAAATCCATCTATTTATAGTACCATTAATTATTGTAATATATTAAAGCAAGTACATAATAATTCTGGAACCGTGTCAAATAATTACGATTCTAATACTTCAGTGGCGCCGTTGATATTCATAAAAGTAATCAATTTAATGAAAATATTATAAGTTGATAATAAATATCGTGTAATAATATGATTGATTAATTACTATACTCTAGTTTTATTACGAGTAGGTAAATAAATCAAACAATGCGATTGTTATTGCAAAACTATTAGCGGTCACAAGTTTATCTACATTTTCACATATTTTATAAAATCATTTTATAGGAATGAATTATTATAAACGTGTAAACATGGAATCTATTTATACATATTTATATGATATTTATAAAATTGAATTAAAATTCGTTATGATTGCATACTTATTTCACATTTTTTTCATTTTTTTTATTTTTACTTTACTGATTTAAATGATCATAAATTCAATAATAACGTAGAAATACTTCGACTTAATAAAAAAGGTATAAAAATAAGTAGTTTAGAGTTATTAGAAATTAGTAAAACCGTTAACAGTAATTGATTGATTATTATTAAATAACATTTTAAATGGCTCACCACTCATCACTATTAAAAATATTTCCTTTTGGATTTTCACCTCCAAAGAATAGTAATTTATTACGTAATTACTAGTGCAATGGTAATTAGTACTCTTATTGTCTTACCCCTCCCCCCCCCGTCCGTCCGTCCTACGGCCAATAGAAGGAAACAAACCCACCCTACCATCGATTCAAAATTTAAAAAATTAGAATCATTGTTTGCCTTAGAAATAAATACCCTTGCGATACAGTTAGTCTGAAGATGCATCTTCATTGAGTTGAACAGTGGAATAATCAATTTAAATTTAATACTAAAAATGAATTTCCATAAAGTTACCGCGTAATCCATCGAAAATAAAAAAATATGTTGGACAATCGGTTAATGTTTTTAAAATTATTTGTAATAGATTTGGAATTTTTCCTCCTCCCGTGCTGTTATTTACAATAAAATTACACTGAAAAAAATAATCGTCAGAAACTACGTTTCGCGTTATCAAGTAATTAATGTCTACAATATTATAAGGTGTTAAAATAATATACATTTTTTCTTTTAAAAAGATGTAAATTTATATCAATAAACGTGACTTGTTTATTGTGTTAACTTATTTTATAGGTTTAGTACTTGACACCTTTATTAATCTCACGATTATATACGAGATCTCTCAATTATTATATTGTGTGTTTATTGTTAAGTAATTTATTAATGTAATTTAAGACTTTAAAACGTTTTAATTTAAGTGTTTATATTATGGTACATTATACTACTGATAGCGAAACTATGTTTGTTTTAAAGTGTTGTCAATATTCAAACCACGATCTTAAATACATTTTCGATCAGAAATGTTTTACTAAGAATTTTTGTCGACGGAAAATCAGTCAGAAATAATTAGTTTATTCAAGACGTAAACTTTTCACTATAGTAACATTTTAATATGTCAATTAATAAGTATTACTTGGACTTACAAATTTAGAAGAAGTAGAATTTAATTCGTTTCAACTAGTTTTCTTGTATATGTAAAAGCATAGAACAAGTATAAAAAATGTACTAGAATGCGTGTATTGCTGAAAAATCTTCACACTTTTGAATGGATGTTGACTAGGTGCGTGCCGTGATTTCTCTCTCTTGCTCAATCACATGTAAAGTGAAGGTTGCGAGTGGGATATAAAGGCATGCGGGCGCATGCTCTTGTATCCTACTTGCTCATATACAAGTGATGTTGTGCGATAGAGATAGCGATAACTCAACCGCACGCTGCTGATGTTGACGTTTGTGACGTTTTAACCTGTTTATGAAAACTTTTCAATGAAATAGTTAAGGCAATGGAGTTGTTAAAAGTTCAGTTGATAAAAAATATCTAAATGTAGAAATGTAAAAATTCTATCCATTTTTAAGAAGTTATAGTTACAAACTGTCACCTCTTGAGGTGAGCAATATATATGTTTTAGTTTTATATATAATTTAATATAGATATAAATAAAAATACCAAAAAATATTTATCAATTGCGTCTTGCTGACCAGTCAGTCGACCGCTTGCAAAATCTTAAAAAATCTCTCTAAACCTGTTGACAATATTAACACACTATAAAAATGCATTGAAAATTGCATTTGACTTCTGTTTTTGGGATCTAATATTTAAATGTGGTTATTTGTGATGTATTTTCTCCTCAACGTGATCGCAAGTGACTAGTTTCTCCCATGTGATTTAAAAATACCAAAACGTTTTGGTTTTTATTAACTGTATTGCTATATTGTTAAGTTAACACATTACAGCTTTGATTAAGTGGTTATTGATGTCGTTTCTTAGTTACGACACTGTCAATTATATCACGTTTTATATTTTTAACAATGATGTTTGATATTTAACCTCTGCTCTGCGAAGCCATTTGGTATTTATATCATTTGCATTAAGCAAACAAGCAATGGCGAACATTATGTATTCGGATGTAGCATTTTTTCAACGTCGTCTTAATGAACCTTAAAATACATGATTGATGATGACCAGATGAGCTTAGGCACATTTCGACTTTTATAAAAAACAAAATTAACAAAGCGCTTCTCTCACTCTACGGTGGCGAGGTTTCAAAGTAGGCGCCTCAATCTCAATTGAGTGGCGCCACCTATAAAAACATCATTTTAATAGTTGTCGATCTTTTTTACGTATATACAAATATATTTTTTATATTCTAGTGTTTATAGACTTTTAAATTTAAATTTAATCTTACCATTCGGCAGAATTTGTACTGCCTCTACACGCCATAATGTCAAACGATCCTCCCTCCTTCATTAAACTATTTACAATACATATTGCTAGTCGGGCATCCAATCCCGGACCCTTTTTACGATCCCGGAATTTCAGAATTTCTCAATCCATGTGTCCATTATTACTTCAATTGGAATGTATATATGACTGAATATTTGGACATTGGAATGATTTTTTGTTGATTTAAAATCAGACGGTCATTTACAAAAAAAAAAAAAAAAAACTTATTAATCAAAATTATTTTATTTTATTTATTGCATAATTGTGGTAGGTTATACCGAATGGTATCGAAAAAGTAGACATGTCCTTCAATTTGACTTTAAAATATTGTCCTCCGTTCATTTAAGAAGCGGTCCTAATTTGTCATCCATTTCTAATTGGTTAAGAAAGGCTGTTACGAAATATGAGAAGGAGAGAGGCTACAATAAATTCGTATTAATTCTATAGGTTTTATAAAAAAACTCTGTATGTCCATGAACAAACCTAAGAAGACGTTGTAGTTAATCAGGTTTTAATTTTACAGGTGAATTATTTTTTACTGAATCCCGAAATCCCGGGATAGTCTAAACATCAATTGACTAATTGACCGGGATCCCGGGATTTGAAGCCCTAGTTGCTAGTATGAAATAGAAATAGCACATTTAATATTATTTTGAATAAATCGAATCTTTACTTACCTGTATTATTGATTGGGTGTTTTTATATTAATTATTGAGGCATAGTTCAATTATAAAGAAACAATAGCGGGTGGGTCTTTTTTGTCATTTTTTTTGATGAAAGAAAAGTTTCTTTCCTTTTAGATGGTATTATATGTATGTGTAGCGCAGTTGGTAGCGTCGCTGGCTACGGTCACGCATGTCTCGGGTTCAATTCCCGGTGCGGACGGTTTTCATATATTTACTTTTCAATCGATTTATGAATTTCTGTTCGTAGTCTGAGTCCTCCCTCCCACCCATCCCATCCTCACGGGGCGTAGCGAGAGCGATTAGTTTACCACTAGTCCTGTCCTAGCCTTATCCTTCTATCCCTACTCTCTACGAAAAAAGAGAGGTTGAGCAACTGAGTAACAAGCAGTTCTCGTAGAAAATTCTGTTAAGATACCTCCATTAGGAGACCATATGCTCCACATTGGGAAGGGACATGGAAAAAAAAATATGTATGTAGTATTGTCAATGCTGCTGGTTTCTGACGGTGCTGCTTTACGGTTACGAGTCATGGAACCTCACCAAGGCACATGGTAACCGTATACAGGGGTTTTAAAACAGATGCTTGCGGCGAATACTAGGGGTAAGGTGGTAGGATTTTGTCAGGAACTCGGAGGTAAGAAAGCGGACGGACCTGCCTCTTATTACGTCCAAAATAAAAAAGCGACGATGGACCTGGCTTGGACACGTGCTGCGGATGCCCCAGGGGAGGCTGAACCCTGCCTGTCTTTTCTACCAATCAGATGGATTCTGTCACCCTTGAAGGCCGCTGATGATCATCCATAGGATGTATTCGGCGGAGCTACAGGACGCTAGGATGCCCTGGGAGGAAGCGAGGAGACTAATGGGGGACAGAGAAGCTTGGAGGACCCGCGTGCTAGACATATGCTCCGAATACGGAGTGGATATGGTTAAAAAAAATTCTCGATGCACCCTCAACTAACCAACATCAGCTTACTCACACTAATAAACGCGTATGTACACGCATAACTAAAGTTGCGTCGAACAGTGTAATAATATTTATATTTTAAATCATTAAAAATCTGTAATGAAAGATTTTGATTATATACGTTCATTAAAGGCTTGCTAGTTGACCATCTGTCAAAATGACGAATTTGAAAGCGCATGACTTCGCAGTCAATGTAATGGACCACTCGACTGCAAAAATACCTGCTGGCAGGCCGTACAGCATGGCTTGTAATTATAGGGGGCTTTGGTTGTGATAATTGTCATATACGCTGAAAGGCCTTAATGGGTGTGTAATAAAAGGGTTTGTATGACTCGTGTCGGGTCCGTAAAAATACTATGCTAGAGGTCTCAAAGTTCCTCTGTCCCCTTAAAAGTGAGGCGCATAGTAGCTGGCCCATTACCCCCTTCTTCTATGAGTCTGGTTATTATTGTCATTATCAAACAACATCAGACCACACAAGCACACCAACGTCACACGAGGATAAGATGACAAGCATCGCTGTCTTAGACACGATGAAAGACGCAAGCAAGTTAATTATTAGACACTTCAATTTTTTTTAAATCCTTATTACATGGTATTTCTATTGTTAATACACTAAGCCAAGCGCAGACTTGATATCTATCTGTATCCATTTTGATTCGTCCGCTATTAATCAAGCTTAATATTCGATCCAATCAATCCTATTGCCGTGAGGCTAAGCCAACAATAGAATAACATTTTTTAACAGCCGATTATATTGTACTGACGGCCATTATCATTTTAAATTAGCGAACAATTACCAATTTGCATTTCAATTGGCCAAATATATCTATGACATCATTATTATGTCACTGTCCTGTTTGACGAAGGATTTCCCAAGCTTTAACAATGGCTCAGTAGATTTAATTCTATACTTTATTTACAATATCTGCTATAGATCGGCTTGTAAAAACGTTGCATTTTGATACCAAACGATTCATAATTGTATAAAAATCGTGTTATGTTTGGTAGTAAAACAAATTGTAATAATAATAATGCATTCTATAAAAGTAATAAGCAGGTTTTTTCCTGATTTCGCGAAAATCGTTTTCCGTCGCGGTGTCGAGGCAGAAGACGGACTTAATCACAATGGAAGGTAATAAAAACATATCCCCGAAATAAGATTACTATTTATTATTCTTATTTTTTTTTTTTTGTTAAAAGACGTATATAATAGAATTTGTTGTTGCTCTATTTTTTTTTAATATATTCAGTATAATTCTTCTTTAAATATCAGTTATAAAAACTGCGAGAAAACGAACTCTTCAGTAAATTTCAAAAATCTTTATAGAATCAATATATTTAATAAATTGCGAATTCCACATCGATCACTTTGTTAAAAAAACTTTGTTCTACGATTTTGTCTCAGACATCAAATCTCGGTAACCTATAATAAACCCTAATCTAGTCATGGCGTAAAGCAAATAAAAGCACATCTGAAAAACAGTCGTCAACTCCTTGCTACACAGGCTTGAAAACTTTACTATTTCCATTTAGATAAAAGTACAATAGTGTAAACAAATACTATTATTAAAAAAACATTTTTTTTCGATGATTCATATTTTTAGGTGACGGAAAACGATTAACGATTTTCGAGAAATGAGAAAAAAAACATACTTATTCGTTCTTAAGGTCCGTAAAAATCCTAATTATTCACATCATTGATCTACAAAATAATGCTTATTATATTATACATTTTAATGTTCACTTTTTGAAGTTTCTTGAATGTGACCTTATTAAGATTAGAGATAAATTCATGCGGTATTTTGACATGAAATTGTTTCCTTTTTGTTCTATGCTATCCTTAAAACGGGCGTAAAGAGAACGATAAACTTTCCACTAGTCCATTTTTCTTAGCCCCATGCTTATAAGTATACTCTCTACAAAAAACAGAAGTTGAGTAACTGCATTATATATCAGTTGTCACTTTTAAGGTGTTTTGTTTAAGGTTAACTCTCAATTCTTGCTGGAAACGCATTATATTTAAAAAATAAAACCAGTTGTAGTAAAAACACGGAAGTCGATTTGATTTTAAAAAATTACGCTAATTATTGTTAAATCCAGTAACCGAATTAAGCATAGTAGTTTGCGAAAATTTTTGATATTTTGAGGGTTTGTTATCATATTATATATGATAAAAAAGAATAAATATAAAATTTGTTTGCTCAATTTTATTATTACACAAAATTGTGTGTTCTAAATGAAGAAGAGCATAAAAATACATGTCTTAAGTGACATACAGAAGCAGAATGTAGTAATTTGTCATTTTGTAATAGATTTATGTGTACGGCAGCGAGTAAACGTATGCTAGATTACATACAATCAAACAAAATTGTAAATTACTTCAGATAACGGTTTTAAACATGTTTTAAAAAAAAGTAGCATGTGTAGTAGTGCGTTTAGATTAAAATAAGACTTTCATTACCGCGAAACACCGTAAAACGTATCCAATATTTATGCATGATTTTTGTGGTCCCAATTAATTTTAATACAATGTAATTTTAATACATCATTGTCATCATCATCGTCATCAGGAGTACGACAGCCCCGGTCTGTCCCGGTTTCCTCCACTCATTTTACGTGTGGAAAGTGGCTGTCCTCCAACTTCTTGGCACCCTAAACAAGTGACACATGCTAGGCTCTGTTTGTCAGCGTATCTTTGGCCTAAATTTTTTGTTTTATATTGTAAATATTCAAAATCATATAATTATCGATCATTGGTGGCCAGGGAAATCTTCATCAAACATCGAATACAGCCAGATTTCGAAAGTATCCAGTATTCAGTTCTTCACTGTTTTGAGTTCGACTACGTAAATAAATATAATATATATCGATTGTGTTTTGGTCCATTATCTAACCCTCAAATTTTAAATTGTTCAGGAGAGAGTAAAAACCGTTTTTTTTTAAACATTAAACGGTGAGTTGCGTTATGAATCTTTGAAATGCACTTCTATTTGCAGATTCTGTATTATAAACGAAGGGATTATTGATATAATAGTGGCTTACATCAATAGGGTGGTTCAGAATTTTTAAACCTAAAACTTATATAAAATGATGTTTCCATTCCAAAAAGTGATTAATTTATTTTTCTAATTTATATCATTGGTCGAGACCTGCTCTGCCGTCTTTAAAATGAGATCCAATCATTAACTCATATTCGTCTTTTTTTAGGGTTACATCAATTGGCCAAAACACCGTCGATTTTGATGCACAGTGGATCTATCGTTATCGCATTCATCGTTTTCCCGCAACTATTGTTTTTGAGGGGCCCAAAAGATCACGGTTCCACTGTATTTGGTTTTTTTTTTTAAATTTTCTTAGTACTACAACAAGGGATTCCCTGCTTAACATGTTTGGCCTAATTTTTTGAAAATAAATCATGACTTAAAAGTTTATTGGTTGAATCATGAATCATGTAGTGCTCTATGAAAAGCAAATATTGAGGTCAAATCACATCGGGTAGTTGATAGTCTAGTAAAAAAAAAGATAATTAATAGTCGTAATGTAGACGCAGCCTTATTAAATTAATGTATAGCGAGGCGAGGAGTAATTTTGGCAAATGTTAAGCCGTGCTGACACGTTCACAGCTACCGTATATTTGCCCGTTGTCACATCTCTAAAGCGAATCTCTCTATTTTCCCTTGTACAATATTTATTTTTCGCGGCGCCACCGGCGGAAAAACAAAAATGTCGTCGGTCTCACCCAAACATTAATGATGCCGGTATTAACTCAAACTTTTGGCTGAATAGTTGACGGCCAGCATTACTTTTAATAATAAATTAGCCACTACGCACTTCTAAAAAAATTGCTAGCGCATTTAAAAAAATGATTAACTATTTGATGCTATTTTAATTATTAACCCTCTTGTCGCCGCAGCGATATATCGGTGCAACCGTCAATGCCTCATATTAAAACAAACATTTTGACATCGCGAAAAAACCTTCGTCAATCCAATAAGTTCAAGAAAAAATCTTTTGTCACGTTTTTGTGTAAATATTCTTAATGCAATTTTTCATAAAATGTGTTGAGAAATGAAAAAAACTAGTTTTTTTCAGATATTTATGCAGCATAAGCAAAATAAAATCAAAGATTTAGTTTTTTTGTGTATACATGAATATATATCGTCGCTGTTCTGGAAGAAAACACTAAACTGAAAAAATCATATATTGAGTTAGTTATACCAAAATGTTCCTTATTTCAAACTCTATCGTATGGAATAACAAACTTATCTTTATAAATTATGCTTTTATTTAAAAACAGTTTTGTACAAAAAAACAAAATGAAAAAGGTAGGACATTTCGAACATTTGACAAACTTCAAAGTCCAATTACTCAAAACTAGTATTTTTCAGTTAGTGTCTTCTTCTAGAACCACGACGATATATATATTTATGTCGTCAAATAAAAAAGTAAGGGCTTATTATATATCGACTGTAGAAAGGTGAAAGGACGTATCCCTTCATTTTTTTATAACAATTTTTTTTTTGATAAATATGATATGCAGTGGGGTTGTGGAGCTTTTGGTATGTAATTTACGATCAAAAACTAGCCCCCTTAAACACTATTGTTTTAATTCTCTCTATACCACAGATAGGTAGTGAACGAAGTGTTTATATGTTATGATTGTTTTCATAAAAAGTTGGGAACCCTGTCGTCGTTATCTAATATTCTACTTGGGAAGCTGTGGTGTTAAAAAGAAATATATGTTTTGTTTTCGTTGGCGTCACGTACATTTCGTTTTCGTCTAATTTAATGTTATTGACATTGAATTAGGTTTGATTAATGGCGTCAAAAACACATATATTAAGAAGATAACTATTGAAACCATAAATAATAAAAAAAAAAATATTGCAAATATTGAGAAACGTTTAATACTCGTTATGAAATGATCGTTACTTTTCGATATTCCTTTGTCAATACTTTCTTTTTATGCAGTATCGAGAGTGAAAAAGATCATTCCGATTTCTTCAGTGAAAGCAAAAGTGACGGGTGTTTTGGATATTGTGTTAAATTATTAAGTATGGGATACAGAATCATTTTGAATCCTTACCAGAGTTTTGAAGGACGAACAAGTTTTCTAATGAGACAAGTAGTTAATAATCTTTGTTTTTAAACAAAAATATGTTTTTGTAATTTAGAATTTATTTATGTGTCAAAGATTTGAACATTTCGATCCACAAAATAAGAGTTTAGCAAAATTACTTGTGATCAACCCTAAAATAATAATGGCCATAAAGTTGGTGGCTCACTTGGCAGGGTCCATATTAAATATATAGTTTCATGTGGTAAAAATAGGTAATTAAATAAACGGTTTAAACCAAAACTCTATGTTAAATTTCTACTTATTGTAAAATATAAAAGGTCTCTCTTTAAACGGTCCACGAGCGTAGGGTTGACATACGTCCCGGTGTATAGATCTGTGTCCCGGTTCGTTAGTCATTTATCCCGGTATTCTATTTAGCTAGTCAAGGGCTGCCATATAGAGCTGAATACATGAACGTATGGCAGCCAAAGCAAAACAAGTCAATGTGAGAAAAAAGGTGCAAAGGCGGCAGAGGGTAAAAAGATATGTACGAATTACAGAGGCGTTAGAGGCGACGTTTGTTTTAATTGTCGTCTTCCTGCCGACTGGCTATTATAGTTTGTGAATAAAATTGTAAATTTGTTGATTGTATGAGTTTGTCATTCCTACCTTCTACTATTAAATTCACAAACTTTCCGGTTGCCGTCTCGAATAATCTGACAACCCTACACTAGCGCCCTGTCAGTCATATACAGTAAATTGTCACGGGGGCAGTGTTTAAATCAGCTGAGATGCGTTAGATTCTACAATTTCCTACAAGCTAGCTTTTATCAATTTCACAAATGTTTGTAAAAAAATCATTAGAGAAATTTTCTCAAAAATAGATGTCGCTGTATCAAAATCTGAACACCTGCAATCACCGTTAAGCCGAAACCGTATCACATCTAAGCACTGTTGGGTAATCCATATCAACTGTGGAAAAGCAAAAGGACGTAAAAAAAAGACTGAGGGATACGTCCTTTTGCCTTTCTACAGTCGATACATTATATGTGTATGTAAAAAATATGGAGTATTAACACGTTTTGTGTGAGTTATACACAATATTTTGATGTGGGTTACGTCATTTTATCTTTCCACCGTCGATATTATAACATAATATTAAACGAATCTCGTTAAAATCAAAGGAGATGTGTTTTATTGTTTACAAAATTCGAATATCAGAACTTGTTGGGTCGCTTATAATCGAATCTTATCTTGTACGTAGTTTCATACAATAAAAAATAAATTTCCTATTATTTGTATTGATTTTTCGTTATTTATTTTATTGATAGATATCTGACCTTTGTTGGTTAGGTGGCCTTCAAAATGTCGTGATGTAAACACACCATTTTGGCCGACACAAAGATGGCGGATTATTGGCAACGATAATATTGTTAAATGAACCACGTTTTCTATCAAAAATCAAAAACTGATTACCATATTGAGGATAATGCAGTTTTTTACATAAACAAAACAATAATCATATTTTAAATAAAAATGAATGATTTCTATTATTGTTGGAATGTCAAATTAAATTGTTATTCAAATACGAAATTTATGCAGGTAACGATTTTTGATATTTTTTTTTTGGTCACACGGTATTTCTTAACTTCCGTGGTATATTGATCAACAATAAAATAAAACAGCGTGGGTAAAATTGTTAGAAACATAAGATAAATTTTATATTTAATCACATAACGTTTAATTAATGGTACACACATCATTATTGTAAAGTAACTATTCTAAATCCATAATGGGTTATACAAACGACACAAGAGGCTTGTAGAGACGATAATCAAACAAGGTAGAAATTGAATTATAAAAAAATGTAGTAATTACCTAGTTATCCAGTTAGCAGTTTAAACTGAAACGCTCTTTTGCGTCCAGATCGGAACATACATTGGGTTTTTAATCAAATCATGGATTTATATAGACATGAAAGATTCCCCTGACAGCCAAAATCACCCTTAATTACGGTATGCATTTTAGCTAAGTTGTCAACATCGATGGCTTCGGTTACGGTGCTCAGGGTTCCAAATCCTACTACGGATTTTTCAATGATCTTTGTGTTGTCTAAAATTCCCTCCCACACATTCGATTCTAAAAACGGGGCGTAGGAAAAGCGATTGGCTAACAAATGCTTTTCTAGCCCCATCCTTCTGTCCATATGCTCTTCGAAAAGTGAGATTATGCGATTCGAAACAAAGAATAACGACATAGAAGACGAACATCCGCCCTTAATTTTTAGGCATATACTTCCATTGACGCGATTTCACAGTAAACCGGATGATGATGACGATTCTGCAGTATAGACGAGATGTTTCCCGTTCGGCGAGTGACGACAGAATGAATGTCATTTTTCTTTATTATTAACTCCCGTCGTCTTTTTTATTCGTATTCCACCTTAGTTGTCGTATTGTATTTTCTCACGTTCGCAGACTATTTTCTTTTACAATCACATATTTAGGAATATCACGTTTCGTAAATCTTTTTTTTATTTACTCGATTGGGAATGTAACTATTTACATACTTAAATGAAATGGAATATGAGGCAGAGTTGGTACATTTTAAAACGTTATTTTTTAATAAGAAAAAAAAACTTTTGACATGTGAGAATGGTATCGTTAATAGATGAGGTGTCTGCAATATGCCTCCTAACTCTTTCAAACAAACGGTCCTCGTAAAAACGTATACGAAAAGAACTTGAATAATTGAAAAGTTAAATAAATACAAAAATAGAATGAATGGCTTAAGCCAACCAGTATTTTGAAAGGGCCTGTATTTATTGGGTCAGTAATTAATCAAAATGGTCAGTAACTAATTCTATAAATTGTCAGTAATTTCGTGGTCAGTAATTTTTATTGGTCAGTTATTTACTGACCAGAAAAATTAACACATAAAATGGAATAATCTAACCTAACCTAAAATATTTACTGACCGTATCTTTAATATTTACTTTCCATTTTTATTTTTCTACTGGCCGTTTTCTGCATTTTTTACTGATCGTTTCTTTAATATTTACCATTTATTGAATTAGAAACTGACCAAATAATTAGTTGCCTTTTGATTTTGAAAGCAGCAGAAGAATAGAAAGTAAAAGGTATATTTTAAAAAATGAAACAAATTTAAGTGCAAAATTTTAAATTTTGATCTAAATTAATCTTGTGAGATTACATTACCGGCGGGTCAAAGATCACGTAGAGTTCGCCGGCACGAAGCAGGATATGACGAAACGGAGTTAAGCCAAAAGTCAAGGCAGCATATCGCAAACATTATATCTTAGCATCTCTCGCGGAGAAGGGAACAAGCGCCTTTTGTTGCCGCCAGCCGGCACGATCGCTCCCAAATCGGGAGAGATGCCTGTCGGACACCTATCTAACGACCGCGACCGTCACATCTGATCGAGCCGACCCATCATGGTCCAAATGGGCCTATCTCCCCGATCGCTCCGAGGTGATTTCTTGTACAGTGTTCCTCGGAGGTACCAATCGATGGCATAGGTCCGTAACCGATGTTACTTGAGCCGACTGTGCAAGTATAATAAAACTCGGTAATTTGATTGACAAAATTCGGTATGCCACCTAGTCATAACCCATTGAATAAGTGTATTATCCAATAATTTGAATTTTTGATAACTTATCTTCATATTTTTTCTCCTGTAAGTTAATGTAAAACTGATATATCAACTTCTGCCCTAACGCCACAGATTTAATGTACTCAATAATACAGACACGAAATTTTGGAAGTAGAAGTCGATGAGAAGCTCGTACCAACTTTTTTTATTATTTAATCGAGAATGGACATTCGTCACTAATCGAATCCGGTTCTGATTATACTAAGTCGCGTGCAGTGAATTTCTCTTTCTCTCGCTCAATCACATGTAAAGTGAAATATGCAAGTGAGATATAAATGCATGCTGACGTTTGTCATTTTATCCTATTTGTTTATATAGAAGTGAGATTGTGATAGAGATACATTCACCGCACGCCTATGATATTGATACATATTTTAAATAATGTCCGATTTCAATCTCCCAATTTGAAGCATATAGACTAGTGTGCACCTATCAAATCAAGAAATTTTAGAGGTACACCAAAGAGAAAGCAATATTTATTAAATATTTATTTATTACTAAAATTAACATACCTAATACGAAAAGATGTTTAGTGAGAAATGTGAGCCTGTTTAGCTAAGCACAGGCGATCAAAATTTGTAGCAATCGTTGATAAGGCTGCTCTCATCTCTTCATTGATCGTCCTCACACGTTCTCGTTTTTTTCGATTTAATAGTAGTAAGAGTTGAAAATCCCAACTCGCGTAAGTAGGTTGTGGCAAATGGTAATAGAATTTCAACAGCACGGTTTGAAAACAGCGGATACTCATTTTTTACATTTTGGACTTTTTCCGCGGCACACCAACTGATGTCCACGGCACACCACACTGATATATACTGCTGATGTCAACCTTTCCTTTTTCGAAGAGAGTGAGAATAGAAGGATATGGCTAGCGCGAGATGAATTATTAGTTATTCGCTCCCGCTACGCCCCTTTTTTGAAACGGATACGTGGAAAAAGAATTCTAGATATCACGGACATCCATGTCTTATAACACAAATATCCAAAAAAGTTTCGAAAAAATCCATTATTGCTGGAGTTCGATTTCGTGAGCACCGTAATCGAATTCAACGATTTTGACCACATGGCTAAAGACCGTAGCGTAATGTGGGGTAACTTTGGTCCGAAATCGTAACAGAAAATGTAATAGAAATATTTTCTTTTTATACTATATGAAATGATTGAGACAGTTTAATTAAATAATCCTGCTCTAATACATTTTCGATTGTGGGGCAAAGTTTCCTCTCAGGATCAAAGTTCACCCCACTTTACGGTATACACATTCATGAATCTACCACTCGTTGGTGTGGTGTGTTATAGTTTTAAAATACCTATGACTCTCGAATGGTTGCGCCCCACTGACAGTGTCCATCCCGTACAAAAATAGTATGCCGCCAATCGTGAATCACTACCGCGCTATTTGCGGCCCGCAAGTCGCGTCTGCAGTCTAGACCTCGCATTCTAATTCTATAACGATAATATGTCCGGCTGTAGTAAAGTATAATAAATAGAAGATCGTGTCTACCGGAAAATACTTAAATATCACGTCAATCCGAAGAACTGGACGGTGGCTGTATAGACAAACTTTGACTGCAATTAAACGTAATTATATTCGTAACTGAAAGCTTAACAGCTCTCAAAAACTGATCGTATCCTTTCTTATTCAAAACTTATCAGTTATTATTTCGGCAACGGATAATAATAATATTACCTGCATTGCAGTCAAAACGTCAGGTAGAGTTTCTCCAGTGGTCGGCCAATTAAGCGACAGGTGTACTTTCAAAAGGGATTTTGAGTCAATGAATGATAAACACATATTTTTTTCGCTGTTATTCCATTTAACAAGGATTAAGTAATGTAACCAACTGAAAATAAAATAGTTAATATTGTACCAAGCATAAAATAAAAGAAGTTTACAAAAAATGTCAATTCTCCCAGTGGTCGGTCCCCAAATACAAATGGTCGGCCTTTCGTTGCCCAGTGTTCGGCCATCACTATGAAACTTCATAAATATCGCGAACGAATTTACTGAGAGTACACCGAAAGAATTCATGCAAAGCATGACAATGAATTTGTCGAAACTTGCGAAGTAAAAATGTGCTTTTTTAAATTGCGTATTGCATCATATAGGTCAGTATAGTGCAGATATACATTGGCAAGTTGCAAGACTATCGACACGAATTTTAAAAAATCTGTTTTTTTTTTAATATATCCACTATTATTTAAATTTTAAGCTCAAAAAGCCGACCTCTGGCGACGGTTAACTTTAGGAAAACTTGCCCTATTTTTTTTTAACTCAAATGAGATTTTTTGTAAATTGAAACGCTGATGTCCAATGACTTAAATTTATGATATTGAATTTGCTGGCACTTGAATTCAGATCCACCTGATCCCTAGGGTAAAGCTACCTCTTAACACTCGACCACAAAAGCCAATTAATAATACTGTATTTTCAAAACTGGCAGATTTTTATGAAAACTAAACATTTATTGTTGCACACGACTTCACTTTCACACCACGTAGAGAGCGCCAGATCTCAGGATGAAAAAATGTAGTTTAGGTTTAAAATATAAGGATTAAAAGCATAATCTGACGTTCTGAGTTTCGAAAATGATATTTCAATCTATCGTTCTTGCGTTCGTCGTTTTTTTGATGGGGATTTAAAAACGAGGGCCTCACTGTATATCAAATGGATATAAAGGTATCAGTGCTACAGCGATGACGATGTCAGTAGAAAATATTATTGAGGTATTACACCCAAGCAATATAAGCTTATGTGGTTGTTTTTAATATGCCCCTTACACTATAATAAGTTGGTATGTTCCTTGTGTACAGGTCATACATGTTCCATTGTTTACAATGGAATTATATGAGAACCAATAACAGAAACTTATTGTAGGTCACTCAAATTCTACTCTCTTCTATTCAAATTCCATCTGGGACTTAACTTACCTTAATTATATATGAAAAACAATTTTTTATATTTGAAGGACCCCGAAGGTTTATTGAAAAAATTACTAACCATCACACATTCCTACTACTGTGAAAAATGGACTCGACATTTTAGATGTTATATTGGTAATGGTAATGGTAATGGTATGATATTATTAAATGACAAAAAAAAAACACACTATTTTCATATAAATACAAGATAGATTTGCTGATTTCTATTTTGGTTGTAAAGCCTCATTTTTATAATACTTTCACAACACGAAGTTGGTTTGAGAGTCATACATTTATTATGTCTTACGTCTTTTCATTCCACATTTTGCTGATCAATATTTTATTTAAGATGAAGGGACTATGTAAAACGATACTTAACTGTATTAGAACGAAAATAAATATAGCCCAATCGTAGGTTAAATTGTATAACTGGGCCATATTTAAATTATCATCGTGGTTGTTATTAATACATTTTTATGGTGATGGATTTATACATCTGTATTTAGCAATAAAGAAGATCGTGAGCGTAACCCCGATTACCGAAACGGAACGCATTAACTCGTGGCGTGGCGGGTTAACACAATCACTGTCAGAATATACGCCATTCTGAGCGTCGACGG
Organism: Himalopsyche phryganea; assembly: GCA_022494535.1. NCBI lineage: Eukaryota > Metazoa > Arthropoda > Insecta > Trichoptera > Rhyacophilidae > Himalopsyche > Himalopsyche phryganea. The sequence goes on from JAGVSL010000030.1 coordinate 2,290,751, forward strand.
GTTATAAACAAGGCGACGCCGACGCCCGTGATCAAAGTTTCAACGCTCGGCGTCGATCAAGAGGCGTCGCATAAACACTTCGGCTTACCTGGTATGATCGCTAAACAAAAAACGATCGATGAAATATAATCGTGCATTTACAATTTATAATCATAATATATACGTATTGTAAGATAAAATGTAAGATTATTTTGTCCATGTTAAAAATTACAGAATAGTGTGGAACTATGCATATGATGAAGACATCTTTCGTTGGGTAGAAATTGTAGTAATGTTTGAATCTCCATCGACATTATTTGACAGTGGATTTAAAAGTTTAGCAGTTTTGAGTGTTCTAAATTTAAAAGAAATATTATATTAATTACATACACATTGAAGGAAAATTAAGAGTTCCAAATTTAAAATTATGTTTCCAGTATTGTGTTACGTCTTGAAAGGAATAAACTGCTCTAAATTTTAAATTCAGTTTCTGAGTTAATTGTCGTGAAATCTAAAGGAAAATAAAATGTTCCAAATTTAAAATTAAATGTCTAATATTATGTTTCGTTTTGAAAGAAATAGATTGCTCTAAATTTTAAATGACGCTTTTGCATCAATTGCTTTCGAATCTGAAGGAAAATAAAGTGTTCCAAATTTAAAATTGATTAATTCCTTTGGCGAAGTCTGTTTCTCAAACAAACATTATTTATGTCACTGGTAAATCAAAATTTATAGAGATAATAGAATGATGGTCTGTTACCCTATAAATTACTACAAAGCTAAGCCAATGGGCAATACTAAAAGTCGTTTTGCGTAAAAACTTTTAAATTAAGTGCCAAGAATGCTTAATATTTTTTACGAAAACATTCCTGGGTGAAATTAATGAAATTTCCGAAATCAAAATAAGTAGTTAGTCAAGTATTAAGGTATTTAGTATATTTATATCTAACGGATAAATTTATTACTTCGTACTATAAAAAAACTATTTAAATCTATAAAAATATCGGGTCGGGCCAAATGTAATAAGTTAGCTGATTACTAATTTAAAGTGAAAAGAGTCATAGTTTTCTTTGACTAAATTTGATTATTTTTTGGGTTCCTATATTTTAAAAAATAAAACACAATTTGCTTGTACAAACAAATTGTGTTTTATTTTTTAAATATAATTTCCACCAAGAATTGACAATTGACACCTTACAAGTGTTCCTATATATCTTTATTAAACCAGTTCATCTTAAATGAAGAATTAACAATACAATTTTTAAGTATAGTATTATTTGTAATCTTTAGCAGAATGACAATTTACAGATAATTCTTCCATAAGAACTAATGTTAAACAACACATTTTTAATGGTTAGTTGATTTGCGATGAGCAAATCTAGTCTTGATTATTTTAGACATGTGGAAGTAGTAAAAAACAAAACGTGTTTTATTTTTAAAATATAATGACTTTCCAACAAGAATTGACAGTTAACATCTTAAAAGTGAACAATTTTTTAGTTGAAAATCCTTATGCAACCGGTCTGGGTAGTTGTTTTTTTTTTGTATTTTTAGACATCTTAGCGAAGTGGTAATACTCTATAGCCTAGGGTAGGGGTTCAAACTTTTTTGTTCCATTACTCCTTTCACAATATAGCATTCTTTTCGCAAAATAGTCCAAGTCTAGCTCAAAAAGTGGATTCAAAATAATATGCGTACATGGAATATTGAATATCTTTAAATACGGCCGTGATTCCCCCTGGAACTCAACAATTCCCCACTTCTTAGGAAACCCTGGTCTAGAGCCTCTATTTTATTTCATATCGATGTCAAAGATCCGTCTTCTTGAATGGAAACTTTCACAGATTTTTCCATTGTTTTATAGATCATGTGTGATGTTTGTAGCTTTTAGCGATGATCTTATTACTATTTATTTCGAATCACCATTATTTACCACCAAAGATGGTGAATATGATTGAAAAGAGCTGTGTTTAAACACTATCATTTAGAACATGAGTCTCCAAGCTTTTGAACCTAAGGGTACACTGATTCCTCCACAAGTCCCAAGGGCCAAGACCGTTCATCATACCAACATACTGTAGTTTTGAATTACGTGTAATGGAGATAGTCAAAACAGGCAAGGAGAAAACCAGCTTCCTCCTGATTTGTACACTCATATTAAGTCCCTTCGACAAAAAATTTGACTGATCAGTTGAATAAATTTTCTCGTGGCCTTTTCCGCTTGCTGCACTACATATCTGTGCAAAAAAACTATGGCGGGCCATAGTTTGGAGACCTCTGCTTTAGAAAGTTCGATTATGAATCCATATGCTTCACATCGCGGGTATGAAGCGGATATGATGCATTTAATCGTTAAATATTGACGAAAGTAATATTTCTTCATTTATATCTCTCGAGAATTAATGTATTGTGCTTCAATCGGTCTTGGCTTTCCTCTCACGATATCTTATTTATTATATGCGCGAGTATATATCACGACATTTTCATTACGTTTTTTGTGTATTTTTCACGATTATCACTGAATTGAAAATTGAAACGCAATGTTTATATTTACATTAATGTGAAAAGTTTCGTGTGTAGATTTCGCAGTAGGTAATAATAATTTTATTTGAAGATTTCAGAGAATTTGCGTGGTGGATATTTACTATTTCTATGTAATAAACAAATCAAAGGAATGCAATTTATTGTAATGACGTACATACCGGTCAAAATATTTTGAAAACCGTCCGAGAATGTATTAACTATTGCATTTATAACGTAACATGACATAAACCTGTTTTCACGCGCACTTCACCCCAATTTAACACTCGGTTATCATAAATTATATGATATAACAGTTACATTCATTTAGAATCTTATTTTAATGTCTAATAAATATTTTCAAATAGGACGTACGTCATACAATTTTCTACTTTCCTAAAGCATGCGTTGTAACTATCCTGTTTAAATACATTGTGATCATTTTTTCGTAATTAATAATTTATCTTGGCAAATATTACCAATTACATATTAACATTATTCTGACAGATTGCATTCTGTCAGTTTTTGACAATTTTCTGTTTTAATGTCAAAGTGAATGAAATTTAACGCGCTACATACTGGTAGAACGCAATAAACTATTTGATATAATGGCTCCGAAAAATAACAGTATTAAGTAATATTGTTACTTATTTATTCTGGCAAAAGGCATGATAAAACCAGGGCTGTGGAGTCGGAGTTGTAAAAAACGAGCGACCCCGATTACTTTTTCTATAATGTGCATTTTTGCATTTCTGCGTGTATTAATTTACTTGTTTAATTTTTATTTATGCCTATAACATCTTCTTGTTGTTCAATATAGATATATATGTGTATATTATATGTGTTATATGAAAAATTCGGCTATTTGCCGGATTGGTTGGTTGGTGTTTAATTTCAAGTACGATTACACATCAATATTAAAGGTAGAAAAAAAACCTGACAAAATTAGACTTTTTTAATCTTAATCTGAGTCGGAGTCGGGTTGTTTTAGAGTTGGAGTCGGAGTCGCGTTTTTTTGGACGGCTCCACACCTCTGGATAAAACTATATCTCATCGACACCAAATATTATTGTTTTTAAAAAACAAACAATTGTACTTGGGAGAGAGGTAAGTATTGTAACAAAATAGTGCTTCAAATGCGATAATCTCAAAACAGGTTTTTAAGGATCCTGATGTTAATATACCCCCGATATATGAAGTTGAATCCCTGAGTGCGCGTTTGAATAGTTACATCGCCAAATTATCAATAGTGCGTCTGTATTTAAAACTGGGCCCTCGTCATTTCCAGCCAATATTTTTTGTTCTAATAAACTACAAAGTATAATAGACTACAAATTAAAAATATTTCCGAGTGTCACTCATTATTATTATAGGAAATATACTAGTGATGTATGTATGAACTTCTGACGTCATTTAATACCCTTCACCCGTTTATTCACTTACGTGTTTCTACGACGTCATCCAGAAGGCCAAGAGCTTCGCTAATAAGCTCTGGGCCGCTTCATCCTCCGTATATAAGACGAATATTTCTTTTTTTCATATTTATTTTTACCGTTCTCCGCTGAAATCTTTCATATTTCGCGGCGGGCGTCGTCTGGCGGACGTCGGCGCGAAAAAAGCACTTGGCCTGGTCGTCGGTGCGGGAAAACCGCAGCATGTTTGATTGAAACAGTGAACACAAACGTAACAGTAATATAACTTAATATATTAGTTTAATACGCATCTTTCTACGATCCTGCAATTATACTGACATTTTTTTCCACACGGATGATGTATTGTTTCAGTAATTCCTACAAAACACTAAACTTACAACGCCATTTTGGTTTTTCTGTTGAATCGCTAATTGCCAATCGTAATGACAATATTTGTACGTTATGTCGCGTAAATTTATTTAAAAATGAAACATAGTGGCAATAGATTTGAGAATACGAGTCCAAAGCATTTACTATTTACTCGTATATTTATTCGTAAGGGGTATCTCTTAATTTTTTCCCTGCGCAAAACGTTCATATCACAGCATACTTTTTTAAACAGTGCTTGTGATATAGAAATGTAAGGAATTAGTCACTATATCAGTAAATAATAAATGTGCATACTTTATTTGCAGGGGTCTGAATAAATCACATATTTTATAGTTAAAGAAGTAATAGAAAAAAAGTTGTAGGTCGATTACTATTAGATAATCAAGTGAAAATTTCATACATTTATTGCGATCCACTTATAACGAGTCCCACATTCATGTACCAAGGCGACAGATAAGATAAAGTCCACGTCTATTCAAGTAAATGAAATTTTTGTTAACAAGTAACTTGATAAATATTTACTACTTAAGTGAACAGTAGCGGCTTTCGCTCTCAATTCAGTTTGCGTGACATGGCATCTAGTGAAGGGGTTCGCTATTACTGAGTTGTTTTTAGTAAAATGTCTATGACTGTATGACCTTCCTTAATACGTAAAGACTTTAAGATATACATACGTATAGAGAATAATAATATATACTAGTAAATTTTAATTGAAAAATTAAATTTATTACGCGATTTTAAATACACCTATAAAATTTTCTGTGATGGGTAACGTTTTGAATCTGGATGAAAGCTTCTCAAGGTTGCAATTTCTTGGGGTTAAAGATTGAAACCGTTGACAAACGAGTAACGAATATAAGTGGCGAAATGAGTTCCTCGAAGGAGGCAGAAGCAGGTCAAGGAAAAGCTAGAAAGGTAAAGCGATGAGGAATTATGGAGTAGGTCCTCTACGAGGTGTACTGTCGAGACGAAGAAGAGCGACTGGAAAAATTTGAACGGCTTTAGGTATAATTAAATTAAGATTTTCAGGGCATGTGAAGTCATTTGAAGCCCTACAGAAACCCTACCCAAATTTAAATAATTATATAAAAAATTGTGTGTAAAAATTATATACCTTATATATTATAACTTCATTTTTACACTGAATTTTATATAAATAAGCCTGTTATGTTTGTATTTTTATCAGTTGATAATGCTCGTGATAAGCGAAACCGGTCCTGATCATTATAAATATGTGGAAGTAGTACAAATGAATTGTGTTTTATTTTTTAAAATATAATGTCTTTCCACCAAAAATTGACAGTTACCTTACAACCTTAAACACCTTAAAAGATATTATTGAGTCAATAAATACGTATTAATTAAATAAAAAAATGTACAGGCCAGTTTTTGATGATTTTCTGTTTTCAATGTCAAAATAATATGCAATTTAATGCTCTACGTACTGTTAAAACGCATTAAGTCCTAAGATATAACGGCTTTGAAAAAAAATAGAACTAAGTCATGTTGCTATTTTTTTTATTCTAACAAAAAGCATGGCATAACTATAACTCATCGATAGAAAATCTTATGATTTATATACCAAAAAGATTATTCTTTATAGTGTACAAAAAAATCTTTTAAAAAACAAACAATTATACTTGGGAGAGAAAATACTTTGAAAAACAAAATAATGCTTTAAATGCGATTATTTCAAAACATGTTTTTATGACTTAATGCTTTCTGTCAATATACTCTCGATATACATTATCGATTAGTTAAATCAGAATGTATTTTTAAAAAAACGAGTCGTATGCGATCGATTTCCTACAACTACAACTTCATAGACATGTTATGTTTTACTTTACTATTCTAACTGAGAAAAAGGTCACGGACAATATTCCCGCACTCTTATTTTGAGACATGATGCAATGTCACTTATGATCTTAAAGTAACGTTATGTTAGTTAGGGTTTGGCGCGCCTCTTTTGTCACACCGCGCTCATAAATTGGCAGCTGGTGGGGGCGCCACTGTCTATGCGGTCCATCAAAATTTGTATGTTAATCATGTAGTTCAAAAATAATCCCGCATGTCAATTTATAACAGCCGCTCTATACAAATGTAAAGTTAATTTTGGAGACGGGCCAATTTTTCGCTTGAGTTCTTTTTTATACACATCTGTTGTACTGTACGAATTTTAGACAAGGTATGAATTCACATCTATACTGTGAGGCAGACTTGTCTAGTTCAAATATTATTTTTGGCATCATTTAAAAATACTAATAAATATTATGCGACATAGACATCTGCCGGGAATTTGTTTTAATGAATTATAAAATAAACAATCGATTCTGTAAAAAGTTTTAAAACATAGATGTACTTGTCAGTTAAACGGCATATTTATATTCTAGCATTACGCATGCATTCTACCTTAACAACTTACTTCTACATTGCGTACTTCGAAGCAGTTAACTCTAGCAGGGTTATCGTATTCTTTCTATTATAATGGTTAGGGGTATTAGGGGTTTTTAAAAACGTAAGGGGTCCGTCGAATAATTAGGCTTTAAATCTCAGTTATTTATCTGAAACTAAAGTGGCATCAATATAATCTAATAATATACGGTGATGCATTTTATTTAGAATATTATTTACTTCTGTTTGGAGAGAAAAATCCCATAGGATATAAGTTTAATTATTAATATTCTTAAATGTTTATGGCCCCCAACTATGAATGAAAATAAATTTCCGAAAAGTCATCTATAAAAAATAAATATATTTGTACACAAAAGTTAATCGGAGCCGGGATTAGCAAATTCACGAAGACAAAAACAGTCCTGTGATCCGATTCTTGAATTTGGTTACTGACGTCGCATGTGAGAATTTCACTCCTTCCGGGGACTGCGTATTCTTTAAATTAAAAATCGAATTGATTCTTTAAAATTGTACCAACTTCTAATACGCAAATTTGATATTTTCCAATAGATTATGGTAAGGTAGGTAAATTCGTTCATTATAATATAATTAACGAAATTGGTTGTGGATTTCGTTAGAGAAAACGTCAATGTAATTGTTAACATTTTCGCATGCGCCCTCATTTTACAATTTTATGGATTGAGTCCCTGATTTGTACGTCGCACTGGTATCGGAATTCCTAGTAATTTTTCTCTTAACACTCGGTCTCGATTTCGACTATTTTCTTTACTTTTAAATATCCGCGTTAAATTGTACACTCAAAGACAATAATGTTTCAGAGTCCAGACTGAAAGTTCATGACTTTCCTAGAAATTAGTTATTTAAAAAAAACGACGTCGTCTAGACGGCTTCGGCTTACTTCGACTGCTCGCTGTGACATTTCAATATTTCGGAATTTTTCTCTCGGTGAATCAGGGGACTAATGAGCAGAAAAAAACGTTAAATAACAATTTCATTGAGTGGCAAGTTTCGTCTTTCATGGCATGCCAAATTCTTAGATGTAATCTGAATGAGCATCCGACTAAAAGACCGATAAAACGTCCGCACTGTCGATTCTTTTGGCAATCACATTTGCCTGAAGTTTGCTCTTTGTACTGACTGTCAGTGGCATCCCCCTAAAGGTTTACGGGCATATTAATGAATCAAAATATGATCATATTTATTTAATGTTGATCCCACGACAACATAACTTATAAAGTTTTCATCATAACCGTCAATTTCACTAATCAGCGTTATTTTGACTGTTGCAAGTCTATGGTACCGTCTGACGTTTCTATCCAAGATGGCCGAACATTTTTTGTTATCCTGTGACTGTCATTAATTAAACATGATATTAATATCGAAGTATGATGCAAGCAAAAGCTATATCTGGCTTAAAGACAATGCATTAAATTTCATACTACAGATTTAAATCATTCCTTCTGTAGTTCGTAGGAGCCCATAAATAGCACAGCTGGACTCATTTCAAAGTATTCTCATATAAACTAATTATTTACAAAGTAATTATTTACTTCTTGTCAAAAACTAAACCTTTTTCAATCTAAAATCTAAATACCTAAATGTATATTATGTTTTTTAATTGAAAAATATATCAAAACTTGAGATGTTGGTGTACTTTCATAACTGTCCGCAATAACGTATTGCGTATTAGTGAAATAATCTACGACTCTTTTGAAAAATATGGTAAAAAATCTGTGGCCTTGAAATTTTTGTAGGTAGTACCTTTTATAAAATTTGTGTGGCATATAACCTTGATCATTTAATACCTATGCCCCTACTAAATTTTGTTGGCTCTTACCACTGAGATAAAAATCAAATATTGTCCAGGTGTCTCAGTTCAAATTAAGTGAGAGGAAGTCTCCCGCTTTCCTTATGCCACGTGATAAAACCATTTCAGCTTTTTGTGAAAGTTCTTTTACATAATCACTGAAAACACCAGGCGGGAGATTAATATCATAAAGATCAAAACCGTCCGTATGAATTAAAAATGGTTTCGCGTAACAATTAGGTATGTATATAACTATTATTAGACCATGGAAAATATATTTGAGTATATATTATTGAAATATTAAGTAGGTAGGCATTTATTTCTTTTGGATAGTGATGCACCATTAGAACTTTGAACAATTAAAAACAATAAATTTGTGTAGTGAAATAATGGGCCACGTGTGTACACGTCACACCGCAAGAGGAAACGGAGTCAAAAATAATTACGTGATTTAAAACGAAATGTATGTGTGCAGAACGGGATAAAAGGGATGTGTGTGGGGAACCTTTTAAAGTTGTAGGCTGCATTCAAGAAACTTCAATAATTGGATATATATTTGAAAAGTTTTTGTATCTACATTTTTTTTTTGTTAAAAACTAGCATTCACTCAACTATGACAGTCAAACTGTCACCTAACATCTTCTGAGCATATTAAGTAGGTACCTGTATATTTTGTGTTGCATTAGGTTTTTTAATTTTTTACGGGAAGATACTAGATTCAATTATACCAACAACCGAATAATTCATGAATTAATTTCGTTTATTCAACTTAATTTAATTATTGGATAAACTTCTTAATATAAATAATATTTATATAGTTTCTATTTTGTTTTGATTTATACAATGAACACATATATAAATATGGTGCAATATACAATTGATATTACGCCATATTTAAATATTGTGTGTTGATTGCTCAAATTAAAACAAAATAAGAACCAATGTCTGATGTCTTAGCATTGATGTATTTATTTAAAGATAAGTAATGATTTATATTTAATTTTTAAGAAAATAACTCTTTTCTAAGGTGAATTGTATGGTGAAATTTTAATATTTTGAAGATTAACATTGAAGTCATAAAATAATGACATACTTTTTATTGTTTCAGGTCCTGATACTCTTCAAGATTTACCTCCAGCGACGACACTAGAAGAAGAAGAAAAAGATGCTAGACGTAAGTCTTCAATTAATTAATGTTAAGTGATAGTTCATATATACAATGTACAGTGAGAGGGCTTCAGAAATGGTTATGGGAGCTGTGAAAAATTTAACATTTCAAAACCAAGGAAGACCCATTTTATTTCGAGAGTGAAATATTTTGTGAGAACATTCTTTAAGGAATTAGGTTTCAAAAATGTGACCTAATTGAGTCATCGTGAAAGATGTGTGTGGTGGTTAAAAAGTAGTCATCATCAAGTGAAGTGCCACCGGTTTTGAGAGTGTTTATTTAAACATTCTTAGGATGTTGTTCGAGACATAAAAGTGGTAACTGGAAGCTTTGTTACATTAAACCCAACAAGCTGTATTAGAAGCCTGAAATGGCCAAAAATTAAATCCAACGTTTCAGAGGTTAGATTTTTCCCACCCACATTAACTATTCTTATCGATCAAAAGGGAAGGAAGGGTTGTGGAAGAGTGTAGTAATACCACACATTCGATGGCATAGAAATCCTTTCGGGACCATGGTTTGACAAGTATTTAATATATGGAGTTTAGGAAAATAATGAAATCTTCAAGGAAGTGAAACGTTCACCCCAGAATGATAAAAAAATGAAGCTCTTATGTGATTAACCAATTAAAATTATGAAATTTTCTAGATTTCGCTGCTCTCTTGGTTGGTCCCCGCCAGCCGCCAGCAGCCCTACGATTCATCCTTCGCAGACGATCTCTTCACTTTGCACTGGAAGGTGCTACAGAGGCAAGAGCGTTACAGATTTTGGATGGATCAGGCAGTGTACTCCAAGAGGTTCCGGTAGGTAGTGGATCAGCGGGCATTCTCGCCGGCAGATCCTGTGGGGCCTGGAGAAGGCTACCGAGAGATTATCGAAGAGCTTTGAGGGACGGAAAGCTTTCTGCTGGCTTACTTTGGGGTGATGATGCAGAGCCTCAGATCATTGGACAGATTTTAAGGTAAAAGATCTTTGTTTTATATCAGTGAAACTAAATAATGATTACTTAAAGAGAAGAGCAACACTGCAGCTCCTGTGCTAGTGATATCTATAAATGAAAACATATAGTAGTGTAAATTAGAAAAAATAGGCCCTTCGTCAGATAATATATACTCTTACTTAAACGAAATAGTTAGGGGAAAAGTCCTTTATGAATATCAAAACCTCCTGTTTAGAATCTTGAGTCAACAAAATTATTAGTTTAGGTTATTAAAGTTTTTGAAACACCCGTTTGCTAGTCAGAGCCGAAAGGTACAATCCTTACTTATTCGCAAAGACAAACCTAAATTGAAAAAATCACACTATTACAGGGGGTCCTCGTTATCCGAGAACAGTTAGTTCCAAAAAATAGCTCATTAAGGAAATCTACTTAAAACAGGGGACGAACAATAGTAGGGGAAAAAGTTTTATTGTAGTTATCCACAAAGGAATGGTTAATTAGATTGTTTATTTTTTATTAATATTATAATAGCCTAATTTTAAAACCTAGTAACTACGTCTTTTTAGAAATTCCGTTTCTTTGCAATTCTGTTATTAATAATGCATTATATATACACTGCTGTTGAAATTGGGTGTAAAATCAATGTCATCACATAAATAAGTGAACTCAACATTGCATATTGTCAAATTTGTGTTGGTGGAAGACAGGACATGTATGAATATGTTTTTTAAGCTTTCTGAAGATTTTTTTGTAAAAACACTTTTTGAAATTGGACAGCCGACAATGTATTCAACTATTACTTTGGAATAGAATGAAGCTTTTGTGCAAATTACAGAGTAGCAAGGCGTTCAAGCGAGAGAGGAAACAAAAAGTCATAAGTGTGGGGGTGTAGGATTTAAAGTGACAATTGGCGATTGCGCTATTGCACGTGTTTTTATTTATTTTGAAACTTCGTAACTGCGTGGACTCGAATATTGAATACTCCGATAACAAGGACCCCCTGTGCATGGCCAATTCGTTTGAGAAATAAGATTGCTTAATATTCTCAATGAAATGGTTAAACGTAAAAATCAAAACGATGAATGGTTTTTTTTAATTTTGTTTTGCCTCCAATGAAAAGTAAGATTTTTTGATTTAAGCTTTTATTTACAAACGTCAAAGACATAAATCAAATGCCCAAGTCTGTATATTTACTGGAGAGATAAGCATAAATAGAGGAAATAGGTTATTCGCAAATTAATGAGGGTGTAGTTTTAAAAAAAATTAAAATATTCCTAAAACTGTAATTGTCATTCCAGTCACGGCGCTCTTGGGACAGAGATGTTCTCCTCACTACTTGAAGTAGATGCTGGATTTGGCTCTGCAACCACAGGATGGGGAGCGACAGCAGCCATTTCTGCATCAGCTGGTGCTGCAGCTTCTCTTCATATTAGCATCATGTTCAAAGGAGTTCTGGCAGCAGATGAAATCGCTGATGCACCAGTGGTTATTAAATTGGAGATGATAGATAAAAACACGACAGTTCTAGAAGAGGTAATGTATACTTGTTTCTTCTTTTGTTTATCATATTATACCAGTTAGCCAGACTCTTCTTAGTCTTCCATGATTTGCTATACAATATTATTTTGTAAATCGGGGAATGCATCAGGCAGCTCCTTGTTACATCAGAGTTTAGATAGAGACTATCTGAATGATGTCATTAAATTACAATAGATAAATTAAAAATGGTAATCTTTTAATTTCGATGAGAAAAATTGATACTAGGCATATAAAAATACGCTTGAATCTAAATTAGATTATTCGATTAGGTTATAAATGCATAAAAATAAGAATCAGCATTTACTAATTTGCATTAGCAATATGTGTGGCCATATTTAAAAAAAAAAAAACTTGAAATAGCTACTAAAACAAGCTATTTCTTGTCGAATTCCACTTGTTATTTCACTGCAATAATCAATCTGCCAGTGTTTTATGGATATTTAAAGCATTTTGTTTTTTTTTGTGCATAATACCATATTCATTTTAGTTAATCAAATGTATTATGTTATCGATCTTCTTTATAGAAATTTAATAGATTATAATTTAATACAGAAGTTGGTAAAAACTTATTTGAATACCGTTATCAAAAGTTGTTTTAATGAATTGAGTTTTGTTATAAATTAGAATACATTATTGAGCTTTCAGTTACTATAAGTAATAGGGTATATATTCCAAATTGTATGACGTGCATATACTGTCAAATAATACAAATTATAAATTAGTTCGCTGACTTGCGGAAAAAGAGCAGGATAATTGAAATAATTATAATAAAAAGGACTGTTTGATAAAATAAGCAAGCTCGATGCTGAAAAAATAGTTCAATATTATAGCTAATTAATGTTAAACTGTGGTTTAAAAGAGTGCATGTGTCAAAAGGCTGAACTGCAATCCTCCACAGTACGCCAATTCCATATAGTAATGTTGGCATTTACCAGTGGTGTTTACTTATTGTATTCCAAATTTCGCAGTTTATTTTTCCCTTCTCACCACTGTCACTTTTAACTGTAATATATCCTCCTGTGAATTCTTAATTAAGTATTCAAATCTGGCATAAGAATAAAATATTAAATCACCAGATTATCTTTTATTATTTATTCAAATACTTTTCAACTTTGCGTTGGTTTCAATCAAACAAACCACATATAGTCTAATCCAAGATTATAAAATAGAATACTGCAGTCTTGGTTGATATATAAAGTGAAGGACGACATTTAAAATGTATAATTATTTTTTAATTTCTACACCCTATTTCAAACATATAACCTCTTTACCCCTCTTCAAGTCTTTTTGCTTCCTTCCATGTCCTACCAGCATTACATACCTCTAAGTTTTACTGGGACTAAAGGGGATTCTATTAATATAAAAATAAAATGAGATAAGGGGTATATTAAAACACAGGTAACCGGGAAACATATTGATGATCAACTTAATTTGTTATAATTTATTATAAATCAAAGTTATGCTGCGTTTTTATCAGACTATTTAAATTCAAAATTAGATTTACTATCCTGAAAATCTCCATTTGTGTCCATTGATAAAAGAAAATTGATCATTACAATTTGCATTATAATTTTAATATAACATAACAATTCATTATTAGATCCGGCACATCCGCAAACCATCAGACGATATCAACATCATCGAGGTATCTTCACCCGTATCAGCAGCAGATCTTCGCCTCCTGGCTCGCGGTCGTTTAACGCTGAGCATTCGTGGGGCCAGAAAGGATTCCAACGGCATCGTGAGGCCTTCTTTGAGAGGAGCCGCCCTGCCGAAATTGGCCTGCGATATGTTCTACACTACGCTCAGTGCTGCACCGAGAGCTCAAACTCCGTTGGCTTCGGGGATTGCTTGGCTTCATCTGAACAGAGAGGGAGAATTGGTTTACAATGTGCAAGTAAGTGGGGCATTTCCATTATATTTAAATTAAATTTAGTTAAGATAAATAATTACTATGTCATTAGACAATTTATAAAGAATACTCATGTGCTTTATGGGCAACATATTTGTCTTCATCCATCCCAACTTATTGTTTCATAATTGATTTTAAAACTGTTTCCTGTATTATAATTTTTAAAGACAATGATTTATTTATTATCACACTTACCTAGTTCTTGAAGTAAACATCCAAACTGGAAACTGTCTTAAATTAATGCAAAATTATGTGATATTGAATTATAGTTTTTTTATAAGACTACAAGTTGGTATCATCAATATGTCACAGGGGTGTTACAAATATCATTATGTATTAGTATCAACAAGCTTCTGCATAAATTAACCTATCTGCAGTTTGCAATCATATTACAATTCTACCAATCTGAAGTATTTTTTATTATTATGCTTCATTTCACTTGCAGGTAGACGAATTAAACATGCTTGCCTCTCCAATGATCACCCTTGTGGACGAAGCCAACAAACGTAATACAGAACTGGAAGACCTCACAATGTTCTTCCGGAACGGCTTAGCATCCGGATCCCTGGACAGGATGGCTCCTAGGGTTTTAGAGCCGCTTTACTCTGGTGATCTTGTAGTCAATGTCGCCGCTCATTCAGATGAGAGCATCATCAGAGGGAGATTTGTTTCCCGGCCGGTAGCAGACCCTATGGATCTAGCAGGGCCGATTTTGCTGAAGAGGCCTGACTTGAGCCAACCTGCTGATCTTGTTGGATTGGCGTGGATTTCTGTTGACTATGAATGTAATTTACAGTGGGAGGTGAGTTTTAGCATCATTTCGTTTTTACCTTATTGCTCCCAATGTGGAGACAGACTTGATGGGATCTCAATCAGTCGCTCAACCTTCCTTTTTGCAGAGAGTAAGTAAAGATGGATGGAGTAAGGAATATACCAGCAGTTTGTACTGACAAAGCTTTTATTAATTGAGATGCAATATAATTTTCCCTTGTTGCAACCAAGTTGTCTTGACCAACTGGAGTCAGGCTGATTTGAGTATCTCTTCCCTTTCATTGTCCATCTCTAGACATTTCTATATGATGTGATTAGCATCCTGTGGTATGGTGCCACATTTACAATATGGTGTATTATTGGCATAACTGGCGATTGTGCTCTGCTATGAAATGGCTGGTGTGGAATTGGATTCTAAGATAAAACATTAATTATTGATTTTTTACAATATATAATATATTTTTTAGGTGGCAATATCTGGTCCAGCTGCCTCGACATTAATTCTTTCATCGCTGGAGCTATGGTTAGACCTTCGCCCTATTCTTGCTCCGCGGGCTCCGGTCACATCAAGAAGACTGGGCACACTGGAAGTTCTTGAAGGACCATTGCTTTCACCGGGTCTTGTCGATTTGCAAAGACTCAATACGGGATATTGTGAGCTTATTGTAAAAGAACCTATCAGTAATACAACACTTCTGAGGGCACCCATACGACAGGTAATTATTTAAAAATACATCAATACTAATTTTAAATTGCATTTATGAATAATAGAACATTAAATATTACTCTTCATAAATAAACTTTTTTTAAATATGTAGCTATTTGGTAGCTGTTAACAATTATGTGTTAATTATCGATAATCGAGTGAATGTGATTTTCAAGAACTTTTAATATGAATTAATATGCATATTATATATGCTATAAGTTAAAAAACACTCCATATTCAATCAAAAATTCTTTTTACCCTAATATTTTTACAGATGAAAATACCAGAGACCTGTCTTCCGCAATACGCTGACAATGAAGTTCCTTCAGTTTCATATGTTCCGTCACACCCAAGCTCTCCTGACATTCCTGGTGATGCTGCGTCTTGTTTTCATTCTGGAAGCTTCTATGATGATGGGGCACAGTGGAATTCTGCCAATGAGGTAAAATACAAAACATATGTGTGTAAACTGTTACATCTTGGGCTCCCCAACAGAGGGTCTGCATCCTCAGGGTTGTTTACAATGCAAATTAAAAGGTAGCGCAACTAGAATGAACTACTAAATCATTTCTTCATTACTCTTGGTGTACAGAAAAATTTCGTACCTATTTTTTTCTTTAAACAACAATAATTCATTGCTGCATGTTTTACTTTAAAAAAATTGAACAATATAATAAATTGTGCCCTTTTTTATGTATTCAACAGCCTTGCACGATGTGCTCCTGTCATCATGGCCGAGTGAGGTGTGACGCAGTTCGCTGTCCACCCTTGACCTGCGGCACAAGAGCCTTGATAAGACCTGGTGAATGCTGTCCAACCTGTACAAGTGAGGAAGACTTTACGTAACCTTTTAGATATTTATATTTCACCTTTTGCACTCGTTAGGACCTATAAAAATATTCTCAAAAAATATGTTATAAGATTTATATGCCACTTCTTCACATTTTGTACACATGTTTTTCTACAGTTGAATTTTGTGCTTGTAGAATTTTATCTACTTTGCTTTACTACCTATTTTAGACCAAAGCATCATTTTTTATGTACATTTCAGATTCATCTTTGCAAGATACTAATGCGTCGTCAACACGTGGTTGTCATCAAGCCGGTCAATTCCATTCTGCCGGTCAATCATGGCATCCGTACCTTCCACCGGGTGGTTTTGACACGTGCGCCATTTGTACATGCGAGCCCCACACCCTCACAGTGCAGTGTCCGCGTGTATCCTGTCCGCCACTTTCGTGCTCCGAAAAGCTTGCTGTACGACCAGACCGAAAGGCTTGTTGCAGAGTATGTCCTGCGGTAAATATTAACAAAAATTTGAATAATGTAGACTAGTATTGCTTATCCAATCAATCAAAGTTCTTATAAAACCCTATATCCTACAAACTTAATGTCTTCATGTTGTATGTAATATGACAATAGCGGCCTTTACACACAGGCGTTCTCACGCGTGATTGGGTGGTGTATGTGCTGTAAAATGAGAAAGAGTGTCTATAGGGTTGCCATATTTCCTGAGACCTCATTGGGACATATTGTTGAAAGAAAATTTTTAGCATTCATTCTCCTTTACCCACATCCCGTGATTTGCCGTGTTTGGACTAAATATTGGGACATTTTTTGGGTCGTCTGGACACCACTGACTTGTCAGGATGAACGGCAATCCTATGTGTATGTAAAATTCTTTTTTTAAAGCACACACACCACCCAATCACACGTGAAAGCACCTGTGTGTAAAGGCTGCTATTGTCTCTGGGCACATAGATAAATATGTAGTTGAAAATTGATTGTTCTTTTTAAGCCTAATTTTGAGGATCAGATGAGTAGGAGGGTGTGTAAACATCACAGATATCCATGCCTTTTACATGTATAATTCTGTACACCAATAATTATATTAAAAGTTACGTTCAATCCTTTTTTCCAATTTCAGAATCTCAATTGTAAAAAACAAACTCTATTGTTCTAGACAAAACATGATACATCTGATAAAAGTCCCGGAGGAGGAGGCGAATTGAAAGATGAAGAGTCTCGGTTGGGGCTTGTCTCTCGGCAGAGTCCTGAGGAGATATTAAATGCCGGTGGATGTCGATATCCGCTAGGAGATCCTCTTCACAATGGACACGAGTGGCATCCGACTGTTCACAGTCATGGCGAACAAAAGTGTGTCACATGTCGGTGCAAAGTGAGTACCATTGATGCACTTCCAAACTTACTCTATAAATTATCTTTAACAGTACCAGTTGAATCGTTCGGGCTATGTTTTTAATCTGCCATTATAAGTTATTTATTACTATATTTCCTCAATTAGAAGACTCAACCCTTTTTTTACCACCAGTATTCAAACATTATTGTAACAAATGAAGTCGTACAATGACAGTAAAAAGCATTTAAACTATGTATATTAGATATGTATTATACTTTCTTTTGTAGTATTACCATTGGAGTCTTTCAGGAATGATTCAGTGTAAGATTATTCTGAATCATATATCAATTTAGAACCATGTTTTGAGTCAATGTATCTTCTAGTAAAATATCAAGAGCAAAAATGATGCAGAGTATTCCACAATTTTCTATGGGATTTTATTCTGAGGAACTGACACCCTTCCTGCCATTTTATTCTTCCGAGGATCTCCACAACACCATCGATTATAGGACACACCCTGAATTCAGAAACACCAAATAAAGGAAAAAAACACACATCTATAATCGAGGAAATACAGCACTAAAAGGAGGCTTGGTCCTTTTTATAAAAATTTTCAGCTTCATTTTTGATTATCGGCCCAAGTGGAGGTACATTAGCTGACATATAATAATACTTTATCGATTATTTCAGGATGGTGAAATCAAATGTGATCGGAAACGCTGCACACGATCAGCATGCAACAATCAATTAGGGGCCTCGTCGAGACGCAGAAATCACAAAGGAGGATCGAAACCGCCTCCGCCTGATGAGTGTTGCCAGCAGCACTGTCGCAGGTACCGTCGTCACCAGAAACATCACCGCATGCGCTCCTGAACACACGATGGCAATGTGACAACACCCATCGAGCTGTACAGATTTTGATATCAGCCATTTTATTTATCTGAGATAAAGAATTGAATTTTGAATTTATTGGACTCACCGTAATACAATACTATTGGATGCTGAGTTTTCAGCTGAAGAATTTTTATTTTTTAAATACTACCCGTTGGTTTTCATTTACGTTTTTATTTGTGATAAGCTAAATTTTTGAAGAACGCTTTCAGAAATAATGACTTCTGTCAAAGGTTTCAAGGTTTTATCTTCCTAATATTACTCCACAAAATTTAAACAATATAATTCATAATTAAGATAAATTGGCTGGTATTGTTTCAAGAGAAAATGCATTTTGAGGTTAGAAATAATGCTGTTCCTCATTCAAATTCTTTTCAAGTAGTGCCGATACTAATCGATATTGCTGGCGACACAAAAATGTTATCATATCTTGCTGGCTACTTATTTTATTATTTTAGAGGAGCTCGAACGCTCAGTGTAATTTTTCATAAAATAAAATAATTTCTACCGTAATAATTTATAAGCTGAGGATTTAATCACTAGGGCATAAGACATATCTACCAATATCTAATATTTGTCTTAATTATGTGTGTGCTTATGAAAAATTATTATTATTTGCTGTATATTTAAAACTAGACTAATGCTAAAATACCCCCCACTAAACCTATTAAAGTCGGACGCTAAGTACGTTTCGATAAATAGCGCAGTTTATGCAGATTATTGTCAAGGTTAATCAAGGGAAATCCAATTCTAAATTTATAAAGAACTCTTATAGAGTTTTTATCCTAGCGTTGGATATCGAGAATTCTGCAAACCGACAGTTTTTTTTTATTACATATCAGAAGTACCAATAAAATATTAGTTGATAAAATCATTAAAATAATGGAAAAAATATATTAAACAATAGATATTATTATAGGTTTGTAATATTTCATCATGTTCATCAAAATGTCATAATGATTCATGTGTATTAACAGAACTACCAAACACACTCTTTATATATTTTGATAGTTGCATAGATTAAATGTGACATTTCTGTTACCTAACCTAACTGTCACTTAAAGTTAGATGGGGTTAGGTTATGTAAGATTCATTCAGCGTTAGGAAGTTTTGTTAATACATCCGTACTGCCATATATTATCCATCACTCTATGATCTGAATAAAGAATAAAGAATATAATATATAAAATAAATATTACATTATAATTGTACGTGGATAGCGACATTAAACTTTCATCAACCAAGTATTAAGTAAATTTGAAACAATGTTGTTGATATTGTTGTCTTAATTATCTATTATGCTTGTTTCATGAAAGATTTAATAACCTTTAATACTTACTAGAAAAAAATGAAAAAATAAAACTAAAAATTATTTCTGTTAAATATTTGTCATAAAGCCATTTTTATATTTTGCCATTGACAGCCATTCTGAAACATTGATGTCATTAGTGTTATTGTAATATTGAATTAAAATCTATGTTAAATTAAAAAATATGCCAGTACAAGACAATACAATTTAACAAATAGTATTTCAGATTCAGTAAATAGTTGTAAATGATATTGCTGTTTGAATAATATCAACTCAACCCTGGTTTCACATATACTATTTTATTTGACTTTGCATACACTTGTAATGGTATCTGACAAGAAAATACTTGCTGTATACTTGATACAGAGTAGATGTTTTTCGATATGCACTCAATATCTGGTTGATAGTCTGTGTAAGTAAAAAAATGGTTAACCATTTCACACACTTTAGTACTACCGAATTCAAATTAGTATATATGAAATCAGGAAGAAATGAATCGGGTTTATGAAACAGAATATACAATAATATTGTAAAGCTCTTTCACAATTATTTATTTGGTGAAGCAGAAGATACAATTTTTGCTTCTATTAAGTCTTACTGTGTCAAATAGAATATTTCTATTATTTTTTTCTTCTTTTCAAAGACATTTACTTGAAAACTGTTGAACTTTTTATTTTACTGGTCAGGGTTTTACAATAAATCCTCAAAGTATTAAATAGGGTGTTCATAAATGATGTCACACGACTTTGGGTATTACTTGAACCTCTTATTACTCTAAATTAATTCACAGTTTTAAACCGTCCGCCCTCCTTTAACCCTTTTACCCCTGAGTGTCAATATATTGGCATGCCGAGACTGCACTCAAAAACCTCACAGAACAGATCTATCCGCACAAACTTGTATGTATGACAAAAGTCAATTATATTGTCCACATTACATTGTTTTATATATGGTAGATCAAACTTTTCACTGATATATATATACTCTTTTAATGACGCACTAGGGCCAAAAGGACTAAACACATGTAATATTAATTCCGTTTGTTTAATTCTTATTCAGATACATTTATACATGTGAATAGGACTAAATGATTCATGGTGTTCTTTGGGGGTCCAAGGTTACGTCAGAGTGTGATATCATATCTGGATCCTATTTGCAATTTTTGGATCAATTTGACATATTTCTTTTTTGGAAATAGAGACAGTTTTAATTGTTTTTATTTCGGTGTAACATTATATATTCATATTTCACAAAATAAGTCATTGACCTAAAAGCGCATTTTTATTTACTTAGGAATTTATGAACAGAGGTTATAATTATTATAAAGTTATACTTTTAATTTTTAACTACTCAAGTTTGTCTTATTTATTCTGTGATTCTTCATGATAACAACTATCTATGAAAATGCTTTTTAGCAATCATTTTACTACAGGATGTCATTTTAAAATTGAAAATAATAATCAAGCTTGTAAAAGAAATAATTTATATGCCCCTAATTGAAAATATTCTTCCTTAATATAAATCACAGTAACAGTTGTCTAATTTATTAAACTGGAACATGGACGAATTATAAATTAAAATTTCTTCTTTCCAATATATAATCCAATATGTATTTTTTAAAAATTGTATTATATTGTCTTCAGATTGTGAAACAGAGACATCTATTGATGAGGAAAATCTTTTTTTTTTACTCAGTCGTATTTGATAAAATCTGGCTAACTAGAATTTTTAAAACGTCACAGTTGATCAAAGCATTCCTTATAATATTATTCCACTTACAATCTGCTGTATAGGGTAGATAGGGCGCTAGTAGTTTTATATTTAATTTTGAAAACTTTATTACACCAAAAAAATAATGAGCCGCCAAAATATTTATTGAAAAATTTAATAAACTCCATTTAACACTTTATTAGCTATGAATGTCTACTGAAAGTATAAAACACGATTTTTTTTTAAAAGTTAATAACAATTTTTCACATTAATAGATGTCACTGTTGCAGAATCTGGCTCATTCATTCTCAAAATCAAAAAAAAAATAAATATTTGTTGAATGTATTTGAACATAGAAACCTGATAAATAATAAGAATATAATTAACGGCGATTGTTACAGATTCTAATTATTTTATTCAATTCAATTCAAAAAAATATTTAAGACTATTAAGGACTCATTAAAATAAATACTTGTTTGATTTATTGAAACAGAATTTTCTCAATCTTGGCAAAAAATAAAACCGTTCTCTTTTATTTGTAGTTTTTGATCAGACTGCTAAATAATAAGTTGATTTGAAATGAAATTTCGTATTTTGTACTCGGTATAACAAACTGTTGATAACTTATACTTAAAGTATTTCGAATGTACTTTTACATTTATGAGTTTATTGTTCAATGATATTTATTTCATATAGACATATAACATTATGCTTTTATCTAAACAAAAAGAAAGACTATTTATAAATAAAGCTAAATATATTGACATTTCAGAATTTAAAGTGTGAATAGAAACATATATATAATATTCTATTTTCAGATAGATTACTTTGTGTTGAGCATTTCAATACTTAAGTTAAAATGTGTTCTTCTCATTGAATTTCAAAAATAGTAATTAACATTTGGGTTTCATCGGTAATTTACCGATGACATCCATCGGACACTGTAAAATTGTAGATCTTTCTGTTTCACTAATTACTTACAGAAATATTTCTTGCTTTATCGCAATAATTGCCACTAACTATAATATTTAACATATCAGTTATCATATAAATACAGTATGTTTTTTGTACCTATAGCAAAGAAAAAAACTCTTTTGTTTTTTGTCAAAGAAATAGGTGCTTTAACCTGTTCGCTGTCTATCCCGTATATTTATACATCATTCGATGTTCGGCATATAAATGAATATTCGGATAGTACTGCATTCAAACTTCATATTGCAAGTTTTTGTAAATTTTATTTGAATGTTTTCACTGCCTAATTGATTCTTCAATTTTTTAGCGTGATAGCATGCATCTCTTTTGGCGGCTGGGCAGGGAAAGAGTTAAAAAGTAATTAGAGTCAATCGTTTCAAGATTAATAACTACAACTCATTCTTGAAATATTAGGTTTCGTGAATCAATGACACAAAATGTTAAAAGTATTAAGATTGTTAAATAGTGTAATATGTTAAAAATATTATTATATACTGATGAGTAAATCTGATTAACCAAAACATTCATACTAACTTATTAATGTTAATTTAATGTAAGTTATTCGCATGTATAGTTAAATAGATTAACACTAATGTAAGTTTGTAGTTTAATATATTATCATTTGTAAAGTTATTTATATTGTCTTTATTAAGTTATATTGGTTAGCGGAAGATCTTGAAAAGATTTTTTAAAAAAGCGTCATTCGATACTATGAATTCTTAAATAGCTAAAATCGATAGTTTAGTGTGCTACTTTGTAAAACTGTTTGAATCGAGCATTTGTTTGATGTGTTTGAGATCGTAAGTCACTACATGTGTGCATTAGGAAAAAAGTTAACATTGTTTCAACTAGTGATAAAACAAAGTAATCTTCTACTTTGGCTAGTTAAATGAAATATCAAGTAGAGTATATTGTAATTCTGTAATGTTTCCTGAGCCAAAAATGTTTTTTTTATGGATGCGTTGTAGAAATTCATTTTGAATATTAAATTAAAATTGATAACTTTGTTATTCCTCTTGGAATAACAAAGCTATCAATATGTATTTAATATACATACAAAAAAAAAATGATTTAACAATGACTGTTTAAAATTCACATACAAGACTTCTCAGTTATATGAATAAGTTAAGTCTAAGTTAAATGAATAATTAACGTACAACTCTTGAGTGCAAGGCTTGTAACTTTTTTATTTCTGAAAGTTTTATTCTACTTTGAAGGCATTTGTTTCGTAAAATTTTGTAAAAATATATCCTTTCATCGTAAAACTTGCGGAAACACAGATTTTTGGTTGATTATTTTTGAGTTGCCTTCTTCTATGACACTGTCATTGATTGAGTTCCAAAGTTTACGTTGAAGTTTTTTACAATATGTTATGAAAACATTTTTAACATTAAAACAGAGTTACAATATATATTTGAAGACGTTCATTTCCATTTCCTATCTCTTTAAAATGCCCGATAATTGTTAAATTCCGCCATCTGTTTAGATGAAATCGACTTTGAAAAACTGTATTTGTAAAGGACTCGTTCATTTTTACCCCTTACATGATTTAAAAATGGTATTTGGAAGCTCTTTTGCCGGAGTGGAGTGTTGTAAAGATTACTGCAATATTTACATCGAAAATCTTGCAAATTTATTCAAATCCATATCAAGCATGTTGTTTGCTTCGAAATTGTTATCACTTTTATATGGACGATAGTGAGATACCGAATTGTCGGTTTGTTTTGTATAAACGGAGAGCAGTATTTTAAGATATTTATATTGAGATGACGAGATGAGCATGGCATTTGGGGTTAGGCAGGCCGGTTGGTGAGTATCAACCTAATAGTCAAGAGTAGAGACATAGCTTTACATGAGGGATACTTGAAGTGATGGTTTCACAGTGTGATCTTTGAATTATCATACCATAAGTATTACTATAAAATTAAATATTATTTAAGAATATCTAGGATAAAAACATTGTTATTGCAAACGCTAAATTAACAACGTGAGATGATTGGATTGCCCAGGGATTTCTTTACAACCTGTATTTAACACACTTTCCAAATCAGACAAATAATATCTTTTTAACTGTCAAAATTATGACCATGTATATTTACTTTTGATCAATGTGCATTGTTGCTGTTGGCTTGTGAATAAACTAAAAAGTGATGGTCTAAATACAATTTGAATCATATATCTATTAATTTCTTCCACTTACCTTAAAGCGTAATGCAATATTTTGTGAAATGTAAGATTATCAGTAATACTTTAATTACCAACATAAATTCAAATATTGGAAGCAATATTAAATTAAATTTCTCATAGATGGCTAAGCTTTTTACTTATAAATAAGTAGTTTAATGGATAATGCACCCATATCTTAAACCTGGTAAATTTTTATGTAAAGAAATCCTCTCCGCATTGTGAGATTGTAAAAAAATACATGTACGCAGGCAAAAGCTATTGTGTTTGCCAAAAAGTACGTAAATATAATATTTGACATGTATTATTTTTATATTAATTTGTAATTAATTGATATATACCACCAATGAATGTAAAATTAATATTATTAGTAAGATATATAATATTATTGTATAAATAATAGAATGTTAACACCGGCCTTACACGTAATGCATGGCAATATAAAATATAGCTCTTTGTACAGAATATTAATAGAAACTCTTTATAATTACTAGTTCTTCAACTTCAAAGCAATCAAACGAGTCTTATAAATTGACAATACTCAACTTTATTATATATTACTATAAAGCATTTTATCAATTATTTAAAATTACAAAATATCTAAATCATAACTGATATTCACTCAAATTTTACATTAAAAAAAATTTCTCTCAAAAAAATTAGTGTTCTTGAATTAAGATGAAAGATTAAATTCAAATAAGCACTTAACAGACTTTATCATTGTAGAAACAAGATAATGACTGTTTGCTTGTGTATTATATTTGCATTATATTCTTCATTTGAGTTTCAATCAATAGCTCTGTCGCAACTTAAAAGATAGATTAAAATTGAAGAAAACTTTTAAATTAACCAAACTCCAACGTTTATTTGCACCGTCCCTATTACTACATGAGCAGGCAGGGTAAAATTCAACCACTAACTATATGTTTTAAACAAACAAATATAAAAACTACCAATCTACAAGAGCACTTTATAGAATTACCTTATGTTACATAATTCAAAATACATAACAATATCATGAAATAAATTTACTCAAGTCTGCCGTATTTGATATTGTATCTAATATAGTATGACTTAAAAACTTGACTCGACTGTCACATTTTGTTTCACCATTTCATTGTTATTGTGGTGATATATAGATATTTAAAACAAATTATTTATTGCATCTCACATAATTCAATGTCTGCCAGAATTGAATAGAATTTCCTTGAATTATCCTATTCCACACTATTCTATAAAAACATTTTGTAACTATAAAATCCGTAGGCTTACGCAGCTACGAGAGGAAATACAAAAATATAGCTTTGATTTGATCTTTAGTTTCGGGAATATATTGAAAATTTATGTTGAATTCTTTTCACAATAATTTCGTAACTGTATTTTTGCGTCTTTGGTCTTTTGATTGTAAGTTCTTAATTTTTTTTATATTTTATCTGGGTTAGGTTGGAAATAGCTTGTATAAAATTCGGAATACAAAATTATCTTGATTGATGTAAAAATTATGCATTTTATAACTGGCATGAAAATTACTGTAAAAGTTTTATTAAATTACATTGTCTTTGAAAATAAATTATTTATAAATTACAAGCTTGAGAACACGCAATACTATATAATAGAATGAAATTTCTTCATAAAAACATTCTATTTATATAATCGTGAATGTATAATATTAAAAAGCCATTTTCAATGTAGGAAAAAAACCACAATAAACAAAGAATGTTTCAATTACACTTTGTTCTCGATTCGAAATTCGATAGAATGCATCCATTTTAAAAATATGCCATTTTGTTTTTATGAAGAAATTTATTTGTTACATTGTTGTTTAAAGAGGAGACACTAACAAACTTTGTATTTTTGTTTCATAAAAAATACCTACGTAATTGTTTGATATTAAATGGTGTGCCAAATTGATATTTTTGTGAATACTGATGGGTAACCCTGTTGCATATATTATTCGTACAAATTTCACAAGTACATAAAATATAAAAATTGACTAAATGAATTCTCTAACATTTTTTTTTGTAATGGCAATATTATGTATCAATATTATTACGCATATTTAAAATGATATGTAATAATAAAGCAAAATTAATTGGTTTAAACAAGTGTTTGGTAGCTTTCCATTTATTCCAATATTTTATTTTTTGAAAAACGGCGGATCGATCATGAAAATTTTTTTATATGAATGTTTGTAGATGAAGCGAATCATCCATTTTTTGTTTTGTTTGGTTATAATTACTATTGAAGTAAATGGGAAGCGGCTTGACGGAGAAAAAGGCTGATTAACTAAGATAATGTTGCATAAAATAAAAATACCATAAAACATACAGTTTTTAATTTATAACACCATTTCCCCCACCATCTTCCTTTATCTTAAAACTGAAATAGATTTTACCATTTTTTTCTATATGTAAAAGAAAATTGCTAGATGTCACTGCAATAACTAGTAAGTTTTCGAACCAAATTATTACCTCAGAAAATTCATCGAATTTATAAAAATCCAAGGCTTAAGCCTTGCTTTTCTTGCAAAACCGAAATAGATTTCACCATTCGTTTTTATATGTGAAAGAAAATTGCTAGATGTCACTGGAATAAATAGTAAGTTTTCGAACCAAATTATTACCTCAGAAAATTCATCGAATTTGTAAAAATCCAAGGCTTAAGCCTTGCGTTTCTTGCAAAACCGAAATAGATTTTATCATTTGTTTTTAAATGAAAACGAAAATTGCTAGATGTCACTGCAATAAATAGTAAGTTTTCGAACCAAATTATTACCTCAGAAAATTCATCGAATTTGTAAAAATCCAAGGCTTAAGCCTTGCTTTTCTTGCAAAACCGAAATAGATTTTATCATTTGTTTTTAAATGTAAACGAAAATTGCTAGATGTCACTGCAATAACTAGTAAGTTTTCGAACCAAATTATTACCTCAGAAAATTCATCGAATTTGTAAAAATCCAAGGCTTAAGCCTTGCTTTTCATGCAAAACCGAAATAGATTTTATCATTTGTTTTTAAATGAAAACGAAAATTGCTAGATGTCACTGCAATAAATAGTAAGTTTTCGAACCAAATTATTACCTCAGAAAATTCATCGAATTTGAAAAATCCAAGGCTTAAGCCTTGCTTTTCTTGCAAAACCGAAATAGATTTTATCATTTGTTTTTAAATGAAAACGAAAATTGCTAGATGTCACTGCAATAAATAGTAAGTTTTCGAACCAAATTATTACCTCAGAAAATTCATCGAATTTGAAAAATCCAAGGCTTAAGCCTTGCTTTTCTTGCAAAACCGAAATAGATTTCACTATTCGTTTTTATATGTGAAAGAAAATTGCTAGATGTCACTGCAATAAATAGTAAGTTTTCGAACCAAATTATTACCTCAGAAAATTCATCGAATTTGTAAAAATCCAAGGCTTAAGCCTTGCTTTTCTTGCAAAACCGAAATAGATTTTACCATTTGTTTTTATATCCAATAGTATAATACATATCAATATTCCATTTTTTTCATCAGATATCGTGGTGATATGTGATTGTTGGTTATATTATCAATCAAACAAAGCAAGCAGGAGTTTTTGTAATTTTTGATTTTAGGAAATGTTAAATTCATTTTTAATTTTCAAAATATTAGATTTTTCGCACTGAAAATAAAATACCGGTCTATTCATTAATGCATCTTGATTGATTATTTGTGGTAATACAGTAGTTAAAATAATTTCGACTTGAATGTTGAAATGTTTATTTGTACTTTTTGTAGTACACCATGCTTGAGGTATCGAAAGCATGTGTCAATTACTAACAATATGAATTTTGATTTCGGCCATTTCTGTGTGTAAATATATATCAGGAATACAGTATTATAGAATAGTTTTCGTAGGTCAGGAGCCAGGTAATTGAAATAAGAAGTCTTCTCATGGCCCAAATGATAATTGTTTATTGAAGTCTCTTAACACAATTTATATATTCGAGAACAGTAGATAAGCACAGTTGAACATGAATTCGTAGAATATGAGTGGATTAGCATAGGGTTAGGCCGGGTAGCGATCGAAAGTGTAGGTATCAGATGTCCGGAAGCTTCAATTCGCAGAGCCGTGCCAGGTGAGATGATCATACAGCGGAGGAAGTAATCCGTCAGAAAGGGTTTCACTAAGCAGATACCCATAGGACATTCCTAATCGGAAGCCGATCTAAGTGAAAGCCGAGCTTTAGTTTATCTTGATGGGCACGTTTACGTGGAAGGGCTGGGTTATATATAGACTTTCAATAACACAGTACATGCGACTTTTTAATAAACAAGAGAAGTGGCCATCTATTATTTACAGCGAAAAGATTATAAATGGGAATTAAATAATATTATTAAAACTATCTAGCGACATCTATATGAAATGATTGCACGCTATAGTATTTTAATGATAGTTAGCAGGGACCCGAACCGTTATTTTTCATTCAGGTTTTCAGTTCTCTTTTCAGTTCGTATTTAAATTACTTTTAAGGTGTTACTACTGTCAATTTTTGGCGGAAAGGCATTATATTTTAAAAATAAAACATAATTTTTTTATACTACTTGCACTGGTTATAATAATGATCAGGACCGGTTTCACTCATCGTGAGCATTATCAACTCAACAGCTGTCAAATAATTTTATTGAACTGAATATTTTGCTATTGTTTACTTTGTTACAATGGATTTTTACCAAGTAAGTGCTATCAATCAATAATAAAAAAGTATGATCGGCGCATAGAGTCGACTCAATGGATTCTTACATTGAAGATATAAAATATTTATTTGTATTATTTTACACAAGGGAAACATAAAATTAGCACTTAACAGTTATTATAAAATGTCGACATTATTCAATTTCATTATAATTGTAGCCTCCTAAAAATATTGCGTAGAAATCATATTTTATGTCCCTAATGCATGGTGGCGTTTATAAAAAGTGTTTTTGGGTGAAAATATTTCAAAAATACTATTTAATATTATTTTGATTATTTTTCCTGTAATCACATTTATCCATTGTATATGAACATATTTTTTTAATTATTTTAATGTAGAAAATCATACATTTAAGGGATATAACTAAACTTTTGAGGAAAATTTTAATTTTTCAAAATATAAAAATTAATTGATATCAAACCAATTTTTTTTTATCGATCAGATAATGCATAGATTCTATCCTGCTTACACAAGCACGTTATACTTTATAAAACGTTATAAAACGGGGATAGTTTCCGTGTTATAGAAGTTTAGAGGGTTAAGTTTATTCAAATTACGAAACAGTTTCCCGCCAAATTCTTATATTGACGTTCACTATTTATAATTATTGTATAATGTTGATAATTTTGTTTTAATATATTATGTATGAACCTTTTTATAGAAAACGTTTGTATATTTATTATAATAGATTGAAAGATTATTTTTCAGATTACTTACTGGTCCTATATATGATATTTACATTTAGGGCTGTAGTCTTTTGTATTGTAAAACGATGTTTCATTCGATTTATAAATTTGTACTTGGTCATGGATGTCTAAATTCAATTCTAAATGTTCTTCTATCCTCACTCTCTCCGAAAAACAGAGATGGAACAACTGAGTAGCATGTAGTTCTGCAGAACAACTTGACTTTTTTTTTTAATAAAACACTTGGTTATAAATGACACGTACCGGTTTCACTCACCGCGAGCATTATCAACTGATAATATGTAAATCATAACAAGGCTATTTACATAACATTGAATGTTAATAATTACAAGGTATATCAAACAATTGGTTCAAGAACTATGACAAGAATTTACAGGTAATCGTACAAATTATATATAGTCGAAATTAAAATTTTAACAAACTGTTACGAATCAGTAAATACTAATCTGAAATCAAAAATTAAACCACATTAAAAGACAATTATGTGAGAAAAATGTGATGAGTTTAAAAATAATTCACAAATATTCATTGACCGAAATTTTAAAATAAAGTTGTGAACCACTTTAATATTTTAATAATAATTAATGAAATATTAAATATGTAATTAACATTGACATTAAACAGTACATGGTAAATTGGGAATGAAGATTTTTTCGGTCAGGAACATCCAACAGATATCTGATAGATAGTACAAAACAATTTGTGTTTTATTTTAAAACTCTAATGCCTTTCCACCAATAATTGACAGCCTAAAAGTGACTCAGGGTTACAAAAAACACAATTCATTAAAACATTTTTTTGTTAAGAGGCGTTCAGTAATTTCTTTTCAGCACTATACCAATGGGTTTGTCAGAATGCGATTAAAACTATAAAAATATAATATTAAAATTAATGAATGCAGTTTCTAATCGTTGATCACAAAACGACATTATGATGAAAGCTTTATAGCAGTACTGCTCGATCACGGTGATAAAGTGTGAATGTTTTCTTTAAAAGGCTCACCAGACCCTCAAGTCTCCACACAAAGTGGGAATATGTACTTCCAGCGAAGTCTCTGGTATGGAGATCAAAAAGTTTTATGTTTCTTTAAAAATTGTGTACGAAAATATGGCGAAGTCTCTGAAAATCCCAAACGTGTGCTTAAAGAAATTAAGTCAGAAATTTCGAAACATTTGCAGTTAACCAACTCAAAGAAAGGAAAACTTTTCACTCGCAAGAAAAGTACAACGTAAAATCTTTGTTTTAAACAAACTTTCAAATAAATGAGTGATTGAGCATGTACTTACAAAACTAAGAAAATCTTCATCGTATTAATAAAAAGTTTAAGACCACTGCTTTAGAGGTGGGTATTTTCTGCCGCTTATTTGGACCATGCACACTTCTTAAATAGCACAGGCATATTATTTTTGTACATCGGCGATTTAGTCGAGTGGTTAACGATCTTGGGCTCAGTGACGGATTAAGTAATTGGGAGGCCCCAGGCACAATACAATTTGGAGAGCATATTTTCGCAAAATTTATTCGAGATTTTCAGTTTTCGTGTCTATATAAAATAAGTCTCTTCAAATCACAAATATGTCACATTATTAATATCGAAGGCGTTCCAATGAAAATCTTGTAGAACTCAGTTATAATAGAATACAAATACCAAAGTATTAAGTTCTACAACATGATAAACGTTGAATAACTTTGCTATTTTTATCCTGCGGAAAACTTTGGATTTACTATTTGTTCAAAAAAAACAAGTGTTGCGATAGTATTAAGATTAAAACAGAATTAAAAATATTTGGGTTATTAATTAGTTATTTTTGAGGTCCCAAAGAATCGGAGGGCCAAGCGCGTGCCTCTTTTGCTTATGGAGTAATCCACCACTGCTTGGGCTAGATCCTAGATCAGGGGTGACGATCCTGCGGCCTTATAGTGTCTCAAGTGCGGTCTTTTGGCTGAAATAAACAAATACATAAATAAATAAATTTCATTGTTTTCTTCATCTACAAAATAATGTACAAACATTTTTTTATGTATGTTTCTAAATACGGCCTTATTTGATTTTAAGATAAATGAATGCGGCATTTCGACAGGAAAAGGTTCGTCGCCCTTGATGCATAAACTGCTGTTTGGTTTTGTGGTAAAACATGACATTGAAATTGAAAACCGAGACGTTTTTAGTATCGATTTACCCTTTTTTGAAATGTGATTTAAATGAATGTGTTTTTTTCTGACACTGTTTGAATTCAAGGTATGAACATATTTTATAGAAGTAAATTAATCCATATATATCTCACAGATATCTCACATTTCAAGCGTTACATTGAATTTTTTTAATATTGTTAGCGTCGCACGTAAAATGGAAAACAAATATGAGCATTGAATAAATTGATTAATAAAATTTAGCAGAAGATGTCAGAATCGGAGAAAAGAAAAGTTGGTGCTTTATCAAAACAACGCCAGACTTTTCACAGGTTTGATTATACTACAGAAACTGTTGAAGATTGGATGGGATGTGTTTACGCATCCACCTTCGTATTCAACCAATCTACTCTTATCCAATTATCACTTATTTAGATCTTTGTGAATTGATTCAAACAGGAGTGTCAGAACAATACCAAGCCTTTTGCCAATAAGGTTCTACGGTCGTGCAATTATGACATTAGATGGATGACAAATGGTTTAGGAACATAATAGAGTGGTAGAAATAGAATAAAATATTTCTTTATACAATCTTTTATAAAGTTAATTTGCTCATTTTATTTTTAAAATGAATCACATTAACAATTATAACAAAATACAGATTGAAGAGTGTTATCGGATATTTGAAAATTTTCGTAAACTTCTTCAATATCCAATAATACAAATCGGGCCGCAGGTCTTCAAAAATTGTTTTAAAATAAGCAAAATTATATTCGTACTTTTAAGTTACGTCAAGTCACTGACAGGAAGTGGTTTAAAGTGCGATTATTCTAATTTTTATATCATTGGTTGGTTGGAGATTCTACAGTGAAATCTTTCAAAGATATTTTCACTCGCTCGGGAGACAGCTTCAAACGGAACGAGAGTTTTTGCACAATTACTGTTTTAAGCAATGATGAGCGCTCAAAGTTTTCATCGTAAAGTAATTTGATTTGTTCGCCGGGAAATTCCCTCGAAAACTTTGTCTAAATGGCGTAAAATTAGCGCCGAGCTCAACATTACTAGCTTCCTCATTCACTCACCGAGTATAGCGCCTTATGCCTGCTACCAGAAGTGGATTTAGGCTAAACACAAAAGTGCCCAATATAGTTACTTTGACAGTACAATACATTTTTTATTTACAAAGCGCTATTCTTCTTTTACTCTTCGACCATATCTACTACCGAAATTGATGGCTAAACATACGGCTCCTTTAAGATATGTTACCTGCCAATCGCTTTGCTTCTTCACGTGGAATGGCAGCATCCTTTAGTCCCACCGATGACAACCTATCGATAGTACCCGATA
Source organism: Himalopsyche phryganea (assembly GCA_022494535.1). Lineage (NCBI taxonomy): Eukaryota > Metazoa > Arthropoda > Insecta > Trichoptera > Rhyacophilidae > Himalopsyche > Himalopsyche phryganea. The sequence continues at coordinate 2,324,414 of JAGVSL010000030.1, forward strand.
CTCATCCAGGACGCCGTCGAAAGAAAGATACTATGCAGGGTTGAGGCTTTCCGGAGGCATCTCTATGAACACTGATGTAACAGGGCTCTGCCTGGCCCATTTCCTAAAAACCTAAAATGTAATTTAAATCGATTATATTTGATAACGTCAATTTTAATTTAATTAAAAAATTTTAATTTAAAAAAAAAAAATCTGGTATTACAGCTGACAGCCAATGCGCCAAATATTTTTAAAATGAGAAAATCGTACGAGATAAACTCGATGAGAATTTTTAGAAGTCATTCATGTCCAAGATTACAAATTTAAATTGAAAAAATTTAAATTTGACATTGACCTTGCTGGGAATTGAACCAGGACCCACCTGATCGCTAGGGCAAACACTTAGCACTAGACTACAGAGGCCGAATTTTGTTAACTCTAAATACATGTTTGAAAATTAGGGATATTCAGAAAATGTAAAAATATACTTAAATTAAAAAAAATACAATACTATTCATTTGTAATACACGTCCACATGTTTATAATGATTATGACCTGTTTCTCTCATCACGAGCATTGTAAATTGATAAAAATACAATTAAAATTGAGTGTTAACAATTAAAGTATATAAAACAGTCGGTTCATGAACTAAGACAAGAAATTACTAAATTATCATCAAACAACTCATACATAAACCAAATAAAACAATCAAAATGTTAAGGACCTCTTACAAATCAATAAACTGACACACCCTGGTTTTTCTTAAGTATAAGTGTCATTAATGTCCCGAACTGAAATCGGCCTGCGGCAAAGAGCAATAATTCGCAGAAAACGCTCTTTCTTGTTGTCAGGCATTTAAGAAGCCCCCGGGCTTCGGCCGCTGGACGAGTCCATTTTTACGGAAAAGGGTAGCTCCAACTTGGCACGGAGTTTTTTTGAATTTTTGTAGACAGTCGATGACGAGCTGCCGAGTCGGACGAACGAGGTCTCGTCGCGACGAAAGTGATGTGACGATGTGAACTGTTTGTTTGTTTTTGTGTTTTGATTTGCGTTGGATTTAATTTAAATTCGTTGTGTCATTTGTATTAAAACTTAAAGTAAATTCAGTTGCTAAGTAAATGTAAATGTAGAATCAATTTTATGTGTTAAGATTTTTATATTTGTGTAATGTGAAACCACTGCATCTTGAATGGATAATAAATAAGTTTTAAACCGGATCTGAAATGGTGTTTGTCTGAGATCAGCCCTTCCAGGACTCCGGATAACCAGCCGCTCGCCTCTCTTCGATCCGGGGAATTCTCATTTTGTCGCCCAACTTAGTGGCCATTGATGGTTTGTGACACCTCAGGATTCACCCCCTGAGGACTCATGCTCTGAAGATGCAGTGGCTTTGAACTGTGGTTCATGGCGCCCAACCGAATTTTAACGTAACTTCAAGAATTTCAAATCGCCGAACGCACACTAAGAATCCGGACCCTGCCCTGAAGGTGGACTTCAAGATCGGGACCAGACAACCAGTCAGCTTCCCGGCGTCTTACTACGAAACCCCAGCTTCAAAGGCGAAACTGGCGGGAGTCGTCGGTGAAAGGTGCCTGGCCTCTGTTACTTTTCACGAAGCCCTATTTCTCGACTGGCCGCTCTTGACGTCGTTCGTGCTGACCTAGGAGGCCTGCTGGGCCTGTTGTGTTTTCAACCAGTGAGGCCTACTGTGGCTGTTTGTTTGCAATCCGTGAGGCCCGCTGTGCCTGTTATATTTGCAACCTGTGAGGCCTGCTGTGCCTGTTTTGTCTTCAACGAGTGAGGCCTACTGTGGCTGGTAGATTTGCGACCCGGGAGGCCGTTTTGCCTGCCAAGCTGCCTGTTAAGACGAGAAGACGCTAATAAACCTGCCCTGCCGAGCGAGGACGCTGCGGATGCCTTCTCGGGAGAAGATGAGGCCGTCTGCCTGTGAAGAGGAGATGCCGCCGACACACCTGCCCTGCCGAGCGAGGATGCTGCGGATGCCTTCTCGGGAGAAGATGAGGCCGTCTGCCTGTGAAGAGGAGATGCTGCCGACACACCTGCCCCGCCGAGCGAGGATGCTGCGGATGCCTTCTCGGGAGAAGATGAGGCCGTCTGCCTGTGAAGAGGAGATGCTGCCGACACACCTGCCCCGCCGAGCGAGGATGCTGCGGATGCCTTCTCGGGAGAAGATGAGGCCGTCTGCCTGTGAAGAGGAGATGCTGCCGACACACCTGCCCCGCCGAGCGAGGACGCTGCGGATGCCTTCCTGGGATAGGAACAGGACGCCTGTTGGCGTAGGAAAATTTATACCACCGCCCGTTGTGATGCCGATCGCGACATGACCTGTGTTGTGGCCTCGTGTGTGACGACCGACGCGCTGCCACGCGTGTGTTTTTAAGACTTGATTTTTTTGTGTTCTTTATTGTATATTGTATCTTGTTTTTCTGTGATTATTGCTACGCTGTCCGAACTCAGTTCATGGACACTAGAAGTATGGGGGTTTGACACACCCTGGTTTTCTTAAGTATAAGTGTCATTAATGTCCCGAACTGAAATCGGCCTGCGGCAAAGAGCAATAATTCGCAGAAAACGCTCTTTCTTGTTGTCAGGCATTTAAGAAGCCCCCGGGCTTCGGCCGCTGGACGAGTCCATTTTTACGGAAAAGGGTAGCTCCAACTTGGCACGGAGTTTTTTTTGAATTTTTGTAGACAGTCGATGACGAGCTGCCGAGTCGGACGAACGAGGTCTCGTCGCGACGAAAGTGATGTGACGATGTGAACTGTTTGTTTGTTTTTGTGTTTTGATTTGCGTTGGATTTAATTTAAATTCGTTGTGTCATTTGTATTAAAACTTAAAGTAAATTCAGTTGCTAAGTAAATGTAAATGTAGAATCAATTTTATGTGTTAAGATTTTTATATTTGTGTAATGTGAAACCACTGCATCTTGAATGGATAATAAATAAGTTTTAAACCGGATCTGAAATGGTGTTTGTCTGAGATCAGCCCTTCCAGGACTCCGGATAACCAGCCGCTCGCCTCTCTTCGATCCGGGGAATTCTCAAAACATTAATCTGAAATCACAAATATAGCTACATTAAAAGTCCATTAGCTGAGCAAAAATTTTTAATAACATTACTGACGCATTAAGGAATATTTTAAGTTAAACGAGAACAGTGGTCTCCAAAATCAATAAAGGTGTGAACTACTTATACAAATTCCTTCTTTATAATTTTTATAATCGTTCTTTATCGTACCATACATAATATTATTATATTACTTAAAATAAATTAGGACATCGGGCTTTCTATAAAACATAAAATGCGTAATTAAATTATGGATTTATAAACAAGATATCAATTGAAAGATATCTTGAAATAAGAATGATTGAAAGTATAAAATAATGGCATTCACTTTCCTCCACAATTTTTTAATTCTCGGTAAGTAACTTGTCACTATCATCCGAATGAAACTATCAAAATGTACATCTGTCAGTCTGTTTCCATATTTATTTTTAACTACCTTCACAGTGGAAAACGTTGATTAACATACGTAGGTAGAGCAAAACAATGCCTTCATTTTGTGCGCAATTCAACCTGAAGTTGAATACTTATCTGAAATTCATATTAAACATTTGATTTTGGAGTCCAATAATAGAATTTGAGAAGCACATTTATAAATATGATAAAATATCCTACGCGAGCTACCGTTTGGCAGTTACTGAACTAGAGGATGTGACGAATATAAAGAAAACCGATACACTATAAATGTAATCGTACCGCCATTTTTATGTAACAAAAAAAACATTGGCGAAATATACCCTTGATTCTTGTCTGTCTCCTTACAATTTCACAATTTCAGGTAATCTCATAAAAGCGATTGCGCCGTAATCTCATATTCAATTAGGCCCACCTCTCCTATATGAGAATTTGCTACTAGAGAAATAGGCATTAGAAATTTGAAAATTTTACATCATATGCGACTAGGTAACTAACTCACTGCAACCTGACAGAAGCTGCCATAATATTAAGTCATCAAATATTATCTAGTTTTATACATGTGCGAATTTTGCACATGTGTGGAGGTTTCATTTCCCGACTCTAGAGAATTTCATTTTCTCTGAATATTTCGATCGCGAGAATTCCGGGATTTATGTTTAGTTTTCTCAAGATTCTCGGTGATTCTCAAGAAATCATTAATTCTGTATAGAGGATTATGTATGCAGGAAGGCCAGAATTCGTTCAAGACAGGAGATGGGTGGTGGCGGGCGTTTCATAAGAAAATAAAATACAAAAACGTTATTAATCTATAATAAATTTAAATTAGTTATGCATATAAAAATAGCTTACAATTAAATGCACTTTTGTTAACACCATATTCACTTTCATAAAAACAGTTTTCACTTATAACAAATACGTTCCACAAAAAACAAATTCTTTCACTAAAACTAAATTGATCGCACATAATAAAATATATTTTAACATTGAAGAAATATATTACACTTACGAAAAAATATTTTCACATGGATAAAATAGTTTTAACTCCATATAAATACCCACACTCTGAAATCGATAGTTGCACGAAGCTGTGATGAAGTGTCACTTATTATTCTACCCTACATTAGGCCGCCTATATTGTCTTTACTTCACGCATTAGAATATATAATACAAACCAAACCAGACCAACCATAACATAATCTACTACAACTAAACTTACTTTGTTAAAAGAATTCGTGACTTAGTGGAAACTATTAAAATCAAACTTTAAGTGTACCAAGTGAATACTATCTAACACAAAGTGCAATTATTTATAACCCTTTAAAAATTCGCATATTAAAAACGACGAAATAATCATTCCCGGTAATTCTCAAGAAATGATTAATTATTATTGGTTTTTTTACCATGTCCGCTCCGAGCGTTGAGCATACGGCCTCCTAATGGAAGTATCTCAAAAGAAGAACTGCTATTAGAATCATGTTACTCAGTAGCTCAATCTCACTATTGTTTTTCTTTTTCAAAGAGAATAGGGATAGAATAGGACTAGTGGTTAGCTAATCACTCTCGCTACGCCCCGTTTTTGAGGATTGGATGGGTGGGAGAGTGTTTTAGGCATCACACACGTTCATGATTACGAACAGAAATCCATAAATTGATTGAATGGTCAATATATGAATCTGTTCGCACCCGGACTTGAGCCCGGCACATCTGTAATCGTAGCCAACGACGTTACTAACTGCGCCACGGAGCCGACATTAATTATTTATGTGTCGAGTACTATGTATCAGGCACGATGACCAGGATTCGTTCAAAGGGAGAGGAAGGTTTGGAAAAAAGGAAACAATAGTATTAATTTATCAAAACTTTAAATTTGTGACGTATATTTAAATATTTGCACATTTAAAATCATGAAGTAATCATGGTTGAACAAAATGGTAAATGACTTGGCGGGATACCGAAACAGCTATCAAAAATATATACAATAATTCTGTAGGAACTAGATACTAATATGATATTTGTTATTTCCATGTATTATAATTATTTTTTTTAATATTTAAAAAAAATATCTGGTATTACAGCTGACAGGTACACTCGATGAGAATTTTTAGAAGTCATTCACGTCCACGATCACAGATTATTTTGATATTGACCTTGCTGGGAATTGAACCAGGACCCACCTGATCGCTAGGCCAAACACTAGACCACAGATACCACTAGACCACTAGACCACTAGACCACAGAGACCAAAAAATAATGTCGGTCTACCATGTAAAAATTAATTCAAGCTACTTGCCCTCCGCCATCCGTTAATTTTATACGGCAGTATGGTATAACAAGCGTTAAGCGTATCTACTTTTTTCCTCCTTAATTGGGAGTGTCTTAGGAGCAACTACTCAGGACTTGGTGGCGTGCAGTAATGTGTGCATAAAATTAATCCCTAAAGAAAAACGAAAAGCTTCTATGAGTAGAAGTGTACTCGCCAATTCATGGTATCGATATTTAGTATTTTCATGCATTCATAAAATGTATTTATATTTATGTGGCAATCGTCAAAATTGCCAAATATAATTTCAGTTTTCGTAAAATTGATGTGTTTTTAAAAGAAGTTTTTTTTCTGTATAACATTTTTTGTCAGACGATATTGTACTTTAGAAAGAAATAGTGGCATTAACGTTTGGTCAAAACCACCAGCAATTTTAAGTACACTTTCCGGTTATCATAAAATAAAATAGTATTCAAATTTTATATGATCCGATAAACTTTAATACGCGAAATGTATAAGAATTGAGAATTCAATTTCGTCGAATCCTCCGCAGTTAGGGACTGCTATACCGTATGAATATATTAATACCGGTATTGCAAAGATTAGCTTTGGTATCTATTGGCAAATAAATTAAAATGAGAAAAACATAATAATAATGGCTAATAATTAGAATCGCAATGATCAAAAATTTGCTAATAGGTGTTACTTTTGCAAGGAACAACGACTGACTGAACGCGACGCATAAAAAAACAATGAGTGTGTGTAGGAATACCAACTATTGACCATTATCAACTATTCGAATATTCGAATAGTTTCTGAAGTTTGAAAATAATATTAAAAATTCAATGTGAATAATTAATAAATAGAATTAATAACACCATCAATTTGGGTAAGTTTGTCCATCGGTGCAAAATTGGTACTACATGGGAAAAGGTTTGACATTATACTGTTATCCATGATAATACTGATGCCGTATGAATATTTTTTAGTTAAGCAAAGGTATTGAGTAGCTCCTGGTGGTAAAAATACGAATTAATGTGCAAAATAATTTGTTTCATTGTTGAATTTGTAAGCTGTCAGCTTGTAATGATAAAACACCATTTAAACACCTATCTTGAAATAATTGACTAGTCATATTTTCAATTTGTATTACTAAGCTGTAAACCAAACGCTGTATATTTTTCTCATCTCAATTGTGTACAGAATATATGAAAGCATTAGGAAAGGTAACCAAGACTTTATTAAATTTGGATTATTGAGATTTTGTACACTTCCATGTATTTTGTCACTAACGACCCGGGTTTCGCCTTTCGGCATCTTCAGGCATTCGAGCACACGAATGGACTCGAACTGAGAGACAGTAAACAGTGTCTAACGTTTATATAGAAGATACAAATGATCAGTTCGAGTCCATTCGTGTGCTCGAATGTCTGAAGATGCCGAAAGGCGAAACCCGGGTCGTTAGTGACAAAATACATGGAAGTGTACAAAATCTCAATAATCCAAATTCGATATTGAAATTCCATCAAGCACCCTCAGTCGATGTCTTAAATTATAAGAGTTTATTAGTTATTTGTATCGTGGGCCAAAGTTACCCGATTTGGATGCAGACTTTGACCCACCTTGTTTTGTCAATATTTATATTTCGATTATAAAAATAAATCTACTTATTTTAATTAAATTTCATCTCAAGAAATTAGTACATATCTATGTAGAACAATACCACACATGCAATGGCAAACCAGAAAAATACAAAAAATCCTCAGAACTGAGCCAAAGTTACCCAGATTGTAAGAAAATTAGCTCATTTATGATAAAAGCCAAACATATTTATTCTAATTTTAAATCACTGATATACAAAAAATAGTAATTTTCTTTAGGATAAGATACCTAAATTTTATAATAAATAACGACTACATCTTTTTCCACTTCTTTCAAATCCCAGATAGAGACAATACAGATACACATTCCAGTACCATCCCATTGTATTACAATATTTAATATTTGCAGGTGCGTTGGATTACTCCAACGGTATTTCTTCAAATCCTGAAATAACGGCATGTTTAAAGGTTTTTTTTAGCCCTAAGTCACTAGTCAAACTCAAGTATTATGATAAGACATTGAAAGCGTTCGAGTTGGAAGAATGCACACATACCAGTACATGGAGTATTCATTATATTTCTTGAAATCTGGAGAAACTGTAATTTGAAACTGTGATCTTTTAATTTTGTAAAATATTTAATTAAAAATTATACTACGAATAGTAGTTGAAGAATTCGAATATCGAACAATTAAAAAAGGGTTGAAAAAATTTCAATTCGAATAATAGGATATTGAATATTCGAATTGAAATCCCTAGTCTCCACTTGCATTCAATGAAAATATCAACCCGTGACCCCAAGGACACCTAGGATAGGAAGGTTTGTCAAAATTAGCTATATTTACATTTCGATTTTGGTTATTTTTTAATACCGAAATACCATTATTTCGCATTCAAAGATCGGTATTTTAGTATTGAAAAAAAACAGCTTAAATACCGGTCTTGCAATCCCTGCCTGCTTTATGTATTACAAGGTATACACGGCCTTCGAGGCATCCAATTGTCCCAGATCTCGCTTCACGGGGTCTCCATGCAATTTTAGTACAACGAAGAGCATTGCCTGTCCAATTCGCGACTGAGTTGCAATCCTTTGCAATATTTTCGCTTCATTGTTGTCGACAATGGCGCGATAATCACACAAAGATCAATGACAAAAGCTTTTCCTCTTGTGCAAGAAGATATTGGAGTTTTTCGAGCTTAAAAAGTCGAGTCCACAAATCGAATCAATGCAAAAGATGTATATTTTAATATAAACGCAGAGCTGAATTTTACATTAAAAATAATCATCACTTAACGTTAATTCGCACTCGCAGGAAAATAGTGCAGTATACAATAATATACATTGATCAAAAATGTCTGTAAAATTGAAAATTAACAAAATATTCACATTCATTTTAGATAATATTTTATAATTTAAATCGTAGGCGTGAACACGAAAAACAATGCTGCATTCATAACTAATTTTTTGCATATGGTGGAAATTATGAATTGTGATACTGGACACCTCATATCGTTTCCTTACTTTGAAAAGGTTCTAATTGCACTTGAACATGTTTTGAGATACGAGTGTTTGACGTTTTGACCGATCATATTTTGTATTTTCAAAAAAAAAATGCATTTTTAATTAGTTAGTTAGCATATATTTTACTTGTTTTTTTATATAATTTATTTTAACTAAATCCTTCATATTAGAAAATAATGAGTATCTAAAGCTTTAATTAGAACTGACAACAATAGTTTTTTTGAAAAGGTTTTATCGGATATTTCAATTTTATCGAAGAAAATGTTCTGATTTTTAAGATATTTATTAATAATATATATTATCATGATTTGGTGAGCCATAGAAGCTAACAATAATTTTATAATACAACAGAATAATAATACATATATACTTTGAATGTTTTAACGAACTCAGCTAACTTAAATACACACACCAATCATCGAGCGAAGAATGTTCGAGATGACGTTAAACCATTTTCAAAAAAACTGTGATGTGTATGTTTGTTCTGTGACATGATAATAATTAGTTATATCGATTCATAAAACCGTATAAAACAAATTTATGAAAAAAAAAAATGTGGATAGAACTCCGGAATCCTGCTAACTTTCTCATTGAACAATATATGACTCTGAAATCAATGTATATAGAAGAATGTGGCTAATACAACATTTTCCAACTAAAAGTTCATTTTAGGCCAAAATGTCAGTTAGAACCTTTTCAAAGTAAAGTAACGATATGGCAAAAAATCTTTTTTTATGAAGCTAGATTGACTGCTTAAATAAGTTAGATATTAAATTTTTACTGTAATTATCAACGACAACAAAAAAATCGGATTGTAAAAATGAACCAAACTCTCAATAGTTCTTTGAGCAATATTATATCGAGATTTAAAACTGATTTCTTATTGTTTTAAATCGGGGATTCACTTTCTTTTAAAACAATCTAGAAGAGCGAGCCGAGACTTAAGCGTTTCCAAAAAATGAGATTTCGATTGGTCTTCATTGGACTTAGATCGAAATGCTAGGCTTTGCAGTTTTTTTTTTTTAAATCTCAAGCTTTCGTCTCGATCAAATGAAATTGAATTCCTATAGACGAGTGAGAATGAAAATCTGATCCCATGTATTTTATGAATATTATGACCTCCGTTTTGAATATTTTAACATCTCAAAAGATCTTTTATTGAATGGCTGCTGGGCATATTTAATAAGAATGTGAAAATATCGCATGGAAATTTAATAACGTATTTTTCTGAAAATTCTTAATATAAATATTAATAAGAGCCTTGTAAAACTTATTTTCTGCCTTAAACAATAATAAAAACTTGTGTAAAAGCTTTATTTAATTACATTTTTATTATGTAGATTATTCAAGTAATTTTATAATAATATAAATTTTCTCACCGTGTTTTACTAATTATTATTGCTTCATGTTAATATTATTAGTAATTTAAATTTTCCATGGCAGAAATAATGAAAAATCTCCCTTTGTTATTTTTAAAATATACGAAAATGTTTTACATCATTTTTTTTAGAACTAGAGTTTTAAATAAGCAGGTATCAGTGTTATCTGTTCAAATTTGCTTATTGTACCCAATATGCAGACAAAGTGTGTGTATGTGCTGTGTTTAGCATACCTTTAGAGTAGCAGACAGACAAAGAGATAAATCAAGACAAATTTATCAAATTAAAAATCTTTTTTTTAACCCGTTGCTGCATATTCCAACTTTAGCCCTCGTTAAAAATAACCTACTGTTTACATACTCCATTCATGGTGTATAAATATTATACTTTATTCGGAAATCTTCGGTAACATGAATGTTTCCGAAAGCTTAAGGAAGCATTGTAGCTTTGGGATAAATTAAATGGGCTGATACGATTGGTGCAATTTAATGATATATTGTATGCGTTAAAAAATCTTGCAAAAAATGTATTCCAGTGCATATGCGCTAAATTTACTTGAAGTGATATCTGTGATGTTGTCATAGCAACGCAAACTATGTTGAAGTCACATTGTTAAAATATTTATACCTGAGAAACATACAGACGCAAGTTAAAAATTTGAAGAAACGAATTTATGGTGACAAAGTATCGTTAATGATCAAGTTTAAAAGTGGCAGAAAAATGAAAGTTCTATCACAAAAAAATGTATGCTATTTTTATATAACTCCCCGTAGTCAATAAAAAAGTTTTTTGGCTCTCCGGAACATTTTATGTTTTGGACTTGCATCCCTATGCTTCTCAGGTGCAGATATACTGTAATAGAAATGTTACACATAATTGAATACCACACTAATTTTTAGCATTTATTTAGCATCAAAATAATATGTTTCTCGACTAAAAAGATTGAACCAAAAACTATTTAACATTTCATTAAAAAAAAAACGCGACATGGGTTCAAATTTCCCTTTGGGGAGATAGTTTTATTTTGAATCATTATCTTTTGTATTGGCTGAAAATTTTTCAAATTTATTTGATTACGTATTTAGGTTTAATTCGTTTCAAAGTATGACGGTCAAATTTTGAGCCTAATTGGAGTGTGGTCAAGTGGGGCCTGAGGGAAGCAGGAGGTTTCACAGCTCGATTAATATTTTAGCGATTGATAATATTTTAATGTACGAAACGGAGATACACTATCTTTTAAAGTATGATATAGAATTACAAAGAGATTTAAAAGGAAGTCCAAATGTTTTTATAATACCACTGTACCCAATAATAATTCTAGGTCTCTTCTTAGGACAAATCTTAGGGTCAAAGAGACGTATCTAATTTTTAATTACTTCCCAAGTAATCAAAATCAGTAGCAAAAAAGTGAAAAAATTTCAGCAGAAAAAATATTGGACTATCTTAGAATCTGTTGATTCTTTTAATTAGTATCATTGTCACTAACAGTATTGTATGTCCAATATTTAAAGTAATTCGAAATCACCTAACATTAAGATACGTCACTTTGACACTAAGGGGTCGAATTATAATCCTCAAATAGACTCTTTACGTCATTTTTACACTATGTAACCCACAGACTTTTCAATTACATAGAAGACGTACGGTAACCTACAAATTACAACTTGGTCATAGATTGATGAGGTTTTCAATTAGTATCCATTGAATGGAGTCAAAAGGCTTTACAGGACCATTCGTAAGAGATCCTTCCGTCTCTTAAGACCAATTATTCAGCTCTCGTGAAATCCTATCGAAACCTGAACAACTCATCTATTATATAGAGTCCAACGAATTTCCTTCCGTAACATTTTGTACAGGGCGCCATTGGATCAGTGATGTATTTAGGAAACGGGCGCAAGGAATTCGTGCCTAGAGGGCTGCGGTGAGCGAGGCGATAAAACGATTATGTTTATTGCACAAGAAATACGTAAAGTTACTTGGAAATATAATATACAGATGTATAGTAAACTCATTAAGAGTGCGATCTGAAAACTTTAGAGTTACGAAGTCATAATTTATTAGTAACTCGTCAAAATAATCAAACCCTAAATTTTATTGTTTATGGTAGTGCAAGTGATGCTCTTTTCAAAAAAAATTGTCAAATGTATCAAAATCCGTCAGTTTTATATAGATTTTTGAGTTTAAAGTTTGTATATAGTTTCAAATGCGGACACTAAACATCCATCTTCACGAAATCAGTGGAAATATACACATTGACCAATCACAGAGCTATAATTTACTTTAAAGTGTCATGGTCGCCGGACTTGATGTGGTGTGGAATATCCATGAAATGAAAAATCACCTCTGATGTACATTTTCCTAGATGGCTTATGTCCCACCTTGGTACCAATATACTCAATTTAGTATTATTAAAAATATGTAAACTTAAATGATGAGTAATATAATTACATTATTAGAGAAACACCAATATATTTTATTGTCACACGAAAAAAAAATTAAGTAATATCGAAGACTAATATGAAAAATTCTGACAAAACGCATTAAGTTAGTTTTTGATGATTTTATGTTTTAAATATCAAAATGTATGTGATTTAACGTTATACATACTGATAGAACTCATGAAGTCATAGGACATAACGACTTTGAAAAAAAAAGTATTAAATCATATTGTTATATTTTTATTCTAGCAAAAAGCATGATTTAACTATATTTCATCGATACCAAATCGTATGATTTGTATGCCGAAAAGATTCTTCATTATAATGTACAAAAAATATTTTTAAAAAACTTACAATGTGTTTGGGATAGAGAGTACTTTGATAAGAAAATGATGGTTTAAATTCGACTGTATCAGAGCTTGTTTTTATGAATTAATCAAAATAAAAAAAACAATAACTTAGTTATTCCACTGGTGTGACACACGATTTATCTATTTGAGGACTATCTTCAGACTAACTGTATCGTAAGATTTTTTACTATAACCTATTTAGTTGATGGTATAGTGTAAGATGTATTATAATGGGTGAGCTGGATTGCTATTTTTGTAAACATGTGACGTCACTTTGACGAAATAAACTTTTATTGTCACCAAAACACTGTAAATCGTAATTCAATTAAAAGACATTGATTCTTTATTGTTTATATTATATAAGTTAATGAAATTGCCGTCACACATAGTAGCACTTTCAGTTGAATAAATAAGTTATTAATGTTAATTTTAAAAATAACAAATAATTTCCACAATGTTACCAAATAATTCATTGAAAATATCAATCATCTATAACAGGGTCGACAGAATTTTTGACTTCACGGACCGCTCAACTCACAATTTTGAATATCACGAACCACTAACATGTTTTTTTAAACAACTATACAATAAAATTACGAGCTAAAACGGTGAAAAATGTGAAATATTAGAAGAATACGAAACTAGCTACACGTCTTACTAGATCGAAATTATGTTACGCAACTCGTTCATTTGAGTAAGTCAAGTGAGTAAGTAAGTCATTTTTCCGGGTTGGTTTGCTGTGGATTAGAAAATGGAAATAATGTCGACATTTCACTGCGGACCAGCGAAATTTTCTCGCGCACCACCACTTTGGTTACCGGTGATCGATTCTTTTGTGAATTGTAAGTTAATTGGATAAAATATCAAAGTACATATTTACTTCTAAAAAATTATGTTAGTTAGTTGATAGGTTTCTTCTATTTTATCCTATTATAATAGAATTCAACCAGGTAAATACGAATTCAATAATAATTATAAGCTTTATAATTATTATAAATAAAAACTTGAGAAAGTATTTCTATTTCTTGGTACAGCTCTGGATTTTCCGCTCAAATAAAATACAATAGAAGAATCATTTGGGCTTCGTCGGAAAGTTAAATCCTTTTCATGCCATTTTTAAGTTAGCGAAATTGAATTCGTCTACATAAACTTCATCTGGGTACATGAACAAGTTAATGCGTATCTAATCACAGTAATAGAGTTTTAATTCAAAATAACTCTTTAAACAAAAACGGTTAATACATTTTAAACTTTTTTTTGTTAATTTTGAAATGGTTAATAAACTATTATGATTGTTGATAAATATAATGCTTATATTATCATTTTTTAGTTCCTAACTCAATCTTTGTCGGATCCGTGGTGCAGTGGTCAACGTCGTTGGCTTTGGTTACGTATAGTTTCATAATTTTATTTTTCAATTTTTATAGATTTCTGTTCGTAGGCATGGATGTTTGTGATGTCTAAAATTCCCTCCCATCACCCATCCGATTCTAAAAACGAGGCGTAGCGAGAGCGAGTAGTCAACCACTAATCCTGTCCTAGCCCTATATTTCTATCTCTACTCTCTAAAAAAAGAGAGGCTAAGCAACTGAGTAACAAGCAGTATTTTTAGAAAAACTCATATGGAGATACCTCTATTAGGAGTCCATATATTAGGCTCTACATTGAAAGCGGACATGGTAAAAAAAAAACTAAATCTTTCTGTTATTCCTCTCTAAGAAAGATGTTGAGCGACTGAGTAACACACAGCAAACAAAAGTTATATAAAGGATCCATTAGGAATCTATATGCTCCACTTTGGTAGGGGTTTGGTGGTCGTTTATAAAATTAAAAATTCAGTGAACTTCAATTGTGTCTTGTTACGATTTCGTCGCAACATTACGATCGTCACTTATCGGCGATAAGTACATCGCTGCGTCGTTAGTAGGAGACCAAGGGAAAGCCTCGCCAAAAATGGTTAAGAAATAATTGCGTTAAAACTTTCTTACGCGCCAGGATGTGGAACAAGCAGGACGTGCCGGGAACGCGCCGGAGATTGGTCTCGGACACCCGAGTTCTTCGCCGAGCTGTTTTATCCATAAGGTTATAATTTTACATATATATTATAATAGTTCATAAATATTCATAAATATTGTATCGTCGTGTAATCTTTGTTTTTATTTGTTTTTAATTTAAATTCTGTGCATCTACGGTTTCCGCAACCATATTAAATGTGTTTTTTAACGGTAACCGTATTTTAATTATTACTATCTTTCATCCGGCGTGTATCTTCACGCCTGGCGCCCAAAATTTCCCCATGTATTTCTCCTTACAGAACAAAGTAATGTGTACCGAGATTGGCAAACCTTATCCACTTCCCTGTGACAACTCTATCCTATTTCTCCACTGAGCTATCCATTTTTCCATAATTTGTGATATACACTTCTCTTATTCCATATCCATATTCTCCGCTTGTTACTATCAATTACTTTATTTGCAACTAATAAACTCTTTTTTTTATTCACGACAGTCTCTAGTCTTTAGTGACCATGGTGGCAACTTGGGAGCCGCTGGCTCAATGGGACAGAAGCATTTGTTAGCGGACTACCATGTTTTAATAAGTCTGGAAGCAGTGTGAAGAATTTGCTAATGATGCTTAAATTATCCCTCAACTGAGTTTAAATTTAATAAAGGGAATGGAATTTTCGAACTCTTTTAAAAATTTAAAAAAATATGGCAAAAATCTGTAAAAGATTCCTTATGTGCTGATCTGCACAAGTATTTCCCGTTGAGTTTCTTAATATACTTAATGAACCTGCCTTACAGAATTTCACTATGAATTTTAATTTCTCACAAAGCCCGTTGTGAAAAAAAACATAAGGACCCTTTATTTGTTGGAGTGGGAGAGTCTAGTAGCTGAGTGAAGGGGCTGATATATTTTCATTACGAAAACGCTATAGGAAAAAGAATATAATTTTTCCCGAGGACCTCTTTTAATTAGCGGGGAATTTTCATTAATGTATGTCTCTTTTTTAAAAGTGGTTTTTTTTTTGCAAGGGAAAACTGTAAATCGAGTGCTTAGAGAAAATATAGCACTTGATGTTTGCATAAAGTCTAAAACTAGTATTTATTACAAATGAATAGCTTAAATTTATTGAAGTTAATGAAAGCGTTACTGTAGACTAAAAGTGAGTTATTGATTTGTTCGTTGGGGTTGTAGATTTATGTATATTAATAAACACAGACGCTCCTAGCCAGTCCTGGGTAAACCATGGCCCAACACGTATTTTGTGCTGCGCTTTCGTCTCATTACATTTTTGTTTATTAAAAGATTCGTTTATTATTTTATGTTGAAATTTCACATTCATTATGGTTCATTTTGATATTTTATCATATTATAACGGAATTCTGCCAAGTCAATGCCAATTCAATCGATAAAATTATTTACGCCACAGCTCTACAAAGTTAGCAGAAATAAGCCATGTTTGAGTGGGTTTTATTCAAAGCTAAAAAATCACCTTAGTTTCAACAAGACAGCTCTAAAATAATATCGTTCATCAAATACATTGTATTTTGTAAAGCCAACTTTAAGCCCATTGTATTCTGAGTGTAGCCAGCACTTAAAGTTTTCATGGACTTGGAAATTTTCGGTGCTTGCCGAAAATTTTTTAATACTATTTTTAGCCAAGCGTTTGCATGCTCAATTTTTTATTATTCGTAAAGTATTTTTAAAATTATGTTTACATGCTGTGAAGTAACAAAATAAAAAGAGCTTTTATATACTTGTGTATATCTCAGAATGTGGTGCATATTGACTGTTTTGGTCTGTGAATCTGATAGTCAGGAATTTCTAATTATTCGGTATTATTTAATCAAAATATAAAAAATATGCCCTTTGTAGAAGCCATTACTATGTCTATATTAAATATCATTAAAAACAATGTAAATAAATATATTTAATCTACAATTCAACGCGGCATGAGTCACAACATCTAATGGAGGAATTAAATATTCCGTATTTTAACAATATCTGATTGTAAGTCGTAAGGCAGTAATTCTATATATTTAGGTACGAAAAAGATAAAGAGATGGCGTTAGAATACCTTGCAGTTGGTTAACTCTACGTTTTTCATTAATAGGATGAGTTTGAAGGTTACAAAAACTCAGTTTTAGATTTTTGACCGAAATTATTAAACAAAAAGTTAGCGGAATAATTATTTTGAAAATGTGACACACAATATTTATTACAATATATCGTCACCGTACTGGCAGAAGTAACATATTGAAAGTTTTAAGAAAAGAGCAAATAAAAATTTTAGGTCATAGAATTAAGTCTTTAGTCTCAGTATTTTATGTTACATAGATAATTATAATATCAAACTATAGATGGATTTATACCAATCTAACACTGATCAAGTTAGGGATCAATAGACGGAGAAACTTGCCTTCATATAATTCTGCATTAATGTACTGATAAAATTATTGACTCTTGTAAGATCCTATTGTCGATTGTCAAAAACAATAACACGTTACGATGGAAATGAAGACTGTGAGAGTACTGACAAGTTGGTTGCCCCACTTTCACCCATTATGTGTATGCGGCCGCTGTTTCACAGCCACCTTCCATAACGCAATAATGATCAAGAAAAGAAGTAGATTAACTCCTCATTTTCTTGAAAATATTCAGGGCTGCATGGGACCGATCTTTTAACTATGAATTATTGTTCTTAAGAAAAGATAAAATTGAGAAAGAAAAAAAATGTTACTTAGTTTAAGTGATATTAAGTATCTTGTGTATCCGTTTACTGAGAATACACTGTTGAGTTGAGTGGAGGTAAAGTTTAATTCTACTCCACGTTGAATCTAAAGAGGAATCAAGAATATCTCGATCCCCATATTATGATGTTGCAAAATTATCAATTTCCTCAAAGTTGGCCTGGTTGAGATCAAATCTCATTAAATCGAAAATAAGATGAAGAAGACGAAGAATACGGTGATGATGAGTATCCATTTGTATTTGACTAGCCAGGATACAACACAATTATAGCCGGCTTGCTGTGTTATTCTATGGAGGAAGACAACGAAAGGCAACAGATGGGCCAAAATTTTATAGAATTACCATCTCCAAGCCATGGGCCGGGCCAGTGCAGACCACTAATCTGCACTGAATACCTGAGCTGATTTTTTAGAACTGCAATCATGAAAGTAAAGTATTCATTGTTTAGTTTTATGTGGTATTCGCTTAATTGTAAAATCCACTTAAATGGGTCAAAATTCCCGATGTGTCCCAATTGAGTGGTTCGACTGTACTATTTTTAGAGTGAAATTGTACGCCCGTATTATTCCAGAATAATGATACCAATATCGTATGCGGATGGACCGTTCTGGTTCCCTTTAGTCTGATAGTGCAGCGCTTATAAATTCATGACCTGGAAACGTGCGGTGATATGTTCTGTAAAATATAGACGGAATGCACACACTTCCGCCTGAAAGCTTTCAAAGGCAGTGACAATGTATCGAGAGTCCTTACTTTTGTAACAATTTACCACAAGAAAATAATAGGGAATACTTTAAAATAAGTAAATTAAACTGTATAAATCTTAGGTGGCTAACGCGTGGTAATTTATGGCTCTATCAACTTACCAACTCAAAGCAGTAAAATTTTTAGTTAAAGGTTTTTTGCCATTATACGAATGACATATTTTTCTTTGCTTTGGATAATTATAAAAATTGATTGTGACGATTATGGTTCGGCAAGAAATCTCATTTCCAAAATCTGACTCAGCTGCTGTAAAGGTTGGCCACATATGGCTTGAATAAGTAAAAGTTAAAGCAACTAATTATTTTGTCAGTAATCAACTTCAAGAATAGTCAGAAAGGAATAATAAAACGTCAGTTAATAATTATCTTTGGTCAGTAGATTATTGCCAAATAAATAAAGGTTAGGTTAGGTTTAATTAAAAAACTGACCGTTGTATATAAGTATCTGGCAGTTAAATGAATTAACTGACGGTGCTGAATTGTGGCAGATATCGATTCCTTGGTTTCAAAGTGTTACATATTACAAATTTGCAGTTTCGAGTTAAGAATGAGGAAATGCTTAAAATGCCGATTTCTACCAGTTCCAAATGTAACAAGTGGTTATCTGAGGTTATTTGAGAATGATAATATTTATTATTACCGATCCAAACTGTAACAAGTACGGAGATCCTGAGCAAACCTCTGAAAATTATTGATATTAGACAAAAATAAAATTGTTTATTTTTTTTAAATAAGCCTATAACTTCATTAAAATCTGACAAAAATATATGCCCAATAGAAAATTCAACCTGCCCAAATTTTTTTTCCTAGTTATTTCAGAACTATGCTTTTTGAGTTGTTACACTTTGAAACTGAGATATCGATATGTGATTTAATTATTTCGGCATCACCATCGTCAGAGCTGCAGTTCTATTTATCAACTATTTTTTTAAATCTTATGTATCTAAATACTCTTCTATGTTAACTTTGTGTTAATGGAGTTCTGCTAATTTAATACCAAATCGATGAATTATTTTATCAATAAATTTTAGTGCAATACAACAAGCCCTACTCATCATAATTATAATATAAATATGAATAATTGGTTTAATAATTTTATCCAGTATATTAAAAACAGTAAAATTTAAAAACTTTTTTTAGTAAATTTAACTCCTGGTGTTTTCGATAAGTCAGCTGACACTTTGTTAAGATTTGTTTTCAATATAAAATAAAATTGATAACTTTGTCATTCTATTCTCTTTGTCGCACTAACTAACACGGTAAATGTTACGACAAAGTTATCAATCTTTTACTCGTTACTCGTTACTCACACTTAACACATTGCTATTATGGGTTAGTTGTTGGAATCCGAGAGATAAATTTCGTAACATTTAACACTTTAGTTGTGTATGAATTATTAATAATATTTGTACATCTTGTATATTGTATGTCAAACTTATATCTAAAATAAACAACCAAGATTAATCCCACTTGCTAGATGCTTAACCATCTAAGTGCGGAGCTTTGTTCTTCACGAGAAACTCAATTTAACAAATAATTTAAAATCGATACGATTTGCGGACAGTAGTTGAAAACTGCGGATAAAATCACAATACTATATCAGTCAAAGCTCCCTTCTTTAATAAACTAACATAATTAAACTGTGACTAGCGCGTTGTCATCTTGAAGCTTATTACATGTCATCCAGAATGTCCTGTCACCGATCGATTTGTTTCTTTCAAAGCAGGAGTCTCCAAACTTTTTGGCCTAAAGGTCACACTGACTCCGCCACAAGTCCAGATAGCCAATACCTTGCTTGGTTATCATACCAACATAGTGTAGTTTTGAATTAAGCGTAAATTTTGGTTAGTACTTACGGGTAAGTGTGAAGGACGTTTCATTGCGGCGGAGATAGCCGATAGCTGACAAGGAGAAAACCAGCTTCTGCCTGATTTATACACACATATTAAGTCCTTTCGACAAAAAATTCGGTTCATCAGTTACGTAAATTTGCTCCTGGGTTTTTTCCGCTTTCGACACTACTTGTGTGTGAAAAAACTCTGGCTAGCCGGATTAGTGGTTTTAGCGGGTCGTAGTTTGGAGACCCCTTTTTTGGATTATTCCAGCGGCCCATTCTTTTACTGATATTCATTGTAAGCCGTATGGAATTCTACTTCATGGAAATTAAAACAGAAGGTGCTTAGGAAGAGATGTCTGTCAGTCAGTTTCTTTATTTCTCTTTTCTGATAAGTTTAGGATAGATGAAAAGAACGAGTCGGAAGATTATGCTTCTCTCTTTGCCTCGTTTTCGATATTTTTGAAAGGTCTGATGAAAATCTTTGCGCGCCGTAGTTTGGTGACCACTGATATAAGCCATTTTTTATGTTAACTGTTTGTTAAGTGTGCTATGACTGTCAGTTAATTGGTACTCTATTATTGTGATTAAAATACGTACGAGTCGTATTTTGAGAACTAAAAGTTAAACGAGCACCAGGAAACTACCCGCTAATAGTATACTCAGCTCCACTAACGATACTAAAGGTCCCTAGGGGGTAGGTCTAAGTACAAAATATGTTATAAGTAATAAGGAGAAAATTAGATAAAATAATTAGCTAACCTTTTAAGGGTGTTTGAAAACAGGGTAGTTAGTTGTTGTTTCCTATCTCTGCCACACACTCGACGCTTAGTTGGGTTCACATAACCCATCCCCATTCCAAGAAGGGGGTGCGACCACACCACTATTAGGTGGAATCTTAAATACACTGGCTGTATTTTATGTAAAGGTGTTATCAATATTTCGTAGGTCAGGTCAAGCTTAAATATTACGTGATGATAGTATTTACATAAAAATTAATTAAATTTGAATTATTGAGATTTTCTACACTTCCATGTATTTTGATGGACTCGAACTGAGTCAGTTCGAGTCCATGTGTGCTCTCGAATGCCTGAAGATGCCGAAAGGCAAAACCCGGGTTGTTAGTGACAAAATACATGGAAGTGTACAAAATCTCAATCATTCAAATTTGATATTGAAATTCCATCAAGCACCCTCAGTCAATCTCTTAAATTAAATAAAAAAATTAATGTTTTTTTTAACTATGTACGCTCTCGATGTGCAGCATATGGACTCCTAATGAAGGTGTCTAAACAGAAGTTTTTTTCTACGAAAATCGCTTGTTACTAAGTTGCTCAACCTCGCTTTTTCGAAGAGTGTAGGGATATAAGAATAGGGCTAGAACAAATAAGGTAATCGCTCTCGTTACGTCTCGTTTTTAGGATGAATCTAAAAAATACGAAAATGAGTTAACGATTAGATTTCATTTTAAAGATGGCAGAGCAGGTCTCGACTAAATGATGTGAATTATAAAAAATAAATTGACCACTTTTTGGAAGGGAACCATCATTTAACATTGGTTTTAGGTTTAAAAATTCTGACTTATTACTTAATGTAAGCTACCATTATATCAACACTCCTTACGTATAATCCCGTATCTGCAAACATGAGAAATTACCAGAGTGCATTTCGAAGATTCATAAACCCAACTCACCCTATAATGTTTACGATAAAAACAATTTTAACTCTCTCATGAACAATCTTAATTTTGAGGGTTACAACAATTGACCAAAACACCGTCGATATAATAGTTACGCAAGATTCATAAGCAAGTAACTATTAACTATTTAAATTATAATAAGGTATTTAACAAAACATCAAAACGTTGTCGATATCTGATTTTGATGAACGCATTTTGAAAGCTTTCAATACGAGGGATTATCGTTGTTACCAAACGAAACTTTCTGTATAGGTTTATAATATTAATACGTGAAGGAAACAGTTTGACGCCCTAATAATCTCACGTCTTCGCGTGTCTAAATTTGATGAAATATACAACCGATTAATCACTCGGTGTATAGGAAGTAACTATTGATTACTGGGTATAGGCTCAAATGATACTGTTAAGTTCGTATATTGAATTCTAATGACATCAAATTGACAGAGTTAATCACAACTGGGCGTGATGTCGAATTAACTATTAATAATATCAGACAGGTCGTGAGAAATTAAATAAATTCGAATAATAAGGTGACACGACCCAATCTTGACAGGCAAACTCTTTAAAGTTTCCAGAGCCGAAATTTAATATTTAAAGCTTAAGACAAGGCGAAGTTCGTCAAAAATCATAATAATGGCGTCAGGCAATAACAATAAAATAATGTACCGCCACTTCGTAGTCTTTTCTAACGTCTGAAGCCTCAAGCCGATGGCTAATTTTCTCACTTTATTTTTTAAGTAGACAGCCGGTCAAAATTATTCAAATACACCCGATGCGTCGTCACGTGTGGCATTCGACTTATTTCGTGACACTTTGGTGAATTACGGAAGATCCGAGTTAAGTTCCTCTATGATTTTTTTAAATACATATTTCCAGTAAGGACTAGTCTGCTATCCGTGTTGAAACTCGGAATCTGCCACTACTCACTAGTTTTGTCGCTCGGTCAGATCCTTCGCGGCGATCGTGAGGACCAGGTCCTCACTCCATGAAGAGAGAGTCTGCCTTCAATTAAGAAGACTAGGGGTTTTTAACTGTGGACTGTTCGGAGAGTTTATGCTGTCGAAGTCTATTAACGTAGAGAAAATCTGTGTTTCTCATCGATTTTATCCACCCCTGCCTCACTGAGAGTCTCAAAGGTTATATCAATTAAATACTAGTAAAATTGATTAAGCGGTCAATAAAGTTTAAATTATCATACGATATTTAAAAAAAATGCTTGTGGTAACTTGCGCGTATATGTTAATCATCCTGTTCATGACTTAAACTTCTCCAAATAACGAATATTTAAATAATGGGAAAAACTTATTCAAACGCTCACTGTAAATCAAGCATCATTGATTTGTACACGAGTTTTATACATTTTATAAACAGGTGTTTAACAATTAGGTATTTTCCGAGTATATTCAGTCAGATAATATTTAGAAATATCATTTTACTGATCCAGAAATATCAACATTTAGTTTAATTTTTAACAAGGTCTGCTTAGCATTTTTTGGAGGCATTTTTGAGTTATCTCAGTACTGAATGCGATACAGCGCAAACTTTTACACATAATTGCATATTTATCTGAATTTTTCTTTTGGGTTGCCATGACTTTAAAATAGTTTGCGTTGTCATTTATCATGCTTGGTAATCTGACAAAACAGAATAATTACAATTCAAAACAGGGGGAGGGGGAAATAAACACATTATATTGATGTCGTCTCCATAGAATTTACATTTAGATCAAAATTTTAAAGATATCAATATTTAATAAATTTAATAACCGCAAGTGGCGCGTTTGAAACGCATTTAAAAAGTTTTAGGTTTCCAGATATATTTTTATTTATTATAAAGAAACGTAGGTAGAGAAGGACGTTTTAAAAAAGTGGTATTCAACCCCGTCTACAGCGTGATCGAAGACAGCACCATAGAACAAAGTGTTCCACAGACCCGTGGAACACTCAGATGCAGGCCCGGATATTTATTTTTTATTTTATTCAACAATTTCACTATGAAAGCACTTAACTATATAATGGAAAATGTGAAAAACCGTTTACGAAATCAATTTCCTAAGCGCACTCAAATCCACCATTGTAAAACGGTGCCACGTCATAATAAAGTAATACGTTTATTGGCAATATAGGCGGCTTGCAGACGATAAAATGCAATACCGGTACTAAATGATAATAGGGAATGCATTTTTGCTCACACAATGTAAAAAGCGATTTACTTTTTACATATCAAACATATTTTTTTAAACAATTTAAAACTGACGGTCCTTGATGAAACTTCATAACAATATTTTGAATCTTTCAAATATTGTGTATTTACATACGCTTTTTCACTATCGGTCTGGGTTTCGCATATCGGCATCTTCACCTTCAAAATATTTCATACTTAACTCCGAGCAATATGTGATATATAGTTTTTCTTATCTTGCGGCTTAGTGGTCAACGCTTTTCAGCGTTCACTCTCAGTTTTCAGATTTTTTAGGCATTAATATTTGTGATTTGTGATGTTTACGTTAGACCCTCAATTTCTTGAATAAATTACTTTAAATGAAATTAATGATTATAGACACATATGGATTTACTGTTTTGATAATACGTTTAATACATATAATTTAATATCTAGAGATAATACATATTGCAACTATGCACTAATGTTTCAAATGATATTTGTTATTAAATTAAATTAATATTTTGCAATGCTTAAAAATGTGTTTATTGGTAAGTAATTTAAGCGGTTTCTTTTCCGTAAAACTGTTAAGTTTTGAAGCAATTCTTTACTTATTCACTAAAAGGTTAGGCATTGTTCATGTTGCTGTCTGCGCTCTAGCTAAAAATTTCCACCGGGCTTGAAAACTACTAGAGTAACTGAGACACTGCGGCACTGACTGTCCACACTACAATTTCAGCTAGACTGATGCGGTCTAGCAAGTGAGAGAAGTTTTCTACTATTCAAGGGGATGTGGAGCGTCAACACAATTTGACTGCCCTAGGTCCGGCGTGGTGACAAGGATAATTGACAGGTTCCTTCGTCTTCTTTTAAAATTCGGTCGTATTCAGTATAATTTCTATTTAATTGTAGTTGGTTTACACTTATAAGTTCCTCGAAGGCAATAACAGATACATAAACGTTAGCGTCATAGTTCTTTGAGTCTCCTTCATCTCTAATGTTTTTTTTTTTTTTTTTTTCACTTCCATTGTTACAGATAGAAGGGCGTGATCGCTGCGGAGCTAAGCAATCCACAATGAAGCCAATTCACGTGGGCACCAATTGCATTTATATAAATATACCTCCCCACATACCGCACTTACACAGATATACATATATATACCAACGCATACACACATGCACATGCAATACGCAAGGAAGCATCCAGAGGAAAGTCATTTTCTATTACAAGGGGTCGTGTTTATTTAATTTAAACAAAGAAAATACCTGTTTATATCTATGGGGGGTCGTTGAGCAGAACTGCTCTCGGTCTAAACGAATTCTTAAGTATTGTCTCATCGTAATTTTGTAGGTAAGAGATCGTTGGGTTATAATGTTTGCACAAATAATGATAAACATCAACATTTCTGACTTAACGTTGTTTTCTAGAATGTCGGCAGTAAATATATTTTCCCTCATCCGTGTAAGGCTGATTTCTTAAAACAATACTCCAATATTCGATTAAAACTTCTGAAAAACGTACTCTATTATAACTACTTAGTGCGAATACAGTTTTAAAATTCTCTTCGCATCGGTTTCCGCTGTTTCCGGAAATCTGTGTTGTCCATTTTACGAAACTTCCGGCTCAAGGCAGCCTGTTTCCGGTTGCACTTCAAGCTGTGCATTTGAGCTTAACACAATACGCCTTGTCTACCTGGAATCACCTGGAGACGATCTAATTTAGAAATGTCGACATCTGCTGATCGATTTTGAGCTATGAAGTGTATTATATAATTTATATTATAGAATTTATTTCCGATCTTTTAAGAGTATCATTACAAAATATTTAATATGTTTCTCTTGATTTATCTACATGTGTATGTAACACATTTATATTTATAGTATAAAACCGTGATATATAAAAATATTAATTATTGAAATATTGTTGCAATTTTTTAAATTAGTTTGCCTAGACGGTTTTACATTTCTGACTTTAAAATTGTGAGCCAATAAAAACACAAATTATTAACAACATAGCAGTACCACAAATAATGTAATTATTTTAAGTAGGTTTTTAGTGAAATATTGTAATATTTTTAGGGTTATAAATAATTGCACTTTGTGTTAGACAGTATTCACTTGTTACAATTGAACTTATATTTCGATAGTTTTCACTTTGGAATAGATAGTATTAACTTAGTACACTCACGCTTTGATTTTAATGGTTTCCAATTAGTCACGGATTCATTTAACAAAGTGAGTTAAGTTGTAGTAGATTATGTTAGGGTTGGTCTGGTTTGGTTTGTGTAATGTATTCTAATGCGTGGAGCAAAGACAATATAGGTGGATTAATACAGGGTAGAAGGATAAGTGACATTTCATAACAGCTTCGTGCAACTATCGATTTCAAAGTGTGAGTATTTATATTGAGTGAAAATATTTTTTCGCAAGTGTAATATATTTCTTCAACGTTAAAATATATTTTATTATGTGGGATTACTTTATTTTCAGTGAAAGAATTTGTTTTTTGTGGAATATATTTGTTATATTCAAAAACTATTTTCATGAAAGTGAATATGATCTAAACAAAAGTGTATTTGATTGCAAACCTTATTTTTTTTAGTTTACTTATATGATTTTATATTTCTGAGCCATTTAAAGTACGTACTATAATTACAATATATTGAGGGTATACTGACAGAACGCACCAAGTCATTTTTATGCTTTTCTGTTTTTTTATGTCACGGTGTATGCAATTTAACACTCTACGTAAAGGTGTAACGCATGAAGTCATAGGATATTATGGTTTTGAAATAGAATCAGTATTAAGTCATATTGTTTTTTTTTTTATTCTGATAGAAAGCATGATATGACTATTATAACTCAACAATACCTAATTTAATGATTTGTATGCCAACAAAATAATTCTTTATTTTGCACAAAACATCTTTTTAAATCACAAACAATAACTGTTAGAAGGGAAATAAGGTACTTTAAAAAATAACAATGTTTCATTAATCTCAAAACTTATTTTTACGACTTAATGTCTTCTGTCAGTATACATAATATCCTCGATGTACATTACTTGTTCTAATTATGTGTCTATCTGTAACACAGCACACACTCTCATTGTGTCTGCGTGCTTTCGTCACTCATGGAAATATATTGTTATGTTATTCAATTAAATAAGTGTGTTTTGATTTTACCCTACTCCAACTTTCTAATTCCAAGTTTCTAATTCCCTCATGGCATTCTGGTGTCTATCTAAGTAAAAAGGTTGCCTAGAACGTTCGTGAAGCCGAAAATTGTTATGAATGTTAGTTATACAACTTAACACGCAACAAATGAAACTAGTAAATTGCTTGAAAAAAAAAATAAAAAAAATGATTGTTTTATTTTAAAAAAAGGCAAATAATTATTGCATCAAAAGAATATACATTTAAAAGTAGTAAAGACAAAAACAAAACAAACAAACAGGACACATGAAAGCTGTCAAACATTTGTGTGGCTTATGAGATATTCCATACTTCGAAATTCAATAGCAATTGACCTTGTAACATCGATGGCAAAATGGCGTAACCTGGATCGGAATAATTCTCCTCATTGCCGGAGCGAGGGCTCATTCGAAAACAATTTGGCGTGGAGTTCCAACTCCGGGAGCTGAAAAAATGGTCACCCGCTTTCCCGCGATAAAAAATCGAATCATAACACAAAAGAAAAATCACTGAATAAATCAAAATGTCCCTTTTTTGCCCGATATTGAATCCCGGCGGGGGTCGAATGGACTGTGTCTACTGCAGAAAGGTGCTTCCGTAACAGTGGCTCGGGATGATTTGTGTTGGGTTTACTCACACTATACTATAGCATAATAGTTTTTAATATAATGTCATTTTAATTTTTTTTTTAAATATCTGGCATTACATCTGACAGCCAATGCGTCAAATATTTTGAAAATTAGAATGAGATAATCTCGATGAGAATTTTTATTAATCACTCATATCCAAGATCACAAATTTATATTGAAAAAATTTACAATTAATATTGGCCTTGTTGGGACTTGAAACGGAACTCACCTGATCGCTAGGGTAAAGCACTTACCACTAGGCCGACAACTTTTTGAAAACATTGTGATCGTTGGCTCAATTAATATATAATAACAAGAATACTATTTTTATTACTATAAAGCCTAACGTCAAAGTAATTGGCTTCGATCGCGGCGGTACGGGTTCGAATAATAGTACGGAAGGTTTCATAAATTGATTTTTCAATCAATTTATGGATTTCGGTTCGAAGGCATGGTTGTCTGTGGGCCAGTGGATTAACTAAGTTATCAAATTTAGTTTTATAATAAAAATGAATTTCCACAAATTTACCACCCGATAAATCGAAAACATCTTTGAAAAAGATTCGATTCATTAAAATATAAAAAGAACAGTTTGAAAAGTCTATCGCTAACGAGTCACTTTCTGATCGCAGCAGGTTCATCTGTCAATTTACTGAATCTTTTACCCTTGTCTGGTTCACTATTTGCCAAATTTACCGACTCCTTCTTTAAGTTTTGAAGGAAATCTTTTACCTCTGTCTGGCTTATTGAAACTAATATCTTACATTTCAGTTGCATTCTTTCGGGAAAAGAACATTTTTGTTTCTTTCAAACCACTTGAATGCTGTATACTTTGTCTCACTAAAGTGACTTGTATTATTGTAGTAAGTGCTCTCACACTGTGAAGTTGTATTAGAATTAGACTGGATTTTTAGAACAATAGATATTATCACAGTCTACATTACCGACGAAATTAATATAGTTGACATAATTCCCTCCAACCAGCTACTTACATGACGCGTTATTCATTCTAAAATCTAAATTAATATTAAAAAAAAATACACAAAAATATAACAGTGCTTATATTCAAAAGAATCCAAGTCTATCCAACTTCCTGATTAATTAAATCATAATAATCCTTTACAAATACTCCATCGATTTCAAATAGTGTATTAATACCTGAGTTATATAATATATGTTTTAACCAATATTAAGCATGTAAACTCCTAATGGAGGTATTTCAACAGAAGTTGTTACACGAGAATTGCGTGTTATTCAGTTGCTCAATCTCTCTTTTTAAAATGATAGGGCTATTACAAGACTATAAGCAGATCGCTCCAAACACTCCGCTTTTAGTACCTGATGGGTGGGAGAAATTATAGTTATGTTTTACACGATTTTTTCGTAATCTAATAGTTTCATTACGAAATTTAATGATATACGATTAAGGTTTATAGGGCTAGTTGATGTAAACACCGTTTTTTGATTGAATCGGAAGAATTAGAATTTGCCAACGAGTTGAAGAAGCTCGGATAGTCATATTTTTATGTCCAAGTTCATAATCTGATAATATGTGGTTAAAATAGTCACATTTCTTAACACATTTTGTATTGTATTGTGCACGGTTGAAAACCAATCCCGTGCTCAGGCCTTGAATGTGAGAAATTTAATTGTGTAAATTAATTGACATTTTATATGTAAATGGTTAAAATATGTAAAAGGAAAATTTTCTTGTACTGTATGTTACATAATAACGTTTTCACGTACCGATGGTGAAATTGATTTTCTCGCGTTACGAAATATAAGTTCTACATACAGAGAGGGTTTAAGTATATTAAATGTCTCAATTGCCCTCATATCCAGGCGTCGAAATGATTTTTCCACAACGATTACAGTATTTTATTTGCAAATCTGTGTATTTTCCATAGTAATGGGGCATGATCTGCCAACATATTGTCACTATGCAGGAAGTGCGTCGTCGTAAATGCAGAATATTATTAAATATATTTTATTCATAGATCTGTGAAAAAAATACAGAAAAGAATCACGCAATAACTGGTTTCATATAGGTGAAATAATACTGTTTAATAGTTTTAAAAATGTTACCAGTTATATAACTACGATAATATTTTTGATATCCTTACTAGATTATAAATGTCACGACACACAGTAAAACAATGCAACTGCAAATGGACTACAATTTAAACAATAGTTATATTACATTTTGCATAGTAATGACTTTTTCTCAACTCAGTTTTCGTTACTATGGGAATATTAGCTGAAACTATTTTTCAGGTCAGAAAATCAGAAAGTGTGTTATTTAATATATAATAGCCCAGACCGTTGTGTAGAAGTTTTATTATTATCACATGTAGGTATGAAATTTTCTCATGACGTAAGCGTTCGCGGTGTATATAAAATAAAATGTTATGCAATGCACACACTTTGATTTAGTATTTAGAGACATTTAGTATTCAATTTCAATACCGTCATCTATGACGGGTGCGGTTATTAATTCATATTTTTGTTGATTTTTAGCAGGCTGCTTATCGATGTCAACTTAAATTATTTTATTAAGTAATTATTTGTCATTTTTAGTTTTCGTTATCATGTGAGAAACGTATTTGTGAGATTCTGAAGAATAAATACATTTCATAGACTTTCCCATGACGACCCCAGTCAAGATGTTCCATAAATTGACGCCAAATTGAATTCCACGTATTAACTATCAATATCGGTGCAGTGATCATGCTACTTAGGAACTAGAGTGTCTTTTGCAATGTAAAATTCTAATGGTTTTAATTGTGCGAATCAGCCTTCAACCATATGACAGTGGTCTAACAGTCTAGTTCGAAATGCGCCAGTTCCCGTTTTGAATGTGATAAGCAGCTATTCGTGGTTAACGTTGGACAAACGGCCATTGAAATTTTACTTGGTGGACACTTGTAGGCTAGTTATTTTTGGAATAAAAAAATCGCTTAAAAAATATTAAATAGGCATACAATTTTGTACATTTGTAAATATTTAAAAAATCAACGCATTTATCGAGATTTTCGTAAATATTTTCACACTCAAACGATTAATACTATTTTTAAAATATACACAAACAAGGTTGTCACATCAGAATTTAAACACTATCACTTTGAACATACTAAATACATAAAACAACGTTAAATTGTTTGCATGTGTACCTTATGTGCAAACGATTTTGTGATAGCTCTGTGACATTTACAAGCGTCAAGCTGCTACACTTATCAAGACTGCAGATTACGTCGATAATATCAATATTTGTCTTGAAGAAAAAAATCGCTACTTGTCAGTAGATGGCAGTATAGAATTTTACAGTATACAGTAAAATAAAATATTTCATGGCTTGCTATGACGATGATAACATCTCGCGAATTAACTCGTCGATGGCCTGATACTACACACAGACTTTGACGAATTAACTCGCTAATAGCACTCTGGAGGTTAAATAATTATACTGTTTCGGAAATCCCTGTATTGGAGTCCTTACCGGGTCGTTCGAATTTTTTAATTATTTATAGAAAATTCTTGAATCTTATATACGACGTATCATATTCAGCAAATTGGTGATATTGACCCAGTCGTGGCGATGTTGGTTCTGTTCGACATTAACGTAATTTATTTGACGACTTTTCGTATATATGATTGTCGAGGGATGGCGAGATGAAATCGTGCCGAAATATGCTAATCCTCTGCCGAAGACGCTCGGCATATTAAATAGGGATTGTATTGCCATTATCATGAAGAGTAAGTAAGTATTTTTTTTAATATCACCCAGTATATTGTTCGGTACACAATTTCAGGGCCGTTTCCGGACCTATAAACATCTCGTTTTTAATATAGAGAAAACGAATCGTAAATTTCGAATGAGATTTTTTTATTACTTCTTGACAAATATGGGAATATTAAGTGAATGGATCTAATGAAAAAGTGTACAAATAAAAAGACTGGGAATAAAAAAGAATGTTAAGTATTTTTTTACGATTAAATATAGTATATTGTATAGAAATATTTCTACGTTTTCAAGGCAACAAATAAATACATTCGTATTTTATTTTTAAATTCCGTTGAATTAAGCTACCGCAATATTTTTCTATTAAAAATATGATAATTTTCAGCCAATAAATTATGATTTCATAATATTATATCTATTGATAGGCGGACTTAGGGAGTATAACTCCATTTTTGGTCATTTTAATACTAGTACGAAAAAAAATTCCACAACTTCAGTGGGACTTGGATAGTGTACTTTACAGATGCTCTACAAAAGTTATAATAAATTTATTTTCTATTAAACTAACTTACACCTGAAATAAATGTGATGTTATTATTATTATTTACAATAGTTTTCTCATTAAATAGGTATTTTTATGGATTGTAGGTTAATGTCAAAGTTGTAGTTACTCTTTTTGTAACGAATCTATATTACTGGCATAAAAGTTAAATGTCTAAGCATTAAAACCCTGGTAAAGTATGTGTCGGCGTCCGTGGCGCAGTTGGTTTCGTCGCTGGCTACGGTTACGGATGTCTCGGGTTCAATTCCCGGTGCGGACGGTTTTCATAGATTGATCTTTCAATCGATTTATGGATTTCTGTTCGTAGTCTGAGTCCTCCCTCCCACCCATCCCATCCTCACGGGGCGTAACGAGAGCGATTAGCTAACCACTAGTCCTGTCATAGCCGTATCCTTCTATCCCTACTCTCTTCGAAAAAGAAAAGAGAGGTTGAGCAACTGAGTGACAAGCAGTTCTCGTAGAAAAAAATCTGTCAAGATACCTCCATTAGGAGACCATATGCTCCACATTGGGAGCGGACATGAAAAAAAAAAAAAAAAAAAAAAGTATGTGTAGTTCATAATAGTATTATTTTCTGTATTCAGGGTATCTCATAGTCTTACCAAATATTTAGTCAAGGTTGATAATATATATCAAAGGCAGTTTGAATTTATGTAAGGCTCATGTTCACAAACAGCGGTTTGCGTGCAATTATTAATAAATCTATATACATAAAAAATGAAAATTTGTTTGTTTGTTTGTCCTCTATGTATTCCTTTACCATTCGTCTGATTTAGATCAAACTTTGGTTAGTTGTTGTGAGCACACCCGTGAAGGTTTCTGAAGAAAAAAATTAAAATTAAAAAAAAAATCAAATACGGAAAACAAAAACTACTTGACACACCCTGGTTTTTGTTAAGTATAAGTGTCATTAGTGTCCTGAACTGAAATCGGCCTGCGGCAACAGCAATATTTCGCAGAATAGGCTCTTTCTTGTTGCCAGGTGTTCAAATAGCCCCCGGTTAAGTCCGCTGGACGAGTCCATTTTACGGAAAAGGGTAGCTCCAACTTTGAAGGAAGTTTTTTTTTAATTTTGTAGACAGTCGATTACGATCTGCCGAGCCGGACGAGCGAGGTCTCGTCGCGGCGAAGGTGACGTGAAGATGTGAATTGTTTGTTTTCTTTTTTTTGATTTGCATTGGACTTTATTTAAATTCGTTGTGTCATTTGTATTATAACTTAAAGTAAATTCAGTTGCTAAGTAAATGTAAATGTAGAATCAATTTTATGTGTTAAGATTTAAATATTTGTGTAATGTTAAACCACTGCATCTTGAATGGATAATAAATAAGTTTTGAACCGGATGTGAAATGGTGTTTGTCTGAGATCAGCCCTTCTCGCCTCTCTTCGATCCGGGGTCTTCTCATACTGTATATTCAAAATAGAGGTCTGAACAGGCCTGGGCTCGGGCGGGTAAAAACAATTCAGGTTCGGGCTCGGGCCGGGCCAGGGTAAAGAATTCAAATTTAAAAAAAATATTTCGTACCATGTTCGGGTCATGAGTCAGCCATAAGGCGATAATTTTTTTTTTAATAACTTGAATAGTTTATTTCAAATGCGCTATGAATATCGTTAGAAATACGGAAACCATAACATATTATATTGTTTGAAAAGTATGAATGAATTGATATATCAAAAAATAAATCTAGGCTTCGGTTCGGGTTCGGGTTACAAGTGCGATATTGAAACTCGGGCTCGGGTCGGGCCGAGCCTGAAGATGACGGTTTCGGACCGGGTAATATTATGAAATTTCAACCCATGGAGACCTTTAATCCAAAAGCACTTCAATAAACATAATTAAAACACAAACCCTTTCTTTCTTTGAGTGGCATTGTAACGCATGCCCGGTACTCACTAGCTTAAAATAGAAAAACGGAAGCTTAAATTTGAATTCTGGAAACTAAAAACGCGTTATTCACGATGTATCTTTAAATAACTTAATATTTGAAGAATATTTTTTCCGATTTTTTATGACGATTGTTTTTTAAAACATATCTATTTTCTTTCCTATGTATTTTAATTTAAATTGTGTCCGCTCCTAATGGAGGAGATATCTCAGCAAGCGTTTTTTCTCTACAAGAGCTGCTTGTTATTCAGTTGCTCAACATTTTGATTTCGAAGATAGTAGGAAGAGACGGATAGGGCTAGAATAAGTTAGTTAGCTAATCGTTTGTAGGATTGGATGGGTGGGAACGAATTTTCAACATCAAAAACATCCTTGCCTTCGAACAAAAAAACTGATGAAACCTATGAGATCCGTAAGCGAAGTCAACGACGTTCACCACTGCAAACAGACCCAGCTCCTTATGTATACTTACTGAAATTGTGTAGCCTGTGAAAAGGGCTCACAGTTTCGTGTATACTATTATTTATTTCTAGGCTGGGTATACAATCATTAAAATATCGCTTTCCTACATGTTTAATAACTAGTAAGCTTTGGATAGGGAAACAAACAGAAGAATTCCTTACGAATACTGATGGTGGATGTCCAGTAAATATAAGTGTTCAATTCTTCGCAGGAGTTGTTTGTAATGTGAATTTAAGCTTTAATACTGGAATTGTGCAAGCAACCAGGAAATGTTTTGAATCATAGAAATTATGTATTTTGTTTAATCACAATTGAAAATCAAAAAATGTTTACTTTTCCTGTAATGATGCATCAAGTCAGCTAAGCGCGACTTCTGATCCACAAGGGTCAAACAGTAACGATTTTCGCTCAATTTGGTCTAACATCTTTTGGAACTTTTTCCGACCAATTCGGCTGTTTTTGTATTATGCGGTATAGATTTTTATTTGTTAAATAATATTTTAAATAAATGAATAAATTAAAAAAATTTCTATTGGGTATTATTACATCAAGCGTAAGAATACTTTTAAATTAAATTTAGAAAAGTGTGTAGCACATATTAGTGAGAAGCTTTTTTGCTCAACCCCTTTTTTTGGAGAGGGTAATAATATGAGCTCCCGAAAAGTGAAGTGAGCCAAGTGATAAAATGATGAAACTTGTTTATTGAATGTTTTAGTTAAACGATCTTCTTACATTAATTTATACATTATTTATTCTAACTTTAAGAAGTCTTCTATAAGTAGAATAAAATACTTTTGCAGTCTTTGTTTAGTTAACTCAGTTCACTTTTATGATACTTTATGACAGGTAGAAAACCAAAACGAACGTAACTCAATTTTTTCAGTTGGCTCACTTCATTTCTTATTGTTCATTTATAAGGATTAGGCTAAGGAAGAAATGGTAGTGAGATAATCACTCTCATTTGATTATCTCACTACTTTCAGAATCAGATCTCTGGAAAGGAATCTCTGGAAGGAACAGCAACCGATTAAAAAATCAATATTTGAATTTATCCATTTAGGCTTTCGAATGAGTTGTCCATATAACCGTATATGACAAAGGTCCAAGACAGTTGACCACTCGACTGTAGGAGCGGTATGTAAAACG
This sequence comes from Himalopsyche phryganea, assembly GCA_022494535.1. NCBI lineage: Eukaryota > Metazoa > Arthropoda > Insecta > Trichoptera > Rhyacophilidae > Himalopsyche > Himalopsyche phryganea. The sequence goes on from JAGVSL010000030.1 coordinate 2,360,272, forward strand.
ACGGTATGGACTTCAGGTCGGTGGTGCAGTGGTCAACGTCGTTCATTTCGGTTACGAATGTCTCGGGTTGAAATCTATCGTTATAAATTTCTGTTCTTAGACATGACGGATGCTTGTGATGTCTAGAATTCCCATCAAATCCTAAAAATGAGGCGCAACGAGAGAGCGATTATTTAAGAACTAGTCCTGTCTTAGCCCTATCCTTATATCTCCACTGTCTCCATTTTCTTCACATTGGGAGCGGATATGGTAAAAAAATACACATAATGTATGGAGATTTATGTAGACTAATGCTGACCATTAATATATAAAAAAGTCAAAGGGCGTAACTATCGCCCAACAATGTTTTGATCGACTTCTTACGGTTATTTTTATAGTGATACAATGTATACACCATTATAGTAATATTAAAGAATGTACAGAATGGTACTAATACCAATAATTCTATCATTTTACAAATATGTAACAGCCATCTCTTCCTCCCCACGATAACGGCGCATTCCTCCGGTCGTCATACCGAATCTCGCGCGATAAACTTTTATGGTCGGCCTATAGATCCCTGGGGTGATTTATGAGAGGGCCCAATATATATTGTCGAATTGGGCGGAAAATTCGCGGACATGGGTACTATTTAATAAATTTACAAGAATTATTGGGGAACGCAGAGGGCATTTGTCAGGTTAAATGGCTATTTGAATGGAACTACCTGAAACATAAGTTTTTATTTTACTATTTTAATGCGAAGGTTGGATAACCTTTAAGAGCTAAAGAGAAAACATTTTTTTTACTTATTTATAATCAATACTAGTTTTTATAATCCGGCTTCGCTTGGGATAGAGTACACTAACATTAGGTTATGTAGACGTAGACGTTATTTTTTTATTAGCTAAATGATTGTTAGAAGTTGAATGATAAAAAAATATCACCGTGGACTGTACTTCATGTATTTAAAACCCAAAAAGTATAGTTGATAAAGTTAAAAGTTGAAAAAAACACAGATTAGTCAGCTTAGTGCCTTGAAATGGCAGCCAGAATGACATGTGCAAATGTCAGGTCGCTACTGTTCACCGTTTTGGAGAAGCTCTTGTGACGGAAAGACAGACATATATTATATATACATAAATAATTAATTTATGCCTGGTTATTGACCGTTTTTAAAACCCTGTCCGCTTTTTAAGTGTCGCATATGGTATTTTAATGTAAAATTGTTTTAACTGTCTCTTCAGAGAGGGTAAATGAAGAATTATGGGCTTAGGAAAGGATTACTAGTTAACCAATCTTTCTCTATATGGGGCGTAGTGAAACAATCACAGAGATTCGTATTTTTCAATATAAGTTTCAATTCTTCCATGCCTTCTACTTACTCCTTTGCACGGTCAAGGGTTCGTATCTTTGAATTGGGACTTTCATAGATTAATTTCTTTAAATCAATTTGTTTTCAAATACCTAAATGAATATCTGTGATTCTTCACTTCTTATCTCTTATCCATGAGAACTACTTTGCACTTAGAGAGCGATTAAGTAACTGCTAGTTCTTCCCTTAATACCATCCTTCTATCTGTAACATCTCAAAAAAGAGAGATACCGAGATTCTCCATTAGTAATATATACATGCTTTACATTTATAATAAAAAAATGAAGCAATTATACATACATCCATTCTTTCTTTTAATAATATAATTGTCTAGATGTGTATTCATCCAACCATCTGTAAACTCAATTTAAAAAAAAAATAGAGCTACTTTTGTAGATAGAAAAATGCTGTGAGTTGATCAACTATGTACACGATAAAGACTTTAAATTGTTTTCTGGCCACAGACGCACACATACGAAGGTATAGGGGTTATTCCCTAGGGTTGATTAGTAATGGATGGGTGATTAATTTTCTATTTACCAGACATGAGAAAATGTGGAAACTTTTATCGAAAATAGTATAAAGTACAAAAACTATATTGGCCAGTATTCGTATGCTAGTTATATGTTTAAATGATTATATTAAATTTTAACTATATTAAGTCTAATGATTGAACAAAGAATAATTAATTATGGATATGTTTTATCATTAATAATTAAGGATTTTAAAATTAATAAGTAATAATTTACGTTTTTAGCAGATCGATGAACGAGTATTACCTTTCAATAAAAATAAATGACACTGGTTAAATTAAATTGGAAACAAAATGTGAATTATTTTGAGTTTGTGAATGACATTTAGATAATAATGGATCAAAATTGCTCGTGTTATTTTTAAACATTTCGTTTATAAATGCCAAATGTTTGTGTTTATAAATTTCCATAATCGCCATGGTTCTAAATTAAATATTTTGAGCTGTTAAACCACGTAGGGCTTACACATTTATTTTTTTAAATTTCGCCCAACTTTTCAAATTCATTTTTAGCATAAAAAGTATATATCGACGATGTTTTGGTCAATTGAACCCTCAAAATTGAAATTGTTCAGGAGAGAAGTAAAAACTGTTTTTATCGAAAAAATTATGTGGTGAGTTGCATTATGAATCTTTGAAATGCACTCTCTGTAAATGCTCATGTTTGCAGATACGGGATTATACGTCGGAAGAATCGATATTGCCTTACATCAAATTGGTCGGGTCAGAATTTTTGGTTTTAAAACCAATGTAAAATGACGTTTCCCTTCCAAAAAGTGGTCAATTTATTTTTCTAGCTTACATCATTTGGACGAGACCTGCTTTGTCGTCTTTAAAATAAAAACCGATCACTAACTCGTTTTCGAATTTTTTGAGGGTTAAATCAATTGGCCAAAAACACCATCGATATATTTAGTATTAAAACTTTTTCATGTAAGAATAAATTTATTATAAGAACTCATTTATTTTTCAATTTTACATCAAATTTTGGATCCTTCAAAATTGATGAACTAGATTTAATATTGGAAGTTTTGAATCCTCATCCTATCGAATCCTCGTTAAGGAAAGATTAGCTTGAGAAATTTTCAAGGAATTTGTTTTTTTGGCAAAATTCGTTATGCAGATAATGCTTGTTTCCCAGATGGTGTTGATCTCATAAAGAAATAATGAATCTACGAAAACAATTTAGTTATAGCTGATTAATTTTTTGATGGACGTGAAGTTTGCCTTCTTGAATTAATAAAGACAAGAGTGGGCAGAAACGGTATTCTTTGCCATAATCGAATGCAGTTTTTTTAACCTACTTCTATTCAATTTTGATTGCAAAACGTTTGAACAGTAAATTTGAATAATTACTCAATTTATTTCAAAGACTTTCAATTAGCTGCCTCATAAATGCAATACAAAATTAATGGAAAACAATCCAGATGCCTTTATTGACCTGTGGTTTGAGATGACCATTGTTTATGCATATATAAAGATTTTAATTGGTTTACTAGTTGTCGACGTCCGTGGCGCAGTTGGTAGCGTCGTGGGCTACGGCTATGGATGTCTCGGGTTCAAATCCCGGTGCGGACAGTTTTCATAAATTGATATTTCAATCGATTTATGGATTTCTGTTCGTAGTTTGAGTGTTTGTGTTGTCTAAAACTCCCTCCTCACCCACCCATCCCATCATCACGGGCCGTAGCGAGAGCGATTAGCTAACCACTAGTCCTATCTTAGCCCTATACTTAAATCCCTACTCTCTTCGATAAAGTCCTCATAGAAAAAATGCTGCTGAGATACCTCATTTAGGAGACTATATGCTCCACATTGGGAGCGAGCATGAAAAAAAACTGTTCGTAATTCATGGAAAAAAAATTACAAAATAAAGTGAATTAATTTTACTTTTAAAATGCTTATTGAAGATTCTCACTACCTTAAACCTTTTTTTTCAATAAAAACGCTTGAATATAAACAGGTCGATTTTTCATTACACAATATTCAATCGTGTTTGTTTCAAAATACCGCCCGATCATGTCCAAAATACCCACCCTTGCGATCAACCCCTGTCCGCATGTTATTAAATTGATCGACCAGCACACGTCTACTGTTTTTCAACGTCTGCGAAAAACATGTTACAGCAAATAGTAATAATCTAGAAAGACGCAAATTCTAATATCGATCTCAGCCGAGCTGGCCAGACGGACTTAGTGAAGTGCCCCCTCAAAACATCGACTTATCACATAACTGGAAACTTTCGCAAGAGCCGGCAATGTACTACACAATATGTCTGTAATCAAAAATATAATAAAATGGCGTACATGATGAAGTTACACAGGAAAGCGTACACGGCAAAAATTTCACACGGAAAGAATTACATTTCACAATTTTCATTCTATCTGTGAAGATGTTAAATTTGGATCGTTTTTATAGTAGGCATAATTTAAAATGTCGGCTCCATGGTGCAGGGGTTAACGTCGTTGGCTACGGTTACGGATGTCTCGGGTTCAAGTCCCGTTGCGGACAGTTTAATAAATTGATCTTTCAATCGATTTATGAATTTATAATTAGAGATTAGATAACAACTAGTTCTGTCTTAGCCCTATCGTTTTATCCCTACTCTGTCTGAAAAAAAAGAGAGATTTAGCAACTGAGTAACAAGCAGTTCTCAAAGAAAAATTCTGTTGAGAAATCTCCATATATGCTCCACATTGGTAGCGGAAATGGGAAAAAATACTAGTTTGGTCTACCACAGCTTTTCTCCTACTCCGTTTCCTGGTCAAGTTCCTGGTTTATCCACGAATTATATCTTTAATATACTGATTTTTTAATTGTTTTCATTCTGTCTGTGAAGATGTTAAATTTGGATCGATTTTATAGTTGGCATAAATTAAAATGTCGGCTCCGTGGTGCAGGGGTTAACGTCGTTGGCTACGGTTACGAATGTCTCGGGTTCAAGTCCCGGTGCGGACAGTTTCATAAATTGATTTGTCAATCGATTTATAGATTTCTGTTCGTAGGCATGAATGTTTGTGATGTCTAAACGTCCCTCCCATCCATCCGATCTCAAAAACAGGGAACAGTGGGAGCGATTAATTAACCCACTAGTCCTGTCCTAACCGTATCCTTCTATCCCTACTCTCTTGGAAAAAGAGAGGTTTGATGAGATACCTCGATTAGGATGCCATATACTCCACACTGGGAGCGTTCATGGTTAAAAAAGCGAACTACTCTTTTACTGTAAGTGATTTTTTTGTAATCAATAATAAAGGGTAACAATGGTAACATACTGATATAAATTATTAATTTGATCATTTTCTATACACAGTACAAATTTTGCTGTGTAATTTCATCATTTACCATTTGGTATTGTATTTAGAGTATTTAAAAAATTTAAAATAACTCGAGACAAACTTAAGAATATTCAGGTAAAGACACTCGAGATCAACTCGAGGAGTTGAAAGATCACAAATTTAAATACCCCAGATCTCAATATTTAATTGAAGAGCTCAAAACTTAATATTTAATCATAACAGAACTTTCTATTAAGCCTTCTGATTACTAAGCTAGAGATACCAGTTTATATATGTATATAGTAAGATTGCTAGTAAGCTCCTAAACATGTTAGAAAAGGTCAGTTTATTATTCAATGGTAAAAGGTATTTCAATATAACATTAATTGGGTGCTCTAATAATATGTCGGCGTCCGTGGCGCAGTTGGTTTCGTCGCTGGCTACGGTTACAAATGTCTCGGGTTCAATTCCCGGTGCGGACGGTTTTCATAAAATGATCTTTCAATCGATTTATGGATTTCTGTTCGTAGTCTGAGTCCTCCCTCCCACCTATCCCATCCTCACGGGGCGTAACGAGAGCGATTAGCTAACCGCTAGTCCTGTCATAGCCCTATCCTTCTATCCCTACTCTCTTCGAAAAAGAAAAGAGAGGTTGAGCAACTGAGTGACAAGCAGTTCTCGTAGAAAAAATTCTGTCCATTAGGAGACCATATGCTCCACATTGGGAGCGGACATGGAAAAAAATAAAATAATAATAATGTATTGAAATAAGAGCTCATTATATTAAAAAATATAAATGACTGTTTGATTAAATTATCTCTTTGATACCATATAAAGAGCGTATGGTATGGACTTATAATGGAACATATTAATATAAAAAAGCTGTTTTTTTTATAAGAATTTGTTGTTATTCAATCGTTCAACTTCTCGTTTCAAGAGAGGGTATCGGTAGAGCTAGAAAATCACTCTAGTGAGATAATACCTCTCTTTACGCACGGTTATGATAGGCTTTAATATTAACATCAGACAAATTCATGTCTATAGAGAAATCAGTATATGAGATACATCCGATTCGTGACCTCACCACCGAATAAAATGAATTCTCAAAAGCCGTTGGCCACTCAGTTGCAGAAGTGGCTCATTCAATTCCTGGCTAGACCAAGCAATTCATATTGTTTTTGAGACCTAGGGCAGCGCTCCTCAACCACTGCACAGTAGTGTGCCATGAGGCGATGCCAGGTGTGCCGCGGAGAATTACTTTGTTGCAAAAATCAAATAATTTTTCAAATAACATCCAGTACTCTTCCCATGCATGTAATAATAAATATTTTTCAAATGAAGCACAATTTAATGTTATTTCTGTTGATATGTAACGTTTTGATATAATTTTAATTGTTGTGTGCCGAAGAAATTTGGGAAAAACTTTGGTGTGCCGTGGGAGAAAGATGGTTGCGGAGTACTGATCCTTAGCATGGGTGTTTGCAATGTTGTTTCTTTTAATATTATTTTTCCTTGACTAGGTTGAAATTTAATCTGCAAGTTTTTAATAATTATAGTTAAAAATCAAAGATTATATAAAAAAAAACCTATATTTTGAATCGAAGTATCGTATTGCACAAAAATGAACATTTTTATATAGTGCCGTCAAAATTTAAGATTGAGCACTCAATTTGGCTTTAAAACTCTTCGAAAATAAATAATTTTATATCAATGTCATTTTCGAAAAGGATTACTAATAAATCCATACTAAAATTTTACATGATTCAATGAAAATTTTTACTCCCCATAAAAAAAGAATGAAAGCGAACACGCTCGCTGATAAATTCTTTGTTTGTAACGATTTTATTTACTAGCCTTACACAAAGTGTTGGCAGTTTAAATAATAATTTCATTTTAACTTTATCGCTGATAAAGAAAACGTAGTACATTAAATATACTGTCCAATCTAAGACAAGGGTTTTAATCCCAGGAGTACAACAGTGTCCACGTGTTTTTCTTACCCTGGGATTGAAAATTAAAAAAAACTTAGTTTTGGCAGTACAACTTTAATTATTTATACTTTACAACAGTGCTTCCCAAACTTTTTCATTCCACGGCCCATAGAATTTGCAAAAATAAACCACGGTCCACAACCCTGAAAATAAAATTAATTTAGATATCTTTATTTTACATTATATCTTCGGTATAGTGGCAGAAGGCGTTAAGTAAAAAAACCATGTTTTGTGATAATCGACATTTCAGAAAATCATGAAACATAAGTCTTTCTATTTACACACTTAAAGTATTGTTTATTAAGGTAATATTTCAACAAGATTCGTTAATCATTTACGCATTCGATTGAATTATTAGTAATTATTTTTTAATTGTGAAAGAAATTTACTTAATTTACATGGGAAATGTGTTCTTATGTACTCATTTACAAGGAAAACAAATGCTTAACAATACATAACAAATGCATAACATACTTGTAGCACTCATAGTTTGGGAAGCACTGCTTTACAACAAAGAATAAAGTTTTTTTAATAAATACGAAATTTCGACAGAAGTTGCTTAAGTAATGATACTTGCTAGCAGTTATGTCTCCTTATGTTTTTTTATTAAAATAAAAATAAATATCGTTTTTAAACAAACCTAGTACGGCCCTTGCAAAAAAATAATCATACAAATTTCCAAGGTGACTTTCTAGACCAGCGATCTAAGATACTTGGAAAAAATATTTAAACGTAGAAAAAATACTATTTAAAATATTATATTAAAATTAGTTTTATATTTTCTTTAAGCAAAATGAAAAATATTCTCAGGATTCCTACATAATAAATTTATGTAAAAAATTGTATCGCTTAAAACTGATAAGAGAATTTAAAATTATGTTTAACGTCAACCGCAAACTAAGATTACCTGCGTCGTACGCGATGTGATTTGTTTACCTGATTTATTATTTTTACTTATCCCGAAAATAAAAAATATTTCTCTCGCAGTCTTGAAAAAGTTTTTCTATTTTAAACAGAAATTTTTATAAAAAAATCAGTGACGGAATCAGAATTTATTGTGCCCAGTGACAGTTTATCTGTATAAGCTACTTTATTAAACATACATTTATATTTAAAATACTTGAATAATACATAACGTTATCATAATATATCAATCTAGCGTGATGACGCATCTTAGATCAGAAAATTAGTATGTACTGGGTCCATGCCTCTTCCGATTTACTGTCAACGTGTCAACGTCTCAGGTACTGAGTTAAAACATTACATGTAATTAGAAATAACAATCTTTATATTGATATAGCTTCGCCAAATGATGAACTATCTTCAAATAATAAACTTACTAGTGAAGTACTTGTTCATAAACTCCTTTTGATAATCTGTCAACGTCTCAGTTAAGAATATTTGAAATGTAAGTAAGTTGTAGGTCGTCAAAAATTACACCCTATATATCGGTATTGCGTCAAGAGATGATGAGCTATCTTCGAAAGGTAAATTTTATGGAAAATTACTTGTTGGAACGCTTCTTTCTATATACTGCTAACGTGTCAACGTCTCAGTTACGAAGTTTAAAATTATTGGAAAATTGCAGTCGTAACAATTTCAACCTTCAGTAGACCCCCCAATAACACGATTAGCGACAACTCGATTTTCATTAAAATTTGCGACTGTTTCTTGATTACACGTTAAAATACTCCTACGTCGCATGTGTATCCTCTGATTTTGTATAAGTATGGTAGCCTCGATAGCCCGCTTTCAGAGAGTTTGCCTTTTATCTACCATGTTATCGGGGAGTCTACATAGATCTAACTAAGCCAAATGATACGCTTCTGTCTACCAGTAAACATAATTGTAAACAACTTAAAAAGAGGAATATTATTCAAATTTAAATAATTGAAAAATAATATATATACATTGGTTTGCACCTTCGAAGACACAGACCGCATAAATATGCAGCATGATGATTCCAATGTTTAACTCAAACTTCTGATTTGAAGATCAATATTAGATGACTAGAGCAGTGGATCTCATGTGCGATCACTAGAGGATTTTTCTGTGGCTACCAACGGTTCTATAGTAATAAATATTGATTTAAAAAAAAAATAATATGAAATAAATACGACATTTGTTTATTCGTAATGAGTACGTATACGGCTCGAAAACGTATTTGCAATGAATGAATATTTTTTATTATTCAAATACATGTGTATCAGTGAGTGTCTTCTGTTTTTTTTGATAAATATGGAAGTATCTGTTTATTCTATATCTGTAAATGACAGGATTTTAAAAATCTAGTACATATTTTTAAAGAAATTATATTTAAACACGAAAATCTTCTGCCTACGGCACCATTTTCTGCGTCATAGTGGTTTGTGGTTAAAAAATACAAGTCGGTAGTTTAAAAAATACCCACAACTCTATTCTAAATATAAAATCATAATTTTTGGACTTCAGAATTTAAATTCAAGGACCGCCCCGGCCGAAAAACTCCTAGCTACGCCACTGCCAACATGTTTAAATGTCTTTTGTTGAGTATACTCATATGTTGATCTCTTTTTTGAGTAAATGCATTGGCATACTATTTTATATCACCATTGAAAAATTTGGTGCGACCACGAGACATTTCCATAAGACCACTGATGTTTATAATGCGGCCTCGGATAAATTTTCCGTGAGAACCACTGGACTAGAGGATGATTCATACATAAGGAAAAATATACCCCCAGTATACATGCTCTTAAGTGACATTATCTGACATCTGTGATGTTATCATGGCAACACTAACTATTTCGAAGTCGTATTGTGGTCGGTTGTGACCACAGCAACACAAAATAAACAATTATATAAATGTAAAAAAAAATAGTTAATTTCTTATGCATTATCTCAGTAATAATCTAGTTAGACTACTCAAAGGATAGTGCCGAAAATATCCAAAATCATTTAAAAATAAAAAAAATCAAAACGGTCAATTCCTAAAAACAGAGAAAATAAAAATAGTATGCGTGACGTTGCACATACCACGAAATACCCCTTACTATTGTATATCGACGGTGCTTTGGAAAATTGAAATTGTTCAGAAGAGAGCAAAAACTGTTGTTTTGCGTTAGGAATCATTGAAATGCACTCCTGTAAATTCTCATGTTAGCAGATTTGGGATTATAGGTAGGAAGTGTCGATATAATAGTGGCTTAAATTAAGTGGTCGGGTAAGAATTTATATACGTAAAACCAATGTAAAATGATGTTTTCCTTCCAAAAAGTGGTGAAATTATTATTCTAATTAACATAATTTGGCCGAAACCTGCTCTGTCGTCTTAAAAATGAGATCCAATCCTTAACTAATTTTCGTATTTTTTGAGGGTTACATCAATTGGCCAAAACATTTTGCCACCAAAATGTTATCAAGTACATTTTACAATTCTTGTGGAACTTAATATTTTCCGATTTATATTTTGTTATTGCGGAGAGTGTTATTGTGGAGAAAAATATTCAGTTCTATGAATTTGAATTATCCAATGGAGCAATTAATTGAAGAACAAGCTTAAAAGAAAATTGTTTCGCGTAACACGATACTGATACAAAATAAAAATCATAAAGAACATTTCTATTCTGATGTCTGCAATCAATTTGAGCAGAAAAATAATATAACTCCATAAAAATCCTATAGAATATTATCAAAATAATACGCTAAAAACTCAAAGAAGCTTATAACCCACTATGCAGTCATTCAAATACGAGCTTTACTTCCCTTAGAAGAAATACCTGTTTCTTTTGCATGCGATATGGCGCTTTGAATGAAAATGTTTTATTTGAGTTTGTGTATTTATTCTGCGAGATTCTGTATTAAAAGAGTAAGTTTTGTTATTTCTGACGATATAAAAACATGATTTGAAGAATATTTTATTTTTATAAAAGTATTCAGTTTTCTGTTGAACGTTGGAAGTATGGGTAAACCTACACGGTTTTTCAAAGACATTAAATGGAAAAATAAATGTGTCTACGTATTATATAACATAACCTACCGTCAGAGCACAGTGGTAAGACATATTTACACGGCTGCGAGCTTTTGTTAGAAAATATTTTTTATTTATATATCATTGCTGACTGCAGATACTTTCATTCATTGATTTTTCAATAGCTTTATCAACCCCCTCTTATAAGAGTGAGTGACTGAGCTAAAATGCGCCTAAAAAATTACTAGTAATTTCGCTAACGCGTTTTTTGGTATAAGTAATGTCTCAAATATCTCCGATTTGTGCTCAAATACACGTGTATTTGTTACATTAAAATTATACTAAATTTATTTTTTAAAACCATGTACGTTCACAATGTAGACCGTATGGCCTCCTAACGGAGATATCTCAACCGGTTTTTTTTTAAAGGACTGCTTGTTTCTCAATTGCTCATCCTCTAGTTTTATGGTTGGTTTAAGGCTCCATAATACGGTCTGTGCGAGCTGGGCAGGAGGTTTTCAATTATTATAATTGAATGTCCATTTTCTTTCTACTGAGGATGTTACCAGCGTTTTAAGCAAAATTTAAAATATTAGAGTATCCATGATTAATTAATGAATATGTTTAGTATTGTCGGGTCCGCGGTCGAGTGGTTGCCGTCGTCGGCTTCGATTGCGGTGCTCGTGGGCTCAAATCCCAGTACGGAGAGTTTCATAAATTGATTTTTAATCAATTTATGGATATTTTTTCAAAGGCATGAATGTTTTTGAGGTCTTAAGTCGCATTAGCTGATCACTAGTAGTGGCCTAATCTTGTACTTAGTGACGGACTGGCTCTAAAAATATTGATTGCCAGAAGTCACCCATCCAAAAATAAATTTCTCCCCCCCCCCCTTCCCTATATTACAAAATTTTCTCTTTTCCATCCCGCCATTTCCATTTATTGAGAGCCCCTTACATACAGCGGAGCCCACTTGTCATCGAGCAACCTGGTTTGTATGGCCAGTCCACCACTGCCTATACTTCTATCCTTACTCTCTTCTAAAAAGAGAGGTTGAGCAACTGAGTAACAAGCAGTTCTCATATAAAAATTCTGTTGAGATACATTGAGAGCGGACATGGTAAAAAATGAAAATAAATATTAACACGTTAGCTCCGGGGGATGCGTTTTTCACGTCGCAAAGTTTTTTGTATTGGGGCGGGGAACGCGTTTTTTGCGTCATTCAATCGCTTATAACTAATTCATGTTTAATTCATAATATTATTGAAATAATTTCATTAATATATTACGAAACACTTTTAAGAGAACACCCCAACTTTTTTTCGCGTAATTGTCGATTGGTGAATTTCATGTTTTTCTTTCCATGATCTATTGTCAATTACCTGTGAATCAGCCCCACCGATGTTCGTATTTTGGTGATATTTCTTCCGTTGCGAATGTGTTAAGATTGATGTTTAAAAATATGAAAGAAAAGTTTAAAGTTAAAAATTAAGAAGCGGAAATATTATCGTATTTGAAAACGCGTCGCTTTTCAAGAATAATAAATGCGATGTAATGTCGTTTGAGCATTTTGTTGTTGTAAATTTTACCCTGTCCTGTCCTATTAAAAGCACGCAGGGTGTCCTTAAATTAGGATTTATAATAAAAGTATGAGATTCAACAGCTCCCCAGCGTGCGTTGAAAAAAGAAACTAAGATTTTAACTGCATCTCAAGAAGTGATCGATTACAATCATACATAGTTATAAATTAGTAAAAAATATATAAGTTACAATAATATTGAATAAAAACCAATTCGCATATTTCGATTAATTGTATTAATTTGTGGAATGCATATATTTGATTGTTTTCGGTGGATATAAATAGAGCTTCGAATCAGAACTGAACCGAAAAACCGATAACCAGAAAAACCGGTTTTTTTTTGTCGTAACGAACATGTTTAAACATTGTCGGCGTCTGTGACACAGTTGGTAGCGTCGTGGGCTAAATGGTTTTCATGAATTGATATTTCAATCGAATTATGAATTTCTTTTCTAGTCTGAGTGTTTGTGTTATCTAAAGCTCCCTCCTAACTCGTCCATCCGATCCTCACGGGGCGTAGCGAGAGTGATTATCTAACCACTAGCTCCATCCTTCTATCCCTACTCTCTTCAATAAAGAAAGGTTACGCAACTGAGTAACAAACCGTTCTCACTCAAAAATTCTCCATATGCTCCACGTTGGTAGCCGACATTGAAAAAAACTATGTTTAAACATATGTATGTCAAATTTAAGACGCAAAGTAATCATTTGCAATCGTGTAACGTAACTAGACATAATTTATTTTTTGAAAAATTTATGGCTACGGCCGTACGGTGCAGCATAGCCATTGGTTTTGAAACGTGGCGCCGGGCTATCATACAAGTATATTTAATTTTCTAAATTACGTTAGAAAATATTTTTTTAATACAAATAAAAACAACCAAACGATATACTTTTTCCTTGAAGGCGGAGGAAAAATGAATCGAAAAAAAATAACGGCTCAAAGCCCTGAATGTAAATAGAAAATTATTTTTTAAATTATTACATATTTAGAAAACCGTTCACTTTGGATGTCGAGAGAACAATATTAATCACGCAAAATTCAACACCCCAATTGATGAGCAAGAGATACCTAGGGAAGATTAGGCAATTGTCCATGTCAAGTGGGATCATAAAACACTAAATACTTTCTCAAAGTAGAGGAAGAACCGAAGGACTAAAAATGTAAAACCAAATGTTTAATTCATTGAAATCTTGTGTCACTACTTGATTGAACTCTCGTCTTGTTTTTGTTCTTACACTTAAAGGATTGTAATAATTAATAGCCCAAGTATTGCGAGCGAGTCTATTGTAACAAGGGATGGACGGCATCTTATTTGCGTAGACTCACCCTATATTAGGAAAGCAAAGGCAACTTTGTTTACTTGTGTCTGTCCCATTTCGTGTGGAAAAACAAGTTTTCTTTTTAATATAAAACCTGGCGAAAAAAACTCAACACAAAAATGGGAATGAGGAATTATCTCACTGTTCGCAATGATTACGGTGAAATAAAATTTAATATAAACATTGCGAATTGAATTTCTTTATTAAGTATTTTTTCAACGGGGGTCTTTGTGATTTTGATTAAAACCAAAAAAAAAACGTTGAATCTTTATTAAAAAAGAAGCGCTTATTTGAATAGGCGTAAAATGTATTTAATTTTAATTAAATGACAATCATATAGCCACGTAGATATGTAGATAATTACGAACTAAAATTCAGGGTTGTTAGAATTGGTTTCTCATAGGCATAATGCTATCTGATATTGCTTGTTAAAAATACTTTGATATTTATAATAATAGACTTTAACAGACGAAAAATTTCATTAAAACTCGCCTTTGATTGATGATGTTGTTGCCACATTTTATTGGAATAAATATCGGAATAATTTCGTTGTAACTATTTTAATTATACGTGCTATGCCAAATGTGTGAAATTGCTTAATACACGAAATGAGTAAAATATTACCTAATTCATGAAAAGTGCAAACCCATCGCCTCATTCATGAATTAGGCAAATAATATGCAGAGAGCGTGAATTCAACATAAATTTTTCTGCCGAATTCATGCATTGAGTAAAATGGATAAACCAAATGTTATTGATTATAGAAATATACATCAATCAATAACTATAATGACGCTCATTTCCATTTACCATTCCCAAAAAATCTAGAACTGTAATATTATGACATACGAATTTTATTAAAAGGTATTTCAGTGATTTGCATCGTGAATTAGATTAGATTAGGTTAGGTATAATTAGTGCGAATTTACTAAAACTGTTACATGTCCAACCAATGACACCACCTAAGCCCGGGACCTTCCCGCATCTTAATAAATAAACGATTTCACACATTCGGCAGAACATACGGAGAGTTAGTAATTTATTTCTGTATGTACTGCTTATTTTTGATAATTACTGATTATTTATGAAGTGAAAAGATAATTTATAATTAAAAAAATCGGCGCCTTACTGTGTTACTCGATTAACGATCGGCTGAAAATGAAAGTATAAATATGAAAAATATTAAATATTTACATTGCAGACTGTGGTAATATTTAATATTATAAGATTCAGAAAAAACATAAAATGTCTTTAATGGTATGTAAGTTCTACATTTACGTATAATAAAATAATTATTAAAAAAGTCCTTGATAAGTTTCTCGTTTTAAATTTAGTTTTTGTATCTTTTATTTTAGTCATATTATGCGAGAAGAAAAGCAAAAGATAATTTTGCTTGCGGAGATGCTCCCTAGACTATTTGGTACTCGAGTCGTTCATAATAGTTGTTTTAAGTAACAATAAATATGCATATTATTGAGTTATGTTTGCTGTTTCTTAAGTAGTTAAAATATTTTTTTAATAAAACACAATTTGCTTGTTCTACTTCTCAGCTGAGCAATCAGTTGATAACGCTCGCGATGAGTGAAATCGGTGTTGATCATGATAAACTTGTGGAAGTAGTACAAATAAATTGTGTTTCATTTTTAAAACGTAATGCTTTTTCACCAAGAATTAAGCAATCGCTGAAAAAATGATCAAGGATTTGAATTTATCAATCTACAATAAACATCTTACATGGTCACATTAATACATTATTTAACTATGGTTTACGAAGTACAAATTTCGTTGCAAGAGACTAATTAACAATTTGAGCACTGTTGATTGCTTATACTTTAATTGTTTTGTAAGAATTACAATTTTCTGTTAATTTTCAGTATATTTTATGGCAGCAAATTAAATGGTCAGAATTTAAATCAACTTTTGCTCAGAATAAAAATATGAACGGTCTAAATAAAATTAATCATGATCTGAATAAAATAATTATACGGTTAGAATAAAAGTTTACGTTAAGTTAGGCTAGAAATAATAAGCATAAATTATATATTCTACCCTTTGTAATTCTGATCTATACGTTATATGACTTATGATCATTTAATGTAAATTCTCACATTAAATTCTGTTTTAAAAAATATGTTCGGAAGTGAATTAAAATTCTGATAACAAAAATGCGAGCCATATTTTATCATTTTTCGACTCTAACTGAGAGACAGTAAACAGTGTCTAACGTTTATATAGAAGATACAAATGCGACAAATATTATTTACGAGGTAAAATATTATACGTCTGAGAGCCACACTGATACCTGAGCTAAAATTTCGGGAATCGCCCTAATCCTTATTTTGTAAACACCATATTAACAGAGTGGCGAATTGCCGCTTTTCAACTTCTTTTAGAAATACCAGTGATTTTACAATTATAATAGTATTGTGGGTTTTGACGGGATGTAATTCGACGAATGGGTAAATATATACAATCATTCCACATTTAGTGACATCTGTTAGGTGTTTCAACGTATAGGATATAATAGCGGAGAATTAGGAAGGTTCAGCTGCTCATTCAAAATTGGCAAGGAATTTAACTGGGCTCTATTAATTTCCAAAATTTCTTGATAAAATAATTTATGATCCCCCATGTTTTTATGCAACAGTTTAACCCCATCATCCGCATTAAACGTATGGTTCTCCATTAGCAAGTGATTTGCGAATGTCGAAGTTTCTTTTTTTAATCTAAAGGCAGCTAAATGTTCTGATACCCTTATATCTAATGTACGTGTGGTTTTACCCACATAGAAATGTTGGCAATCATTGCATTGTAATTTATAAATACCAGATTTGTTCTTAAAGTTTACTCTATCTTTATTGTTAATAAGTAATTTGCCTAGAGAGTTTTTGCAATATATAGCCGGTCTAACACTATCAGCGAGTTGTTTTTTAATTTTAAAGCTTGTGCAACCTAAATAACTAATTCTATGCCAGATTCTAGGGTGGTCTATGTCTTTAGACAAGTTCCCGAAATATAGCATCTTTTCTGCTAATTTACGTTGTTTTTTGATACAAGACTATCTATAAGAGACGCCTCATAGCCATTATTAATGGCAATTTGTTTAATAATGTTTAGTTCGCTTTCAAAATTAAATTTATTTAGAGGTATAGTGACTAATCTGTGAACCTGAGAATGGAAAGCAGCCAATTTATATGAGAAAGGATGGTCTGAGTTAAAATGGATGGCAGCATCTGAAAACGTCTGTTTTCGATAAATTTTAAATTCATGAATGGAGTTTTTAATATCAATATTAAGGTCAAGGAAATTTATATTCTTGCCCCCTACTTCTAAAGTGAATTGAATTTTATCATCTAGTGAGTTAAGAAAATTATGAAGGTTAGAAACTTGTCTCTCAGTTCAATTGAATAGACAAAGGATGTCATCTACGTAACGGAACCAATAAACTACGTTTCTAACTTCTGTTTTATTGCTAAAAATAAGGTTTTCTAAATGGTTCATGTAAAATTCTGCTAATAGTGGTGACAAACAACTTCCCATTGCAAGGCCTTCGGTTTGTTCATAGAATCTATTATCAAATTGAAAATAGTTCTGGTCAACGCAAACGTCTAATATATTAAGTAATTCCGTAGTAATGACGGGATTAACTCTACGCGTATTAAGGGTATCTTTGATGATTTGTTTACATTTGTTTACCGGTACATTAGTGAATAAGCTAACAACGTCAAAAGAAATTAATTTGGCGTTGCGAAACCCGGGTCGTTAGTGACAAAATACATGGAAGTGTACAAAATCTCAATAATCCAAATTTGATATTGAAATTCCATCAAGCACCCTCAGTCGATGTCTTAAATTAACTAACTCACATTTAATTTTTTCTCTCTCCATCTTTCGTTTTCTTAAGCACAATAGTGCATGATTAAAAGATCCGCCCCATTCAGCTCTGCATGGGGCCAAGAACATTACGAGAAAATTCGTTTATTTTCTTGGTCGATATTGCGTTATGGATGGCGGCGGTGAAACAGTGGCTGCATACACATAACGGGTGGAAGTAGGGTGAGAAAATTTTCACCCCATCGATCCAAATAATTCGGGGTCATCCAACGCTCTCCTCTCAGGAGGCGTTTTGTAGGATTCCACTCATCCATGTGTGATATATCTAGAAATTAGTGGTTTTGAGATATGGCCGATCAAAGTTTTGATTCATCTAAACTGACCTATTATTTGTATTATTTTTTTATTCAAATAGGTTGTCAATAGTTTATAGTTTTAGGATTAAAGTTGTCTCTTTATGGAACGCCACGATTCACAAAAATGTATTTCCACAATACAATACTTCGATATGTGTGTATATGGAACTGAGAAATTGTTTAATTTTGCTCATATCTATATGTATATATCTGCCTTTTGAGAGATAACCTGTACATTTTACAAGCTGTAGTAGAGCGTATTCGAACATAATGACTAACTTAAATCGAAACATAACATTTTTGAAATATCGTCCCATGGAACTGGGCCACCGATATGTCCGGCCTAGAGTAGAAGTTGATTTTTCACAAATCGGACAATGTTCAACTCACTCTGGCTTTAATCTAGATATAATATATTCAGATAACTAGAGCTTCCGATGTTAAGTTACGATAAACCAATAACCGACGAGATTATTTATCGAAATACCAACGTTATGTAAAATAAATTAACACTTTCTGAGCATTAAGTAACGCAATGAAGTCATAAGGGTGTTAAGCTGTGCAGAAGTGCATGTTATGCGAATAATTACAGTTATAAAATGAATATTCTTAAATTAATAAAAAAAATATACAAAATGACTTTCGTTTGTATTATATTCTTCCAATTATAACGTTATGAAAGTAAAATATTAGGGATAGTAAAATATTTTTGAATTAGAATTTTATCATACGCAAATAAGCAAAATAACACAATTTCCGTTAGCAAATACATTAAGAAGTCATAATGCTCAAAGACTAAGGGTAATTTAGTAAGAAAGCTCAATTAGAAGTTGGTTGTGGGCAGCAACTTGTTGATTTCATCGCGATTAAGCTGAACCAAATTACACTTTCCCTTTGTAAAGACCAAAAGGCTTGAGTGTAAAAGAAGATTATTTACGAGCGTTTGGACGGTCGACAGGGATGTGGAAAACAAAATACCAACACCGAAATGGCAATGCTATGAAAATTATAATAGCCACAGATAAAACTTTTTAAAATCATATTATTATTATTGCCCTTAGAGTATGTAAGTTGTATTTAAATAATTGCTGTTACTTATTTTATTTTTGTAAAAGAAAATTATTTAATCGATTGATTTGTAAAGACAAATCAATCTAAAGAGATATAAGTTTGCTGATCTTAACGCATCGTTCCTGTACGAGTTACACATCTAGAATAGAATCTCGTCCGTTTATACAAGACGCTTATTCGGCTTTTTTGGCCACATTACTCGCAAGCTTACCAACAATTTTGAGAGACTCGTCGTCACAGAAAAGGTCGAAGGCAGAAAGGGACGCGGAAAGGCCCCAACTCACTGAAGTGTACAAGTGAAGGGCAGTCTTCTCTTTACCGATGGCCCTCAAAGCAGCAGAGTGCAGAAGCTAGTGGCGAAGATCACGACCTTCACCATGAGGAATATGACTGAGGAAGAAGAAGAATTATTTAAATTATTCCAAGCAATTTACGTTTTATTTGAAGTTTATTATTCAATCTACTTAAGCAATTTCGCTTTTATTAAAATACAATATATTTATCTATATATTTCTTATGTTTGTTAATTTTATTATATTTTTTGGTCACGATAATTAGCTAATGTGCACTGGTCATATTAAATAAAAATGTAGAAAACGGTTTGAAGTTAATTCACTCGATCAAGTATTTTCCAACTGAGATACTTATCAAATTTGGATTATTGAGATTTTGTACACCTTCATGTGTTTTGTTATTAATAGAGCCCAGTTAAATTCCTTGCCAATTCTGAATGAGCTGCTGAACCTTCCTAATTCTCCGTTATTATATCCAATACGTTGAAACACCTAACAGATGTCACTAAATGTGGAATGATTGTATATATTTACCCTTTCGTCGAATTGCATCCCGTCGAAACCCACAATGCTATTATATTTGTAAAATCATCGGTAATTCTAAAAGAAGTTGGAAAGCGGCAATTCGCCACTCTGTTAATGTGTTTTTTACAAAATAAGGATTAAGGCGATTCTCGAAATGTTAACTCAGGTATCAGTGTGGCTCTCAGACGTATAATATTTTACCTCGTAAATAATATTTGTCGTATTTGTATCTTCTATATAAACGTCAGACACTGTTTACTGTCTGTCAGTTCGAGTCCATTCGTGTGCTCGAATGCCTGAAGATGCCGAAAAGCGAAACCCGGGTCGTTAGTGACAAAACACATGGAAGTGTACAAAATCTCAATAATCCAAATCTGATATTGAAATTCCATCAAGCACCCTCAGTCGATGTCTTAAATTATGAGATACTTATAATTTTCCAATAAACTGTCCTGACGACTCTTATTTCTAACAAAAACTCATTCTTTCGGGCAATACGTCTATTTGCCCGCTTTGACCAAATTTTCGAAAGCATCCTTAAAGAATACTGAAATGACTCGCAGCCCGGTTTTAAGAATGATGTAATACCTAATTTCCGCTTAAACAAAGAATACTGTCGAGAGATGTTTAACTCTTAATAACATTATCAACTCTTTCGCACAGTAAGTAATCGTGTAGAATAAATTTAAATATCAACTTATGAAATAATAAAAATTTTCACGTCGTTAATAATCTTTTATAAGTACAATGAAGATAATTAACACACTGTGTTCAATTAACTCCTCAGATATGCGTCAAAAAATATGTCAAAAACAATTAGCTATCTTAATATTTGTGACAAGAATAAATAGTTCAGGAATATATTTCCAATAGTTTTATGTTTGACGAGATTTAACTATAAGTGTGGATAATGATGACGATTGAAGATGTCTCCAGTTCGAAGGGCGTTGTCAGAATAGTCCAATCCTCTCTTTTTTGTTCATACATATACTGTCGTGGGCTGTCTGTGTTCTACATTTGTATGACATCATGACTTTCCTTTTCAGAGCGTTCACCTTTATCGCAACGTACGCAGAATCTGCGTCGTATATCGATCACCGCTTGATTTCGCTGACTGCATTTTTAATTGCGCTAAAGAATTAAAAATACTATTTGCCAATTAGTCTCGTCCATATTACTAGCTCAGCATAAATACTGACACAAATATTACAAGCGTCGTGTATCACTAAATAGTATTTTTTTATTTTCATTGCTGCCATAAATAAATATGGATATGGTATTATTTACATAATTAACTCCAACGATATCTATTCACTTTGTCACTCAATATCAAACCCACAACCAACATCTACGCTTTCCACTCTCATTACTTCACAGAGCATAATAAAAATAATAATAAATAAAATAACTTCTTTATTTAAGTATTAATGGTTGGTGGGAAGTGGGAATGCAATATATTTGATAAAATAAAATACATTTTTTTTATAGTGATCAGGAATGGTTTGTCCATCTCGAGCATGTTTGAATGATTATGATGAACAGTATCCAATAAATTTTTCAATTATCAATAGCTTGATTCAATGTGTCTAAATGCCATGCTTATAAAAAATAAATATTTGATACGCACATGTTGTGTAAATATATACAATCAACTTTTTTCGTACGCGTTGGATAAGTTCCACCAAAAACTGTGTAAAAAAAGTGATAGAATACATGAAAATCGAAAATTGGTTCACTAAATTTAAAAGATCGTGTGAAATAACAACATTGTGGTACGGAAAATCGTGTAAAAAAGGTAAAAATAAAACCCAACAAGTATTTAATTTAAGAAAATATAATACTATATGCTAGTTAGTCATCGCTACTAGATAATTTACACGCACATTTATGATTTACTTGACCAAAATCGCTTGAATATTAAGCACCCTCACGCAATAACAAGCGAAATTGAAAATATGTAATAAAACTGTGTTTGGGAATCGTGTAAGAACAAATAGTTCGTATAAAATATAGTAAAAATATGTATTCGTTCTTTTTTCTGGATAGTGTTATTTCAAAACCGTGTGAAAAAAGAGTTGAGTATTTTACGGTTGATATTAACAAGTAAAACAGCTTGGCGTGAATAACAGATATTCCTGACCTCAACATCCTTTGGGTTGTGGCGATTTCTCAGTCACGTATACGTGGTAATGATTAGGTGTTTTAGAAATCCACTGGTGTGTGGCCAAGTACATGAAGTATTGGTCATTTATTGCGAGTCCATGGGGCTAACGTGCCCGTTTGGGGATGTTGATTGCTCGAAAGACCGCAATAAAATGTGGACAGGGGTGTTTTATATAATGTCTTGCGAGAAGTGAGCGACCCTTATAAATAATTTGGCTTGCATGTTGATTATATTACATATTTACGGAGAAATTTCTCTCACTGATTTTCCGGAAAGATGTAATTCGTTAAATGAATTTATATGATTGATATAATAAAACAGTAGCACCTACATATAAAAATAAATGAATTGTTCAAATTTTTTACATAAAAAATTAAAGTCGATTATTTAGTCATTCCACTGGCTGTGTTATAAATTGTGATACGTGTTTCGCTTCTTTAAGAAGCATCTTCAGACTAACTATATTGCAAGTTTATTTATTTCTTATATAAAAAATGATTCTAATTCTCAATTAAAAAATTAAGTGTAGGGTGGGCTTATTTCCTTCTACTGGACGTGAGGAGGGGATAAGATATAAATGAAAATAGTACCAATTACAATAATGCTACTAATTACAAAATTTATTACTACTATAATTTAAGACATCGACTAAGGGTGCTTGATGGAATTTCAATAACAAATTTGAATTGTTGAGATTTTGTAAATTTTCATGTATTGTGTCACTAACAGCGCGGGTTTCACCTTCCGGCATACTTATAATAACATTGTGAAATCACTGGTAATTCTGATATTGGTTAGCCGCCGGCAATTCACTACTTTGTTAATGCGATTGTTTTCCCAACAAAGATTAAGGCTATTCTTGGAATTTTTAACTCAGGTACCAGTGTGGGTCCTAGACTTATAATATTAATTTTTTATAATATAGTATTTTGTCGTAATTGTATCTTGTATATAAACGTTAGACTGTTTACTGTCTGTTGATTCCGTGTCGAGCTCTCACGGAGTAAAGTCGTCTGTAATTACGCCACGCCGGTCTTCAATTAGTCGCTCTAAGAGATAAATCTTAAAGTAACGAGCCAGGCTCGCACATTTCAGTTAGGGACTGGGCATGTCTAAAATAAGAATAGTAAGCTCTTCAAGCACACAAAAGCCTTCAGCTGACAGAATCTTTTTAGATAGCAGTATTTAGCTAGCTTACATGTGGGGAAGGGATATAAAGACCAAGTTTGTACCCACCCTAGCACTAACTTTAGCCAGAAACTAGGAGTCCGCTTCACGGACTCCACATAATAGTTTCAATAGGAAAGTAAAGGTACGAAAAAAAAATTACTGTTTGTCAATTCGAGTCCATTCGTGTGCTCGAATACCTGAAAATGCCGAAAGGCGTAACCCAGGTCGTTAGTGACAAAATACAAGGAAATTTACAAAATCTCAACAATTCAAATTTATTACTAGTGTTTGGATGTGTTCTATATTTCTATGCATTTCATCATTAGCGACACGTGTTTCGCCTTTTGGCATTCGAGTACACGAATGCTTGAACTTAGCCATATACTTATACACTGTTTTAGAAGTGATAAACAATATTATGTCATCTCCCACATTTCAATTTCTTTACTATTATTTGAAATTAAAATATATATCGTACGGGGGTAAAAGGTAAAATCGTGGGCCACCCTCCAGTTATGGACCACTCAACAGTACAACACAAAAAATAAATATTTTAAAATATTAGTTGTGGTTATTTGTTCCACCACAGTATGTACTTCAGTTTTAGTCCATCGTTTGCTGTAAAGGAAAGCGGACTGTACTTTTGCTGTATTTTTTTGTAATAACCATGTTTGATATTTTGATATATGTATGCATGAACAACAATAAACATGCTTTCTAAATACGGAAAAAAATTGTGTTGCAATAAAACCCTATTAATAAGCTTGTTATGATCTATCTAAGCAAACCATACCCTTAATTGACCCAACATTGTACCTGTTTCCCTAATTGGGTTTTTATTGTCGGTGAAAAACTATGATTTTGCTGATATACATTTTTTCAATGGAAACTATGATATGCTCCATATTACTTGTGGATCTAGATTAGAAAAAATAAGACTGCACGTTCTCCGCATATAATTCATCTTGTAGTGCTGATTTTATGCGACTTTTATTAGAGTTTAGATCACAAAGAATCGCGATGACGATTTAGGACTCTTCCTATCTCGTACATGTGGAATATTAACGAGAGAAGGCCATAAAGTAAGAAAAGGCGACTCTCCTAGCTATTTTATTGTTTTCGGATTTGGAAGCTGAATCGATAACAATCGCGTACGCGGAAACTCGCGTCGGGAATTACGCGGTATAAAATCATGTTTATGCGAAATCTGATGGAAATACGAGAGAATTTGTTTTAACGATAGACATACTAATCTAAAATTCTACTAATAAAATTAGATATTACTAATCAATTCGTATCTTACGAGATAATAATATCGAGGGTATTCAGAACGCGTTAGTTTTTGATTATTTTCTGTATAAAATGTCAAATTGCATGCAATTTAACGCTTTACATTCTACACACTGGTAGAACGCATGAAATAATACAATATTATGGATTTAAAATAAACAGTATTAAGTCATATTGTTATATTTTTTATTCTGGTAGAAAGCATGATATGACCTTAGGAATATGATTCAAATGTGAAATGCGTAACGAGATTGAACACATGCCGTTCAAGATAGATACTTGATGCTTCTCGCTTGGCGAGTGGCGACAGACTAATGATACCTTTTCTTTATTCTTAACTCGTAATATTTAGTAACTGCTGACACAACGTAATACTTTGGGCACAACTTTTTCTTGAATATCACATTTCGCAAATCCGCAACGTCACTACGTGACTATAACTCATTAAAAACCAAATCTTATGATTTGTATTGCTTAACAGATTATTCATTATACTGTAAAAAAAATGTTT
This sequence comes from Himalopsyche phryganea, assembly GCA_022494535.1. Taxonomy (NCBI): domain Eukaryota; kingdom Metazoa; phylum Arthropoda; class Insecta; order Trichoptera; family Rhyacophilidae; genus Himalopsyche; species Himalopsyche phryganea. Next base: position 2,385,492 of record JAGVSL010000030.1, read on the forward strand.
TAGCCCAATGAGCGCGCTGGACATGTTTACATGTCCAAGACTTTTTCCCGTATCTCCGGCCAAACTAGAAGGTTGTGGATATATGATTTAAAAAATGGTTCAAAATTCTATCTCCATTTTTTACTGTAGAAATCGATCTATGTTTAGCCATAGTAAAATATAGCCATAACAGATACATTGACTGAAAATAAATTCGTGTGAAAATGGCTCGCTTACTCGCTCAACAATTTTACTTGGGAGTTCTTTGAAACAAATTATGCCTTCAATGCGATTATCTCAAAACTTGTATTTATGACTAAATGCATTTTGTCAGTAAAACCTCGATATATTTAAAAATTTGTTTTGAGTTCAATAATTTTATGTTTTGGGAGTATTTTAAGTAATGGAACGGTCTTCCATTTTTATATGCGCATATTATATTTTTTTACAAAGAAAAAGGTTGTATAATCTGTCGTAAGTTACAAGTATAAATATCATATGTTACGTAAAAACAATCCTCAATGTTGGTATTGCATGTGAGTAAGTGTTGAAATAGTTTTCCTTACTGTGTGACCTACTCCAAATATTGTATATACTATTATATGGGACGTTGTTAGTGCGCAGTTTCACGTGCGCAGTGAAAAAATCTGCGCAAACATAAAAGGGACACATCCAGCCAATTAAAACTTTGGGAATTAAAAAAACATGAATGAGATTACAGCCGGATTAATTAAAAAGCTCCAGAGTACGGTGACAAGGCCTACGACTTTGTAATAATCGTTTTATCAATACAAGCAGTGTTGCCAACTTTTCTTTGCGACAGAATATGCCGTACAAAAGCTCCCAAAATTAGATATATTACTGTAATAAGTTACTACAGCGGATGTGTTAAGCTGCTTAAATGTAGGGAAAATTTGTTTTCTTGGCTGACGCTACGGTCCATTTAGGTAGCTGATCGTCTTCACTATTATCATACAGGGCCACTCGTTCTCTTTGTTCACAACCAAGCGTCTTTGAATTTTTCTTATTTCGTTTGCACCCTTCACGAAGCTGCGTGTTTTAGTGCGGTTACACTAGAGGTGCCTAAACCCCCCCCCCCATATATAGGATTTAAAACATTCAATCCCGGGGCTTCAGAATTCATAATTTTTAAATCCAGGGATTGGTCATGAACAGGAATTTCGTGTTTTAAATTGTGCCTTTAATTGAAATGAATATATCATTTTTTTTAGGAGGGGAACCGTTTTTTTATATTTTATTAATAATCATTTTTTTCATTTATAGATGAAATTTAATCAAGTATATCGACTGAGGGTGTTTCATGGAATTTCAATATCAAATTTGAATTGTTAAGATTCTGTACATTTCCATGTATTTCAGTTCGAGTTCGTTCGTGTGCTGGAATGCCTGAACATACCGACTGGTGAAACCTGGGTCGTTAGTGACGAAATACATGGAAATAACAATTTAAATTTTATAGATGAAATTGTTTTTTTTTATAAAGCAATGCAAAATGAAAACAATATAACATATTTTTGTCAAAATCATTTGTTCCTACGGATGTTTCGAAATATGGGATGGAGAGAGACCATAATACATAATTATGTAAGCATTATAAAAAAAATTATGCACATAAACAAACTGAGGTATACGTTGTAGTTAACTAGAAATTTTTTAATTTTAAATATGATTTTTTAAACATTTACAGTAAATATCGAAATCCTGAGATTTATATTTAGACAACGGGTATTACGGGATTAACTAATTAAGCGGAATCCCTGGATTGGAAGTCTTAGTGGCATTATAGCGTAATGAAAATATATAACATTAAAAAGCTGAGCTATCGATGGCGTAAGTTTAATTATAGTTAGGTTTATGATTTTATTATAAATCTATCAAAATTGGTATATGATTCTATTCATATTTGATAAATCGAAAGTCATGTAGAATACTCATGGAATGTTGTATCGTGTAGTTGATAGTTTCACTTTTCAAAAACAATGGCATTACGAAAAAAATATTGCATAAAACTTTCACAAAAATTATTTTCCACCTGACTTAATTTAACCAATCCACAAGAGTTTTGTCTACATCCGCCCCTGGGGCTATTCCTATAGTGAAGCATATTATGGCGTATTAAGAGGTCTCTAGGCCGGCAATATTGAATACTCCCGATAGGGAGATTAATATCATAACTTGGCAACACCGAGCATAACCCGCTAACGGCAAGAACATTAAATTAGATTACGAAACAAAAAGTTTTCCCATTGTTCTCCCATCGGCTTTTGGCATTTAATTCAATCGTTTCGCGATAAAGTTAATCCTTTCCTCGAATAAAGTTAATCAATTGCTCATTTAAGATAGAATATATATTTCGATATAAAAGGTTATTTGATGATACTTCCTTTTTTCATGGGTTCCGAACCTTTTTCTGTGTAATTATTGTGTAAATGTATGGAGCATTGGCGTCGGCTGTAATGCCATGTATATTATTTTTTAAAATTTACAAATAAATAAATAAGTCTAATGTTGATAATTTTCAGGAGAGCCAAAACCAGATTTGCATTTGTATGAAATTGGATGAAAAATGTGATGTTTAAAAATGAATTTTACCGATTCAGCAACATTGATTCGACTCTTACGACGAGAAAACGATGTAACCCACACACAAAAAATATTGTGTGTAGTTCATAAGATACGTGTATTGAATTGTATACGTTGTGGTTATCGAATTAATGAAAAGTATTTTAAAAAGACGGAGGGATAAGTCCATTTTTTTTCTACAGTGGATATATATAAATATAGTGTATCAACAGGTTTTGTGTGAGTTATACACAATATTAGTGGGGGTTACGTCCTTTTTCCTTTTCACAGTCGATATGTATTGTATGTATTGTATTTATTTTAGAATATTTCACTGGTTTTTAATTAACTCGACTTAACTCCTTTTTCCTTTCGTATACAGATTTGCGGTTGCGGCCGCATCCAAGATTGAAAAAACTAGAATTATTCAGTGAAAGAAGGGATTGATGTATACTGTGTTAAATTCGCTTACGGATGGCTCCCAGAGTAGCCTTGTGCAGGAGCGAGTGGCGACGTATCGTCAAAGGAAACGGAAGTGTTGCGATTGACGGAGGTCGCGACCATCACCAGTGAGGAATACGACTAAAGAAGAAGGGTTAAGTTCATTAAATAATTACAATTTTGTATATGCCTAATCAAGGAATTTAAAAATAGTCTTATCAGATTCAGTTGGGATTTTTTCGGTAAATTAATGATTTAAATTTAATGATAAACTGCTATACATCATTGGTGAGCAAAGTGACTTAAAATTATCAAATATTTTATTTCCTGTAACCACGTCCGATCCCATTATGAAGAATATTGACTCTTAAGTGAGGTTAACTCTACAGGTGTTGTTCTACGAGAACAGATTGTTAATTAGTCACTCAACTTCCCTTTTTCGGAGAGAGTAACGGTAGGTCTAGAACATGAACTAGTGGTTAACTAAAAGCTCTCGATACGCCCCGTTAATAGGATATTTAATTAGATATCAAATTGATTGAAAAATCAATTTATGAATTGACCGTGCTGGGATTAGAACCAGTAAGCATCGCAACAGAAGAAGTAGCGAGGGTTACCACTACACGGCTAGAGCTCCAACTTATAACTGTCAGTAATAAAAATAAAATAAGCAAGCCAAATTTCTCGTAACTATGAGTAAACTCGAAGAGAGTTTGAGAGTGATAAATTTACCGCAATACAAAAATGTTTGTAATACCTGATCTTTAAAATTGCATTTGTAATTAAACACGTTTGCTCATAGACTTACAAACACACTGGTTATGTCTGCGTACCGTTTGCATTAAGCTTATTGAACGAACTGTGACAGCTAGCTCTGCAGCATCTTTATAATGTGTAGAATAAAATAAATACTTTGTTTCTCATTATTCCGAATTTCAGATGACCTCAATTCCCGCTTTTCCAAAACGATGGATTTCTTCAACCATTCATAGGACGTACTTGGCAGAGCTACGGGTATTATTTGGGATGAATCAAAGAGATTGGCTGCGATAAAGAAACTTGAAAGCAATGTGTAATGGACATGTATAAGAACAGAAGAGGTGCTTTAGTCTTAATTTACTCAATTTATATTACTAATATTATCATAAGTTATCACTAATGTGCTAACTGTCAATTCTTGATGTAACGGCATTATCTCCAATGTATCAATTGATAATACACACAATGAATTAAACCGGGTTTGATAATTGCGAAAAAAATGTGGAATCAGTGCAAAAAAGTGAGTTGTATATTTATCTTTACAGCAATTTATTTAAATTTTCATTGTTCAAAGTTTTCGTCGTACAAAATCAACTGATGACAATAATGTTCGTAATGAGTGAAAACGGTCGTGATCATTATAAAAATTTAAGATTGGTTCAAAACAATTGTGTATTATTTTCAAAATATAATGCCTTTTCAACAAGAATAATTGACAGTTAACCTTACTTAACCTTCCCGCTTTCATGTTAAAAAAACCTCTTTGGATCTCATGCAGTCACAGTTTATTACCGTGCGGGATTTGTCATATAAACGTATTTATAAATCGAAGTGACAATTTAAAAAAGTAAAATATAGTTTTATGTAGTATTAAGTAAATATTTTACGTCATATTTTGTGTGTAAAACCTGGAATACATCGAAATTCATTACATAAGAACAAGCATAAGACGTGTCTCGGTGTCATTTGAAACAAAACGGTTGCATACGGTACGGTCGTACGGTCATCCATCTCATATTGTAACTACACTATACTATTTTTAATACCATACGATACCATAATTTTGTATTTTTCATGGTAAAATTAACAAGGTTTTCAAATTATGCTTAATTATACAAAGAAGACGAAAACTATAATGTATTTATAATTTTTAATTATATGTAGAAGTAATTTATTTACAAATAGCACAATTTTTTGTGCGACCTGTTTTACAAATAATGTAAACGTTTAAAGTCCGAAATATCTCATTGTTACACCACGAATAACGAAAGGCTAATCGTGATTATTTAAAGTAATTCTAAACATAATACACGATCAAATTTGGATTATTGAGATTGTGTACACTTCCATGTATTTTGTCACTAACGACCCGGGTTTCGCCTTTCGGCATCTTCAGGCATTCGAGCACACGAATGGACTCGAACTGACAGACAGTAAACAGTGTCTGACGTTTATATAGAAGATACAAATACGACAAATATTATTTACGAATGCCTGAAGATGCCGAAAGGCGAAACCCGGGTCGTTAGTGACAAAACACCTGGAAGTGTACAAAATCTCAATAATCCAAATTTGATATTGAAATTCCATCAAGCACTTTCAGTCGATGTCTTAAATTATATAATACACGATGTTGCTCAAGATACGGCACTAAAAGTAAGTCATTGATTTGATTTCAAATAACAATGTGGTGATAAAAAAAGTCGAGTTAAATGTAAGTTCATAGTGAGCCACAGTTCAGCGCATCCACACGTGAATAGTGACGATGTTTTTATATATAGTTTACGGAGCGTGAGGGAATAAAAAAGTTAAATTAGTTTAGTGGCTCGGCGCACTGGATCGCTTTCCCGGCACAGGATAAATGATCATGTTTTTTTTTTTTTTTTACTGGTTCGCATCTGTGAATACACTTTGACAATATTCAGCCGCGCTTTTCTGCGTTCGTTCAAATGGTGGTCCGTGGACCTCAACGTTCAACAAAGTAGATATATAGTTTAAAATGAGAAAAATATTTAACATAGACCCAAGTCTCGAGTAATATCAATTCCCTGAATTTTAATTCTTTGAATTCAATTAAAATATATTATTACCTTATTTTTATTTCATTTCCGCAATGAAACCGGTCCTCAGGTAGCACTTTATACACTGGTCCGCACACCGCAACAGTCTGAGTAACACTGCGTTAGTGTTTACTTCGATCAATGTAACAATACTAATCATATCGATGGATACGTCAGCTGTTGATAGTGGTAAACGCTATATTTAATTTATTTTTATTAAGAAAAGATATGTAATTAAATATATATAAAATAATTAAATATATCTAAATATAGTCGGCGTCCGTGGCGCAGTTGGTAGTGTCGCTGGCTACGGTTACGGATGTCTCGGGTTCGATTCCCGGTGCGGACGGTTTTCATAGATTGATCTTTCGATCGATTTATGGATTTCTGTTCGTAGTCTGAGTCCTCCCTCCCTCCCACCTATCCCATCCTCGCGGGGCGTAGCGAGAGCGATTAGCTAACCACTAGTTCTCTCATAGCCCTATCCTTCTATCCCTACTCTCTTTGGAAAAAAAAGAGAGGTTGAGCAACTGAGTAACAAGCAGTTCTCGTAGAAAAAGTCTGTTAAGATACCTCCATTAGGAGACCATATGCTCCACATTGGGAGCGGACATGGAAAAAAAAATATATATATATATAATTTAAGACATCGACTGAGGGTGCTTGATGGAATTTCAATATCAAATTTGGATTATTGAGAGAATAATTTTTTTAAAAATTCTACAGGATGAAAAAAATCTCAATAATCCAAATTTGATATCTAAATATAATTTAAAATGTGTCTTTTATTTTTTTCTACAAGATTTTTGTATGTCCTAATGACATCACTAACATCTATGTCAAACTTCTCAAAATTAAATTGGTAATATTTGAATTTGACCTTGTTGGGATTTGAGCCCAGGCCCATGGTGTAAGAGGTATAAATAGGTGAGCTTAATAGTTTTTTTTTGTAAAATATGTGACGTCACTTTAACGAACCAAATTTTTACTGTCACCAAAACACTGTTGGAATCATAAAGATTGTAATTCAATAAGCACACAATGACGTCAACAAATGCAAAAATGTGCGACTATAATTTTTCATCCAGTTCATGGCCCAGACCTATCTAATTACTAATGTAAAGACTAAGTAAGCCAACTGCTTGATAATAAACCGCTACAGTCGGCAATTTACTTATAACTTATAAGAAGATCTTATGATATTAAAATGGGGTATAGATTGAAAGATTATTTTTGTTTTTTTTCTACACTGATAAGAATTTATATAAGTTACGCCGAATGTGTGAAATTGCTTATTTCATTATAAGGACAAATTTTCGCATAATTCATGAAATAAGTAAGCTCATTTCCCCGGTCATGAATTAGGCAAATTATTGAATGACGCAATGGGATTGGTTATTTCATGAATCAGGCAAAATTTTGCACATTTTGTGAAATAAGTAATTTTACACATACGACGTAACAAATACACATTCAAAAAAATACGAGGAATAATATCCCACCATATTGTTTCATGACAGAATGTCAAACTATAAAACAGTAGCTCAAGATTATTCAGGTGACTTTGGTAAATGAAAAACAATTCTTCTAATTTAATGTTTCACTTAAAGTATACGATTGATAAGATTATGCCGTATCTGTTATTATATAAAAAATATGTTATGTGTATTTTTACAACCTTTACAGTAAGTTGTATAAACTGATTTTTTGTATTTTAAGGATGAGAAGGTGATTTAATAAATACTGAATGAAACATTGATAGAGTCACTTTACTCCCTGTGAAAAGATGGAAATCATCACCCTAAACCTATACCTTATAGACTTGTTTTATTATATCGTTTGAAAAGGCCAATGTATACAAATGTCTATTCGGGGATTTGGACCGAATCCTAGAGCGCGAAATAAAAAGAATCTCGTAAAAAATGATTATTGAAGAAAAAACATGCCGGTAGTTGAAATATTTTTTATTCAATTTTTTGATTTTGTCGACTTTAGCTGTGTTCTGCTTTTTTACACTCGCCCATATCCGAGCGTCGCGACGGCGGTGGCGTGTGATTGCGAGAGACGTCGTTTTTTATAAGCTCGTGTTTTCGCCGAGCAAAAAAATGACAGAAAATACTTAGGCGTAATATTCAGTTGAACATCTGCGGGAGACTGCATATCATATATATTATAATATCAGCTAAATATGGAATATAAAAAGAAATCTTTATTTTCCCGAATTCGATAATTTACATTTTTCATTGGCGCTGTTGAGAGGTCATAAAAAACTTACCTGAGTGATTTTCTTATTATTCAATGAAAAACAATTTTATTTTAAGCGCTTGAAGAAAGAATCAGTTCATTGAATAAATTTATGAAGTGATATTATTTTTATTACTTCAGAAAAATTAATAGAACATACATTTATGACAGTGATAACATAAAAAAGTAAGAATTGGTAAATTTTATTTTCCTAGAAATTCATTGTGAAACTAAATACTTTTGTAGCCGAGTAATACACGTCGCCGCCTTCGGTTGCGGTGTTCACGCGTTTGAATACTAGTACGGACAGTTTCGTAAATTGATTTATCGATTTGTACTCAATATAATAAGGTATGGATGTCTGCGATGTATTGATTCCCTCCCACGCATCCACGATTCCATTAAAATTCCTTGAGAGGCTGCTGTTGATCATAGGCGATATGATACTCAGGATTTATCGCCCGGTTTCACTCAATCTATGACTATTTTCAACATTTCAACTGATGCAATACGTGGTTCTGTTTTTCAATAAACCTTGTGGAAAATGTACGGTACATTATATAGCTGCGTGATTAAATTAGCAAGAATAAATTTTAAATTAAAATAAACTCATCCAGATTTCCGAGAATATTTTTCCTTTAGGGAGCTTAAGTTTGTAGGCACAATACTAAAATTAAATGACATATAAAGCTCAATTTAAAGCTTAAAAAAACTACACAACCTACCCTTAATCATTCAATTATAACATACATTTATGACACAGCTACTATATATTAGTTAGAAACTTAAACTTTAAGGCAAAGTTTCTTTACGAGTCACCATATCGCCGTACAAAGTTGTTAGGTCACCGAGAAAAGCTACTGCCGAACAAACTTAAAGCTTACTTTCAGAAACTAAGTATCGATCACAACGTGGAATATAAGGAACAAAAGAAAGGTCAGTAATGCTTTTTGATATGATATCACATCTCGCAATTTATTCAAAAACTTTTAAGGCTTCAACGGTTTGCATTTATAATCAGGGCTGTGAAGTTTAAGTTGGAGTCGTGGAGTCGGGGTGTTACCGTAGTGTCAATAAATCTAATGACTCCGATTCCTTTTTTATTACTTTTCAAATTATTTAAAATGTATATTGTATAAGTAAATTGTAAATAATACGAGTGTACCATCGGAACACAATGTAATGTGGATCTGGGACGGTAATAATATGATAATTGTCACTCGTCATAGCCGAGTTGTAACGCTCTAGGGCAGACGTGGCCAACGTTTTTAAAGAGTTGAGATTTCCCGTCGGGCCGCACAACAATTTTGTCGTTATTCAAAGTAAACAAGAAATACATCAGTTTTTTGAATAAAAATATAACTAAACTAAGAATCAAACACATTTAATAGATTTGTGTTACAATTTGAAAAAAAAAATAGTGAGACGTCTGACTTTGTTAGACAGTGCCAAGAGCGTCAATGTTGATATCCACTGAGGTCGTTGCTACACGCAGAGTTTTCCAAATATTCATTAGTAATTCGTGTCCGCTCACGTAAAAACATAAAAGAAATTTAAACGATAAGTTTGATGTACTGAGATACTCCCATAAATGGATTATGATACGAACCATACATGATGGAATGTTCTTTTGGAGGTTTTGTGACACTAAAAGTTAAAAAAAAATGTCCATAATTATGATCCAACTCCTCAGGCCCCGCGTTGGCCACGTCTGCTCTAAGGGCTTCTCTCAAAATGTCGGTTTTATTTAAATGAAAATATTTGCCATTCCAGCTAATTCGATTTTTTTAAAAATCACACGAGATAGATACGTCACTCGAGATCAACTAGAGTAGAATAGATACCACAAACACTCATGTCCAAGTTCTCAAATGTAAATTAAAAAAATTTTAAATTTGCTATTGACGTTGCCGGAACTTGAACCCAAGCCGATCTTATCAGGTTAACCTCTTAGCAATAGACGGCAAAAGCAAACACCGGTATTTACCCTTAGCACTCCTGAACGAATGAGATCAAGATAAAGAAAAAATATGTAACAAAAAAATGTTTATAACTGATGAAATCTGAAAATGGAGAAGAGTAAAATTGAAAATTTGAAGTGGAAATTAAATTGTTAATCATACAACTTGATATAAATATTGTGCTTATTTGATTCTACCGTATCTCTCTTTTAGTAAGACATCCAGGCCAGGTCAACTACCACGAATGAATTATTAAGACCGATAAAAGTGAGAAAACTAATAAGAGCCGGGAAAACGCTGAATGAACTTTTGCTTCACTTAAAGTTTTCCAAGTTTCACTTAGGAGAAATATATTTCTTTTTTATCACAAACTGTAATATTTTTAATCCGTTTACTTAAGAAGCTGCTATGCGTCCGATACATTTTTTTATATATATTATAAACATATACAGTATTTTGAGTTACCTAGTTCTAGTATTTTGTAAAGAAAGAAATATACAATCATATTCAAGAGCAATCTTAAAAATGTTGAAATTCAAGATACTTATTTGTAGTATTGAGGTGACTAACTGTAGATGTTATTCAATATTATAATATGGTGAACCGACGTTTACCACTTAACGCTAAAAGCAATGAACCCTGAAAAAATTAAATAAAAAATATCCGGACAAATGTGACTATTTTCAGCTTGTTACTACTTCCTTCCCGTTTCTAGTAATGTGCTTACTATATTTAAAATGATTACCGTTTTAATTATATATCTCAGACGATATATTTTTGCAAAAATAGCAATCAAAAATATATCATAATTTTTTTGCAAATAAATTGCTATTTAAACGTTACCCTAAAGAGCTACCACTCAGTTACGGCAATAGGCGATGTTATCTCACATTCTTCTCTAAATACCCTATCCGTCCAAAATGTCATTGTAATCAAGGTATTTCATATTTTTGATGGATTCAGCGGTAACTTTGTGAAAGTTTATTTATAATATAAAATAAAATTGATAGCTTTGTTATTCCACTGTTTCTGTTACTAAATCTGACAGGCAAAACACGTTTCACAATTAATAACGTAACCAGTGGAATAAGAAAAATATCAATTTTAATTTTATATTAAGGTATTTATCTTTTTTATATTTATTTTAAAAAAAAGTATCTGGCAATACAGCTGACAGCCAATGCGTCAAATATTTTGAAAATATGAAAATCATTCATATCCAAGATCAAATTGAAGAAATCTAAATTTGATATTGACCTTGCTGGGATTTGAACCAGGACACACGTGATTGCTAGGGCAAAGCTCTTACCACTAGACCACAGAGGCCGATTATATATTATGTATACAATTATTTATGTCGGCGTCCGTGGCGCAGTTAGTAGCCTCACTGGCTACGGTTACGGATGTCTCGGGTTCAATTATCGGTGCGGACGGTTTTCTTAAATTGATCTTTCAATCGATTTATGGATTTCTTTTCGTAGTTTGAGTCCTCCCTCCCACCCATCCAATCCTCACGGGGCGTAGCGAGAGCGATTAGCTAACCACTAGTCCTGTCCTAGCCCTATCCTTCTATCCCTACTCTCTTCGAAAAAAGAGAGGTTGATCAACTTAGTAACAAGCAGTTATCGTAGAAAAATTCTGTTAAGATACCTCCATTAGGAGACCATATGCTCTACATTAGGAGCGGACATGGAAAAAATATTTATAATTATGTGATTGTATTATAGTATATATTTTTGATGACTCTATATTTCTTTTTATTCTTTTATGTATAGCGAATACGTCTCACAGAAATAATATATAATAGTATAAATAACTCGAATCAAAGAAATATATTTATTTAAAGTAACTGAAGCCTTATGTAGTTACCGAAACCTACAATATCTGTTGCTTTAAACTAACACAGTATCTTGTTGACTCACGAACCCGATAGCACGGAGTTCGAATCCCAATCGCGTATCGTTGTTCGAGTGAATATTTAATTGCCATACAATGTATGGTTAATTAACAGCAATATATGTAAAATACGCTGTCGATTAATTAAGGAGAATTAACAACTTCCATACTACAGTAATGCACGTATGGTCACAACCAGTTTTCAGTGCCGGACAAAGGATTTGAATTGTGAGCGAGATCCTATCTTTGAATACAAAGTAGGTTCAGCAAGATAGTGGACATGTTATACAATGCTGGAATGATAACTTATATCTGTACTGTTATAGTATGAAACAAGTTAAATTATATTTGTTGAAATATAATGCCACACTCTCAGACCAACTCAAAAACTCTATATATGGTATTTAGTCTAGCAGGAAATTATTATGTGTCATACGAGGCGACTTAAATAGGTATTCCAACTCGAATATTCGATATCTGAATATATTGGGCCACTTTTTAACTATTCGATATTCGAATATTTGGGTAACTATTCGATAACCATTCGTAATAATTTGTAATGAAATATTTTACAAAATCGACGAAAGATCACATCAGATTTTCTCTAGATTTCAAGAACAATATTGAATACCTCAGGTAGTGGTTTGTTTTCGTTTATTTTACCCAACTCGGGCGCTTTCAGTGTCTTATCATAAATTAAAATACTTGAGTTTGACGAATGACTCGCAGCTTTAAAAAACCTCTTTAAATCATGCCGTAATTTCAGTAATTGAAAAAATACCGTTTCAGTAATACGACGCAGCTGCAAATTTTAAATATTTTAATATAATATGAGGGTTGATTAAATTGGCATTTACTTAGTAGAACTCCATTATAGTAAGATAAAATATCAAAGTATTTAATTTTACAAAATTGTATTACATAGTTCTGACGATGGCGTTAAGACAAAATAGATATCAACTACCTAATAAAATTTTGTAGAACTAAACACTTGAATATTTTATCTTATTCAATAAAACGGTATTGGAATATATATTTGTATTGTCTCGATCTGAGATTTGACAGAAGTTAGAGCAGATTTTTTTTCCATGTCCACTCCCAACGTGGAACATATGGCCTCCGAATGGAATAATTTTTCTATGAGAAATGCTTGTTACTCATTCGCTCATACTCCCTTTTTTTGAAGAGAGTAGGGATAGAAGGATAGGGCTATGACAGGACCAGTGGTTAGTTAATCGCTGTCGCTACGCCCCGTGAGGATTGGATGTGTGGGTGTGAGGAGGGAGTTTTAGACAACACAAGCACTCAGACTACGAACAGAAATCAATAAATCGAATAAATTATCAATTTATAAAAACTGTCCCCACCGGGAATTGAACCCGAGACATCCGTAGCCGTAGCCCACGACGCTACCAACTGCGCCACTGACGCCGACAGATTTAGAGAGCGGAGTACAGATTTAGTCGTACATTATTATGAAATATAGGTTTCAAGAAAATATTTTATGTATATCAGTGACTTCATATTTGAATAAATCTGATTTTTATTATAAATCTACTCGTTTTCTAACAAGTTTTAATATACTGTTAAATTATTATTTTAGTTTATTATATCATGTTAAATTATTCATTATTCAAATAGATTTTTTAATATTATTTTCAAAATGACACATACTGCTGGTAAAAAGAAATAGAAATTTTATATAAATTAATATTCATTTAATAATTATATTAGTGATAATCATCCTTAAGCGGTTGCTATAGCAATGGTGGACGATGAATATACAGTTTTCATTATATTGTACATCATGAAAGTACGTAATTACTTCGTTTATTTGTAAAATAGTCAAATTGAATTTGAGTAACTACCTGAAATTGAAGTTTTCGGTTAGTTGAAGTAGCTTGGAACAAAAAATCTACTGCTTCCATCGTTGAAACTTGTTGTCATTAAAAAGCTTCTGAGAAACACTTTTCAGTAAGTGAAAGCTCTGTTGCAAATAATTGAGTAGAGAAAACGAATGTCTCAAGAAACCCTCAAGTATTTATACGACTCTCGACTTTATTACCAACCAGTCATAATAATACATATCTTTTGTTCAAGATTATTTTTAGTAATATAATTTAGGGCTAGTAAATAATAATTTAGTAAAAAAATATTTTCAAAACGGTTTAAACATAATTTACATTAGGTTGCTGTTAATTTCATAATTAAATATGGTAAAAAAATATGTATGTGGACAGACTCTTGGTTATAAGAGACACGCTGTTTGATTTTTTTTAAATAAAGCACATCCATCACTTCACAGCACACTATGTAATTATGTAATTGCAAGCACTTTTTTATAAGTTAATTTCAGTTAACTTATAAAAAACATTACGAGATATACCGATTCCTATAAATTTGTGTAAGTTGTCACTTTATATATTACTATTATATTAGAATAATACAGCAAAAACTAAATATAGCAGACTTAATTTCCGTTCGAATCTTTAAAGTACTAAAAACGTCATCTGAGTGTTACATATAAAGGCACCTCCTGAGCCCGCATTGGTCCGTTGTATCGAAGTTCTGTAAAAGGAATACCTAAATCAACTGAGCTGTTTTCAAATTCCAAGAATGATAAATAAAAAATAAATCGTATATAATTGATCAAACTGTGAATTAACGTCAGCATTTTCCTTTATATAAATATAATATAATACAAAGTTGTTAAGTAGAATAATTCTGCGTGGAAAGTAAAAGGGCGTTAATTCTAAAATTGGTATTTTTCAAGAGAGCCAAGACGAGATTTGCGTTTGTATGCAATTTAATGATATTTTTTTAAGCTTATAATTAAATGCACTTTTGCTTAGATCATAACCACTTACATAAAAATAGTTTTAACTTGCAACAATTACATTCCACAAAACACAAATTCTTTCACTAAAAATAATGATCCCACATTAAAAATACATTTAAATCAAAAAATATTTTCACATAGATAAAATAGTTTTCACTCAATATAACTACTCACACTTTGAAATCGATAGTTGCACGAAGCTGTAATGAAATATCACTTATTCTTCTATCCTATATTAAGCCGCCTATATTGTCTTTGCTCCACGCATTAGAATACATTATACAAACCAAACCAAACCAACACTAACATAACCTACTACAACTTAACTCACTTTGTTAAGAAAATCCTTGACTAAGTGGAAACTATTAAAATCAAAGTTTGAGTGTACTAATTGAATACTATCTAACACAAAGTGCAATTATTTAAGATCTTTTTTTACTATGTCTGCTCTCTATATGGAGCATATTCAGTCCTAATGGAGGTATCTAAACAGATTTTTTTCTATCAGAATTACTTGTTTCGCAAAGTACGAGAGTATAGATAGAAGAATAGGGCTAGGACAAGACTAGTGGTATAGCTAATCGCCATCGCTATGCCCCGTTTTTAGGATTGGATCGGTGGTCGGCAATTCTAGACATCAAAAACATCCATGCCCACGAACAGAAGTGCTTATATCGATTGAAAAATCAATTTGTGAAACTGTTCGTACCGAGATTTGAACACTAAACATTCGTAACCAAAGCCAAGTTGTTGAACACTGCATCACGGACCCAACACTTCTTAATTCTGAATGGAATTATATTGAACACTTTAAAGGTGTTAACTGGCAATTCTTGATTGAAAGGCATTATATTTTCAAAATAAAGCGCAATTTTTTGTACTATTTATGAATGTCTATAATGATCATCACGAACATTAATTATCATCTGATATAATTCAACTGAAATTACATTATTTTATCAACTTTCAAGAAGTATAATATGATAATATTGGGGACATTTTTCGACATGGTCAATCAAGGATTTCATTTAATTGAATGTATTTAACCGCTAATCATGAATCAATTCAAGTGACGTCTGAACTTAAAAATTACAGTAAACTACACACTAAATTTAATATTAATAAAAATGGTCTACGTTTAGAATATGTACGCATAAGGTCGTCTTGCAGGCAATCTTATAAAGCTACCGAGAAAACATTTTAAAAGGCAAAGATAAATTATTATTACAGTACCGAGTGCTCATATTGCATTTTTCATTAGTGTATGCTTAAAGCTTTTAGCGAAAAACATAACTTAGGTATATTTTATCTAATAAAGAGTTCATAATATGAATATATTATATATATTATATATATATTATATAAGCTTTATTCGTCTACCAAATCTCTATACGAATCCCAAAAAACATTGACTAAAATAAATGCAAGCGATTGTTAGGAGTGTCTCAGGAGCAAGCCAAGGTATTCAACATCGTACTCAATACTATCATTAATATATAATGCGAATAAACAGTATACTCTATTTAGTGCATTCTTTGACATTTCCCCGTTGATGCTGTCATTTTTTTTTCAATGTATTCAAACTTTAAACCTGATACTATCTGATGTGGTTTTATATTATTATGTACTGCGTGCATACTGTGATATTTAAGTTTGAAGTGCTTTCAAATCTTTGCCAGGAGTCTCAGGAGCAAGGCAATGTACTTCAAGTTAATAATCTAATACTATCTGATGCGGTTATATAGTTTAATATTCTGAGAGCAAACTATGGCATTTCAGTTTTAAGTGCTTTCAAATTTTTGCCAGGAGTGTCTCAGGAGCAAGTCAATCTACTCAACGTTTATACCTGAGACTATCTGATGCGGTTGTATAGTTTAATATTCTGAGCGCAAGCTATGGCATTTCAGTTTTCAGTGCTTTAAAATTTTTGCCAGGAGTGTCTCAGGAGCAAGGTAGTCAACTTTGTACAGTTATTAACTGCCCATTATTCTGGGTGTATCCGTAGCAGAACTGCATTGATGTGATTAAAGTTATGTCTGCTTCTATTTCTCTTGTTATGTACTTTTATTAACAAAAGTTTTCGCTCATCGTGAGAATTTGCAACTGACCTAAACAAAACTGGTACTGGTCATTTCATAAAATTGTTGAATTAGTACAAAATAATTGTGCTGAATTTTTATAAATATAACGCCTTTCCAACAACAATTGACAGAAAACACATTAAAAATGATTAATATCAATCCGTAAAAACTTAAACTATAGTAGAAGATATTCTTTATTGATACATTTTTTGCACTTGAATAAAGTTTCGATAAGTGGACCGTGCGTAAGTATAAAAAAAATGAGAAATTAAGGAAAATACGCCGGTAATTTTCTAATACTTATTTTTGATTGTTTTGAAAAAACAAAACATCGATCTTTTCTACATATGAAATTAAGGATTACAAAATTTCAAGTAATATCATGTTGGATTTACCCTATATTGTAAAAGGTAGGCACATGAAAACATTTATCTAAGAAAGATAGCTTTTAACTACTAGGGCTGAAGCTTATTTAGTCATTATGTAAATCTAACCCATAGCAGGTAATGTAAAAGTAATTTTGTTTGCCTAACTTGAATTTATGCGAAACTTTCTCAGTTTTTGCTGTATTTTATAAGGATTGTCTTCACCTTTCTTATTTATTGTAGATTGAGATTAAACGTATTTTTTTGATTGCATTAAAAATGCTTTGTTGCAACCATGTATCGATAACTTATGCTTAGCCGTATTCCTCACTGTGAAGGTCGTGATCTTCGCCTACCGCAAAACCTCCATTTCCTTTAACGATCCTTCGCCACTCGCTCCTGCAATCCGCTGCTCTGAGGGCCATCGGTAAAGAGAGGCTTGGCGTCCTTCACATAGTTGTTCCAGTAAGTTCCATCCCCTTTTGCCTTCAAACTTTCCTGTGACGACGAGCCTCTCGTGAGTGTCTATCCTTTATTTGGAGCTTTTTCAGGATAGACGCGTTTGTACGCTTGGCATGGTAAACATAGCATCATTCTCCTGCACCACATTTCAAATGCGTCTAGCCGTTTTTTATCTTTCGCTTTTACAGTCCATGTCTCTACGCAGTAAATGCATATTTAGTAGACCAGCGATCGTACTAAACGCATTTTGGTATGTGTGGTTATTTCCTTGGTTTTCCAGATTCTCTCTAGCCTAGAGATTGCAGCCTTAGCCATCCCAATTAGTCAATATTATTTTTAAGTTATTTTATTAAACCGCTTAAATTACAGCTTACCAAAGCCACTGTATTGGCTATTGCAGGTGGCATTCAGTTGCATTGGCGTTCGTATTGGTATACATAATAATACATTAATTCATTTCAATACCAAACTTTCACCATAAAAGTGAAGTATTTTAAATCCTACAAAAGTAACCCCTTTAAGTTGTGATGCATTTTAAGTCCAGCTTTTTGAGATTAGGCTTTTAACCGAAAGAAAAATTATCTGTCGTAATTATGGATAAAATTACGTAAAATTATAGTTTACGAGTCTTGCAAAGATTTGCTGTAACTGCTGGTTCATTTCCACTGTATGGCTGAAAATGTTTTATTGATTCAAAGCAGATATTGTAGATACAATTTAACAATAGTAACAGAAACATAAAATTGGGACACGAAACGACTCTATTACGACTAGCCTTGCATTATTTTTTACTTCACCATCAAGGAATAGTTGAGTTTGGCCATTGACTCACAGTCAGTCAAGCAATGAGTTTATATTTATGATCTAATCATTCGTCAGCTTGCTTTCAACAATGATTAAATCTAAATTGCTCCCCATAGCTATTTTACATACTTTATAAATAATATTGTAGAAGCCGCCTCTACAGCGATATATTATTCAATTTAATTCCTCGAAGAATAAACACAATATTAAATCAGATTTTTATGAAAATGATTGTCAGTAATCACGTCAGGTTTCTTTCTCAAATGTTGTAATGTAATAGGTGTAATTAAAAAATGAGATAATAATGTGAACTATTGAATATAAAGGAATCTGTAGATAAAATTAATTACCAGACCAAACATTGTAGTTCGCAGAAAGTGCTGGATGATATAAAAAATTTAAACAAGTCTCGAAATTCCTATTAATCCCCGATGTGCGTTAACTATCTTTTAAAGAATATATTGACGTTGAGCAGATTGTCTGTCAAATCAAATAAAAGAGAAAAACTTTTCTGACTCCTTTCCAAAACGTTTTGCATTAAAATTCGGTTTGGTAATAATAAATTAGAATAATTAATAAATTTATTTGAAAGATCTTCAAATATCGACTGTGGGAAGGTAAAAGGACGTAACCCAACACACAAAATTGCGTACATTGTGATTATCGAAAAAAAATATTTTGAAAAGACTGAAGGATACGTCCTTTTGCCTTTCTTAAGTCGATATATATAAATATAGTATATTAACACGTTTTGTGTGAATTGTACATAATATTTTTTTGTGGGTTACGTCCTTTTGCCTTTCCAAAGTCGATATTAATAATTAGCAGAACTGGCTCTGTTTAGTAAATAGACATAAGGTACTAACAATTTTAAGTAAACTCATCAAGTTCATTACCCCATTACAAAAAAAAACAGTATTCGTCAAGGGTTTACATAATTTTTCCGCATTCATTGTCTTAAGGTGAGAGGATTTTTATTTATGTAGTGCTTAGCTAGAATTTAAAGACAGGACACGGAAGGTCTTCAACTCACTGGAGAGGCCAATTGAAGAATGCCACAGGTTTCTCTTTATCGATGGCTGTCAGAGTAGCTGAGTGCAGAAGCGAAGTGGTGAAGAACGTCAAAAGAAACGGAGTTGTTGCGATAGACGGAGAAGACGACCCTCATCAATGAGAAATACACATGAAGAAGAAGAATACGCTAGAATTAATGCGGTTAAGGATATAGATATTCTGCAAGTGCAATAGAAATACAGATGGTTAAGAAACTGAGAGGCCTCTTCGCAGGCTTTACATATTTTAGTAAGAAAATGTAGGTAGGAAGAAATATAATCTGTACATCAAACAATTTAATACATTACTACTGACGTGGATGTATGTTTAGCTCTATCAATGTTTAGTATTTATGTAACGATTAAATCCACACATCCGCGGCTTAGTCAACAGACTCTTATCCTGGGTCAATAATATCCTTGCACCAATCCGCCCACATTCATTATTCGGTCGTGTTGTAGGCGCAATTACACACCTGCCGCCTACTAACAGCCCACAGGGGAAGGGTGGAAAGCCATCATCGAGTGTAGGGTTGCTCCTGAAAGTGTTTATTGAATATCGAAAGGTATACAAATATATCGTCATTGTTCTGGAAGAAGAGACAAACTGAATAATACTAGTTTTGAGTAATTGGATTTTGCAGTTTTTCAAAAATTTGTTTCTAAATAACTGTTTTTGAATAAAAGTATAATTTATAAAAATATATACATTCTTACATACGATAGAGCTTAATATAAGTAACATGTTGGATTGACTAACTCAATATGTCATTATTTCGATTTAGCGTTTTCTTCCAGAACAGCGACGATATTTTATTTCAACAAACTTTTTTGTAGGCATTTTTTGTCAAGACAAATACTTTCTTTAAAACTCGTATCAAAAATGAATGAAACGAGTAGGGACTGCAATATATATAATATGCCGGTAATGGAGTCGAGTGGAAACTTAATTTAGTTTTCATCCTACTGGACTTAAGATTCAAATCCTCGAATGGACACTTTACCGATAACGTTACGTCATTTTATACAAGGTAGAGTCTGCACACTTAAACGCACGCCGCCAAGTCCTGAGCAGCTGCTCCCGGGACAATTCCAGCGCAAAAACTGAAACACGGATAACATTGTTACGCCACGGGAAATATCTGCTAGTAACAGACGTATGGCCGTGGCGGATGGTGGTGGGATCAACAAGTTCTACCCTTACACAATTCTTTCTTATACCTTATCCTTTTTCAAATATAATTGTTTTCTTCTATGATTATAATATATGCCCTTTAAATGGCGCATAATGGCTACCAGACGGCGGTTTTAAGATGATAATTAATTATTTGGTCAGTACCGAATTCCATATGTTATTCCATATGGTTAGTAACCATTTCGATAAACGGTCAGTAAGAAATAATACATGGTCAGGTAATAGCTATGTTTGGCCTGTCAATAATTGCCAAATAAATAACAGTTAGGGGTTAAGTTTTATATAAATTATAAAACTGACCGTTTAGTTTAATAAATGACCACTTATCTGACGATTTATCGAACTATTTTGATAAATTACTGTCCAAAATTTGAAATAACCAATCGACTCCATCAAAGTAAACAATAAATTAATCTGTATTATGTAACTAAGCAAATATTAATTTCAACAACCATCAAAGCATTAAAATAATTAGCCATTCATCTATACTAATTAACATTCCGTTACGAAAAGGTTTAATTAAAAGGAAGACCGGTAAAGAGTACCGGCAGGTTCTTCACTTATCACATCCCTGGTTTCGCAGGTAGGCAGCCTGTTGCCAAAATGTCGGGCCGTGTGTTTCTTCGCTAAATTGAATTTGATGACCGGTGAAGCGAGTGCGTCGTAAGTTAAGGTTTGCCGGTGTATCTACGACATGTGTTTTTCGTTTATCTCCCCAGCTTTAGTAAATATTTATACTAAACATTAGCTTTGGCAAACGAAAAGTATTGCCTAACCGAAAACAATCAAGCGACTTTGTCACACACCGACCACGCATAGCCGTAGCGTTTATTTGAATTTATTTACTATATATAGCATAAAATTGATAGTTATTTTTCATTAAAACACGATATTTTACCAAAAACTACATTAAAACAGCTTAATGGCCGGTTTTCATTGTATGTTTTTTCGCAAAAAAACTATCATTTAACTAAATTCAATATAATTTGTAAACCAATTGAGATATCTTAACCAAATTTGATTTGATGGCTTTCAGATACCTTGTCGCATAAATCAATGCCATTTGAGTAGTGGTTCTATATTTGTGGGTTGAATACTTATGTGGTGTAGTAAAAAAACTTAAATCTACTAAAAAATCCCTGCTTCTCATATCATCCCTGTTGCAGATGTTACAAGCCACCTCGGGAAACGGTTATCATAATGACTCAAGCAACATAAAAAATACCATATGGCCCATTCAATAAATCACTACGCAATGTGTAAATAATAATAACCAATATTACGAAAGAGAGAGAAAAGTAATCGTGTACAATCTATGGGTAGTTTTACAAAACTCTGTTGTAAAAATATTGTTTATATTTTGTTAAATAATGCGTTGATATGTATACCACCATCTCTCGTTGACATTTGAATTCAAACTCTATTATATCCCACTACTTTTTCAATAGAATGTATGACGTAGGACTCATATATGAGTCCGCAGCCATTAACCTGCTAACATAAATATAAAATTAATGTTGACAACTTTATTATTCCATTGGTTGTGTTACTATGCATGGCAAGTGTTTCGCTTTATTGAAAAGTATCTTCCAAGTAACACTTTCGTTCAAAATGTATATTTTTTGACCATGTCCCCTTACTGTGGAGCATATGGCCTCCTAATGGAGTTTCACACAAGTTCGAAACAGAAGTTTTCTACGAGAAATGTTGGTTACTCAGTTACTCAATCTCTCTATTTCGAAGAGAGTAGGGATAGAAGGATAGGGCTACGTCAGGAATAGTGGTTAGCTAATCACTCTAATCGATTGAAAAATCAATTTATGAGATTGTTCTTACTGTAACTGGAAACCGAGACGTCCGTTACAGTAGCCAACGACGTTGACCACTGCACCACGGATCCGACAATATAAAATAGCAAAGAAAATTGAATAGTGAATTTTCTGAAAAGAATTAATCGTATATATGAAAATAGATAAGAAAATTAAATTAAAATAATGATAATAATAATAATAATTACATATACATTAGACACTTACATATTTTATGAAGTAGGAAAAAAAACAGATTTAATTGAGAATTACGTACAAATTTAGAATTTAATTTAAGAACGAAATCAAAACGGAAACACAAAGCATAAGGTGGGTTACTAAAGATGTCCATATCTATAGGGAGTGAATTGAGAAGTCGCAATGATCTGGAAATAGGCATCCCATGTGTTTATATCGTCGTTGTTCTGGAATAAAAGAATAAATCGAAAAAATTACACATTGAGTTATTTATACCAAAATGTTCCTTATTTCAAGCTATATCGTATGAAATAACAAACATATTTTTATAATTTATACTTTTACTTTAAAACAGTTCTGTAAAATCAAACAAAATTTTCAAACGCATTTCAAACGTTTAACAAACGTCAAAGTCCAATTACTCAAAATTAGTATTTTTCAGTTAGTGCCTTCTTCCAGAACAACGACGATATAATATAATATGATAAGGAGAGAAATCTTTTAATACTAAACACTGTTTTACAATATATTAAATTTATTTATTTTATGGATTTCGGTTCCTAGGCATGAATGTTTGTGATGTCTAAAAATTCTCCTACCTAAAATTCGGTCCTAAAAACTTTGCTAAGCGAGAGCGATTAGCTAACCACTAATCCTGTCCTAGTCTTATTCGTCTATCCCTACTCTCTTCGAAAGAGGGAGGTTGAGCAACTGAGTAACTTTCGTAGAAAACTTCTTTTGAGATACCTTCATTAGAAAGCCATCTACTCCAAATTGGGAACGAAAGTGGTAAAAAAAACTAATTAATTATTTGCATCTCTAATATATAATTGTTGTCAAATATTTCACAATATGTACTAGGAATGATGGGTAAAAAGCAGTGACGTATATTGTTTTTCTCCTGTGGGGGAGTTTTCACATATTATTATACGAATGTAAGAATAAGAGGAATAAGCGCAGTTGTTATTGCTCAAATAAAAAAGCGATAAACAAGTACACTTCAACGGTGCGCCATTTTGTTGACGGATATGTGGCTATGCCAGCGCTCTACAAACATAATAAACGAAATGGAACACAGTGAATGGTAAAAGAGGGTTTCATGTATTACTAACATTTGGCTACATTTTGTAACTATTGTAGTATTTAAAATATTGCATAACTGCTAATTCATACATTTATAATAGTACATACAAAAATATTGCATTATTCAACGGTAAACTATTTGGGCTGGGCAAGTTAGTTGAAAGGCCGGATTGCACTTGTGGACACATCTATCAGGACTTTCTGTGGGACTGCCCCGAGATGAATGCCGAACGAGCAGAGCTGTTGTCCGTCCTCATACGGGCCCAATAGGCCACGCTGTCTTGATCTCAACCAAGGCCAACTTTGAGACATTCGATAAATTTGCAACATTATATGAGTAGTGGAATATTGTCGATTCAACGCGGAGTAGGTTAAACTCTAGCGCTACGATGGACTCTCAGGATACCTACGTCGCTTAAACTAATTAGCTTAGCAAGTCACATTTTCTTTTTGTTTTCTTTCTACATTTTCTTTTCTTAAGCATAATGGTGCGTGGTTAAACGATCGGTCCCGTACAGATCTGCATCGGGCCGAGAATATGAGGAGTAAATTCAATTTTTTTCTTGATCTTAATTGGGTTATGGAAGGTGGCCGTGAAACCGCGGCTATTTACACATAACGTGTGCAGGTGGGGCAACAAACTTTTTTGCAATTGACAATGATCAGAAAGAGTTCTCAGGAAGTTATATAACATTTGGAAAGCGATGACTAGTCTTTCATCAATAAATTGATTTTCATTCGGATTCTCCACAATTCACAAGACCCAAATTAAGTCGAGTTAGTTAGTCCTCTTTTGATGATCGGTGAACTGTAAAATCATATATGGAAGTCTGATCTACGGTCGGACCGATCGGCCACGATGAATAAATGGATGTGATGGCAAATAACACTGAATTTAACAACCATTTCATACGAAGATCAAATAGATCTGAAATCATTGAATATTTTCATTGCACTCGTTTATCTGTTAAACCATATTCACTTTCGTCATGGAGTATATATTATGGTGCCTTAGTAAAAGATTTTTTTCCGTGTCCGCTCCCAACGTGGAGCATATGGTCTAATGGAGGTATCTTGACAGAATTTGTTTATGAAAACTGCTTGTTACTGAAGAGAGTAGAGATAGAAAGATAGGGGTAGGATAAGACTACTGGTTAGTTAATCACTGTCGTTACGCCCCGTGAGGATCGGATGGGTAGGTGGGAGTTTTAGGCATCACAAACACTTGGACTACGAACAGAAATTCATAAATCGATTGATAGACCAATTTATGTAACTGTTCGCACCGGGAATTGAGCCTGAGACATTCGTAGCCGTAGCCAACGACGTTACCATCTGCGCCATGGAGCCGACAAATAATGTATTCAAGCATACTGTATTAATCGAGAACTTTTTGCAAGTCAATGTTTTCGTTGGTCATTTTACGGTTGTTTTTTAATGGAGTATTTTTTGTGTAGATTTAAGAAACTTAGGTCACATCTCAACGAAGTTTGTGCTGCAGAGATTTGAGTAGGTTCGAAGGATGAGAAAATGGACATCTCATAGCAGGAAACTGCCCATTTTGTAAATTATTCAGACGGTTGGGCGCCGGCGCATTTTACACCGCCAGACTATGAAGTGACTATGCGTCGGTCAATTGTCATGATTAGAATCTTATTTGCGTGTCCACGGCCTCACATTTACAGCCACTGTGAATAAGCAATAAGAAAGGAAAAGTTTTCATCTTAATTCTTTCATATATGCGACAAAAAACACGTCAAAAATACATAAATATCTTTACATTTTTGTGACAGGAATAATAGATTTTTTATCTCCATTGTGACATCATTAGGTAACTATGGGTAGGGATAACGTGGGCCGAGTACTTAATTGTTCTAACATAAATTTAGTAACGTTTTACTAGAGCACTTTTAAGTTTTAGAACTTGGTAGACTTATGAGCTTACATTCTTGAAAACTCTAATTTTAATGTCATTTTTGTTCAACAATTTCCATATTCTGTTCTATTATATGGAAATTGTTGATGGAACAAAAATGACCTTAAAATTAGAATTTACAAGAATGTAAGCTCATAAAACTACCAAGCCACAAAATTTGAAAGTCCTCTAGTGTGAAGTTACAAAATTTCTCTTAGAACAATTAAGTACTAGGCCCACGATAAGTCAATAAACTAATCTCAGAATTAGTATTTATCTAGTATTATTAATTGTCGGGTCCGTGGTACAGTGGTTAACGTCGTTGGCTATGGTAACGGTGTTCTCGGGTTGAAGTCTCAGTACGGACAGTTTCATAAATTGATATTTCAATCTATTTATTGATTTCTGTTCGTAGGCATGGATGTTTGCGATGTCGAAAATTCCCTACTACCCATATGATTCTAAAAACGGGGCAAAGGGAAAGCGATTAGCTAACCACTATTCCTGTCCTAGCGCTATCCTTCTATCCATACTCTTTTCGAAAAAGAGAGTTGCAATAATTGTACTCAATTTATACTCGATACTACTCGTCTTACGGAGTGGGGTGTATTTCACAGAATAATAACATTGTTCGTGTTAATTTTTTTTTAATTCCCTTAGGTACTCAAAGTTGTAGCTACCACTTCAAAACTTATTTTAAGGGGTGTATTACGCAGTGTAACAACGTTATGCGTTTCAAAAATTTTTGCAATTACGTTATCTTACTTTGAAAAGGTTCTAATTGACATAAGTTGATTTCAGAGATATATATTGTTCAATTAGGAAGTTTGCGGTATTTATGAGTTCCATCCAGACATTTTTTTTCATAAATTTGTTTTATACGGTTCAATTAATCGATACAACTAATTATTTTCATGTCACAGAAAAAACATATACATCACAGTTTTTTTAAAAAGGTTTTAACGTCATGTCGAACATTCTTCGCTCGATGTTTAGTGTGTGTTTTACCCTTTATTGTTCTATCGATGTAGTCATCGACGAAAGTTAGCTGAGTTCGTTCCAACATTCAAAGTATATATGTATTGTTATTCTGATGTATTATAAATTAAAGTTAGCCTACATGGTTCAGTAATTCATGACAATATGTAATATTAAAAAACATCTCAAAAATCAGAAAATCTTGTTTGATAAAATTAAAATATCTGATAAAACCTTTTCAAAACAAACAATTGTTGTCAGTTCTAATTAAAGCTTTAGATACTCATTATTTTCTAATACACAGGCTTTATTTAAGATAAATTATATAAAAAATAAGTAAAATAATAAATATATGCTAACTCACTAATTAAAAATACATTTTTTCCTTCAAAATACAAAATATGATCAGTCAAAACTTCAAATGCTCGTATCTAAAAACATGGTCAAGTGCAATTAGAATTTTTTCAAAATAAGGTAACGATTAGTATCCGAAGAGTAATTCCATTTTTGAAAGACTTGGTCGTATGCACTGTAGTGTGCAAGAAGTTTAATAATAAATAATAATAACAAATTATTTTATCAAGAAATTTTAGAAATTAATAGAGGCCAGTTATACTCCTTACCAATCTTGAATGAGCAGCTGAACCTTCCTAATTCTCCGCTATTATATCATATACGTTGAAACACCTAACAGATGTCACTAAATGTGGAATGATTGTATATATTTACCCATTCGTCGAATTACATCCCGTCAAAACCCACAATACTATTATAATTGTAAAATCACTGATATTTCTAAAAGAAGTTGAAAAGCGGCAATTCGCCACTCTGTTAATATGGTGTTTACAAAATAAGGATTAAGGAGATTCCCGAAATTTTAACTCAGGTATCAGTGTGGCTCTCAGACGTATAATATCTTACCTCGTAAATAATATTTGTCGCATTTGTATCTTCTATATAAACGTTAGACACTATTTACTGTCTCTCAGTTCGAGTCCATTCGTGTGCTCGAATGCCTGAAGATGCCGAAAGGCGAAACCCGGGTCGTTAGTGACAAAATACATGGAAGTGTACAAAATCTCAATAATCCAAATTTAATAACAAAAGGGTTTATGAAATAGTATTCATTAATTGACTTCCATTCGTTTTCTATAGTACGTTGTCAGCTCTTTCAATGCTTTGCAATTTGCCAAAGATGCAACAAGTCGAAATAACCAACGGGGCCAACAGTTCCGACTGTATATCGTATCGCCTTGAACAATTTTTCCAGTTCGTTATCCTGGTTTTGATCTCTTACCAGAAATTTTCACGGAAAATCCATCAGGACTTGACTGCATGCGCTATACTACCCTACTAAGTAAAAACACAATAATTTCTAACTCAATGGTTTGTCAGAATCAAACATCATTCTTTGTAGTATTAATTACATTTGGACATCGGTTTTTGTATCTAATGCATATATGTGCTAAGTCTTCTTTTAAAAGAAATAACCGAATTGAAGAAGCGTAATCTGTGTATGTATTTATATTTACAATTCGATAGTATTTTGATGTTGCTACTGTAAGTAAAAACACAGTAATTAATAATAGTTACAATGCCGTGAAATTATCTACTTATTACTTACTTCCGACATCACAGGATTCATGTTTTCTATGTTATTTTTTGCCATAGCCTCAAGCTGTACCATATATTATATTAAATCACTTTTAAAATTAAAGAAAACATTCAGTTTAAGCACGTGTCAACAACTGTCAGAATGAAAAACTGACATAGACAAAAATCAGTGTAACAGACAATATTCATAAACTATTGATGGTTTTGCACATGGCAACGATTTGTTGCATCCCAAACAAACTATTACAATTGTTGCTGTTGGAATATTGATTCGTAATTAATCAATTATTGTTTGAGATTTATTGTGTAATAAATCTCTAAAGTTTTTTTTGTCATGATAAGATGACGGAAAAAATCACAATAGTTTCAAAAGAAATTGAAAGACAGTTTGATGATGTTTTGATTTATTTTACCGAGTAGATGTTTACAGTGTTTGCTTATAGAGACGACAGAATATTAACAATTAAAATTAGTGAAATATGCTATGCCTTACATAATATTTTATTTTGATCTAAAATTTTCCACAGTATCAATTGCGGTTTCTCCTGTTCAAACTTGTTTTCTGCGATTTGTTTATTTATCACAATTTGCGACTTGAAAACAGGAAAACGGATGTATGGTTTTGATAATGATAATTAAGTCAAAGTATTAAGTACTTATAAGAAGGTTATCTAACAGATCGAAGGATGTAGCTAAACATAGATTAATAGTTAGTTATCCGCTCTCAAGATGCCTCCGCATTTTCAGGATCGGATGGGTAAAGGGGAATGCAAATATCGCAGTCATCTATACCTATAAACTCTAATCAATTCAGAAATAGATTTTGTTGAGTCAATATATAAAGAAATCTGTTTGGTTATTCGAACACGTGGTCACCGTGACCGAATAGAACGAACGCCCAAACCGCCCATCGGGGGCCCGCGGACCAACGAAATAATAATAATAACTAATTCCCGGCATAATAATAATAATAGAGTCCCGGCAAACTAGTAAACTCAAAAAGAACTTAAATTTGGATTATTGAGATTTTGTACACTTCCATGTATTTTGTCACTAACGACCCGGGTTTCGCCTTTCGGCATCTTCAGGCATTCGAGCACACGAATGGACTCGAACTGAGGTCCATTCGTCCATTCGTGTGCTCGAATGCCTGAAGATGCCGAAAGGCGAAACCCGGGTCGTTAGTGACAAAATACATGGAAGTGTACAAAATCTCAATAATCCAAATTTAATATTGAAATTCCATCAAGCACCCTCAGTCGATGTCTTAAATTATATCAAAAAGAACTCTTTCTTTGCAGGTATCATGTTTTTTCCTGGAATTGATCTCGAGTGATTTTGGAAAACGAATTTGTGTCCGCTCCCAATGTGGAGCATATATCCTTCTAATTAAAGTGTTTCAAAATAAGTTTTTCTACAATAATTACTTGTTACTCAGTTGCTCGAGTTCTTTCCTTCGAAGAGAGATGGGACGAGATAAAGATGGAACGAGAACAGAACTGGTGATTGGCTAATCGCATTAGCAACGCCACGTTTTTAGGATCGGATGAGTGGGAAGATATTTTAAACATCACAAACATCCATGCCTTCGAACAGAAATGCATACACCTATTTATGAAACTGTCAAATCCATAATCGAAGCCTAGGATGCTGAATACTGCACCACTGACCGTACGATTTGTGTAATTTGTCAGTTTTTTATTACAAGACTGTCTGATGACAAAGCGCAGCTTTTACCACAATTTTACAGAAGTTACTTTTTTCTAAAGGTAATTTGAGATTATCAAAAAAGCCTCAATTTATAGTACTAGTGTAAACAAACGGTTGCTTAAATATCAGTTGATTCCAATGAAAATTAATTCTTTATGTATATTTTTTAAAAATAAATGTTTGAGAAAAGAATGAGAGTTTAATGTAGTGTAAATCTTTTACGAAATTGCTTTATCCTATTTAGCTTAAAGCTCGACACATACCTAGTTGTATAAAAGTTTTCGAAAGTTTTTTCAAATGACAGAGCTTTATGGCAAGTTACGCAAAAACTTTTAACTGACAGCTAGAAAAAAATACCCACGATCCTAAAAGTAGAATAAAAGTGTTTAAATAGCATCTCATTTTAGAAAAAAAAATGTTAAAAAGTTCAAATAGAAGCACGGTTTTTTTACTACGGCTTTGAAATTTTTAAGTAAGGAGTATATTTTTTGTAAGATAATGGGCTTGCGGCTTTAAAAACTTAGTAAATAGATAAGAACGACTGCTTTGAAATAGTTGTGTAACTTTTTTAAAGTTAAAGCTTAAAATTACTATTTATTCATTTCTAAAAGTAGTTTTCATGAATAGATATAGGTACCAATCACAAGGTTCCAAATTCAATGTAAGGCTATATAATAAAGGCTTGCATGTATTGAGTGTGTAACTATTTAAATTTTTTGTCAGTAATAAATAATTAATTGTTATTAATAAATCAAAATAGTCAGTATACACTGCAGTTGTCAGTAAATAAAATAAACGGTCAGTAATTTATCAAATATAATATAATATTCGTAATTCTGACTAATTTTCTAATTTGTTACTGACAATTTATGGAATTAGTCACTGACCAAATATTTAGTTGCCACTAATAACTTTTCGTTTCTAAACCTAGAGTATGGTTTATTTTTGTGGTCTTTACTCCTTGAGTTGATCTTTGATAACTTTTTATTTTTCATGATTTTAATTTCAATGAAATTTAAAATTTGTAGCGCATTTGTAAATATTTAAAATAAATATGGATATGTTTTATTTATCTCATATACAAAGTATAAATTAACTGGTATTTATGGTAAATAATCATGATTGGCTGTAGTCAGGATTATTTGTATTTCGTATTCATCAAGAGATCACTTATTAAAATACCAGTCAAGCATTTAAAAGCTCAATAACTATCAGATGAAGCAAAGCACGTCTAGTAACTATATGAACTAATTCAGTAAATTTAAAAAAAAATAAAAATGAAGAACCACAATTTAGTCTTCAAGAAAAGCAACAATTCAAATTTATCTTTGTTTTAGATCTGACACGTGTGCTCTGAGGTGCTTTGAATTCACGAGAAACTCGCAAATTAGGGGACAGACCAGGCAACGCCCTGTAACGTCAGTGGTCATGGAGAGACGTTGAATCTTGCTGGATCACGTGCTACGAATGCCTCCGAGAAACCCAGCTATCCTCTTTTTACAGTCTGTGAGATTTGATCTGTGAGTCCTGGATGATCACCAAGTACCCTCAATAGGATGAATTTGGTGGAAGTGAAGAATGATGGCATTCCAGGGGACGAAGCAAGGCGTGATTGAAAATGCTAGCGATGACTGAAACCGATCCTGACCATTATAAAGAAAATGTGGATTTGGTACAATGTTTTATTTTTATAAATATAACTTTACACAAATACAGTGGAAGCAGAAATATTTGTGAGTGACAGGGAATCCTGGGAGCAACACGTGGTGGTCATATGCTTCATATATGAAACGGATATGGTCCAAGAAAAAAAAGGAAGACTTGTGATATCCATCAACTGATTCAATCTTTGTCGTCGTATTCCAAAAATAATCACCTCAATACACCATTCGTAGAAAACACTATTATTTTACACCAGAAGCGGAGCACTCTCATGCAGGTAAAGAGCTCCTCAGAGACCTGCGGGCAATGTTCGTTTGCATTACAAGGCGAGTATTGCAACTTATTTGAGGCGAACGACCGGCAGAGTGCGTCCGTTACGAGGAACAAGGGATGTTTTTCTTTTCACCTGTTTGCACTGCATGCCACCCTGGTACACAATGGATACAACAACCCCCGAACGAAACGCGATATTATTTGATACAGTATTTTCTCAAGCATTTACGACACTTTCAATGTGTGAAATAAACAAATGATTTTATTTGCATTGTATTATTTACGTACAATGGAATCCATGGCTATTTTGTATCGAATTATTCGGAAAGTAATTTTGTTTTTTTCATGACAAAATATTACATTCATTTATGTATTGACCATATCGCTTGAAGACCTTTCATCACCTTTCATGTAATGAGATGATTCCATACCAATAAAACATATTTTATTTATTGGAAAAAAATAAAGTAATTGATTTTTGATGCCTTACTTTAATTAAAAGAAAACATCCAAAGAATTTTGAAGAGGGCAAAACAAGTTAAAGTAGTATGATTCTGAATTAAAAACGAATTATTAGAAACTTTACTAGCACATATTTAGTTTAATAAATGAAAATAAACATAATAGTCGAAATTAAAATCCAGAGATTTTATGAATAATTAAAAAATATGTATTTATTTATCTATTCGGGGGTCTGTAGTGCAGTGATCAACGTCGTTCACTTAAGTTATGAATCTCACGGGTTCGAATCCTAGTTCGGACAGTTTCATAAACAGATTTTTCAATCAATTTATGGATTTCTGTTCTAGCCATAAATATTTTCGATGTCTAGAATTCCCTCTCACCAATATTCGATTCTAAAAACAGGGCGTAGTGTGAGGGCGATAAGCTAACCACTAGTCCAGTCCTTGTCCGATTCTTTTTTCCCTACTCTCCTTAACAAAAATGAGAAGTTGAGCAACTGATTAACAAGCAGTTCTCGTAGAAAAAACATTGTTGAGATACCTCCATTAAGAGGCCATATGCTCCACATTGAGAGCGGACATAATGAAAAACATATATATATATATATATTTTACCAAGATAGTTAAATAGCACATCATCGGAAGTTGAATCCTTTTTTTCATTTCGTTAATGATGAAATCTGTGTGCGAAAGGAAAAGGGCAATATATAATTGTTACTTCTCAGGACAGTCAAAGAATATTTGCATTTGTATAAAATTTTATAAAAAATGTGATGTTTAAACATGAATTTGATCAATTCAGCAGTACTAACTCGACTCTTTGTAATGTTGTACATTACAAATTGTTTATATAAAGTTCAATAGACAAACACAAAATCTCAATAATCCAAATTTAAATATGGAATAGTTTGGATTAAGTATACCAACTCAAATTTAATAATCGAAAGTCCACACAATGGCAATTTTGTGTTAATTGTGATCCTGATGGAGCAACAACATCTCTATCAGTATCATATTTATATTTTTTTGTTATTATTATTGTATTAACTTAGGCTATGGTCATTCCATGTGTTGTGCATATTGCAACCTTTTAAATGTAAAATCTTATTTTTTGTTAAATACGAGGTTACTCTAACTTTTTGTATTAATTTGTGATAATTCATTGTTATATATTAAAATATAATTTGTCACAATTCTTAGCATTTTATTAATTAAAAATTAATTTTCGTCTGAAAGTCTGTTTTCAGACTGGCGCCCATCCATTTATAAATATTGATAGTTTTTCTAAATACCCGTGTTCTTATAACCTTTTTTTATTTAGGGCAATTTTTGTCATATAAACTTTATAATATCTCTGTTAATTGCAGAAGGGTACTTACATACCACGCCGCGAGATTATTGTTGTAATATCTTGCCTTCCGACGAGCTAGTTTCTTTTAAATTAATGATGATAGCATATAGTGCGAAGTGGAGGTAAACCATTTTGCTTCCACTGTACTGTTTTGCTTCATCTTAATCATCTTTTAAATTTAACGTAAAATCATTCGATCGATCCATACGCGTGTTTCACTTTTCTCTTTATCGACGACATTCCAATCTCTATCTCATCTTCTCTTATTTTATTTCTTTTTATGACATCTTCCTTTTTATATTATATGCATGTATGTACATATTGTATTTATTTTAGAATATTTAAGTTAACTCGACTAAACTCCCTTTTACTTTCGCGCACAGAAATATTTTATGTTTTTATTAATGTTTAAGATGCTGAATGTTTATAATATGTAATTTCTCCGGTATTGTTTGCTTGTATAAAATAAGGACATGATTCGTGAATCGTCGTGGTAATCAACCACGCAGGTATTATTTAAACTAATTCAATGTAAATATATATATCCAATAATATTGATTTTAAATTAGAACATCGGATTTCTTCTCCGGGCAGTCTAAATTTTTATGATTCTCTACTTATTCCTATTACCTAGTATACGTAGTTTAGTAACGTTGAGGGTGTTAGTGAGTATAACTTTGAGTACCCTTGAGATATATAAGAGTAGACAAACAATTTCGAGCTGAAAGGGTTTCCAATGACGTGTTATAACTTGATTACTCGACAAATATACGAAGGGTTATATTTGCAAGAGATTGGTAAATAAAACACATTAATATGTGTACTCTATTATCCGAATGCAATCTAAGGGGCAAAGATGAGGTGATATTATATTATTATGAAATAATGTTTCAATTATTTGGCTATTTGATTCGTTCATTCGTTAATCAAATATTCATTCATGAACGACGTTAGCTAAAATATATTTTGTTATTACAAAACTAAATGATAAAAGTGCACCAAAACCAATCGGCCAACAAATTTGTTCTAGAGAAAAAAAATCTAACTAATTTATGTTTTTCCATGTCCGCTCCCAATGTGGAGCATATCGTCGTTGTTCTGAAAGAAAACACCAAATCAAAAAAATGACATATTGAGTAAGTTATACCAAAATGTTCCTTATTTTAAGCCGTATGACAGAACACACTTATTTGTATAAATCATACTTTTACTTAAAAAGAGTTTTGTACAAATAAACAAAATGAAAAACGTACTGCATTTCAAGCATTTGGAGAATTTCAAACTACAATTATTCAAAACTAGTATTTTCCATGTATTGTCTTCTTCGTGAGCAACGAAGATATGGTCTCCTAATGGAGGTATCTTAACAGAATTTTTCTACGATAACTGCTTGTTACTTTTTTCGAAGAGAGTAGGGATAGAAGGATAGGGCTAGGACAGGACTAGCGGTTCGCTAATCGCTTCCGATGCGCCCCTTCAGGATCGGATGGGTGGGATGGAGTTTTTGGACATTTAAAACACTCAGAGTACAAACAGAAATCGATAAATCGATTGAAAGATCAATTTATGAAAACTGTCCGCACCGGGAATTGATCCCGAGACATCCGTAACCGTAGCCAAATTCAAATTTATTGAATGAGTAAACCCTCTTTGCATGTTCTCCTTTGTTACATCTGATTCATTAATTTGTATTATACCTGTAATGTTATTTTTATATTTTAAACTTGTAAGAATTGATTCTGTCTCTTTAATTTTTATTTTTCAGATATTAAAATTTGATGGATACTCATAGCTGCTCTACGTTCTCCACTTAAGATGGCTGTTTATTGTTAATATTAATTACATACTAAATATTTGATTGTTTTTAAATGGTTCGCTATTTTTTTCTTATAATTTTTTCAATCCACTTTTGCTTATTGCATTAGTAATGTCATTAAAAAATTTTGCTCAGCTAATGGACTTTTAATCTATCCGTAGTTGTGATTTCAGATTAGTATTGATTTGTAAGAGGTCCTTAACATTTTAATTGTAGACTATTTTATTTGATTTATGTATAATTTGTTTGCTAATCAGTATTTTCTTGTCTTAGTTCATGAACCATCAGTTTTACACTAAATGTTATATAAATAGGCCTGTTATGTTTGTATTTTTATCAGTTGATAATGCTCGTGATGAGCGAAACTGGTCCTGATCATTATAAATATGTGGAAGTATTACAAATGAATTGTGTTTTATTTTTTAAAATACACTGTTTTACTTATAATTTATATACAGAACATCTTTGTACATTATCCCAAAAAATCGCTATCCAGATATAACAAAAAAAAGGTAAATTAAAATAGAAAATCTGATTCTGACGAATAGTTGAACATGAAAATACTGTGTTTTTATTTAGCATTTCAAGCATTTGAAAAACTTCAAAGACCAATTACTCTGAACTAGTATTTATCAGATAGTCTCTTCTTCTAGAACAACAACGATTTGTTCTCGCGATATAGATTTGTTGAATGCAACGTTTTTCCGGTTGGAAGGTTTACTTTTAAATCATACCTATCGAATTCTAAGGTATACTCGATATATGCACAGACGTTCTGCGACAATATTGATCCAGTGCGGTCGGCGTCACGTTGCCCTTAAATGTTACACGGGTCTAAGTAAACTTAGTCTGTTATTTTAAGACCCCGTATCGTAATTTAATGCAAACATAAGTTACTTACGCCCTGTTGTTTTTGGCCCGGTGTGAGAGGAGCCTAATAATTATTGTTCTCTTATACGAGATATCCGTGTCATCTTCTGGTAATCCGTTGGAATAATATTGATCGGTTCGTGATATTGGAACTCTTTGTAAAAGGAATATTACATCATAATAGTTTTATGGAGGGATAGAATATTCAAAATTCGAATATATTCGATTATTTGTTGATGTTTGAATATTAGTGTACAGTCGATTCCGCTTAATTGGTACCCCGGTTAAATGTGACAGCCGGCTATTTGAAACAAATCCCAAGGAACAGATACCAAATTAAGAAATAATAAATGGCCAGTATACTCGTGGTCATTTAGTAAAGTGAACGGTCAGTGATTTATATTCACTCACGGTTGTACTCGGTCAGAACGAAGTGCCACCTATTAACGCGTGCATTCTGACGGTGCTGCTTTACGCTTGCGAGTCATGTCACCTCACCAAAACACAGGTTAACCGTATACTGTGCTTTGAAAACAGATGCTTGCCACGAATACTAGGGGAACGGTAGTTTGATTTTGTCAGAAACTCGGAGGTAAGAGAGAGAACGGGTCAACTTCTCATTACGTCCAAAATAAAAAAAAAGCGACGATGGACCTGGCTTGGACATGTACTACTGATACCCCAGGGAAGCCTGAAACCTGCGTGTCTCTTCTACCAACCGGATGGATTCCGTCACCCTTGAAGGCCCTGATGACCATCCATCGGGTGTATTCGGCGGAGCTAAGGAACGCTGGGATGACCAGGGAGGAATCAAACAGACTGGCGGGGAACAAAGAATCTTGGAGAACCGGTGTGATGATCATATGCTCCGAGTAGGGAGCGGATATGGCAAAAAAAATATATATATATATAATGGTAAGTCATTAAATTTAAGAGTCAGTTCTATAATTAAACATAACCTAACCTTTATATATTTGGCAATTATTTACTGAACAAACATAATTATTAATAACTGATCATTTATTATTTCTTACCGACTATTTATAGACTTACTTACTGAGCAAATAATTAGTTTCCATTAATATTATCAATAAAGGGCTGATTTTGTGCAACTGCAATCCTACAAAAATATGAGAAAGATATCACTTTGAATCACATGAATTTCTGAAGAAATATTATTTTTTTCTTAATAATTCATATTTTTCATTAGTTATATTTTATTGAAACTTACTAATGACTTGTTTTCAATGCCATCAATTTAGATAATTTTCCCTATCGGTCTAAGATTGGCCCACTACATAGAAAAATGTGCCGTTATAATATCATGATAATACTAATCCCATATGAATATTTTTTAGTTAAGCAAAGGTATTGAGTATCACCTGGTGGTAAAAATATGAACTAATGTGCAACATAATATGTTTTATTGTTGAATTTGGAAGCTGTCAGCTTAAAATGATAAAATACAATTTAAAAACTCATCTTGAAATAAATTGAATTAACCATATTTTTAATTTGTATTACTAATCTGTAAACGAAATGATGTATTTAATTTGGATTGACAAAATACATGGAAGTGTACAAAATCTCAATAATCCAAATTTGATATTGAAATTCCATCAAGCACCCTCAGTCGATGTCTTAAATTATAGAAATGATGTATATATTTTCTCATCTCAATTATATGCAGAATATATGAAAGCATAAAGAAAAGTTGATAAGACATTAAGATCACTGAATTTATAGTAATTACAGTGATTATTTGTATCGTGGGCCAAAGTTACCCGATTTGAATGAAAATTTTGTCTACCTTGTTTTATCAATATTTATATATCAATTATAACAATACACCTATTTATTTAAATTAAATTTCATCTTAAGACATTAATTCATTTCAATGTTGAACAATGCCACACATAAATGCAATGGCAAAACCATAAATATACAAAAACTCTCAGAACTGGGCTAAAGTTAACCAGTTGATTATTTTTTCAATAATTAAATACGTTGATAAAGAACAAAATAAAAAAATCCTTCAACTTCGCTTATTAGAGTGAGAGGTTTATTGGGGACAAAAATAAGTACAGAAAATCCTTACAAAATGGATTTTTATTCCAAGAAATTAATGGTTTTAGATAAAAGTAAACGTCGAAAATCTGAATACATTAAAATGGCGCAGAATATAAATAGGCGTGAAAATCCCAGCCATAGCCAAAAGCTTTGACGTTTCTGTCAGCGCATGTTTGCAGTTTAATCCTGTCATATAATTGATCCGAATTGATGAAATATTGTGAATATGCGGCCGTATTCAAAACGACGAGTTAATTCCGGTATTACAACGTGCGCACAAACACATTTCCCGCAGAATAACAGCTCGCGCGCAGGTTAATAATCGTTAAAACGTTGGCCGGAATAAGCCCGGTGAAAACCGCGATATTTACTAAAATAACACGAACAGCTGTCAAAGTGTAGTAGTTGAATCAAAAGTCCATTTCAGACTGTAATCAAATATTGAAAACCGGTTTATGCATAACTGAATCAATACCCCAGTTTTATTTTGTTCAAAGTTCACTCGAATGATCGACGTGTAATCAAATAAACAATACGCAAACGTATTTAATGACTTTGTGAATGCTCATTTATCTGCACATATACTGAAAAGGACTTTTTATTTAATACTATTCCACTGACATACGATGATTGCAAGCAGACGAATCCAGACCATCTAATCTTTGTCGTAACGAGAGACATTTGTCCGCTTCTATAGAAATATTAGAATCCTCCCGAATGACTTGCTTTCACACTCGTATATGTATATATTGTTCGGGCTCGGTGACAAATCAGAATATTACATGTATTTATATACAGACTACGAAGATACATATAATACAAAATTTTAAAGAAATATACTTATTAAATAAGTATATCGAATTTGGATTATTGAGATTTTGTTCACTTCCATGTATTTTGTCACTAACGACCCGGGTTTCGCCTTTCGGCATCTTCAGGCATTCGAGCACACGAATATACTCGAACTGACTGACCAAAATACATGGAAGTGTACAAAATTTCAATAATCCAAATTCGATATTGAAATTCCATCAAGCACCCTCAGTCGATGTCTTAAATTATATCTTAAATTATAAATAAGTATATATTATTTTCTATGGATTCGGCGGTAACTTTGTGGAAGTTCATTTTTAATATAAATTAAATTAAAAATTGATAACTTAGTTATTCCACTTGGTTTATCACTAACGTGACGCGTTTCGCCTCTTTAAGAAGCATCTTCAGACTAACTAGGCTTCTTAAAGAGTCGAAACGCGTCACGTTAGTGATAAACCAAGTGGAATAACTAAGCTATCAATTTTTAATTTAATTTTATATTAAGTATATATTATATCGTGTTTCGAAAAGATTTTTTTCATTTTGGCAGTACGTACTTCAATACATATTTTCTTCATAATAAATTTAAATGTAATGTCTATTAAAGTAATAAATAAAATTGAATTTGGAAAACTAAAACCTTTTTAACACGTTTCAATTACGGAATATATCTATTAATCAAATTAATTGTCTATAAATCTTGCAGTTATAATATTATATTAAATATGTATTTAAATCAAAAATAGATACGACAAAATAGTGTGTTTTATTTTTCTCCTGTGTTGTTTTGCGACTTAGTTGATTTGTCACTTTTCTGATTTGTCCGGTTACCATTTTGTGTCTTTCTGACACTACTTTGTCAATAATAAACAAGGTGAGAAAACGAATGTCTCGCGGAGAATTAAATTAAAATTATACTGAAGATCGTTGTTTTCCTAACTCATTAATAAGAAGGTTGTTATTCAGTCACTAAAAATCTCTTTTCGTCGATGGTAAAGATAGAAGGTAGTTGGGTTAGAAAAGGACTTAAAGTTCACATCATCCCGTTTATAGGATTGGATGAGTGGGAGGGAATGTACACATAACAGAAAACCATGACTTCGAACTCCTTCAATCGATATAATAATGAAAGCTTCCGTACGGGGACTCGACCTAGTGGACACCGTAACCGAATATGACGAAGCCCAAGATCGGTGACACTCGGCTGGCATTGATTTATTATTTTAATGTTTGCAATAAAATTAAAGTATGATTGAATCCAGGACCGGTGATACACACACTATTGTTTGGATACTTCTGATGTCAGATGAAAGCGTCTAAGAACACCGTACCCAGTTATACTTTCGTCATCTGAAACCAACCTTCCACGTTTGTGTAAAACACCAACCATTGAGTAACTGGTGAAAGACTTGTCAATAAAAGTTATAAGAAAGCTTTAACTAAAGCCTTCGACAAATTAAGGCTTCCTTATCAGTTCTCGTTTAGTACATGCGTCTTTAGGGCTTTCAAAAAAGTCAACGCTGAAAACATTTCCTAAGTATTTACATCTCTAAGGTCGAAAACTTTTCAAGATAACAAACAGTAAACTTAGAACTCTCCAAGTTTGGGTCACATTTTCCCAAATT
Organism: Himalopsyche phryganea; assembly: GCA_022494535.1. Lineage (NCBI taxonomy): Eukaryota > Metazoa > Arthropoda > Insecta > Trichoptera > Rhyacophilidae > Himalopsyche > Himalopsyche phryganea. Next base: position 2,426,466 of record JAGVSL010000030.1, read on the forward strand.
TCTTTCACATAAGGTCTCTTTTTTTCTAGGGATGTCAACGTGGGTAACCAAATGCGGATGGTTTCAACTCAATACCTTGAATTAAATTCAATTAAATTAAAAAATCGGAAACACTTATCGTAACGGCAATTTGCTGAATTGTGAACTATATTATATATTTTAAGATATCGACTGAGGGTGCTTGATGGAATTTCAATATCGAATTTGGATTATTGAGATTTTGTACACTTCCATGTATTTTGTCACTAACGACCCGGGTTTCGCCTTTCGGCATCTTCAGGCATTCGAGCACACGAATGGACTCGAACTGACAGACAGAAAACAGTGTCTAACGTTTATATAGAAGATATAAATACGACAAATATTATTTACGAGGTAAGATTTATACGTCTGAGAGCCACACTGATACCTGAGTTAAAATTTCGAGAATTGCTTTAATCCTTATTTTGTAAACACCACATTTACGAAAGGCGAAACCAGGGTCGTTAGTGACAAAATACATGGAAGTGTACAAAATCTCAATAATCTAAATTTTATATTATATATTGTTAAATTGAATTACTACATTGTTTAAATAATTAAATTTGACTAAATAATGTCATTGACTACGCTTACAGACGTCTCGGGTTTAAGTGCCGGTACGGACAGTTCCATAAATTGATCATTGAAAAATTGATTTATGAATATCTGTTCGTAGGCATAGATGTTCATGATGTCTAAAATTTCCTCCCACTCATCTGATCTTAAAAACTGTTGATTTTAAAAATAAGCTGACCACTAGTCCTGGCAAAATCCTGTGCTTCTAAATTCATACTATCCTTAGAGAAAGCAACTGAGTAACAAGCAGTTCTAGTAGAAAACTATTTTGAGATACCTCCATTAGGAAGCTATATGCTCCACGTTGGGAGCGGACATGGTAAAAAACATGAAAATAATATCAAATATGAAATTACATTTGCATTGTTTATCGTTTGAATTCATAATATAGAATCAGTTAATTGTGGAAATTCAGATTGACAACACAATAACGAATCCCTATCTGTATGCTTGGCAGGGACGCGTATCCAAAAAAGAAGGTACTCTGGTTGTTAATTTTGGAAGTACTCGAATGCCCAGTCACAAAATAGTCGAGTAATGGACATCTCTACTTATATGAGCTTCTCTTATTTTTTCCTTAGCCCTCGAAAACTTTTATTTATGTCTATGGCATTCTCCTAACTCCATTGAGCAATTTAAAAGTTTGCATAAAGGGAGGTCGTTTTTGGGATTCTGCAGCACGTTTTTTCGCGATGTTGTCACGTTTATTGTTTGGAATTTATTGACGAACTAAAGAACAATCAATTTCTATTTTCCTTTCGAAGTCGGCAGCTTAAGCTTCGATACACAACGTGACTATACTATATGTATAACCATTGTTATAACAACAACAAAAATCAGTTTCCGTATATATTCGGTGGCTACTTTGTCGAATCACATTAATACGAAATAAATTTGTCAAATTATCATAAATTTTGGCGGCGGAAAATTTTGCAATACCAACCTGATTTTAATTTCAAATTTGGAATAGTTTATTTACTTCAGAATTATTGAATATTAAATTAAAACATCTACGTGTTTTAAATTTTGAAATTGGAATTTAATGAATCTTTTAATTCAATGAATACACAGTTCTAAATTTAGAACACCAATTGTGGTTTTTATGTTCGTTTTGATTTAAATCAGAATTATGAATTATAAACATCAGTACCTAAGGATTGTTATACATATTCAAATTGATTACTTATTTCTCTTTTTGTATCACGGTGCTTGAAAGGTTTCCTTTTTTAAATTGAGAATCAACTTATATTTATTGGCACTTTCATAAGAATGAGTAGTGCTCGATACTTCTACCAAAGATTATGCGAATTTTTCATAATGAAAATTTAGTATTAGTCATATTTCTATATTATTTTATTATGAATCCATTTATCATTTTCTTTATAATATCATTTTTATTGATAGCTAAATTAGTAAAAAAAAATATTAGCCGTTTTATAATCATTTTTAAGTTAGTTTCAATTCTTACTGGAAAGGCATTATATTTATAAAAACAAAATACCTTTTTTTGTACTAATTCTAAAATTTTTTGAAGTGTTCAGCATTTTCAACCGACTGCTCGCGATGAGCGAAACCCGTCCTGGTTAATACTTTTAACTAATTAGTACCAAAAAAAAATATTTTATAATACAACTGATAGCGACATATATACAATAGAAACACATTTAGAATATTATAATTAGTTAAGTCGTTTAATTCAAATAGTTAAACAGGTTATAATATGATTAAATCATAAAAATGTAATTTTCTTGGTGTTTTGGAAAATTCCTCTTAGCGCAACCATAAAACAATCAACGAACTAATAAATTAATGAAATACTAATTTTACAATGGAATTGTTAGTTCTACAATATTGAATAGTTGTAGAGCAGACAGCGGGGAATGCTTTTGTTGTATAAAGTCATTGATTTGAATTAAAACGGAAAGGGTGCTGAGAGCGCAGTTTTCCAACGATGAGTACCCCAATTAAATATTTTTTTTAAATCATTGGTCAAAAACAAAGAAATTTTATAATTATTAGTATAGCACGAATTTTAAAACCAAAGCGTGATATTTATGAAATTAATAAATAACGCAGAATCAATACATTGTTATTCATTTGAAATTGGAATAGATCAGGCCTTGACAAAATACAGCCCGCTGTGTATTTCTGTGCGGACCACTCGTTTAATAAAGATTTTGGTCACTACAGAATCAATTATTTTTTATATTCCTCTTTCTTAAAAATAAATAATGTATATCTAAAAAAAGCAATTTGCTTACGGCCCGCTGAATATTTTGAATTACTAGTGTTGATCTTCAGCCAAAATGTTTTCCCACGTCTGAAGTTGATGAACAGAAGAGCGATGGATTGTTTTATATCAGGAACACAGTTACACTCAAATGAATTTTGGTTTATTTTTTAGATATTTAACTTTTTTAGTTGTAACAAGAAGTTGAAAAACTGTACAATTATGACAGATATAGATATGAAAGCTGCTTACAAGAAACTGTGATATTGAGAGCACAGTTTGCAATAAATATTATTGCAAACAAATCATTCAATCAACAATGTAACGTTTTACTTATTCTGAGAAACAAATTCTTCTTTCATTGTACTCAAATGTAAATCAATGTGTTTCTAATGAAAAACAATCCACCAACCTTCTCACAATCGAATAGAATAAATGGTTCTAAAACATTATTAACTGATCACTTCATAAATAACATTTAATTTATCCGATATCTAGAATATTTCTCTCAAAGATAATATTCAACATCGTTCCCTCATTAAACACACGATGTTAAGCCATTGATTTTTATGAGTCTGATCATGGACGTGTAAAATTTGAACTACGTTTTACTCGAACTGCTTAAATATAAATGTAAAGACTGTAGAAAAAACACATAGCGCTCATTATATAAAACAGTTTTCTATTTAAATTTTAAGTCCCAGCTATTGCATTCTAACTTTTGTTTAAGATTTCAATTGTTCCCACGGAAAATGAATGCGATTCCTTTGACACACGAATGGTGAATTCGGAAACGGCGTTTGGTTAGAATCATCGTAATTTTTTTCAACTCTTAAATCTTTTGACATATAATGTGATGCATATAGAACTAACGAATACAAGTTGCTACTTCTGTCAATGAAACTAGGTGTGGATGGAAAATGCGGCTAGGAAATGACCAGTATTTCGGTTGAGTATGGCAACATTTCTAACGTGACGGTGATACCCTCACTAGCGGCCAAGTTAAATTGATACAACTATAGTACCCAGTTTTTCCTCGGTTTATATAATACAGCTAACTAATAAGCTTTTTTAATTTTTTGTTTTCCATCCCTGTTCATATCGAGTCATTCGTAAAGATTGTAATCATTGCTTTTATCACTTTAAGGTGTTAACTGTCAATTCTTGGTGGAAAGACATTATATTTAAAAAAATAAAACACAATTCATTTGTCAGTGGATCAGTTGATAATGCTCGTGATGAGCGAAACCGGTCCTTATCATTATAAATATGTGGAAGTAGTACAAATGAATTGTGTTTTATTTTTTAAAATACATTGCTTGTATCTTAATGCTGTATTGAAGTTTATTTTTTCCATAAAAATAAAAGACTTTTTTACTACTGCCATTTTTTTAATGATGACCAAGACCGATTTCACTCATTGCAAGCATTGAATCATCACTTATCGTATAAATTTTGTCCCTATTATAAAACAAAATGGAGGTAATCAACAAAAATCTTTTTTATTTTTATAAATATAATACCTATCCTTAAAATTGATTGTCGTTTAGTGTTCAAATACTTTGCCTGCATTAACTAATTGTAAAAATCATAATAAATACCATGCATATAGATATTTAATTAGGAAATTAGTCTGTGTAAGAAAGCTTCCTAAAGAAACGCGAGACATTTCACGCACAGTTAAAAGTAAACTTAAAGCTTTCAATTTACACTTTGTAATGGAAATTAATTGTTTCGATATTAAATATTTAAAAAATTCTTTCCTTTTCCAAACCAGCGCTTAAATTCTAAGCTTTCGAATTAGACAGGTGCACCACTAAATCCAAATCTACCTTACAAAATGGTAATGCAACCAAAGCTAAAGGGGAAATTTCATTATTTTAGAAAGTCGAAATATCGTCACAATTATGTCGCCGAATAGAGACAATTTTTCACAAATTCAAAAGAAATAAAATACTTTATTATAGATAACACACATAGATAAAAAATTATATTATTTTTTATTCTTCATTCTACATCTTAGATAAGACTTGCAGCTTCAAAATCTACTCTCTACTGACGGAAAGTTTTCTAAATTATCTTCTCCCAGTTTCTAGACCTCACTAACTTGACCCAATCTCTATGCAATCTGACTGGTGATCGCAATATATAAATACCGGTTTTAAAAACGGAAAATTCCTGTACTAATGTCTATTTGTCCAATAATCTTTAAAAATAACATTTTTATGCATATACTTTTAGACATCGACTGAGGGTGCTTGATGGAATTTCAATATCAAATTTGGATTATTGAGATTTTGTACACTTCCATGTATTTTGTCACTAACGACCCGGGTTTCGCCTTTCGGCATCTTCAGGCATTCGAGCACACGAATGGACTCGAACCTCAGTTCGAGTCCATTTTTATGTATATGTTTTTGATAATTATATTTTAATACTGGTATTTTATATGAAATATCAAAATAACGGTTTCAATTTATTTGTCCGTTTTTACGATCACAATGATTGGCCGTATTTTTAGCTCTTTTTGTTTTACCGGTTATTGGTATTTGAAATACGGGTGTTTAATATGAAATACCAAAATACCGGCATTGATATTTGTATCCTTCTGGTATTTTAATCCCTAGCTGCCAGGGAGGTTTGGGTAATTAGAAGAGTGTTTTTTGGTTGCATTCTTAGCTTTCTGAGCAATTTTCATGAATGCGCTGTTGAAAATGCTTCCTAGCTGATTGAAACCGGTCTTGATAATAGTATAATATTCCGGAATAATTACTGTAAATTATTTTTACTTTATGTAACTATTTAAAAATCATTTATTATTTGTTATATGCAATGTTCCTACTGAATTTCATAGTACTTAAAAAAACTATGCATTTAACTAGTGGCATTTAAATCTCTGTCAGTTTTCTGAGAGTTTCAAAACTTAAGCTGGAGGTAGAACTGTTCTCATAAAATAATTAAAAGCATTTTTATTCCATTTTATTAGTTAAATGGTGAAATTCCACTTCAGTTTTTCATGCTAAATATCTTTCTTCAGAATCCACTTAATCTTGTAGTACTGAGAAGAGTATAAGATTATATTGCTACTATCTGATATGTTTCATCACGTCTTTTCACAGGAAATTAAGTAAGAAATGTGCAGTAGAATTCCTCCCCAACTCTTCATAAAGTGCCTCGTCCACTTGTACACATTCAGGACTAGACTAATCCATTGGAGATTTTTAAATAGCACATAACGAATGCGTTTTTAAATAAATTTCGATTCATGTATTGATAAGTCAAATTATTCGTAAAAACACGTTGGATGTTTAAACACACTTTGAAATATGAGTAGAAAAATTAAGTCGAACGATCAAATCATAAAATATACAAATTCAAGTAATATACCCAGTGATCGAGTTGAGATAGCATCTATATTAAATAAATATAAAACGTATTTACGTTATTTCACTCTTGTGTATACGGAAGATGCATTTAAAAAGCATTCTTTACTAGCATCGCAATTGGTAAGTTTTTTCCAAGCGTAGGAAGATGTAAAACATCATGAAATTCACAAAGCTTCTGATAATAGCTATCATCAACAATAACGTTGGTAATCTCAGCAATAGTAGAATACTTATTATGGCCTTGTAAATATCGTATGAAATATGAGTGAATCACAATCTTGAGAAATCAAAGAATTACAGGTTTCGTTTCACTTTTTCGTATCATCCACAATTTAAAAATCGCCACACCACCAATTTTCCGACAGTTTTACATGAAATATTAAAGTAACGAATTAATTGTGCATGAATTAATATCTCATATACCTGGACAGATACAAAGCTGTAAGAAACCGATATTTAGGGAAGTAAAAATGGTGAATGAATGTTTTTCCTCTAGTTTGTTATATGTTTTCAATCTCTAGAGGAAAATTTTGCTGAATGTTTGACGTGTGTAGGAACCTAATGAAAAAAAATGTATTATATTAGTATACAATATGTTGGTCTAATGTTTTATACATACTATCCATTAGATATGAAAAATGAGTTACTGAAAGTCGATTTGTGCAATCAATGGCTTTTAAATTCTGATTGGATTCTCCACGTTTTCTCACTCTGCATGCATTTAAGAAAGCAGTGTTAAGGTGAACTGTGTAATAGTGAGAGATTCGTGACGATTTCAATATTTTTATAGAAGATAACGGGCTATTTCGACCACTATAATTAATGTTAGATTTTTGGATTCATTTGTTCGCAAATGACTCCTGATTAGTATGCATTATTTTAAAAATCTCATATCTTTATTTACGTTTATCCTTACAATTTTCTTCATCATTCATATTTAATGAATGGTAATGCAGGAACCTGTCCGCGAGACTTATTAGCGTATTAAAATGTTACCCCCTTTTCGCATTCCCCCATATTGTGCTCCGTGCCCCCACCTCCTCTTTCCTTTCTTCCTGTCTGTCTACGCCGCAAGGAACAGCCGTCTCTTCCAAATAATTAAATTTATTCGACTCAATAAAAACAAATTTCCATTAGATGGCCTGCGAGGACGTCGGGGCACTTTTTGTTTTCGGGGAGGCGATTTTTTTTCATTTCATCCCGTAAATGAAAAGTCATATTGCTCATGTGATGTTATTATTATTGGTTTAAAAATGACGTCACTACGACAGATTTTTTATACCCGCTACTAGTGTGGAACATATGGACATAATGGAGCACTCCACAACGAAATTTTTTTTACGAGAACTGGATTTTAATTAATAATAACTCAATGTGCCATTTTATGATCGGGTGGATTGGAAGAAATGTAAAAAGTATAAATAGATATCCATGGATTTGAACACAAATTTATATACCATTTTAAAAGTCGATTTATGAAATATTCAAACCCGTGGACACTACAACTCAAGAGGTAGAAGCTGACCACTCGCATATAGGCTCAGCTTTTTCATTCTACTCCCACCCATTCAATTATCTACTAATACTTTCCAAGCTCCATTATTTTATCGGTATCCGAAAAAATGGAGAAAAAAGGGTTCTCGTAAGAACAACTTCTGGTGTGTTATTGGAAGCACATATATATTATAATCTACATTGAAAGCGGATATGTATGAAATTAGTAGTAAGATTTACGGAAGAAATGACTGTTATTCATAACAGAGTTCAGCTCGTGGTGCGATTACACGGTATGCGCGCAAGTTTATTGCACAATGCCATTGCCTTTCAGACAACATTCATTCAATTTGTTCTCATTCTGAGAGAACAAAAGTTCAATAATAAGGAAATACTTTCAACTCTTGGTTGAAAACCATCATATTTATTAAAATAGCACACATATTTTTGTACTTGTTCCACAATGGTATGTAAAAATCACTTAAAAATGCTCCCTATGATCATTACAAAACATACGTTTTATTTTTATAAAAATACGGGTAGTATGGGAAGCTCTTTTCTTCTCCATTATTCCAAAATTTAGATTTTTAATCTACAATCCACGAGGCGGAAAGAAGTTATTAATTTATTACTATATATATTAACACAAGTGAATATAATTTGATCTGATTTTATGCGAGGTACATAATTTATCAATTTATTGCACACATTGTTTTATTATCAAGGTAAATGTTGTTAACATAACATGGTTGGCGAATGTTCAATAATTATTTGCATTAACTCCCTTTACACCAAAGTTCTTTACCGCACAATTTTGATTGATTAGAGAAGGAAAATATCAACGGTGTTTTGACCAATTGATGTAATCCTCAAAATTGAAATTGTTTAGGAGAGAATAAAAACTGTTTTTATCGAAAAAATTATATGGTGAGTTGCGTTATGAATCTTCGAAATGCACTTGTGTAAATTGTCATGTTTTCAGGAATGGAATTATACGTAGCGGATTTCGATATAATAGTGGCTAACATCAAGTGACTGAGTCAGCATTTTAAAATCTAAAACCAATGTAAAATGATGTTTTCCTTCCAAAAAGTGGTAAATTTATTTTTATAATTTACATCATTTGGCTGAGACCTGCTCTGTTGTTTTTAAAATGAGGTCCAATCATTAAATTATTTTCGTATTTTTGAGAGCTACATCAAATGGCGAAAACACCGTCGATATTATTATCGTTATATTCAATACGTATCACTATAGATATACGCATATCAATATGTGTCAGACATTAAATCAAATAGGCCTTCTTGGAATTTGATGTCGGCGTAGGATTATTGATTTTATTTGATGTATGAAGCGTTATCAATGTAGTGTACCTAAGTTCTAAATTGAGAATAAATAATTCATGTCGTCATCGTAGTCTCCGGTTTTTTTTGTGGAACTGCATACATTATGGTCACCGTATTTTTCAATAAATAAACATGCATGCGTCCACCTCAAGTGTCAGTTACATACTGAAGTACCTAACCGATTGTCGTCAACCAATCACGGGATTCATATATACTAATACACTAACACGCTCTGTGTATTATTCACAAAGCGTATCTGTGTAGTAAAAAGTACGAAGTTATAAAGCGTATTAAGCGGAATAAGCGGGTTATTGTAGTTTTTTTACGTAAACGTTTATCATATTATTTGGGAGCTTTCGCGTATAATAGTATACAATAAAAAAATAAGGCAAAAACGTACCGATGATTTTTTTTGGGGGTTTTATCACTTTCCCTAATGTTTAATTAACGCTTGAATTTCCAATGTTGTACCGCGTCAAATAACTTTATTAGCACTGTCGAGGAAAATTAAAATAAAAAGTTTTTTTATAGACCCTAAAAGTAATAACGGTGAGTTTTATTTATACTAACATTAGACGTTTATTGCCAGCGGTATTTTTATTGTATGAATTTATTTTGGCCCCTCTCTATTGCTTCATGAAGCGCTTCCCAAACTTCGCGGATTCGCCTAGTAAGATTTTAAAAATAAAACACAATTTGTTTGTACAACTTACACATGTTTATTAGTAGTACAAACAAATTTTGTTTCTTTTTTAAAATATAATGCCTTTCCACCAAGAATTGATAGTTAATTCCTCAAAAGTGATTAGTAAGATTTTATTAAGATTACCGATGATGGGTTGAATGAATATTGAAGTTTTTTCAATGTTAATCCATTTTATATTTTCATATCTGTATTAATCATAATCAAAAGTCGGCTCCATAATGCAGTGGCTACAGTTACGAATGTCTCGGGTTGAAGTTTCGGTGCAGACAGTTTCATTAATTGATTTCGCAAACGATTATTGGATTTATGTTCGTAGGAATGAATGTTTGTGATATCCTAAATTCTCTCTCATTTAAAACAAGGCATAGCGAGAGCGATTAACTAACTTTTAGTCCTGTGCAAACCCTATCCTTCTATCCCTGCTCTCTTCTAAAAAGGAAACTTGAGCAACTGAGTTACAAGTCGTTCTTGTAGAATAACTTCTGTTGCGATTCCTCCATTAGGAGGCCATATGCTCCACCCTGGGAGCGTACATAGTAAAAAAACATAATTATAAAACTATAACTAGTGATAACATTTTGATAACCATCTGTTTAACAATCAAGCCTCACAGTTCCATTCGTATACCCTTACTTTCTTTGGACCTATTTATTATTGGCTGTAAAAGTTAGCTTGGAATGAAGGCAATAATAAAATACTGTATTATTACTCCATATTTTCATTTAAAAATAAGTAAATAAAAATATTCTGTCTTTTGTCAGTAACGGATATGAAAGAAATATCACACTACTTTAACCAAATATATTTTTACTTATAATTTTGAAAATAATGTTCAACCATGAATATTTTGTTACGTATATTCTTTATATCCACAAATACACATATCGATCTGGTAAACGATACACACAGAAGTGAATCATGGCATTTCACGAAGACTAATATGTCTGCGTCTTATATATTTTTCCATTGCGAGAAATTCACAAAATATGCCACAATACGAATAGGGGATATGCCAATTATTATAAGACGGTGTGTTGTGGATGCCTCAAAAGAACTGGAATCTCGTTTTATCTCTTTCAATTGGTGGTGTTTGGGCAACCTGTAACACAGTCCTTTATTTTCCAAATATTATAAATTATAGAAGTATTTATATAATAATGAAACCATTTTTAAAATAAAAAAGGTTATGGAAATTAATTGAAAAGTTGTCAATCGATTTTGTGTGTAAAAAAAACACTTTCTTGCAAAACGAAAACTTTGAAAACCGCTTTTGCTGTGTGCGGTGTGTATATGCCTCCCTGTACCACTATGCAGGCATTGCATTTTAACAATGTCTTTCCATACAGCGCGTACAGGGTGGCAACAAAAACATTCCCCGTCAAATAATGCGCTTTATTGCTTGTCGTAATAGCTCAGTACTGCCTGCTCGGCGCTCTCAAAGCGTTTTACGACTCAACTTTTGTTACACGGGTTTACGAATCTTTTCGTTAGAGAAAGCTCAAAGCAAATTACTCATTTTTACTCTAATATCAACAGCATGTGTGAGAAAGAATTAAGAATGTGTTTATTACTGAAAAGTTTACTCATAATTTTAAACTTAGTGATGTAACCGGGTAATAAACATATTCAAATAAAGATGTTTTTCAACCTTATACGCTTCCAATTTGAGGCATACGGATTCCTAACGGAGAATCAGTTTGAAATTCAACATTCGTGACGTATTTTCTTTATTTAAAAGTGTAACTTTCCGTCCGATTGGAAGGTGTTCGAAATTCCAAAACATATTCCCACCAAGATTTTTTAACGTTCGTTTGAATTTAAAAACGTGTAACGTATGTTTTTTATTCAAATTTTTTTCTCTGCTTCCAATTTGAAAGCATTATAATTGAAAATTAGTGATGTATATTCTCTATTTTGTATTTTTATTTAACCTTCAATTTAAGCTGTTCGTAATTCAAAATTTTAATGAATGTTCTGTATTACTATTTTTTACTTTCCTCCCGATTTGAAGGTGTTCGGAATATTTGCCCGCCAAGGTTTTTGACGTTTAGAAAATTCAAAATTTGTGACGCATTTTTCATTTCAAATTTTTAGCATTCTTCTTGATTTGAAAGTGTTGGAGATCAAAACAATTTGTGTTTACATTTCGATTTTCCTTTATTATTTATTTGATAACTATGCCAAATATTCTTTATTGTTGCTGTTAAAATAAGAAAAAAAATTCTACGAGCATTATAAAGAAGATTTGATTCAATCAGTACGATGCCAAAAAGGTTTTTCGAATAAAAACATTTATATAATTTTTTCCGTTTTCTTTCGCTTTCGGCATTTGGCCAAACCCTGAAGTTACTTGACTTATCCATGTAAAGTTACCCTTAGTAACTGATTGAATATAATCAATCCGCCAAATAACCACACCGTAGTTTCAATTAAAATCCGTCTGATCCCCAAACAAAATTATATCAGCTCAATCTATATGCACTACAATTGCAGTGGTGTTACTAACTTTTCTTAAAAAAGGGTAAGCGAAATTAGTTTTTAGTCAATAATTTCTAAAAAGTTAATACCTATATATCGATGGTGATTGATAATATAACCCTTAAAAATACGAAAATGAGTTGATGATTGGACTGAATTTTAAAGACGACAAAACAGATCTCGGCCGAATGACGTAAATTAGAAAAAATAAATTGACCACTTTTTGGAAGGGAAACATAAATTTACATTGGTTTTAGGATTACAAATTCTGACCCCCCCACTTGATGTAAGCCACTATTATATAAACACTCCCTACGTATAATACCGTATCTGCAAACATGAGAATTAACAGGAGTGCATTTCAAAGATTCATTACGCAACTCATCATATAATATAATTTAAGACATCGACTGAGGGTGCTTGATGGAATTTCAATATTAAAAGACATCGACTGAGGGTGCTTGATGGAATTTCAATATTAAATTTCAGTTCGAGTCCATTCGTGTGCTCGAATGCCTGAAGATGCCGAAAGGCGAAACCCGGGTCGTTAGTGACAAAATACATGGAAGTGTACAAAATCTCAATAATTCATCATATAATGTTTTCGATAGTTTTTACCCTCTCCTGAACAATTTCAATTTTGAGGGTTACATCAATTGGCCAAAACACCGTCGATGTAATGAAAATATCTATATAGAGTACATATTTTATTACAACCGCAGGACCAGTTTCGCCTCGCTAATGAGTATTTTCTTTTTTTCCTCAATCATTTCTTTTTTTAAGCACAATTGTCCATGGATAAAAGATCGGTCCTGTCCAGCTCTGGATTGCGCCAATAACATGAATAGTAAATTGATTTATTTTCTAGATTGACATTGCGTTATGTACAGCGGCCGTGACACTTTCATTTACAGAAGAAAGTGACATAACTCTATAGATTTTTTAACCAATATTATTGTATTATTTCATTATAAAGCCATTTAACCTTTCCAAATTAAGTTACGTTACTTACCCGGCTTGCCCCTTCCGAACTGATTTTTTTTAATAATGTCAGTAATCAAAAGTAAAACTTCGTTTCAAAGGTAAACAAATCATTAAGAGTTTTTTTCAAAAGTGTTCCAATCCTCCCTTTTTATTATCAGAAATGGTCAAATAAAAAATTAAATCTTTAATAATAAAAAAGTAGGTACGTAATATTAGCTCATTACACATGTAAAAATAAATAGACTATTTCTTAAAATGTCTAAAAATACAAAAATAAAACTTCTCTCAAGACATGTATTAATTTATGAAACGTTTTTTTTTTCTATTTATCTAATTATCTATCTTAAGGATTTTGACCACTTTTAATACCAGACAACACATATTTAGATTTAGCAAATGCACGCCACTGGTGGTATGTAACAAATGTCCCTCGTGAAGTGCAACGCCGTGGTTAGTTCCCACGAGTCAGACACTCCTTGCACCGAATGGCCGCACTTGACTAATATGCACCATTTATTATAACTTCGATCAATGCAACTTACTTCAGTGTAACCACTCCACAGTCCACATCACCATGGATACGATTAAACAAATTTAAACCAACAAACCATACAACAAAATAATATGATATAAAAATCATTTCCAACTGACTTCTCGACATACGACGAGGTTTTATTCGGCCACTTACATCAGTCAGTCGAAATGTTCGGAAGTTGAATTTCATACAATACAATTAAATACGTCATTATAAGGAAATCATATATTTGAGTATCGAATAATAAAACTGAAACTATTCGAATATATTCGAATATTCAAATGGTGTCTGAAGTATGAAAATAATATTGTAAAACGAATTTGAATAATATTTGATAACATAACATTACATAGGTATGTATACATACTATATAATGCTCATTTATTCTAATTTTAAAATACTGATATACATATAATATTTTCTTACGGATGAGATATATATAATTGAAAGCAAAATAAAAAAACACTTGAAATCGGGATAAATTATGATGGGATGTTTCGTCAATTTCGTAAAATATTTCACTAAAAATTATTACTATTTGAATAGTTGTTCAAATATTCGAATAGTTACAAAAGGGCCGAATATATTCAGATATTGTATGTTCGAATATTCTAGTTGGAATCCCTACTACTTATCCGTTAAATGTATTTTAACTTAAACGGTTTTTATTAATTAAATTGGCTATTTTTAATTTATTTATGAATGTTTCTGTTTATTAAAAAAAAAATTTAAAGATCATCCCAGTTATAACAATTTATATAATTATCTGGCTTTAATATTTATTCTCAATTTCACAGTTGAAATCAATTTGTTTTTCCACCATGTTCGCTCTTAATTAATGTAGAACATATTGACTCCAAATGTAGGTATCTCAACAGAATTCTTATTACGAAAACTGCTTGCTACTCAGTTGCTCAAATTCTTTATTTCGAAGATAGTAGAGATAAAAAGATACAGCCAGATATGGCGTAAATCGATTGAAAACTCAATTTATAAAACTGTCCGTACTGAGATTTTAACTTAGGAGATCCATAATTGATCAACAACGTTGACCAATTTACCACGGATCCTGACCGAACCGAAGAATACTAATATAATAAACTGTTTCTATATACGTTTCTGTGTATATGTATTAACAATTAACAAATATTAATGTATAACTTTATTCAAATGCTTGTTTTCCCGCTTTCTCCTTGTTTTGCGACTGTCCCGACCTAGGATTTCGAAATTCTAGCTGGTTTTTACCCGCCTTAGATGTGAAAATAAGAGCCCATTTCTCAGGCTCCATATAGTTATTTATACGTACGGTGTGGAGAGGAATCACAATCGTATAAAATAAACATGTCAAACACAAAAAAAAAATATATATTAACCATTTATGAAAGAAATAGTTCATCACATGATTTGTGATTGTGTGGCGTTTCTTACCATTGACAAGTTGGGTGTTGTACTCTCTAAAATGCAATCGGAGCTCTGCAACGTAACTATTAATTATAATGATGGCTCCATTCCAACATCAGTACTAACCCGATATAATGTATCATTATTCATTAGTCAGTAAGTGATAAAAATAATATGTGATGCCATATCCCTTACAAATAATAATGATTTATTACAACATCAGTAATAGCTAAAGCGTCGAAGTATTTTTTTTAATAAAAATAATTTATATAATCAGAATAAACCATGTTTTAATGATCAAAAGCATATAAATTAGTATTTACTTGATAGTTAGAAATATAAATTATTTATGCCTACAAGAATTATAGGATTTAGTTGATAGCTATTTCATCTTCACGCCATCGTCAGAACTGTCGATTTTTTGACCCTTTTAATTTGACTTGTTTAAATTTTTTTTGAATAAAATTTAAATTAACAACATTTTTATTCTACTGGTTTTTGTGACTATGTGTGACAAGTGTTTCGCCTCATTAAGAAGCATTTTAAAATTTAGAAAGATTTAATTTTAATTTTGTATTGAAAATGAATATCCACAAAGTAGTCGCCGAATCCATAGTAAATAAAAATATTATTATTTATTGTTTTAGCAATCTGGCAATCATGCCCGATACTAATGTTGATCATATGGTTTCCTGATAGATCTTCTCAACAGAAGTTTTTTACTCTACTCCTCTTTTTGGATAGTGAAATTATGGGAAAAGGGTGTTCGGAAAGAACTAGTGGTTAGCTAATAGGTTGTTTGAGATGAAAATATCACTGTCATATGTGTCTCAATATCCAATTAATTGAATGAAAAAATATGAAATTAGTTGTCTCACCACCACCCGTTATATGTACGCTCTCCTCTGATAACGTAAAAGTAATCATGAATGCACGATACCGATCTTTTAGTCATGCACTATTAAAAAAAAACGCATAACGCAATGATAGTGTATGTCTGGGGACTCGAGCCCCAGATTGCGCAGATAGAAGAGAATATTCTCCTTAGGATGAATTTTAAAGTTCCAAAGGGAAAATTGTTGCCGCTTATTAAAGATTTTTAATATTACATGTCGTCAGTTCTACGGCAAAACCACTTATCAGAATAATTGTCATTGTCCAGAAGAAGCAAACAGCATCATCTAGCTCAAAAAACCAGATGTCATTTTTGTCAATAAAAATATTTTTATTGCGAGTTTCCATGAGAAAAGGGAAGAGAAGTCATTAATTATATTATCATCACTTTAAGTATTCTAGAACTCCTGGAATATAACATAATGTAAAGAGAAAAACTAATAAGTCTTTTAAAATATTCAAATTAGAGCCTTCCTATTGGTTCTAAATTTGCATGTCTTTGCCAGGTGATATAGAATATTGTTTTTCATACAATGGCAATCAAAACTAAATATTTGGAAAGCACCTTCTGAGTTAAATTATCTTGGGAAGGGTTGAATTATATTCTGAAGGTAAGTGAATGCGTTAGAGCAATGGAGCAAAAAAGTTGGGAAACCTTACGCTGAAGAGTTATCACGCGGCTACTGCTATCTAACATTACTACAATTGAAATATAAATATATAAATCACGAACTCATCAGTCCTTTGTATGTGAGATGTGAAATAGTCAAAGTTACAAACGAAGCTAAAATGAAACATGGAAAGTTTTTTTTATTTGTTCACCGTGTCCAAGTGGTTTACAGATGGAGTAAAAGAAAAATAAAACTAAGAAACGAGTCCTAAACTAACTAAAAGCAGATAGTTTAATGACTGTCATCAAGCACTGTCCTTCAACGTTTTACTATCCCCCAGAGTCGGAGATAAAAAAAAGGAAATACAAAGAAACACTGTGCAAAGATTTGACTTCAGTAAGGGATGACGTTCTTATCTAGGCGAGACGCGGCCAGAATAGAGCGAATATCAGTGAAGTATCACTGGACAATATTGTCGGGGTTATAAAATGATTTGATTGATAACATTTAGATTAGTTTTGATGCGGTTTTTTCATTTAGTTTATTTTTAATTGGATATCATAAATACAATCATCAATTTAATATTTGACTTGGTGGTGTTTATTCTTCTTGATTTATTGATCTAGTTTATCGAGTTTAACTAATGTGATTAAAAAAAAATAAAATTAAAATAATTGGTACACAATTTTATTTCAAAAATTATATAAATAGCCTTGTTAAGATGTGTATTTCATCAGCTGATAACGTTAGCAATGCATAAAACGAGTACTGATTATAATAAAAATGCTTAGGTAGTAAAAAAAAAAATGATTGACAATTAAAACATTAAAAGTCATTATTAATAGTCACATTTACAGTGGAAGGTGTCCAAAAGTAAACACATATTTTAATTCTCTATTAATAAAAACTTTACAAGATTATTTAACGCAAATTGTCAGTAAAACACGTACCCCACTCCTTGTTTATAATTAATTATCATACCACCCATCATATTTTTAAGCACAAAGCATTAATTTTTAATTAATTAATTAAAATTTGTGTCTTAAAAATTTACTCTTTTTAAAACACCCTAAATTGAAAAAAAAATGTACGCCTTTCAAATATGGGGCGATTTTTTATCTCCCCTATGCAAAGTCCAGCCGTCACGGTTGTCTGCTTAGCAGGTGAGAGAGGTGGGGCTCGAGTCTTATATATGGCGAAAAGGTTCTCGCTTATGCTGATTTATAGGCTAAACGTTTGGCTGAGCAGTGATTTTGTTAAAGATCCGGATAATATTTTCGTGAAAATCTACAATTTTATGAAGTTTAATTGAACAAAATCCAGCATTTTGTGTCGTATTCATAGTATAGAATTTTTTATTTTTTTTACATTCAATTAGAATTATAAAAAATGAAAATGATATAGAAACATATTTTAAATACTTCCGTTTTGTTTTGGCCAATTGATGTAAGCCTCAAAAAGTACGAAAGTGAGTTCATGATTGAATCTTATTTTAAATACGATAGAACAGATCTCAGTCAAGTAATGTAAATTAGAGAATAAATTTAATAATAATTTTTTTCGAAAGGAAACATCATTTTACATTGGTTTTATGTTTAACAATTCTGACCAAGCCACTTGATGTAAGCCACTATTATATCGACACTTCCTAAGTATAATTTCGTGTCTGTAAACATGACAATTTACAGAGGTGCATTTCAAAGATTCGTAACGCAACTCACCATGTAATGTTTTCGATAAAAACAGTTTTTACTCTCTCCTGAACAGTTTCAATTTTGAGGGATTTGGCCAAAACACCCTCGAATTATAAAGCATGGATGGCCAGTGCGTCTATCGCGAAGGTATTGTTGATAGATCGCGGGACTATATAGTACTATTTCTTATTCATACGGGTCAAAACTACTCGACGTACCAGCTCTTAAAATCCGCTGGTAAAATTAATGAACGACAACTTTACGTGTAAGTAAAATAGATTTAAAATTCAAAATTGTGTGACTATGTCAAAATTGCAGTTAATTTGTACTTCATTTTTTTAGAAGTAAAATACGTAATTCTATTATCGTCGTTAATTCGATTTTTTTGTATCATTATTTTTTATACGTCCTTAGGAATCTTCTATTCGATATGTGTAATTATATATATTTTGACATATTGGAATGGATATGCCACCAACCTTTGCGCTTGATGGCCAGTGAGAAATTATTGTCGCCTGTTTCGCTCTCTAAGGTAGTCCGACTTCTATGAAGTTCGGTTGCGTTCTGTCTATAGCTCGTCTCAGTGTATGGTATGAAGATTTCTGTTGGTATTTAATAATAATTATATATATAATTTAATTTTGTATTTTTATATGTTTTATGTTCGCCTGAAAAATTGAGATTTCACAGATTTAAAAATTTTCAATGGAGACGACGTTATGTTTCCCTTTGGAAGCGAACATGATAAAAAACATATATCATGTAAAATAATTACAAATATCAAAGTATACTGTATATACTCTTAATTTCAGTTACTCGTGTAATAAAATCACTGGTATTCATTTTCATCTAACTATTGAATAAAAGCTATGACGCTTCAACTCGAGTAGTGTAAAGCAAAGTAATAAATATTTGAAAAAAAAAATGTGACACCTGGTGCTGGGTATATAAACTTGATTCATTTTTTTTTTCAAAAGGTTGTACAATTTGACACCAATCAATTTCTACAACCTGGTTTTATTGCATATACTGAATCACATCGTTTTTCCTTGGCAAGGTATATTGACAAGGGCTGTCAATGTTTTTCGATGTATAATTTTTCTTTCTGAAAATATCGTCCCGGTTCTGTAAAAAGATATTTTTAGTTCTCTACCAAAAAATATTTTAGTAAGTCAAAAAGAGAGCAAAAATAATACGAAGTGAAATACTAAATATCTCTGATTTGAATGTAGCACTTACTGTTTTAATCGCAAATGATGGTTTATCAATGCTGGAATCATTCAATCATAATCAGATCTTCGAGGAAATAAGACTGGTCGCAAAATCACTGATTAGTTTTACCACAATCAAGACTTCATCACCATCAGATCCTCGCCAAACATTAACTCTCCTAAAGACAAATATGATAAGGTGCCTATCCCCGAATGCAAGCAAACGAACTACAGAAAATTCCCTCTCAGATTCAATGCTTGCTTGAAACACTAATATGTGTTGTCTGGTATCGTAATTGCCCAAATCCATATTAAGCTCTTTTCAATTGAGTATGCAGTGTGAAATGGAAAACGCAAGTTGAATATTTTTTTTTATCAAATCTAGTCAAATCTGAATCGGCCAACCACATTCACTAACAGTGAAAATTACATAGGATTAAATTTGGATTATTGAGATTTTGTACACTTCATTTTGAACCAAATCATAATTTTTTTTTAAATAAACCAAAATTCATTTGTACTACTTACACGTGTTTATAATGATCAGGACCGATTTCGTTCATCACGAGCATTATCAACTGATAAAAATAAAAACATAACAAGGCTATTTATATAAAATTGAATTTGGATTATTGAGATTTTGTACACTTCCATGTATTTTGTCACTAATGACCCGGGTTTCGCCTTTCGGCATCTTCAGGCATTCGAGCACACGAATGGACTCAAACTGACAGACAGTAAACAGTGTCTAACGTTTATATAGATGATACAAATACGATAAATATTATTTACGAGGTAAAATATTATACGTCTGAGAGCCACACTGATACCTGAGTTAACATTTCGAGAATCGCCGTAATTCTTGTTTTGCAAACAACACATTAACAGAATGGCGAATTGCCGCTTTCCAACTTCTTTTAGAATTACCAGTGATTTTACAATTATAATAGCATTGTGGGTTTCGACGGGATGCAATTCGACGAAAGGGTAAATGTATACAATCATTCCACGTTTAGTGACATCTGTTAGGTGTTTCAACGTAAAGGATATAATAACAGAGAATTAGGAAGGTTCAGCTGCTCTGAAAACGTCGATTTTCGAAATATTTTCAATTCATGACTGGAGTTTTTAATATCAATATTTCATTCATAAATTTAAAATATTTCGAAAATCGACGTTTTCAGATGCTGTCATCGATTTTAATTCAAACCATCCTTTCTCATATAAATTGGCTGCTTTCCATTCTCAGGTTCACAGATTAGTCACTATACCTATAAGTAAATTTAATTTTGAAAACGAACTAAACATTATTAAACAAATTGCCATTAATAATGGCTATGAAGCGTCTCTTATAGATAGTCTTGTATCAAAAAAACAACGTAAATTAGCAGAAAAAATGCTATATTTCGGGAACTTGTCTAAAGACATAGACCAACCTAGGATCTGGCATAGAATTAGTTATTTAAGTTGCACAAGTTTTAAAATTAAAAAACAACTCCCTGAAAGTGTTAGACCGGCATTCTAATGCAAAAATTCTCTAGGCAAATTACTTATTAACAATAAAGATAGAGTCTACTTTAAGAACAAATCTGGTATTTAAAAATTACAATGCACTGATTGCCAACATTTCTATGTGAGTAAAACCACACGTACATTAGATATAAGGGTATCAGAACATTTAGCTGCCTTTAGATTAAAAAAAGAAACTTCGACATTCGCAAATCACTTGCTATTAGAGAACCATACGCTTAATGCGGATGATGGGGTTGTTGCATAAAAACATGTGGGATCATAAATTATTTTATCAAGAAATTTTGGAAATCAATAGAGCCCAGTTAAATTCCTTGCCAATTCAGAATGAGCAGCTGAACCTTCCTAATTCTTATGGATTTCTGTTCGTAGGCATGAATATTTTTGATGTCTATAATTCCGTCTAACCCAGTGGTAAATAACCAATTTTAAAAAGAAGGGTCAGTTTATCCATTTTCTTATTTTTTACGGGACGTATATGGTAAAAGTGTTGGAAAAGAATGATATATTATATACTAAACGAGATATTCATTTCATTATTTTTTCTTGCCAATTCTGAATGAGCAGCTGCACCTTCCTAATTCTCCGTTATTATATCCAATACGTTGAAACACCTAACAGATGTCACTAAACGTGAAATGATTGTATATATTTACCCTTTCGTCGAATTGCATCCCGTCGAAACCCACAATGCTATTATAATTGTAAAATCACTGGTAATTCTAAAAGAAGTTGGAAAGCGGCAATTCGCCACTCTGTTAATGTGTTGTTTGCAAAATAAGGATTAAGGCGATTCTCGAAATGTTAACTCAGGTATCAGTGTGGCTCTCAGACGTATAATATTTTACCTCGTAAATAATATTTGTCGTATTTGTATCTTCTATATAAACGTTAGGCACTGTTTACTGTCTGTCAGTCCGAGTCCATTCGTGTGCTCGAATGCCTGAAGATGCCGAAAGGCGAAACCCGGGTCGTTAGTGACAAAATACATGGAAGTGTACAAAATCTCAATAATCCAAATTTGATATTGAAATTCCATTAAGCACTCTCAGTCGATGTCTTAAATTATACATAGGCTTAGTTTATAGTAATCAACAGTAATAACTGACGACTTTTAATGGGTGAGTAAAAACTTTGTACCAAAGGTAAACAAATCCTCACGATTTTGTTTCAAAAATGGTCAAATCCAAAATTAAGTCATTTATAATACAAAAATTACTTAATATTAATTCATTTTACGTGTAAATAACAGTTCATTTGCTTAAAATGTTTAAAAATACATGAATAAAACTTTTCTTAAAACTTAATTATAATGTTTCTTTCAATTTATCTCATTTTATATAAAAAGTAATTTTATCAATTTTGATAACAGACCACAGATATATTCTCAAGAATATATCTAGAGTTTTATGCAGAAGTGTTTCAGTATTTAAAAAAAGTTGAAATACCGGTATTCCAGTTTCTGTTATACCGAAATTGCGATCCCTATTTACAGCGCAATCTCGTCCGACGTTGGCCTGTGGCTAGCGCGACGTCTGGCGTCGCGACGTTGATTGATCTCGTTGACGTCTATCTCGGGAAACTCCCGCTCCAACGACCATTTGTACTTGTAAACTCAACGCTGTCGTCATGCACTTTGTTTGCTATGTATATCTGTCTGTGGGTTGAGATGAACAGTAGTGATAAAAATCATATTGGTGAGGTTAGATAAAAAATAACAAAAAAAGAAATCATTCTCAAACGAAACTTTTGCTCCACTATTTTGTTTGAAAAATACGACAAATATATCTCTACTATATGACACAAAATACGTGTAGAAATCTGTATGTGTGTATGTCTTTCGGTCACAAGAACTCCTTCCAAACTGTGTACAGTAGTGACGTCAAATTTTCACATGTAATTCTGGCTGCCATTTCTAAGACAATGTGCTATTTTCAATTCTCAACTTATAACTTTTAATTGAAAACACTATATTTTTGACGTTTCAATGCGAAATGAAAAAAGTAAAAATAATAGTCTTCTAGCAACCGCTCCATACCAAACATTCCTTGATTGTCATCGTCATATTGCTTAGCAACTATAAACATATTACAGTATAAATTTCATAAATAATAAAGTTTCATGCTTGAATCGTTATTTTAAAAAATAAAACTTGAAACAATGAAATCCTCATTTCGTCGGTTTAAAAAGAAGTATGCCCAAAAGGAAGAAAAAAGTGATAAATTACTTACTTACGATACCATTCACTTTGTTGCAACAAAATTTCAATATAAACATAAAGCTGAAAGATTTTCTTTTCCATTGTTATGTAAACAAGATCTGTGACTGGATAAATATATTAAGATAATGCTTCTCAAAAAGGCGAAGCACGTCTCACACATATTTACACAACCAGTGGACTACAAATATAATCGATTTGAATTTTACATTGTGTCAGAAATTGAATTAACTTGGGAGTCTCCGTTATCCTGATTTTTGTATCGAGGCTCAAATTGTCATCTAATATTACCAACGGACTACATGGAGCTCTCAAATGTGTCATCCAACGTTTTGGATTTTTCATATTTAACTTAAAGAAGTAGTTTACTTATATTTATTAATTACAACTGATTAATAAAAATAATTCCCATAAATAATGGGCACAGTATATGTTCGGAAATAAATATTTAATTCAAGAACAGACTGAAACAAATTGCGGTTAGTAGTACATATTTGTAGTCTTGTATATTCGATTGGTACGGCTTCCATCTCGTGGGTAGCCAATATGGCGGTTAACATAAATTTCCGGAAGCGATTCACCTCAGCGCACGACCCCGCTGCGGCCAATAAGTGAACCGAAAGCAGGTTTTATATATGAGGAAACGGAAACGTGTATGGTCTTGAATAGAAAAAAAATGATTCACTTTTGTGCTCTGTATTAGGGTTTTAGCCACGTAGCCAAGTGATTGTTTCTAATTTAAGAATATATTATTTTGATTTATTCATTTGTAACCTTGAATAATCTACCTATACTTGAATAAACTGACATATGCGGTGATGAAAAGCCGAAACCGATAAGTCAACATTTTGTCGAAGTCGTAAAAATCATTTCACACAATACGTAGTAACAAATAACTTTCAAAACCTGACAAAAGCATACGGAAAAAAATGTTCTAAATTTTAATGACATGCACAATCCGACATGTTAAATGGCGACCATTAAATGCCGATACATCTAATGTTATTTGGATTATATTAATTGCAATTAGCGGTTGACTGCTTACTAAAAATATGTATACTTTTCTTAATTGGAAATATAATACGATGGAAATAGTCAACTATCAGAAATAAAAACACTTCCTTTATAACTTATATTGCAAAGTCGACATACCGGCTTTTGCTTTTAAATGCCTAATCTCAGTCTGTTATTCTTAAATTTAAACCACTGAATCAAATGTATTGAATGTTAAAAACTCACATATGTTATATTGAACAAGGTTGAAAAGAGTATACATTTTTTTAATAGACTTTTTGTTTGCTTATTCATTTTGTAACTATGTGCTCATAATGTGGAGTATATGGACTTTTGTGCTGTCAACAAAACCGACATTTCATTTCTCTGTCACTTGTGCTGCTATCTGTTGTCAGTACTATGACATAATGACTTTCTTTAAGATTGTTTTGACATGTGTAGATATAGATTCTGGGATTAGATCAAAATTTTCATGGTTGTGACTTACAGCACTATGACTTAACCAACTCATACATTTTTAATCAATCTTTTCCGAATATCGTCGAGTCTATTCTTGTCAAACTATTTATATACATTATAACAGATAGTCTCGCAACCGCCTGCCTCTTCTATCTTGACAGACTTTCATTTATATTAAACCAGCCAATTCATAGTTTGGACAATGTTGTTTTGGCAGCTTGGCTAATTGAAGATAATCACGTATTAACACATTAAGTCCCGGAGCCGTGTTTTCACGTAATACAACAACCATCGCTTGAGTACCGGAACCGTGTTTTCACGTGATAGACCGGCATATCAAAAACAGTCATGTTTGAGTCATTAAACGATACGTATTGCAACGTAATCCTGGTTTTAATTATAGTCAAGACTTAAATTTTTCCAAAACAGTCATCTAATTTGTGTTATTGCCAAAATAAGCTTTGATTTCATCGAATTAAAATATTAATCGAATTTTAGTTCTATAATACTCCCTCTTCTGGAGATGATATTGCAGTAGCACCGAGTCCACTGCGAGGTAAACTTTTTCCAACATATACAAGACAGGTTGTCAGGGAATATGTCTAACTACATATTGATACCAATACCGTCAACAGAAAAAAATAAGCCCTGTAGAACACGCAAGGTGTGTGCAAAGCACAAGAAAAGAAGTGAGACTTGGTACGCACGTTAACATTGTCTTGTGGCTCTTCACAAAGAAAAAAGTTTGTAATTTTACCATATAAAGAAATATATTAAAATGTTTTAAACAATTCCAAAAAGTTTCGTTTGATTTCATCTACTATTTCCATAGTTATAACACTTTTAGTAAACGCTTAAGAAAAATGATATTTCTTCAAAAAATGGGCCGGGCACAGGGGTTGGTTCTACCTGATTTTTGCCAGAGGTGATAGAGTTAAAGAAATTTTTGCAGATGGAGAATTACAGGAATGACTTGCTTAAGTCACTCTTGGTGAATTGCATTTCATTTATTTACTTCGTAACGAGTAGATTCCGACTTATAGAAGATTTCTAAGTCTTTATTTCAGCAAACTTTAGTGTATAGCATAATCTTGGTATAACAGCCCATAAGAAACTTTTAGCAATAATTTTAAATCGCTTAAAGTTAGTGTGTTGTGGGATACGTCCAGGTAGACCTGTAAATCCGTGTCGGATGGTAGCGGGTAGAGAAAGTTGATTATCGTGGGAAGGGTCGGTACAGATTCGATAGGTCCCAAAAACTCTCGAGTAGTTCTGGATGCGGAATGGTATAAAAAACAATTTAGTGATTTCAACAATAAATTGAACTATTGTTGTCGACAGTATACTTTCATGTGTAACATATTAAAAAAAAAACAACAGCGGTATTCATATCATGAGAGTTGTATGTCGTACCCTTTCGCTCGGCTAAATCGAGTTGCCTTTTTAAATTTGAACCAGCCATTCTGGCAAGAATAATATTTGCCCAGACCTTAGAATAACATTCCACGTTACGTGAATATGTAGGATGGAAATGAAAATTGTGTATCAAAAGATATACCCCACTTACATCAGAAATAGTCAAAAAATCTCCAGAATACTTCACTTCCTTAGTAACAAAATGACATTAAAATATATAACTACATAATAAACCAAATCATAATTTTTTTTTAAATAAACCAAAATTCATTTGTACTACTTACACGTGTTTATAATGATCAGGACCGATTTCGTTCATCACGAGCATTATCAACTGATAAAAATAAAAACATAACAGGGCTATTTATATAAAATTGAATTTGGATTATTGAGATTTTGTACACTTCCATGTATTTTGTCACTAACGACCCGGGTTTCGCCTATCGGCATCTTCAGGCATTCAAGCACACGAATGGACTCTAACTGACTCATTCGTGCGCTCGAATGCCTGAAGATGCCGAAAGGCGAATCCCGGGTCTTTAGAGACAAAATACATGGAAGTGTACAAAATCTCAATAATCCAAATTTGATATTGAAATTCCATCAAGCACCCTCAGTCGATGTCTTAAATTATAAAATTGAATGTTAAAAATGAAGGTATACAAAACAGTTGGTGATTTCAGATTAGTATTTATTGATTTGTTAGAGGTCCTTAGCATTTTAATTGTAAACTTTTTTATTTGGTTTATGTATAATTTGTTTAATGATCAGTAATTTCTTGTCTTTGTTCATGAACCAACTGTTTTGTATACCTTCATTTTTAACATTCAATTTTATAAAAATAGCCCTGTTATTTTTGTATTTTTATCAGTTGATAATGCTCGTGATGAGCGAAACCAGCCCTGATCGTTATAAACATGTGGAAGTAGTACAAATGAATTGTGCTTTATTTTTTAAAATATAATGCCTTTCCATCAAGAATTGACAGTTAACACCTTAAAAGCAAATTATAAATGTGAGATTGGCGAACAATTTTAGTGATACATTTTTATCAAGTACTTATGACAGTGTATACTTATCGTATTTTAAAATAGAAAATAACTTTGAATGCCATCTGGTGGCTGTTTTAAATATCGATCCGTGTTGCAAATGATTTAAATTAAAAAAAATATATGGCATTATTAAATAATGGTTGATGTAAACTCATCATCAGATTTGTTCGCGACATTTGTATGCATTTATCTCCAGTACTGTTATAGTCGGGTCCGTGGTGCAGTGGTCAACGTCGTTGACTACGGTTACGGATGTTTTTGGTATCTAAAATTCCCTCCCACCAATCCGATTCAAAAAAACCTTAGCTAAACACTAGTCCTGTAACAGTCTTATCCCGCTATCCCTACTGTCTTCAAAAAAGAGAAGTTGAGCAACTGAGTAAAAAGCAGTTCTCTTAGAAAAACTTCTGTGGAGATACCTTCATTAGGAAGTCATATTCTCCACATTAAGAGCAGACATGGTAAAAGATATTTATAAATGTTGACGTGTACTAGTTAGTGGTTGTGATTTTTTTTTATTTTCATGTCTTAATGTGTTAAATTTTTACATTAAATTTAAATACATTATTTGCAATACATGTATATCTCTTGTAATGCAGCATTTTTGCAGTTATAAAATTTTCTATCTTCATCGACGATATTTCTCAAAACTCTGAAAGCTACAACGTTAAATATAATCATTATTTGTATTTGCAGAGTAAATATTCTAGATACAAAATGCAACAATTAACCACGTCATTAATATAACGTGGTTCGTGGATTCAATGCGAAGATATCAAGAATGAGAAAGGTCTCTTCAAAAATGTCAGCCGAATTTTCAAGATTGCGTTTCGCTTGTAAAATTGAATAAAATAACCTTTTATCAAATAGTTTGAACGTGAGATATGGATACAGCGGTACATTAACTAGATTTAGTGTTACTGTTTTAGGTTTAAAAGGGTTACAGATTACAGATCGTCCGTCAATCTTGCGTAACCATCCCACTGAGCCACTGTGCTATCGTCCTCATCTGGTGAACTGTTCAGTCATGCGAAAATATAAAGTACTATCTAAAATTAAATTTGGATTTCCAATGTTATTGATTACGTTTACAGAAAGATGGTTTTAGTCAAGTGAATCCGAATATATCTATTAAAACCGCTTGAATTCGAATCTTTAACAAAATTGTGTTAGATATAATATAACCCCGATATAACGGACTGCATGCGAAGAGATGTAAATGCGAACTAAAAGCACGCTATTAATAAAAAGTTCTTCCCTATCTATCCATATCGAATAGTGCCTATTCACTATTTAAATATAATCTAAAGAAAAAACGAGTGTGGTGTCAACGACGTACTCTGACTTAATCACAGTGGAAGGTAATATGAACATATCCATGAAAAATGATTACTATTTATAACTCTTATTAATTTTTTGAGATTATTTTGTTAAAAGACGTATATAATAAAAATTTCTGTTGCTTCATTTTTTAAAAAAATATATTCAGTATAATTTTACTTTAAATATCAGTCGAAAGTGCGAGAAAACGAACTCTTTGGTACGTTTAACGATAATTTGACGATTCGTTGACACGAGTAATTTTGGAGTAATCAACTTGATGGAGCGTTAAGTCCTAAGGCGCGTAAGTTTGTCGAGTCTCCTTCATCTCTATGTTAGTTTTTTTTTAAATTCCACTTCCACCGTTGCCGTAGGAAGGGTGTGATCGCTGCAGAAGTAAGCAATTCACGTGGATACACACACACATATACATAGATATACAAACGCATACACATAAATATGCACATACAATACGTAAAGAAGCCGTTATGACCAGGGATGGCTTAGCACACGTGAAATCATCAGCCGGCATCGCAGGACTTTAGCGCCAGAGATGATGAAGAGGAAATAATCATTCTTGAAAGATTTTAATCTCTTTAATTCGTAAGCCAGTGTCTTTCAAAACAATAGAAAAAAGAATATAAATATTCATATCACAGCGTTAAAAATTTGGATGGGAAAATTTTACTGTCGATAAATACCTCCCGTATTCTGTATGATTTTCAAAAAACTGGAAACAGGAGTATCTTTCGCGATCGTAAAAATCGGAGTCAGTCATTCGAATAAAAATAGACCGCTTTATATGGTTAGAGGGGCTTTAGAAACGGTTCGGGTTGACCATTTGCACGATTTATTGTTGACCCCCAATAAGGAATACAGGTGAAAACAGGTACGGGATTTTGAAGAAGTAAAAAAAGAATCTATCTTTACAGACGTTTTATGGTTAGGAAAAAAGTGTAAACAGTTCATGTTGTTTTATTAACATGCGAATCATATAAATTTTGTACGTTTCTATCATTTTAAATAGTGACCAGTAGATATACCTTTAAGAATAATAGTGATATTTAACATAAATAGCTCATAAACGACATGCTTCTTAGTCGTATATCTCACGTGTGAGGGTCAACTCTATGACCTTTGACAATCCTTTGCCACTCGGCCATCGAAAAGAAGAAGCCTATGGTGTCCTTCTCTCGGTCGCTCCAGCGAGTTGGGACTCTTCCGCATCCCTTTCTGCCTCCGAACTTTCCTGTGACGACAAGTCTCTCAAGATTGTCGGTAAGCTTGTGAGCGATGTAACACTGAGAAGGCCAATAGTCTATCTTGTGCTTGAAGCTGTTTCAAGATAGAGACGTTTGTGTGCTTTGCCGTTCATGGTATAAGGAGCATCCTTCTCCAGCACCACATTTCAAATGGGTCTAGTCGTTTTTCGTCTTTTGAGTTTAGGGTCCATGTTTTCAAGCCGTAAAAACATATGAAGTGGACCAGCGATCGCACTAAACGCATTTTGTTTTGTCTGGCTATTTCTTTGCTTTTCCGTATTTTTTCCAGCTTAGACATTGCGGCTTTAGCCGTAAACGACATAGTAAAATTATAAACCCTGTCCAATTTCAGTAAAACTAAGTTTTGAAGAATAGTATTTTTTCTTAAGAAAATTGTTAATCGTTTTCTGTCGTCTAAAAAATATGACACGTTGAAAAAAAAAATCTTTTAATAATTGCACTCTCAAAGTATTTATTTACACTATTGCAATTCTATTTAAATGAAAATAGTAAAGTTTTCAAGCCTGTCTAGCAAAGAGTTGACACCTGACAATTTCAAATTTGAATTATTGAAATTTTTTACACTTCCATGTATTTTGTCACTAACAGCCCGGGTTTCGCCTTTCGGCATCTTCAGGCATTCGAGCACACGAATGGACTCGAACTGACAGTTTGAGTCATGGAAGTGTACAATATCTCAATAATTCAAATTTGATATTGAAATTCCATCAAGCACCCTCAGTCGATGTCTTAAGCCTGACAATTTGTTTGAGATTTTTTGTTAAAAGACGTATATAATAGAATTTCTTGTCGCTAAATTTTTTTTTCAAATGTGTTCTTATAAATATACGTCGTTTAACAAAAAAATCTCAAAAAAATTGCCAGGTGTCAACTCTTTGCTAGACAGGCTTGAAAACTTTACTATTTTCATTTAAATAGCAGTGCAATAGTGTAAACAAATACTTTGAGAGTGCAATTATTAAAAGAAAAAAAATATTTCGACGTTTCATATTTTTTAAGCGTCGGAAAACGATTAACGATTTTCGGAAAATGACAGAAAAACCTCCTTATTCGCATTGAGAGCTTTCTTCAAGTACTATGTATAACTATGCAACTGCTTAATCAAATCAAATGAAACATTTAACGATTGCTAAACAAAATAAGGATTAAGGCGATTCTCGAAATGTTAACTCAGGTATCAGTGTGGATCCTATACGTATAATATTTTATCTCGTTAATAATATTTGTCAAATTTGTATCTTCTATATAAACGTTAGACACTGTTTACTGTCTGTCAGTTCGAGTCCATTCGTGCGCGAATGCCTGAAGATGCCGAAAGGCGAAACCCGGGTCGTTAGTGACAAAATACATGGAAGTGTACAAAATCTCAATAATACAAATTTGATATTGAAATTCCATCAAGCACCCTCAGTCGATGTCTTAAATTATAGAAAAATAAATAATTGTTGACTGATTAATAATAAAAGATTTTTATCCGTAGAGTCTCCATAATTTGATTCAGATTGTTAATAGAAGTTTTTTAAGGTTTACATACATCGAAATGGCGCGTGTACGTATCAAAGTCATAAACAAAAAGAGTTACAAATTGAACATATTCTTAGTGCGTAACCCCCTTAAGATAAGACATTGAAAAATTGTTCGGCTTAACCAGTTTCGTAAATGAGAACAAGAAAGAATATAGTGAATCACTGAACACAGAAATGACCACCATCAATTTATCAACATCGGTTTAAACAATATTACAATATGGATAGAAATTATATCTTTAAAAAAAAAAGCTTTATTCATAGTGATAGCGATTAGATAGCCATTAGTTCTAGCCCTACCCGTCTATCTCTACTCTCGAAGAAAAAAAATGTTGAGCAAGTAAGTAACAAGCTGTTCTTGTTGTCAAATTTTTGTTGAAAACCTTCATAAGGTGTTCATATACTTACATTGAGAGTGGACATGGTATAGAATACGAATGTAACCACTAAAATTGTACTAACCACTAACCCTGTCATTGCTATATTGTTCGGCATGCAACACCGCGTTAGCGACAAAAAAATAAATTGTATGAAAAAGAGGAAAAAAGGATATCTTTAAAATTTGTGGATTAAGTTGCTTGAAAAAACGTTGTGTGGTCTAGTGGTAAGAACTTTGCCCTATTGATCAATTGGATTTTTTAGTTTTAGGCAAATTTTAGTTTTTATCAATTTAAATTTGTGATCTTTGACATGAGTAACATTTTCATCGAGTTAATCTAGTATAATTTTCTCAATATTTGACGCTTTGGCTGTCAGCTGTAATGATAAATATTTTTTTTTACATTTATCAAAATATGCATTTCTCAATAAAAGAGAATTTTAACATCTTCTTGAAGCCAGTACGTACGCATTATTATTTAGCTGTATGTAGCATATCATCAAATAATATTTATTTTTATATTAATAAATCATGAGTGTATGATATCTCAGCATCAAATTAAAAATACAAATTACACAAATCATTAAATAAATTCTAATTAACCACAGAAAGTCAGGCACTAAGAAACAGTTTTGTGTTGAATCATATTCAATTATAATGTTTAAATTAATTAATGGAAAACAATTTAATTCCTTCCTTCCTGAGTAGGTTATTAATCACATCATTATCAACAATAGAAAGAAGTGATAGTGGAAATAATTTAAAAGCTATTTTTGAAATCAACGATTTAAGAAGACACCCCATCTATCACATTGCCTAATCGAGTGAAAGGGAATACAAAAGAATGAGACGTAAATACTATTCCTTGGTCAAGCATGGATCAAAGTATCCTTTTGATGGATTTCACCATTTTTCTTTTCATTTGAGTACATTTCAAAGGAAATAAGTTTCATTCAGGGAGATCTGAACCAAAATAAATACCATAATCGATTAATCTCAACAAAAAAAGGAGAGGTTTTGTCTATACACGCACCATTTAATAATGGAGATGCTTTTCAGTCAATTCGGATTCTGTAATAATACAATAAAATTAAGTTCTTTACATATATATCGATATTAAATGTTAACATATTTTCTTTAATATTATACTATATATTAAAAACATTAAAATTTATTAGATTTTCAATATTCGTGAACCGTGAAAGATATCATGACGTATTTTCTGTATCCACACATTCTTTTCTTCGAAAACATGAGACGCTTACTACAAGAGCTTTGTAGCATTTAAATTCTCTTCTGCTACATATAAACCCGTGGTGAAGTTGTTAACGGCGTCGGTTTTGGTTACAGATGTCTCGGGTTCAAATCACAGATTCATATATTGATTTTTTAAATCGATCTCTGTTCGTAAACATGGATGTTTGTGATGAATGGAATTTCACCTCCTCACAACCATCCGATCCTAAAAACGAGGCATAGTGAGAGCGACAAGCTAACCACTAGTCTTGTGCTAGCACTATCTTTACTCTTTTCAAAAAAGAGAGGTTGAGCAACTGAGTAACATTACGAGAATTGAACTTTTGTTAATGATTCTCGTATGGGGTTTTTTCTTAGGTGTTTTCCCCACACAAAACCTTCAGCCGGCAGAATCTTTTTATAAAGCAATACTTAGCTAACTTACATGCGGGAAAGGGATATAAAGACTAAGTCTGTACCCATCTTAACTTAAGCCAGGAAACTAGGAGCCCGTATCGCGGACACCACATAATAGTTTCAGTAGGAAAATACAGGTAGGAAAAAAAACTGAGTAACAAGCAGTTCGCGCAGAATAACTTATCTTGAGAATCCGTCATTAGGAGTCCATATGCTCTCCACACTAGGACATGGTATAAAAATGTGTATTACATTATTCTTGTAAAACAAAATGTTATTTAATATAAAATTAAAATTGATAACTTAGTTATTCCACTTGGTTTATCACTAACGTGACGCGTTTCGCCTCTTTAAGAAGCATCTCAAAAGTAACCATATCGCAAGGTTATTTATTCCTAAAGTAAACAATGATTCCAATTCTTAAAAGGGTGGGGGTGTGTTTTATTCCATTCTACTGAACGTGCGGAGGGGGGTAAGGCAATCATTGTTTACCTTAGGAATATATAACCTTGCGATATGGGTAGTCGGAAGATGTTTCTTAAAGAGGCGAAACGCGTCACGTTAGTGATAAACCAAGTGGAATAACTAATTTATCAAATTTAATGAACTTCCACAAAGTTACCGCCGGATCCATTGAAAATAAAAATGTTGTTTTTTACCTAATTATAGTAGAATTCTACCTAAATACTAATGCAATCAATACCACGATGATATTTTTACATGACTGCTAATAACTTTAACAAAATGAGAAGAAACTGTAATGATTTAAAACGATTGGCTTTTTTGTAATTCTTTGTGTATATATGCTTACATTGTAAAACAAATTATTTTGATGTGCTCGAATAAGCGCACATATTAACAGCTTAAAAATTTAAAGACATGGCTTACAGAAGAGTTAACAGAATTGAAAACCTTAAAAAACTAGACATGTGCATATTTTTTGCTATCCGGTAATACAATCAATATCGGTCTTAAAATAAGAGTGTTCCGTAATTTAAACAACACTGGCTGATGGTGGCTTACAGTTGTCTGTGGCTTTGATTGTACTTAGGCAAAATAGTCAGTAGGAAGTGATTGTTTTGTCTATGCGCAAAGTTTGTTTGCTAAAACAATTATTTAGTCCACTTAACAGTGATGTACATTATGGAGATTAGAAGTAAAAGTGAGGCAAGCGGTGTCTCAATACCCTTTACTTGAGGTAAATTGCACTAACCCACACCCAAAGCGGTCAAACCGTACAAGCTGCTTTAATTAATTTCGCACCGGAAGGATTTGGCTTAACACCCTAAATTCTTCATTTAATACACAGATAGTTTATTGAATTCTATTAAAAGATTATAATATATGTAAACATAATAATTTTATGCTAGTATCATAAATAGGCCTGCATTTATTGGGTCAGTAAGTATTTAAATTTTTTGTCAATAAGAAATAATAAATGGCCATTTAATAATTATGTTTGGTCAGTCGATACTTGCAAGGTTAGGTTAAGTATAATTAAAAATCTAACTGTTTTATGTCAATTACATACCGCTTATTGTATTATTGACCACGTGCCTACTGACAATTTATTATATTAGTTTGTGATATCTGAAACTCCTTCCCACCCATTCGATCTTTAAAATGGAGCGTAGTGAGAGCGATTAACGAGCCACTATAGTAAAAAAAATCTGTGCGACTCGATAAACGCCGATTCATGGACAACCAGATTGAAGCAGCAGAGACGGCAGCGCGCAGAAATGATACAAGAAAACTATTTAGAATCACGCGCGAAATTTGCGGTAGACGACCACCGACCCCCGGGCCCATCCGTAGTCCCAGCGGGGCAATAGAGTCAAGCGCGGAGCGTGTTAGAAAGATTTGGAGAGATCATTTCTGCGGGTTGCTAAACCGTTCTCTTCCCTCGAACCCCTTTGACATACCCAGCGAAGCCACACTTTTAGATATCCCCCGAGCGCCAAACATTCCCGACCATGCACCGACGCACGCTGAGATCACCTCAGCTGTGCAGCGGTTAGAGAATGGGAAGGCGCCGGGCGTGGACGGTATACACCCAGAGTTTCTCAAGTACGGCCTGGAGGCACTCTTGCAGCCCTTGCACCTACTTCTCAGTAAGGTGTGGGAGCAGGAGCGCTGTCCGAGGGACTGGGTAAACGGTGAGGTCATCACCATTCACAAAAAAGGTGACCCACTCTGCTGCGACAATTACCGGGGCATAACGCTGCTCAGCGTGCCTGGCAAGGTTTTGGCGCAGATAGTCTTGGCGAGAATAAGGATTCCAGTAATGTGTATACTCAGGGAAAACCAGGACGGTTTCTTACCTGGCCGATGCTGTGCGGACCAGATTCACAAACTCAGATGCCTTCTCCAGCAAAGCAACGAATTCAACAGCTCGCTGGCGTTTGCTTCGTTGATTACGAGAAGGCCTTAAATAGTCCGCACCGGCCTTCCCTATGGGACATATTAAAACTGTACGGAATCCCAACCAAGATTATCGCCATCATCAAATGCATGCACGAGGGCAGTGAATGCTGTGTCAGAATCGGCGACGTAACGACAGAATGGTTTGGGGTCTCAACCGGGGTCAGACAGTGCTGTGTTCTGGCTCCGTTCCTCTTTATAATAATCTTCGACTTCATCCTGAGGAAGCCAATTCCACCCGACCGAGGTTTAACCGTTGCCTCCAATCTGAGGCTATGCGACCTCGAGGATGCTGACGACGCTGTAATATTTGATAAATCTGTCGAGGGTATTCAGGAAACAATGGACAGGCTGCAGAGCAACTCGTATCGCATTGGTCTCAAAGTCAATGCGAGTAAAACCAATGTGCTCTGCAACAGTTTCTGTCCAGACCCAGACTACCCTCTGACGAGCGCGGGGCAAGACATCGAGAGAGTCGACGGCTTTAGGTACATGGGGGTACACATCACGGGAGATTGCAATCCACGTAAAGAGCTCGCAATCCGATTAGGGATAGCTGGAGCAACTTTTAACTCAATGCGGAATGTTTGGGACTCAGGTTGTACTCGGTCAGAACCAAGTGCCACTTACTCAACGCATGCATCCTGACAGTGTTGCTTTACGGTTTCGAGTCATGGCACATCACCAAGGCACAGGGTAACCGTATACTGTGCTTTGAAAACAGATGTTTGCGGCGAATACTAGGGGTACGGTGGTTTGATTTTGTCAGGAACTCGGAGGTAAGAGAGCGGACGGACCAGCCTCTTATTACGTCCAAAATAAAAAAGCGACGATGAACCTGGCTTGGACACGTGCTGCGGATGCCCCAGGGGAGCCTGAATCCTGCCTGTCTCTTCTACCAATCAGGTGGATTCCGTCGCCCTGGAAGGCCGCTGATGACCATTCATAGGATGTATTCGGCGGAGCTACGGGACGCTGGGATGACCTGGGAGGAGGCGAGGAGGCTGGCGGGAGACAGAGTAGCTTGGAGGAACCACGTGATGGCAATAAAAAAAGATGGCCATTTAAAAAAAAAAAAAAAAAAGTCCTGCCTTCCTTCTTTCCCTACTCTCTTCGAAATGACCAACTTCTAGTAGAAAAACTTCTGTCGAGATACCTCCATTATGCTCTAAGCTGAAAGATGCCGCCGTGGTAAAAAAAAAATGTCAAAATGGTCAGTAACTAATTCCTTAAACAGTCAGTATTCACGTATTCGGTTAATAAAATAAGCGGTCAGTAATTTATGTAGAACGGTCAGTTATTAAATTAAACAGTCAGGTATTCATATAAAACTTTTTTAATTAAACTTAAGCTAACTTATATTTATTTCGTTGGTGTTCGTGGCGCAGTTGGTAGCGTCGCTGGCTACGGTTGCGGATGTCTCGGGTTCAATTTCCGGTGCCGACGGTTTTCATAGATCGATCTATGGATTTCTGTTCGTAGTCTGAGTCCTCCCTCCCACCCATCCCATCCTCAGGGGCGTAGCGAGAGCGATTAGTTAACCACTACTCCTGTCATAGCCCTATCCTTCTATCACTACTCTCCTCGAAAAAAGAGAGGTTGAGCAACTGAGTAACAAGCAGTTCTCGTAGAAAAATGCTGTTAAGATACCTCCATTAGGAGACCATATGCTCCACATTGGGAGCGGACATGGAAAAAGAAAATTATTTAGCAATTATTTACTGACCAAACATAGATAATTATTAACTGATTATTCCTTACTGACCATTTATCGAATTAGTCATTGACTAAATTATTAGATATCTTATTAAAAAATTCGCTCAATGCGTACGATGTGCCAATAGAAAGTGGTAAGTGTGTGTGTGTGTACTTACACATTCACAAATATGTTTTTTTAAAGTTGATCCTGCAATTGCTTAGTCAACGTCGTTGTCTTATCACTCACGCTCTTGTGCCAGTGCGGAGATGCACGAGACATATCTTTTGATTGAGTGTTCTTTTGTCCTCGAAAAAATGTAATAACGAAAAAAGTTACCCATAGTGAAATACAGAAATATGTATTTGCAACATTGTCCGTTCCCAATATGGAGCATAATGATTCCTAATAGGGTTTATTTGAACGAAAGATGTTCTATGAGAAGTGCTTGTTACTCAATCACTCAATTTATCCTTTTCGGAGAGATTCAATATAAAATTATGTGGCTAGGACAGGTTTAATGGGTAGTCAATAACTAACGTTTTGAGGATAGGATGGGTGGGAGGGAATTTGGACATCAAAAATATCCATGGCTTGGAACACGAAGTCATATTTCGATTTTAAAATCAATTAATGAAAGTATCCGTAATGGGGTTCAATCCGTGAACACGGCAACTGAGAAGCAAGACAATACCAATCATTACTTTTACAAAAATTAACATTTTTTATACGAATATAAATTTGTAATAGTTCCAACAATGGCGTGAAGCTGAAAAAGTTTGCGTGTATAATGGAAGTCTTTAAATTAAGTATCCAGAACTGCTGGGTATCAAGTTGAGGTCCGTATTTTTAAATTTATTGTATCTTTGTTAGTACTTAACCTTTCCTCCGACAAGTCTTTCACGGTTGACAACTACTGAAATATAATTTATCTCAATAAAAATGTTAACCAATTTTAAGCCACCCGTTTCGCAGGTTGTGAAATTAATTCGAAAAGTTTCTTAAGCCAGCCGCTCCGAAAGTGTTAAGCCCTCAGCGATTTTGAAGTTTATCCCGCCGAGAGAATGAACGTTCGATTGTTGCCAGTATTGTGGAATTGTAGAATTGTGGAAGGAGGGCTTTAAGACCAAGTTGTGGAACAATTAAACCATTAGTGCCACTGAATTATTGCGCATTGTTGCTTTTGTGTCGGCTTTATTAGCTTCGATACTGTTTGTTCATTAGCTAATAGAGATTTAAAAATAGCACAATAGAGCAAAGAGGAGAAATGGGTTATTCAACAATTGCTTTTTAATCTCATTTTGTGGATAAAGTTCATTATAAGACTAAAATTGGTTTATTGATAAAATTACTCAACTAATACAATTAAACTCAAATAAAAAGCGACTTTACTCGTGAATTCCAGGAACTTAATTTGAAAATAAATAAACAAGCTCTTGGCGATTGTTCAAAAAATAATTTTTTAATATACGCACGTGCCCTATCGACAATCTGCCAATTTTTCCAGTTGCAAGTTCTTCCCCTATTCGAAATTCAAAATGTATTTTTTACACAATATTGATCCTCGTTTTACACGGTCGACCCACTCCGAAAAAACGATAGTGTTAAAAAACATTTTACTTTTCGTTACACAACGGAAGACACAAAATAACAAAAATTATAATTAAAACTATCATACTGCTTAAAACAGTTTTTTGTGATTTAATCAAAACTCTAAAACCCTTAGGGAGCGTGTTTAGCGACTCAGTGCTTGATGTATTGTAGTTTTTTGTAAAACAACAATTTTAAATTGGACTCTGTACTTGAGTGAAAACATTTTTTCGGACTACATAAAAATATGTGATTATGAACTAATTACATATCGATGGTTTACTGACAGAACTTGAAGTTTTCAGATTCATTTTTTGATGATTTTACTTTTTAAATATCATAATGTAGGCAATTTAACGCTGTAACGCTTAAAAGTACTGGTAGAGCAAATGATATCATAGGGTATAATAACTTTGAAATAAAAACAGCATATTGATATTTTTTTATTAAGGCAGAAAGCATGATATG
Source organism: Himalopsyche phryganea (assembly GCA_022494535.1). NCBI lineage: Eukaryota > Metazoa > Arthropoda > Insecta > Trichoptera > Rhyacophilidae > Himalopsyche > Himalopsyche phryganea. The sequence continues at coordinate 2,466,058 of JAGVSL010000030.1, forward strand.
GCTTTAACCAAAGCAACCTAAAGTTACAAGCAATGCTATAAGAAAGTTTGCAATTTACGAGTAGTCCTAGAAGTCCCTGTCTCTACCAACAAATTGTATGGCGGTTGTACGAAGATCGTCGCTCAACTCTGTTTTTCGTCGAATATAACATATGTTTGTCGAGTTTATTTAGTGTTTCTTTACTATAATCATTATATAGTGTACGACGCATCGGAAACCAACATATATGAATGTTAAGTAATAATTAACCCGTACAGTCGTCATAATACATGTAGCGAATAGCACGAAATGCGATGTGTGGCAGGGTAGATTTATTAGAATCGTAATTTATCGCAAAATACACACTTTGAATTGTCGATTAATAACAAACATTGATTACGACTAGGCTTTATAATTATACTGTTTCACAGTAAGTAAACAACTTTATTCCTAATATGAAATTAAAATTGATAACTTAGTTATTCCACTGGCTGTACAAATAGATGTAACGCGTTTCGCTTCTTTAAGAAGCATCTTTAGACTAACTATATCGAACCATAACTAACTATATCACCTCCAAACACTAGTAATTAATTTTATAATTAGTACTATCATCGTTTGCGTCTTACGCCTTAAACCTTCCCTACGTCCAGTAGAAGGAAACCAACCAACTCTACTCTTCATTTTTAATTAAGATGCTTCTTAAAGGAACGAAACGCATTACATTTAGTGACACATCCAGTGGAATAAATAATTTATCAACCTAAACTTAATATTAAAACACCAAAGTTACGGCCGAATCCATTGAAATTATCTTTATTCCTATTAACATTAAAGATACTACATTTAACTACCCACTATTGCAAATTATTACAATATTCTAGAATTCATCGTAATTAGTCCAAAATATCGATTTCATGACTCCGCAGTAAATGTAGCGGACCACTTGTCTGCAAAAATACCGGCTGATGGGCCCTACAGCATGGCTTGTAATTATAGGGGGTTATGCTATAACTCATCTATACCAAACCTTATGATTTGTATGCCAAAAAGGTTAATCTTTATAATGTACAAAAAAGTTTTGTAATTCACATTTACTGGGTCAGACACTATTTTAATTTTTGTCAGTGAGAAATAATAAATGGTCAGTTAACAAAAATTTAGTTTCAGTAATTTATATATAATGAGCAGTTATTAAATTCAACGGTGAGATATTTATATCAAACAGTTAGTTTTTTAATTAAACCTAACCTAACTAACCCCAAGGAACAGAAACCAAATAAGAAAGGCTTATATTTATTGTTTCAGAAACAATTTCAATTGTCGGTCATTGAAAAATAATAAATGTTCAGTAATTAATCAAAATGATCATTAATAAAACCAAACCTTTATTTATTTAATGATTATTTATTGACCAAACATAATTATTAACTGACCACTTATTATTTATTACTGACCATTTATTGAATTAGTTACTGACCAAACAATTATTAACTGACCACTTATTATTCATTACTGACCATTTATTGAATTAGTTACTGACCAAACAATTATTAACTGACCACTTATTATTTATTACTGAACATTTATTGAATTAGTTACTGACCAAATAATTAGATGCCCGTTGTCACTCGCCTACAAGACCAACAATTAATAAAACTATAGAATCTTTACGCTTAGGATTAAATTGAAATTATTTTTTATTTGCAATTTTCCAAAAAAATCCAAGCTTTTTACTTATAGCTTATAGTTTACTTAGTAGTTGTAAACAACAATGAGAGAGACAATGAAAGGAGTTCTGGGTGTGATCAGTTTTCTAAACTTTGAAGGCATTATTGGAAAACTCTTACAGTACGAGCTTTTCACGCTAGCTCTACAATGTTGCAAAGTGGTGGAAAATTGAACAAATATTATGTTGAATTGTATTCTGTTTTAAATGGTGTAGTTGGTAACAGTTGTATTCTGTATCTTTATTCATTATGAATCAAAACTTGTTTTATCGAATTTTTGAAATCCTCGTGCATGTTAACCATTGTATTAATGAATAGGGTGACTGCTATAGTAATTGGACACTTAAAGAAGTACTTTCCTTTAACAGTGTATAAGTCAAAAAAAATAAGTATGTCGAAAACATTTAAGATATGTAGAGATGATTAATTTAATTAGCTTCAAGGAAATGAACACAAGAGTAATAATAACAAAAGGTTTTTTTAGATATTTTTATTAGACTGAAAAATATGGTAAAACATGTAATTGGACACACTTACTTTTTATGTAAGTTATTGTACCACTATTTAAATCTAAATGAATATTGACAGCTTGTAGTCTTAGGAAATTCACGAAACTTTTATAAATTAAATGTCACTAAAATATCACTGTTTCTTAAAAGGTCTGCTAACACAAACAAGTTTTTTCACGATTTTGACCTGACATCAATTACGAATGAAGTTTTCTCAGTATTGTCATCTAGTAGTGGACAGTTAAAGCTGCAGTTACATAGAGATATAAAGACTAGAATTTGTCTCCTTTACACCAACAATAATGCTTAGCTACTTTTATTTTGGACGTTGAAGAGTTGGAAAGTTGAAGTGTTCAATAACTATCGTCGTACAATTACTATAGCAGTCACCCTAGTTAAATATTTAATTAAACTTTTTTTTTCACTGGTTGTGCTACTGGATAAAATACGTTTTATTGTAAGTATCGTGCGCTTCTCAAGGTCCTGTGAAAGTCATCAGTTGCTCAGCATATTTTTTCAGAAGAGAGTAGGGATAGAAATGTGTGACCAGGACAGGACTTGTGGTGGTTAGCTAATCGTTCTCGCTAACCGCTGCCCGAAATAACAAGTTATATGTAGTAAAACTATGTAACTATTAAACTAAAAATAATGATATAATTTAAGTCATCGACTGAGGGTGCTTGATGGAATTTCAATATCAAATTTGGATTATTGAGATTTTGTACACTTCCATGTCACTAACGACCCGGGTTTCGCCTTTCGGCATCTTCAGGAATTCGAGCACACGAATGGACTCGGACTGACAGACAGTAAACAGTGCCTAACGTTTATATAGAAGATACAAATACGACAAATATTATTTACGAGGTAAAATATTATACGTCTGAGAGCCACACTGATATCTGAGTTAACATTTCGAGAATCGCCTTAATCCTTATTTTGTAAACAACACATTAACAGAGTGGCGAATTGCCGCTTTTCAACTTCTTTTAGAATTACCAGTGATTTTACAATTATAATAGCATTGTGGGTTTCGACGGGATGCAATTCGACGTAAAGGTAAATATATACAATCATTTCACATTTAGTGACATCTGTTAGGTGTTTCAACGTATAGGATATAATAACGGAGAATTAGGAAGGTTCAGCTGCTCATTCAGAATTGGCAAGGAAAAATAATGAAATGAATATCTCGTTTAGTATATAATATATCATACTTTTCCAACACTTTTACCACATGCGTCCCGTAAAAATAAGAAAATGGATAAACTGACTCTTCTTTTTAAAATAGGTTATTTACCACTGGGTTAGACGGAATTATAGACATCAAAAATATTCATGCCTACGAACAGAAATCCATAAATCGTTTGAAATATTAAATTTCGTACCGAAACATCCGTAACCGAGGCGAACGACGTTGACCACTGCAGCATGGATCCAACTCACATTATGTAGTATAAATAAAGAATTAGAATCATGAGTAATTTCTTCGGTATAGATAAAAATCGTCGGCCTCTGCTGTCTAGTGGTAAGAGCTTTGCCCTAGCGATTAGATGGCTACTAGTTAGTCCCAGCAAGGTTAATATCAAATTTAGATTTTTAAATTTAAATTTGTGATCTTGTACACGAGTGAGTCTCATAGAGTTTATCTCGTACAATTTTCAAAATATTTGACGCATTGGCTGTCAGCTGTAATGGCAGATATTTTTTTCAATATTTATTTACGAAATATATAAAAAAAACGAATGTTTAAATACGTCTAAATAAGATTTATAAAGATGCGAAACACGTGTCACACCTAGTTACATAACTAGTTTTATGTTGAAATTATTATTTTATATAGGAAAAGAATTTCCGCAACGTAAAAAGTCCATCGAAAAAAATTAAAAGTAATATTTATTGGTTGAAACAATTAAATTTGTCCAATTAAAAAAAACACATTGAATTTTAATTTAATTATAGTATAAAAAATAACGTCCTGCACACATATTATTATATTTTCTATACGCTTTCCTGGGGAAGTCTTTGTTGCTATATATTTAAATGAACAGTCCTCAAACAAACACAAAGCCCGGAGCAATTCCTGTTCTCAAACTACTTTCTTACAAAGAACATGTTGTGCCCTTTGGCTTACTTTATCTACTCACGAAAACATGTGCCCAATATTTTGTACAGGTATTGAGATTATTCTAAAAAGTATACAAGATTGTGTACAAAAAAATATTTTGTAGATTACCGTGTTTCATAAAATTAATAACAATTTAATAATTAAGAAATTAATAAAATATTAAAGTATTTTCCTGGGAAAATTTGAAACCCGGATAACTTTGTTGCGCTTTTTAATATAACCTGTAAGGAGGGCGTGCAGTTGTAGTTCGGACAACGTTGAGTACCTAAGGAATGTAGTCTATTTTTATATAAGTTACTTAGTCTGTTTACTGAAAAATACAATTATTCCCTGTTTTACAATATGTTATATCAATATACATATATTTGTGCAAGTTGGTTGCCCTTCTCCACCCGTTTCACGGCTGCCTTCCATTACGTAATAACGATCAATAAAAGAAAGGAATTTACTCATCATATTCTTTACCCGATGCAAAGTTGCACGCGACCGATATTTTAACCATGCACCATTGTGGTTAAGAAAAGAAAAGATGGGGAGGAAAAACAAGAAAATATGATTTTCTCAGCCACTTAGTTTAAGTAATACTAAGTATTCTGCGAATCCGATAACATAATTTTTAAACACACATTCGGTCGATAAATTCACATATATTTTGTTATACAATAAACAGTCATCCAATAGTCAGGACTGTATCCGTGTGGTCGACGTTGTTGGCTTTGCTTCTGGAGTTCGGATTCGAATCCCAGTTTTTCAAACTAATTATGAATTTATGTTCGATGTGGTAGCTGTTTGTGTTGCTTAAATTCCCTCCCAACTATATAAAAGTGGTATGTCACGGGAGAGATAAGCTAACAATAAGTTTTACCATAGTCATATACTTATGTCCTTACTCAAAAGGAGTTCAAGAAGCAATTTAGTAACAAGCCAATTTAGTCCAATTACGAGTCCATTTGCTTTACATTGAGAGCAAAAATGATTATAATAAAATATATTTAAAAGTAAGTGAATTTATATTGAAGAAAACGAACAGATTCTTAAGACAATTGCCAAATCGCTTAGGTATTGGTAATGCAGGGTGGCCTTTAAATGCATCAATGATTTTCACACATAGTGAACAGGGTTGCAGACCAAGTTCTTATCACCCAGGTGTTTTAACCAATGCTGCTGGTAGACGTAAGTTTTCATGGAGCGACGTATGAAAGTTAGGCATACAACCTCACGTGTAACCAACCTTTTTGATAATATTATTAAACGCATTGTATTATTGTGGCAATTGTAGAATAATGAATTCGTACAAAGCGTATTCGCCTATTTTATTTTTAAATTGAAACTCACAATGAAGTCGAGAAAAACAATGTGTTGATTAAAATGTCTCGTTCTTATTACACGTTGTTAATTTATGAAAACTATTTCTACACTGTTACTTAAGACATATAGTGGAAATTTAATAACATATGATTGACAATATTGTTGAAAAACGAAACAATAATGTAAGTTTTCCCGTTTTATATAGTATACAAAACTTGATTAAGCGGTTAATTTAATAAACGCTACTTGATCGATGTATGTACATGTATTCAAGTGCATTATGTTATTTTGTTACTCACCACCCGTTTCCTAACCGATCTCGAAGACGAGTGGTCTTATTCACAGATTTATTAGTGTCTGGACACTAAAAGTATCCGGTCAATAACGCTCAACACGTTTACGCCGAACGTAATAATTTTGTTCGCTTAATTGCAAGTGTGTGAAATAAATTATAATTATATTTCTTGGAACAAATAGTGTTTTTCATTTAGCTCTTTTTTATGAAAAGCTATGTGATTTCTTTCCTGTATTAAGATATGGGCTATGCTTAGAACCAACCTTACAAAAATATGTAGAGAAAATACATTCATTTCAGCGTAGGTGTTGAGCCTTACTGACCGGGCACTATAAGTTACTAATAAAGTGGTAATGCAGGGGTCAACTTCGTTGGCATCGGGTTCAAATCCATTCATAAATCGATTTATGGATTTCTGTTATTAGGCATGGATGTTTAAATCTTGAAAATATGACCGCTTGTGTAAATAGATCGAATAGATAATTTTCTTTCCTTATCGTCTAAAAGAGGTTCAGCGACTAATTTGCAACCAGTTCGGTGTTGATGTTTACATTGGGAGTTCATTGGTCTTCCGTTCTGTTCAGTACAGCGTAACACTTAAACGGCAAAATGAATAGGTTTTGTATTTTATCTATATATTTGCATTAATTATTATATTGGTACTAAGCATAACTAATGTCAAATAAAGGAAAAATTTCAGTGGTCACATACAGTTTATATTACTCACTTCGATCAAAATGATAACGTTCGTGTAAAGGTGTTGAGTTTTACTGACTGATACTGTTAGTGTCTGGACACTAATAAATCTGGGCATTGGATCGCTCGTTTTCCAGATCGGCTAGAAAACGGATGGCGAGTGTCGACAAGATTAAATACATCCATGCCTTTATATGCATGCAGATTATTTAAACTCAAAACATAGGTTCAAAAAATACGATAAGGATGTAGTGAATTAATTTTAAATCCACGGCTAGGTTGACGACGCCCGCGGAAAATCCAACGGCGTCCCGTCGGCGTCGTTTGGCCAAGGTCCAGCGCAATTTCGATCGCCCGCGGCGGGTGTGTTTGTTTTAATGTCGGATAATTAAGTGGGTCAGCAAACTGTAAAGACCTCAGAGGGATGTTATCTTGTTGCACGCCTGTATGATGCAGGGATCAACTTTGCTACAATTACCGAATAGCAATATTCATAACAAACAAAGCCTTTGTTTAGTTGAACGTTCAACGTTATTGGCTGAAATTATTCACACAGCAAACCGAAACACACAGGATATGGTTTTGGATGGTTTGCAAATCAAATGAAGTGAAATTTGATAAACAGCGATTTTATTTTTACACGGGGGCGTTCTGGAGACCAAAGTGCTAAAAAAGTTCGTGTACAAAAAGTATGTCTATTTTTAATGAGTTCGGCGGTAAACTCGTTAATATTATTAAAATTGATAGCTTAGTTATTCAACTGGCTATGTTACTAAATGTGACACGAATTTCGCTTATTTTAATTTTATATTAGTTTATGTGAACATAGTAAAATACGAGATTGATGAGGATGATTACTTAAAACAATATAATGGCGACTACTTGGTCATGATTTGGCTTTTACTTATGCAAATCAACATTTTTATAAATAATGTATTATAAATCTGAGGCGTTATGTCGGTTTTACCTAAGCTTACAGTATAAGAAATATAAATTGTGACAAGTTATCAAATTAAATGGATAATACACTTATTAAATTGATCTTCTTCGAATACTTTATTTTATTTCATTTTGAGATTAAACCCAATATGACAAAAACGGACATATCAACGTTTACCATAACGCCACAGGAATGTAAATGACATGACAAATTACATGGTTGTATAATTGCAATTAATCATTTTTTTCTTTCTGTGAATAAATAGTAATTTATCGTAAATATTTTTTTAGACATTTTAACCCTTTTCTAGCGCTACAATAATCGTTTTAAATATTATTAGACCGTGTAATTTTGAATCTGTGCAAAAAGATAATTTAATACTTTTAATATAATTCATTAATTTTTAGAAAAATTACAGTGTATTTTGCTTTAGTGGTCTATTATCCCGATTTATGAAGTAATGTTTTCATATTCATAGCGTAGGGAGAATGATAAGCTAACTACTAATGCTAACCTAGACTTATCCTTATATTCTTATCCTGTCAAAGACACAGAAGATGACTTCAACAGACCCACTCTTTAAACACTACTTATCCATCAGATATAATGTTAAATAGTAACCAGGCCGTGTTTAGGTCAGGACATTCCTTGCATTAACAGAGATATTAAGCGAATGAATAACAAGAAATTCTCGAAAAACAGTTTCTTTCGAGATGCACCATCTGGAGTTCATATTGACTGTGTTTTGGCAAATTGATGTAACCTTAAGGTTGTAATGATTTGATTTAATTTTAAAAACGACAGAGCAGGTCTCGGCCAAATGATGTAAATTAGAAAAATAAATTGGCCTCTTTTTGGAAGCGAAACATCATTTTACATATGTTTTAGGATCGAAAATTCTGACACAGCTACTCAATGAACCGTAACTCCCTACGTATCATCCCTTATCTGCCAATATGAGAATTTACAGGTGTGTATTTCAAAAATTCATAACGCAACTCACCATATAATGTTTTACTTTCTTCTGAACAATTTCAATCTTGAGGGTTACATCAATTGGCCTAAACACCGTCAATATGATCCACACTGGTAGTGGATATGGTCGTAAACAATCAAATCACACTAATATACTGACTAATTTTCATCATTTGTACGCTGTACGTATTAATCGTTGCGTATTTTGTATTTAAATAAAGTTGATAAAAACGATAGTCGTGTTGTACAAAATAGGTGCATAAATACTGTGTAAGTGCTGTTCCGGGAGCTATTCCGTATATCTCGATTGGCACAAAACCGCACCAGTTGACCTGCTTTACTTCACTTGCTTCACAAACAAAATAAGTGCAGAGTGAGACGAAAAAGGCACCCATTTTACATCATTACATTTTCTGCTCTTTTTTTTTGACCTTGTTGTTAAATTTGAATAGCTAAAATTTTGTACATTTCCATGTATATCGTCACTAACGACCCTGGTTTCGCCTTTCGGCATCTTCAGGCAATCTAGCACACGAATAAACTCGAACTGACAATACATGGAAATGCATAAAATTTCAACAATTCAAATTTGATATTAAAATTTCATCAAGCACCCTCAGTCGATATTTTAAATTACATCTTGTTAAAGCTAGAACTCCATTATTATTAGATTAAAAATAGCTTTTTGTTTCACAAGAATCATGAAATACATATTTTTTTTACCATCTCCACTCCCAGTGTGGAGCATGTATGGATCATATACCTCCTAATAGAGGAATCTAATCAACAGACTTTTTCCACGAGAACTAATTGTTATTCGGATGCTCAAGCTCTCTTTTTAAAAGAGAGTAGAGATAGAATCTCTTGCTATGGACCGTTTTAAGGATCGGATGGGTGTGAGGGAAAATTTTAGACATCACAACATTCATGCCTACAAACAGAAATCTATAAATTGGTTGATAAATTAATTTATGATTGTGAATCCGTGAGATCCGAAGTCAATGACATTGAGCACTTTACTATGGATCCATTGACTAAATACATTTATTATATTATCCATAAGGTTGCTTAGTGGAGTTATTAATGCAAGGCTATATTTATATAGATGCAGGTGAAATAATGTAGAGGTCCTAGAACTAATTCAAAGTCATTGACACAACTCTGTTTTCAAAGGGGTTATGAATATAAGGGTTATGTTACGATGACTGATTGTGAGTACACTGCAATCTGATTAATAACATTTATTTATGTATATTTAGAGACGATTACTGATCGCTCAATTGATCGAATTAGTCATTTGGTAAAAATAAAACTGCTCATTTGTTATTTTTGTAAATAAATAAAATTTTAAGTTTATTTGTATGCTCACCCTGTATTTCTACAGTCTGCGCCTGCATCTATTTCATACAAAAATAGGGCACACAATTTTCAGAAAAGCTCAATTTTCTTTAGATCGTCATACATTTATGAAAATCCGTCGGGATAAATCCGAAAGATTACTTTACGCTATAACACTACACTTTTTCTATGGTAATACTATAGAACTAAACGTAAAGGCTGTCGATTACTATAGTTATTGGCAGCTCCGTAGTGCAGTAGTCAACGTCGATGGTTTCAGTTACGAATCTTACGTGATCGAATCCCAGCACGGACAGTTTCATAAATTAATTTTTCAATCGATTTATGGATTTCTGTTCGGAGGTATGGATTATTGTGAAGTCTTAAATTCTCTCCCACACATCCAATCCCAAAAACGGGGCTTAGCGAGAGTGATTTGCTAACCGCTAGTCCTCTGTCTTAGACCTGTCCTTATATCCCTACACTTTTTGGAAAAATGACAACTGAGTAATAAGAAGTTAAACTCCTTTTCGTCCACCTGTTGTCGCAGGGTTTAGTAACCTTTTTGTATTGTAAGGCTGTATTCAAGAAACGGTTATACCTACACTATAAAGCAGAAAATACATGTATCAATCTGCCTGTCTTTTCGTCACAAGAACTCCTCCCAAGCGGTAAATGTCATTCTGGCTGCTATTTCAAATCTTCTATTGTCAACATTCAACGGCAATGCGCTACTTTGTTAATGCGTTTTTTTTCCCAACAAAGATTAAGGCTATTCTCGGGATTTTTAACTCAGGCATCAGTGTGGATCGTAGACTTATAATATTTTAACTTATAAATAATATGTGGTCGTATTTGTATCTTTCATATAAACGTTAGACACTGTCTGTCAATTCAAGTTCATTCGTGTGTTCGAATGCCTGAATATGCCGAAAGGCGAAACTCGGGTCGCTAGTGACAAAATAGATGGAAATATACGAGATATTAACAATTAAAATTCAACTTTTAGCATTGTTATTAATTAATGGACTTTATTTTGTGAGTGTTACATAAACCTTCTTGAGTCCGTCGTGATATTTTCAACATTCAATATTATTATTATTTTATGGACTATTTTTTGTGTACGGTCCTCGGTTAGATCACTTTCAAAATTACCTTGCACCAAAATAATGCCATTGTCTAAATGTTAGTTCCCTCTATCCTGGACGTAGCTAAGTAATAAAAATTAATGCATGTACATTATTTTTTAAATAAATGAAAAAAAGTAACGCGAAAAATTCGACTACTACAGTTCTCGATAGGTTTCCCTTTAGTGCCCAATATACGATTTTCAAAACGAGGCGTTGAAACGAAAAGTCGTAATAACTAGTCAATCCTTGCCTAGTCATTTTTTTCTTAAAGTTTCAAAAAATGAAGTTGAGCGACCAAAACTAGTAAAACAACTTTTGTCGAGCCTCTCTATTATGAATCCATATGCTCCACATTAGCAGCGGAATGGCATAAAAAATGTTTTTTAAAAAAGCGTGAATTTTTTTTTTAATTTTCTTATATTTAGAATTTCACTTTGATGTTTGCTATCAACGAATTGAGTTTTGCTTTGTAATATCGTAAGATCTCCTAAGGAGTGAAAAATGTCTAGTCAGAAACTCTTGACGAAAATAAAAGCATCAGCAAGATATCCTTCCGCCCTGCGTCAGGCAAACGCGACGCCAAGATGTACTGTGTTTGCCAGAAGCCTTTGATAAAGATGAAGATAAACATCGCTTCACTGAGACGATTTTTCAAACAAAGTTATTGACAGAATTAATAAAGAAGCCGTTCTTACAATAGGCGATTCAATGATTCTTTACATAGTGTAATGCAATATACTGACATATTTATTATTTAATTTATTTACTCGAACATTTTAAAACTTTTTTTATAAATGGGAAAAAATAGTCACTCGAAAACTATTGGTCTTGTACCCGAGTGGTCAGTTTTCTTCGGCGTTTGTTCTATATGATTACAGGGTTACGGGTTATAATCTCCGAACGGAAACTTTCGGACAACCATTTTTCAATAGATTTATGGGACATGAATGTCTGTGATGTGTATATTCAATCTGGCGTACGAAATATGTGATCTTAAAAGTGCATAGGGAGAGCGACATTACATCTAGTACTTTCCTAGTCACGTCCGACGAGGTTGGACGAATGAATAACAATCAGTTCTCATAAAACATTTTTTGTTAAGATGCTTCATAATGAATCCATACACTAATGGTAAAAAAATGTTGATTCTGGCATCTTGCTCGGCATAATTCTAACGGATGAGTTGCTAAAATAACTTTCAAAAATATTTTTTTAATCTTTTCGAATTGAATAAACTGTTATATTTACCCCATGCTTCCATCTTAGACAGGTTGAGCGACAATAATTTCTCGCAAAAAAAAATTCTGTAGAGATAATAGGATAAAATAAAAAAGTATTTAGTTGCACAAAATTTTCATTAGGTAGTTGATAGCTATTTCGGCTTTACGCCATCGTCAGAACTATCTGACAATGGAGTTCTACCAAGTAAATGCCAATTCAATTTCCTCTACATTGGATAAATCGTGATTGGAAAACGTAAGTAATATGTCGCAACAGATTAGGATGGAAAGTTTGAGAACTCTTCCCAATCAGGTGTAGGAAAGTCATTTTTTTTAAATATCTACTTTTTTATACTAATTTCATAATGTTGTTTTATGATCAGTTGAAATTCTCGCGATGGGTGAAACCGGTCCTGATGATTATATAGATTGGGAAATTAGTACAAAAAAAATGTGTAAATTCTTTTTTGTAAATACAATGCCTTTCAATCATGAATTGACAATTAAGACATTAAAAATGATCATAGTTTTTTATTGTAATTATGACCATTTCCTTTTTCCTCAAACATTAAGTATTTTTCTTAGTTATTAATTATTACTGATATGGTTTTAGAACAGAATGCTAAATATTTTTTTATTTTCCATCTACATTCATACTCTTTCTAGGCACGGAGTGTCTTCCCCTTTTGTGTTTTGCATATTGAGAAAAGTTTTGACGTGCAACATAAGAAGACGTGAGAGCATGTTTTCTAGTGAAAATTTGTGGGGGCGAAGGGGATCGGTTGATCCCTCCACGCCACTGGCTAATTTGAACATCAAAGTCGATCGCTCGTGCGTGACGCTGCGTGCTTTGCATTAGATGTTTGCAGTGGTGGCTGGCAAAGGGTTAGACAACATGAGTTATGATTCTTTGATATTATCAGCTTTACCATTCGTTTATGTTATTTGTGTCTCAAAGTGAATATAATCAATTTATTATTTTCCTGATTTGATATGTCACGAAAACAAAAAGAAAACAAGCGATTGATGAAGCATTTCTCAACAAAAGTTGTTCTAGAGGATCTGCTTGCTAATCAACCTCTCTTTTTCAGAGATAGTAAGCATAGGGCTAGGACAGGATATGTGATTTTGGTTTGAATTGGTGGGAGGGTATTTAAACATCACATACATCCATGCCATCGAATAAAATTCCATAAATCTATTGAAAAATTATTTTTTGAAACTATCCGTACTGGTGCTCTAGCCTGTGAACACTGCAACTGGAACCGACGACGTTAAAGACTCCGCTACGGGTCCGGCACGCATCGCAACGAAAACATTATGCCAGTCTGTAATATTAATATCAATATTATTTAAATTACAATATACAACATATAGTTTTTGACTCATAGATAAAATAGAGGTCTGCACGGGCCGAAATTTGATGAAATTACCCAACCCGAGCCCGTTCACCTCAGGCCCGACCCGGCCCGAGCCCGAGTCTTAATACCAAATTTGTTACCCGAGCCCCACCCGAAGCCTAAATTTATATATCTCGGCCCGAAAAAAACCCGATTTAAGAAAAAATACAGTAGCATAAAATTGATTAACGTACCTACCCAACCTTTTCACATGTAGAAAAATCTAATATTTCACGGAATGATTTCCACACATCACAGTCACCACTTTTCAACATTTTCTTTATATCGTTGAAACTCATTTTTAACGAATCTTTTGTATTTTTTTTATAATGACTTTTTCGGCACACTGTCTTTATGTCTCCATACTTATCAAATAAAAAACTCTATTGTGTCCAATGCTGTTCAAAACGTAATAATTTTCTTTAATTATTGCCTTTTTGTTATCAAGAGTACTCATGATCCGAACATAGTCCGAAATATTTTTCTGAAGAACAAATCCCTTACCCAGGCCCTTCCCGAGCCTGAATATCAATTGTCTCTACCCACGCAAACCCGGCCCACGGGCCAACCCCAGGCCCGTGCACACCTCTAAGATAAAACTTTTATTTCCAACACAAAATCCTCAGCCATTAAAATTTATTTTAATCCTTGTATCATCTTGTCTTTCAATGATAAAAGGTTAAAAGTCAGTCAATCAAAATCAACGAGACCGTACGAAATATAAGTAGGAAAGGATTAGTAGTTAAATAAAGCCTTTTTCTACGTTCCGTTTTCACGATTGGATCATAGGTATAGAAACATCATATACATATATACCTTTGTATACATAAACATATTATATATTTGTGGGGTATCAACCAACACGAATAGCAACACAGACGAGCTGCCGACACTGGTAGTAGCATAGACAGGAGCAGAACGCGCAATATCGTCAAGAAAACCAGGCGACAATAATACTTCATTGGGGTCGGCTGTACGGGTATTTTTTAATTAAATCTCTTTAATAATACTATTACGCAAACGATTCCTAAATATTTAAGTTTTTAAAGATCACTTTTAAGGTGTTAATTGTCAATTTTTAATGGAAAGGAATTATATTTTTAAAATAAAACAGAATTTATTTTGTACTACTTTCACATGTTTACAATAATAAACATCTTAAGTAAACCTAGCAACGCAATTATTTATTATATAAGTCCGTTAAGTGAAAATATCTCTTACATTCAAATTCTTTATCTATCTAAATATATATATATATAAATGAATGTTTGTTTGTTTGTCCCTTTATGCGTTCCTATATCATTCATCAGATTTCTATGAAACTCTGGTAAGTTGCTGTGCGCACACACGTGAAGGTTTCTGAAAAAAAAATCTGAAATCTAAAAAAAGAATCAAATACGTAAAAACAGTGACATCTCGGAAAAACCTTCTGATTTATTCGTGTACGCACCAAACGGAAAAAACACATATTGTGTATTCAAAAGCACTTCAATAACCAGAATAAATCACAAAACCCTTTCTTTCTTTGAGTGGCATTGCAACGCATGCCTTTTACTCACTAGTAAAATATTAAATATTTGTATTTTTTTTTTATTAAACCAGTTGAAATGAGTATAGTGAACAAGTGAGATTTTGAAATAAATATTTTTTTTAACTTTTTTCCAGTATAGGAACGATCTAACGTCGATAAGAAATTCTTTTAGCTAGCTTTCATCCACCAGCAACGATATCTATGATCATATTTAAATACTTATTAATAAACAACAATTAAAGGTTTATTAATTTATATATTGTGAAAGATTTTAATTATTATTAAAACAACTATTCATTAAAATAAAAAATCAATAACTCGACGTTAAGAAATCGAATTATTCATTTTCAACTACACAAAAAGATATATTGCAAATCGCAATCTGCAAATTGTATTCAGAATGAACTAGTGTCATTCAAAGCGAGTTGAAAGATGCAATTCTGACTGGGGGGTTCCCTTGTCAATAACTAAAACACTCCAACTAATCAGACAGGAACTTGGAAAGATGGGGTGGAAAGCTTTATAGAAAAAATGAAGGTTTTTCAAAGAAGAGTAGGTAGTGATTTTCAAGGCTTGGAGTATTAAGAATGCACCAGAGAGTAGATAGCATCACATAGCCAAGATTTTCAAACAAATTATACTTAGATAAACTGAGCTTAGTGTATGAACTTGTTTTAACAATGTATTTTATGAAATGAACGTTTACGAAAATGACAATAATTAGACGAGTTAATCTCAAGTGATTTGATAATTTAAAAATTCTAGTGCTTTGGCATAACCATTTAGTAGGTTAACTGATGCTGCTTTAAACACAAATTCAAAAAAAATCGATGAAACAGTTAATAAGAATGTGTTATTACTTATTATAAATATGTTTTCTATGGTGAGTGCAACGCTAATCATTTATATTGTATAAAAAGTCTTACCAGATGAGTGAAACCATGTAATATTTAACTTTCTATCATATTTCGTTTTATATAGTTGTTTTTTTTCCCATGTCCGCTTCCAATGTGGAGCATATGGTCTCCTAATGGAGGTATCTTAACAGACTTTTTCTACGAGAACTGCTTGTTGCTCAGTTGCTCAACCTCTCTTTTTTTTCCAAAGAGAGTAGGGATAGAAGGATAATAGGGCTATGAGAGAACTAGTGGTTAGCTAATCACTCTCGCTACGCCCCGTGAGGATGGGATGGGTGGGAAGGAGGGAGGACTCAGACTGCGAACAGAAATTCATATATCGATTGAAAGATTAATCTATGAAAACCGTCCGCACCGGGAATCGAACCCGAGACATCCGTAACCGTAGCCAGCGACGCTACCAGCTGCGCCATGGACGCCGACATATAGTGGCTCAAACAAATATGCCTATACTTTTTTTAAATAATATAATATTATTATCCGTGCGGTTTCACGTCAAAAAATCTCTACAGTATATTGGATAAAGTTAACTTTAGTGTATTTCGGATTGCTCAGTCTTTTATGGTTTTTTGTTTTAAATGTATGCAAAACGCATGAAGTCATTAGGTATAGTGGCTTTGAAAAATAAACAATATTAAGTCATATGTTATTTTTTTTATTCTGGCAGAAAGCATGATCTGATTTTAACTCGTAGTTACCAAAAATTATGATTTGTATGCCAAAACGTTTATTCTTTATTATGTACAAAAATGGCAAAATGGAGAGATTAAATTTAAAAAAATACAAAAAATCTTTTTAAATCGCAAGCAATTGTACTAAAAAAAAATAGAGCTGTAAATGCCTTCTGTCAGTATACCTACTCTCGATATAGAGAACATAAAAAAATGAGAGATAGTTTTCATTGATTAAAACAGCTTAATTACTATTTCTAAAAATATTTTCGTTACATATAATGTTTATAAATCTACACGGTTTTCAATTTGAAGTTAATGACTTATATTTTTTTTTATTATTTGTTATATTATAAAATATTTATATAACCATAAATACACGGCAAGCGATTTCCACTTTCAGTTTATTATTATAATAGTGCTAAAAGAACTCATGTAAACAGTATTTTTTACGTGTCATTTAATTTGTCAAAAGAAATCTGAAGTATGCAACACATTTTGCGAGAATATTAACATTTTACATAATAACCTTCAAGTTGAAGTAATCATAGGTTTTCAGAGGTAGAAAGTTCTCAACAGTATTCCCGTGAACCCAATTCACAGTGTCTGCTAATACCGGGAGAGCAGCAGGAAGAGAAGGTAGATTTTTCCCCGCGAACGAGGACGCTTACGGCAGCCAATTTCAGGTAAGTGGCGTCGCTATTGCGTGCTCCGAGGGGGCGAGACCTCTTCGCTCGGTATGCCACCCTGATACCAACCGATTGTTATGCGTGACTGTATTTTTGAAGGGACGCGATATTTCCGGGGATAATGAATGAACGATAAAAGAAATGATTTTTCTTGTTGTATTCCTGTTTGCCCTGAGGGGTGGTATTTAGAAAGAAATATATATTCAACCCTTTATACGAAAGGACGTAGTATCTAATACGAAATACATGATAGGCCGGTATTTTTTTATTATTATGTAATATTTTTTCAACCAAAAGATTGATTAAATCGTTTTTAATAGCTTTTTCTTAACACATAAAGTTATTTAATATTTCAGATATTGATTGAGGGTGCTTTGTGTAATTTTAATATGAAATTTGAGCGATTGATAAACAAAGATAATATCATTAAAGAACTGCAAGATCAAGCACGTCCGACACGACGTCCCTCTGCAAAACCAACCAAGATAATTATTATGATCTTCGGGAAGTTTTATAAATGAATAGTATTTTTTACCCGGTTTCACCCGAGATAAAGGACGCTTATATTAAATTTAGACGTTGGCAAGCTAATGTTGAAATTTGGACATATCGCCACCTGCACTCTTGTTACGGCACCTTAGAAATTCTCAGTAGACAGTTTGTTGATCTGCATTTAATAATGGCTCATGCAGCGTCACAAATTGAACATACGGTCATACGCTTATTCTCGATGACGATTCCAGATGCACACCAAGTTGTGCGGATTTACCAAACTCACTTTCTACCAAATTACAAACATAAAACTCTATATTTGACACAAATATCTGCGTCCACGTTACTATTTCAACTGTCACTTGCAGAATATATTTGTATGGAGTTGTTGCTAGGCGACTATTATTATTACTTTGTTCATCCCGCATTGAAACGTTAAAAATATAGCGTTTTTATTTTTAGGTTAAAAGTTAAATATTGAGACTTGAAAGTTGAAAATAACGCAGTTGAACTAACAATTGCAGCCAAAATGACGTTTGAAAATTTCACGTCGCTGGTGTAAGCCGTTCGGGATGAGTTGTTGTGACCGACAGACATACAAACATACAGATTTCTACATGTATTTTGTGCTGTATACTAGAGATTATGTGATTTGAAATGATCGTGGAAAGAACGCGGACATTAAATACAGAATATTTCTTTCAAATAGTAGCTGAGATATTAGATCCAGTTGAAATAAACTGTTTTAAATATTTTACCGAAAACGAATTGTAAATAGATGTTTAGAATGTTGGTGGGCTAATTGCTTTAAATTCCAGTTTTACATGTATTTAAAATACGATTTTGGATCTAAATTCACATTCTCATAGAATATTCAAAATATTACACTTTTATGGCAGAACCAAGGTTGTGGTAGAATGTACTTTTGACGATGTCTGCTGCATTACATATTAATCAAATAAATTATGTTTTAATTTAACTTAAAATATTTTTTTAAATACCGATTCAATCATTCTTTCCTGCATTGACGAAAACCTTTCATAAATTACATTATTACGTAAATTTGTATCGAATCATATAATGGTTATTCCCAAGTGAACCGCATGAAAAATTCTATCGAGCTGAAAACATTGCAAGTATTAGGGTTCTAAAAAACCGCATAGCGCTTAGCAAACCAATGAATTTTAGTATCTACAGTACATATTGAGGGTTATTGATTTTTTACCATCTTTTTTTACATTGAAGGCTGTGGTTTGCGTGAGAAAAACTATACCATGTTCTGGTAGAGTATACGCTTTATAACTTTGTAATTTTTACTACACTAATACGCTTTGTGTATAATATACAGAGCGTGTCAGTGTATTAGTATCTATGGATCCCATGATCCTAGATTGGGTCTGAGCATCTCCGGCCCACGATTTTCTAATTGTCTTTCTGAAAAATGTGAATCAACATACACATTATCTGAATAAACCATTTCTATCATGAATCTGGTTAAAAACTCGATAATATTTTTAAAATTATGCCGAGATCATATGTATCATTTTAAAAATAATGTGTTATGAGTATTATTTCTATACACCAAGAACTAATGCTATAGAAGTGATTTGAGTACAAGTCTATTGATTAAATACTTTCATAGTATAACTTCATGCATGTTCAAATATGGCATGTTCTCATAACGCTACAATAAACTATCATCTACTCTTCAGTAGTTTAATGGTGCACAAAGCAACCGTTCTTACTAAATTTTATGTATGTAAGTTAATTGTAGTACTTTACCATTCGCAGCAAAGTTGTGTCAGTTGTCAACACTTGTTAAAATAAATGATGTTATAAAATCAGTTAACATTTACTCTGTAATCAGAGCGACAACATAAATACATTAACTACGTACCAATTTTGTTCAAATATTCAAATATCAATTTTGTTAACGTTTCAAACGTGTAATTACCCTAAATTTTGTTTATTAAGTTAAACATAGTGTTTGTAAGAAAAGTTGAGCTATTATTCTGTTAATATTCAAATGTAACAAAAACACTTTAAAACTGAATATTAATTTGATGATACATGATATGGTACAGAATGCTATCTACAAAAACGTTCAACGAGAAAAAGACGGACAAAATTAACGTAAATAATACGAACAAAACTATATAGCAACAAAAATAATTTTTGTAGGAGTGAGAAAAAGTATTTTTTAAAATTTATGAAGGTTATACCAATTAACTTTTCAAGATTCGTACAAAAACATTAATTATAAGCATCTAGTGGCATCAAAAATAAGTTTTAGTAAAACTGATGATAAAGCTAGATGATACATTGACAGCGCCCGTGGCGTAGTTGGTAGCGTCGTGGGCTACGATTACGGATGTCTCGGGTTCAATTCCCGGTGCGAACAGTTTTCATTGATTGATATTTCAATTGATTTATGTATTTCTGTTTGTAGTCTGAGTGTTTTTGTTGTTTAAAAACTCCCTCCTCACCCACCCATCCGTAGCGAGAGCGATTAGCTAACTGCTACTCCTGTACTAGCCCTAACCGTCTATTCCTATTCTCTTCGAAAAAAGAGAGGTTGAGCAACTGAGTAACAAGCAGTTCTCATAGAAAAAATCTGTTAAGATACCTCCATTAGGAGACCATATGCCCCACATTGGGAGCCAACGTGGAAAAAAATACATTGACAGCCAATGACGATGTCACTGCATCATAGCCCCGATCCTCAGTATGCACAGTTTCATAATTTGATATTTAAATTAATTTATGAAACCTCTTCGAAGGCAAGATGCTTAAATTTCATAATATATGCTATTATGAATTAATTTGAATGTAAATCTACAGAATATAGCTAATCCATCGATGTCAAGCTGATATAATGACACTTTTGCAATCACGTGAAATTAAAAATATGAAAATGTCGCAGCTCTGAGTTATTATTTATATGATAGACATAGTGATAATTGAATTTTATTTCTATTAAATGTAGAATAATTATGACCAAATGACTGTTTTATATAGAATATAAAATTATTCAGTTAATTTTAATAGCCCGCCTTGTATGATCAGAACAATATTTTTATAGTGTTTTACTCAATGAATCTATTTTTTACAGGCAAACTACTTTCAGCAGAACCTAGAGAAAACCTTCACGCACCTGATATATATTATATTTTATTTTTTATTGATTGTCTAATTTCTGCATAACTACTTCCATCTAATATGTATGCACAATTATTGAAACAAAAACAATTTAAAAAATATTAATAATTCAACTCGTAAATATAGCTCATCTCTACAAAAGCAGACTAAGTATACAGATAACATTGTTATTTAGTGTTAATATTTGCTTTCGCATGCAATTAAACATTTCACAATAATTATTCTAACTCTCATTAACTGAACCACATTTTCACATAATTGCCTATACATAATACAGTTATTATTAAAACTTAAAACTAAATTCAAATTCCAATGGATATCGTTAAAACAGTTTAAATAAGCAAGTCCATATCGTCGCTGTTCTGGAAGAAAACACTAAATCGAAGTTTTGCCCTAGCGATCAAGTTGCCTGGGGTCATGTCTCATCCATGCCTACGAACAGAAATCTATAAATCTATATATATAAAAATGAATGTCTGTTTGTTGGTTTGTTCGGATTTTATAGGCTCCTAAACTACTAAAACGATCGCGACGAAACTTTCAGGAAGGACTTATTGTGATCATGCCGGGAAATATTATATAAAATAAATGTTTGTTTGTCCTTTACGCGTTCCTTTAACATTCATACGATTTCGATGAAACTTCGGTGAGTTGTTGTGCACACACCCGTGGAGGGTTCTGAAGAAAAAAAAATGAAAATCTAAAATTGAAAAAAAGAATCAAATACGTACATGCAGCGACATCTAGGAAAAACCTTCTGATTTATTCGTGTACGCACCAGACGAAAAACAAAAATTTTGTTTTATAACAAGTGTGATATTGAAACTCGGGTTCGGGTCGGGCCACACCTGAAGATGATGGGCTCGAACCGGGTAAGTCTATGAAATTTCGGCCTGTGCAGACCTCTAATCCAAAAGCAGTTTAATAAGCAGAATTAAAACACAAACCCTTTCTTTCTTTGAGTGGCATTGCAACGCATGCCGGGTACTCACTAGTCAATTTATAAAACTGCCCTTACTGGGATTCTGACGTTGACCACCGCACCACAGATCCGACTGAAACTGTCTGTACCTGGACCGTACTTTGTTATTTTTACCCTATTATAATGAGTTTTCAGTAAAAAGCCACTGAATCCATCGAAGATAATATCAAGCTCATTGTACACCGGAGTTACGACATTTTGTACGAAATCCGTGGAAGCAAGGACGCATTTTACAGCATTTTCTTCAGTAAGTAAGTACTCCAGAAGCTATACGGAACAAGCTCTTTGTCTGATATTTTCTTGAATAATATCCCGCTTTCTTTGCAACAACGTTTGTTATCGCAGGAGTTAATGATATGAAAATGAAATACGGCGCCATTTTGTTGCATACTCCTGGCATGTAAATATATGCACACACTTCTTACATACTGTTTGTCGGGTTACAAGTCATAACTTACGCCTAATTGAATGAGTTATGAAAATTACATCTGTATAAAAATAAGCCTGGCTGATGAGTATAAGCTCCGAAAAATCAATTATAAAAATGATTAGATCACTAGAGTACTCAGCGTTGTATACACCAATACCCTCGGCGGATTAACAATCTTCTTATGGTGGACTCATTAGCGTAACAAAATTATAGTATACTTTACAAATAGTATGGCACGTCAACAACATGACGCTACAGATTTACGAAACATTATTCTTGTCATTATTCGTGTCAGAATAAATATAGACGAGACTAAATTGGCAAATAATATTTTATTTATCAAACACAATAATTATAAAAGTTAACGCACTTTAAAATTCAATCAGCGAAATCAAGCAGTGACTTATATACGAAGCGGATTCCGCATACGTTATGATAAAGGTGAACGCTCTTAGAGAAATAATGAAGGACCGGATTCATTCTGTCGTCACCCGTCGAACTGGAAATTCAGCCGGGACCACAGACATCTTTACGAAATTGCATAATCGTCACACGTCATACATACAGTTAAATTTCGTCAATCATAAAACAATAGGAATTATATTCCTAAAAAAATATGCAAGGAAAGCTTGCTCAACACTTGGTTGTATGCACTCTAGTGTGCAGGAAGTTAAATAATGAATATTATTAATAATAAAAAAGTTTTATGGAAAGGGTTTTATAAATTGAGTTCTATTCACTTTCCATAGGACGTCGTGAACTCTTTGAAAGTTTTGAAATTTGTCAGAGGTGCAACCAAGTCAGCATAACCAAAAGGGCCGGCAGATCCAGCTGTCGTATCGTTTTTAGCACTTTTTCCCGTTCGTTATCCATGTCTGGACATTGTCAAAGTATGTGATCAGCATCCTGAATTATATTACCGTATTTATATATTGAATTATCTAATAACCGGCCAAGCTGGAAAAGATTTGCATCACTTTGATAATACCATAAGTTTGAATAACAGTTAGCAGAGGACCGTGCTTTTTTGCCATTTCTTCTCCCAATGTGAAGCATATGGACTAATGTAAGTATCTCAACAGAAGTTTTTCTACGAGAACCGCTTGTTGCTTAATTGCTCAACCTCTCTTTTTTGAAGAGAAAAAGGATAGAATAGATAGGATTGGGTCAGGACTAGTGGTTAGTGGCTATCGCCCATGCCCACAAACAGAAAATCAAAAATTTATTGAAAAATCTGAGACATCTGTGATCGAAAATAACAACGTTGACCACTGCACAACGGACCCAACCTGAGGGCCATACTATAAAGTCAATCTAATTGACTAAACAGCATTACAGTCTATAGCTGACTATCAAAAAAATCCTTAGGTTAACCTTATTATTATGAAGTTAAACGGTTTACCAAGTAAACGCCAATTTAATTACATTGATTTATAAAATGCTTAAGATGATGAGGTGAAATGGCTTCACCGTGAGTTACTCACTTCAAGTGTGTCACTTTTTCTTTTTAAACCTTATTCGTTGACGAACGTCGATGTGATGTTGGCAATCAATTTAATACTTGATTTAAAAAAATGATATTTACTTACTATATCTGCCCAAAATGGAAAAACTCCAACATTATTTCAGTACCAACTTTGTTCAGCTTTATTTTATTGGTATTATCATATTTAAATGAGATTCAATAATTGTGTTTGATTTCATTGTAAGCCTGTATTTTAAGTAAGTTTCTCTTTCCTGTATTTGTTTTGTATATGTATGTTTTGAATATTATATTATTTTTAATGAATAGCATCATCAAGATTATAAAAGGGGCGGCATTTTTATACGGTGCATGGCAGCCGACGCTCTCGAGCCGGGCCTGTCGTTGAACTAAACTTTTTTATTCGCATATATGTGTGGTGCGTATAGCATCTAATAAAAATCCAAAGACTGCCAAAAATTGAATAGCAACTTTTTTGCTGATATCTAAAAAATGGCATGTGGTCTTGATCTGGAACAGATCCAAGTCTATCAAAAAGGTATTATTTAAAATTGGCACAAGAATAGGTGTAATTGGTATTCGAAATAAATGATGATAAACGTATCCGCGCCGACCAATTGTGAATATCTTATTCTAATATAAAGTAGACATAAATCCAAATAAAAAAATAACAATAATACATCTAGAACAGAGATCTCCAAACTACAGACATGCCCGGTATCCAGTCAGTCATAGTTTTTTCACACAGAAAAGTAGTGTCAAAAGCGGAAAAAAAGCCTCTAGCATATTTAAGTAACTGATCAACCAAATTTTTTGTCGAAAAGACTTAATATGAGTGTAAAAATCAGACATAAACTAATTTTTTCCTAGTCGGCTATCGGCTATCTCCACCGCAATGAAATGTCCATGACACTTGCTCGTAAGTACCATTCGAAATTTGCGCGTAATTCAAAACTACAGTATGTTGGTATGATGAGCTAGTTAGGTCTTGGCCTCTGTGACTTAGTCAGTGAGGCCCTTGGGTTAAATAGTTTGGAGACCGTTGATCTAGAATATAAACCAGTGTGGAATCCTTTTCTGTTGAAAATTTGAAACGCTTATTTGTTTAAGAATTGTATTACAAATTTGTATAATTAAAAAGATTACTTTAGGAATACGGTAGTAGTTAAAGTGACGATTATATTATTGTGTTTGCAGTACAGAATATTTGTCTTTTTCTATGGTTGTCCTTTTATATTGTACATGAGTAATCGGCTTGTACTGTTTTCTGCATCAATCAATACTTGAATTCCTGACTGCTTTGCCAGGCGTTCACTTTTATAATTACGTATGTAATATTTCAGTAATATGATTTCATTCCCTTTCTTCAAACGTTAGTATAATATTGAATAGTTCCCACACTTGGAAACTTATAAGAAGACCGCTGTTTTCAAATGGAAAAAAAATACACGAACCATCGAGTCTTCGGAAGGTCGATATCATATTTTTTTAGATCTTGGGTATGGGTGCATATGATGTATTTTTATGTTGATATCGAGTGAAATTGGAAATTTTCATCAAGTTCATCTCATGATTTCCAAACATATCGTGCCTTGGCTATTATTAACTGTAATGCCAAATACTTTTTCTTTATAATTTAAGACATCGACTGAGGGTGCTTGATGGAATTTCAATATTAAATTTGGATTATTGAGATTTTGTACACTTCCATGTATTTTGTCACTCAGTTCGAGTCCATTCGTGTGCTCGAGTGCCTGAAGATGCCGAAGGGCGAAACCCGGGTCGTTAGTGACAAAATACATGGAAGTGTACAAAATCTCAATAATCCAAACTTTTTCTTTAATTTATATTTTAAACTAACGAGTACCCGGCATGCGTTGCAGTGCCACTCAAAGAAAGAAAGTGTTTGTGTTTTAATTCTGTTTATTGAAGTGCTTTTGGATACACAATTCTTTTTGTTTCTCCGTCTGATGCGTGCATGAATAAATCAGAAGGTTTTCAGATATGTTGCTGTGTATGTGTATTTGATTCTTTTTTTTTTGATTTTTTTATTCAGAAACCTTCACGGGTGTGCGAACCAAAGTTTCATTGCAATCGGTTGAATGGTAAAGGAACGCATACGAGACAAACAAACAAACAAACATTCATTATGAATGCGTTTAAGAAATTTTGAGTTGAATGAAAATAATGAAATTAAAAAATTAATTATAGTAAAAAGTCAAAAGGTAGCATTTGAGGTCCTACAAGTCTGCAGGTTCCTTGACTCTTCTACGCTACGAAAATAATGAAAAACTATTATATAACTAGTATAACCGTACAAGTCATAGATGACGGTATTGAAATTGAAATACTGAATGATTAAACGTCTTGCTAGTACGTCGGAACTGTGTGTGCATTACATTTATTTTATTATACACCGAGAACGCTTACGTCATGACAAAATTTCATACCTACATGTGATATGTGATAATAATAAAACGTATACAGAGCGGTTTGGGCTATTATATATAAGATGCATTCCAAAAATTTTCAGCGACACGTTTGATAATTTGTTTCTTCGGCAGTTTTACTATGTTGTAATTTTAAATAAATATGTACTTGCTTTAAGTTTCCAAATGAATTTTGATTAAAAACCCTTTCCGAATTAAAGGCGCCAATCCAGTTACGCTTTGTGCTTTAAGAGCACCCTTAATCTCTCCCCTTAAACGTCCTCTCCCTACACCTGTCCCCAGCGTTTCCATCAGTCAACTTAAAGCTACACAATGGCGGGTACTTGCCCGGGAATGATTACGCTCATTAAGACTTATTACACTTGTTTGATGTACAAATTATGCCCGGTTCAAAGGAGATGCTGCCACGGACACTTCACAAAGCGGCCTGTTATTGTGTGCCAGACTTATGTTGAAGAATTTCTAGAGGGCGCGAACTTTACTACAACTCGAGTCTTTGTACCCATTCATGACGCGAGATGGCATTTCGTAGCCATCTTAATAATGCATCAAGACCTAACAACGTTAGACGAGTACCGATTAGTAGCCTTATAATATAATATAATTTAGTGATGCCGATTTAATATCATCTATGTTTTCGATGCTACACGTTTGGTTCCTCGAACATCTATATTGAAGACTTAAGACATCGACTGAGGGTGCTTGATGGAATTTCAATATTAAATTTGGATTATTGAGATTTTGTACACTTCCATGTATTTTGTCACTAACGACCTGGGTTTCGCCTTTCGGCATCTTCAGGCATTCGAGCACACGAATGGTTCGTCACGTCAGTTCGAGTCCATTCGTGTGCTCGAATGCCTGAAGATGCCGAAAGGCGAAACCCGGGTCGTTAGTGACAAAATACATGGAAGTGTACAAAATCTCAATAATCCAAATTTTATATTGAAGACATTTTACCTTTTTACAAATTCAAAGCAAATCAATATACGTCAGTTCCAAAGTGTAAGAATCAAAAAGGCTATTTTTAGCATTTCCGCTCCCAACGTGGAGCATATGACCGCCTAATGAAGCTATCTCAAAAGAAATTATCTATTTGAACTGCTTATTACTCAAATTTGAATTATTGAGATTTTGTACACTTCCATGTATTTTGTCACTAACGTCCCGGGTTTCGTCTTTCGGCATCTTCAGGCATTCGAGCACACGAATGGACTCGAACTCGAGTACAAAATCTCAATAATTCAAATTTGATATTGAAATTCCATCAAGCACCCTCAGTCGATGTCTTAGCTTATTACTCAATTGCTCAAACTCGCTTTTTTTAAGAGAGTAGGGATGGAAGGATAGGGCTAAAACAGGACTAGTGCTTAGCGAATCGCTCTTACTACGTTCCGTTTTTGAGGATCGGATGGGTGGGAGGGAATTTTAAGCATCACAAACATTCACGGCTACGAACAGAAATCCATAAATCGGGAAAAAGAACCCGAGATATCCGTAACCGTAGCCAACGACGTTACCAACTCGCCACGTACGCCGAAATACTTATAACACAAATACCTACCAATTCCAAAATGTAACCTGTAGTTATTTTAGAATGATAGTGGTTATAATTACTTTAGATCCGAACTGTAACAACTACGAAAGTCCTGTGAAAACCTCTGAAAAACTTTATTATTAATATCAGACGATATTAAAGTTATGTTCATAATGTTGTAAAAATTAATATATTTTTGAGATAATCATAGAATTCACAATAATCTACAAAAAATAGATTAAGCCTGTCCAAAATCTTGTTTTCTAATTATCTCAGAAACATGACTTTTGAGTTGCTACAATTTGAAACTGAGGTATCAATGTATTATACACGTTTCTTCAATATTTTCATTTCATACAGATTAGTGCGTTCGACAACACAAATTTTCAAGTGACATGTTAGCAAAGCGGTGTTTTTTGAAGTGCTGTTAAATTATATCTTTGAATTTATTCAAAATATGCATCAAAAATATTTATGTACGAATAACCGATATCCATGTTCAATATATTTTTTTGTACTTGTTAGATTAAAGGTGTATGTTTCTGCATTTAGTATCATCTGTTGAAGTTAATAATTATTTATTAATTATATTACTAGGATATATCACTATAATATTGGTGACATCAGAGTTTATCAAACTTTTAATAACAATACTTAATAAGCAGTGACAATCATTTCACTCACTAAAATACATACGAATTGGAGCAGTATCCAAAATTGATATGCTCGATTTACCTTACTTACCTGAAATAAAGGTACGATTTTCTTAACCATATCCGCTCTTAATCTGAAGAATATTGACTCTTAATGAACGTCTCTTGAAAGTAGTTTTGTACGAGATTTGTTTATTACTCAGTTGCTCAAACTCTTTTTTTTAGTGGTTAGCTAATCACTCTCGCTACATCCTGTTTTAACGATAGGATGGGTGGCAGGAATTTTTTGGGAGCGGAAGTAGTTTAAAAATAAAATAAATAAAAATAGATTATTATTTTGGTGATATCTTTAAAGCAATAACTGCAGTTAGATGATCTATCACAATGGAGTCATAATTTGGGATTGAAAAAATCGACCGAGCAGTCACTACTATTAGGGCATCCAATCCCGGACCCCTTTTCTGATTCCGGGATTATGGGATTGACTTTTTTTGAAAAAAGGCCAGGTTTTCAAATTTGAAATTGTCAAAAAAAAAATTGTAGGTAATGTTTACCACGATAAACCGTGTAAATAAAGCCACGGAAAAAGATATAAAAATCGTCATACAAAATAAAAATAAAACCCAGTGAAAAGGGATTTGCAGTTCATACAAAATAGGAGAATAGGTAGGAATGTTCCTAAAAACGCATAAGAGAACATAATGCCTAGGTAAATTTATACGGTGATTTTATTTATTAACTAGGTATCAAAATATGAATACAAAATATAATACAAAATTAAAATTACAATCACACAAAGAATGTTTGTAAAATATGTAGGTACCTAGGTATCTTCATAATTATGCAAAAAGTATTTCCAGGCAGAATCTTGGGCGTATTTTCTCCGATTGTTTTGTATATTATTAGTAATTGAAAACATGTTACAGTTAAATGACAAAAAATCTTCACTGCCGCATCTAAAAATAGAATAGTGGTCAACTGTTTTTTGTAGAGAATGATGCAAGAAAACAATAAATTGTCTGTTCCTGTCCGCTCGCGCAATATGAGTGTGAGAGAGAAGGCAGCACATATATCAATTATGTTTAAAATATATAAATCAAACATACCTCGGCACTCGGCCGCCGGAAACGATGTTTTTATAATAAATCGGGTAATAATTTATATTTGATATTTTATAGTTCTTCAGACGTAAGAATTTACATTTTAATATGAATTATTTTTTACTATTTTATAGCGAATCCCGAAATCCCGGTATTGGCATTAAGTCATCACAACAATATATATACACAAAAAATTTGAAGTGTGGGTTACGTCCTTTTACCTTTCCACAGTCGATATTATTAATAATTATAAAATGTAAGGTGTATTTTTACTTTTATTTTAATGAATACAAAGTAGAATATTTAATTTCAAAACAGTAAACAATACAAAGCCTCGCGTGAGTTTTCTTTTGACAAGTCATTTTCACCAAAAATGGAAGCATTAAAAAACAATGTCAAAATTAATTTTAATATAAACTCAAAAATATTTTTGGAGGAATAATAAAAAAATGTATTAGAGATTTCCATTGTTATTTTGACATCCGAAAATACGAAATATTTTATTAACACAATATACTTACACACGCTGTGTTTTCGGTTTTCTATTTCAGCATTAATTATCCGTATTTTTGCCAATTAGTATTTGTGAGTTCGTATTATGTTAACAAGCCACACAATACACGAAAGTAACAAGGACCGGCGTAAGAGATATTATTAAGCTGGGGCGTTTTCTGTATGCATTTAACTAGAATGACAATACAATAAAAAAGGTGAACGTATGAAATACTAGTAAAAATTTAATGACTATTGAAAAATGCTGGTTTTGTAGTATGAAAAAAAAACAATATTTTAAATTAATGATTTCAGAATTTATTATATTTCCTGCCAGGCAAACATTACGAGGTGAACACTAATCTTGTAGGCCAGTAATTTTTGCAATAAAATCAATCGCTTAAAAAATATAAAACAGTCATAAAATAATGATGTGTATTTGTCGTTCCTCGATATTTTCGTTATTATTTTCACACTAAAATGATAAATACTATTTCAAAAAATATTCATTGATATGTCACTTTTTGCACACCATAGTTTTATAACGAATGGTAAATTATAAAGCAAGGTTCCACGCGTAATGACGTATTAAATTGTTTGCATGTGTACGTTATGTGCAAAAAAATTTGCGATAGATAGAATTATTACAATATTTTCACCACAAAATCTAAACTCTATGTAGATTACTTTCATTACCAATTATGTAACACACCCCGATTTTTTTGTTAAGTTTAAGTTTCATTAGGGTCCATAACTGAAATCGCCCAGCGGTAACGACAATTATTCGGAAAAATTGGCCCGACTCTTGTCGCGAAGGGCGCTCGTTTAATAACCGGCGGGCACATTCGCTGGACAAGTCCATTTTTGACGGAAATGAGTGGCTCAGACGATGCGGAAGTCCTTTATGATTTTATGTGTTGTTAGTCGATTACGATCTGTCAAGCCAGGCTAGCCACCGGCCGTGGCTGGCACCGGTGATGTTGTGAATTGTTTGTGTTTGTTTTGAATTGGACTTAATTTAAAATCGTTTGTCGTGTCACTTGTAATATAACTTAAAGTAAATTCAAGTGTTAAGTAAGTGTAAATGTAGAATCAATTTTAGGTCTTAAGATTATATTTGTGTATTGTAAACCATTGCATCTTCGATTAAAAATAAATAAGTGTTGAACCGGTTTTGAAATGGTGTTTGTTTTAGATCTCAGCCCATCCAGGACGTTCGGTAACCAGCCATTCGCCTCTCTTCGATCCGGGTTTTCTCATATGTTGCATTTTAAACACAATTTGTCACCAAAAATTGACAGTTAACACCTTAAAAAAATTGTGCTACGATTAAAGTCAATAATAAAACACACATACACACACTCAAGCTATCTCTGTCAGTACATGTGCAAAGAGAAAGTGTGTGTAGTAGGCGGCGAGTCTTCAATAAAGACTATGCAAATTTAAAAATAATATTTATAAATGCAAATGTAGTCAGAAAATTCAAGCGCTGACAAATTTATACGACCTAAACTCTGTAGATGTAATGAGAAAGTTGAATTCCCTAAAAAAATCAAGTCATGATGACTAAATCAGAACAGACACAGCTGACAACAGTATATATTGACGATGGACGACCAAGGGAAGGTCGGATATTCTGTCGTCGCGCACCGAACTGAAAGCATCTCTACGGAACTCTATAGTCGGCACAAGTCATCATCATTGGAAGTCTATTTCTAAAAGTAAATAAGTGTCCATTGAATTTTTGACACAAATCACATACACAGTCGGTATATATTTCGAAACAAGCGTATTAAGCGAATATTGTGGTTCTTGTCAATAAATTCTAGTTTTAGAACAATGACTTGATCCAGATCTGGCCTCTAATATATAAATGATTTGTTTACGCTATGCGTTTTTAGTAGAAATGCAAATCGCTACAAAATTTCGACTTGAACAAAGAGCAATGCGAATAACAAAGATGAAAGCTTTCAATGTTTATGATGACACTTTTTGTTGGAACTTTAAGGTCGCAATCTCCCTCCGTAATAACGTGGGGTGGTTTTTTGTCAAAGTTCACTACAGTACCTATAATGAAATGTATTCAAACGAAAACAATACGTATTCCTTCGTCTAATGATAAGGAGGCTCAACTCGAATAGTAATAAGCTTTTTTAGAAAACTGTAGACATTGTGTTTTTTTGTTTTTGGTTAATTAAAAAAGAAAATGAAAAATATCGCCATTCATCTCACTCTGTCATCCCAATTAATCTACGTATAAAATATAGTGAAACCGAAAATGTTTTTTTTTATATTTCGGAAAGAAACATAGTTAATTAAAGAGTGTGAATTTGATTAAAAATATACTGAATAATTAAAAAGAACAAGAAAGTGGTGGTGACATTTATCGAGATTCTTGAACGTGGTTTCTTTCTGCAGTATGTATTATTTTGATTTAAATCACATGTAGATTTTATTAATTAATATAAAAATTATTATGGTAATAGATAATACACTATAAATTTTAAAATCTCCCCTACTTCCATATTGTTAATTATAATTAAGTATTTTTATTGACTTACGATTTAACATTAAGATGTGTAAAATCGTTTAGTAAACATACTAAAAATTGTTACAATGTTTCTATAAAACAGATATTAATATTTCACGGTTTAAAAAAATATAGCAACTATAATACTTCTGGCACTGCCATTTAGTTTATGATATCAACGTTTCCATTGTTAAATTGTATACCTACATATGCGTTTTCCACTTTTTATTTTATTAATATTGTAAAAATTGCTTTTAGTCATGCAAAATAACAGAACTGACAAAAATAAGTTATGTATATTTTTATATTAGTTGTTGATAACGGTTTTTTTTTTAAATCTTTGTTTTACCCCGATAAAGTTATTTTTTAAACTTTTATTATGCTCCCCTTAAAAATTGAGAGATTGCAGATGTACAATTTTTAAATGGAAACTACGATATGTGTTTTCATTGGTTAACAATTTTAGACGTCATTGTCAGAACTATTGCATGAAACCGAAATAGCAATCAACTTTATCCTACAAACCTTGTGTTAAATACTTTATTACGTTTAACTTATTATAAGTGAGTTGTACAAACTAAATATAAATTAATTTTGTTTAAACAACAAAAATTACAAAAGGATAAGTTTATTTATTTTGCTATGTGTGAAAAAAATCGTAAATAATGGCAAGGTAGATAACAAAATCTACTTTAAAAAATTAAGCTTGTCTGAACTCACTCATGTCCACGTGAAATACGTCTACATCTGAAGTGATACCGTAGTATGCCGTTAAAGCTCTTCACAATGCCGCAGCCATTGCTCGATTACTCAAAATGGCCTCAAAATGGATACCTCAAGAATGGCAGAATTCTTGCCTCATAATGCGTAAATTGAAGTTAAAGATTTTTTGTATGCTATAATAGCTATTAGCACCTGTTGTAGTGCTGTGTACTGTTTCATTGCAATTCATAAATAAAACAAATAAATATTGATTGGGAAATCACAAAGTATTTTGTTTCAAAAGAATATCTCGTGACATTTACGACCCAGCCGGGTTATGAACCCTTTATTTCCTCTGTATTATAGCTGTGATTTACTGACGTAGACACAGCAGGAAACGGTTCAGATATACACGGTGAAAAGTTTGAGACTAGAAATATTTTTATTTCTAAATTTTCATCAAAATTTTCCGTATAACGACCCTCTCGAGTGCACCCTCTGAGATAGTTCGGTATGACTAAGTGCTCTATAACTACTGCCGAGGGTTTTCACATTAATGCACCGAGAAAAATGGATATGTCACCTTTTGGAAAGGTCAAATTGTATAACATTAAACAGTTTGTATACGTTTTAATCGTGGTCTTTGAAAAATACTGTTGAACTTTCAAATAAAATAAAATAGTAACTTTGGAATTAGAAAAAGTAGGGTTATTAAAAAAAATTATTAGTTGCGTAGTTATCTCATCAATCGATCAATCAATTTTTGTGCGTAATTGTGATTGTCCAATAAAAAAATCGAACCCTTAATTACAGAACCCAATTAGCACAAAAGCGTCAGAGAAATGATGGACACAATTGCAATATTTTCAAAATAAAATAATTGTTTTTGTTAAATGCAGTTTAAATATTATATTTTTATGGAAGAATAACTTAATGACAATATATTTTAATGATCGCTTATTTTATTTCATACCAGGAATAAGATAAATACAGTAATTTATTGACATGTTGCCCATCTATGATCTAAACCAGGGATGACAAACCTGCGGCCTTTTGGCTGAAATAAACAAATACACAAATAAACAAATTTCATTACTTTCCTTCATTTGCAAAATAATTTACTTACATTTTCATGAGCGTTTCTTAAATGCGGCCTTATTTGATTCTAAGATAAATGAATGCGGTTTTCGACAGAAAAGATGTGATCTATACTAAACAGTTGCTGCCTAACCATACTGTTTATATATCTAAGTTATACTGACAGAAGGCATTAATTTATGAAAACATGTTGCGAGACAATCGAATTTAAAGCATTTTTTTTCAAATTTCTCTCTACCAAGTACAATTGTTTGTGATTTAAAAAGATTTTGTCTTCATTATAAAGAATAATTTTTTTGGCATACAAACCATCAGATTTGGTATCGATGAGTTATTATAGCATATCATGCTTTCTGCCAGAATAAAAAAAAACAGTAATGACTTCATACTGTTTATATTAAGACATTACATACTGGTAAAACGCATACAGTTGTTTTACCAGTACGTAAAGTGTTAAATTGCATACATTTTGACAATAATTAATTTAATTTCTGTAGATATTAACGAAAATCCAAAATTATCTAAAAACTATTTATATTGATAGTATAAATAACATAGATTCATATTTTATGATATTAATAAAAGCGTTTTCATAATTTTTTGTATTTATTACAGTTTGGATGTAACGTAATAATAACCACTTGTTACCTTACTTTGATAAGGTTCTAAGTGCACTTAACCATGTTTTGAAGTTTGAACGAGCGTTTGAAGTTATGACTGATCATATTTTGTATTTTGAAAGAAAAAATGTATTTTTAATTAGTCAGTTGGCAAATATTTACATAAATAAATATTTTACTTGATTTTTATATAATTTCTTTTAACTAAAGCTTTTATATTAGAAAATAATGAGTATCTAAAGCATTAATTAGAACTGACAACAATAGTTTTTATCGGATATTTCAATTTTATCAAACAAAATGTTCTGACTTTTGAGATATTTATTAATATTGTATATTATCATGGCTTGTTAAACCATATAAGCTAACAATAATATTATAATACAATAAAATAATAATAATACATATATACTGTGAATTTTTGAACGAACTTAGCTATCTTTCGTCAATGACCACATCGATAGAATAATAGAAGTAATGGGTAAAACACACAGCAACCATCGAACGAAGAATGTTCGGCATGACGTTAAAACCTTTTCAAAAAAAACTGTGTTTTGTATTTTCTTTCTGTGAGATGGTAATAAGCAGTTATATCGATTCATAGAACTGTATAAAACAAATTTATAAAAAAAATGTGTGGATAGAACTCCGAAATACTGCTAACAATAAATGATTCTAAAATCAACGTTTATGGTAGATTGTAGCTAATACAACATTTTCCCATCAAAACGTCGTTTAAGGCCAAAATGCCAGTTAGAACCTTTTCAAAGTAAGGTAACCCACTGTCTAAAATAACAACAGATAAACGCTTGTTATATTTTTGAACTTGTTGATATCGGTATTCATACATAATTCAAAACTGCAAATTTTTGACTTGTTCTTCTTTGGAATTGAGGTATTGATAGAAAATTATATCGCACAATTCATATATATGTTATCAAATCAGGTTTTTTTTACTTTCAATTAGTGAAACTTTCAAACTAACTGAGCTACAAAATGTGTAATACATGCGACACATAGTTTTTCGTTATTTCTTAAATTTATATTTAAAAATGATTTATTTCAACTCGTCCTCCGAATCCATGTGTGCGTGGAGAGAGAAAAAAAAATGATAAATCTCACTAAAGATTGGTTTATTCCTTTTTCAATACTGTAGAAGGAAATTGATATTTCCCTAAGTAAACATCTATATAAACAATTGCTAAAGTGTCTTCATAAGAACGGCTTACTAGGCAAATTTCCCTTTTCTCCCTTCGGCGGAAGCCTCTCGTACGCTTGATTTATTTTTCAATCTTCGCTAAAACTGTTTTGTCGGCGAAAAAATTTACGGAATGTATTTTTTTATTTTTCGGTTGTTAAAACCTGAAACAAGGTCGAGTGGAGATGATGCTAAATCGACATCATCATCATTAGCATTCCTTACTACTGACAGAAGAAGAAACGAATCTTATTTGTAAGCGTTATGCTAAATTCGCATATCAAACAATCCTGACTTCACTAAGCTCGATTGTTAACGGGATTGGTAAAATTTGTGTTGTGCTATTAAAATCTAACGAACTATGTTTTCAACTGGTAAAAATGTTAAGTGTGAGAAACAATTATTATAAGTCATCCTAGAGCATGAGTTCTTAACACTATTGCGGTATCAGGCAGAGCATTGTATATAATAACTAATTGGGCCGCCAACTAATCGTCAGAGGTTCACGTGTTTCATGTACCTGCTACGCACTACGCAAATACGCGTAACCACTGCTGTTGTAAAGATTTTGTATATACGAGGTATCTCCCCGATTAGTTTACATTCAAATGTCACTATCCCACTTTAGCTGACGTAATCAATAGTGGCCAGTAAAACTCCGAATCGCTAAAACTCGAGGATTACCCGCCGCTAATCCGGGCTGACGACAGAGATTAGAGTTTAATCCCGTTAAGCCATCCGTAAACTGCAACTGTGGCTAATAAGACAGGTTTCTTATCATTATTGAAAACAGTTCCGACAATTCATTGTAGAGATATTACAGTTATTAAAATAGAAAATGTTAATCCATAGTTCCTTATAACTTCCTTATAATCATAAAATTAATTCATAAAAGAATTAATAAAAAGTAAGGATTTTTTCTACTGATTTCACAATTTTTATAATTATTAGGATCGGTGTCGCACATAAACTGCTCGAATTTATTTTTCAGAGGAAACGGCGCTGATTATTATGAAAAAATGTGAAATTAGTGCAAAAATGTATTTTTTATATAAATATAATGCATTTCCGCCATGGCCTAAAATGGCATTTGTTGCGGCCCAGAATAACAAGTGACAAGAAGTAAATTAAAAATAATAAAACATATACCTCGTCTAGTATAATATATCATTATTTTCCAACACTGTACCCTGTGCGGCCCGTGAAAAATCAGGAAATTGATAAACTGGCCATTCATTCAAATAGATTGTGCACCACTGCTCTAAAACGAGAGATTCCCTGCGTAGAAAATTCATAGACTCTGCTGGTCAAGCCAACATATGCGCGGGATCATTTTAAACTCTTACAAACAATACATCATTTTTTTTTATGGTGTGTTCTGGTCTTAATGCAGCGAGAGCGATTAGCTAACCATATATCCGGTCCTAACCTTATGCTTTTACTTCAACTATCTTCGAAAAGACTTAGAGGTTGAGCGACTGAGAAGCAGGTTTCGTAGAAAAAACTTCTGTTGATATAACTATATTATGGGAAATGGTAAAAAATGAGTATACATATATATATATATATATATATATATCTTCAAAAATTTAATTTAAATAGTTTGTATTGGGAATGTGAGCCAACTAGATGCGAGGGCAACCAACGAGTAAGCGGTAATCTAAAACTGTACCCGGAAAGCTTCTAGGGAAGACGGTTTTCCACCAAAAATTCAAAGGAAAGAATATTTTTTTTTCTTTAGGTAAGTAATTATTTTACATATGTTAGTGCAACGTCAATATGACCACTATTGTATTTTGCGCGCATCTAAGGGCCCCTGAGGCCCCCAGCCCCACAACATTAATGAAAAAAAACGTGCCGAAAAAGAGTAGCAGGGTGTAAAGAATATTTAACTTAAGATAATTATAGGTTATTCTGGAAATTAATGAATAAAAAAAACTGTTAATTTCGATTTTGTTGGAAGGCCACACTTGACCACGTAGAGGGCCACAGGTGCACTACCTCACTGTAATAACAAAAACCGATCGTGTTTATAACCTGAAAAATGTGGAGGAAGTAGAAAGAATTATAATTAATTTTATGCATAATATTTTTCAACAAAGAATTTTCAAATTTTAATTATTGAGATTTTGTACACTTCCATGTATTTTGTCACTAACGACCCGGTTTCGCCTTTCGGCATCTTCAGGCATTCATGTGCTTGAATGCCTGAAGATGCCGAAAGGCGAAACCCGGGTCGTTAATGACAAAATACATGGAAGTGTACAAAATCTCAATAATTCAAATTTAATATTGAAATTCCATCAAGCACCCTCAGTCGATGTCTTAAATTATATAAAAGAAACTTCAGTACCCACCATTAAAAAGTCATTATATATTAATAGTATTTGTATGATTTAAATTTGAATTAAGATTTATTATGAATAAATGAGTGAAAAATGCATATTCACGTTGTATAAACACGTAATTTAATAAAACGTTCACAAAAGAACCAATTTTCAATTGCATACATTGTTGTCTTTTTCTGTCAGTTTATTCCTCCCCGTTTATCCCGCAGGACAGTCTGCGGCAATCTAGCATAAATACAGTCATTACTGTAGCATCAGTTGAGGTCATTTGTGGCAAACCATCGCCATACGAGCTGGCCCCACCACGCCCCCTCATCCCCCTCCATCGTTTGCCAATACGATTCATTAATATGTATTCGGCGGACCTCAATAAAAATGCTAATACTGCCAACTGCCGATTTACAGTCGGCATGCGCACAGAGGCGTCTCGAAATAGTTCGAATATCTCGAAATATATTATTTATTCGATATTCCATTGCATTATTTTGGGTTAAGCTACTAATTAAAAAATCAATTTTTAAATTATATGTATTAGTTTCGGCAAATCGACTACAAGAAAAGTAATAAATTTACTTAAAATTCACATAAAAAACAATTTTTATTAATCAAAACCATGGGTGGGGGTGTTGTCTTCTGAATAATTCCAGATTGCAGAAACGATTTTTCAGATTTTAATATTATCATCATAAAATTAACCGTTTCACGGTAGTTTGTATTTTTAAATAGTTTTTCAAAATAAACCACATTTTGGAAGGAATCTTATTAATTTTTCTGGCATTCGGCCTTGTAAGGTGACAGCTAACGTTATGTGGCCCTCCATCATAAAAAGGTTTCCCGCGCCTGAGTAACGCTCTAAAGAAACAATTGAAATTTTCAAACGCAAATTTATTAAAACTATTATGTATGGATTTTAAAAGTTCAAGTATTTAATACCGAAAATATTACACCATATCCAAGTAAGATAAACAATGATACCTTGACAATGAACAATAGCTCGATTAAAATATATTACATGAATAATGGTAGTATCCATTAGAGCTTTTAATCACGGGATCAAAGTCAATTATTCAATCCCGTAATCCCGGGATTTTGGCTTCACTGTAAATGCTAAAAAATAATTATTATATCAAATGAAAACTTCAATGGACTGCTTCTTAAATGGATGGAGAATGGAGGACAATATTTTAAAGTTGGATTGAAGGACATGTCCCGTCTGCTAAAATTTACGTTAATACTGCAATAAATAAAAAAAA
The DNA here is from genome assembly GCA_022494535.1 of Himalopsyche phryganea. NCBI lineage: Eukaryota > Metazoa > Arthropoda > Insecta > Trichoptera > Rhyacophilidae > Himalopsyche > Himalopsyche phryganea. Next base: position 2,506,041 of record JAGVSL010000030.1, read on the forward strand.
CACACCCAACTTATTTGATCATTAAGTATGGTTTTAAATTTTTGTAAATGATTGTCTGATTTCCAATTAATAAAAAAATCATTCAAAAGCCGAAAAATAAAATGAAATCATATATACACAAATACAATTTTAAATGCACAATTTATAATTTTTATAAAAAGCGTCCGGGATAGGCTGCCCTAGTATCCATAAATACAATGAGTATCGTTTTACAGGAAAAAGTTAATATGATTTTCATAGCGTACAATTATTATAAAAGCATTTTTCTACGACACTGGTCAAGGCAATTCGGCGTCTCAGTATTCCCCCCACAAAATATTTACGAGGTCCAAGATGACCTGCAGTTAAGGATCTTGATTGTGAACACTTTATGGGTCCATTGTATAAATTTAGACCTATAAACGCATTCAAGCGGTGGACCTAATGTCACTTTGTGCATTACAAACTCTAGTAGCGAAACTTTTTATGGCACTTTTGACCCTTTTGACATTGTCGATATATATACGTTTACATGAGCGAATTTTGGGTATATATAAACTACCGGTGTTGCTTACGTAAATATTTTCTGGTTTACAAATGCGATAGAATATCCATAGTTGAGAATTCGAAGTATTTAGAAATCAATGTTAAATCGATTTTTTAAAACCCATATCCGCTCCCTATTCGGAGCATATGGTCATCACGCGGTTTCTCCAAGCTTCTCTGTCCCCCACCATTCTCTTCGTTTCCTTCCAGGTCATCCCAGCATCCCGTAACTCCGCCGAATACATCCTATGGATGGTCATCATTGGCCTTCTAGGGCGACGTAATCCATCTGGTTGCTAGAAGAGACATGCAGAATTCAGGCTCAACTAGGGCATCCGTAGCTCGTGTCCATGCCAGGTTCATCGTCGCTTTTTTATTTTGGACGTAATAAGAGGCTGGTCCGTCCGCTCTGTTACCTCCGAGTTCCTGACAAAAACAAACCACGTACCCCTAGTATTCACCGCAAGCATCTGTTTTCAAAACACAGTGAACGGTTACCCTGCGCCTTGGTGAGGTAAATCGAATCTAAGGCTAAGTGAATAAATAAGTAAATTCTGTGTGTACAAGTTGCGTTATGCCTAAATGGATATTTTTCAATAGAGCTAAAACAAGATTAACTTTATTGAGAACTATCTAAAAAGGTGTCAGGTCCGTGGTGCAGTGGTCAGCGTCGTTGGCTTCGGTTACGGATGCCATGGGTTCAAATGCCTGTACGGAAAGCTTCATGAATTGATGTTTCAATCGATGTATGGATTTCTGTTCGTAGGCATGGATGTTTGTCATGTCTATAATTCACCTCCCAGCTATCCAATCCTAAAAACGAGGCGATTAGCTGACCGTTAGTCCTGTCCTGGTCCTATTCTTCTGTCTTTACTCTCTTTGAAATAGGGAGGTTGAGCAACTGAGTAACAAGCAGTTTTAGTAGAAAAAATTCTGTTGAGATCCCTCCATTAGGAGACCATATGATCTACATTGGGAGCGGATATGGCAGAATAAATAAATTTATAGCTGTGATCTTTCAACGTGAAAAACGATAACAATATCTGAAAGATCCTAAAAATGCGGCGCAGCAAGAGAGATCAGCTACTAACTAGTCTTGTTCTAGGCTTATCCTTCTGTCTTATTCTCTCCCAAAATGAGAGGTTGAGCGACTGAGCAACATGCAGTTCTCGTAGAAGGACGTGTTTTGTGATAAGCTACTATAGGAGTCTATATACTCTTGAATGGTACCGGAAAACTGTACATCCATGAAGTCAAGTTCCTGTAACTTGACTATTTTTGCAGCGCTGATTTAAAATTAAAGCACCAAGTGCACTTCCTGCTGGTGGGAAGCTTATAGCCCTTGTTCCGTAAAATACGGCGAAAATTGCTCGTTACATTTCAGAAAAGCGGGGCAACGAGAGTCGGACATTTTGAAAAGGTTCCAATGAAGAAAAATGGACGTGAACATTTCCTGGGCACCGACTCACCGCGATCGAGAACATTTCCAATGTCAGTTAACTCATCGAGACCACAAAAATGTTTTGTTTTTATAAATGATATTTTTCTTTAATTGAATCAATTGTATTCAGCATCAGAATTTACGCCATACATATTTAAATTTCAAATACAAAATTACATTTATATGCTTGAAATTATTCCGACTTCTCAATTCACTCCCGATAAATTTGGACATTTTTAGTTACCCACTTAAACTTCGTGTTAAATAATTTCATTAAAATTAAATTGTTAAATTAAATCTTTTTTTATTCTTACTTCAACTTCTATATCTACGGGTAGGTATTTCAAGGAAAATTTAACAAAATATACAAATTTTCATTTACATTATATAATTTGAATAATAATTTATCAAAAATCGCAAACAGTAAGGGAAACATTTATAAATAATATTGTCAGGTTTTTTGGACACTACCACAACACTAGAATGAGATGTCTAGTATCATAACTTATAATCTCCAGCATATGCAAAAAATGAGTAATGAATTCAGCATTGTTCGTTGTGTTCACACCTGCCATATGTATTTTAAAATATCTTTCTAAATTTATAAACTCCCATCTAAAATGAGTGTGAAAATTTTGTTCATTTTCAAAAGTCATATTCTCTAATGCTCTATAATTTTCTAAGCTAATACTCTCCATTTCAGACAATGAAAGTGCAGTATTGTAATTTCATGGCCAACAGTGTTTGTTTACATAATATCATGGTATCAATCTAGGAACCGAGAGAGTGGAGGGAGCTGGGGGAGACCTTCATCCAGCTGTGGATCGACCCCGGCTGAAAATGAACTAAGGAAAAAATAGTTTAGTATTTAAATGTATCCCTTCTGTTATGGCTTGTGGTTCTGAATATGTTTGCGATGCATTTCCGAATAAAATGGCTAAAAATTTCAAACTGACTGCACTCTTCGATGCAATGCGATGGTCCGTTCCATAAAATTGAAATCGTAAATTCGATCAGGAAGTAGCCTCGCCTCGTTGAAGAACTTAGCGTTAAAGCCGCAGCGAAGCTTCCACAGATTATTGCGAAGGTCGGTAGTCAATATGGTGACATATTCCTGTCAGTTATTTTTCATTTTATTGACAAATGTTTAAAGTTGTGATTAGGGATGAAGTGCCGGTATAACCAAAACAGCACCCCCGGTATTTCGGCTGTTTATGCAATAACGATTGTGGAAAATCACAATACATGTATTTTTACAATTATAAAATACAATTATTTAATTAATATAATATATCGTCGGTATTCTGGAAAAAGACACTAACTGAAAAATACTAGTTTTGAGTAATTGGAATTTAACGTTTGTCAAATGTTTGAAATGATACACATTTTACAATTTACAAAACTTTTATTAGTAAAAGTATAATTCATAAAAATAAGTGTGTTGAAATAAGGATCAATTTTGTATCAAATGTCATTTTTTTCGATTTAGTGTTTTCTTCCAGAATAGCGACGATATTATGTTCTTCCAACATGCATTGAATCTGAGACGGCTTTTTCTGCAGCCAGACTTATTTACACAAAGATTTGATCAGCATTGACAATATTTTTCTAACTTTCTCATATTTGAATTAAAAGAAACAATAAATTTAAGATACTTTTGTAAATAAGCCTATATATATTACTTATCTTTGATGTTCTGAAAGAAGACTCTAATTGAAAAATACTTGTTTTGAGTAATTAGACTATGCAATCTTTTAAATGTTTGAAATACTACAACTTTTTCATTTTGTTTGTTTGTACAAAACCGTTTTTACGTAAAACTATAATTTATAAAAATAAGTGTGTCCTTCCATGCGCTAGAGTTCGAAAATTTTGTTATTTATAACTAATGCAATATGTCATATTTTTCGATTTAGTATTTTCTTCCAGAAAAGATTCGATATTTTTACATTGAAGGCAGACATAATAAAAATATGATATTTGAAACACCGGTTTTTATCAAATATCAAAATCCCGGTATTCGAATGTTGATCCAATATTGACATCCCTAGTCGTAATACGTATTTACCACTTTATGGATAAAAAACTAGATATTCAAAGTGATAATATTTCATATAATTAATCAAATCACTTTTAAAGTATCAAGTATGAATTTTTTATGGAAAAGCATTGTATTTATAAAAGTAAACAGACACTTTTAAAATGGTCAGTTTGGCTAATCACGAGCATTATCAGCTTAAAAACTACCATGAAAAAATCACAGAACGGTTTCAAAGAATCCAAACGGGCATACAAAATAGTGTAACATTCAATATTATTGAGTAGCTATTTACTGTCGGTCGGTCGAAATGGTGGTAGTAAAAATCCTTATGGACTGTTCAACAAATCGTGGCGCATGTTTTTATCACACAATGTGTGCATTTTACTGCACCCAAATGGCATGTAAATGACTTCGGAAAAGACGATTTGCTTAATATTGCAGAACGAACAGTAAGCACTCCGCGACTATGGTAATATAATTTTATATTTCGCTGCAGAAATGGGGTTAAATCCATAACACATGACACAACATCTCCAAGATTTTATTTAAATTTATTTTTTCGTTACATTGAGCCAATGCACCAATCTATTTTTATTTCTAACTGATTTACTCCTTATCGTATTTTCGATTGAAATTTGAATCACATTTCAATAAAAAAAAATACACTATTTTACAAGAATCAGTTCAGTTTTCGAATTCTGTATTGCAGACCACTAACACAAAGCCGTCGGCCTCTGAAAAATACTGAAAAATAGTAATATATTTTTGATACAGTATTTTACTTAAATTATTTTATTTTATCATGATTCAGAATCTAGTTCCATTAATAAAAAAATAAAATTATGCCAAAAATTAATTCATTAGTGTCAAAAATTTAATTATAAATTATCAGGTATCATGTGACATTACTTTTGAGTGGTTCTATACACAAAAATCTTTCATATGAACCATTTTTTAAGATAAAACATATTCATTTTTTCATAACATTCTGATAGTTTAATTTAATTATAGAGAGATCTCAAGCAACGTCCTGTTGTACCCTTCACAAATTAGCCGTTATAGATCAAGGTATTCCAAGGTACGTTTGATATTTTCTAATATCGTAATAATTTTTAAGAGTTGAATTTAACACTTAAATATTTTATTGATTTCATTTGTTAGCGTTGCATTATAATAATAAAATATCACATAACGAACCATTCATTAGTCAATACACTTCATACGCGTCTGAGTCAAACTAACACAATTATTTTTAGTTTATAACGATTTTTGTTGAGCTAATATAAAAAAAAAGTTTAAATGTCCCAGAGTGTCTTACTAACTGCAAAATACACAAATTATTCTGAAAAAAAAAGAATTTTTTTCCATGTCCTTTCCCAATGTGGAGCATATGGTCTCCTAATGGAGATATTTTAACAGAACTGCTTGTTACTCAGTTGCTCTACCTCTCTTTTTTTTGAAAGAGAGTAGGGATAGAAGGATAGGGCTAGGACAGGACTAGTGGTTAGTCGCTCTCGCTACTCCCCGTGAGGATTGAATGGGTGGAAGAGAGGACTCAGACTACGAACAGAAATCCATAAATCGATTTAAAGGTCAATCTATGAAAACCGTATGCCTCGGGAATTGAACCCGAGGCATCCTAGCCAGCGACGCTACCAACTGCACCACGGACGCCGATTACAAATCAATAAATTTTTGGTTTACATTTTAAATAAAACAGGATATGGACATTGGAACTTTTAAGAAAAACTCCACTTTTCAACGTAATTTCTCAAAGAAAAAAACAGATTTTTATTTGATTGTTCTGAACTGAAAATATTTCCCTGTTTAAAAATATGGTAGACTTAGATGCGTATGCTATTTATGGTAAGATTGGAATTTAGATTTTTTCCTAGACACCCATAACCCCCGTATTCGTAAGGAGTTTTCTATTTTTTCTACCTATTTAAGGCCTTCAGCTCACAGAAACTTTATTAATACAGTACTTAACTAGAATATATGCGACAAAGGCATAGAGACTGTATCCATCCTAGAAATAAAAATATCAAGGAAACTGAGAGCCCGCTTCACGAAAAGAATAGTAGTGTTTTTGTAGAACTAAGAACATTCATATTTTGTTAAGTATTATCGCGTACCTAAGGCGGCCAGAATAGCTAGATTGATCCAATATTTTTTTCCATAATTCATAATAATAAATTTAAGAGCAAAATCCTTTGGAATACCTACTTCAAGTTTTATAAGAATGTACTGTAATGTAACATAATGTATTTTCAAAATGTCATCAGACCAAATATTGGTAAAGTCTTTCTTTTAATGCAATTAATCATTCTCTGATAAAGTCAATCCATTCCTATGTCTCTCAACATATTTTCAATCCTTTGTTTCGGTTTGATTAATTAGTGCTCATTAATAAATACTGTTCAAAGCTTTGATACTTCCTTGTTTTTAATTATTAATACGATACTCTAAATTAAACGCTATAAAATCAAATTTATTAACATGAGAATCTTTTTAAAATTCAATTCTTTGTTTCAATCATCATTTTAATTTCATGTTTTCATTGTTCTGCCATCATATAATTGTCTTGGTCATAGATCAAGGCGGTATATATTTCAAGATTGCCTACTAATTACTGAGCAATTAATTTGTATTCAAACAATGACCTACGATTTTATTTATGAACTCCCTGTCATAAAACTGTTTATTTTGATTGAAGCGAAACAACGATAAAAAAAGTATTTACGCCCTGGTTTTGCTTTACATACGTTGGTTAAAAAGACGTTTACTGTTGTTAATCACCCTAATGATGTTAAATCTAAAAAAACCATGGTTTTAAAAGAAAATTAATAATGTTGTCATACTCCATCGCTTAAATGAAAAAGTTTAAAACCTTTAAAAAAGAATAACTTAGAATTCTTGTAAATCATTAAAGTTCTTGAAAGTAGTAAATCGGGTAATTATCGGATAGTCGTAACGTGGCCTAAAATGATATTTTTCCCCGAAAACTATACAAAATGATGTTTTAAGTTGGTTTATGTTAGGTTTGGTTTGGTTTGTTCTACCGTAAAACATTTAATTTAACGTACTTCCTGAAGCGATCGCAAGTTGTAATGTGAGCTGCCATTGTTTCTTCATACAAACTGTGCGGTTTTGTTTTGATAGGGTTGGTACTTAAGAGACATGAAAGTTTGCGACAAATCATCGTTAAACCTATATTTCAACGATTTCTTTCGTCATTCACGAATATCTCTCTTATATTTAGATTCATAAAAGATTGTTCTACCTTAAAACATTCCATATTGTGCAGTTACGACTATCCAATATTTACCGTAAATTCTTCTGTAGTGATGTTTTGAATACGATAAGTTGACCTGCACTTATTAATATATTTCGTTACCAATCTGGTCAACCGAAACGTTGTCCCACCCTACGTTTATTTTCTTATACATTCAATAATTGAGGGAAAGATTCTATACCGAGGATAGAGACATTACTGTTGTTACCACGTAATGTATAGTCTTCTGATGTATAACAAGTGAAACACACCCCACAAACAGTTCTGTAAAAAATAAAATAATGAATTTATTGATTCAATAGGAAATTACTCGTAGAACTGTCTTATAATAGGTAAACTTGACAAAGTATTGCTATTTTCATTTTTCTTTATATTGTGTCTATCTTTTCTATGACCGTGTATAAAGTTAAGCTAAATTAATTTTAATCATACCTCTGACAATGGCGTGAAGCCAAAACAGTTGTGGCGAGTCATCAATAGTTTAATAGGCAAATTTACAAATAATATTTATCGAACATAATATTTATAAAGCAAATGCAGTCTGCAAATTCAAGCGCTGATCGGTACAGGCAACGCCAATTCTGCATACGTAATAATAAAGGTGAACGTCCTGAAAAAGCAACTCATCAATGCAAGTGATGGCTAAGGCAGAAAACACACAGCCGAATACGGTAAAAATGAACAACCATAGGAAAAGACCGATATTCTATCGTCGCGCCCCGAACTGAAGACATCTCTCCGGATCCTCATAATTGTCACTTTAAATTACCATCTTATACCTAAATATAGATCTTGTTAATTCTACAACTTATTAAATAAGATTAAGGTAAAATTCTTGTGGAACTAAATTCTTCGATATTTTTACATTATTAGAATAATGAAATTATCAAATATCATTTAACTAGTTATCAAATCTAATATTGTAGAATAAAACTGTAGTGTAATCAAATAAAATTAATGCATAATTTTTATCAAAATAATAAATATTTTTTATTTATTCTCAATCATTTCAATTTATTGTTTTACTATGACGCGACAAAATACATTGCAAAGATGCTTTAGTGCAACGATATGTTCGGAACACCGTGTATAAAGGCGCCCTCTACAATAAACAAAAACAGTAATTCAACTGAGTGTTTACGCCTTAATTAATTACAAATGCATATAAATTGTGTTTATTGGGCAGTACAAGTTTACTTTCCATAAACATAATAATGAATTTTATGTGTTTCATTATGTAAGAAAATGTTTACGACGTCTGGATTCGCAATAATTTTTTTAATTAGTAGAAAGATTGGATTCAATTAATTAATTGAATCAAATTAACATACAGAACGTTTTACGATATATTTTTTTATGATTTAGATAAATAAGACAAAGAAATAAAAAAAAGTCAAACAATTATATCATCACGACTCGTGACGCATCATCCTTGGTTAAATGTCGACGTTTGAAATTGTCATTTTTGAACTATGGATATGTGGTAGGATTTGTAAGACAAGAGTTGCTTGTAAGTTGCAAACTTGATTTTACCAGACTTTTTTAAAGAGGGGAGTGCACTAACCTGTTTTTGTCGGGGGTGCTATAGATGTACCAATTTAACTCGGCCGCTAGTGAAGAAGCCACCGTCACGTTAGGAATGTTGTCATACTCAACCAGAACTGAAATATCAATAAATTCCAAAACAGATATTTTAGCGATAGTTATTAAAAGTAGACAAGATAATTATTTTTCATAAGATGGCATTTGGAGAAATTTATTCTAGACTGACAATTCTATTTCCAAATTCGGCGGCGGGCAAGTAATGTTGGTAATTCTTTAGCTACCTTAAACAAATATTGGCTCCTTTTTGCTTCGTCAAATTAATCAAATAAATTTGAAAGGAAAAGGAATTTAACGAAATAGTATTACACTAATTCTTCGATTTACTTGGCACATCGGGTCAACGAAATGACATATGAAAATGAGAGATAGATTCGAGAAAATAGATATCCACCTAAATATGAAATACAAGCCAGTAGGCGAAACAAATTGTTTGTCTGTTAATCGGCTTCTTAAAAAATCATGCAAACGTAGTAGGACTTCAAAAAAATAAAGATAATCCAAATGTACTATTGAACCATTCTTTAAATTATACTGCAAATAATTCGATGCGTAATCAGGACACAACACATTACAGGTGTGGAGCGAGGGGTGCGAGTTAGGTGTAAAAAATGAAGATAAATCAAAGACCCTTACGTTTTTCAAACGATACGCGTTTGATTTGGAGTGTTTTTTTCTGACGGCGTAAAATAGATACCACGCAAATCGAGCGATGAGTGTAAGCTAAATTGCTAATGAGTCAAATATTTTGATAATAACTGACTACAATACAATTTATTTTACTACCACCCGTATCCATTATCGTTATTAATCATGCAACTTGATTACTTTTTGCATAAGTAATCTAGATTAATAGCTATAAGTAGAGTATAATTGATCAGCCAGTTTGTGAAATGCAAACTAAATACATTCGGCGTTGTAGTTCCATGTTACGTATCGCGTTTCAAGCGAGTAGGTGGTTGCAGTGTCAATGCACACAATACACTTCATCTGCAAGCGATACAACTGCCGCCCTTTCATTGCAACCAATTACTATCAATTACACTCGTTTATTTAGAAAAGCACTGCTGGCACTTGTTAAGCATGTCGTTCACGATAATACGCAAAGTATCTTATATTTAACCTATTATGCATTCAAAATAAAAAATCGATAAGTCCACAAACTACGAATCATTTAACACAATAAATAATTAAAAATAATAATAAAAATAAACTCTTAACGACATGCCAATTCGGATAAAATTAATAGTTACAGTTAAAAGCGGATATCTCCAATTATATTTAGCTTATATTCGTTGTAATTAGTGGTTGACTGGCTTATACAAGTAGACAACTTTTTTAATTTAAAAATACAATAGTATGAAAAAATAAACAATTGAGTTCTCGAATAGTGAAGTGAGTCAAGTGATAAAATGGTGGAACTTCTTTATAGAAAGTTTCAGTTTAATGATCGTCTTACATTAATTTACATGTTATTTAAATTAACTTCTTAGAGAATAAAAAAAAGTTTACAGAATGTATTTAGTTAGCTCACTTTACTTTTATATACTTTACGACATTTGAAATATTAAAACACACCTAACTCATTTTTTTCAAAATATCGAAGAAGTAATTTGAGTTATATAAATCCAAAAACGCCACTGTCCTACAAATAAATATCGTGAGAAATCAAATAAAACCGATACTAAGATAATTCTTACACTTTATAAGAACAGGTGAGTTTTAAGTGAATTGTTATAGAATATATTGTCAGCGTCCGTGGCGCAGTTGGAAGCGTCGTTGGCTACGGTTACGGATGTCTCGGGCTCAATTCCGGTTTTCATCAATTTAATTGATTTATGGATTTCTGTTCGTAGTGTTGGTGATGTCTAAAACTCCCTCGCACCCATCCGATTCCCACGTGGCGTAGCGAGAGCGATTAGTTAACCCCTAGTCCTGTCTTAGAGATATCCTTCTATCCCTACTCTCTTCGAAAATAGGGAGGTTGAGCGACTGAGTAACAAGCAGTTCTGATAGAAAATTTCTTTTAAGATACCTCCATTAGGAGGCCATATGCTCCACATTGGGAGCGGACATGGAAAAAATATATAAATATAATCCAAGTGACTAAATTTAATGATTTTGTAATAGACAGTTGTGAGTTTGTATCTAAACGCAATTTATAAATTCATTTTAAACGGTTTTCTTGTGATATTGCATTTGATCTGTTAAGTTGTATACAAACACAAGAATATGGAGAATATTTGTGCATTCATATGTAATTTTCGACTTTTTGTGGACAGTGGCGTGTTTGCTTGTACACAACTCAAATATGATCTTCAGAATACTCTTCTTAAAGATGTCGAAAAATCCAGATGTTTTCAACGTATGTGTCCTAGACACGCACTTGTATTTAAATAAGCTACAACAGTGCACAATCACATTACAGCGCAAGGATTTATCCTTTCTTTAGACACTTCTGGACTTAAAAACACCTACCGGTTTGGGGTGATAGTTTTACTGTTTATTTGTTTCACTTCTTCATTTTGCAAGTAGAACCAGTTGAAAAATTCAAAATCATACCTTTCAACATTGTAAGAGTAAACTCTGGCTTTTTTTGGCATTGTACGATCATCTTGGTTTACTTAATTTTATATTCTTTATGAAATCAATTGTTAGGTATCATCAATTTGTGTAAGCTTGCCCATCGGTCTAAGATTGGCCCACTACGTGGAAAAACGTGCTCTTATAATAATACGTATGGCATCTTTTTAATTAAGAAAGGTATTGAGTAACCTCTGGTGGTAAAAATATGAATTGATGTTCAACATTATTTGTTTTACTGTTGAATTTGTAAGCTGTCAGATTGGAATGATAAAACACAATTTAAAAACTTTTCTTGAAATAAATTGGATTAGTCGTATTTTCAATATGCACTACTAATCTCTAAACCAAACGCTTTATATTTTTTCACAGCTTAATTATGTACAGAATATATGAAAGCATAAAGAAATGTAGCCAAGACTTTAAAATCACTGAATTTATTGTAATTACGGTGATTATTTGTATCGTAAACTGTCAAAGTTACCCAATTTGGATGAAAATTTTGTCCAACTTGTTTTATCTAATTTTATATACCAATTATAGCAATAATTAAATTTCATCTTAAGACATTAGTTCATATCTATGTAGAACAATACAACATAAATGCAATGGCGAACTGTAAAAATACAAAAACCTTCAGAACTGGCTCAAAGATGAACAGTAATTTTAATTACTGCATTGTAATAATTTTAGGCATCAACTAGGTGAGATATCAATACGGTGTCCACCTCAAAATAACATCGCACTTAATAAATATTGGGCGCCGTTGGTATATACCATCCTTGAGTGAGATGTATTTCATTGAAATGCAAACTAAATGCACGCATGGACGGTAATGAATGAACATACACATCAGATCCATAGTTCTGTTTTCAACACTAGGGGGAATCGTATTAATTACTGTCATCTATTATGTTTACTATGTCTAAGACATATCAACATTAGCACACTACTGACAGATTGTATCATAAAATGGATAAATTATGAGATTATTTAATTACTTGGTCAGTATTGCCAACATTTCTATGTGGGAAAACCACACGTACATTAGATATAAGGGTATCAGAACATTGAGCTGTCTTTAGATTAAAAAAAGAAACTTTGACATTCGCAAATCACTTGCTATTGGAGAACCATACGTTTAATGCGGATGATGGGGTTAAATTGTTGCATCAAAACATGGGGGATCATAAATTATTTTATCAAGAAATTTTGGAAATCAATAGAGCCCAGTTAAATTCTTTGCCAATTCTGAACGAACAGCTGAACCTTCCAAATTCTCCATTGCTGTATCCTATACGTTGAAACACCTAACAGATGTCACTAAATGTGGAATAATTGTATATATTTATCCTTTCGTCGAATTGCATCCCGTCGAAACCCACAATGCTATTATAATTGTAAAATCACTGGTAGCCACTCTGTTAATGTGTTGTTTACAAAATAAGGATTAAGGCGATTCTCGAAATGTTAACTCAGGTATCAGTGTGGATCCTAGACGTATAATATTTTATCTCGTAAATAATATTTGTCGTATTTGTATCTTCTATATAAACGTTAGACACTGTTTACTGTCTGTCAGTTCGAGTCCATTCGTGCGCTCGAATGCCTGAAGATGCCGAAAGGCGAAACCCGGGTCGTTAGTGACAAAATACATGGAAGTGTACAAAATCTCAATAATCCAAATTTGGTCAGTATTTAATTGAATTCGTCAGTGTACACTGGTCAGTACGTTTTTGATCAGTTCATAATAAAAAGTCTAAAATATTCGTAAATTCAATGAATACTAACGTAACTAAGCAAAAGTAAGTTTAAGTATAGTTCTGACGATGGCATCAAGCTGAAATAGCTATCAACTACCTAATAAAATTTTGTAGAAGTAAATACTTTGTTATTTTATTTTATTATTTCACTATCATTGATTATCTCAGAACTTGTTTTTATGACTAAATGTCTTCTGTCAGTCCTTAGTCGGAGTACCTTAGCAGCATCCAAGACTTGGTTGCTATGCACGTGTGACGAAATAATGACAGTGATAAATTGTTCAAAGCTTATATGAAATAAGGTCTACTCGCTCGCCTTATAACGCCACTGGTTTAATTACAGATTCTTTTTTACTGTTCACTCAAATACCTCTTAAACAATACTGTACAAGTCGAAACAAACAAGAATAAATTTCTCCGAAAGGACTAACTAGTATATTAATACAGCGATCCGTAGCTTCGAAATGTGTTTATCTTTTACAAGCACATAAGTGCACTTAGCGAGAAATTTATTCCTGTTTACTCTCTAAGCGTCCTTTGTTTGCATATAAATATTTGATGGCGATATACAGAACGGATTATCGCTGAATCGTTTGACTTTAATAGTCTCTTTTACTCTTCAAGTATCATCACTTTTTTGTACACTTAATAGAGACTCAAATTGCCGACTTAAATTGCAACATACGTATCCATGTTTCAGTAATTTTTTCAGACGAGAAATGAAAATCGATGATAATGTCAATCGTCCAGTACGTTACTCAGACATTTCCAAATAATCCATATTAACATAATGGAAAAGCAATATTCAAATAGTCACTAATAATCAAATATTATTGATTTTTACCCTAGTGTTATACATTTTACAAACAGGTGCTTTCCAGATATTTAGAAATATCCCTTTACTAACCCAGAAATATCAACATTTTGTTAATTCTTTAGAAGGTTATGTGACTTTTAAATCAGATAGAACGCAAAATTTTACATATTACAACTGCATATTTAACTAAATTTTTTTTTGGAGCTGTCTGTACTATTGAACTGGATGATCGATGTATCTTGTTGAATAATATGTCTTCGAATTTTACTCGTTAAATACGCATGTACTATATGAACTGAAAATGTAATAATGTGAAATTCAATTTTAACGACTTACATTTTTCTGTAAATAAGCATTTTGAATAGTCAGTATCTAGATTAAAGAGCCTGTAATTTATACAACACGGTCAGTGTTAAACCGTGCTTTTATTTTTCATCACATAATCTAAGCTAAACCAGAATCAAAAAATATTTACTGACCGTATACTAAATCTTAAATTATTTAATTTACTTACATACTAACAAAATTGCAGTCCAGATTTTGAATCCTCAATGAAATAGCCTAGCGCAGTGACTATTGCAATCATTTTAAAAATAAAACGCATATCAACAAGTCAGTATTTATGTGTTCAATTACTACATTAAACTATCAGTAATTCATAAAAAAACAGTCACCTAACCTAACCTTACTGGAAAACTGACGTTTTTTTAATTTTACCTACCGTTCACTATTTTTACTGACTGCTTTTATAAATAGTATCCGACCATTATTTATTGAGTTTGTCACTTTATGAATTTATTTACTGACCAAATAATAATTAGCTGCACCAAAACAAGACCGGTGTGTTTCTGAAATTATTGAGAAATTTTAGTTTTAGTTATGTTTGGTAAACATAATTTTACTATTTGTTCAACAAATTTTAAAGCTGCTTATGTTGTATTTGTAAGTTGCATCGTGTACAAAAACTATAATACATATTGCAGATATAGCGTACCTTATTTAGTGATTTTGTCAAATGCAGAAAAATTTTAGTTATGTCCCTAATTATTTTACATATGTTTACTCCGTTGAAAACATGTTAGTGATTTTTATTATATTAGTGAAAACACTAATTCGATGCAAACATGACAGATTAAATGTTACAAAATTTACGACATCAATGTGGTATTTGATTTTTTGTAATGTTCATATGTTAAGTTGCTATAGAATCCTAATAGCTTGCATTACTGTGATGAAATTGGGTGAAATTAATCTATATATATATAAATATGAATGTCTGTTTGTTGGTTTGTTGGTTTGTCCAGATCTTATAGGCTCCTAAACTACTCAACCAATCGCGACGAAACTTTCAGGAAGGACTTATTGTGATCATGCCGGGAAATATTATATAAAATAAATGTTTGTTTGTCCTTTACGCGTTCCTTTACTATTCATACGATTTCGATGAAACTTCGGTGAGTTGTTGTGCACACACCCGTGAAGGGTTCTGAAGAAAAAAAATTGAAAATCTAAAATTGAAAAAAAGAATCAATTACGTACATACAGCGACATCTAGTAAAAACCTTCTGATTTATTCGTGTACGCACCAGACGAAAAACAAAAATATTGTGTTATAACAAGTGTGATATTGAAACTCGGGTTCGGGTCGGGCCAGACCTGAAGATGATGGGCTCGAACCGGGTAAGTCTATGAAATTTCGGCCTGTGCAGACCTCTAATCCAAAAGCAGATCAATAAACAGAATTAAAACACAAACCCTTTCTTTCTTTGAGTGGCATTGCAACGCATGCCGGGTACTCACTAGTAGTAAATAAATCAGAAAAATATAACATTGGCAGAACTAGTCCTTGCTTTGGTGTCAACGATTAGTATCAGAATTCGTTATTTTTTAGCAGTGCGCTTATAGATGTCACATGGAGGAAACTTAGAGAGTTTCATCACAACCTGCTATCGTGCGACACGCGTGTGAAAAATATAGGGCTAGGACAGAACTATTGTTTAGCTAATAGCTCTCGCTAACGCGATTGGACTGATAAAGGGAATTCCAGACATCACAAACATTCATAATTACGAGCAGGAATCAATAAATCAATTTATGACACTGTCCGTACCGGAACTTGAACTCGAGACATCCGTTACCAAAGCCAACAACGTTGACCACTTATCATAGTTAATAATAAACTATTTAAAAAATAAAACACAATTTTACAAGTACTACTTCCACAGGTATATAACGAACATGAGGTTGACATAGGCTGTGTCACTTGGACTCGGTCATTTATTGAGCATTTTTAAAGCTAATTGATCGCTTTGAAAGGGTTATTCTGTTTTTAAAGATAATATTGTTATCGTTTTACACTTTATTTTGTGTCTAGAGGTTGCAATTTACATATTTTCATGTAATATAATCGAGATATGGACGACATGGAAAAAGGACGTTACATAAGCTGCAGGCATGTCTCGCTTCTGCCTTATACAGTCCATTTCAAATGTAAACTTGACGAGTTGACTCATATTATAACAAACACAAGCTAACGAGTGACGTGCCGTTCTCTCTTTCTCGCTCAATCCCATGTAAAGTGAAGGGTGCGAGTGAGATACAAGGGTTTGCGGGAGTACGCTCTTGTATCCTACTTGCTCATCTACAAGTGGGGTTGTGCGATAGAGATAGCAACTCCACCACATGCCGCTGCATAAAAAATAAATACATGATAATAGATGCACCCGGTCCTTTCTCCCTCTAACTGATACCATTTTTCGCTTTGTCTCAACTTAACAAATATAAATATATCGTGCGTCACTCTTGCGTATAGAATTTGATGTATCGCGATCACTTTCATTGAGTTCGGAATAATATTGTCATCAGAGTTTTGTAATTTTATTAATTTAATGATGAAAACATTGAATCCAACCACTTATTTATTTTAATTTTATTACATAACTATTTTATCTACAAATAGCTAAAATCCTAAATTTGTAGAAAACCTCATAAGCGAGATATTAATATTTTCAACTCGTATGGCAATCTTGATGCACCTATGGATTTTTTTAAAGCTCACGTGAGATAATGAAATAGTATGTAAAATATACCCGAAAGGTCAAGGAAGGCGGGGTTTGAAGGAACCATCTGGGCACTACGTTGATAAATTTCAAAGTTCCGATTCCACTTGGAACTATTTCCAAACCGAATAAAACTAAGAATTATTGGCGATAACCTGTCGCTTTCGAGCTTATTTTAAACAAAGAATAATATTTGAATATGCTTAGCTTCCAATGTGTTGCTATTCCATACAAATTTATGATAACACCCTCAAGCAGTTCTGCTCGAGTAGAGAAAACAATCCTTTGGGAGTGTTAGTACCCACAATGCAATGTTTTTCTATTCAATTCAATAATTATTGTAAATTTTAATCGAGAAAAATTTACATGTAGAACTGTTTGTTTATGCAAACTATTCTTAGTGGCCGTTATAGTAAAAGGTTGCCAACTACTGCCACACATGATTAGATAGATAATTATGCTATCGGGTCCTTGGAGCAATGATCAATTTCGTTGGCTTCGGTTACGAGTGTCTCAGGTTTAAATTACGTTATAATCGATTTTTCTTAGGCTTATGATGTCTAGAATTCTCTCACACCCATTCGATCCTAAAAAAAACGAGAGCGGTAGCTAACTACCAGTCTTATTCTATCCATTTCCTTATATCCGTACTCTCTTCGAAAAAGAAAGGTTGAAAAATTTAGTATCAGGCAGTTCTCGTTGAAAAACTTCTGTTAATATACCTATATTAGAAGTCCATATGCTCCACATTGGGAGCGGAGATAAGGATTTAAAAAAAAGTAAGTCATCAAAATTACTGAATTAATTTAGTACATAGTTCTTAACCGAGTAAAATTCAAAGAAATGCTATTGCATAACTCATTTCCGTATTTTTTTAGAGTAATATCAATTGTCCAAAACATCACCGAATTATAATGTTATGTTATTAATTATTCGAATCGAATGTTTAATATAATTTTCATACTTCAGAAACTATTCGAATAGTTTCAGTTTTATTCTTCGATATCCGAATAGTTGGAGTCCCTAGTCAATACGCCCCACATTAAGAACGATCATGGTATAAAAATTAAGGAATTAATTGTCAAAAAGACCTAAGTGAATTAAATCAAGTGTCAACGTGTCAAGTGAAACGTATTATTGCGAAGACTTCACTACTGCCAGAAAACACTTATATCGTTTTCAGGAAAATAAATGCACAAATGATTCTATTTAGCGTAAATGTACATAAAATACTCAACATTTTACAAGAATTCTTTGCTTTGATACAAAAGCTGGCTGTCTGATCAAAGAAAGGATAACGTATTTACATGCGTGTATCACAGTTTTGGGTGAAGTGTAACTAGGGATTCCAATCCTGGGATCCGGGATTCTCTATAAATGTCAAAAAAACAATTCATGTATCAAATTTATATTTCCTGATTAACTGCAACGTGTACCTCGATTTTTTCATGTACACAGTTTTTTATATTACCTCTAAAATCAATATAAATTTATTCTAGTCTCTCCCCTTCTCATATTTAGTTATAACAGCCGTTCTTAAGCAATTTTAAATGGATGACAAATTAGTACCGCTTCTTAAATGAATGGAGGGCAATATTTTAAAAGTCAAATTAAAGGACATGCTCACTTTTTGGATACCATTTGGTAAAACCTACCATAATAGTGCAATAAATAAAATAAAATATAAAAACATTATGTTTCTTTTGTTAAATGTATTTTTCTCTTTTTTGTAAATGACTGTGTGATTTTAAATCAACAAAAAAACGATGTCAAAAAAATATGAATAATGACTTGGAAGTCCAGTTCAATTGAAGCCCTGTTTTTATATTCTAAAAACGTAAAAGATGGAAAGATTTTGATGTATTTTACATATCCAGGAGTGAAAAGAATATCCCGTCACCTTACATATCATTGAGTAAAACATTAATACTTAAATACAGTATTTTAAAATATGCAGCATGGTATGTTACCGGTTGTGAATAAAATTAGAGCAAGAGCATTCAGAGAATACGGTGAATTGTTAGATTTGGAATATGATGAAATTGTCCTTCACAGTGAAGTGCGCTGGCTTTCTAGAGAGCAGGTTATGAGCAGATTTTGAAAATTGAAAAACGCTTTTTCTATTTTTTTTAGATTAGAAAATTAACTACCTGATGAAAAAAATCTGTTATTTGACAACTACTGGCAATTTGATATGGCATTTACAGTTGATGCAACCTCAATGATCTAAATTTAAAATTATAACTAACTGCTTTAACTACTTTCATGCAACTGTCAAATAAGTGCGCGTACGCACGATAAGGTATTAAAAATATACCAATGCCTGATTGATACCCTCGCAGGATGCAATCCGCGAAAATAATTATTAATAAAACTCGTACGTTCGTAATATTATAGTTCTAGATATATTGGGCATAGTGAATGGAAATGAACGTCATTGTACCTAACCTAGTTATGTATTGATTGATATATTTTTATTTGACATTTGGTTTAGTTGCAGAATGCACCACCGAAGCGCTACTACTATTTTATAAAATATAACAAATAATTGCGAAAAACACCACTGGGGCGCTAGCGCGCTAATATCTATGCTCAATAATTTGCCAAATTCTTGAATGAGGCCATGGGCTTGGTTAATTCATAATTTAGGAAAAATTTTCCAATTTTCGTGAAATAAGTAATATCACACATTCGGTGTAACATATACATTCGAATTGAAGCAATAGTGGACACAAATAAAATTTTAAATTAACAATTTAACCCATGACATCACCCATAATGATCAATCCCGGGATCCTGGGATTGAGAAATTCTTAATCTCAGGATCGTAAAGACGATCCGGGATTGGATGCCCTAAGTGTAATATATTAGCTCCATCTCAATTATTTTTAAGACTCATATTACAAAGTCGAAAGGGTGATATGTATTTAGCAGACAAAATAAGACGATACTTAATGTCACTCAATTTCACAGCATTCTTGCTTTGAGTGCGAAAGTAATGGGCCCTATTTGCTTTTATATATCAATGTTCCATCACGAATTTAGCTTTTTGAAATCGGTATAGAAATAAAATCATAGCTTTGAGAATATAAATAGCTTACTTTGCAAGGATATTTTGAAAATGATCAAAGAGGTCTTTATACAGACATATTCTGTAATATATGTATGTCCGTCAAAAAAGACTATAATAAGAAGCCAAATAATTAATGATAATTTGGAATTGTGCCTAATATTAAAAAAAAACTTTTTAAAAAATGTATCAAAACTTTCTTAAAGGAATTGCAATTATCTTACATACAATATCCCAGAGCGCTCTGTAGACGCTTTATTTTTATCATATATCACATGTAGGTATGCAATTTACTAATGACGTAAGCGTTCGCGGAATAAACAATGCACACACAGTTCTGACGTACTCGCTACTTAAAACATTCAGTATTTCAATTTCAATACCGTCATTTATGACGGGTACGGTTATACTAGTTATTCATATTATTCTCGAGGAATATTTGCTATATTGTGTAGGTAACATTATGTATATAAATTATCAGTAGTGGAAAGAATTATATTAGTGTGTGTAACTTTAGTTTTGTTCAGGAAAACAATTAATTTTTTTTTTAATAATTCATTGAAATTAACTGTTCTTCTAAACATGTATTTGTGTCTATTGAAAAAAAAGCCGGCTATTTTAGGTTATTTACTCATACTTGAATATTTTTTTCAAATAAAATTCCATAAGGTACTCAACAGCGTGTCCACCACCATCCGCCAAGGCCGTACGCTCAACTTATATTGTTAGCGATTTATTTAAATAATCCTCGTCATTAATCTTATTTTTGTCTCATATCCGTGACTGAACGGTGGTGATAAAACTGGCTATCATTTGTTTACTCAGAATTCATTTTAAACGGTGTTTTACGAATGAGTAGTTTTAACGAGTGATGGCTGATGATTTGATGTACACTAAGCCACATTACATCCAATAAGCATCACATCATATTGTATTTTTGATACATTTATAGGAATTTTACTGGCCTTGTATCGTCAGCCTTTTGGCTTTAAGAGATCCTCCCCGGACCCTTTCCCCCAGACGTCCGTCATATCCAGGTTTTACTTACCGTGTTTTATAATAATTACATATTAATAGTAATACTTCAAGAAACGAATTTCGCAAGCCAAAAGTATTTACGGTACGTGTTCCAAGACCGGCATTAATCTAAGCTACAAATGGATTTGCGATTGCATCTATTTTTATCTGGGTGATTGTGACTGCAAACAAAATGCAACTCACGATCTCTGGACGTAAACAATTACACCGCTGACAACTCGTCAACAGAATATTCCTATTAAAAATCAATTGATTCATTAGGAGAAGCTTTTTTAACATTTTGACCTGAAATAAAAATGATAATTTAAAGCAATATCGATAATTGTTTCAACTCCATTACTCCATATCTGAAATAACTATCAACTATATTTGATATTTCCGGAAGAACTCAATATATGTAATGAATTTTAATACCATTATAATTGCACAAATGTCTTTAATGATTTTAATTGATCTTTAATTATCTCAGTGTGGCATATACCGTCTCTCTTATGAAGAATGTCAAATTTCTTATGCAGGTTGAAATTTAAATATAATAATTGAAGAACATGATATATATATATAAGTGTCCTAATAGTAATATTTTTCAGAGTTTGCGAATCATCAAAAATAATAACGTAGAAATACTCCATCGAGTAAATAAAAAATATATATTAAAATGAATAGTTAGTAATCAATCATTATTAAATAAAATTTTAAATAGGACAGGTGGTCCATCACTATTAAATTTATTTCTCTTAAGATTTTCACCCTCAAATACAAGTAATTAATTTTGAATTAGTAGTGTTATGGCAATTAGTACTATCATTTGTGTCTTACCCCGTCCCCACGTCCAGTAGAAAGAAAAACACCTACCCTTACACTTAATTTTTAAGTTGAGAATTAAAATCATTGAATCTTAAAAAAAATAAAATTGCGATATAGTTAGACTGAAGATGATTATTAAAGAAGTGAAACACGTGTCGCGTTTAGTGATACGTGGAATAACTAAGTTATCAACATTAAATTTGAATTGTTGAAGTTTTGTACACTTCCATTTATTTCGTCACTAACGAGCTAGGATTCGCCCCGGTGAATCCCGGCTTGAACTCGAACTGACAAAATTTAGTATTGAAATTTCATCAAGCACCCTCGGTCGATATCTTAAATGACACGAATATTAATTTTATATTAAAAATGAATTTCTACAAAGTTACCGCCGAATCCATCGGAAATACAAGTTCTTAATTTTGTTATTTTCTTAATCTGGAAGACGAATTGTTTAAAGATGTTAGGTTCGGAGAAATCCAGATTACAATGCAACAGTGATCTTTGTGTGGTGCAGCCGAGCGCAGACCGGTCCGCGCGACTTCGTGGAGAGAATTAAGAATTAACTTGTAAGACCGAATGTTTCTCCTTTGCCAATAAGTTAACAAATGGACATCGAATTAAATGGGGATTAGTCTCTTGCAGTATCTGATGTTCAGCTTTCATCTGCTGCGCAAAGTGAGAATGCGGAAAAGACCGATGTTTTATGACAACAATTTCTTCTAGTTTTAGTTTATCTAGGTTATGCTTTCTTTGATCAATTTTTATTAGGTTAGATAGTAGTAACAAATGGAATTTATTATACTGATATTGTATAATGATATCTTGATGGATTAATTTTCACTACGACCTTTCGACAGTTTTCCTATGTAATAAGTTACCTTTTAAAGTAAATTGAAATAATAAATATATAATATTAATCCATATCCACTTCTGAAAAAAAGTACATATTCAAATATACTTATTAACCATGTCCATTATCAATGTGGAGCATATAGAGTTCTAATAGAGCTTATTTCGACAAAAGATTTTTTCTATGACAATTGCTTGTTACTCTGTTATTTAGTTATTTCTTTCCTACCCATTAATTTTACACGGCAGTATCCAGTGGAATAAGAAAAGGTTAAGATTATCTACAGTTTTTCTTTTCTTAATTGGGACTGTCTTAGAAGCAACTGCTCAAGACTTGCTGGCGTGCACTTAAGTGTGCAGAAAATCAATCCTTAAAGATAAAACGAAAATCTTCTATGAGTTGATGTCTACTGCAAATTTTTTAAAAGCCTGGTTAGTTTTGACCGACATGCATTAATCACATAAATAGAGTGTGTTCAGCATCCTGCTATATAGCACCACATTTGCATGTTGGCTTATCCTAGTGATTAGATAATCGATCCACTCCACACTGTTCTTAGGATCGTATGAATGGTAAGCCCTTTCAGATACACTAATTTATAGAAAGTAAAATCTCGTCAGCACTTTAACCAAATCAATAACGTTTTCCACTCGGCTAATACAACATACATAGCAAAAACAACTTTACACTTATATCAATTTAAGTATTATATTTTTGTAGCTAAATTGTATTGATTCAGCATTTATACTTGCAGAACGCATTAAGTCAGTTTTTGATGATGAACAATCCGTACTGGTAGAACGCATTAAGTCATTAGATAAAATGGCTTTGAAAATGAAACAGTATTAAGTCACATCGACGCAAAATCACGTTAGTGCTACATAAGTGATTGTATGTCTTTTGCATTTTCCTTGTCTATGCACTCAGTTCTGCAGGTAGGCATCAAACAACATTGAGAAAAGTATCTGCATAACCGTTTTTTCGTAAAGTGTACATACGTAAATAGCCACTTCTACGAAAGATCTTTACCTAAAATCCGAAGTACAATGTCGTATCTGTAAGATATCAAAAACAATAAACTTTTGAGAAAAACTTTATATAAAATAAGAAACTAGTTTTAAAATATTAGTACTGTTTCAATTTTGAAGAAGATAGATGTAACCGTTACTTTGCAACTGCGTTTGTATCTTTGAGACACTCTCCTGTAAAACGTCATTTTTGCAGATACTGGATTATACGAAGGGAGTGTCGATATTGTTTTTTTTTATTCTGGCAAAAATCATGATTTAACTTTAACTCATCGATATGTTAAAAAGATTATTCTGTATAATTTAAGATATCGACTGACGGTGCTTGATGGTCATTTCATGGTCACCCTTACAAAACCCTCTAATTTGGAATAAGTAGGCAGTTCTTCTAATTGCATTTTAAAACCCTCCATTCCACCCATAATGCGTTTGTTTTCTCAACTGGGATTCAGGGTCATTGTTGAGATCAATCCAAGTTTCAATGTAGTTCCTAGACTAAACTAAGTGATAATAATTTGTCGTATTTTATCTTATACATATAAACGATATAAAAAATTTTCATTCGTATTTTCGAATGCCTGAAAATGTCGAAAAGAGAGACCCGGAACGTTAGTGAAGAAATACATGGAAATGTACACAACATCAACAATTCAGATTATTCTAATGTACAAAAACTTTTTAAATTAACAATGGTTCTTGTAGAAAAGTATTTTGAAAAAATAATGATTCTTTAAATGTGATTATTTCAGAACTCGTTTTTCTGACTTAATGTCTTCTATCATTCATTACTCGTATCAACTAATGAAACTCTCTAAAAAAAGTTATTTTGAAATCACAGTATACGTTGTGTTTCTCAAAATATGTTTTTTGGTTGTTGGCTATCTTTTTATTCATGATAAGTAGTACAATAGTCGTCGTAGAATATGTAAAATAAATTCGTTCAGATCTTAATAACATTGAAGCTCTGTCAAGTGTCAAGCAACCTCAGTCGTTAGTAAGATATTTGTAACTGTAATTTGAAACTATGGCCATGTTTTTGCGTAGATTTCACGGTCAGAGACCTCTGGCATCCACGTTCGGCCAGGGTTTCGCGAGTTGAATTATTCATTAATCGCCTGCGCAAGAATAAGCACCGCGACTGAATACCTTCCGAAGACACATATATTGAAGGTTAGCTTTGGCGCATCTTTGAAGTTCGGCATAACGAATTGTGAATTTATTCAAAATTCTTTATCCTTGCTAAACAATAATAAATAAAAAATACCAGAGCAGTGCTACTTATCAACATTGCGTTTGATGAGTGCATACAGAGATAGTGTTTTGTTCTTGACAGATAGACAGACATACAGGTAAATCAAGACAAATGAATATACATATCGAGCCTGGAAAGGAGAAATGACGTAACGTAAGAAAACGTGCTAATACACTATATTTATATATAAAATATCGACTGTAGGAAGGCAAAAGGACTTATACATCCGTCTTATAAAAATATTTTCTTTTCGATGATCTCAATTTATACAATTTAATACACGTTTTGTTTTGACTATATACAATATTTTTTGTTTGTGGGTTGCATCCTTTTTCCTTTCCACAGTCAATATGGTAATACTTGGTGAAAAGACGGAAAAAATGTAATTTAAAAATTCTGTATGACATATATTTTAACAACAGTATTGGACTCTATACTTGACCACACTAAATGAGCCACGTTCAATACTAACGGTCTCCAACCGGTGGTCCGTAGACCACTGGTAGACCGCGAGATGATTTTATTTGAACTAATTTCAAACATGCAGCAACAAATATCGCTAAACGCGGTAATTTAACTTCATCATACTAAATATAAGTTTTGTTATCGTTATACAAATTCTCAACGATTTAAAAAAAACGTATTTAAATTGTGAATATAGTGGTCCGTGAGGTTCTAAAGATTGGCGACCGCTATTCATGAAATGTGTCAGAACTCAGAATTAAATTTTACTTATACCCTGTAAGCAATTTTGATGATGCTGTTTTTTTGTTACGAGCCGTTACAACTTACGAATATTTTAGGTATACGAATATTTCAAATCAAATCCTTTCGATTGATACTAGGGCCACAATAACGTCAGGAATTTCGAGGTAAGGATAATCTAAAGTTAAAAATGGTGAAAGATCTGGATTGGGTAGGCGCTATAGATGCCCCAGGGGAACATGAATCCCGCCTGTCTTGGAACGCTTTTGACCAAAGGATATGCTCGGTAGAGATGTGGAACGCTGGCATGTTTTAGAAGGAAGAAAATACTTTGGGATCTCGGAGGTCTATACATTGAATTGTCTTCGAACATGGGCATTTGTTTTATTGTTACAATTACGTAGTAATAATAATTAACAAATTAAATATTAATAATGCTTCTGTTAATTTAAAATACAGATTTCCCTGGGGATGACTATATATTGTGTATACACCACATGCATCATTACTCTGAAAAAATACTGTTCAACTAATTACATCGATAATGAGAAGTTTAAATATGTATTTTGTATCGTAAAAATTGCAATTTTAACGTCAACTCGTAAAAACGTTGTACGCGTCAAACTCAGAATTCACGATTAACGATTGCTTATGTGAGACCCCACAAACGAACTGTAGCTATAATGAAACATTGCCTAACCAGTTTGCTGTAACATAAGTATTGAATGTTTAATAATACACATTATATTTATAAATTTAAGTATAATGGATATTTAGGAATCGCATTCCTAAATAGATCGGCCGTCGAATTGTCCGAAAGCACGGTTAATGAAGTAGCATCATCGTCCGGTCATGTATGTGGTAGTCCGACTTCGGCCCGTGTCTATAATTCTGTACTAGTATTGCCATGTCGTTTGGATTGCCAACTGTATTGATTCGTTTCCCACAGATATATACTAAATTAAAATCATAATTAAATTACTCGTAAATGTAGATTTAATAGTTATGAAATATTATTAAAAAGGGTTATAAGTAATTGCACTTTGTGTTAGATAGTATTAATTTAGTACACTTAAACTTTGGTTTTAATAGTTTCCAATTAATCACGGATTCTTTTAACAAAGTGAGTTAAGTTGTAGTATGTTATGTTAGGGTTGGCATGATTTGATTTGTGTAATTTATTCTAATGCGTGGAGAAAAGGCAATATAGGCGGTCTAATATAGGATAGAAGAATCAGTGGTATTTCACTACAGCTTCGTGCACCTATTCACTTCAAAGTGTGAGTATTTATATTGAGTGAAAACTATTTTATCTATGTGATAATATTTCTTCAACGCTTAAATATATTTTATTATGTGGGATCACTTTATTTTTAGTGAAATAATTTGTTTTTTGTGGAATGTATTTGTTACAAGTGAAAGCTATTTTTATGAAAGTGAATATGATCTAAACAAAAGTGCATTTAATTGTAAGCCAATATTATTTATGATCACAAGTTTGAAAATTTGGAGAGCAAAAACAAATTATAAAGTATTTTTTTCAGCAATAATGATTATAATCAGCATTTTTCATATTTATATAACAAAATGTTATTAATAATAAAAATTAATGGATCTGTACTTATAGGGCAGGGGTTGGTCATCTGTGGCTCTTTCTTTGCAAAATTCACAATTAGCCGTTTTTACAATTTTTCTTATGAAAAATAATAATAATTCCATCACATTTATTTCAGGTACATTTAATCTAATAGACTCATGAATTTATTATATTTTTTGTAGAGCATCTGCTACTTTTAATATTTTTTAGTTCTTATCATAAAAAGACCACAAATGGAGTTATACTGATAAGCCTGCACATCATAGATATTATAATAAATTATGTATGTGCACTTAAAACAGTTTTTAAATTTTAAATTTTTCTTTTCTTAATAAATAATTATTATCATAATTTAGCGCTTAGGGGGTGTTTCAACGTAGTACAAAACTACTTACAGAGTATACAGGCAGCCGAGCCTCCGGTAATGCGTTCTTTGCTAAATTAACCGCGCCCTTTTGCTCCGATAATTATCTTTAAGGCTTCTTATACCTATAAGTTGTATCCCAGACAATCGTACTTTCGCAAATAACTTATAATATGTCACGCCCACTCGCTGCAAGCCCATAAATGAACATAGCTTGTAATGCGTTTTGTGAACAATTTTCATATTAATTATCATTGGCCACTGTTCAATAATTTGTACATTCATTTTTTTCACTGTACATTTGGCTGCTCCTGTAGCCGAGTAGTCGACAGTTGTATTATTCGGTTGCCATGTTAACGGGCTTGAATAGCATTACTGATACGTTCATACTTTGATTTTTTAATCCATTAGGAGTCCATAAGCTTCCCATGTTCAAGAGTTCACAAGAGTTCGTACGTGTTTGTATTAAAAAACCGTCAGACATTTTCCTGTTCCGGGTAAGTCAAATAAATATTATTAATCTCTCAATTGAAAATATATCATTAAATATACATATTAAAAAATATTTGGCATTGCACTTAATAACTACAATTGCGCGTCTAGGAGAATAAAATACTATGGACGGGCATGCCCAAGATCTCAAACGCTAAAATGACAAGGAAATAGTATGGAGCAGTACTCCGCAACCGGTGTGCCACGAGACAGTCCCGGGTATGCCGCATCACAGTGCGTCCAAAATAAGAAAAAAAACCAGTACTTATATATTCTAAAAAACACATTGTCAAATCAAAATGCTTAAATGTGTAATTTTTTTGAAAAAATATCAATCCCAATTGTTTCACGTATAAATATGTTGGCTGCCCCAGGAAAGCTTCTTTAGATTATTTGAATTTCGCTATGCGACTATTTATAATATTAATATTAACAACAGAAATTATTATAAACAGAAAAACGATTTTGGATTTGGCTGAACAAAAGATTGGTTAATACTTTTATACACTCAACTTAGCTTAGCTATCATTTAATGGAAATGGTAAAATGGTTTCTAATTGGCTTTTATTAAAAAATATGTTAGCTATGTACTATTTCAAATTCTTCAAATAAAGACAATTTACTAATGCAAAAGTTTTTTTTTTAATTTACATATTTTGGCTTGTGATGTGCTGCAAAATATCAATAAGTGGTCAGGTGTGCCGTGGGTGAGAAAAGGTTTCGGAGCACTGATATAGAGCATTGCTGGGTTTGTACTCGGAACTATCGAATCGCTAACAAAAAGCTCTTATCGCAAGGCCACAGAGGCCGATATTATTAATTATTAGTATGGTTAGTTTAAGCTTTGACACCGTGTAATATATGATAATATCTTGTTACGATATTGCAGTCAAACAATTTTTGACGTAGGTATTAATTAACTCAGGGCAATATTTAATACTGTCATATATTTAAAATAAAGCACAATTTGTTTGCACTACTTCCACATTTTTATAATGGTCAGAACCGGTTTCGCTCATCACGAGTGCATTATAAACTGATAAAAATTATAACATAACATGGCTATTTATATAACATTGGATGTAAACAAATACATGGTATATAAAACAGTTGATTCATGAACTATGACAATAATTTACAGTTAATTAGACAAATTATATATAAACGAAATCAATTAGTCTACAATTAAAATTTTAAGGACCTCTTACAAATCAAGAAATACTAATCTGAAATAAAGCTATATTAAAAATCAATTATCTGAGCAAAATATAACGAGTTTAAATAATTCGTGAATGTTCATTACCCAGCATAGCAAATTGGGAAATTTTTAACGAAATTAGTGAATCATTTAAGAACAATGGAATATTAAATATGTAATTAATATGAACAATAAGATGTTTGATCATATTTCTATGACATACAATTCGATCATGTAATGAATTGGAATATTTTCATTTCAATCAGTTAGTATTGCACAGGCATTGGAATTATATATACGTAGAATTATGCAGTTTCAGTGCGTAATTTGATTCATTTGTAAAATTGCAGAATTTAATCAATGAAATTCTGTTTTGCTTACGGGTGAACATTTACACGACTAGCTTTGATGCAAATACATCGTATTTGGAATTCGTAGCAGGGTTCTATTAAACGTTGTTAGTAGAGATCATAGACGAAATTAGAGCGTAGTTTAAATCAGCGGTCACCAACCCTTCAGACCCCAAGGATCACTAAGCTTATAATTTCGAATCTCGCTGGCAACTAGCATGATTTTTTTCTTCAATAATTAGAAACTATATTTTTTTAAATCATCAAACGGTATTTGTACGACTTTGCGGTCAACCAGTTCCACGAACCAGACTTTTCTAAGAGACTGAAGTAATTTTGATTTAATCATACAAAAAATTTTCAAACATAAACTATTCAACTTGTACTATTGTCTACATGTTTGTCGTGCAGTGGATTTCTTGAAATAGTGACCATTGAATTGATTTTAATGCAGAGAAGTTTAGAAGTTAGACTGACGCAAATAAATCATTAAAACAAAACCATCTTATAACGATTAAGAGAAACGACTGATAGCATCTGTGCAATATGTAAAGATCGTTCATTGAATTTTTAGTACGTTTACGTCCACGTTAAAAAGCGCTGGGTTGAAGGATCATGAAAAGCTGATGGGTTATAAGTTAAATGGTTAGATCCACATCCATCTGCCATCAAGCAGAACACCAGAAGAATAAAGAGTAGAAGGAAGTTTTCCGACCAAGACACTTCATCCTTCAGATTATTGTATAGAGTAGCGGTCACCAAAATACGGCCCGCGGGCCGAATCTGGCCTTCCAAACGTTCCCAATTATTGTGTGTAAATTATTCAAATAGGATACATATTAATTTAATAAAATTTTATAATATGTTTGTGAATTCACGACAGTGATTTATTTTAATTAGGTGGTGGACCCAAAGTGAAAGAAGTTAGGTATAAATGTATTGTTGAATGCGACCAAATGTTTGTTTACTCGAAAATTTATTGAAATTTTAAGAATATAGTGCAGGAAAAATAGAACAATAGAAATAGATTTAAATAATAACCCCAATCGAAAATATTCAGTTGTATTTTTATTGATTACTCGAATTGGATTAGTAGTGATTTATCTATTTGAGGTTTGTTATCGTAATTAATAATTTAAATCACAAATATTTTCAACTTATAACTTACTATTTATGTTTCTTATGAAACCATTTTTATACATAAATAAAAAAATAATTTTGAGTTCGAGAATTTTATATTCACATTTTTATATGTGCCCCTTATTTTTTTACACTGTTTTTTTTTGCACGATAGTCTCTGGAACGCTTGTTATTGCACCCTGTAGTTCTTTGTCTTCTACTGTGTATACTAGTTAGAGGTCTGCACGGGCCCGGGCTTGGCCCGTGGGCCTCTACTCGGCTCGGCCGTGGGCCGGCTTCAGGCGGGTAGAGACAATTGATATTCGGGTTCGGGCCAGAAGTAAGGGATTTGTTCTTCAGAAAAATATTTCCGACTATGTTCGGATTATGAGTACTCTTGATAACTAAATACTGTTGAAAACAAAAAGGCAATAAATAAAATAATTTATTAAGTTTCGAATAGTATTGGACACAATAGAGTCTTTTAATTTGACATTTTAAATGTTGGTAAACTGAAACTGAGCTCATAAAATTGTTGTTGATCCGTAAAACAACGCTTTGTTCATTTAATCATCACCGATAGTAAGTTTATAGAGTTCGTAAATGAATAAAGTGTGATATTATTCAGTATCTGCTTTCTATTCGTTTTAGATAGTCGACTGTTCCGTGTATCGAAAAATTCATTAAAAAAAAAAATACAAAAGATTAGTTAAAAATAAGTTCGATATAAAGAAAATGTTGAAAACTTGTAACTGTGGTGATGTGTGGAAAACATTCCGTGAAATAATAGATTTTTCTACATGTGAAAAAGTTGGGTAGGTACGTTAATCAATTTTATGCTACTGTATTTTTTTTTAAATCGGGTTTTTTTCGGGCTGAGATATATAAATTTAGGCTTCGGGTCGGGCTCGGGTAACAAGTGTGGTATTAAGACTCGGGCTCGGGCTGGCTCGGGCCTGAGAGGAACGGGCTCGGGCCGGGTAACTTCATCAAATTTCCGCCCGTGCAGACCTTATTACTAGTATTCGAATTTCCTATAAATTTCATTTTGTAACAAATGTAATAAATAATAAGCGGTGTATGATGATTGAAAAGAATTTTAACCGATTTTTACTGTCTTGCGTAATTTTAACAACAAATCTATCAATTAACGAAATAGGTATCCAGAAATCCAATGATATATGAGTCACGATTTTCTCACATTTTCAGATATATCACAATAAATCTTTTTGTGTCAGATATCAAATTTTATTGTCGTATGTATCATAAATAACCATTTTTGTCCGTTTCCTTCTAACATTGTGGATTTATGTCTCTTTGTTAAGGATACAAGTGTATATAAGAAAGGTCGCGTCAAGTTTTCTTATAACTTTTTTATAGTAAACAATGCTTTCAAAACATTTCTGTACTTGTTTTGAAAAATGTTGGAAAAAAACGTTTTTACTGAATCTATTCAAATGAAGAGTTTGGTTTAATATAAAAAAACATATGTCATGAAACATTCAATGTTTACGTCAACATTATTTCTGTTATAAATTTATTTTTTCTGTTTTGAGTTAAAACGTCAGATGATTGGTTGTTGGTTAACTCGATAGCTATCAATTATTGAAATATTGATATGCGTATTAATAATGAAAAAAACTTTAGTTTTATAATAATAACTTTTCAATCCCCACCACCATCCGTGGCGTAAACAACTTGGAGCGTATTATTTCAGTTTTTCAGGGAGTAGCCGTCAACTTTAGTGTACCGATTGTTTCTAGTTTAAGAAATGACGTAGCGTTATCTGTATACATCCGTTTGTTCGCTGCATGACGCCGAAAATTGGCTGGTTGAGAAATAGTTCTAACTATTAGCTACCAAGTAGGCATGGCCTGTGGGTCCGACAGCTGGCCAGGCTGACTTAAGGAGCTCTTCCTGCTCATTTGACATTAAAGGACAATCCCAGAAGATGTAGCCAACATCCTGAATTTCATCACATATGCGTTTTGGCTCATCTATTATCTGGCCAAGCCTGAAGAACCTGGATTATAAATAATTGATAATTTTTTAGAAAGATTGTCTTCTTTCTTTGGTGTATCAACTTGATGACATATCGAATCTAGAATCGCGATTGAGTTGCCAACCTCTGTAGTCTAATACTAAGAGCTTTACTGTAGTGATCAGATGAGTCTGGGCTCAAATCCCGGCAAGGTTGACATGAAATTAAGATATTTTTATATTTGATATCTTGGGTGACATTTAACATTCTCATTTAATTTATCTCACGGCACAAACGTAAAATGGTCAGTTATTAAATTGAACTGTCAGATATTTACATGAAGCAGTCAGTTTTTTAATTCAACCTAACCTAATCTTTATTTATTTCGTTATTTACTGACCAGACGTAATTATTAACTGAGCATTTGTGGAATTGGTTATTGAACAAATAATTAGTTGCCATTGCATTAAAATAATCTTGAAAATTGAGAAGCGTTGGCGGAAAGCGCTTTTTTGGAACTATCAAAAATTTTGTTGATATCAAAAAATAAAGCAAGAAAAAGTTGAAATATAAATGATAACATTATTTTGTTTGAAAAGTTAGTTTTTTTATTATTTCATTGAATGTATACGGCCTCCCGGTATCGGGGAATATTATACTTCGACTTACTGGTACATTTTTCAAAGAAAACCAAGCAATGTGAATAATACAAACGCTTTTTTTATTATCGTTTATTTGTAAAGTTTTCGGATCAAATACTAAGAATATTCAATATTTTTACTTTCGGTAAATTTATTTTTATACGAGAATAACACGAGTTTTGCGGGTTTCCGATCAAATGTTTGTTTTTAGAAAATAAAAAAACAATTTACCAGGTAAGGTATGAAATAAGTTTTTATTAATATAGCTGAGACATCACAATCACTAGTAATCAAACAATAATATACGTTTTACAATAATTTTCGACTGTGAAAAGTGATACTATATACATATTATATGCTTGAGATATCGACTGAATGGGCTTGATCGAATTTCAATATAAAATTTGAATTGTTGAAATTTTGTACATTTACATGAATTTCGTCGCTAACGATACGGGTTCCGTCTTCAGCATCTTCAGACATTCGTGTACTCGTGACGAAATACATGGAAATGTACAAAATTTCAGCAATTCAAATTCGACATTCTATAATGTAATTGCGTTGGTTTTTTTCAAATTAATGTACATGAATATTATAATCTAGTAACCGTACCCGTCATAGATGACGGTATTGAAATTGAAATACTGAATTTCTAAAGTAGGTAATACGTCGGAAGCCTGTGTGAATTGCATAACATTTTATTTTAAATATATCGCGAACGTCGACGTCATGAGAAAATTTCATACCTACATGTGATATGTGATAATAATAAAATGTCTACAGAGCGGTCTTTGCTATTAAATATAAAATCTTTTCAAGCATATTGTATGTACCTTGAACGCATAACTAAGGAGATACTATAATTACTTTTGAGGTGTTAAATGTCAATATTTCTTGGTGGAATTTACTTTGCACTACCTCCACATTTTTATAATTAACATGAACGGTTTCGCTCATCGCAAGCATTATCAACTGATGACATTTAATTGACGATATTAGCCGTCAAGAAGTGAAGTAGACCATGTGATAAAATGGTGAAACTTAATACAAAATTAAGATTGGTAATTTGGATTATTGAGATTTTGTACACTTCCATGTATTTTGTCACTAACGACCCGGGTTTCGCCTTTCGGCATCTTCAGGCAATCGAGCACACGAATGGACTCGAACTGACAGACAGTAAACAGTGTCTAACGTTTATATAGAAGATACAGATACGACAAATATTTGAGTCCATTCGTGCGCTCGAATGCCTGAAGATGCCGTAAGGCGAAACCCGAGTCGTTAATGACAAAATCTCAATAATTCAAATTTGATTTTGAAATTCCATCAAGCACCCTCAGTCGATGTCTTAAATTATATAAAATTGGTAACTTAGTTATTCCACTGGCTTTGTCACTAACGTGACGCGTTTCGCCTACTTAATTAGCATCTTCAGACTAACTATGTCCCAAGGTTATTTATTTGTAAGATAAACTATGATTCTAATTCTTAAATTAGAATTAAAAAGGAGGGTGGGTCATTTTTGGTTCTACTGGACGTCGTGATGGGGGTAAGACATAAACAATGATAGTAATAATTACCATAACACTACTAGTTACAAAAAAACCCACCCTACCATTGATTTTCAATTTAAGAATTAGAACCATTGTTTACCTTAGAAATTGAAATTTTCGATGTAGTTAGTCTGAAAATGCTTCTTAAGAATACGAAACGTGTCACGTTTGTGACAAAGCCAGTGGAATAACTATGTTACCAATTTTAATTTTCTGTTAAAAATGAATTTCCTCAAAGTTACCGCTGAATCCATAGAAAAAATGGTGAAACTTGTTTATTGAGGGTTTTAGTTTAAAAGTATTTCTAAGTTTGATGTTTAATTTCAAAATTTGCGATTTGCTTTATAGTTACTTTATTAAAATTCTCTTCGAGTCTATATAAATAGAAATTGATATTACTGTTAATCATTAAAATTAAATCAAAACGTGTGAAAAATTGTCAGAATACTCTGATTGGCTCGCTATTGCTCCATGTAAAATATGTACATTTAGAAAAAAATTACCAACAGGTAGACCGCTTTAAGGATGAAGAATAAACGAGTGATATAAATTCAGTACTTGCATTTGACAAAATTGGAAAT
The DNA here is from genome assembly GCA_022494535.1 of Himalopsyche phryganea. Classification (NCBI taxonomy): domain Eukaryota; kingdom Metazoa; phylum Arthropoda; class Insecta; order Trichoptera; family Rhyacophilidae; genus Himalopsyche; species Himalopsyche phryganea. Next base: position 2,541,799 of record JAGVSL010000030.1, read on the forward strand.
ATTGGTCCCCCATTGTCTCAGACACGCCGGGAGGGAGGTCATGAATGGGCAGTTTTACCCAAAATAAAGATATAATTTATACGTTAAGCCGCAGAAACACAGCCAGTAGTGCACGGTGCGTGTTTGGAATAGTAAATTTATTCATCGGTGTATAAGGTTGCAAATATCTTACCATGTATAGAAAATGCATTTCGAAACGCTGCTTATACGAGATTGTACGCGAAGATTTTCGGGTAAGGAATTCGGAATACTTAAAGATAAATAAAAAGGAAACACACCTATGGTGCACTATGTAAGACTGTTTAGCAATACCTCTATTATCCGACCATTTTTGAAAACACATAAAATTAAATTTTGAAAGACTGTTAGTAATTTCCAGTAATACGGTAGAAATTGATAAAAAAGATTTTATTTAGTCATAATTAGTGGTTCCAGATATTAAATTTGCTGAAAATAAATATTTGAATATCGAATACTAAATCCTTACAGAATTCGAATAGTATAAATATATGGATTTTATAATGTATTTTCATTGTTAATATAAAATTAAATTAAAAATTGATAGCTTAGTTATTCCACTTGGTTTATCACTAACGTGACGCGTTTCGCCTCGTTAAGAAGCATCTTCAGACTAACCGTTATCAATTTTTAATTTAATTTTATATTGGAAATGAATATTTCTAGTGAGACATAAGAATAATTAACACATATTAGCTGTCTGTTGGAGACCGACAGTCAAGCCAGCCTTAATTTAATCGCCCTAAGAGATAAATCTTACATTTAATGAGCCAGGCTTGTATATTCAGTTGGAAACTGGGCATGTCTTAAAATAAGGTTAGTAAGTTCTTCAAATTTACGCCAACATAACGAGCAATTCATGGTAAGAATTGAACTTTTATTAATAATTCAAAGACAATCATTCTCGTATGGGGTTTTTTCTTAAGTGTTTTCACCACATAAAGCCTTCAACTAACAGATTTTTTTTAGATAGCAGTACTAGCGGGAAACGGATAAAAAGTCTGTACCCACCCTAACTCTGACTTTAGCCAGAAACTAGGAGCCCACTTCGCGGACTCCACATAATAGTTTCAGTAGGAAAATTGAGGAAGGAAAAAAAAAGTTGTCTCTTAGTGTTTTGCATGAGTATTATGGTGTTTAAATAAATAATACATACCTACCATGTCCGCTCCCAGTGTGGAGCAGAGCTTGTTACTGAGTTGCTCAATCTCTCTTTTATGAAGACAGTCGGCAGAGAATGATAAGGTTAGCACAGGATTAGTGTTTAGTTTATCGCTCTCGCTACGCCCATTTTTAGGATCAGATAGGTGAGAGGAATATCTTAAAAAAAAATAATTATGTGCATGATAGTTTTACGAAAATAATTTTAATTACTGATGTCGAGTCGAACAAGTTACAAATTAAACCTTCCCCTTTCAAGCTCTATCGTCAGAAAAATCACTGAAATTTAAATTCCGTGTTAAAACGTCTGTGTCCAAATATTTAAAAAAAATATTTAACATAAATAAAAAATTAAATCCTTTGTTTATATGCACATTTACTAATTTCTCGATTGACACTCAATTTTTTATATTGAATTACCAGTTAACAACATAGCTGTCAATTCCTTGAGGGAAGTCAATATATTTATGACAACAAATCATACTGTGGTGTTATTTAAGATATTTAATGAGGGTTCTTGATGGAATTTAATTTCAAATTTGAATTGTTTAAATTTAAGTCAGTTCGAGTTCATGACTAATTACATAGACAGAATTTCAACAATTCTAACACGGTGTTGAATTCATTCCGTAATAATAATATGGCAAAAATATGACATTACTACAAAAAAATGGGATTTATTTTTATAAATTCAATTAATTATATTGTTATACACATTTAAGACAACATGTTTTTGTTGAACAACGTAGATAATTTTTTATACTTCGGTAGGCACATAAAAATCGCCAAACGTCTTTAAAAAAAATAAAAGTAATTCTTGATTATTGTGGTCTGAGGAACCGTATAGAAAAAGTTCCAGCTGCAAGTTGAAAGCTCTTTATTTCGTCGCGCGAGAAACTTCTCGGTACATAATGAAGCCACTCTGAAAGTTTTGACCGAAAGCACCGCAAGGAAGTCGTCGGAATGCATTAAGTTTTCAACTAGTGTGCAAAACTGGATTAGGTGGTACTGGAAATTAGCTAACAGAGTCTTTTGCAAGCAGCCTTAGTTGGTTGCTTCTTAATAATGCAGATTTAACTCTTCTTTACATCCTTAATGATGAATGTATTCATGTTAAACTTCGGTGTAGGAAATTTATTGTTTGTAAAATTAACGTTTCTATTATTCAGATTAAAATAAAAGTATGTTTTGAAAACACTGGCGTAGGAAGGTCGTAGCAAGGGCGATACTGTGTGGCAATTAAAAGATAATTCTGAAAGAATAATAATCTAAGGATAATCAAGAAGTCTCAATATCGAGGCAGAAAGAAGAAATTGTTGTCTGGTGAACAATCACAAGATTCTGAAATATCATTCGAAACTATAGTCTACTGATAGGGTAATCAATTTGGGAATAATAAATCTTGCAATGATTTCCATAGAACACAAATTGGCCGATAAAACGCATTTTGATAATGTTACTGACGATTTTGCTAAGAGCAAAGCGTGGAAGGATAATTTTTTATAATTATTTTTTTTGCTAATCGTTATCATGTCCTAAATTAATTCACAATTTTTAATTCGTTCTATGTACAATACACACCTACCTATTAATGTTTTGTAAATGAATAATTTTGTATTTATTCATATAAATGATAAATATAACAATTTTTTAATGACTAATCGATTTTTTGACATATTTTAAAAACAAACCTGCCGGTCTATACAATATTAATATTACATATTTAAATGAAAAATTGTAAAAACGTAGTACATATTTTAAAGAAATTATATTTGTACATAAAAAAATTATCTTTTCAGTAATGGCTTACGGTTTAAAATAAACAACCAATTTAAAAAACATCTTAATCCAACACGAAAAATGGTGGAGAGGCGTCAAAAACATGTACCGCCCCGGGTGACAAAACCTGTAGATGTGATGAAATAAAATAATAGTTAACTTATGAATCTCTCATACACCAGACATCCTGATACACTTTAATCGAATCGTGGGCACACCAGAGTCCTGGGAATCAAGTTTTTGAAAATTTTATTTAGATATAGCGAAAGGTCTAATAATAATAAAAGGCTCGCATTTTTCTGATCAAAATTTTAATTCAGTTTCGGTTATAATTTGTAATGCATTGCGCAGAATTACAGTTTTTGAATTTTGAATTTTATTCTGACTAAAAGTTGATTCGACTTCTGACCAAAAATTGATTTAAATTCTGACCATTGAATTTGTTGCCATAATAAAATCCAAAATATTTTCAATGTTATGAAATAAATAAACTTTAGTGTATCACACATGGAATATTATTTCCTAATTTTCCATCGTAACCATTGAAAATTATTATTGTAAAAGTAGAGCAACTGCAGATGGCTCTACTGTATGGCTCTAGAGATATAGACGTTGTATTACCAATACATCACTGAAAATATGAATAATGTGATAGTGAAAATAATCATTACTCCTAGATATAATAAAATTAACATTGCGAATCTGTAATCAAATCAAAATTGCATTTACTACTGTTTTACACTTGCGAAACGACATGTCCTTTATTTAAGCTCGATGGAAACTTTCAAATCCAGTAGCCAATAAAACACAGCAGAACGAACTGTCTAGAATACCTATGGGAAAGGTAAAAAAATCCCAAAAATATACAATTTTAAAAACAATCACAACCGGATTTTGTTGTTCCGGTTGGAGTTATTTTCCGGTGTCACGAGTCTCTCACTAATCCGGTCGCAGCACCTGTCCAAAATTAGATTCATTTTTTCGATTCGGTTTTTTTTTCATTCGGTGCGGATTTTCCGGCAGTGAGAAAAAAGAAAATCCCCACAACACACATCATACGCACACTACTGCATAATTCACACATACTCCAATAAACTATCAAACACGATAAATTATCAAACATGAAGTATCACTTTAAGTACTGTTTCGTAGGAGTTAATAATATATCTAGTGTCTAGTATGGTCCCATGACCAGCTTATGACGAAAGCATCTGTTGATTTAACAGAAAACTGATTTGTTTTTGAGAATAATTCGTAGATTTTAGGTTAAAATGAGATGACTTGGCTTAGGTTTGTTGACAAGTAAATAAAATTTTAATTGGACCTATCTCTGACGCACCCAAGTAACCGATCACAGGGTAGCCATAGCTTAGCGAGAAGCAAATAAATAGGTGGCAGAAAGATGTTTTGGAGTGGAAAAATTTAAAATAACAAAAGTTAGTAATGAGATTTTTTGAAACCTTTAAATGTTACCGTTGTTTTCCTAGTTAAGATGATCGGAATATTCAGGAGGCCTTATGGCTTTCCGAGGAACAGTTTTAGACACAACGATTGATTCATAAGATTCAAAATACTTAAGAAATCAGCCGGAAAATGATCGTTAAGGCTTAAGAATTTTTATTTTAATATCTGCTGTCACCAAACGTATATACATAAAAATGAAGATTTGTTTGTTTGTTTGTTTGTCCACTATGTATTCCTTTACCACTCATCCGATTTCGATCAAACTTTGGTGAGTTGTTGTGCGCACATCCGTGGAGGTTTCCGAAGAAAAAATAAATAAATTTAAAATCTAAAAAAGAGAAAACCAAAAAAAAGAATCAAGTACGTACGAATAGCGACATCTTTGAACCGGACGGAAAAAAATTTAAGAAAAATATTTTGTTCTATGTTCGGATCACGAGTCAGCCATAAGGTAATAGTTTTCATAACTAAAATAATTTATTTCGATGGAAATATGGAAACTCTAACATATATTGTTTGAAAAGTATAAATGAATTACTTTATAAAAAAATAAATCGGGGTTTTTTCGGACTGAGAAAAATAAATCTGGGCTTCGGGTCAGGTTCGGGTACAAGTGTGATATTGAGACTCGGGCTCCGGCGGGCCTGAAGATGACGGGCTCGGACCTGGTAATTTTATGATTTTTTGACCCATGCAGATCTCTAATCCAAAATCTTTCTATAAACAGAATTAAAACACAAACCCTTTCTTTCTTTGAGTGGCATTGCAACCCATGCCGGGTACTCACTAGTATTGAAGAAGAAGAAGAAAATTATCGTATGAAAGGATGTAAGTGGGCTTGTACTCTTTTTGGCTACTCTTCCAATTATTAAAAAGAAATAAAATTACATTTTTGTTATAACTACACAATACATAATTGCTGTAGTTTTTATTTTTGCCATGGTGTAACCACGAAATATATATATATGTATATATATTATATGTTAAGGGAGTTTGACAATACCTGTTCTTGGATAATAGATTGGTACAAAAATATTTGATAATCAGGTTATAGTTTGTTTTTCAAAAGATTATAGTGGTCAAACGAGTGAAAGGGTTTGAATGTGTATTTTAAATGAAAATTTGGTGAGTTTTCTTTATATGACAAGGTGTCGCAACTCAAATATTACAAGCAACTAAATATCAATTGAACGATAAAAAATATGAAATAAATCTCTTTTTAATTTCTCACCGCTCATCTTCTCGAGGTTAGTCCACACACATTGGCACGCGGGCCACCCGTCGCGCCACGTCCAATTAGCGCAACAACGTGTGCATCAAAAGAGGAGGAAGGCTGTTGAAGAGAGGGAGGGAGACGGGAGTATAATACGGAGGAGGGGTAAATTTTGCACTCTCATTCCCCGGCGCCCGTGGGCGGCTAGCTACAGATTGCCACGTGCTGGATTCCACCCTGGAACCGGATCTGTCGTAATGTGAAGGTTGTTGTTATTGTTTCATAACAATAATTGACAGGAAATGTGATTTAGTTGCTTATTTTTCAGGTAGAGAAACGGAACACTGCCTAATTTATGTTTCTTAACAATGAACGATGAAAAGCCAATTTTTGGAATTGTACCCCGCATGATATAAATATAATAACACAGTGGAATAACATGTCAATGGACGGAAAAATATAAATATGCTTTCGTCAGGTTTTGAAAGTAGTTTCTCATTAAATATTAGGTTAAATGACTAATAGTATATGTACGCAATATTTTATCGATTTCAACAAATTATGGACTTATAGGTTTTTGCTTTTCATCTCCTTATATGTAGTTGCGGACGTTGCGTTTAATAGATTTATCTCTTTTTATTGAAAAGTCTTGTATGTGTGTGATGTTTAAATTGCTTGGCATCCGATCTTAAAAATACTTAACAAAAGTGATTAGTATAATCTAATCATTTACTAGCCAAATCCTCCCATTCTTTCCTTCTCCGACAAAGAGAGGTTGAACGAATCAATAACAATCATTTTTCGTAAGAACTGATCGATACAAATTATGTTTAATCAAAATTCTTTTACTAGCTTTCAAACTTACAACTCTACAAAAATTTAAAAGCATCGTGCCATCGTGAAGAAATATTAACTTATACAAGTAATCGATTTATCTATGTTTGAAATTTCTCTCACTCATCCTATTCCAAAAACGGGGCATATCGAGAGCGATTATTTAACCACTAGTCCTGTCGTAGTTACGAAAAAAAAAGTATCAAGCAGTTCTCGTAGAAAAACTTCTTTTGAGATAGCTCCATTACAAGTATATATAATCCACATGGGGGAGCGGAAATGTAAAAAAAACAAGCCATTACAATATGTTCATAATTACGCACAATCAGTAAAATTTCAATACACTTATTTTAACAACTAATTAATGACACCACGTAAGCTCTTTTTCTAAAAACACAATTATTACCTTGAATGATTTAATTTTAAAATAAACCTTATGATGTTTGAATTCGTGAGGTTTCATGATATTATCTATCTCTTCTAAACAGCATATATATATATATATATCTAAGCAAAAATAAGTTTTAGTATAGTTCTGACGATGGTGTTAAGCCGAAATAGCTATCAACTACCTGATAAAAATTTTGTAGAACTAAATATTTTGTTAATTTATCTAATTGTAAAAAAAAAGAGATATCAACTTAATCTAAGAAATTTTTAATTTAGTTTATTAATCTTATGTCATAACGCAAAAAATATTATCAATATTTAAACAATTTAAAGAATACCTATACAATAATATTCTATGTTTGTAATACATAATATATTATGTTCATCAATATAATGAATATAATATATTATATCAACTGCATTTTCGTCAATTCGTGTAAGCCTCAAAAAATACGAAAATGATTTAACAATTGAATCTCTTTTAAAGACGACAGTCAGGTCTTGGCCAAATGATGTAAATTAGAAAAATAAATTGACCGCTTTTTAGAAGGGAAATATCATTTTACATTGGTTTTAGGTTTGAAAATTCTGACACAGCCACTTGATGTAAGCCACTATTATATCGACACCCCCTAGGTATAATACCGTATCTGCAAACATCAGAATTTACAGAAGTGAATTTCAAAGATTCACAACGCAACTCACCATATAATGTATCAGATAAAAACAGCTTTTACTCTCTCCTGAACAATTTTAATTTTGAGGGTCACATCAACTGGTCAAAATACCGTCGATATTATAAGCGAACATTAATTCGTTTAATACAATAACGTAATGGTGAAACAACTATAAAAATATTTTACAATTCATGAGGTATCCTGTAACATAACAAATAATTAATTGTTCAATTAGTAAAATAATTGATTTAAAAGGAAGTGTACTGGTAAAAAAAAACGTTAGCAGGTATTCGCAATAGTGAGAAAGTTATTTTTAAAAACATGTATAGTGTAAGCTTGACAAGCGCTGAGCTAGACGCTTACCCTTTTCGAGCGTCGTTCGGCAGGTTTATGGCGTCCCGACGCATCTCTACGTCACGGACGGCGCCGTCGACCAACATCACAGCTATCATTTTACGCAGTTCGCGAGTTATAGTATGATAAGTAAAATAATATTTTGCTTTGAACGAATAAATTGTTTTATTGTTTGCCAAATTTATGGCGCTGCGCTAGGGTTGCCAAATTAACGATAAACCAGACGACTAGACATTCAGAAGTTTTAAAATAATATTATCAATAAACGGTCATAAATTTATGTTTGTGTTCATTAAATCTTCAGTGAAAAATATTTTTCAGCTGTAATTTATAAAAGCATTTTTTAGTGCTTTAAATAAAATCAAAATGTTAAAAGTTGATTCATATTGAAAAAAAAAATTAAAAAATCGTATTCAGCATTGCAACAATTTTTCAAAATCCGATAGAAGAGAGAGACTGATTTTCCAACTAACAACCAATCCTCTTTAAGTCATCAGTTCTGACGGTCTCTGTAGTAGCAATTTTATCATATTGATTAGAAAGACCCAAAAAAGTCAATTTCAAAAAAAATATTCAATTTAATATAATAATAATTCATCGAGGGAATGAATATTCGTGATGTCTTTTCTTCTCGAGTTGATCCCACGTGATTTGAAAAAATTCTAAATATTCAGCGTATCGACAATTATTACTAGCTATGTCCTGTACTTTTGTTTTTATATTTATTAAAAAGAAATTACTTTTCTTCATATAAAAATTATACCATGCCATACATTTGTAGTGGTTACGTTTGAAATTACTATTATTGCGATAGATTTTCCTTGTTATTCACAATCAACTAACAATTTTACGTAGTCGAAATTATTTTCGAATTAATAAAATTGCATTTTCATACGTTTCGTCACTGACGACCCATTCAACTACAGCCATTCGAGCACAAGTATGAACGCTAACTGACAGTAAATAGTATACATCGCTTATATATTATATAAGACAAATTAATAAAAAAGATTGTCAATAAGTACTACATTGGTATCTGAATTAATTTCAATTCTGATTTGATGATAATAACGTTTTACCTTTATTGGGAAATAAATCGCATAAGCAATTACAAACTCATAGGACTTTGCGATTCTTGACGACGAAGAACCTATTATCAATAAAATTTACTTTTGATAAAATATAGCATAGAGATAGAGCGAGTGTTCCTAAAGTCAGCCGTCGCCAGTGGTCGACCTTTTGAACTTAAATAATAGTGAATAAATTTAAAAAACATATTTTTTTATTTATTTTTTTAGTTCGTGTAGGTAGTCTTGCCACTTGCCACTATCTGCACTATGCTGACCTATGTGGTGCAAAACGCAATTAAAAAAAGCACATTTTTACTTTGCAAGTTACGACAAATTCATGTTGTAAGGGGATCGCTAACAAAATATATTTTATATTGTCATGCTTTGCATCATTATGTCTTTTAATGTCCTGTCTACTTTCAGTACATTCGTTCGCGATATTTATGAAGTTTCATAGTGATGGCCGAACACTGGGCAACGAAAGGCCGACCACTTTTTTGTAAACTTCTATTATTTTATGCTTGGTACAATATTTTCTTTTTAGTTGGTTACATTTAGGGCTTCTAAACCGGTTTAAACCGAAACCGGTTAACCGGTTTATTGGCTGTTTTGAAAAAAACCGAAAACCGGTTTATTTTCCTCGGTTAACCGGGGTTTCTAGAAATTTCTCTTTCCATATTAAATATAATAGGGTTTAATACATCTATTCATATGTAGAGTTATCAGTTATTGAAAAATATAAATATCGTTCAGTTATCTAGTTCCTGCAATATAAATGAGGTAAAATTATGAACAACAATCATTTTTTAAATCGATTTGACGTTACATACAAATTAATATCCAAAATTTGAAAGGATTCTCATATTATATTTTCGATGAGAATAAAACTAGTGTTCCACGATAGCTCTTATTGAACTTACGACACATCTACGTTTATTATTTATTTTTCAGATGCAAATAAAATTTGGAAAACCCCTTGTAGGTACTATTATAAAAAATATATATATATTTATAATCAATTTTTTTTTCTAATTTTTCACGATTACTTCTGATTTTTATTAGAAAGATCTGATTACTACCTAAGCTTGGTATTGTAAAAAAAATATTTATAACGAGGAATATAATATTGCTTATCTTATCTTATATTTCGCATTTTTTTTTACCATGTCCGCTTCCCAGTGTGCAGCATATGACCTTATAATGGAGTATCTCAACAGAAGTTTTCTACTAAAACTGCTTGTTACACAGTTGTTCAACCTCTCTTTTCGAAGATAGTAAGGATAGTAGGATAGGGCTAGGACAGGAGTAGCGCTCTCAGTACGCCACTTTTTTAGGATCGTACTGGTGAGAGAGAATTTTGACACCACATACACCCATTTCTTCGAACAGAAATTGATTTATGGTACTCTCTGCTCAGGGGCTTAATCCCGAGACAGCCGTAACCGTAGCCAACGACGTTACCAACTGCGCCACAGACGTCGACACCCATTACATCAACTTAAATATTTTTAGAAAGATTTTTCGTTGTTAGATGTTTTTTAATGTTGAATCAACATCTAAAATAACTGCTACCCAATAAAAAAAATCGAGAAAGTTGTGTAAAAAAAAAGGTATAGTGATTTCTAAGCCAAACGGGATAGTGTGTTTTATTATCTATTGGGAAAATAAAAAGTTTAAATAAACAAACACATCCATAAAGTCAACGGAAACACAAAAATTCAATTGTAAAGCATGTTTGTTGGTATTTCCGACAATAGGTGTCATAAATCATAAATCGTTTTCTTAGTAACCTTTACTTTAGACTTAATCTCTTGTAGTGCGAAAGGAACAATAATAATAATGTCTCACAAATATTCGTAGTTAAATGAAACACGAGATGTAAAGTGCATTCGAGTTTTTAAACAATAAAGAAAAAATGGTTTAAAATTGCAAAATAATGTTCTTGGAAAATACAATCATAGTACCTATGATAAATATGGTAATATACACATTAATAATTATTATGGTATCTGTTTAAATACTTATTTTTGGTTCTATATAATACACACATTACAATTATTGCGCCAAAGCTATATGCATACAGTAACAATTATATATAAATAAAACCATAATGTGGAGCATATGGACTCTTAATGGAGTTTATCTCAACATAAATTGTTTCTACGAGAATTCTTTATTACTCAGTTGCTCAGCCTCTCTTTTTCGAAAAGGATAGGGCAGGACTAGTGGTTAGCTAATCGCTCCCGTTACATCTGCTTTTGAGAATTGAATATGCGGGATGGAGTTTTAGACATAGGAGGCAACTGTATTTTTGAATAGAAATCTATCAATAGATTTAAAAATCATTTTATGACCTCAACCGAAGCCAACGACGTTGACCACTCAATTCATATAAAATAATATAAATATAAAATAGGTATTTATACATTCAATGAAAAAAAGTTTTGAATGAAAGTGACATTAAAGATTTGATGTAAAGGCAAAATTTAAATTTTATGTCAGTTATTATTTGAGAGAAAATTAGTTTATTTTGTTTTTGTAATAATATACTCTAAGTTATATAATAATGAAATAAAAATAATTTAGATTATAAATTATCAAGATTACTAATTAATAAAATAATAGTATTTACTACATTGAAAACGTAACACATTATTTAATATTCATTCCTATATAGTATATAAAATTCTAGCATATTTTTATTTTTCTTTAAAACACAATACATACAAAATATGTATTCTTTTTACTCCGTGCGCAATTATCATGAATGCATTTGTCTTTTCTGCATTTGCATTGTGTGTATATGTTTCATCAATGCGTTAACATAATAATTGAATTATTACCAATTGTATTTTGCGTCTGATCAAATATTTTGTTATTGTGCGTTGTATTTTGTATTTGTGTTGGTGTATATTTAATTCACGTGTATATTATAATACAGGGGCTCCCAGCCTTTAAGCATATTATTATATCAATTATCAAAATATATTAAATATACTAAAAATTATTATATCAAATTTGGATTATTGAGATTTTGTACACTTCCATGTATTTACATGGAAGTGTACAAAATCCCAATAATCCAAATTTGATATTGAAATTCCATCAAGCACCCTCAGTCGATGTCTTAAATTAAAATTATTATATCATTCTCAAAGTCAGTATGATCTTTGGCATTGCATTTCATTGACCAGTGCTTCATAATGAAGAGAGCTTGATGATATTCCTGTCAGTAAACAATCATAAAGATGCATCCAGTGTTTAGCAGAGCAGCAAGACAACATAAACATTTCGAGTTATGCAGACAAATGAGTTCGAATAACATCTTTATCAAATGAGTATTTTATAAAGTTGAGAAAATAAAATTGAAGTAATAAATAATCTGTCACGGTAATTCTACACCGATTTCTATAGAATTGCCCCGATAAATTTGTGAGCGCCGAGCACACACAAATCGGTGAGCGGGCGCCATGTCCGCCGGCAAAGGCTTGAGAATCTCTGGTATAATACATACCTATTAGTTCATATTAGTAAATTTTATGAAGAAAAATACCTTGTTTTTCAATCGTTACACTATTACATCATGGTACCAAAACTGGTTTTTAGAAAATAGTTAAAACGTATATTTCGGTTTAAACCGGTTAACCGGTTTTTTCGTCAGAAAAAAACCGAAAACCGGTTAGTCTTTTTGGGCGGTTAATTGGAAGCCCTAGTTACATTACTTAATCCCTGTTTAATGGAATAACAGCGGAAAAAATATGTATTTATCATTCATTGACTCAAAATCCCTTTTGAAAGTACACCTGTCGTTTAACTGGCCGACCACTGGCGAAATGACCATACCTACTGATTTTAAATTGGTTGGTTTTGTTAGGGTAAATAATATATCGGTTGACGTATTACTGTAAGAATTAAGTTATTCTGATTGCTGGAGTAATTTGTGATTATTTTACGAACTCATCTCACGTAAAGGATACAATAAAAGGGAGTTAGGGAGATTAGCAAGTTAATAACCTATTAATCCTCTAAAAATTCCTGATCGAATAATTTATGATCCCCCCTGTTCCGATGAACAATAAACAGATCACAAAAATGTTTTAATGTTGATATTTTTGGTAAATTATTAAAACTGTTGAAATCACCTGTCAAATAACTCGTGCAGTTGAAAATAATTATTATAGGCAACCAAGTACAAAATAGTTTAAGAGCCTTATCTGTGAATAAAAGTTTTGCCTTTTTTCTTGCATGTACTCTAAGCGTAGATAAGATAGCAGTACTGAACTTGACAGAAATCAACTTAACATATTCTGTACCTCCCACTCATTAATAAAATAAATGTCTTTTACTTACTTTGAACATTGTCGCAACTCTTTCGTTGATTGATTAAAATTCACAACAAGAACAAGGTATCTGAATAAAAACACCGAATCTCAGACTGGAAGTTGCTGAGAATGCGTTTACACTGAAAAAAACACGTGGTTCAAGTGTGAACTAAAGTTTGAAAGATGATATTTAAAGCATAGTGAAACACGTTTTTTTGTAACCGTATCTGCTATCAATGTGGAGCAAATGGATTCCTTATGGAGCTTATCTCAACAGAAATTTTTCTACGAGAACTAATTTTTACTCAGTTGGTCAAGCTCTCTTTTTTTGAAAAGAGTGAAGATATAACGATAGAACTAACACAGGACTAATGGTTAGTTAACCGCTCTCACTACGCTTTGACAACACATCACATGCATTCAAAAATAAATTCATAAATTTAATAAAAAAAAATTGAAAAATTAGGGACTCGAACCCGTGAGCATATTCACCGAAGCTAACGACTATATCACTCGGCTAAACGATCGGGCTGGCAAATTTTTTCGTGTTAACATATACATACATTCTTTTGAGTCCAAAAAAATGTACATTTCATGCATTTCGTCACTAACGACCCGGGCATTCGAGTACATGAATGAATCAGTTCGAGGCATGTACGAGAAAAAACGATTCACATTTGATATTGAAAATCGATCACCTTCAGTCGATACCTTAAATTATATATATCTATTCTTTTTTGCTATACTTTTCTTTAGTAATCACGGGCCAAGAGCGTACTGAGTAAATTCAAAGAGTTTTTGCTGTGAAATCAGCAGCTGCAAGCACATAACGAATGGTAGCAGGACAACCAACGTTTTCAAGCTATAAGGACTATTTATTATTTTCAAAATGTTTTGTCATCAACCACTCATATCTCGATTCAAGATACTTGTTAAGTGTAAAGCAGAATTCGAAATTTAAAATACCGTATGATCAAAAATCGGCGCTTTGTCATGCGGAATGAAAATTAATCAATCTGTCTGTTTTTGGAGACATGTATCCCGCCCACAGTCGAAAATTTCTCAAAATCTTTTTCTTTGACATCTGCTTACGTCCCATTGATTTATTATTTAAATCGATTGTATTGATGTCAGAAAAACAGTACTACACAAGAAATACATTAAATAATGTAATATTTCATTATGACGGAAAAGTTAGTATGGAAATAAACTTCTGAATGAGCTCATCTATGAGCATTATCTTTTAAGTCTGAAGTGTTCAATTGATTATAAGCATATTGTAACTTTAAACCAGGCGCCAAGTGACCCAGTTGATAATGTCCGCAAATAAGCTAGTATCAATAATAATCTCCATTCCAGTCAATGAGATTGCAGCATTGTACTGTCATGGCCACCAGTGTTTGTTTACATACCATGGTGAAAGCGTCTGTTCCACAGTTTTATTCGTATCACGCTATGCATTTGTAACTGTAGCATGAAAACGGTTTTTCTTGATTTACAAAAAACAAACATTGACGGAGATCCTGAGTTTTGATACTAAAACCCTCGTATGTAAAAATTTATCTGAATGTGACTAATCATACTTCACTAAAGGATCAGAGGTGCCATTGATGAAGAAGATAATGTTTATAAATAAAGTAAACTTAAACTAGACAATTATATTTGTTTTTTTATGTTTAAAGTTTAAAAAGATATTGATATTATTTTACTAATAAAATTTATCTTATTATCCACTAAAAGACTGATTTAAAATGAAAATACCCACTGATCCGAAACATCTTTTTATTAGTCAAATTTTGGTTGATTTTGAGCAGTAGCTAAAAAGGTTGCCGACGACTGACTTCAAATATTTTTTTTTTTCAATCTGTGGAGCAATATACGTATCAGCATAGAATGCACATTCGCCAAGTGAAACCGGATCCAATCATTAAATAAACTAGAACTTTAATAGAACTTTCTCCATTATATTAACCTCCACAAGACTTATTTGAACTGAATACTTTGCTTTGTTACCAGAAACATCAACTTGTGTTTTTTTTTTAAATATAAAAATTGCGTTACCACCGTGAATTTACAGTTGTATTCAAAAATCTTTTGATTTTTTGCAGGACTTCCATTACAGATTACTGTATGTATGGACTTTCGGTAGGGAGTATAACAGTGTTCCTCAACATTTCTACATCTTCGGACCGATAAAAATAAGAAAAATATTTCGCGGACCGCTAACGCAGTATCTAATAACAACATATTTTTTAATATAGTGTTGTGCTTATTGGTTTCTTAATCATATCGATGGTGTTTTGGCCAATTGATGTAACCCTAAAAAAAAATCGAAAATGAGTGGATCTCATTTTAAAGACGAGAGAGCAGGTCTTGGCCAAATGATGTAAATTAGAAAAATAAATTAACCACTTTTCGGAAGGGAAACATCATTTGACATTGTTTTAGGTTTAAAAATTCTGACTCGGCCACTTGATATAAGCCACCATTATATCGGCACTCCCTATATATAATCCCGTATCTGCAAGCATGATAATTTACAGGGGTGCATTTCAAAGATTCATGACGCACCATATAATGTTTTCGATAAAATAAAAACTCTACTCTCTCTTGAACAATTTCAATTTTGAGGGTTACACGGATTGGTCATAACACCATTGATATGTTATAACAAATATACTTCATATTATAGAGTATAGCACTCCGATTGAAAACACAACAAATAATATATAATTTATTATATATTTAGAAATCCCAGACACAGCTCCAGTAGGTATACGACGATTTTTTGATTGATATTTAGACAATCCCGAGATTACGGTATACTTAATTTGATCAAGCTCGGGATTGGAAATCCTAGTTTTGTATGTTAGAGTTTAGACTTCGTTGTAAAAATATCAATATAATCCAGGATCACATTCTGGAAGACCAGATCTGAAGAACGAAAAGGAAGACTTTGTGAAGACGATATAACCATCGGTTGGATCCGTTGGCCACACTCGCAGGCTTGATGCAAGACATTAAACAAAACACGACATCGTATTAAGAGCGATTAGATCTCCAATATTCGATATCTTTCCATCCTTTATATTACATCTATTTTTTCTTGGACATTTGGAATAGTTACAGCACTATGGAATAGACAATGTTAAGAGTTTCTATTCCTAGCGGTTGGTTGTGGGTAAAACTTTGAGAATCTTATCGGCAGAACATGACATTGCTCAAAACCAACAAAATTATTTTTTTATGAAATAAGATTAAATTTTTATTTCGTAATTTATAGATGATCTGTCAGAGTTTTTTTCTACAGATTACATGTTGAATGACTAATTAATGGGGTTCCTGGATATTAAAACTTTCGATTTACTCCTTTGAAATATAAAAATACAAATTTAATATTTACAATAAAAAAACTGCAAATATTGAATATAAAGTAACCAAGAGGAATATTTAGATAAAACAAAAAACTTTGTGCAGTTCTAACTTATTATATCAATGGATGATATACAGTTGCATCATTCTTTAATCTAAATCCAATCTATATGCAAAGCAATGGTCGGATGGATAATGAAAAAAATGACGTTTTAAGTATGTACCTGAATTAATAAGTTAAATATAGGCAGATCGGATTTAGATAATGCTAAAAAGCTGACCGCTACGGTGTACCTACTACAGCTGGCACTTACAGCAAGTCAGCCTAGCTGGTCGACGAAAAAGTTCTGAAGTCACGACTTACAGCTGATGTAATTTAGGGTTGCCACAATGGCTATGTCGTGTTCAACAAAAAACATTGAAAAGTGTATATATTTTAGTCAGTTTTGCACTCTTGTGCAAATACATACGTATCAATATTATGCAATATAATTCATATATTTATGAAGATATTAGATTAAATAAGAATAAAATAAAGTGTACTTTACTTACTGCGATAATTTTATATTAATTGTACAAATCAATCCTTAATTACTGATTCGATACAGTTAACTATTTTCGGGGTCTTATTATAGAAATATTACATTGAAGTCAAATACGAGAATTTTAGTATCACTAGTAAATCTTAATTTTGAATGGTGAATTTTGATATTCCTGGTATATAAGATGTTCACTGTCAATTCTTTGTGAAAATGAGACATATTTCAAAAAATAAAACATAATTTGTTTGAACAACTTCCACATGTTTATAATGATCAGAACCGGTTTTGCTCATCACGAGTATTATCAACTGATTCTGATCCTGATCATTATAAACATGTGCAATCAGTACAAACAAATTGTGTTTTATTTTTCTTAAATATATCTATTACTAATAAAATATCAAGTTAATGTTTATCAGTTGGTAAAAAATTGAAAAAATCAACTAGAAGACTTATTATGAAGAAAAATACCAAAATTTGTACATATGACTTCGACGTTTTTTCGTAATATTAAAACCAAGCACACCTACAAATAGCATTCACTGAAAATGCGTTAATTCTTGCCTACTCTTCGTTACAACATGAGTATTATTTATTATTATTATTTAAATTACAATGTTGGGGATTTGCCATTTACTATCCTAAAGAATTACACTTTATTCGATTAAATCATCTGGTGGTATAGTTGCAATTTACTAAGTGTCACGCATGTGCTAACTGGATGTTTTATCCGTAATATTTTGTCTCATATCACTGACCATTATGTCCTTCCACCATTTCAATTAAGCGAATCTGCGGCACTCTCCGTACAAATGCATTGATTGGTTAAAGAAGGAAAATAAACTAGCGCACGGAAAAAGTACTACGTTGGAATCGTATCGTACGTTGGAATCGTATGGTATCGAAAATGAGCTTAAATAATACTTTAAAATTATGCAAAAAATACATATTGTAAAGCATTCAGCATAACTTCAGATCCCGATCTAACTGCCTCGATAACATAATTATTATATAAGCGAATCGTATTTTGATGTAAATGAAATGTATGAATCAGTCAATCATGACTCTTTCTCAAACCACTTACACGAAAACGACATTTATTTTTGATGACCCTAATTGTTATACAAAAAAGCAATTTGATGTTTAAGAGGTTAATGCAAGACAAAACCTTCCCAACGGTTTGTTATGTAAATTGATTCTTATAATAGGCCTCGTGATAACTAACAAACCAGTTTCAACTTTTTCATACAAACAATGTGTAATTTTGATCACGTTTGTCGGACGTATATTACGACTTAACAAGTGAGAGCGCTACATAATATTAATTAATTGTCGTCCTATATAGATCCACTGTTGTATAAAGGCCTCTCCGGTTGCAATTCCAACGAATTTTTGTGAAAGGTAAACATGACTATTTGATTTGAATTATTTACTACTATTAATAACAATGAATTTGCTGAGAGAATGAATCCTTGCTTTTCCTCTCCCTAATTGTACAGTGAAAGGTGGTTCGAGGGAGTTCTAGGCACATTGGAGCAACGTGGAGTTGTGACATGTTTTTTCATTATGATTATTTGAATTTTGATTACATTTCAATTTTAAAATTAATATGTTATGTAATAATATTATTTTCACCGCAGAAAATTGACTTGGCAATTTTCTTTGCTGCTATATTAAGTAGCCTGTATTGTGTCTGAATAAATAAATTCCTAAATAAATAAATATTGAAGGAAACGTAAGAAATTATTGATTGAATTGGCATCTACTTGGTGGAACTCCATTATAATAGGATAAAATAACAAAGTATTTAGTTCTACAAAATTATTATCAGGTAGCTTTACGCCGTCGTCAGAATTATACTTAAACTTATTTTTAACACCACGTAAGCTCCTTTTCTAAAAACACAATTCCTATTCTCCATTACGAGTATATATAATCCAAATGGGGAGCGGAAATGTAAAAAAAACAAACCATTACAAGATGCTCATAATTACGCATAATCAGTAAAATTTCAATACACTTATTTTAACGACTAATTAATGACACCACTTAAGGTCTTTTCTAAAAACACAATTATTAACCTTGAATGATTTAATTTTAAAATAAGCATTATGATGTTTGAATACGTGAGATGACATGATATCGTCTATCTCTTCTAAACAGTATATATAGCTAAGCAAAAATAAGTGAATACATTTTATAGAACTAAATACTTTGTTATTTTATCCTATTATGAAATGTAAGAAAGTAGCACTCAATTTCAGATACTCTACTTCTAACTACAATATAAGAAAAATATTTTAATGTAGGACGAATGGTCTCCATATTATTACACTCTGTGATATATGGATTAATTCAGTTTTGTTCTTGGAAATCGGCGTAATAAATTCACTTATAAAATAATATTTACGTGTTGCTACACACTTTTCTTTATGATAAACACCAGCTTTCTGCTACGTTTTGTTTGATTTATGTACAGAATTATGAATATCTACGACATTTACATGCAATAAAATGTTTATGACTATTATAATGAATACATTATTTATTTCGTTTAAAAAAAGTTTCTGCTTTATACAATAATGAAATAAATTTATTCATTTGATTTTTGGATAAAACAATATGAAGTTAATTATCATTGACTATCGGAAGAAATTTTCGCTTACTCTTTTATCGACTAGATGTCCAGTCGCCATACAAGAATTGATTTGAACCAAGCCATTTTTACCTGTTCATAGAAAATCTGGTTTTAATATTGAAATGTTGCATGCACGGTTAACATATCGTACCCGGTAGCTCTATATCGGGCCAAGAACACGATGAGTAAATTCGTTTCTTTTGTTAATCGTTATTGCGTTGTGAAACAGTGGCTGCATTCACATAACGGGTGGAGGTGGGAAATTCAACTTGTACTTAATATTGAAACTTTGTAGTTTTAGAATATAATGTAAGAATTTAGTCACGTCATTCATTGTTTGTAAATAAATGGCATATGAATGGTTAGCACATACTATTTGCCAGTTAAGCAGTCGTCTTGAGTTGAGTGTTTTGGTGTTATATTAACAAAATAGATTAAATCAAACATCAAGTGACACACCCTGGTTTTGTAAGTTTTATTAGGGTCCATAATTGAAATCGACCAGCGGTAATGACAATGATTCGGAGAAATCGACCCAACTGTCGTCAGGGACGCGCGGCCATCGCCTGCGGATACGTTCGCAAGACGAGTCCATTTTTGATGGGAAGAGGTGGCTCCGATGACGCGGGAGTCCTTTTAATTGTATGTGTGAGGAGTCGATTACAATCTTTCGAGTGGAGGTGAGCTGCCGGCCAGCGTGGTCGGCACCGTTGACGTTGTTGATTGTTTGTGTTTGTTTTGAAATTGGACGTAATTTAAAATATTTTGTCGTGTCATTTGCATTATAACTTAAAGTAAATTTAGTTGTTGAGTAAATGTAAATGTAGATTTAATTTTATGTGTTAAGAATATTTTTGTGTATTTCAAACCACTGCATCTTCGATTAAAAATAAATAAGTGTTGAACCGGATTTGAAATGGTGTTTGTTTGAGATCCCAGCCCTTCCAGGACGTCAATAACCAGCCATCCGCCTCTCTTCGATTCGGGTCTTCTCACAAGATATAATCAATTTTGTTAATAGTTAATTTGAATTATTGAGATTTTGTACATTTCCACGCATTTTGTCAGTAACGACCCGGGTTTCACCTTTTGGCATTTTCAGGCATTCGAGCACACGAATGGACTCGAATTGACTGCTCGAATCGTGTGCTCGAATGCCTGGAGATGCCGAAATGCGAAACCCGGGTCCTAACTGACAAAATACATGGAAATGTACAAAATCTCAATAATTCAAATTTGATATTGAAATTCCATCAAGCACCCTCAGTCGATGCCTTAAATTGTTAATCTTTTTATTGTATTTTATCAATACCTTTTTTGTTACATGTCCCAATTTTTCATTTTTTTTCTCAAAACATGCTCTTCGCTTTGGTCACATGAGTCGCCAGTTGCAAGGGCCGTCCGGCTGATGAACACACTGCCTAAAGATGTGGACATTATCAGAAATGAACGTTTTGCATTGTTTTTTAGATATTATTTTCCCATACTGTATGAAATTATATTTTTTAATCTTTATTCTTTTTTCTCAATTCTTAAAAACGATTTTTCCGTTATATTTTGTATCGTCTAAGTGCGTGTAATTTTTATTTAAAGATAAAATAAAAATAATGCCGAACGATTTCTTTTATTCATACAGTGGTATAATATATTTAAATTAATAATATGAAAGAATAATAATTGAATAATTTATCAAATATTCGAATATACTTAAAATTCAAATATTCTATATTTAATATACAATATTTGAATTATCAATTGGAATCCCAAATCGTATGTGATCAAAAAAAAATATATTCAATATTCACTAATATATGAAATAACAACAACTATAGAAGAAATAAAATTTAATTTTACGTTAGATAATATTCCAGCGATTCATTTAATTCATGACATAGTTCCGTTACTGCTTTGTTGTGTTATAAATAAGAATAATTTTTAAAAAAACGCTACTTTGTATTTATAAAATAAGTAGGCATATAAAGCCTAACCTCGGGGCAGAGAGTAGAGAGGTCCCAGACAGAGAAATAGCAAGTGTCAGAGTCAGAAAATGTCAGCATATTTAATTCTATTCCTTTAAGGCTTTAAGGCAAGGTCCAAAAGGGTCTTAAAGAAGTCACAGGTCCCGCGGTGTACTTCCAATACGAGTCATAAACTACTGCCTCTTTTGCTGTTCACGCTACATTTGCTACAAGCTTTTCTCGGAGCTTTTTCGTTACTTTACATAAAGAGCTTTTCGATGTTATGTTAATTTGTAACTGAGTATTACATGGAAATGGGCGCTGGTTTTATAATTTTACTATGTTGTATCACATGAATGAATAAGGAACGATTTGAATATTATATAATATCGTGAGAAAATAGTGCTTCGGAAGATATTCATCCAGAACTGATTTCGTTTTTTTTTCATTCATAGATAACCTAGCTAGAGAGTGACGAACCTGATTTGTAACTTTATTTAGTTTCGGATAAATGAATACGTCATTCCAACAAGAAAAGGTTCCTCGTCACTGAACTAGCCATTAGTTTTAAGTTTTTCCGAATCTATTTGATATGGCTAACTTGACGACTGCAAGGAATAAAGCAGTGATTCCTGCTTGATCATTTTACAGGAGGGCAAAATAAAGCTTTGAAAAATTCCTCTCTGGTAAAGCGTTAAAAAGTTAGTTATTGATTTTTCTCTGTCGGTGTCCAAGTGATTGTTATAGAATTAAAATTGTTAACTGTTATTCTACATGTTGTTCAACTAAGTCCAAGAGATTTTTCTCTTCATTGAGAAGCATATCAATGATACATATATATCGTATAAAAATATCTATACAATAAATATTGAGTTCAGTCCTTTATTCATAAAGAGTACTGCAATCGTGGGGGAAGGTAGTGGTGAACGTCAGCGATCATCGAGAGACAGGAGAACTGGCTAGGATACGTTCTGTTTATTCCTCGGTAGTCTTATCCCAGCCTTCATCGTCTTCAGGCAAGTGGAATCAGATATTCTGAAAGACCGCAATTTCTACCTCGAGGATTTATTTGTCAAAAATAAGCGATGTTGGCAAGATAGAAGGAAAAACGTTTACGAAAATGACAAATAATCTTGAAAGCGATATGGTGTAGCAAGAAAATGAATGCCAATTTAAAATAGGTTACTTTTGCCACTAACCCATCTCAACTAGGTTTCAATATTATTTTAAATATATGGTGTTCTGAGCGCAACAAAAATACGTGCCTTCAATTCAGAGATGTCGGCTCAACTTCACTTCAGCAGTAAACATAAAATGCCCATTGGCCATCTGCATTTAAGAAACATCCAACATAATACAAATAAATTCAAGCGAAACAAAACATTCGCAATCGACGTATTTAATATACAATCACTCTTCTCATATGAACGTATTAGTATAATCAAAAAGAATACACATTTGTCGTAATAAGGGAGATACACAAATACTTCCATCTGTTTCGTTTTTATCGTATAAATGATGCTTATTTAATATTATGCAGTTGAAACAGGAAAGTCGACAGGCGTGCATTGGCGTCGTTGCGGGGAATACTAAAGTAATTCTTATTCGCTAACTTAAATGTACCTAAAGTTGTTGAATTAATAGTGAGGTTAGAATTTAATGACGTCTCAACGTAGCTCGGTTTCTGTGCACGCGAAGGGGACACTGCAATTTATATCTCGCTTAGGTTTTATGGAGAGATTAAATAATTTAGTAAGTGTTACGTTCATATGAATTTTAAGGTGAATTTCAATTTTATACCATGGCAACTCACAATCTGACTTTGTTGGCACGTTAAACTTTGTAGCGTATTTTAATACTTTCTTAACCCCGTGAACGCGCCGGACATGTTTACAAGTCCAAGACTTTATCTCGTAATTCCAACCAAACTAGAAGGAAAACTTTTGGATATATGCTTTGAAAAATAGTTTAAACCTTTACGTAGAGAAATTAGGCAACAGATCATGAAAATGTGAAGTAGAACACAAGGAAATTTATTTTTGAAAAGAGCTTTCGATATTCAGTCTTACGAATTTCTGCTTTGATCTGCCGATACGCAGCATTAATTGTCAGCCCTATGTTTTACACATACTTATGCGGCTACACGCTTGCTTGTGTGCGTGGTGGCGGTGTATATGAAGACTGGTCGAAGCCATTTTGCTTGCAAAGTCATTAATTAAATTTTTTTATCTTCTTCGTCTTGTTCAATTTATTTTAGTGAGAATGCAACGAGTTTAGTCCTTCTCGGTGTATTTGGGATTTTACTTCATTTTTTATTGTTATAATTGATCTATTTTTAACCAAAGTGAGCGTTTTAATAAATTCGTGCAAAAACGGCTTGCACTGTGAGGGTTAGACGATATTGTTACATAAAAAAATTGTATTATTTATTAGGGAAATCTTACGGTGAGCGAAAGTGGCCATTGAGTGAAACTTTTTCTTTTATTTAAATATATATTGTGGAATATTGAAATACAAAATTGTTGTCCTTTTCTTACACATTAGAATATCTTTCTACCAAAGAATTAATGAATATAAACTTTACTAAGCATGAACTTTCAAACGGGTACCTAACCACCAGAAAGGATTCCTCCAGAAAGAGCAGCACTCATTTTATCGATGAAACATATTTATATTACTTTTTCATTTAAAAATCAAACTGAATAAAATATTGTGAATATTAATACAAACCTTTTTTTATTTTCCAAAATAACTTAATAGATTATTTGTGATCCGTAGTCCACCCCTGATTTTATTTAACAATAATTAATTCAAGTAACACTGACCATTTTATCGAAGATCGTCCAGATAAATAGCCAAAGTAAATACGTACAGGGCAATGCACATTAAATCTTAGTTTTGTCTTCCACTATTGTTAAATACATCTCTTTCCTTTCGTGTTGAAGTTGGTTGTTTCTTATAACGGTCATTAGGGAGGAACTATAAATTCTATTGCATTTTAAGTGTAGTTTATAATAGGTAAAATATATATTATTTAGCGTAGGTAGCATGATCGTATAAATCGTTGCATTTTTATATATAGTAATTATTCCAATTATTGTCAAGTTGCCGTACATTATTTGCGCATTTTTAATCATGTCAGCTCCCAATGTGGAGCATATTTAATGAAAAATTCTCAAAGTTAGTCTTAACGAGAGCTTTTTGAAAACCAGTCGTTTAACATATCTTTAAAAATGAGTAAGGAATGGAGGATGGGGCTTGAAATGGATAAGCAGTTCTTAGAGTGACATATGATAGAAGCAACACAGCCTTTGGATATAAAATCGTAATTATAAATATAAACATATACATTCGGGATTCAAACCCTTGACTGCTTAGCTTGATGGAATGAAGCCGTATATTTGCTATGACGAATGTCATTTTATAAAATAAAATAAATATGCATAGTAAAATTAAAATTGATAACTTCCTTATTCCACTGGCTGTGTTACATTAAATTTGGTAACAGGGTCAGTGGAATAACAAAGTTATCAACATTGATTTTATATTAAAAAATGAATTTCCACAAAACTACGGCTGAATCCATTGAAAATATAAAATATGCGATATTTAAATTTTCTTAGTTGTTAAAACCGATTGGTAGCAGTAAAGAACTTTGTAACTTTAAAAAACAATGTAACAGGAGATAATAGTGATTACTCATTGAATTTTAAAGGCAACAGATTAGCTAAATCACGCAGGAAATAAAATATAAATTGATTCAAAGATGTGTTGGTCCACCAAATGAAATATAAAATTAATAATCAGTATTCGTAAAGGGATTAAATAAATGGCTTGGAATACATTACACAAACCAAACCAGACCAACCCTAACATAACCTACTATAACTTAACTCACTCTGTTAAAAGAATCCGTGACTAAGCGGAAACTATTAAAATCAAAGTTTGAGTGTACGAAGTTAGTACTACCTAATCCAAAGTAAAAACTATCGAAATAAAATTTTAAGTGTACACAGTGAATACTATCTAATACAAAGTGCAATTATTTACAATAGGATAAAATAACTACTTATGGACCTCTTACAAATCAATAAATACTAATCTAAAATCACAAATATAGCTACATTAAAATGACATTACTAATACAATAAGCAATAACATTTTAATTGTAGACTCTTTTATTTGATTTATGTATAATTTGTTTGCTAATCAGTATTTTCTTGGCTTAGTTCATGAACCATCAGTTTTATATACCTTCATTTTTACACTAAATTTTATATAAATAAGCCTGTTATTTTTATCAATTGATGATGCTCGTGATGAGCGAAACCGGTCCTGATCATTATAAATATGAAAAAGTAGTACAAATGAATTGTGTTTTATTTTTTAAAATATAATGTCTTTTCACCAAGAATTGACAGTTAACACATTAAAAGTGATTGCAAGAATTGATTGGAAAAATATTATTTATTTATCAAATAGGATATCATATGTAATAGATTTTTAAATGCGTTTTCTATGATCTCAGATAATATTAATTTTTCATTATTTGATCGTATATTTAAAAATAACTTCTTCTTTTTCGGTGACAAATTTATTGTTCATTTAGTCAAAAATGATCTTACGAATATGACATCACATGTCCGGACCTAACGACGGATATATAGCAAGCCAACAGTACAGCATTCCACCCCCAGGGTCTACGCATAGTCCGAAGGGTCTATTAAATATTTCACCCGCGTATCGTTGTTTTTTCGACATGTTGTGCTAAGGGACGCAAAATCAGGGCTCACTAAATTATCGATATGAAATATAAGGCGTCGCTCATATTAAATGTATGATATATCATATATTATTTATATATGTAGTATTACTGTGTTACAACAAGAAAGAAACATGGGTAATGCGTATGATATAATGAAAGTTATGTAAAGTAAATAGTTCAAAATAAACAAAGCAACGATGGATCTGTCTTGTACATGTTCTGTGAATGCCCCAGAAGAGAACGCTGACTGTCTTTTGATAGGACTGGACAAGTTTTCTTTGAAGTATTTTTTTTTTCCATGTCCGCTCCCAATGTGGAGCATATGGTCTCCTAATGGAGGTATCTTGACAGAATTTTTTCTACGAGAACTGCTTGTCACTCAGTTGCTCAACCTCTCTTTTCTTTTTCGAAGAGAGTAGGGATAGAAGGATAGGGCTATGACAGGACTAGTGGTTAGCTAATCGCTCTCGTTACGCCCCGTGAGGATGGGATTGGTGGGAGGGAGGACTCAGACTACGAACAGAAATCCATAAATTGATTGAAAGATCAATCTATGAAAACCGTCCGCACCGGGAATTGAGCCCGAGACACCCGTAACCGTAGCCAGCGACGAAACCAACTGCGCCACGGACGCCGATCTTCAATAGGCAAATTCAGTTCTAAGCTAGAGATTAAGTAAACCATAGTCTAGGGTTCAATTCCCGGTGAGGACAGTCTCATAAATTAATATTCAATCAATTTATGGATTTCTGTTCATAGTCATGAATTGTTTCGATTTCTAAAATTCCATCCCACCCATCTCATCCTCAAAAACGGGACGTAGTGAGGGCGATAAGCTAACTACTAGTCCTGTCATAGCTCTATCCTTCTATCCCTACTCTCTTCGAAAAAAAAAAGAGAGGTTGAGCAACTGAGTAACAAGCAGTTCTCGTAGAAAAATTCTGTTAAGATACCTCCATTAGGAGAACATATGCTCCACATTGGGAGCGGACATGGGGAAAAAAATTATAACTAATATAATATGCCAACCTTAATGTTTTCTTTTAAATAGTCATGTCCTTTTCCAATGTGAAATATATGGAGTCCTTACGAAGCATTTTAAAAGTAAATGTTTTAGAAGAGCTTCGACCAGAACTGCTTGTTATTCTGTGGCATCTCTCTTTTAGAGAAACCTGTTCGATCGTTATTCTCGATACACCCTGTTTTAAGGATCGGATAGGTGGAAGAGAATGTAAACATCATAGACATCTACTACCTTGAAGTCAAATCCATAAATCGATCAAGTTATCAACTATGAGGGTTGGAACTCCTGGATGACCATCAGATACTATCCATAGGGTTTACTATGCGGAACTGACGGATGCTGGCGGAATGGGATCATTGGAGGAAGCAAAGCGGTTGTCGGGTGATGGGAAATCTTAAAAGCGATGTGTGGTGTGCATATGTTACACATAGGGAGCGTAGGACACCGCAACCGCATAAGACGAAGTCCCGAACATTCAGAAGTTATTCTTAAAATCTAAATACGGATGCCCATTCAAAAATAAGCAAGTATTGATTTACTTTTAGTGTTAAGATGAAGCAGTCATAAATTATATTAATACATAATATTGTTGTTATATTTTGTCATGCATTGTGACACCCCTGAGAATTGGTGTAAGGGCGCAGATGGCTTTCCACTCCCTTGAAATGTTTCCTTCAAAGGTTTTGGTAAATCGCGCAACTACTCGTGTGGCATGGACTGAATATCAATAAAACACACCTCGGCCTTACGTGCTGATTGAATTTCGTTTAGAAACAGAATAATTTTATCACTAGCGGTGACTAAAGGATCGCCCACTGGCCTCTGTATTTTATATGGCATACGAATAAAAACATATTTTATATGGTATAAGAATCTATGATAAGATAATCAGAGATGTATTATTATTATAAGGAGTATTTTAAATGATAATAATCACGTTTAAGGTTTTTAACTGTCAATTAAAAGCAATATATTTTATGAATAAAACTAATTTGTTTCGTACAGAAGCGAGCGGGTGTGACGAAGCTTACAATTTGACACCGCCCCGTACTTATGGGGCGGACTGGGGTCTTCAAAACCAATCTACAGACGTTTGCAGTAGTTTGTCATATTTGTTTGGTTGTCGTTGTTTGTTTACAGTTAGAAGTGGGCAAAGAGCTTGCGATCCTGGAAGGCATTGAGTCGCCTCTCGGCCTTTCCCGAAGGCAGTCGTTGGCCGACGGAGCGGCGACTTAGTCCACCACTTGCTAGTAAAACCACTTACAGAGTTTTAAATTAAAAATGTGTATTTCAAATCTGTTTGTGTAACTGTCTTCAAGGAATTTATAAACTAACTGCAATTAAAGAGAAAGTATACTGAATACGACCGGGTTTTAATGGAAGACGAAGGAACCTGTGAATCATCCTTTGTCCCACGCCGGAAGCGAGCGTCAGTGTGTTGACTTCCCGCACCCCGCTTCTCCCCGCTCTCCACCTTCCTCCCTCGAGCGGCGAGACAGACTTTTCTTTCTTACTCTCTCAGATTATTGTAATATTCGTGGTAACTCTATTGCATAGATTCCGTCCCGTGGCCGTGTGATCAACGTCGTTGATTTCAGTTGCGGCGTTCGCGGTTCCAAATCTCGGTACTGGCAGTTTTATTAAATGATGTTTAATCAATTTTTGGAATTTTATTGGAACGCATGGATATCTTTGAAGTAAAAATTCCCTCCCACCTATTCGATCTTAAAATCGAGATGTAGCGAGAACGATAAGATAACTTTTAATCTTGTCCAAGTCCTATCCTTAGTCTCTCCGAAAAGCGGAGTAACAAGCAGTTCGTGTATAATAAACTTCTGTTGCTATAAACTCCATTGTGAGTCCATTCATTCGGACCGGACAAGGTAAATGGTTTTAATTCATGTTCGAACAATATCATATATTGATTTTTCAATCCATTTATGGATTTGCGTTCAGAGGATTGGACATTCCCTCCCACTCATCCTATTCTAACAACAGGGTGTAGTGGGTGGTTTTAGCTTATCAGAAGGCATCTCAGCTAAAATTTGAAACCTCGGATACGAGCTTGTTTGACCCAATTAAAATATCTCAATTCAGTAATTTAAAAAAATTGAGGTCTTTGGTAGCAACTGGCCCTTCTACCCTCCGCGCCCCCTCTCCATAATGGTCTTGTATCAGTCCTTTTCTTGTTAAAAAATCTGTTGAGTCGCTCCTTCGATAATAAAGACATATCGTCGTTGGTCAGGAAAAAGACACTAACTGAAAAATACTAGTTTTGAGTAATTGGACTTTGAAGTTTTTCAAATGTTTGAAATGCTATATCTAATTATTATCATATTTCATTTAATTGTTTGTTTGTTTATCTTCTATACATTCCTTTACCATTCATCCGATTTCGATCAAACTTTGGTGAGTTGTTGTGCGTACACCTGTGAAGGTTTCTAATGAAAAAAATTAAAATCTAAAATTTTAAAAAAGAATCAAATACGTATAACCAGCGACAACTCTGCGCCAGACGGAAAACAAAAAATATGGAAACAATAACATTTATTGTTTGAAAAGTATAAATGAATTACTAAATTCAAAAAAATTGGACTTTTTTCGGGTTCAGAAAAATAAATCTTGGCTTTGGGTCGAGTTCGGGTAACAAGTGTGATATAGAATGGGTAATTTTACGAAATCCCAGCCCATGCATTCCTTTAATCCAAAAGCACTTCAATAAACAGAAACCTTTTCTTTCTTTGAGTGGCATTTATAACAATTAGTGTGTTCTTTCGTTCGGTAATGTTCGAAATAAGGAACATTTTGGTATAACGAACACAATATGTCATTTTTTCGCTTTAGTGTATTCTTCCAGAACAACGATGATATTGAGTTATACCAAAATGTTCCTTATTTCAAATTCTACCGAACGAAAGAATACACTAATTTTTAAAAATTATACTTTTCCTTAAAAAACAGTTCTGATATAAACCTAATGAAAAAGGTATATATAGCATTTCAACAATTTGAAAAACTTTAATGTAGCTGAATCGTTAGACACGCTCCTGACGATTTTTCAATAAAATAAGATTTTAATGTACGTATTGACACACTCTGGTTTTTGTTAAGTATAAGTTTCATTAGTGTCTAGAACTGAAATCACCCAGCGGCAACGGCAATAATTCGCAGAATCGGCCCAAACTTGTTACCAAGCCGTTCAATAGCCGTCGGGTACGCCTGCTGGATGAGTTCATTTTTGACGGAAAGGGGTAGCTCGCAACGATGCAGGGAGTTTTTTTTAATGATATGTGTGGACAGTCGATTACGATCTGTCGAGCCGGGAGAGCTGCGGCCTCGTTGCGGCGGAGGTGAAGATGTGAATTGTTTGTTTTGATTTGCATTGGACTTAATTTAAAATCGTTTGTCGTGTCATTTGTATTATAACTTAAAGTAAATTCAGTTGCTAAGTAAATGTAAATGTAGAATCAATTTTATGTGTTAGGAATAATATTTTTTTGTTTTGTAAACCACTGCATCTTCGATGAAAAATAAATAAGTTTTGAACCGGATTTGAAATGGTGTTTGTTTGAGATCACAGCCCTTCCATGGCGTTCTATAACCAGCCATTCGCCTCTCTTCGATCCGGGGTCTTCTCAGTATTTGCTCTATCGAAAGATTTATCAATTTTCCAGTTGCAAACTTTTCCAAACATAAAAATATCGTCTTTTACACGATCTCGATCCTCGTTTTACACGGTCGACACGCTACAAAAAAACGACAGCGTTAGAGAATATTTTACTTTTTTCTACACCGGAAGACACAAAGTAACATAAATTATACTATTATACTGGCCATAACAATTTTTCGTGATTTACTCAATACTCTAAAAATCTTCGGAGCGTGCTTAGCGACTCAGCGACTCATATGCCCTACATTGAGAGGGTAAATATACACGACGGGTGTTGAAGGGTCAACCAACTCAAGTTCAGTTATACAGTCATGATAAATCTTTTCAATTTTCATTCCTTATTACTTAGCCGATCTTATCCCGTTGTACTATTATAAGCTAAATTAAATATTACAATGACAGTCCGAGGTGGCGTCGTTGGTTTGAAACTGCCGATTGAAATCTCGATTAAAGACCACTTTGTTCTGATGAATCGCCCCATTGTTTCTCCTTATGTGATATCGCCGGCGATAAGAAAATTAATCTCAGGTCGAGGAACTCTCTTCTCGTTTTACATAAATAAATGGCAACTTATTATTTGGCTAGTAACTAAATGGATAAATTGTCAATAACAAACTTAAATAATGGTCAGTAGCTTTGTATAAGAACTGTAACTAAAAAAATACAAACTGTCTGTAAATAGGTTTTTGTCAATATCAGATTTAAATTCATTTTTCTTTAAATCGTCGACCATAAAGTTTAAGCATTGACGTTGTTTCTTATAAATTTCTGACCGCTTAAATGAGTTACTTAACACTTACTATTTTAAGACATCGAATGAGGATGCTGGATGGAATTTAAATATCAAATTTGAATTGTTGAGATTTTGTACTAATTACCATGTATTTTGTCACTAACGACCCGAGTTTCGCCTATCGGCATCTCCAGTCATTAGAGCACGCGAAGTCAATCCGACGTCAGTCGTGTGCTTGAATGCCTGAAGATGCCGAAAGGCAAAACCCGAGTCGTTAGTGACGAAATACATGGAAATGTACAAAATCTCAACAATTCAAAACTGACCACTTTGTTTACCATGTCTGCTTCCAATGTGGAGCATATAATATTATGATCTTTTAATATTAAGTTTTTCTACTAGAACTGATTGGTACTCAGTTGCTCAACCTCTCTTTTTCTAACAAAGTAGGGATAGAAGGATAGGCCTAGGACAGGACTAGTGGTTAACTAATCGTTCTAGCTACACCCCGTTTTTAGGATCGGATCGGTAGGAGGGAATTTTAGGCATCACGAACATCCATGCCTACGAACATAAATCCATAAATTGAATAATGAAATTTCCGTCCTGGGATTCGAGCCCGTGAGATCCGTAGCCGAAGCCAACGACGTTGACCACTGCACCAAGGAGTCGATAAATTTCGATTCACTGATCAATATTCAAAGGCGGTATATAAGCGACTGACTAACAACCAGTTCTCGTAAAGCCGGACGATCCATCAGAAGTGTATGTACTCCAAATTGGAGTGAGCATTGTTGAAAAACTGTACGAAAATAGTGTTCTACCAATATGCTCCCTGGATGATTGAAGCTAGAAGATCTTTATCGAAGAGAGTAGGGATAGAAGAATAGAGCTAGGACAGGACTAGTGGTTAGATAATCGCTCCCTCTACACTCTAAAGTATTTTCAGATCTACATCTATGCCTTAGAACAGGAAGCTATGAATTGTGTGAAAAATCAATTTAAGAAACTGTCCGTACCGGGATTTGAACCCGAGACATCCGTAACCGAAGCCAACTATGTTGTCCACTGCACCACGGACCCTAAATTATAGTATGAGTCGCATAGTATCAAAAGTAGAACTATCCATTATTTGATGTTTCGAGATAAACACGCAAAAAATTTTGTTGGTGTTTATGAGTTTTTTAATGGCTTAAATTTGTATGAGCGGCCATATTGTGACATCACTTAGGGTAACTCTGTGATTGATTGAAAGTATGATTTACCAAACCGCTCACTTCCGTTTTTAAAACTGTTAATCGTTCTGATTTTGGTAGCAAGCATCATTTTCTTTTACGTTTTTATATCATATGGACATGATTTTGATACCAAAATTTTATTTCTAGCCATACACTATGACCGGTAGAATATCGTGGCAGCATTAGTTCAATTTCGACAAATATGGGATTGTTCTACTTTTGATAGTATGCGACTCAATTTAATATCATATTATTATGTTGGATACTGCCAGTCATATCTTGTTTTTGTCGGATTCGCCAATGATCCGATAAACATAACGCCGGGCAGTATTATTTCATATCAAAATTTATCGTTACCCGTTTCCGATGGCAATATGAAGAGTCAGTGTGCCAAATATCAGACATGACACGACATAACCGGTGAATATGAGTCAATCCATAGATCATCCTATATTTTTGGTACGAGTCTATGTTTTGAGATATAGCGGAGCTTGACCAATTTGTACCCGAGCACTGGCATAAGAATTGATAGTGAGATGGACTTGATCTAACATATTTGTTCCAAGCGGTTCAATCTCATGGAGCCTTGTTGTAGGTTATGGTGATAGTTTTGGGTGTGATTATTGCGCGCACGGGAAAAAAGTGTTTTTTTTTAATGTTATATACGTTACCGGTCGTGTAACCGAGTGGTCAACATTTTTGGAAGTTCTTCCTGTTCGGTTGCGGTGTCCAAGGGCTCGAATCACCATACGGACAATTTCATGAATTGGTTTTTCAATTGATTTATTAAATTTTAAAAAATATGGGTTTCTGTAACATTTACATTGCCTCTTACCCTAACTATCAACTAGACCTTTCTTCTTCCTTCCTTCTATCATTGTATTTTCCAAAAAAGTATAGCTACTGTTGTAATTATAATATTACAAGTAATTTTTTCTCTAGGCTGAGCGGGTGCGCAGCCTCGCAGTAGTTTAAGATCCAGCGCACACTCCATTTCAGAATGGTCATTTTTTTATGATAAATTATCTATACCAATGCGTATAAAAATTTTAAAAGTCAAATTAACAGAGAAACCAGTTTTTAATTAATTAAATGTCCCTTTACTAGTATTGGTATAAATTAATATAAAATTTTAATTTTATTCATGTAAACTAACACAAAAAATACTATTGTTCACAACAAATACTTAGATAAGACGTATCGTTGTTTGCACAAAGATTAAATTATGCCGCGCAATTGTTGGTTTGGTCTGCTCATTCTTTAGAGAACCTCGTCGAACATTGATTACAAGCTCAGATTTTGCTCATGATGAAATCAGTTATGACTAAAGAACGAACTGAATTTGGTAACAGAAAAATACTTTAACTTAACTGGCAATCGGTTGGCAATTATTTGTTAATTTTAAATTAACTCCTAGCAGATAGCCTCGCCGATCGAATAACCACTTTGAATAACAAAATGTTCATTTGCTTTTAACATATTCTCTATTTTAATTGCATCCATTTACTATGTGTCGCAGCTCGAAATATGACGATTATTTCTATTATCAGGATTTAAAAAAAAATTGAAAAATAGCTCACGACTAACGAGCTATAATTTTTTTTTTTTTCTTAAATCGGGATTTTTAGATGCAATGCCGGATTTGTCTGTGAAACTCCGGACAGTCCCTGCTCAAATAGGGAGTCTGGCAACCCTGTTTACGTCTCAAAATTATACAGCATGAAAGAAAAAAAGTGGACACCGTTGCTTTATAATCTTTTCCTTAATAGCGTGTGTTTTTTTTCCACTGACGAGTCCTTAGTATCAAAAGTATGTCAATTTAACGTACAGAAAAGCAATGCAAATTTTTAGGTCAACCTCCTTGACGCCGAACTGTCTGGCGTACATAACTCTTCAGCTCGGTGAAAATGGACACGAAAGGGTGTTCAGGGTTCTCTGAATGAATAATGAACGACCCAATGTACTCCCAGCCTCACACATAAACAACTGACAAAACACTTTGCGTGAATAATGTAGACTCGCCCCCCTCCCTCAGCAAAATTCCTATCTTTCCCTCCCTGTCCAAATCAGAAGCAACCAACCGGTCAATTGCCTGCAGCCTGGCTGGACGAAAACAGTGGCGTATATTCTAATTTCGTCACCTCGGTGCTGAACTGACCTATTCCACACAATCGTTTTGATTTGCAATTGCACTAAATTGTTTAGTGGTGTAAAGAAAAAGGTAACATGTAATTATATTTTAAAAAATAAAACACAATTCATTTGTACTACTTCCACATATTTAAAACAATCAAATGTTTTTAAATGGTTCAGTAATTTTTTCTTATAATTTTTCTGATTCATTATTGCTTATTACATTAGTAATGTCATTAAAAAATTTTGCTCAGCTAAATGGACTTTTAATGTAGCTATATTTGTGATTTCAGATTCTTTTATTTGATTTATGTATTATTTGTTTGTTAATCAGTATTTTCTTGACTTAGTTCATGAATCATCAGTTTTATATACCTTCATTTTACACTCAATTTTATATAAATAAGCCTGTTCTGTTTGTCTTTTTATAAGTTGATAATACTCGTGATGAGCGAAACCGGTCCTGATCATTATAAATATGTGGAAGTAGTACAAATGAATTGTGTTTTATTTTTTAAAATATAATGTCTTTCCACCAAGAATTGACAGTTAACACCTTAAAAACATTTAATTAATTAAATGTTTTTTATTAAAGGGATTTAACACACTAAGTGCGTATATTCAGTGGTGGGCTAGAAGGATCTCGGAGGGGCTTGAGTGAGCCCTTTGTTGAATTAAGAAAAAACTGTATTCTCTAGTACCTCACTGCAATTTATGTGGACTATATTGTTTAAATATAAGACTTCGTTACTTTTTGAAAATTATAAGCGCCGATGTTTGATATATACTGTTTCCAGATGTTCTTAGATGTTCAACGTGAACAATTCTTCGAAAAGTTACCCTTCATACTTCACACGTGCACATTTCTTCCCCTTTACCGTAATTGTGTACAGTTTTGAAGACAGTTCCCAATATTTATTATTATGTACCACCATTTACTAAGGGGCACTTCAGTTTCAAACCAGCGTTATGTTGTCTTTCGTTTGCTGAGTTAGCTCAATTTGCTATGAACGAAATTTTCACGACGACGTTTTATTTATTTATAATCTTATTTTATATTAATTAGTGTATTGTTACACAATATAAGTTAGAATCATTCGATTGCTTCAAAAAATAATTTTATAAGTGATAAAAAAATCTACTCCTCCGGACACCGCGCATAGCTTTGAGATTTAAGTAAGGCCCTTGTTAACGCATTGGCAGCCTACCGCTGCTTATTAACACATTCGCAACGGGGGAAATATGACCAAAATACGCGCAGCGGCTGGGCTGATTCACAGGAAATCGATAAAAGATCATGGTCTTATTTAAATCATCATAACTTTTACTTTAGCGGAAAATACAACATTTATAGAAAATAGGCTCAAATCCGCAATCTAATCAAACAATCTTGTGAATAGGGTTATAAGTAAGGCCCTTCTAAATAATTTTCAATTGCGACAACAAAGAAGCCACCGAATCAACCTTTTCTACTCCATCAATTGCTTAAACCCTCAATGTCTCCATTGCTAAATCAGTGACTCTAATTTTGTTTAATGAAAATAAGTTAAATAACTCGCCGAGTAACATCGTCTGACAGTTGGCATATGAGGTGCATTAAATTATATAGCTTTTCCAAAACATAACTCGAGTATTTGTTTCAAGTCAAGTAAAACGAAACACAATATTATTTATATACCAAGCAAAATATATGTCTTTTATTACTTAAACTAATACGTTTTTTTTCAAGTGTAGTGGAACTTTGCAATGGTGACAAATATAGAAAGTTTCTCTTCGACAGCTTCTTCTAAGAATTTTACCATATTTTTAACAGTATTTTGAAAGGTGGGTCAAAACGTGGAGAATGTGCTGTGATATGTCCTCATAAATTTCATCTATAAACGTATCTTTATCCATATTTAGCTATTGAAAGAATAGCATGAAACTGACCAACCGACAATTACACGAAGACAACTTTAGATGTTCTCCTAAAGGTGTTTCGTAATACTCTGATCAACTTCTTTCAATAATATTATGAATCAAACATGGATGTCAAATAGTTGTCCAATATTAATTTTTAACTTTCGTAGTTGTATGTTATTTATTTTAATTAAATTCCAAACGTTGAAGAGTCCTGTTTGATACAACAGATAAGACTGCTCAACTCCTCGTTGTCAACATACCATTGCGATATGTTTTTATTATCATTGGTTTTGAGATAAGCCATAAAATATTACATCAATTAAAAGACTTTATTTCATAATTGCCGAAATTAGAACCCATAAAAAATAGGATATTATTAACGCATGTCTTGTGCGTAACTAGTGTTACGATAATAAAAAAACTAAAACCGTTTAAAGAGTTCTGAGCAATTAATGTCGCCTATATCAAATGAAGCAAAAAACGCGTTTCCTTCCGCAATACAAAAAACTACGGGACGCGTAAAACACGTTCCCCGTAGCTAACGTGGTAAGGTATATAAGCAACTTAGAACTGTTCACCTCCATTCTATTAGTAAGCGTTGCTCATTCTATTGTCAGTTGTAGAATGGAAAAGCTATGGAATATCGTGAGCAAATTATTATTGAAAACACTTGTGTAAAGAATATCTAAATTTTCAAATTTCCTTATATATGTCAGTAATTTACATGTGGAATAGATTCGTTCACCAACAAGGCGACGATTTATACGTAGATATTGTAGGATCACGTATCAACTACGAATCTATAGTACTGTATTAATCAATTGGAATTATCACAACTAAATAGATTTGCGGTAAGCACTCAACTATCTGATCGCCAAACGGAAATCAGATAGTATCGGACGTCAATATCAATTATGTATTTGAAGATGGCAAGAACAATCAATACCGCCTGTTTCTGATTGGTTCTCTGCTCAATTAGATCTCGCGTGAATTTGTTATAACTTTGCTTGAGATAGTTTAAGATATCGACTGAGGGTGCTTGGTGGAATTTCAATATCAAATTTTTAATTTAAATTTGTGACCTTGAACGTTAGTCCATTTTTTTCAAAATATTTGGTGTATTGGCTGTCAGCTGTAATTCCAGATATTAAAAAAAACAAAATTTCAATTTAAGACATCGGCTGAGGGTGCTTGATGGAATTCCAATATCAAATTTGAATTATTGAGATTTTGTACACTTCCATGTATTTTATTCCGGTTCGTTAGTGACGAAATACATGGAACTGTAAAAAAATTTCAACAATTCAAATTTTCTACTTGAGATATCAAGTGATTTGAAGTCCGTTAGCCGAGTGGTAAATGAAATCCACGGGCTCTAAGCGTCGAATGTACATATTTTTTTTCTTTTAATAATGATGTATTTAGAAATATACAGAAAAGATAAAATATATAAAGACCTTTGTAGTCTGTACCAAATCTAGAAATGAAAATAGATGGGGAAACTGTGAGCACTCTTTGCAGATTACACATAGTTTATATGTAAATATAGGTACGAACTCTTTAAACAGTACAGACTGCACGCTACTGTGTGGAAGATAGGAAAAACGAGAAATAACTGACCGTTCTAAATGTACGCACAATTCGCTGCGGATTCGTCGATTTATGGCTTTAAGAACTCAGCTTGATTGATGCACGTTGTTTAGTATATAATTTCACGTCATATAGTTAGTCCATTTTTATACCTTACCCGCTCCCGATGTGGAACATATGGGATTCTAATGAAGCATAACAAAATAAATAGTTTACCTATTTTGTAAGACTGTCGTTCTACTCTCTATTCATTTGGATAGAAGAGGGTTTTATTAAAAGAAACCGTTTAGATCATTAGGACGTTTAAAAAATAAAACACATTTTGAATAGTACTACTTCCACATTTTTAAATGATAAGGACCGGTTTCGCTCATCGCAAGCATTATCAACTTATAAATTATCAATCTTAACAACACTATTTATATGAAATTGAGTGTCAATAATTACACAATCAATGATGTTGACCATTCTCCTAAAGGCCCGGCAAAGAGATACTCCATTTGCAGTCCATAAATAAAACGTTGTCAAAACAAAAATAGAAAGACAAATAAAAAAGGGTCACAAGTCACGAAGACTAGATAGAAAGTTTGAAAATATTACATGCATTTATTCTCGCATAAAAAGGAAAAAAATAATGTATCTTAACAATGGTTTGTAGATAATTTATTTATCTACTGAGATAGTCTTTAATTCATCGATTTGGAATAGATAAATTGTATAAAAATAAACATTATATATTCTTTGAAATTCCATAAAATTAAGAAAATATAAAAAAACTTAAACATGCAACTAGTTATTATAAATTTCCTCGTATCTAGATTCCTTAAAATATGCCAAAATAATTAATGGCTTTTTCGGAAAGCTTTTATTATAATATTTTCATGAGGCTAATGAAATATTGTCACCGAACCATTTGAAAGCTTTCGTGAAAAGTGGTCTTAATTATTTCTATTCATAAAAGCTCAATTTTAGAATAAAAAACCGAAGTCTTGAAAATGACAAATTTTCACTAAAATATAGCCCAGGCGGAAAGTTTTACTTTTTGATCGGAATCTTCAACATGTTTGTATGAAAAATGATAAATTATAGGAATTTGGTATATATCTTTAATTAATAATAAAAAGCGCTTTCTATATTGATTGAGAGCTTTTGGATAACTAGGTGACAGTGATTAAATTAATAAAAGTGTCCAGCACCTTTAAACTAGAAGGAAACACTTGTGGATATATACTTTAAAAAATAGTTCAAGGTAGAGATTTTAGGCAACAGAGCATGAAAATGTCAAGTAGAACACAAGGAAATATATTTTTGAAAGAGCTCTCGATATTTAGACTTTCAAATTTCAGCTTTGAACTGTCGATACGCAGTATTAATTGTCGGCCCTATGTATTACACATACTTATGCGGCTACGCGCTTGCTTGTGTGCGTGTTGGCGGTGTATATGAAGACTAGTCATTTTGCTTGCAAACTCGTAGATTAAATATTTTTCAGCTTCTTCATATTCTTCGATTTATTTTAGCGAGAATGTGACGAGTTTAGTTTACTTTATGACATATTTGGGATAAATAACATATATATCACATAATTCAATATTTTTTTTGTTGAATTTGATCTATTTTTATATTTAACCATTGTGAGAGTTTTAACGGATCAATTGAGCAGTAAGGGTTAAGCATAATTCAAACGATGGCGCGGTGGTCGCGCTGTAAGGGTTAAATGTTATTTTTTTTAAATACGCTGAAAATATACAAAAATATAAATGTTTTATTCATAACGATATTGTTTTCGTGTGTTTCAATTAATACATAATAAAAATACCCCATATAATTTATTTTATATATTAATAGAAAAGTATTTCATTATTTTAGTTGATCCATATTTTTTTAATCACATCCTATCCTAATATAGAGCGTAATAGAGCATTTGAACAGAAGGTGTAATAAAATAAAAACATGGTGTTATCCAAAATTTTGTACTTCTGAAAATTCTGTAGTATGTATTTAATTGAAACTTAAATGAGTAAAGACTTACCCACTAACAGTATGAAGCCTATAAGATAGACAGATATATACATAACTTTGAAGTACCGCACAAAAAGTTATTTTCTGTGATTTTCGAGAATTTTTAACCAATGCGTTTCTCTAGAACAGTGTTTCTTAACCTTTTTAGTGAATGGCACCGTCTTCAAAAAAAGTTATTAAAAAAAATGGATACACTGTAAAGATATAGATAATAGCAGTAGTGGTGAGGGAGCGTAAACAATAAATTGCACAATGTGAGAGAAGTAGGTCTGCTACTCGACGGGGCGGTGGAGCGTCAACACACTTTGATTGCCCCAAGTCCGGCGTGGTGACAAGGATAATTCACATGTGCCTTCGTCTTCCATTAAAACCCGGTCATATTCAGTATACTTTCTCTTTAATTGCAGTTAGTTTATACTTATAAATTCCTCGAAGGCAATGACAGATACATAAACAGCGTTTAAAATACACAATTTCAATTTAAAGCTCCGTAAGTGGTTTTACGATAGGGTCGGCCCTTTGAGCCAAGTCGCGGGGCTGTGTCGGCCACTAACCGCCAGCCTGTAGACCGAGGGACAAGTGATCTTTTCACTAAGCATCGCCCGCTTGTTTACTTCTAACGGTAAACAAATAACGGTAAACAAACAAATTTGACAAACTATTTTTGAACGCCTGTAAGGAAGAGTCTGTAGACGGATTTTGAAGACCCCTGTCCGCCCCGTAAGTACGGGGCGGTGTCAAATGGTAGTGGAGTCCCGAACAACTACGGAGCGTTTGCCATTTCATCGTGGGCTCCGAGAGTAGTTAAGTCAAGTTAAATTCATAAAGCAACGGATAGTTTTACACGTCAATCGTCACGTACACGTTAGTAAACCGACTCCAAAAAAATTAAATTTCAGTTAAATATGCAATTATATGTAAAATTTTGCGCTCTTTTTGATTCTGTACTCCAATAACGTAAAAATGCAACCAAAATTTTTAAGGTAGATAACCTTCTAAAGAATTAAACAAAATATTTCTGGGTCAGTAATAGATAATTTATAAATATCCTTCTACTGACTATACTCGGAAAAACCTGTTTATAATATGTATCGGGTACAAATCAATAATATTTGATTTATGGTGACGATTTGAATATTGCTTTTCTCATTATCTCATTATGGGTTATTTCCACTCAAAACGTATAAGTAATGAACTGGACGTCAGATTTTATATTTCACTTATATGGCTAGAAAATTCTCTCGCAATCCTGGAAATTCTTTCTGG
Organism: Himalopsyche phryganea; assembly: GCA_022494535.1. Taxonomy (NCBI): domain Eukaryota; kingdom Metazoa; phylum Arthropoda; class Insecta; order Trichoptera; family Rhyacophilidae; genus Himalopsyche; species Himalopsyche phryganea. The sequence continues at coordinate 2,583,934 of JAGVSL010000030.1, forward strand.
TATCCCATGGGGTTCACGCACCCTAGTTTAAGAAACACTTTGCCAGAAGATATTTTTTACTAGAATACTTGACCAATTCAACGCAATTACTGAAACATTTCACAAATTAAAACAACACCAAATTGGTCAAGTCAGTCTATGGACACATCGGCAAAATGATTTAGAAAATATTAATCGAGTCGTATAGCAAAAGTAGGACTATCCTATATTTTTCGAAATTGAACTAATGCTGCCACACTATTCTACCGGTCATAGTGTATGGCTAGAAATAAAATTTTGATATCAAAATCATGTACATGTGGTATAAAAACGTGAAAGAAAATGATGCTTGCTACCAAAATCAAAACGATTAACAGCTTTGGAAACAGGCGTGAACGGTTTGGTAAATCATACTTTCAACCAATCACAGAGTTACTCTAAGTGATGTTACAATATGGCCGTTCATACAAATTTAAAACATCAAAAAACTCAAAAACGAATGAACAAAATGTTTTTCGTGTTCTGTATCTCGAAACTTCAAATAGTTGATTGTTCTACTTTTGATACTATACGACTCAATTTATCATTTCTACAATAACACAAATATATATTATGCCTCTAATTATAATACAAGACACGCTTTTAATGAAACTAACTGTTAAATTATAATATAGAGTTTAGATTTACTCAAATACTTCAAAGTCAATTTCTTAAAAAACAAGTATTTAGACATTGTCACTTTTTGCAGTATGTTTACGATTATTGCAGCAGTTTTATGATTTACTTCCGTTAAGGTGGCAAGCAGACAGAATAACTTATATAATAAATATGTAAAGTTTGTACCAGTAAAAATCGAAAAAAAAACCGAAGCAACAAAATAAAATCGATAAAGTTATAAACTAAATTATATCGCATAACTGGAACCGTACGAAATAAGAGTGCTTTGAACTCGATGAAGAGTAAAAAAGAAAAAAAAGCAATATCCTTTATCAAACATGTCAATAGAGTTCATCTGTATCGACAAACAGATGGTTGCTCTGTACACAAGAGCAACGTTGCCAAGCTAATTTAAGCCTTCCTGCAATTACATGTCAGGCCATATCGGCTCGGCAATGGAGATGGAGTCGTGAACTCTAGATAAAATTGGATATAATTAGATGTCAATCAAAATAAATAAGTAAAATATTTTGTTAAATAAATTGTAATTAAGATAACAATTATGTATGATATGAATTCATATTTTAAAATTTTATATTTAAAAAATATCTGGCATTACAGCTGACAGCATTACAAATATAAATTGAAATTGACCTTCTTGTGGCTTGAACCTGATCACCAGGGAAAAGCTCTTACCACAGAGCACAGAGGCCGACTGATGATAGACTCGATGAACCGATGATGGAAAGACTAATACAGGCTCGAATTGGACAGGAACGCACAGGAGCAGGAAATCGGTTCGTAAAATCCGTTGTATATTGTCGTTTCGTCAAAAACAAATTGTTTTCAATAATTTGCCAAAACAATTATGGTCAATGTTGATTTATTTTGATAAATTATCGAACGTTCCGGATTGTGCATTTTTCCATTTCAAGCTCTGAATTTGTGTGTCAAAGGAAGAAAAATTAGTTAGTGAGAGATAGTCAAAGACATTAACCACTCGGCTACAGTGCAACTACTGCTAGATTAACACTCTTGAATAGAATCATTCCGTCAAAAAGAATCAATTTTTATAAAACATTTTTCCTTATTGTAGATCTCTTTATGTCAATACAACAAGGATAATTATTGTAATTTAATAGTTTATCTATGACTTAACGTTGTGAGAACTTGTATTCATGTATGAGGATATCTCAGTAAATCTAATAAAATGCCTTCGAAATCAAGTGATGAGATGAGTCGCCATAAGACCCCGTTGATTTCCAATAATGGATACCCATAAACTTTAGCTACACACCATTACAGGATACTGCGTAAGAAGAAACATTCAATACTACAGTTATAGTCAACAATTTGTTCAGGAGCACCGTATTGCCAATGTAATATAGTAGTATTGGATAATGAATGAGCCGGAGTAAACAATTATTACGTTAAAGATACTAGTCCAAGCACGACCGGTCATAGCACATATAGTAAAAGGTTTTTATCTAACCTTTTAAATGCAAGGCAAATTTTACTAGGTGGACACTTGTTGGCCAGCTATTTTTGAAATAAAATAAATCGCTTAAAAAACATGAAATAGGCATAAAATAATGATAATTTGTGAACATTTAACAAATCAATCCGTTTCTCGATATTTTCATTAATATTTTAAAACTAAAATGATCAATACTATTTTTAAAATATTATATAAGAATAAAGAAATAAGAACTAACTACTATCACATTTTAGTTTTCTGAAGAATGGTTCTTTTCAAAGCAAGTTTCCACATATAATGCCACTTTTAATTGTTTGCATGTGCACCTTATGTGCAAACGAATTTGTGGTTTCCATTTGGCATCTACAAGTGTCAAGCTGTAACACTTTTGCAGATTGCGTCGAAAATATTGATATTTGAACCAAGGAAAAAATTCACTATTTATCAATAAATAAATACATTCAACAATTTTATGCTACAAAAGTCAAAATAAATATTTGGTGGCTTGCTATGACGGTGATAAGAGCTCGCGAGTTAATTTTTCGTTGGTCTGACGACGTCTAGAGGTTAAATGATTTGTGTGAAATTTGATATTAAAAAGTTTTTATTAGGTACATGTACAATTTATTATATGAGTTTTTCATTGAAAATTAATAGAAATAGATCAGAAAATCACAAATCCAACCATATCAATTAATCGAAAATGACAATTTCAGATTAACGATTCTGTTTTACTGATGCAGTAATACATAATTATGTTAATCTTGATCATTATGCAATATTACATTTAGGTTTATATAAAACATTGTGAATCTGAGAGCAAGGTTGACGATCGCTGGGAGTAAGGCGGCAATAATAAAATTATTGGTCACGCATGTCGACAACTGGCTACAAAAATACCAAACTCTGATGGATAAGTTTTTTAGGGACCTGATTCGACAAACTCCCTTTGGCTAAAAGTTTTGGTTTGTTTTAATGGTGGACCAAAAGCGAAGACGCCTGGAGAAGTTTATTCCAGCAGTGGATTGAGTCAAAATAGGGTAACCAGATTGAAAAATGTAAATGCAGGAAAAATGTTTTCATTATGGACGTCATTATAATAGATTTTAAATGAAAAACAATTATGTTAACTATTCTCTTATAGTATATTTACTAACTGGCAATCACAGTAAAACTAGGAGTTATAATTATTGGAACTGGAGATTTGAATATAACAATTTACTTCCAGACGGATGACTGGTTTAAATTCATATATGTAAAGGGAACCAATAAGAGAGTTTGTAATGCCTGTAACCATATTCCAGTGCACATATATTGAAGTAATTAAATGTGACAACTACTGTCGTCATAACAACTTAAACTATGTTTCAACCGCTACTCCCTACTGTACTGTGATAGTGATTTGCAGATCAATGGGGATTGATTCATGTATAAAGAAGACCACGAGGAGTATACCAATACACATGGAACATTTGTTTAAAATTGAATTTAAATTAATATTTGCAGATAAATTGTGCAGGTGGCATATTGGATTTAGTTTACAAGCGACAATTTGCCTAGAGACGTAAACGGAAGGTTATTATTTGTTATGTGAAGCTTGTCATTTTAAAGATTCGTGTGATAGTTTTATTCAATGTCAATCATAAAGAAATTCGGAATGTATGGTATATCATATGGATTCCAACAGGAATGTTTTAGCAGAAGGTGCTTGGCGATAACTTATTGAAAGCCAGTTGCTCTATTTTAGAAAAAGTAGGGATAAAAGCAAAGGTAATAATACCGGTATCTTCGCATTTCGAAATCGCTTGAAAAATTGACGTCAGGAAGTTTCCATTCAGGGATTTGAACGCTTGATTGTTGCACATCCGAATAACATAATTTGCGTTGGTCGGCTCCAGCACCAGCAGTGTCATAGATGGCCATTTTTACCCAAGTCTCATGTACAGAAGCGACATAATGTGTTGAGTGCATTTAATAATATTTAAATTTACTTTATTTTACAGCTTTTAATTAACAATTTACATCTCACTAGTTGTGAATTGTATTTTATAATGTTAAATATTATCGCGCAGAGAAAGTCTTAAGGACTTCCGGGAAAATGAGCGTTGACCTTTATCCGGGTAATGAAAACCACACGGCAAAGGATTTCTGTTGGATAAGTAGTGGCATTTAAATCCGTTATAAAAGATCATGTTGTCAAATTGTTTGAAATAAACGTGACCTACGCTGAAGACTTTTTGAAATGCATACTTAACTTCTGCGTTTCCCAATTATATTTAGTCTTGGAACCGTTTACATGGAGTACAAACAAGTGAAACCCCTGAAATATTATTTAACGTATTTTGGCACCATCAACCGCGCACACTACACATGTTTTCCATATTGAACTATATGCGTTTACAAAATTATTCCGTTGGAAGTGTTACTAACGTAACGCGTTTCGCTTATTTAAGAAGCATCATCAAATTAATTATATCGCTAGGCTTTTTATTCTTAAGGTAAACAATGATTTTAATTTTGAGTGGGTTTGTTTCTATCCACTGGACGTGAGGAAGGGGTAAGACATAAAAAATGATAGAACTAATTACGATAAAACTCCTAATTAAAAATTAATTACTTTTGCTTACAGGTGAAAATCCCAAGAGAATTAAATTTAATAGTGGTGAGCCACCTGTTCTATTCAAAACGCTATTTACTAATACTCGATTACTGTTAATTGTTTTATTAATTTATAAAAACTCTAAGCTATTAATATTTTTTTATTTACTGGGTGGAGTAATTCTACGATATTATTTTTATTGATATTATGATAATTTTTAATTCAATGATTCGCAAACTTTGAAAAATTATTATTTTTGAGACATCGTATATATATTCTTCAATTCTAATATTAAAATTTCTACCTGTTTGTTCTACATAAGAAGCTTGACTGTCGTATGTATTTAATTTAACAGTTAATACACAGGTTATTTCATATAAATTACACTAAATAGCTGAACACTTCATATCTTCTTTTTTTTCTCTCTACTTTTTCTTTTCTTAAGTATGATAGTGCATGGTTAAAAAGATCATTCCTATGCAACTCATCGGCCCAAGAGCATGAGGACTAAATTCGTCTCTTTTCTAGATCATTATGCGTTATTTAAGGCGGCCGTGAAAGAACGTTTGCATATACGTAACGGTTGAAGGTATGGCAATTCATTTCATTAGAAATAACTGCCAAGCAGTTCCTTTACACTTACAATAAAATTATTAATATTATCGCCTAAAGCTTGTGACAAAATACTCACGAAGTGTCAAAATCGTCCAGTGTAAAGCTTAGAACACTAATGTCTCCGTTATTTCTATTATGAATAGACTTAAAACGGAAAATGTAATGGGTTTAATACTAAGGAAGTCACATTCCCACGTACGCACTTAGGAAAGCCTTCCATAGTAGGTGCAATCTGAATTAAAAAGCTGTTTTATATGTTAAGGAATGGGCCATAACCATTAAACTCCTGCACAATTCGCTGAGCAACTTTTAATTTGAATACAACACTCAATGTCAAAGAGGTGGCGTAAGCTTGAATGGATTTAGGACTTCTAAATTGTTCTGCATTGCACGAGTAGTAATCGAGTTCCCAAGACTGTCGTCTGGGCGAATTTCATTGATAAAGTTGGTTTCCCACCACCGGCAGTTGTGTGTATGGAGTCTGTGTATCACTTTTCTTTTTCTCAATGCTTTTGAAAAAATAAAATGACGCGAACAGTCCTGTGCGAGGTTCGTTTTGAACATTTCGCAATTATTGTGTTTGTAAAAAATAGAAAAGAAATAAAATAATAATCAAAAAATGAGACTAGCTCAGCCTATTAAATCAGGTTGTATCTTGCATAATAGACAGAATATATTGTCCGTATACAGAGTTCAACAACTGTAGTAAGGAATCGAAGTTATCGCGATCTCCAAAAAATTGAGCAATTTCTTCAAATGCCGCTGAATTGTTCTGGAAGAAGACACTAAATAAAAAATACTAGTTTATATTAATTGGCGTTTGAAGATTTTCAAATTATTGCAATGCTATACCTTTTTCATTAAGTTTTCCCATATCCGCTCCCAATGTGGAGCATATGATCTCCTAACGCAGGTATCTCAACAGAATTTTTCTGAACTGCTTGTTACTCAGTTGCTCAACCTCTCTTTATTCAAAAAAAGTAGAGATAGAAGGAAATAGCTATGACAGGACTAGTGGTTAGCTAATCGCTCTCGCTACGTCCAATTAGGATGGGATAGGTGGGAGGGAGGACTCGGACTACGAACAGCAATCCATAAATCGATTGAAAGATCAATCTATGAAAACCGTCCGCATCGGGAATTAAACCCGAAACATACGTAACCGTAGCCAGCGTATAAGAGTATAATTACTTTTAACGTAAATTGTAAATTGTAAACTGTAAATTCTTGTTGGAAAGTCATTAAATTTTAATAAATAAAACACAATTTGCGTGTACCACTTCCACATTTTTATAATGATCACGAACGGTTTCGCTCATCACGAACATTATTAATTGATAATGCTCGTGATGTAATACCTTTCCACCAAGAATTGACAGTTAACACATTAAAAGTGAAAAATATTTGTGTTCTTCCATACGGTAGAGTTCGAAATAAGGAACATTTTACTATAACTAACTCAATATGTCATTTTTTCGACTTAGTGTTGTCTTCTAGAACATTAAAAAAATTTATTATTTTTCGAAAATAATAAAAAAAACAATTAAAAATTTTAATGTTTAATATTCATTGATCATGAAATCTGCTTATCAAATTATGTAATGATTTTATCGAAATAATTGATTATGATCAAAATATTTATTATTTAAATATCCTACTTGGAAACAAGAAAAAAAATGTATAAAAATTCAATAAATTTGACGATTAAAATTTTAAACTTCGGATAATATCTAGCATATTTTTAATATCCAAATATTTATGATCTTTAATCATGACGAAAATACTGTATTTATTGTTGGTATTTTTTTCTAAGCATAGTTGTCTCATAATTAATAAAATTATAAGTGTCACATAATTAATTGTTTTTTATGAGACAAATAATATGCCTCTTATATTTTAATTTTTATTACGTGATACGTTGTAGCTACATCCAAATAGAAGTAATAAATAATGGGTCAATATTTATATTGACATGAGTGCTGATATTTTAAATAAATATCTTTATAATTATTAGATTGATATATTTTTTTTCTTTTTTCTTGTCGGCGTCCGTGGTGCAGTTGGTAGCGTCGTTGGCTACGGTTACGGATGTCTTGGGTTCAATTCCCGGTGCGGACGGTTTTCATAAATAGATCTTTCAATCGATTTATGGATTTATGTTCGTAGTCTGAGTTTTTTTGATGTCTAAAACTCCCTCCTCGCACCCATCCGATCCTCCTACTCTCTTAGAAAAAAGAGAGGTTAAGCAACTGAGTAACAAGCAGTTCTCATAAAAAATTCTGTTAAGATACCTCCATTAGGAGACTATACCTCCATGGGTGGGAGGGTATTATAGACATCACAAAAATCCATGCATACGAACATAAATTCGTAAATCGATTGAGAAATCAATTTATGAAACTGTCCATACCGGGAATCTGAATGCGAGAAATCCGTAGCCGTAACCAACGACGTTGACTACTGCACCACGGAGCCGACGTATATTATTTAAGAGTTTTTTTATTATTATTACACAGTTTCTAATGTGGAGCATATGAACTTAAATCTCAACAGGCGCTATCTACAGAAGCTGGTCTTTACTCTTATTATAAAGAGAGTAGGGATAGAAGGATTGGGATAGGGTAGGTTACCCGCTCACATCGTTTTCAGGATTAGATTGAAAGAAGAGAATTTTAGACATCACAGAAATCCAGAAACAAAAATCTATAAATGGATTGAAAAATTAATTTATGAAACTGTCAATACTCGAATCCGAACCCATGAACACGGCAACCAAAACCAACGTAGTTGACGTTGACCACTAGATCACGGACCTGACCTCAGTTTTAGTAGCGTTTTTGTAGTACTCACTATAATCAAACCGTTATATGACTATCCTAGATCTTCTCAAATCAATTAAATCCCCATATTGTTTGATATGTTAGTGGGAAACCGGTTCTGAATAAAAGTTATGTCGGATTAGTTTCAATCAGAATATTGTCAGAGGCGGCGCTGTATTTATTTTTTTTATTGAAGTATTTTAATGCTCATAATGTTTCTAAATTTTTTCACTAACATATGAAATGAATGCTTATTCGTATTTTGGCTTCTTATATCATTTTATGATTGGTGTTTTTCGTTGTATCCTGTTTACAATTCTTCTATTATTCTCAACAAAAGTATCTAAGAACAAGGGTTTCTTGTCTGTCAAAGAAAGCAAATGTTCTTTCTTGAAAAATAAAATCAAATGTCAATTATATTAACAAGAAATATTAAAAAAACTTCATACTGTACTGAACATGCTCAGAAAATTAAACTTAAAATAAAGACAAAACTGGCTTCGTTCAAGTATTTTCAACTCAAACTTCTGTTGAATATGTGAGATACACATAGCTTTTTCTTTACGTATTATGATTTTAAATATTAATTAATTATTGATTTTATAACTGCTGTATAATGTAAAGATATAACATAGCATATAGTTGCATAAGAATTACATAACACATCTGAAAGCGATTTCTGCATCACGCAATCATCTACACTTATACTTACTATGGATTAGATTAAATCAACACTTTCGATTGATTCAGTAAATTTATGAAAATTATTTAAGTTGTTAACTTTCTTATTCCACTGATTGTGTTCTTAAGTGTGACATATGTTTCGCCTCTATGAGAAGCATCTTCAGGTTAACTCTATCGTAAGATTTTCATTATTAAGGAAGACAATATTTTTTTTTTATTAAGATATATAAATTATAAAATAAATAGTAGGATTTTTCCAAGGGCTTCAAACCGGAACTGAACCGAAAACCGGAAAAACCGTCATTTTTGTAGAATCGAAAACCGGAACCGAACGGAAAAAGAATATCGGGTTTGTCGGTTCAGTACATGTTCAAACAAGCGCGTTAACATTATGTTAAAATTTAAGGCGCAAAAAAGCCATTCACATCTCGTCATAGTTCTCATGATTTAAAATAAATTATTTTAAAAGTGTATGCCTATGGTCGTGCGGTTCAGCATAACCATAAAGTTTTGAAAAATACCGTAGAAAATAAATTTTCAAAACAAATAAATACATTTAAAAAATAATCACTCGGAATTTACCCGAAAACCATTATTTTTGTCGGTAGGAAAACCAAAATTAACTGATATATATTCTGTTTTACTTCAACCGTAACGTAAAGAAATAACGGTTGGAAGCCCTGGTTTATTTTTTCTACTGGATGCGGGAAACACGAGTCATTTTACAAATTGTCATGTTTAGATTGAATTAAAACTGTTAAATGAAACAAAAATACTGTTGAGGTTAACGCTATGAAAGTTTATAATCCAACGATATATCAGGAGCCCACTGTCAAAATATTACGTACCGCTACTGTACAAAGCAATGTGTCTTCACGCTGAACCATTAGTAGATTATAAATTCGAATGAACAGAATTCTAATAAGAATCAATTATTTTCATCGTCAAATTTTGAATTTTAATATCTGTCAAGATTATGTTCCCAAATGTCTTGAGGAATTTTGTTTAACATAAACATAATGACGTTTTAACTGTAGAATTATTTTAAACAGAATGTTGTGAAATACAATTAAATATTAAAATAGAATAAGATGGAAATGGTTAATCTTGAAATTCTAATTCGTTATTATTAGAATATTATTACAAAACTTTCGGAAAATTTTATAACAAGAAAATCATATCAACCATGTTTTCAATATAATAAATATTTGCACAATTGAGCCCATATGCGGAAAAACAACGTTAGTCTTTATTTGCCTTTTTTTTGTCAACACATCTATCCAGTAAAAGATTTTTTTATCAATAAGCCGTGTTCTCAATAAAATTGCTCAAACCATATTCATTCATCGAAGATAAATATTTTCGATTAAGGGTATCTTCACAAACACCGACCGCTATTATCTCTGAGCAGTGTTTTTAGGACAACGCTGTTTTATATTAACATATCGACCGTGGAAAGGAAAAAGGACGTAACAAACACACAAAAAATATTGTGTATAACCCTAACAAAACGTGCATTAAATTGTATGCATTATGATTATCGAAAAAAATATATTTTGAAAAGACGGAAGGATAAGTCTTTCTGCTTTTATGTAGTCGATATATTGTATATTTATGTAGAAATACAGCATATTAGTACATTTTGTGTCAGCTATACACAGTATTTTTGTGTATGGGTTACGTTCTTTTTCCTTTCCGTAGTCGATAATTTTTTTTTCCATGTCAGCTCCCTATGTGGAGCATATGGTCTCCTAATGGAGGTATCTTAACAGACTTCTTCTACGAGAACTGCTTGTTACTCAGTTGCTCAACCTCTCTTTTTTTTCAAAGAGAGTAGGGATAGAAGGATAGGGCTATGAGAGAACTAGTGGTTAGCTAATCGCTAAAACATTTAGTTAAAATTAAAATATGATGATATTGATCATTTCGGAACTTGAACCCAGACCCACTATAATAAAGCTCTTACAACTAGACTACAGAGAACAAAAACAAAATTGTACTATTTCAAGTAATTGTATTCTGTTAATACAACTATCGAATCGAAAATCAGTTTTTACTATTAATCACAACAAAAAGGACATATTTATCGTAAAACACTTTCCCTAAAAAACCTTTTTTTCCCACGAGGCGACAGTAAAAATTAAACTTAAGGAAAATGTCACTTTTTCTGAATTCAAAATTTCATTGAATATGACTAAGCAAAAAAAGAAATAATGAAAATCGTAAAACGTTGAGAGATTTTCAAAATTATTATTATATTGAGAATTGCTGATGTGGTCTTTCAGATTTGACACCGAACGTTTTTTTTTTTCATTTATCATTCTATAATTAAATGTTAATCTATAAGTATATATTCATACAGATTTTCAAAATTAAGACTTTTTTGCGAATAAAGGGTGCGGCTTTAGGCCTGGTTAATAACTGAAAGAAAAATTTAGTTATATGTGAGTTGTTAAAAAAGTTTTCAAAATGGTAATAGTTTGATCACAGCTAGGGAAAGCAGATCTTTCTAATTAATCTCATTATTTCAGCATTTAGTAATTGTTTCAGAGATACTCCTGGCAAACATTTGAAAATATTTAACGCTGCTATGTTGATTTATTTTTTTGCTGCTGAAGTATTACCTTAGCATGGCGGAGTGGTCAACGTCATTGGCTTCTGCGAATGTGCTCACGGGTTCGAAGCCCAGCCCGGACAATTTCATAAATTTACTATGTATTTGTATTGTCTAAAGATCCCTTCCACTCATCTGATCAACTAGATAACCACTAGTCCTGTCCTAACCTTATCCTTCTAACCCTTCTCTCTTCAAAATAATGGATTTCTCGTAAAAAAACTACAGTTGAGATAAGCTCCATTAACAGTTTATTTGCTTTATATTGGGATCGGACATGATTTAAAAAAATCATATAGCTTAATTCGGTGGTTCTCAAGCAAAACGGGTCGAGGCCCATAGTTTGGGAAGGCCTTATATTTGTTATATAAGAACACTTTATTCCTGATCTAAAAAAATGTCCTGAAGTGATTGTAAAACTAAGGTGAAAATATACATATATAATTCCGGCGCGTGCCGTGGAATTCTCTCTTTCTCGCTCAATCTCATGTAAAGTGAAGGGTGCGAGCGAGATACTCACATTAGGTTATGTGATAGAAATAAATTATGAAATGGAAATAAATCCACCGCACGTCAATAATATATATTTATATATCAGCGGGGTGCGGTGGAGTTATCTCTATCTCTATCTCAAACCTCAATTGTATATGAGCAAGTAGGATACAAGAGCATGCGCCCGCATGCCATTGTATCTCACGTACACCCTTCACTTCACATCTGATTGAGCGAGAAAGACAGATGGCATGGCACGCGCCTGTCAAATAAAGCTTTTGATAACTAAATTAATTTTATTTTCGGTGTAGGGGGTATGGTTTATTTTTAACAATTGTTATGGGCCTTGAAATGAAAAAGTTCGGAAAGCACTGTGTAATGTTGTACATTACAAATTATATATATATTTATGGAATAGGTTGGATTAAGTATACCAACTAAAATTTAATAATTGAAAGTCCACGCAATGGCAATTTTGTGTTAGTTGCGGCGGCGCGGCTTGACCAATCAAGTCGTGTCGTGGTGGACAAGAAAGAACCAATAAGGTCGTTTCAAATTAAAGATAATTATGCCAGAATAGGAGCGATGATATTTAAAGATACTTCAGGTCTGGCGTTCAACTGCAGAGGTGGTCCTCCAAGGGCTACCCAACCGAGCAGCGCACTGATGGAAGTCATCCGATCCTGATGGAGCAACAACATCTCTATCAGTATCATATTTATATTTCTTTTGTTATTTTTATTGTATTCACTTAAGCTATGATCATTCCATATGTTGTGCATATTGCAACCTCTAAATGTAAAATCTTATTTTTTGTTAAATACGAGGTTACTCTAACTTTTTGTATTAAGTTGTGATAATTCATTGTTATATGTTAAAATTTAATTTGTCACAATTCTTATCATTTTATTAATTAAAAAATTAATTTTCGTCTGAAAGTTTGTCTTCAGACTGGCGCCCGTTTATATATATATATAGTTTTTTAAATACCCGTGTTCTTATAACCTTTTTTTATTTAGGGAAATTTTTGTCATGTAAACTTTATAATATCTCTGTTAATTGCAGAAGGGTACTTACATCCCACGCCGCGAGATTATTGTTGTAATATCTTGCCTTTCGACGAGCTAGTTTCTTTTAAATTAATGATGACAGCATATAGTGCGAAGTGGAGGTAAACCATTTTGCTTCCACTGTACTGTTTTGCTTCATCTTAATTATCTTTAAATTTAACGTCAAATCAATCGACCTATACGCGTTTTCACATCTTTTTTTTATAACTCCTTTTTAAACATCGTTTTTCTATCATTTTTTTTTTCGACGACATTCCAATCTCTATCTCTTTTTTTATCTTTTTTTTAACATGACAACTGGCTTATTTGACAAAAAGCAAATTTGTATACATAATAATGCAAATACCATACTCGTTATTCAATCATAGTGTAATACTTTAGAAAAATCTCTACTATGAATTACCTATTGTATAGTTAGCATAATTATTTCTGATCAAATAATTAACCGTTAATTTAATCTGTATTTATCCTTTGTTATTGTTCTATCAGCTGACAGTGCGAAGTACTAAGCTCTTTTGTAGAATTCGATTCCAAAAATAAACACACAGAGAAAATTTTATTTTTATTATAGTCAATCGCAATCAAGTTAAGTGCTTGGATGCATTTGCTACCCCACCCCAAATGGGACACTTCACCCCGTCGGATATATTTCAATTAACTCCACTGTGCATTACCCATAGAGCGAATTCAACAGTGTACAATGTCATATGATACATGTTTACATTGTTTAATCAGTAAAGAATATAGTTTAATCATATAGTGCAGCGTAAAATAAGACTACATAAATTCACTAATCACATCTGCTAATAATTTTGATAAAGAACTTTTCATATCACAGCCAAAGATGAATAAAATATGCAATCCCATCTTTGAGGGAAAATAACGTTTGAGAAACACTGGATAATTTTCAAAATTGCGAAAAATATTTGCTGTAGTTATCTGAGTTGTAAAAACGGCTTCGTGGTGCAGTGACTAACGTCGCTGGCAAGTCCTGGGTACTAATCCCGGTGCGGACAGTTTCATAAATTGATTTTTCAATCGATTTACAGTCAGTAGGCCATGAATATCTGTGATGTCTAAAATTCCCACCCACCCATCCGATCCTAAAAGCGGGACATAGCGAGAGCGATTAGCCAACTAGTAGTCCTGTTCTATCCGTTTCCTTCTTTCATATTTCTAACGAGACGTATTAGTTTTTAATACTTGTCACCGGTGTGACTATAAAGGTATTGAGATGAATTAAATAGATTATCATATATATAATACCCAAACCGCTCTGTAGACTTTTGATTATTACCACATATCACACGTAGGTCTGAAATGTATGAGAACATAAGGGTTCGCGGAGTATAATAAAATAAAATGTTTTACAATGCACACACTGCTGCGACGTACTAGCTACTTTAGACATTCAGTATTTCAATTTCAATACAGTCATCTATAACGGGTACGGTTGTACTAGTATCATAATGTAATGCTACTCCTAATGACGTTTGTTATATACTATATTGGCATTTACTTGGTAGAACTCTATTATAATATGATACAATATCAAAGTATTCACTTCCATATTTTTTTTAGTTAGCTGATCGGCTTAACGCCATCTTGAGAACTGTGCTTAAACTTGTTTTAGCTTAGCAATTGACACGATTTAATCGTGCTTAGTATCACCCAGTCGCAAATTTTGCCCAGAACCCTCTTCGAATCACCTCTCACTAAGTCAATTAGCAAGAATAGCTTCATTATGTAAAGTCGTTCATTGTAATGTAATTGTAATAAAAAAACCGATATAGGATATATTGACCGAACCCCCCTCCCGCAGATGCTCGTCAATTTTTAAAAAAAGCCTGCCCTTTCAAAATTCTTTGTCAGTTCGTTTCCATTGATTAGCGGTGCAGTTGGGCGTCTACATGCCGCTCATCGACTGTAATCCATAATCCTTACCCTCTCCGAAAATTACAGGGCGAGCAACTGAATAACATCCAACTCTCGCGAAACGACTTACGTTGAGATGCTTCATAAGAAACCAATTATACTCAAAATTGGTAGCTTACTTGTTCTGAAAAAAAGATTAATAAATATCCACTGAATAAGAGCGACGACGTTTTTTTTTTTACATTTTTTCATAAATGTCCAACAAATTTGTTTTTGGCGTATTCCATTTACTTTTGACATTATAGTGATAATGATGAAAAATACGTGCTAATACCCTGCAAAGCGAAATGCTTTATTGCTATCGACAACTTTCCAAGACGTGGCTTTGCATCTTTTCGATATATTTTCACATAGGGGTGGATAAGAATTATAGACATGGGGGTGAAATAATTCCGGGTGGCGAACCTTTTTCCAATCTGATTTGATAATAATTTCAAATAATACTTCGGTATGTGTTATATAATTTGCCACGAATACCGGTCCCGAAGTCGCTCTTGAGATTTCTTTCTGTTGATTATCATGTCGAAGGCTCGAATCCACGCAACGAGACTTTCATATATATTGATATTTTAGCTGATTTATGGATTTGTCACTTTTAAGGTGTTGACTGTCAATTCTTATATTTAGAGTAAAAATGAAGGTACATTGTATTCAAAGGCATGAATGATTGAGATTGTTCAGCCCTCATCACCGACCTGACATCTGATTCTGAAACAGGTGCGTACAGAGAACTATTGGCTTGTTGTAACTTCTTTCTTCACCCTCTCCAAAGAGAGGAATTACAAATAGTCATCATTTTTAAAACTTATGTTTAGATGCTCAAAAAACATATAGAAAAGGTTATTAACATTGTAAATATAATTTTAAAGAAATCTACAATTTGTATGTTAACTATAATTTACGACGATGAAGAAGAATTATTATATTAAATATATTAAACAGACATTTTTTTTCCAAATCAGCTCCCAACGTGGAGCATATTGTTTATCTAAATTGATATTTAGATAATCCTTATTAGTAACCACTATCTTTAATGTGTCCAAATTTAAAAATTTTGATTGTATAAATAAAATCTATATTTGGTATATTTTAACAGATACGCAGGTCTTAAAATCAATAGGTCTTAAAATCGCACGCGCCTCAATATTCTACGCCCCTTCCCTTTTGAGTAGGATTATCGATGACGAACGTCGAAAGCTCCTCGCAAAGATAGTTGAGCTGGATGATATTTGATGGATAGTCTAAGGGTAGCTACGGCCAGCAGCTAGGGGATGAAATGAAGATTTAGTTTTATTGGTATTCAGAAAAACGAATACGTATAATAGAGATTGTAACTGCTTATAAAGGTCCTTATCTTGCGTTCCGTCAGATATCGCAGTTGTGTAACGATTTTTTTTTATTATATGCTTGTTTTGTTAAGAACATGGTTATCGAACAAATGATAAAAATACAATTAACAAAAAATAATGTGTAGAACAATGAATCTTCTATTCCGTCAGCTTCTTTATACTTGTTGTTTTCAATGTTAATTTTTTTATACAACATCTATTTTATAATTATTTGCAGTCGCATAGGATAGCCAAATAAATGCTTTGTTGTTATTAGTTAATTATTAAATAAGTATGTTTACTGCACCCTGTTATACAAACATACATCAATATTGTCTAAAACGTTAAGGAGGTTGTAAACGAGCAACTTTTCACAGCAATATGCTGCCGACCATACGCCGAAAGTGCTCTTACCGCATTGCCCACATTTGTCGGCAGCATGTGTGAATGATATTTTGAATATCGAACGCAATCGATAGTACGGCAATATTGATAAAATAAATCTATTCGCTGCTCGCTCCGCTCGATATGTGCGTCTCTGTTCGAGATTTGTCAAATTGTGTAGGCCCGTCGACAGACGTCAGATATATTTTCTTATTATTATATTTTATTACATTTTCAATCATTTTACGATTGATATATTCCATGTGAATATAAAACTCGTGTATGAGTAGTTTATTATAGTAATTAGTTAGCAAAAAATGCAATGTTCCGTTATAATGTAATACTAATAAAAACTCACTTTTAAGATGTTAACTGTCAATTCATGGTGGAAAGACATTATATTTTTAAAAATAAAACACAATTCATTTGTACTACTTCCACATATTTATAATGATCAGGACCGGTTTCGCTCATCACGAGCATTATCAACTGATAAAAATACAAACACAACAGGAAATAAGCCTGGTATGTTTGTATTTTTATCGGTTGATAATGCTCGTGATGAGCGAAACCGGTCTTGATCATTATAAATATATATACGAGCATTATCAACTGATAAAAATACAAACACAACAGGAAATAAGCCTGTTATGTTTGTATTTTTATCAGCTGATAATGCTCGTGATGAGCGAAACCGGTCCTGATCATTATAAATATGTGGAAGTAGTACAAATGAATTGTGTTTTATTTTTTAAAATCTAATAAAAACTGTTTAAAACTATTTTATACAACATAAAACATAATATTAGCTATTAGTAGTTTTATAATGTTAATATTATTTCATTCTAAAAATAGTAAATGAGTATCATAATTCATCTTAAAATCCACATAGTTTTAAGTGAATTTTGAATATTTCAGACCCGGATTGCGGTAAATAAAAGCGTTAGTGCCAAAATAAAATGCATTCTAAATGAAATGCGACAGCAGAAATAGCGCGAAAACGTGAATTTCGGGCACGTTAAATCATAGTTAGATACGCTGCGTAAAAAGCAACGAATGTCGGTCATTGTCATTTTAGTTCACATATCCACATAAAATCATCGGTAATACCTGAAATGTTACCGAAAATAGTATTAAATTTGGATTATTGAGATTTTGTACACTTCCATGTATTTTGTCACTAACGACCCGGGTTTCGCCTTTCGGCATCTTCAGGCATTCGAGCACACGAATGGACTCGAACTGAGAGACAGTAAACAGTGTCTAACGCTTATATAGAAGATACAAATGCGACAAATATCATTTACGAGGCAATACATTATACGTCTGAGAGCCACACCGATACCTGAGTTAAAATTTCGGAAATCGCCCTAATCCTTATTTTGTAAACACCATATTAACAGAGTGGCGATTGCCGCTTTTCAACTTCTTTTAGAAATACCAGTGATTTTACAATTATAATAGTATAATTTAATATTGAAATTCCATCAAGCACCCTCAGTCGATGTCTTAAATTATAGAAAATAGTATTGCCGGAAACGTTGTGGCACCATTGATTCAGAAATCGGCAATGTGCAATTTTTGATGCTCGTTTACAGCCCCCTTTAGCAACAAACTTAGAACGAGAAAATATATGCGGGGTCTATTTATCACATGTGTTGACGTCTCGAAGGATGATTTAGTATGACCATGTATTATGTTTATAAAACATAAATATTGCTCGCAGTGTGATGCATTCGAAAGTTGCATCTATAGTTGATCGTTTAACTTTGGGTGTATCTGGGTATAGTGATAAACAAAACATAACTCTCGATATATCAATATTCGTTTTTACTGGTAATGAGTCATGCCAAAGCAACCTTAAATTACAAGCAATGCTATAAGAAAATTTGCAATTTACGAGTAGTCCTAGGAGTCTCAGTCTCTACGAACAAATTGTATGGCGGTTGTACGAAGATTGTCTCTTAATTCCGTTTTTCGTCGAATATAACATATATTTGAAAAGATTTCTTGTGAGTTTATTCAGTGTTTCTTTACTATAATCATTATATAATTTACGATTCATCGAAAACCAACATATATGCATGTTAAGTAATAATTAAATCGTCCCAATAAATTATATTGTACAGTCGCCATAATGTATGTAGTGAATGGCACTAAATGCGATGTGTGGCAGGGTAGATTTATTAGAATCGCAATTTATCGTAAAATATACACTTTGAATTGTCGATTAATAACAAACATTGATTATGACTAGGCTTTATAATTATAGCCTTTCAAAGTAAGTAAACTTTTTTTTTTTTTTCCATGTCCGCTCCCAATGTGGAGCATATGGTCTCCTAATGGAGGTATCTTGACAGAATTTTTTCTACGAGAACTGCCTGTCACTCAGTTGCTCAACCTCTCTTTTCTTTTTAGAAGAGAGTAGGGATAGAAGGATAGGGCTATGAAAGGACTAGTGGTTAGCTAATCGCTCTCGTTACGCCCCGTGAGGATGGGATTGGTGGAAGGGAGGACTCAGACTACGAACAGAAATCCATAAATCGATTTAAAGATCAATCTATGAAAACCGTCCGCACCGGGAATTGAACCCGAGACATCCGTAACCGTAGCCAGCGACGAAACCAACTGCGCCACGGACGCCGACATGTAAGTAAACTACTTAATTCCTAATATGAAATTAAAATTGATAACTTAGTTATTCCACTGGCTGTGTAACTAGATGTAACGCGTTTCGCTTCTTTAAGAAGATCTTCAGACTAACTATATCGAACCATAACTAATTATATTACCTCAAAACAATGGTAGTTAATTTTATAATTAGTACTATCATTGTTTGGGTCTTACCCCCTCCCCACACCTCCCCACACCTCCCCACTAAGATGCTTTTTAAAGAAACAAAACGCGTTACATTTAGTAACACAGCCAGTAGAATAACTAAGTAATCAACCTTAATTTAATATTAAAATACCGAAAGTTTCCGCCGAATCCATCCAAATTATCTTTATTCCTATTAACATTAATGATACTACATTTAATTACACACTTTTTCACATTATTAAAATTTGCTAGAATTCATCGTAATTAGTCCAAAATATCGATTTCAGGATTCCGTAGTAAATGTAACGGACCACTCGTTTGAAAAAATACCGGCTGACCGGCCGTACAGCATGGCTTGTAATTATGGGGGGGTTTGGTCATACTGCTTATTTTTTTTTGGAATAATTGAGTATATATGGATGAGTTTAGGAAGACGCTAACTTTAAGTGTCTTCCTAAACTTTCATACCAGAAATTTTCATTGATGGCGAAACTAAAGCCATGCTTTTATTTTGTTAGTTGGCACTTTGTATAAGATAGTATCAACTTAGTACACTCAAACTTTGATTTTAATAGTTTTCACTTCGAAACGGATTCTTTTAACAAAGTACCACAGACTAATTTTGATAGCTTGACTTTGAAACGGATTATTTTAATTTTGTATGTAATGGACATTGAAATAAATTATATTAACATATTGCATGTCCACTTAGAACTCTGCTTCTTCATAAATACCACTCCTATAATATACTAGTGAATAAATTCTATTGCGTGGAGCAAAGACAATACAGGCGACCTAATATAGAGTTGCGACAATTAAACTAGTCTATGGTGGAAAATCCTATGTTGCAAATAGTAAAGAATAAATGACATTTCATTACAGCGTTGTGAAACTATTGATTTCAAAGTGTGAGTATTTATATTGAGTGAAAACTATTTTGTCTATGTGATAATATCTTTTCGTAAGTGCAACATATTTCTTCAATGTTTAAATATATTTTATTAGGTGGCATCACTTTATTTTTAGTGAAATAATTTGTTTTTTGTGGAATTTATTTGTTATAAGTGAAAACTATCTTTACGAAAGTGAATATCATCTTAATAAAAGTGCATTTAATTGTAAGCCTTTAATATCCTACACTGTTGGAGTAATATCCAAAGTGTAACAACTTAAAAAGGATAGTTCTTAGATAATCAGGAAACATTTTTTTGTGGAAACTTAATCTTCTACTGTACATCTATTTTTTGTAGATTTCAACGGAATTCTCGGATTATCTAAAAAATATAATCACTTTTACGGTGTCTACTGTCAATTCTTAGCGGAAAGGCATTATATTTTATAAATAAAACACAATTTGTTTCTACTTCTATAGTCTAGGTACTTCCTCATACTTAACTCAAAACTGTAAATTTTTGACTTTGTTCAAAGAAGATTTAGCCAAAATTTATTTTGAGTTTTGATGCTAATTTTTATGTTGTTAAAATGCTGTTTATTATTATTGTCGCCATCAAACAGTAAGGAATATACCATGCATTCATTCTTCTTTTAGAGTTTTTGTTTGTTGTTTCGTCACAAAACAAACGAAAAAATGACAATGCTGCAATTTACTATTAACAAAGTGCTTCCATATTTAAACATAAACATATATTTTTAACTAGGTACTTAAATATAGCTTTGATGAATAAATATATCTCTTAAGTACCATTTTTGACAGAATCGTATAGATTTTCTATAAATAATATTTCATCAAACAGAATAAGTATCGTCTTATTACGGAAAATAAATTATTATTCTTATAAAAAATATGGCCAATGAAAGGAAAAATAGCAAATTTGACATTTACAATCTCGGCTAGCCTTGAAATTATCTGGAAAATAATATGTTACTATCTTTGGTGTATATTTAATAACCCAACCAATTCTCAAATATTCTAAAATTAAATATAACACAACAACACAAAATTGGATAAACAATATTTATTTTTACTTATCTACTTACGTATCCAAGAAAATATTTAAATAACCTTCCGCATTCAAAAGGTCGAAAATGTTAGTTAGCGTATTAGAAAGACGTTCGTAAAACTTTGGTCTTAAAGACTACTGAGGCATTATTGTAAAAGGCAAAATAACTTCTTCTTCATCAGAAGAGTGAAAGTTTTCGTGATGCAGCTGTATTATCAATCAGGGACGGCTCTTGTAAAGGAGCAAAGGGTGCACTGCACTCCAATAAGTCCCATCAAAATATTCCATTAATAAACAATATTCAAATATAATAATTATACCAATTCACTAATTTTAAATTTTTCTCTTGTTTCCCATAGGAAAATATTGGAGGAAACGATGATCAATAAACACGACTAGCAAACGTATTCTGCGTCGATTCAGAATACGCATGAAAGTCGGTCGATGACGCGGTAGGAGCATAAATTCTTTTGCACTCCTTAGACGTCTGAAATGTTCCATGTATTTTGACATATTTGTGACGTTGCAACAGTATGAACTACGCGAAGGGGGGATTTTGTATGGACTGTTTTTGAGCAT
The DNA here is from genome assembly GCA_022494535.1 of Himalopsyche phryganea. NCBI lineage: Eukaryota > Metazoa > Arthropoda > Insecta > Trichoptera > Rhyacophilidae > Himalopsyche > Himalopsyche phryganea. Next base: position 2,605,947 of record JAGVSL010000030.1, read on the forward strand.
TGATCTCCCTGGCGGAAATTCCCGAACGTACTCGAAAGCGACTTGACGTTTGCGTTTACAAGCCTGTAACAGTCATTTGTATGAATGAAAAAGAGCAGTGGAACAAGCGTAGTAAGCTCATTTAATTTCAATATGATTCTTTAACTATACGCTCTTCAATAAGATGAGAATTCCCCCCCGGATCGAAGAGAGGCGAGCGGCTGGTTATCCGGAGTCCTGGAAGGGCTGATCTCAGACAAACACCATTTCAGATCCGGTTAAAAACTTATTTATTTTCCATTCAAGATGCAGTGGTTTAATATTTCACAAATATATAAATCTTAACACATAAAATTGATTCTACATTTACATTTACTTAGCAACTGAATTTACTTTAAGTTATAATACAAATAACACAACGAATTTAAATTAAATCCAACGCAAATCAAAACACAAAAACAAACAGTTCACATGTCACCTCCGCTGCCACGAGACCGCAGCTCGTCCCTCTCGGCGGATCGTAATCAACTGTCTACAAAAATTCAAAAAAAACTCCGTGCAAAGTTGGAGCTACCCTTTTCCGTAAAAATGGACTCGTCCAGCGGCCGAAGCCTAGGGGCTCTTTTTTAACGCCTGGCAACATGAAAGAGCGTTTTCTGCGAATTATTGCTGTTTTGCCGCAGACCGATTTCAGTTTAGGACACTAATGACACTTATACTTAAGAAAAACCAGGGTGTGTCAAACCCCCATACTTCTAGTGTCCATGAACTGAGTTCGGACAGCGTAGCAATAATCACAGAAAAACAAGATACAATATACAATAAAGAACACAAAAAAATCAAGTCTTAAAAACACACGCGTGGCAGCGCGTCGGTCGTCACACACGAGGCCACAACACAGGTCATGTCGCGATCGGCATCACAACGGGCGGTGGTATAAATTTTCCTACGCCAACAGGCGTCCTGTTCCTATCCCAGGAAGGCATCCGCAGCGTCCTCGCTCGGCGGGGCAGGTGTGTCGGCAGCATCTCCTCTTCACAGGCAGACGGCCTCATCTTCTCCCGAGAAGGCATCCGCAGCGTCCTCGCTTGGCGGGGCAGGTGTGTCGGCAGCATCTCCTCTTCACAGGCAGACGGCCTCATCTTCTCCCGAGAAGGCATCCGCAGCGTCCTCGCTCGGCGGGGCAGGTGTGTCGGCGGCATCTCCTCTTCACAGGCAGACGGCCTCATCTTCTCCCGAGAAGGCATCCGCAGCGTCCTTGCTCGGCAGGGCCGGTTTATTAGCGTCTTCTCGTCTTTACAGGCAGCATGGCAGGCAAAACGGCCTCCCAGGTCGCAAATCTACCAACCACAGTAGGCCTCACTCGTTGAAAACAAAACAGGCACAGCAGGCCTCACAGGTTGCAAATATAACAGGCACAGCGGGCCTCACGGATTGCAAACAAACAGCCACAGTAGGCGTCACTCGTTGACAACAAAACAGACACAGCAGGCCTCACAGGTTGCAAATCTAACAGGCACAGCGGGCCTCGCGGATTGCAAACAAACAGCCACAGTAGGCCTCACTGGTCGAAAACACAACAGGCCCAGCAGGCCTCCTAGGTCAGCACGAACGACGTCAAGAGCGGCCAGTCGAGAAGTAGGGCTTCGTGAAAAGTAACAGAAGCCAGGCACCTTTCACCGACGACTCCCGCCAGTTTCGCCTTTGAAGCTGGGGTTTCGTAGTAAGACGCCGGGAAGCTGACTGGTTGTCTGGTCCCGATCTTGAAGTCCACCTTCAGGGCAGGGTCCGGATTCTTAGTGTGCGTTCGGCGATTTGAAATTCTTAAAGTTACGTTAAAATTCGGTTGGGCGCCATGAACCACAGTTCAAAGCCACTGCATCTTCAGAGCATGAGTCCTCAGGGGGTGAATCCTGAGGTGTCACAAACCGTCAATGGCCCCACGTTGGGCGCCAAATGAGAATTCCCCCCCGGATCGAAGAGAGGCGAGCGGCTGGTTATCCGGAGTCCTGGAAGGGCTGATCTCAGACAAACACCATTTCAGATCCGGTTAAAAACTTATTTATTTTCCATTCAAGATGCAGTGGTTTAATATTTCACAAATATATAAATCTTAACACATAAAATTGATTCTACATTTACATTTACTTAGCAACTGAATTTACTTTAAGTTATAATACAAATAACACAACGAATTTAAATTAAATCCAACGCAAATCAAAACACAAAAACAAACAGTTCACATGTCACCTCCGCTGCCACGAGACCGCAGCTCGTCCCTCTCGGCGGATCGTAATCAACTGTCTACAAAAATTCAAAAAAAACTCCGTGCAAAGTTGGAGCTACCCTTTTCCGTAAAAATGGACTCGTCCAGCGGCCGAAGCCTAGGGGCTCTTTTTTAACGCCTGGCAACATGAAAGAGCGTTTTCTGCGAATTATTGCTGTTTTGCCGCAGACCGATTTCAGTTTAGGACACTAATGACACTTATACTTAAGAAAAACCAGGGTGTGTCAAAGAATAATATTTACCTACCATTATAACTTTTGGAGTGATGAATACAATTTATAAAATTATAACTATGATCGTGTATAATACCGTGTAGATATTATTGAATATTTAAAATAGAATAGTTTCGAGTTTTCTACCTGGCTGGCCTTACCTATTCCATAATATTCAACTGTGTATCTGGTTCAGTTTCGTAATACACCTTCCTCTAATATTTTTTATATTCTTCTATATTGAATTCTACAAATTACTTTCCCAAAAAATACTTATGCGAAAAATTTCCGGCTTAATACAGAATTATTCCAATTGCAGACATTAATACGGACAACCTTAACATATGATTTCACCGAGGAATTTAAACTTAAATTGAACTAACCGTCTTATACAGCAGAGAAGATTTTTACGATGTCGTTGGAGCCCTGTCTATACTTCAACTCTTCACGAATAAAAAATACATGTAGTATTTAGCTAAACCGTTAAGCCATTACAAATAATTTATACAATATCGATGACTTCCGTCGAAAGTGAGTGTTACTTCTAAAATTTAAAAAGGATCAATTCATTTTGAGAAATACCACGACTAAAGACAGACAAGGTTTTCCAAACTATCATCCGCGACAACCTGGAATGGTTGTATATGCTGCTAGGGCTGCAACAAATTTAGACGTACTCAAATTCATATTGATATTACCTACCCAAAAAAAAGAAAAAAGGTGGTCCGTCGAAATTAATCCGCAGGAAAGGTTTGGGAAACCCTGGTGAAGAGAAACAGTTGATATCGCCAATATCAGACTTATATTTTCGTATATGTCTGATAGTACTTTCAAAATCCAATATGTGGAGGATGGATTTCTTGCATAAATATGTGAATCTTTTTTTGCACTCCCTAATATTCCTGTCACCGGCCGCCACTGTTATCAATGAAGAATTCCTGGGTTGATATCAACAATAAGGAGGTCTTAAGACAAGCCAATTTGTTAAGAGATCTGATTGCCGTATCCGACATCTCTTGAATAATAGTGTACTTGATACTGTGTTGACGAGGACTCTATTAAAGATAACCCTTAACGAATATTGGTCTTATGGCATACAATACGCAATTGGTTAAGTTTTTTTTTTAAATGCTCTCTCTTCGTTTGTTTCTTCCCTCCCTATCTTGAAAAAAGGGCGCAGGGAGAGCAATTACTTTAGTACTAATTATTTCCTATCCCACTCCAAAAATAAAGATTAAACGGCTTAAAAAAAACTAGTTCTCATAAAACAATATTTGTATTGATGATCCAATAGGAAAGAAAAAATAATATGAGAAAAAAAAGAACTTTAAATTAGTCTTCTACAAATGAAAAAAATATATTTGGATAAAAATAACAAAGTATTCAGTTTCGAAGAATTTTGTTTGTTAGTTGATAGCTATATCAGCTTCACTAACTATTATGGAGGTGAATAAATTAATAAAATTAATAACTAAGTACATTCCAATTCAATCAATTAGAAAATATATAAAATAGCCCATTTCACAACCACTGTTACCACATTTCATATTCTCCGAAAATGAAAATAAAATAATATGCTGAATGGGTTTGCAAAATATTGGGAATAAAAGAATCTATTCTATTACGATGAAAAAACCCTTTTGTTATTATTAAGGAATATGAATTCAATGAAAATTGGGGATAGCAATACAAGCAAAAAGCGAGGGCATTCGATTTCACAAGACCAAAAAAGAAATGAAGAAATGGTTTCATAAACATTTCGTAAAATTAATTTGTATAAAATATGGAGACTGGAGATTAAAATTCATTCAACTATATGTTAATATTTTTTTGCCTATTTCAGCGTTTGTCAAACTTTTATCACAAAAGTATCATACATAATATCTGAGTTTACAATATTTTTTAGAAAGAGAGAGTCATAAATAGTTTTTCTAAGTACAGTTTGTATAAGTTAGTGGATGATATTTATTTATTGTGGAAAAGCTTTTCTTAATAAATACACTTCAAATATTTAAAAACCCAAAAGCCCTATCATTTAAATGACCATACGACATTTTCGATATGTTTAGTATGCAATTTACAGTTCTTAATAAAAATTAAAAATCATTATTTTATTCATACAACTATTTGGCTTCTTAATATACACTGCATATTAATTATTTATAAACGAAATATTCATGCTTGGAAACGATTGTATCTTTTTTTTATTTCACAATCGTGCCAAAGAAATTCAAGCGTTAATAAATTATAAGTTGATTGAATTTTCAGTTCCTTGGTACAACTCAATTGAATTATAATTAGATAAAAATAATATCAAGAGGATAGCTTGGTTATTGAAAAGTTTCAGTTTGACAACCCTTGCTCCAATTCCATCTTTCAGAAAGGTCAAAAGCGTCAGTTTTGATCCTTTATTAACGTTTTTCCACCGCGACACACGAGAATCATTCAAATCTGGAGTGTATGTATTCCTAATCGAGAACTGGCTGTCCGTCTTAAAATCGATACAACACGATGTTTTCAAGATGGAGGGAGGGGTGGCTAAATACATTTATTTTAATTGTACGATACTTGTCTAATAATTGATGATGCTTCTCAAAGGAATGAAACTCATTTCACATTTAAATAACTACAGTAAATTGGAAAAACGAAGTTGTCAATTTTTATTTTAAAATACAATCAAAAACGAAATGAATTGGAGTTATTACGTAAATTTTTACATGGATTTATCTCGTTATCTCTACACAACAATAGCATCGTAACTCTTCAACGCCGGCGGTGAATTTATATTTTTTATTTCTCACAAATAGAAAGCAATAATACTCGATTCTCACGCGACCGTGAGCTTTGTATGACTTTTACAACGCACAGTGGTAACATTTAACTATTAAACAAACATTATATTTTATATAATTTAAGATATAATTTAAGACATCGACTGAGGGTGCTTGATGGAATTTCAATATTAAATTTGAATTATTGAGATTTTGTACACTTCCATGTATTTTGTCACTAACGACCCGGGTTTCGCCTTTCGGCATCTTTCGGCATCTCAGTTCGAGTCCATTCGTGTGCTCGAATGCCTGAAGATGCCGAAAGGCGAAACCCGGGTCGTTAGTGACAAAATACATGGAAGTGTACAAAATCTCAATAATCCAAATTTAAGCATTATATTATTTAGGCATAAGAAATGTGCAATCATTGAGCTGTATTCCAAAACGGCAAACCTACACTTTTGTAACTTTTTTAAATCATATAAAATTTATCCGTGATAATTGTCAATGCATGGTAGAAGGATACTAAATTTATCTAAATAATAACAATTTCAAAAACTGATATCACAGATTATTGATTGAATTGGCATTTATTTAGTAGAACTCCATTATAATAGGGCAAAATATCAAAGTGTTTTCTACAAAATTCAAGTAAAAAACAGCATTATTTGTAGAACTAAATACTGTGATATTTTATTCTATGATTTCATATACTTATGTAATCTAGGTAACTTAGGTAATCTAGGTTTTTGTATTTACACAAATTTTGGTGTGGTAAATTGCATCATCAATACATTATAGTATCGTTTTTAGCTAATGACGTTGTACTTTCGGGATATTCAAAAGTCATTTGCGTAAATATCTGAGTTTAATATGTAGATAGTGAGCGAAACTAGTCATAATTGTACTACAAAATTGTTATTGATGTTCTTCAAATTACGTTGTATTTATATATAAAAAACGGTACTTCAGAACATTGACAATTCTCTAGATACTCTATAATCAGTCGAGATCAGCTCGTGGAGTAAATGCATAACAAATACTTGATCAACATTAAATTTTTATTTTGATCTTACCAGAACTGAAAACCGAAAGGTTATAAATTCTAACTGTAGATATACTTACAAAGACTCAATTTTGAATCTTTAATTTTTTTTTCAACTGTCGTTGGAGAAACGTACAGGAAACTCGTCACTAGTGACAAAAATTATGGAAATGTACGAAATTAGAACGATTCGATTTTGGTATTGAAATATCATTAAGCATCGATATCGAAATTAAACAGATACTATTTGGTAATGTATTTCGTTGGAGTATTTGATTTTAAATTAAATCTCTTTATTTATGCAATTGTCCGAATGAATTAAGCAGTGACCACACTGTGCGTCGTATCAGGACACATTCAAATATAAATAATTCGATTAAATTACCCACTCCACAGTGCAACGGTGCGACATGTCACTCTAAGTGAGTTTTATAACATCCGCATCTCGGTGACCACAGGGTTATTATGTCGTGATTGGGATTTTCTCACATGAATATTATTGCACGCCAGGTCTGGATAAAACTTCAAGACGCATTATTAAATGTATATCAAATAAAAAAACTTCTTACCACCTTAGGTCACTTCATATATGTACAGTGGATCTATCGTTCTCGCAGGCATCTTTCTTTTTTTATGTCCGCTTTCATTGTGGAGCATGTGGACTCCTAATGGACAACAAATAAACAATTATTACTGAAATTAGCAATCGTCAATATGAAAAATGACATGTCGTATGTGCCATGGTCATTGTTATTCGTTTAACACTGGTGTATGCAGGCAAGTATCTTGCCTCAACGCAAAACTAAAAATTCTACACTATTCCATTATTTAATCACTACTTCATTTTTTTTTACCACGTACACCCAATGTGAAACATTAACAGAAGTTTTTGTACGTGTGATTAGCTAATCGCTTTCGCTAAGCTCCGTTTGTGGGATCGTATTGATGGGAGTGAATTTTTAGGCACTTCAAACATCCGTGTCTTCGAACAGAAATCCATAAACCGATTGAAAAATCAAATTATGAAACTGTCCGTACCGGGATTTGAACACGAGACATCCTAAACCCAACCCAACGATGCTGAACACTGCATAACGGACTCCGACAGTGCCGTGCAGTGGTCAACGTCATCTTTTACGTGTTTCTTAAACACAATCAATCGTCCCATAGCGAACTGTGCATACTACATAACCATCTTTACCAGCAGTAAAATCCAGGACGAACTTCAGATGCCTTGCGCAATTTATTCTATCATTCTTCAACACCTAGAGTAGGAAGATCTTTTCCAATTGTGAAATAGTGGAAACTGAGTAGTATATAAATTGAGTGCAGAGGCCTAAAGGGACATAACGTTTGCAAGATAATGAGCCAGATGCGTTTCTAGCACTGAACGTGTCAGTAGCTCCAACAGTTGTTGAGATATCTTTTCTCCTCAAGTTGATATTGTGAGAAATTATTAAAATTCATCAAAGCAATTTAAAAAAATATGCTGAAAGAAAAAATTAAATAATTCAATATAAACTGCAGTCACTAGCAGAAATTGACAAAAAATAAGCACACAACTAGATGCGCTCCTGAACCGTGCATCACTTAAGCAGTTACACGTATTTTGTTGGTACTTTTGATCCATAGTATGTAAAGTTTTAAATGACTCAATTATGTTGATGGTTTCTGCTTCCATTGTCAACAAGTCATGGTAATCTTAATGCGTTCACTTATTTATCAAGACACGTCTTTAAAGATCATACAGTTTATTTTATTATATACAATGGTTTTCTTCTGAGCTTTTACATTGCTGTCTAATCAGTACAGAATATAAGACAGTAAGTTTGCAAAATTGACACTGGGTATATATTTTATAATTACTTTTAAGTTGTTAACTGTCAATTCTTGGTGGAGAGTCATATTTTTTTAAAAATAAAACACAATTTGTTTTGTGTTACTTTTACATTTTTATACTGATGAGTATCGGTTTTGCTCATCACGAGACTTATCATCGAGTATTGACAGTTCACACATTAAAAGTAATTACAAAATATGTAATTAGTGGTAATTTTAGTAAGGACCCTTTTTTCACTTTGTGTTGTCTTCTGTCGGAGATTGACGACCGAAAACCCTTATATCCTCGTACAATCGTATTACACCAGAAACATATTTAACTACTTTTGGGTGATGTATGTCCAGAAGAATAATTATCTAGAAGCTTTGTAGATATCCATTCGCGATATGTGCCCATTTTTTCTTTTATTGAAAAAGAGTTGTATAACATGGTGTGTCTTTATCAATAGCTCTATGTTATACCTTAGATATACACTCTCCGTGTCTCTTTGTCTGCGTCCGTGGCGCAGTTGGTAGCGTCGCTGGCTACGGTTACGGACGTCTCGGGTTCAAATCCCGGTGCGGACGGTTTTCCTAAATTGATCGTTCAATCGATTTATGGATTTCTGTTCGTAGTTTGAGTGTTTGTGAGGTCTAAAAAATTCCCTCCCACCCATCCGATCCTCACGGTGCGAATAGAGAGCGATTGGCTAACCACTAGTCTTCTCCTAGTGATATCCTTTTTTCCTAATCTCTTCAAAAAAGAGAGGTTGAGCAACTGAGTAACAAGCAGTTCTCATAGAAAAATTCTATTGAGATACCTCCATTAAGAGGCCATATGTACCACGTTGGGAGCGGATATGGATAAAAAAAAATACAATCTCCATTGGGATCAAATTTTCCATGATACTCTTTAATTTGTCAAGATACATGAAGGCTTTATTCATATTTTTGATTGCCAAAAACGTGATAAATGTATGTCATACATATACAAATAAACTTGAAAAATACACAGCGTATCGGCACGCGTCCTAACGCAAGACTTTATTTTTTTACGTATTTAAGAAGGTGGCGGGAAGCGGAGGAGAAATAAGTAACTGCATTGAAGCGCACAGTTTTTTAATTATCGACAAAAATATATAACGTTCGAAAGTCGATGAGTATCTGTTCTAAAACTTTGATATTGCTACTATGTAAAGGTTCTCGCAAATCTGAAATACCGATCATTAATGTGAAAGAAATAGAAGAAAATAATTAAATAGGGGACCATTGGCACAAAATTATAAAGTGAGTCATTAGGTGTGTAACAAACCGAATGTATTTGTTATTTGTAACCAAATATTTATAGATTAACATAGATGCATACTTAATTTTAAGCGATTTACTGTAGTAGTTGAAAAACACTTTTTTTTACCGTGTCCGCTCCCAACGTGGATCATATGGCCTCCTAATGGAGGTATCTGAAGAGACGTTTTCAATGAGAACTGCTCGTTACTCAGTTGCTCAATCTCTCTTTTTTTCGAAGAGAGTAGGAATAGAAGTATATGGCTAGGACAGGGCTAGTGGCTAGCTAATTGCTCTCGCTACGCCCTGTTTTTGAGGATCAGATGGGTGGGAAGGAGTTTTAGAAATCACAAAAATTCCTGACTAAGAACAGAAATTCATAAATCAATTAAAAAATCAATTTATGAAACTGTCCGCACCGGGACTTGAACCCGAGACCCGCGCCACGGACGCTGACGTGACACTTGCTCAATGTTATCCGGACTTCCAAGTAAAAATAAAGCTGCAAGATATAAAAATATAATACAATACGATTTATTAGTGAATAAATTTAACTGTTATACGACATACCATTATTTTCTGTCTTTGTCTTCTTCATACTTTCCGTTTGAAAGGGAAAATATTTCGAAACGTATTTCAGCGTCATATTTTTTAATGTGACTCATACTAAAATTGTCAGTGGCGTACTTAGATGTAACTTTTCGCAAAAGTGTGGGATTTTATTATGCGATTCACAATTCGTATTCATACAGAGGCATGGCTTTTTAATGCGAACGGCAATAAAAACAAATTGGACGTTCACGTTTCTGTAAATTTAAACTACCAGTATGGGAATAAACAGAATAAACTTGGCATTTAATAGCGTAACTTTTCGAAGTGTAAGTAAGAAATTGTGAAAATAAGCAAGCAAAATGTCGCCATTTACTTCAGTTAAGTGATTTTTTAAGCCATAAAAAACATTTTTAAAATGTGTCAATTTAGTGGACCTGATGCCATCTTAACTCGCTGCGTCCCGGGGTGTTCGCACGTGAAAAGTTAACTATGTGTTGATTCCCGGTCATATGTTTTCACGTGATGTTCTAACACTTAAAAAACGGCCATAGTCATATTATCATAGCATTCGTGGCATATCAAATTATTCTGCAACAGTCGTTTAATATTTTAGTCAAAAACAGTTATTTATTTCTCAACTCTCTTTTGCGTATATGTGTCTATTCGTCTTATTGAAGGTGTGTGTGATGGTTAGTGTTGCAAAAATTCCCGGAAGTTTGAAATGCCGGTTAATAAAAACCTGAAGAATTGGGAATTAACTGTTAAAAATTAATTTTTTTTTCAATATATTGAACCCAGATGCACATAAATATGTGTCTTATCGAGATTAACTTCATATTTACATGAAAACTGGAACGTTCCGCTTTTCTATAGTTCCACAAAACTACAGTTTGTGAATTTATAGTTTTTCTCTCAAAAGGCAGATATTTGCATATAGAAATCAGCAAAATTAAATAATTTCTTAGTTACACTACTCGCTTATTACATTCTACATACATATCGAAATATTGTCTTGTCGATATATATTTTTGTGAATCGTGGCGTTCCATTAAGAAACAACCTTTAATCCTAAAACTATAAACTATTGATTGAAAAAGTAATACAAATAATAAGCCATCACTTTTTACGAATCAGCTTAGATGAGTCAAAACATTGATCGGCCATATCTCAAAACTACCAATTTCTAGTTGTATCACTATGGAACTAGGCCATAGATATATTCTAAACAGCTTTGACCACTAGGCAACAGGACTGATATTAATATCGACGATGTTTTGGCCAATTGATGTAGCCCTCGAAATTGAAATTGTTCAAGAGAGAATAATAACTTTTTTGTGTTGGTGAGTTGGGTTATAAATATTTAAAATGCACTCCTGAAATTTCTCGGGATTATACGTACGGATTATCGATATAGTGGCTTACATCAAGTGGCCAGGTCAGAATCTTTAAGCCTAAAACCAATATAAAATTAGATTTACTTTCCAAAAAGTGGTCAATTTATTTTTCTAATTTACATCATTTGCTCTATCGTTTTTAAAACGAGATCGAATCATTAACTCGTGTTCGTACTCTTTGAGGGTTACATCAATTGGCCAAAACGTAGTCGATTATATTCTTGAATAAAATTGTGACACGTCACATCGACGGTGGACAATAATGGATTATTTTTCCAAATCGACTATTAACGTTTTACTGCAATACAGAGCAATACATATTAAATGATTGCCCACTAACCAATTATTTTTAAAAGCTTTGGCTATCATTCAATTTACTCGAGTGCGTTTTAAATTTTCCGCGGTGCAACGCTTTGCAATCAAAAACCTTTAATTGCAACTAAAATATTTTAATTTTACAGATATATTTAAAAAAACGTATTGAAATTCAATGTGTTTATGCCATTCTACCAAGAAAACAAGTAAAGAAAGTAAATCGTCAAATGAAATGTATAAATCTTATTCGCTTTTATATCAAAGGATTTTTTTTATTTCTTCATCTTATATAACTATTTTCAAATGTATGTGTGTTGGCGCAGAAAATAAATAGAAAAGCTTTAGACCAAGTACATTATGGCATAAAAAGCTTAAAAGTCACCCCTATAACGAGGCGTCAAAGCTCCGACCAACAATGACAACTGCGAAACGAAAAAGTCTACCAAAACTCTATGAATGAACCAAAGCTTAAAATCTTTAATTATTATTTCTTTGCTTCCAATCTTTCTGTAGTGCTTTTACAATAATAAATATAGACTTATAAATTCTGCCTTTATATAAGAGCTTATAAGCATATGCTGTGAAAGTAAACAAAACTTTTTTCATCATCAATAAAACTAAATTGCTTAATATAATTTTGTTTTTTGTTCTAAGAAAAACAAATGTAATTATTTTATAAGAATTAAATGAAAACAAATGATAATAATATGTTAAATGTACCAGTCTTTGGTTAAAATTCTTGAACGATCGTCTTATACAGTTACGGTGTTCGGGGGTTCTAATCCCCAAACAGACACTTCGATAAATTGACTTTTCAATAGAACTATGGATTTTTGTATGCTTACATATCCCCCTCTCACCCACCTGATCGTAACAACTATTTGTCTATTCCTAGCTTCATCCATTTAACCTTCCTCTCCTTGCGGTGGAGTGACTAAATATCAACCAGTTATCGTAAAACAACTACTAGTAAAATGCTCTTTTGGGGGGAGTTCATGTCATTCATATCGGGAGCGGAAAAATAGGACAATATTTTTATTACACAAATTTATGTGTTTAAAAATATATGTTTTACTAATTAATTTTGAAGCTTTATTTTTTGTGCCATATTTGTGCGATGATAGTTTCATAAATGCTAAGTGGTTGTACCGGCGTAGCAAGGGTGGGGGGCGACATTTTCGAAGATGAATATAAAATTTCGACGGTAAAAAATATATTTTTTCTATATTTACATGATCAATGCAAGTTATATTCCAATAATTATGTTTTCTTCTGTCTAATTTATGACTCGCTGACAAAATACTTTTCTAGGGGCGGGATTTTTGAATAGAAAATTATGTAGGTAATAAACAAATAAGAATTGTGATTCGCTGACAAAATTTATTTCATTTCTGAAATATCTCAGAATAATCAGGACGCCTCAAGGTCGAATACATTGAAATACTTTTAATTTATTTTCTCGCAATTGTGCTACTAGCTGTGAAAGAAGTTTTTCGAAAACGAAATGAATAAAAAAACAATTTAATATCAACAGTAAGCAAGTTGCGATAAAAAAATACTTTCAATAGCTCACCAGCTGGCAGATAAAATAGATATTGAAAATATTGCTAGCGATTTTACTAAGAACAAAGACAAGAAAATTAAATTTTTTATAATTTTTTTAAATGTTAATTTAGTAAAATCTGCTAAATATCTTGTTCCAAATCAATTTAAAAACTTTAATTCGTTTTTATGTAAAATATAAACCTATTAATGTATTGTACACAAATAATTTTACATTTTCATATTAATAATAAATATGAAATTTATTTAAATGACTTTTGAAAAACAAACCTGCGAGATTTCACATATTTAATATTAAATATAAATTAAAATATAGTACATACTTTTCAAGAAATTTTATTTATACAAACGCAATCTTTTACGTCGTAGTGTTTTTTAATTAAAATTAATAAAATTTTCCAGGATTGTAAAAATATAATAGGTTTTAAGTTATATTAAGAAATTATATTTATTATTTGAAAACAATTTTTGAAGAAAAAGAGGAGAAGGCGGTAAATCCAAGCACGGCCCCGGGTGGCACAAACCCTAGCTACGCCACTGGGTGGTCATCAATCGCTCATTCTCCTTAATACACAGTAGTAAAACATTTTACCAGGCTTCAAAAAGTCTGATAGAATGACTAGATATGCCTCCAGCCAGTTAATTTTGACAGTACAGAAATGGGCTAGTAACTGTGTAGAAAACAGGTATAGAAACTTTATAATAAAGTCTTGCAGGTTCACCACCTGCGAAATTTATTTAAAATAATAAAGCACAGTAAAACAAACAAAATTTTGTGAGAATCAATAAAAACGACATTGTAATGTTATACATGGTTAAATCAACGAGTTAGATTTAGTAAAAAAAATATGAGACTGTCAAGATACTATAGCTACAGCAGTTTTCACGGGTGTTGGCTAGTAATTTTTCCTGCGTTTGGTGCTAGTGCCCATAGGTTTAGTATTCAATCATCGTTTTTTTTTTAAATAAAACGATATGTATGTGTATCTCAATCATTTAAAAATTCAATAGCGTTTTGTATATAAATACTTTCAATTTATTTTCTCACTAAAACGCATTTGGTAACTCTGCTTTATTATAAAGCCCCTCGCCGGTTTTACTGCACCTACATTTTTAAGTTCATAAAAATGAATTTCCTTCATTGCTACTTTTTTTAACCTTGTCCGCTCCCAACGTGGAGCATATGGCCTCCTAATGGAGGTTTCTCAACAGAAGTTTTCTATGAGAAGCTCTCTTTTTTTCAAAGAGAGCAAGGATAGGGCAGGATGAGAGGGAGTTTTTAGACATCACAAAGATTCATGACAACGGATAGAAATGCATACATCGATCAATTTGTGAAACTGTTCGCACTAGGACTTCTCCCCGACATATCCGACAATTCGACTTGCCAACATACAAAGGTTTCCTTCCCCTGCCTTAACATTTTTCATCTTTTTTTTATGTAACGGATCAAAATATAGTTATTCCTTAAAGCAGGAGTAAGAGTATCCCCGGAATCTGATGAACTAGGTATGTGAATTTGCTAAAGCATACTTTCCTGCTCTCGCATAAACTAAATTCCGCAGGGCGAATAACTATGCAGATGCGGAATTTAGAAGTGAACAACTTTTGCCAGTGCTGCCAACCTGCGAAACCGACTTTCGCGAAACTACTTGAAAGTCAGTGCAGGAAACGTGGCCAACCTAACCGTGAAATAATGGCGCCAACCGACCGCAAGCAAATGGGTTACTTACACAATCACTGTATTACGGTTCACTACTTTTCAGCAGACGAAGAATTACCTTTCGGATTATAATTGTTCGATCCTCCATTTGCAAAATTAGAACAAACCGATATGTACTTATTAGCCACATACAATAAAATCGACGAAACTGTTTTTCTTTTTTAAATATTAGTTTTCCGAAGTCGATAAATATGGCATTGTTTGCACAAATGGAAAGCAACAGAACAATTTTTCATCGACATTTCTATTCATATCCAATTGCAATAAAGTTTGTTATGATTAATAATTTTATTTCAAATGCCTACAGTAAGGTACCTCACATAAAAAAATTATATAATATTTCGTTACCTTACTTTGAAAAGGTTCTAATTACATTGACCATGTTTTGAGATACGAGCGTTTAAAGTTTCAACTGATTTTGTATTTTGACAGAAAAAATTAATTTTTAATTAGTGAGTAAGTTTATATTTACGTACATAAATATTTTACTTGTTTTTTGTATAATTAATTTTAACTAAAGCCTATGTATTAGGAAAAAATGAGTATCTAAAACTTTAATTACAACTGACAACAATAATTTGTTTGACAAAGTTTCATTGGCTATTTCAATTTTATCAAACAAAATATTCTTATTTTTGAGATATTTATTATTATTATATATAACCATGTCTTGCTGAACCATATAAGCTAACAATAATATTATAATACAACAGAATAGTAATACATATATACTTTCAATGAACGAACGAACTCAGCTAACTTTCGTCAATGACCACATCGATAGAACGATAGTAGTAAAGGGTAAAATTCACACTAGCCATCGAGCGATGAATGTTCGACATGACGTTAAAACCCTTTCAAAGAAACTGGGCTATGTATAATTTTTCTGTGAGATGATAATATGCAGCTCTATTGATTCATAGAACTTTATAAAATATATTTTTGAAAAATAATTATATGAATAGAAAGTAATTGTATGGAATACTGCTAACTAGCTCATTGAACAATATATGACTCTGAAATCAACGTATATTGTAGAATGTGGCTAATACAACATTTTCCTATCAAAAGGTTAATTAAGTCCACAGTTTCAGTTAGGACCTTTTAGTAAGGTAACGATTTGTTTAGTGTATTGCCCAGTTGTATTTGAAAATCATTGAATTTGTATTTGCTGTTTTCAATAGAACTCCGTCAAACATGTTATTTGGTTATACAAGAATTGCTTCGGTTACAGATGTCTCGGGTCTTGTAATGTCTAGAATTCCTTCCCAGCCATCTTATCCTAAAAACGGGGTGCAGCGAGAGGAATTACCTTACCACTATTCTTCTATCCCTACTGTCTTCGAGAAAGAGAGGTTGTGCAATTGAGTAAAAAGCAGAGTAGTTCTCGTAGAGAAACTCCTGTTGAGATATCTCCATTAGAAGATCATATGCTCCACATTGGGAGCGTACATGGTAAAAAAGGGATAGAAAGATATGGCTAGGACTGGACTAGTGGTAAACTAATCACTCATAATACGCTCCGTTTTTAGGATCGAATAAGTGAGAGAGAATTTTTACACAACGTCATCTTCAAAATCCATAGATACATTGAATAATCAATTTATGAAATTGACCGTACTCGAATTCGCGCCCCTCAACCAAAGCAAACTATGTTCACCACACGACCACGGACCAACAACAACTTATTAGCCGATTTGAAAAAGTGAATTTATGGAAAGCATAACAGCTACTTTCGTGAAAGTTATTAGGTTTTAATTCCATTTTTTTTCATTAATAGATTGGCTCTGTCGCAGTTTTAGTATTGCTCCTCGTCTTAACAGACACAATATAATATTTCGTAGCCAGAAGTCAAAAATATCATTCCAATATATTCAGTGAAAAAGTCTCTTCTTTGCGACACATTGTCATATTTACAATGTGATATTTCAAACAACTAACGAGTAAGCAAGTATTTGCTCGATTCAATTACGTAATGCAAAATTCTCTTAGCTATGTGATCATAGGACCGTGCAAGCAAATGGCGGCAAATGATAAAATGGCCGCAGCGTATGCACATTTCACCGGAGGCTTGTTAAATGCAAACCGTTTACTAAATAAAAACACGCGGGAAAATTCGTTTTTCGTTGAAAATGAAACGGCATCTCGCAAATTAAATGTAGGCTCTCAGCTTCAAATAATTTCAAATATTTTTATGGAAACCACTACGCCAGCTTGCTAGTGAAATGTGTTTTTTTGTGTGAAAACCTGAGTATTTTTGGAAAACATTTAACGGCGTCAGTTTAATCATAATTTAACTAACGAAAACTTCATGCATTATAAAATATCACCAAATTACAACTAGACATTATAACACAACTTGATTTTCTAGGACATAATCTGATGAATACTTTTTGGTCATTTTGTGATAAGAGTACAAATTGGGTTACTAGACTTTTACCTTTCATTTGGTAATAGCCTTAATCAGTATTTCATTTGAAGATGCACAAAACGAAATAGTTATATGTTATATCGTTAAATAATTATATGTGAACCCCGATACAATTCACTCCATTTCATCCGATACTAAAAGTGTGGCGTTGTGTTAGCGCTTAGCTAACCACAAGTCCCGTTCTAATAAAATCAAAATCATCACTACTCTCTTGGAAAAAGAGAAGTTGAGTAACTGAGTAACAAGCAGTTCCCGGTAGAAAAACTTCTGTTGTGATAAAATGCATTAGGAATCAATTTAGTCTACATTGGGATAAGTATGAATAATGGAATATTTGTCCGCTCCCAATGTGAAGTATATGGTTTCCTAATGGAGGTATCTTGACAGAATTTTTTCTACGAGAACTGCTTGTCACTCAGTTGCTCAACCTCTCTTTTCTTTTTCGAAGAGAGTAGGGATAGAAGGATAGGGCTATGACAGGACTAGCGGTTAACTAATCGCTCTCGTTACGCCCCGTGAGGATGGGATAGGTGGGAGGGAGGACTCAGACTACGAACAGAAATCCATAAATCGACTGAATGATCAATCTATGGAAACCGTCCGCACCGGGAATTGAACCCGAGACATCCGTAACCGTAGCCAGCGACGCTACCAACTGCGCCATGGACGCCAATAATGGAATAATGAGGCGTGGGAAATCTTTTAATGTCTGAATGCTCCAATCAAGAAAATCGAATATGTACAATTATCTAGTTTAAAACGTGTTTACTTGTGTACATTTTGTAAATGAATAAAAACAATACAATTTGGGCGGCATATGAGGACCTAGAATGTCACAGGCTCTTCATGTCTGCAATAGTACATCAATGACAGATTGCTCTGACAGTGCAGAATTAGGTATGGTGTACATAAAATATTAAGTGTGGCATTTTTACTTTTGATGAGGGCGACACTTAATCTGTATACGCCACTGTTAACAAAGCTAAATGACCATGGCAAATACGCCTTTAGTCATTTTATAAATGATTGCTAATTTTATCGAATATCTCAAGTTTATGAGCCTTTAGGAAAACTTTATGAAATATTATATGTTATTATTCAGATGCACCTTTCAAGTTTCTTTTGAATTTCTCGTTTTAAATGGAGTAGCGAATGGTTAAATTACTCTTCCATTCGTTTCTAAGAGTACCAGCTAATCGGACAAATAACATATCAGCCATTTGTAAATGCATCTGCCTCAAGTCAAATCTTACTTACTTCTGAATAATCATTCGTAACTACTACTAGAGATAAACGCATATCATACTGCAGGTATAGAAACGCGACTTACTAATAATGCTGTCAGGTAAGATGACTTTCATACCCTACAGCAGTGCTCCGCAACCGGTGTGCCGCGAGACGACCACATGTATGCCGCGACGCAGTGAATCCAAAATGAGAAAAATTCGAGAAGTTTATTTAAAAAAAAATTAAAGCCATTTGCTTAAGATATCTGATTAAATTATTATATTTGAAACAAATATTATATTATTTCGGTATTCAATGGAATAATAATTGTATTATTACTTGCACCGATAGTGGAACTGCAATGATAAGAAATATAATCCGGCTTGTCTCGTGTGTAAAACGTAGAATTTTCACATTGCTGTATTAATTGGGATAAGCATTGATGGCGAGATGACGAAATTTCCCAGTGAAATTATTACAAACAATGAACGAGACTTAAACATGCATTTTTTTCTTTGCGTGTTAAGTGTTCCATCACTTTGAAAAGGTAAAGAATTTTAATTGGGCTGTATTAAAAAATATATTAATTAATATTTATAAATAAAAACAAATTAATAAATAATAAGTTTTTTTTGTAAAATTTACATATTTCGGCTTATGGTGTGCCACAAAATATGAATGAGCGCTTTGGTGTGCCGTGGGTGAGAAAAGGTTGCGGAGCACTGCCCTACAGAACAGATGATTAAATGACTATTTACAACTATATTTGTTTTGTAACCATGTTTGTTCCCAATGTGAACAATATGAACTCTTAATAGAGCTTTTTACTGCAGTTGTTTTACTGTAACTCTATGATTGTTTCTCAGGTCACTTTCCGACTCTTTTTCGGAAAGAGTACAGATATACTGTTGGAACTATGACGGGACAGGTTAGCTAATAACTGTAGCGATACACGACGCTGCAGATTTACGAAACATTATGCTTGTCATTTTCGTCAGTAATAATTAATTGGCAAATAATATTTTATTTGACCGATATACAAAACGGATTCTGCATACGCTCTGAAAAAAAAAGTCATGATGATGAAAGTAGGACACATACAATCTACGACAGTATATATGAACAAAAAAGAAAGAACCGTCATTCTGTCATCGCCCTCCGAACGTAAATTCTGTCCCCACTCGCTATACTCCACACATCTCCTCTGAACTGCATAATCGTCTCAGTCTATTATTTTGTTTAATGAATATATACGCAATAGTTTCAACTCATTAAATTTTTATCAAGTAATGCATTTTTAATGCAGCTTTATTTTTGATTTCAGAATAATATTTATTGATTTGTAAAAGTTCTTACATTTTAATTGTAGATTATTTAATATTTTCTATGGATTCGGCGGTAACTTTGTAGAAGTTCATTTTTAATATAAAATTAAATTTGATGACTTAGTTATTCCACTTGGTTTATCACTAACGTGTTTCGCCTCTTTAAGAAGCAGCAGTAAACAGTGTCTAACGTTCATATAGAAGATACAAATACGACAAATATGTCTGTCAGTTCGAGTCCATTCGTGCGCTCGAATGCCTGAAGATGCCGAAAGGCGAAACCCGGGTCGTTAGTGACAAAATACATGGAAGTGTACAAAATCTCAATAATTCAAATTTGATTTTGAAATTCCATCAAGCACCCTCAGTTGATGTCTTAAATTATATCTTACATTATAATACAGGGTGGGTGGGGGTGGGTAGACTGTTTAATTTCGTTTATATATAATTTGTTTGATTACCTGTAAATTTTTGTTTTAGTTCATGAACCAACTGTTTTATATACCTTGTAATTATTAATACTCAATTTTATATAAATATACCAGTTACGATTGTATTTGTATCAGCTGATAATTCTCGTGGTGAGCGAAATATTTGGAAGTACTCCAAACAAATTGTGTTTTATTTAAAAAAATACAATACCTTTCCAGCAAGGATTGACGGTTAACACCTTAAGAGTGATATTTTATATAGTCTAGATCTAGATTCTTGAGTATAAACATTATATATAACTTCTTAGAACATAGCGCAAGCAGATAAGTTGCCCCCACGTGACATACATTAAACAATAGCTTGTATAAATGGTGTTATAAACTATAAATTAAAAAACTTCCTGCCCCAACGCTCAACTGTTTCTTTTTCTTAAAGTCACAACTTCAAATGAGAGTGGCAAAGAATACTTTCAAAAGATGACAAAAAGAAAAAACTAAGGCTTTTATGAAATTTCATAATAAGCACACATATACCGAGCTTAACTTTTTCAATGTTCGGACCTTGTTCAGTAAGTGCAATTTGCTAAGAAACTTTTAAATATTTTAAATATATGAAAGTTTAAATTTCTGCGAGAGTAGGTATAGTGTCGCAAATTTATATTTTTCAAAGTCAACCATGTATGAGATTTCATAACGCCGATGTAAAACAGAAAATTATTTGCTAATAAATCAGTGGTTTCCGTGGTGCAGGGCTCAACGTCGTTAGCTGGTGCTACAGATGTCTCAGGCTTAAATCCCGGTACGGAGAGTTTCAAAAATTGATTTTTCAATCGATTTATTGAATTCTGTTTGTAGGCACGGATGATTGCCTCCCAATCTTCCGATTCTAAAAACGAGCGTAGCGAGAGCGATTAGCTTACCATTAGACTGAGGTTGAGCGACTGAGTAGCAACATTTATCCTAGAAAACTTTTGTTGACACACCTTCATTAGGAACCCATATGCTGCACATTGGAAGAGGACATAGTAAATAAAATTGATATCTCTTCCTAGCGTGGTTTCCATAAAAACTTCCCTCACAAATTTGAGAGGTGAGTTCCTACCTCTTCTTGTCAATTTTGAAATAAATAGATTTTATGAAAAAATCACCTTATACATTATTGAATCAGGGCATCCCTGAGCTAGCAGCAGTTACTGTCAAAACTCGTTGAAATTTTTGTTCATAATATTTTTCATACAAGATAATTTGAATCAAAACTAAATGTTACTAGAAAATTTACCACAAAGTTGATTATGTGTACTAAATTATAAAATTGAACCATATCAACCTTGTTTAGGCAAAAGGGAGTAAGCGTCAAAGAACAAATTTGACAGGAATCACGAAAAATGTAGGCATGTTTAATGATTTTGAGTTTAAGTCAAAATAACTTCACACAAGCTTGAGATGCATGAAGACCAGTTAATTGGTGTATTTTTTTGTGATCTAATAATAATTAAACAAGTATTAAAATTTAGGGTTCATGGCTTTTCCTTGCCAAAAATCGTCAACACTGATAGAAGTTTGTCAAATTAAAAAGCTGAGCTCCGATAATAATTTGGCAATTGCAGCTTAATTCTTTTTGACAGAATGTGTATTTAGTCGGGTAAATTGTGAATATCAAATAAAAGCACTTTTGAGAATCTCAGGCTTACTCATTTTTAGCTAGACAAAGTCGATATACAACCTTGCAGCCGGTACGGGATATTTCGCATTAGGTTTTACATGTAGTGACAAGTAAAACGAGACATCTTGTATGTCGCACAGAACAGATTAATATAACGGTGGACAAAAATGCTTTTTTTGCCAAATCAAATGCAAAATAACGATATTTATTTAAAATTTCATTTTGGTCGTCTTAAAAAATAATAAGTGCTTTGTTTTTTTTCGTATTTCGTCTTTTTCGACATAAGTATTTTTGTAAATCAATCAATTCTCTATACAATTTAGTAGATTTTTGTATAATTGCAAATGCAAAATATACGGTAATTTCTTAGTTATTCGATGATTATTTATTTTATCATAAATCCCTAACACTAATACTTACTTCCTAAGTATCCTAAACCCCTAATATAGTCTTGAAATGTAATAATAGTTTAGATTCTTCACTTCTTAAGAACGCCTAAGATTGATTGTTCGATATAATAGAACTAAAATCGAAATAAAGTTTTGTAATTTCTTAATTTCGCTCTCCTTACATTTTATGATTTGACGTTTAGGATAATTTAAAATGGAATAGACAATATTATTATCTTTGCGAAACATATTTTGAAGTTACGTTACTTCACTTTTCGAAAGTAACACTTATAATATTATAAACCGCCTCCAGAGATAACGATAGTATACACTTAGGGATACGGTTTTAGCTTTTACACGTCTTGACTGTATAAAAAAAAAAAAATCTAAAAATTGACAGCATTTATACTTTATAATTTTATATGATTCTTAATTGTAAATATAATGGAATATCATCCAGCAGTATTTTCCAAAACCACCGACGCAAAACATACAGAAAAATATAAATTGGAATTAATAAGTATTGTTTTAAATTCACGCTCTATTGAAAAATATCCTGGTTTTTTTAACATATTTTTTGCATTTTTATTGTTTAAATGATAGTTATTTACAACCTGCCAATCCATTGTGTCGTGCTTGTTAGCTTTAAACGTGAAATATTTTGACGAATGAGTTCCGAGCTTTTTGTTCGTATATTTTTTAAACCAAATAAAAAAAATAATAAAATTTCGCACACGCAATTCAATAACCCAAATGCAAACGTTGAATTATCAAATATTTTTATTATTTTAATGCGTTATTGAATAGATAAATTTCAGAATTGAATTGAAATATCAACCGGCTGTGCTCTGAATTATTGTCATAAAATAAACAATGATTTAAATCAGATATCCCATTTTAAAACTGTAAATTGTAAGTGAATAAATTCATGTAATTTTGTGATGAAATAAAGCAGTATTTTTAAGCCATGGCCTCTCCCAATGTGAAGCACGTTAACTCTTAAAAGAGGAATCTAACAGAAGGTGTGTAATAAGTACTGGTTTTAAGTTACTCACATAAAGTCACTTTTTAGATAGAGTAAGAATCCAATGATAGAATTTACTAATAGTTAGCTATTTGCTGTATCTGCACTTCGTGTTAAAAATCGGAAATGGGGGAATTGAAAGGGATACAAACATTATGAAACTTCATGCGCTTGATAACTAAATAAAATAACAGTTTATGAAAGGATCCGTTCGGAGAATCAAAAATTGACAATGCAACCGAGTATGGCTAAATACCACTTGGCCACTGAGAATTACCACAAATTAAAAACATCATAATGATTATTATATGAATACCCAAAAGATTGAATCGACAAGGTATAAATTTAACGATGGATTAAGCTGCCAGGTCTTAAGCCGAGTTCTCAGTGGTCAGCGAATAGCTAACCGCTAGTTCTGTGTTCTGTGGTAGCGCAATCCTTTTAACCTCAATGTATCCAAAAATAGACGTTGGGCGACTGAGCAACAATCAGTGCTTGTAGAAAAACTTCTGTTTAGATAAGCTAGGTAGCGGACTTTCTCTATTGTTACAAAAAAGGTAATTATTTAGTTACACAAGAGCTATATATTTTATATACTCAAAATCTATTTCGTTTTCACGCCATCGTTAGAAGTAAATTCCAATTAAATCAATATTTCCAAGACAGTATTACCCTTAAAATTAAAGCGTTTATTAGACATGCCACGCAATTCTCGTGTAAGTAGTAACATTACAATTTTTGATCACATATTAAAATAGTTATTGTTTTTAAGGTGTTAACTGTCAATTCTTGGTGGAAACATATTTAATGATTTGCAAGAGGTCCATAACATTTTAATTGTAGATTCTTTTATTTGATTCATGTATAATTTGTTTGCTAATCAGTATTTTCTTGACTCAGTTCATGAACCATCAGTTTTACATTCAATTTTATATAAATAAGCCTGCTATGTTTGTATTTTTATCAGTTGATAATGCTCGTGATGAGCGAAACCGGTCCTGATCATTATAAATATGTGGAAGTAGTACAAATGAATTGTGTTTTGTTTTTTAAAATAGTATTATATTGATATATGCCTAACTTAGTGTCAACTCAACCATTAAAAATTAAAAAAAAAAACATCCATCAGAGAATGTGATTCGTAGAAATATACAATATTCTATGTAATTAATAATATTTTTTTGTTTGTTTGGAACATTTAATATTGATTGTTACAAAAAAGTGTTTGCGAATATCTCATTACACGCTCAAATCGTTTCAAAATCATAGTGGGTATTTTCATTGTATTTTTTTTTTGCATACAAATGATTCAGGATCTCCTGCGTGCTGACCTCTGTATGTTTATTTGTGCATTTCAGAACATTGCATTCTTGAAACATGTGTAGAATGCTTTGTCTGGCAGTGTGATGTATTCTGAATATTAATTTACCTGACAGGCGTTGCTCAAGCTCATAAAGCCATAGTTAGCCATTATCACATTGAAAGTTTGCAAACGTATAATTGTTTTTCCTGATAAAATATCAAAAAAAGTAATTTTCAGCAGCTGTTGGCTCTGTAGCCGAGTGTTTAACGCCGTTGGAATTTTGTCTAATCGATACAGTGGAAATCTTCCTGCTACATTGATTTTCAAACAATTCAAGGATTTTTAGCAATATCCGTGAACAAACAACTGTAGTGTTTTTATACCACCCCACCCATTCAGTCACCTGATCTTGGAACAAGGCATAGAGAAAGCGACTAGCTAATAACTTGTCTTTTCCTAGCTCCATCCTTCTACCCTTACCTTTCCTTACTTCGAAGAGAGATCTTGGACGACTGACTTGTACACTAATATTTCTTGAAAGAAAATGTTATGTTAAGATTCTCCATTGAGAGTACTAATTATAATATTAAACATATCTCGATTACTTTGAATTATCATTGAATAGAAGTATCGTGAGTATTAATCAATTAGAACCGTTAAAATCAGAATTTCTTATCTATATGAAGGGAATTACCACTTATCAACAGTGGACTGCATGCTTTCCACGAATAAGATTGAGTAAACTGTTTTCAACCACTAATTATAATTTTATAGACATGTCCGTTCCTAATACGGAACATATGGACTCATAAAGGGACTTTACTCACTATAAGTTGTACTACAAGAGCTTCTTGTTATTCAGTGGCTCAACCTCTCTCTTTTCGTAAAAAGTAAAAATAAGGCTAGGTTAGAATACTATGTATGGATTTGTGTTCGAAATCATGGTTGTCTGTGTCTGTATAAGTCTAAATGAACGGGAAATATGTTTAACAACATGCTACTCTCTTTTTACGTATGTAAATAATAATTAATAACATATGTATAAGTATGTAATTAATAACAGTATGATAAAGTTACTAAAAGTCAAAAGAATTTTGTAGACAAACTGCAGAGGAAATTTGTCATTTTTAGACGAACGGTATGTAATATTTCACAAAATTGATTGGTTTTGTTGATTTCAATGATTAACTTGTTGCCAATTTCCTATCCGCAATTAAATTATCTAAATAGTGGTATTATTTTTAACAGCATAAAGTATTTTTTGGGTATAAAACGAGTAGCATATTATAAGACATATTTAATCAAATTAACTGATACGATTTTAAAAATCTATTTAATGTTAATAATCGAATGGATTTTACATTGTGATATCGCCTTGACAATATGCAATTAGAGAGTGATCGCGGTGCAGCCTTTGAGTAAGAGGGAAAGGTAACAAACATACAACTATAAACATGCAAAAATGAGATGGAAGAAAGAATAAGGGATTCGCGGGGTCAATGTATAGTATTACAAATGAGTGTTGGAATAACAGGTGGGACAGGAGCCCCCCCCCCCCCCCATCTCTACGCCAGATTAAAGCGGATTAATAAGGATCAAGTACGTAATAAAGAATATTTTTCGAACTTGTTAGTGTAATAAACAAAGCATTGTAATGTTCAATTAATCGAAAAATACTTTGCTTCGATATTTAACCATTTAAATGAAAACATGTTAGAATAAAGGATGACATATAAGAAAATATCAAAATAAATTATTTGCTATTTATTTTCGCTCTATTTACAGAGTTTGTTATTAACAAAATTAATAACATGTATTTATATATAGTATATATAAACATATAATTAACAATAATATATGATTTTAAAAAATAAAACACAATTCATTTGTACCACGTCCACATATTTATAATGAGCGAAACCGGTCCTGATCATTATAAATATGTGAAAGTAGTACAAATGAATTGTGCTTTATTTTATAAAACATAATGTCTTTCCACCAAGAATTGACAGTTAACACCTTAAAAGTGAATAATATATGAGTATATTTCTGTCGGGTCCGTGGTGTAGTGATCAAAGTTCAAGCCCCGATACGTACGTATTGATTCTTCAATCGATTTATGGATTTCTGTTCGTAGCGATGTAGCGAGAGTGATTAGCTATCCACTAGTCCTGTCTTATATAGACTTATCTTTCTATCCCTACTCTATTCAAAAAAGAGACGTTGAACAACTGAGTAACAAGCAGTTCTCGTAGAAAAATTTCTGTTTAGATATCTACATTAGGAGTCCATGTGCTGCACATTGGGAGTGAACATGGCTTAAAAAAACTTTTAAATTTTGTTTTATTTAATATGTATATAATATAATAATTATAGCTACCGGTGGGCGACTTTTTAATTTTGCTTTATATGTATCTTCCCAACCTTTTTTGCTCCAGTCCCTTTATTAGAAAAAATTAGTGAACCATTTAATTTTTAATTTTTTCTTATAATTTTCCTGATTCATTATTGTATATTACATTAGTAACGTCATTAAAAAATTTGTTCAGCTAAATGGACTTTTAATGTATATTTGTGATTTCAGATTAGTATTTGATGATTTGCAAGAGGTCCATAACATTTTAATTGTATACTCTTTTATTTGATTTATGTATAATTTGTTTGCTAATCAGTATTTTCTTGACTCAGTTCATGAACCATCAGTTTTATATACCTTCATTTTTACACTCAATTTTATACATATAATGTTTGTATTTTTATCAGTTGATAATGCTCGTGATGAGCGAAATCGGTTCTGATCATTATAAATATGTGGAAGTTGTACAAATGAATTGTGTTTTATTTTTTAAAATATAATGTCTTTCCACCAAGAATTGACAGTTAACACCTTAAAAGTGACATTTTCATTTAGTTTATTTGTACAAAAATGTTTTTAAGTAAAAGTGTGATTATTCATAAAAAAAAGTGTGCTCTTCCATACGGTTGGTAGAGTTCGAAATAACAAACATTTTGGTACTAACTCAATATGTCATTTTTTCGATTTAGATTTTTCATCCAGAACAACGACGATACGTGTTATTGAAAATTTTTAATAAAAGGCAGCAATTCCCAATTTAATGGGAGACTGAAATTTACCTCTACGGGAAAATTCCCCACTGGTTGGGATCCACTGGTTTAAAGTTTACAGTAAATACAAATCTCACAAACCCCATACAAAAGGTTACAAAGATCTAGAGAAATATGTTTGCTATGCAATCTACATATTTGAATGTAAATTTCCAAGGGTTGGTTCAGTCGATAGTAACAATTTCAATGTTAATTTACCATTTTTCCTACAATTGCTCAAGTCTCAGGCAGTTAGTATGCGGATCGCGTATCTCCAGCGACAGATTTATTGGACCATCATGGGTAAGGGAACACTCCTGATAAGATGGGGGTATCACACCAAATATTATACTCCCCACCAAAGTAATATTAAACCATATATACAATATCAAAATCTTAAGGGCCAATTATTTATGTTGAATATTTATAAGTAATTATTTACGTCGCGCTTACTTTTTTTTATTGAGGTTGGACTGCTGTTTTAAAATCATGAAAATCGTCAAGAATAGACGTCGTCATCGTTTGCGTCACGGAACATAGTAATTTGTTACAATTGATTATTTGTAATAGATTTATATAATTATATAACATTGTATTATCTAGTTTGCGTAGCCTTGAATATATGTATCAGGTAAAAGTAATTGTAAACAAATCGCAGCAGGTGTATTGGAATTTACGGTTATATATCAACTGGATAAAATATCATAATATTAAATAATGGTGCTGATTTACGGTTGCGAGTCATGGCACCTCAGTAAATCACAGGGAAACCGCATACTGAGCATGGAAAACAGATGCTTGCGGCAAATACTAAGAGTACGGTGGTATGACTTTGACAGGAACTCGGAGGTAACAGAGAGGACGGATCAGCCCCTTGTTACGTCCAAAATAAAAAAGGGAAGATGGACCTGGCTTGAAAATGTGCTGCGAATGCCCCAGGGGAGCCTGAATCCTACCTGCCTCTTCTACGAACCGGGTGGATTCTGTCACCCTGGAAGGCCGCTGATGACCACCCATATGGTGTACTCGGTGGGACTACGCGATTCTGAGATGACCTGGAAGGAAGCAAAGAGACAGAGAATCTTGGATGAACCATATGATGGCCACATGCTCTAAATAGGGAGCCGGTATGGTTAAAAAAATATGTCAAAGTACTTGGTTCTACAAAAATGTATTAATTGGTAGATAGTAATTTCCGCTTAACGACATCGTTATAATTATGCTTAAACTTATTTTAGCTTAACTATGTATATTGTTTAAAAGAGATAGACAATACTATATTATTTCATTTATTCCAACATCATAACTTTTATTCAAATGTTATTTTTATTTTTAAACATTTAACGTACTTATTGTGTTTCTGGAAAAGGAAGTTGGTAATATTAATTAATCGTTAAAGTAAACCTGTATTGAAATATTATTGAAATGCTATTAAGATTTTATAATTAATAATAATTTAGAATTAGAATTAATTTCCTTGTAGAATTGGAAATTAATAGATATAATCAAAGAAATAATCGCTTTAATTCAACGAACATTAATTCATCACCCTTACTTAAACCTATGGCATCCAATTAACCGGAGATAATCACTAACCGGTTTTTGGTGTTTTTTTGACAAAAAAACCGGGTAACCGGTTTAAACCGAAATACCTCATTTCATTATTTTCGAAAAAAAACATATGTAAGTTTTTAAATTGATATTAGTATAATGTTAAATATAAACAAAATATCTTTAGAATTATCACATAAAAGGAAAAGGAAATATTCATAAAATAATTATCACCTACAAATAATATTCTAGTCAACGATTTCTTCAAGTTTTCTACGGATGATTTCTCACACTTACAATAATATCTTTTGTGTACATGTGCCTTATTTATTACAAATATTTTAAACATCTTTGTGCTTTTTGATAATGTCGTGTAGTTGCTAATCGTATGAAATCATTTCTGTCCATAATTTCGACAATTTTGTGACAAAGGTGATTATTCAACAAGATGTACATTGTCCCCTCTGAAACACGTTGAATTTTTAAAACTCGCAAATAAAAGAATTTAAAAAAAACGCAGTTAACCCCGTGAAATAAACCGGGTTCTGGTTTTTTTCAAAACACGCGGTAAACCGGTTAACCGGTTTCGGTTTAACCAGGATTGGAAGCCCTAGTTAAACCATTATAAGAAGCTCACGTAATTAAACATAATCAAGTATTGTGGAAAATGTTCGTCTATTCTTTATAGCTTAAAATAATTATTGTATTTATTTAAAAATCCGAGCTTGCAGTATTTGACCGTGCGAGTGACATATAATATAATATTCCGCGTGATATCCTACCTTGAACAAAATCACTTTTTATGTGTACTTTCGCATGGCAAGTACGAGTGCGCAGATTTGTTCCTCTGATATTTTAAACTGATGTTCTTTTATCGGGTCGGGGATTGACTTGAATAAATAAGCGATTGATTTATGGTATTTGTTTCATACTAAATCAAAGGATATCGCTGGATTTATTCGAAAAAGATTCCGCATGCCCTTAATGAAATGTCTGGACGTGGCTTTACTTTTGAAAGTTCACAAATTGATTTATGGTCTACCTAATCTGTATCTTCCCACCATACTCTACGTTGTACCCACCACGGATTTACAGCGCGTATCTTGCAACGTATTGAGGATATACTGACAGAAAACATTAAAATTGAATTGTTGAGATTTTGTACATTTCCATGTATTTTGTCACTAACGACCCGGTATTCTCCTTTTCGGCATCTTCAAGCACACGAATGGACTCGAATTGACAGACAGTAAACAGTGTTTAACGTTTATATACAAAATACAAATACGACAAAATATTATTTATACGATAAAATAGTATAAGTCTAGGACCCACACTGATACCTGAGAACGTTCTTATTTGATATTTAAATTCCATCAAGCACCCTCAGTCAATGTCTTTAATTATAGAAGAAATTAAGTGATAAAAAATGTTCTGAAATAATCGCATTTAAAGCACTATTTTGTTTTCAAATTGCTCTCCCAAATACAAGTATTTGTTTTTTTTAAAGATGTTTTTAAACGTGATAAAGAATAATCTTTTTGGCATACAAATCATAAGATTTTATATCGATGATTAATAGTAATATCATACATTTTTTCCAGAATAATCGTATAGAATTATGTGAAAATCACAATCGAGGATGACGAGCGATCGAGATCGTTGACCACATCGCTACAGGATCGACACTTCCATTTTCCGCATAATCTGTAGATAGCACTAGGCTTGTGATAAAACTACTTTAAGATGAAAATTATGATAACATCTCGTACGTGTAATGTCGAACAGGTCTTGTGTGAGGCGTCGCAAATCGGCGCCTCAATTTATTGCGACGTTTTTTTAATGAATCGGCGAATTTGTTTCTCTCGCGAGTCGAGTCGTGAGTCGTGAGTCACGAGTCTCACTCACGAGATCATCTCTAATGTCAAGCAGGGTTGCACATAATGAATTTTACAATTGATGCAATATAACTTGACACCGCCCCGTACTTACGGGGCGGACAGGCGTCTTTAAAACCCGTCTGCAGACTCTTTCTATTCATGCAAATTTAATATGTAATATCTCTCCTAAGGCATTCAAAAATAATTTGTCATATTTGTTTGTTTACCGTTATTTGTTTACCGTTAGAAGTAAACAAAAAGCGGGCGATAGGGAAAGGATCACTTGTTAGTGGCTGACACAGCCCCGCGGCGGTTCGGTCAAAGGGATGACCCTATCATAAAACCACTTGCTGTGTTTTTAAATTGAAATTGTGTATTTTAAATCTGTTTGTGTTTGTGTAACTGTCTTTGAGGAATTTATAAGTATAAACTAACTGCAATTAAAGAGAAAGTATACTGAATACGACCGGGTTTTAATGGAAGACGAAGGAACCTGTGAATTATCCTTGTCACCACGCCGGATTTGTGGCAGTCGAAGTGTGTTGAACCTCCAACCTTCCCCTCGAGTAGCGGATTTACTTTTCTCAAACTCTACCTGATCTTATTCAGCTCTCCAACGGAGCCATGATAAGAAATTTAAACGGATGGGGAGGGGTTGCATCAGTTAGCTTAACTATTGCTATTTTTGAAAGAATATCATTAAACTTCTAGTCATAAGTAAAAAAAAATAAGCAAGCTTTTTATTCGAGTTCCGACAATTATTGTTATCCATCCATACCCTAACCTAGTCCTAGAGAATTTTTTTAGTTGAAGGGACTTAATAATTTTTTTTTAGAATTATATTATATTGTCATGAAATTGGAATTTCAACATCAGAAACCAAGAGATTCTTTTATAACCAACAATTTCATGGAGCGATTTGCGTAGTTTGCCCAGGCCTGCCCTAACCCATAGTCAGAACTAAAAGAATTTAAAAAATCTTAGGTAACAATCCTAGGCCAAGGCATCAGATATTTCGAAAATTTTTAAATCACATGAGATCAACTCCAATTAAAATTTGTGTTTTGAACTCAAGATCAACTCGAGGAAAAGATATATCACAAGCACCCACGATCAAAATCTCAAATATTAATTTAAAAAATACAAATTTGATATTGACGTTGCCGTGACTTGAACCGAGACCCACTTGATTGTTACGGCAAAGCTTTTATTAGAGGCCGAAAAATTTTGGAACACCACATTTATTGTTCAAAAATCTAATAAGGACGCATTCACAAAAATGAGATATTCTTACTTAAAATGCATATACATATTGAAATTATTTTGTAAATTAATGAAAACAATGAAATAAAAAAATATTCAGTCAAATGGCCGCACTTGAGAACTTAGATGGCCTCAGTTTCCCTACCTCTGTCCTAACCCATCATTCTTATATTTATAGCCCATTTTATTGGGCATTCCATTCCTATGAAATTATCGGTTGATAACATTCAGCCAGCCAATTATTGGCTAGCATTTGACTCTGCCCATTATCGTTAACAAACTGACCCCATACCAATTAAATATCATATTATTTGCTACATTACTGCGGTATTTAAATCACCACTCCCACTGTCTACAGGAGTCCTCCGCAACCTTTTCTCACCCATGGCACGCCTAATCACTACATAGAATTTCGCAGCACACCCCAAGAACACATATTATGTAATTTTCATAAACAGAATTAAAATCTATTTTTTTAAAAATTATAGTCAATTAAACTCATTTACACATAGTCAGGTGGTTCTTAACCTTTTCAAGTTCGTGGAAAACTTTTGATTTGATTTTCGAATGAAAAAAAAGCGTATTTTTGTAAATAACAGATAATAAAAAAATGCATTGATAAAACCTATTACTAAAAAAATCAGCCCCAGTTAAACTAAATATATTTAAATATATCTATGTCACCTGAAATCATCGGGTTTTGCTGATTTCAGTAATATTAGGTATAATATTATGTGACATTCCTTATTTCTTCATTCATATTTTATAGATTTTATGTAAGTTAATGTTGATATTTTTGGACGCATTGCGACGCGGCACACCTATCATCTCCTGCGGCACACCGGTTGTGGAGCACTGGTCTACATTATTAGTAAATGACTTCAATGCATAATTAAAAAATCTTCCAATAAATTACGTAGTGCCAAAATAGTTCTTTATTACATAATTATAGTAGAACTAAATACTTAAAGATCTTAATAAAATGGACATATACTAAAACAAATTTTAATCATTATATTAAATCTTTAGAAAGATTATTTCACGCAAAGTAACTCAAAAGTAATTTTAAATAACAAATATTCAGAGTTTCTTTTTTATTCAAACTCATGTGTATCTAAAATAGTGTTAATAAATTAGAAGAAAGAGCCCTGAAATAGATCTCTCCCGCAGCTGATGATATAATTATACTACCATATATTTAGAGAGGCTAATTTAATTTGTTTATTGCCAACCCTTGAACAGTAAAATTTACTGGCTATTGTGTGCCCAGCTGATGCACTGGCCGCGGAACCCTGCCTGAAGTATGCGTGAGAGAATTCTTGCTGCACTTGACTTGCTGCTGCCGAAGATATATAACACCAATAATGGATCATAGGGAATGGGTGAACTATTCCTTTCAACAGTTTTTGTCGTCTAGGAAACATTCATCAAACTTAAACATGCTGCTCGTCTTGCTTCGTGCTTTTAAGATCTGAGATCTAGGATAGAGATTTCAATACTGGACGAATTTATCAATACCAATAGTGATACAAATAAGCAAAATAATAAACATACGATAATAGTATTGCATTATTAAAAATATAACAATACTAATCCAAATTGAAAAGTAATTGATAAGATGGGCGTCGATGGTGTCACTTCGCTAACGACTGAAGGATTAAGTAGTGACATCCTCGAATACAAGGGGTTAAAAAATAAAAGTCCAATTATAACCATTATAAAAAAAAATACATTAAAAATTACATTTAATCTACTTGCCGCATCTATCACGTTAGCATTTCAGTTATCAGAAAACAATAAATGCCGCTGTATGATAATTTAATTAAAACTGTGATCGCTACTTCGATAATATATACTATTTATGCAAGAACCAACGGGTGACGGAATGTAAGTCGAGTAAAATGAGTTAGTTGCGTTTTGGTATTCTACCTGTCATAAAAGTGAAATGAGCTAAGTAAATACAGGCTGCGAAACTATTATATCATGTAAGAATTTAAATTCAATAAAGCCTAAACTAATGTAAGAAGTTCATTAAACTAAAATTATCAGTAAACAAGTTTCACCATTTTATTACTTCCACTTCACCTCTCGAGGACTCGCGTGATCTGCAATATTTTTTTTTTTTTAAATGAATTATTATAATTAAAAATATGTTATATTACAGCTAATAACGGCCAAGGCATCAGCTATTTTGAATTTTTAAAAACACATCAGTACAACTTCAGGTGAAAAGTTATCACCAACACTCATGCCAAAGATTTACAATTTTATATTAACCTTGCCGGGACTTGAACTCAAAGCTATCGGATTGCAATGGTAAAGCTCTTACCACTAAACTACAGAGGCCAACGCTTGATAAATTAACTGAATAGATGAAGACATTTTCCATGTTTCTTAATATGGCTCATCGATTTCAATTTGTGTGAAATTTTATTATCGAAGGCATTCTAAAGGCTTTTAAGTCAGCTTTTTAGACAACAATGTACAAAGCACTCACCAAGTTATGTGGGCGAACGAAAGAAAAACAGCTGTCATAAAATTTATACGCGCTGCTTTGTGATGATAAATATATATGAGAAGACATTCCCGTAGTATTGTTACATTACCGAGCATTTTTATTAGAGCATTGCTCCAACTTTTTCTGTGATTTTGAAAACATTCAAAAATATATTAAAACTATTTGTGTAGAACAGTGAAAATTGTTTATATTGGAACCAGGGTATCCAATCCCGGACCCCTTTTCTGATCCCGGGGATTGGATGGATATGTGATATTTAAACAGTACACTCAATTCTCTTTTTACACGGGTATACGTTCCATGCAAAACAGCCGTGTAAAAAAACGTGTAAAAAGATAGAGTGACCATAACGATACACGAGTTCCAAAGTGTAACAAGTTTAAAATTTAGAGATTCAATTTTTAGAATGACAGTGGTTTTTATAAGTTTAGGTTCAAACTGTAACAGACTCGAAAATTCTGTGAAAACCTCTGAACACTAGTTAGAAAAAACAAAACTATGTATATAATATTATAAATGTAAATATGTGTATATTTGGAAATTAAATATTCGCAAAATCTTGTTTCCTAATTATTTCAGAACTAGGCTTTTCGAATTGTTACACTTTGAAACTGAGGTATCGATAAATATAGGAGAAATAGGTTCCATTACATTGGACTGTGGAATTTCGTACCTTTTAAATTGTCTATGTCTTTTAATTTGTTATTAAAATCTTTAGAATAAATAAGAATATCCGATCCTGTAGCTGGAAACTCGCTTGTGCGTATTTCATATTCGGTTGCGAGAGCCGCAGTTTCGATTCACCAAAAGAGCCACATTCATAAATCGAATGAATATAATTTTCCAATTCAAACTCAGCCTTCTATAATAAAGGATTCCTATTTTACCAATTTCTATCAATTGTTTAACAGGAGATGACGTTTTTTTACATTTCATAAATTAAGAAATCATTTTATTGACGTAAACGTCAGATATTGCGTTATATGAACATTCAGAAAGTTGAGAAGCGTTGCATACTAATATAAAGTATGGTAAAGCACATCAAAATTAGTCAGGTCTATATTATTTTCGATTTAGAAAGGTTTGTCCACAATATACAGCATTATTAAGTACGCGATTCAATAATATTTTATTATTTTCAATATAATTGTGGAAACCACCATGGTATTCTTTGAGCGATGAGTGCATATGAATCTAAAAAGATTAAAAAAAAAGAATTTCCATTTGACGTTGATAATACAATAAATAGTTTCGATAGACCGGATACGATATATTCTGTATTGAAAATCGCTTTCCTTTATTATTTAGATTAAAAATTACATTAAATTGCCACTTTTTATAGAGCTATAAATTTCTAAGAGCAACGTTAAAATTCAAGGGACCTACGTATAAAATCTTGGTTGTCATACCAAATTTTGATAAATAATACTTCTATATTTAGTTCAATTATTATAAAATCTCGAAATGGAATCTTTCTATTCACTTTTGTGTGTTATGGGAGCCTCTCGAGTTGTCTCCGGCAGTGTAGACTTGATTGCAAGGCTACCTGTTGAAATTTCATCTATGATATTTAGGACGTTGGACGAACGTAGTCTTTACTCGGCTTTTCAGGTTGATCCTGTATGGAGCAATGTCATAAAAGGTGACAAAGTTTTAAAGACAAGAATTCACAGGCATGTGAGGGTCGCACGGAACGATCCATTAATTGCTAGAATTGTCAAAAATTCAGTTATCAAGAAGAAATCATCTCAACCTAAACTGCAGCCCTCGTCATTTTTCACAGGCAAGACCTTTGTTGCGGACGCTGGTTTTCATAACGTGGCATTTTCAAATAGCAGGGCTGCAAAAAGGATGAGGTCAGATGACCAAATTGCTGCAACCAAAAGAAGGCTTATAAGATTTTGATTTACCTGTATTTCATGTATTATGTAGAATTATTAAAAACACAAAACTAACATTGGCTTTTATTAGAACGAATTCTATTACCAGTATCATGCACCATCTTTGATTAAATCTAAATATTTGACGTATTTTGTAAACTGTTTAGAAATTAACACTGAATTAATCATTCAGAAATGAATTTAAAAAAAAAGTATATTTATAATTATACATATTGATACAGTGGTCAACGTCTTCAGCTTTGGATACAGATTTCTCGAGATCCAGTACGGACAGTTTCATAAATTGATTTTTCAATCGGTTTATGGATCCTGAAAAATTGGGCTTAGCGAGAGCGATTAGCTGACCACTAGTCCTGTCCTAGGACAATCCTACCCTTACTGTCTTCGAAAAAAAATATAAGTTAGCAACTGAGCAACAAGTAATTCTGGTAGAAAGACTTAGGTAGATGTAAGTTGAGATACCTCCATTAGGAATCCATACGCTATCGCAGCTTAGATTTTGTGAACATGGTACCTTAAGAAATAAATTGTAAATAATAAATAAATACCCTTATCATTCTGACAAAAAACGTCGAAGATAAAAGTCAACGGACATAAAATTGTATTTTGTATTATAATTGAGAAAGTGTGGACGTGTCTTTGGGGTTATCTTTTTGAGTTTGAAAACACATTTTATGATAGGTGGCTCATAAAAGTTAGCGTTTATTGCATCTAAAGCCTCTTGAGTGATAGATAACGTCGTAAGGACGATACATCATATATTATGTACTTACATGTATTTACCATTTTTCTAAATGGGGATATTTCATTTAAAACTACTTATTGATTACATTTTGGACAATTTTAGATCCCTCCTCTGTTAACAATGACTAATCACAATTAAATGTATCATCAGAATTTGATTAAATTTTCCAGTCAAATTTCATTTTAAACATAGCGAAGAACAGAAGCGACAGAATAGTGATGATAGCGTGAACACTGTTTTTATATGAAAACGAACAGCGAGTGCAATCATGGCTGACTTTTCGTTGCATCTTTTTAGCGCTGCGTCTCGTATCTAATGGCAAATATTTACACTTCATTAAAGCCAAGATAATTATTATGTCTCCGGAATTGGACTGTAATTTTTTTAATGATTGATTTCATTTTAAGCCTAGTTTTACATCTCTCCCGGAAGAGAGAGTTTGCATTGTCAAAAGCTGAGAGAAATCAACTGTAAGCTGTACCAAGCAGCTAACTGCAATAAAGATATTCGCCGTAAAGACTGGGGGGTTTAACTGTGGACTGTCCGGAGAGAAACCTGACCCGAAGCATACTAATACTACTGAAAAAAGGTAAGTGTGTTTTCCATTCAAAGTATCCACTCCCGCCTCAGTGGGAATATAATATAATATATATCCAACAGTGTCTTATAGCACTTATGATTATGGAATTACCGAAGTCAGATTTAACTAAAAGCATGCATTTTTGTAGTTGGACAACTGTGACTCAAGTCCTTGACAGAATAATATAATACAGTGGTTTCCAACCGGTGAGGCGCCAAAATTTTTCAATTAAACAATAATTTTCATACCAATATATCTACAAATAAATAAAACTTCATATATTGACATAACAGTAAAAATTCAGGAAATGAATGTTTATTTTACTCATTGATAAAATATATACTCTTGGAGGCAGCATTTTTAAACAGAAAATTTCATCGGTAATAAGCAAATAAAAATAATCTCAGGATATTCATGAAGCCTCAACGTCGAGGCAGAAAGAAAAAACTGTTGTGGACAGTCACAAGATGCTGAATAAGCATTTTGTGGTTGAAATTAATACAAAAAAAACTATTTAACATCGACAGTGAGCAATTTGTGATTACTGTCTTTTCAATAGAACACCAACTGGCAGACAAAATAGATGTTGATAATGTGTTGCTGACGATTTTGCTGAGAGCAATACAAAGGAAAATAATTTTGTTATATCATTTTTAACGAATAGTTGATGTTGTATTAATAAAATCTGCTGAATATCTTGTCCTAAATTAATTTACAATTTTAATGTACAATATATTAATAGATTTTTCACCAATAATTTTATATTTTTATATAAATAATAAATATAAAAAATATTTTAAAGACTAGATTTTTTGACATGGTTCAATAACAAGCCTGCGGGATTCTACAATTTTAATATTAAATATATCATTTATAAATTAAAAATTGTAAAAATTAGACAATTTTCAAGAAATTATATTTATACATAAAAATTTTGAACGAATATTCTTCGGCGTGATGGTTTAAGATTTAAAATAAATAGTAAGTGATTTTAAAGATACCCTTAATCCAACATGGTGGGAGACGGCAAAACCCTTAACTACGCCACAAAATCTTATTACTCTGTTAATTATATTTATATATCAGTTTTTTTTTTAATAAAGTTTTTATTATTTAGAACGTGTCTATATTATAATATCGATTAAAAAATAAATGTGGGGAGGCGCAGAAAAAAAATGTTTGTTTAGGGGTGGCGTTGTAGCATAAACGATGGAAACCGCTGATATAATATAATCGAAAAGATGTGCTCAAACATGTATTTTTCGCACTTCTAAAATACAGATACTTTGATTAACACGACATAAATGCATGTATCCCCACACGTCCTTTTCCGTGTTGTTTTGTAATTTTAGATTATCTCTTATACTACGCTTCATAGGTAAAGGTTGAATTCTTTCGCGCTTGGCAAGAAATATTTCGTTTATCTCGCATTAAACATGTAATCTTTCATCACGATTTATTTTAATGTAAAATATTTTCACTATCCGAGGATTTATTTTAAAAAGGATAAATTTTACGACTAAGAATTTATCAGCTTTTAAAACACGACATTAACCTTTCTTTATGTAAGAGTGTGTAGACAAAGTGATAGATAATTAAGAAAAAGTTCACTCTACATTTTGAATCAATGATTTGTTCCCTAATTAAAGTAAATTGCTTATGCAACGAAACTGCTACTGGTGTTAGAGGATCTTAGTGACCGAATGATAACGCCCAATACTATTTTTTGTTTTGTCTGGTGTCATAATTGGTCAAATCTGTATTTAGCCTTGTTTCAACTGAGTATACAGTGTGAAACTCTGGTATACCATCTACATAAATAATTTAACAAAATTGAACAAATCCAACATTATTCAATAAAAAACGCAAGTTAAATATATTTGTTTTATATATAATCTAGTCAAATCTGATTCGGCCAATCACATTCATCAATAATGTCACATGACCTACTGCTGCGTTTTAGAATAAATTAGTAATGCCGCATAATAATGTAATTTTGGGCGTCATTTTTAAGGCCCTCCGAAACTCACATCTCACATCTACGATTGTAGAAGTTTTGGGATTAACACCCGCATTTCTGCGACGCGTGACGGAGGATTAACTTGCTTATACAATGCCTGATTCTTTGCGAGTTTGAGATGAATAATCTTTCTCAAAATCCTGTGGATGTAGTCTGTAGTCCCATACGTATAAATGCGTAGAGAGATGGCGGTCAGAAGAATCAAAAGCATGGTATGTTGTATTGTGTACGGCAGATCACGATATTGCCAAGATATAAATATATATATACATTAACTTAAGAAATAAGAGCGGGATACCTCACATAATATAATATACGTTACATGCAAAGGTGTTTTGGCCAATTGATGTAACCCTCACGTTTGAAATTGTTCAGGAGAGAGTAAAAACTGTTTTTACCGAAAACATTATGTGGTGAGTTGCGTTGTGAATCTTTGAAATGTACTGTTGTAATTCTCATGTTTGCAGATACGGGATAATACGTGAGGGGTGTCGATATAATAGTGACTTACATCAAGAGGCTGGGTCAGAATTTTAATTTGGCACAAAAAATGGCCAAATTATTTTTCTAATTTACATCATTTGGGCGAGACCTGCTCTGTCGTCTTGACATCCAATCATTAAATCATTTTTGTATTTTTTTAAAGGGTTACATCAATTGGCCAAAACTCAGTCAATATTATATATATTAAGATATTAATCAACCATAATGTATTTTGTTGAGTATTCACAAACATTCAAAAATAATAAAGGTTTGCTTTTAGTTGGCAATACTGAAACTAAAGTCTATACCGATGGCAGCTATATTTGTGGTAGATCTCATAGTGTCGTTTCTATATCCATTAATTCTTCTCGACCAGCAGGTGAGACGACTGTTGCTAGAGCTTTGACCCACCAACATTGTAATTTTTTTTGTGTAATTAAATCTTTTTATTTTTAAAAGAATATTCCTTTTCTCAATAGGTATTCATAGTTTCTTTACATTAATGCAGTTGAGCAATCCGAAATTTACATTATTTTCATGCTATGATTTCGGTGTTTTTTTAAGCATTTGTATATACATATAACAATCCCGAAGAAAAGTGTAGTAAATCACAAAAAGTAAATTTTACAGGAGGGCGAAAACAAAATTCAAAAAACTTGAAATCTTCGAACAAACGGTCCCGTAAAAAAGATAAACTATTGGCTCCTCGCGGTGAATTATATTATACTATTCCGATATAAAACGTAAGTCAGAAATTTTTGATTTACTACACTTTTCTTCGGGATGTGCGATATATTTAATTTTATCATTATGCGTATTATACATAATTATAAGTCGAAAATCCACAAAATCATATACAAGAATAAAATGTTAACAAAAGGGTTATTTTCTAAATCTCATCAAGAAAACTGAAAATACGCAAAACGAAAGTCAAAATAGTTTACGAAAAAACAATATATATTGTAATTATGTTAAGGCATTTCCGCTCCGAATTTGCATTATTTTGATCAGATCCCTAATGGAACATCTAGGGAGTAGTTTATACGGGAACTGATTGTTTGTTAGTCACTCAATCTCTGGTGGAAGGAAGTGCATTCATCACATACATTAACGCCATTGAACGTAAGTCAATAGTACTGTGAACACTTAACCTGAATTGATATTAGATGTACTGCTCATTCTTGCACGCCAATAATATCAACATGTAATAACAACAAATCTTTTTAGCATATTATATATGTCATTTAGACATCAAAATCCTTTCTATTCTAAGTTCTTATATCAACAAACAAAAGTATTATCTCTAACGTTGGTGTATTTTACTGAAGCTAACTGACAAATCAATCTATTTTCGTGGCGAAATCTATTGTGACTAGGGTTTGCGATACCGGTATTACCGAAACCGGGATTCCGGTATTTCAGCTTGTTTTTTCTATACTAGTTTTCCAAATGTAAAATACCGGTAATTTGATTGACAAGGTATTGAAAATTAAGTGAAATCTAAGTGCAAATATAATTTTAATTTAAGACTGCGACTGACGGTGTTTTGATGGAATTTCAATATCAAATTTTCATTGATGATATTTTGTACATTTTTTACAGCACACAAGTGCCTGAAAATGTCGAAAGGCGAAATCCTGGTCGTTAGTGAAGAGATACGTGGAAATGTACAAAATATTAACATTATAAATAAATAC
This sequence comes from Himalopsyche phryganea, assembly GCA_022494535.1. Classification (NCBI taxonomy): domain Eukaryota; kingdom Metazoa; phylum Arthropoda; class Insecta; order Trichoptera; family Rhyacophilidae; genus Himalopsyche; species Himalopsyche phryganea. The sequence continues at coordinate 2,648,426 of JAGVSL010000030.1, forward strand.
AATTGTAATTTAATGTTCAATAACAGGTTAAAGACACTCAGGCGTCCATGATATCACATGTCGATATTGTCCATGATGGTAAATTTATTGATGTACAGATGATACACCTCAAATACTAGGTACTTGTTTTTATATACCTTTCATTCAGGCATGCATTGGTGTTTGCAAAAGTATTTTTTTCATTTCCAATTTTTTTAATACCACTAATTAATATGAAGCACCGAAACACCGGTATTGATAACACATCCGTTCGGTATTGTTGCCATCCCTAATCGTGACGTATCGACAGTTCATTCTAATGTTGTCCGATAGAGGGCGACTGAGGAGAATTGGTAATCCGTCCCACTGCATTAATCGCTTTGCTATCTGCTTTAATATTATTATCATTTTAGTACGTAGGTAGGTATTATTCCTGGACCAGTGGCTCCCCGTTGATCTCAAACAATAGACAAATGCACGCATTTACCCTTACGTGCCCTTTGCGCAGTGGCAGAGAAGGTGCACAATTTAAAAATATTGGTCTCTTAGCAAAAATGCGAATCGTACTTGCAATAATTGGGTAGAGATATATTTTTTCCATGTTCGCTCCCAACGTGGGGCATATGGCCTCTTAATGTAGGTATCTACACATAATTTTTCTATGAGAACTGCTTGTTACTCAGTTGCTGAATCCCGCTTTTTTCTAAGAGAGTAGGGATAGAAGGACAAGGCTAGTACAGAACTAGTGGTTGGCTAATCGCACTCCCTACTCCCCGTGAGGATCGGATTGGTGGGAGGGAACCCGGGACATCCGTAGCCGTAGCCAACGACGTTGACCACCTCACCACGGACCCGACTAAGGTCTACAAGTGTTTAAATTTCAGCTTATGGAAATTCCTTTGAAATAAAGTTAATCGAATAATAAATGAAACAGTAATTGAAAAATCATTAATACGTCAAATATAAATTCTTGTGGGCTTCTTTCGGGATTGTTAGGCATTCTTCAACTCTTACAGCGAGAGCCGTTTTTACAAGAATTTATTTTCAATCAATCGATCTGTTAAATCGCCCACTATGGCTAAAAATAAATTAATTTCAACAGTAAAAATGGAGAACTATGTGACATATATATTAGATATTTCAAATACATCAAGAGGTATACTAAACTCATCGCACTCCCCTACAATAAATCGAAGAAAATGAAGAAGCTGAAAAATATTTGATCTACGACTTTGCAGGCAAAATGGCTGCGTTCAGTCTTCATATACACGGCCGCACAGGCACACAAATAAGTGCGTAGCCACATAAGTATGTGTTATACATTGGGTTGACGATTAATCTTCGTATCGGTAGTTCAAAGCTGAATTTCGAAAGACTGAATATCGAGAGCTCTTTTCAAAAATATATTTCCTTGTGTTCTACTTGACATTTTCATGATCTGTTGCCTAATTTCTCTACTTAAATGTTTAAACTATTATTTAAAGCATGTATCAAAAAGTTTTTCTTTTAGTTTGGCCGGAATTACAAGATAAAATCTTGGACATGTAAACATGTCCAGCGCGTTCATCGGGTTAAGTATAATTTAGAAATTCAACCTTTTTGAACAGTCATTTGTAAGCCACTGAGAGTGGATGATTTGGCGGTATCATTCATTGGTACGAATCATAGAAGTCAAAATGAAGAGGCGTCGCAACAGGGGGTCACTTGATATGAGAGAATACACGAGGGGGCGGCAAAAGATTACTATGGCCACTGAAGATGATTACTTTCTGCAGTCTTTTTATAGGAGTTGCTTTATATTGCCACAAAAACCTTTTGTAAAATTGCAATTCCATCCCATATTTTAAAAAGCTCTATATTTGATGTAACCGGTTAACTGGGTGGGATTAAATTATGTTTTAAATATTTAAGACTACATCTGAGGCTATGCGACCTCGAGCATGCTGACGACGCTGTCATATTTGACAAAACTGTCAAAGATATACACCAAACAATGGACAGGCTACAGAACAACTCGTACCGCATTGGCCTCAGAGTCTATACGAGTAAAACCTATGTGCTTTGCAACTTTTTCTGTCCGGACCCAGACTACACTCAGGGTAAGTCATCGAGAGAGTCGACTGCTTCACGTACATGGGGGTATACATTGCGAAAGACCTCGCAATACGATTAGGGATAGCTGGAGCAACCTTTAACTCAATGCGGAAAGTCTAGGAATCACGGCTGTACTCGGTCAGAACCAAGTGCCACCTATTCAAAGCATGCACTCTGATGGTGTTTTTACTGCTGCGAGTCATGATACCTCACTAAAGCACAGGGTAACCGTATACTTCGCTTAGAAAACAGATGCTTGCGGTAAATACTAGGAGTACAGTGGTTTGACTTTGTCAGAAACTCTGAGGTAAGTAAGAAGATAGGCCAGGCTCTTATTATCTCCAAAATAAAATAGCAACGACTGATCTGGCTTAGACATGTGCTGCGGATGCTCCAGTGGAGATTGAATTTTGTCTGTCTCCTCTACCAACCAGATGGATTCCGTCACCCTCGAAGGCCGCTGATGACCATCCATATGATATACTCGGTGAAGCTACGAGACACAGGGATGACCACGGCGGAAGCAAGAAGACTAGCGGGGGATAAAGAATCTTGGAGGAACTGGGTGATATAGTTAAAAAATATATTTAATAAAATCAACAGATCATGAAGTCTTATCTTAAGCTTCACCGTCATCCACTGCCAAGAGCCTGAATGAAACATCCATGCTGAAATCACTAACCCATCGAAGCCTCTGTTGCTCTACTCCTCTTCGCTGTCTTAGTCTTTCGATTAGCGTTGATTTGCAGGTGTAGCGTGGAAGTCTCATTCGTCCATACACAGAGAAAAACCAGCCATTAAAATTCTTTCAGTCTAGATGTAGATCACATTAACGCGTAATGTAGCTTATCTAAACAGAAGTTATTAGAAGAGAACGATTGTTCCTAAGACGCTCAATATCTCTTTTCGGAAAGAGTAATGATATAAGGGTATGGGTAGGGTAGAACTAGTGACCCCTCATTTTTTTAAGATGAGATGGATGGAAAGGAATTTAGATATTACATACAACATTCCCTTGAATACAAATATATAAATCGATTGAAAAATCAATTTTTGAAACTGCTAACCTCTCTGGTACAGGCCTGCTTAGTGCAGTGGTTTCTAACCGGGGAGGCGCCAAAATTTTGTAATTAAAAAATAATTTTCATTAATATCTACAAATAAATAAAACTTCATATCATAACAAAACAGTAAAAATTCAGTGAATGAATGTTTATTTTACTCGTTTGATAAAATATACTCTTGAAGAAGCATTTTTGAACAGAAAATTCCGTAGGTAATAAACAAATAAAAATAATCTCAGGATAATCATGAAGCCTCAATGTCGAGGCAGAAAGAAAAAAAGTCACTAGATTTTTTGACATATTTCAAGAACAACCCTGCGGGGCTCTACAATATTAATATTAAATATTACATTTGTAAATGACAAATTGTAAAAATATATTACACATTTTTCAAGAAACAATATTTATACATATAATAAAAATGTTGCGCCTGCGGCACTATATTTTATACCATGATTGTTTAAGATTTAAAATAACTAATTTTAAAGATACTCTTAATCTAACACAATTGTAAATATTAAATCATTTTTGGAGGAATAGTGAGGGGAAGGCAAAACTCCTAGCTACGCTACAAAGTCTTGTTAATATTGTGTTAATTATATTTTTCAGTTGTTTTTTTTTAAGTTTTTATTATTTAAAACGTGTCTGTATTATAATATCGATTAAAAAAATCATAGCTAGGGAGACGCGGAGAATTTTTTTTTAGGGGAGACGTTGTAGTATAAACGTTGGAAGCCGCTGGCTTAGTGTGATAAAATGGATATAGAATAAGTCATTGAACTAAGTCCACCAACGTTTTCTGTTTGCTTGCACGTATTGTATCCAATAAATTAAACTATGCAAAATGTATTAAACTGCCTGCCGAACGTAACCGATTGCAAACAGGACATCGTCTGATTAAAACAAAAAAAAATATCATCCGTCAAATCCTTGCAAAATTATAATGTATTTACTAGAAGTATTATTGAAATGTTTATAACTATAGCCTCTGTATTATTCTGACGACCTCTAACCCGTTGTTAGTGATTTATTTTAATACATTATAAATTATGAATTGCCCAATAAAAATGTCATATTAAATCGAAAGATTCGTGATTTATTGTCGGTTTATTTGCTTAAAAAGGTCTTTATATTTCTATTTATATATATATATTATTAGTTTCTTGACTATATGTTGCATATATTGGGGGTATACTGACACCACACATTAAGTCGTTTTTTGATAATTTTTGTTCTAAATGTCAAAATGTAGGCAATATAAGCTTCACGTCATAAGATATAATTAGGGATTTACTATTTGTCATTATCAATTATTCGAATATCGAATAGTAAAACAGAAACAACTCGAATATTCGGTTAGTTTTTGAAGTATGAAAAAACTATTAAAAATTCTAAAAAATGCACATTCCAACTGCCGTTCCATCTTACTACAATATTAAAATTTTGCAGCTGCGTCGGATTACGACAACGGTATTTCTTCAGATACTAAAATTACGGCATGTTCGAAGGGTTTTTTTTAGCCCCGATTCATTCGTCCAACTCAAGTATTATAATAATACTAGTAATCGATTGAAAGGCTAATCAATGAAAACCATCCGCACCGGGAATTGAACCCGAGACATCCGTAACCGTAGCCAGCGACGCTACCAACTGCGCCACGGACGTCGACGCGGACTCGGACGTAGTCTAAGTCTTCCTTCCCACCCAACCCATCCTCACGGGGCGTAGCGAGAGCGATTAGCTAACCACTAGTCCTGTCCTAGCCATATCCTTCTATCCCTACTCTCTTCGAAACTAAAGAGAGGTTGAGCAACTGAGTAACAAGCAGTTCTGGTAGAAAAATTCTGTTAAGAGACCATATGCTCCACATTGGGAGCGGACATGAAAAAAAGAATAGCCGTACCCGTCATAGATGACGGTATTGAAATTGAAATACTGAATGTCTACGTTGGAGCTGTGGGTGCATTGCATAATATTTTATTTTGTAAACACCGCGGATGAGAAAATGTCATACCTACGTGTGACAATAATAAAACGTCTGCAGAGCGGTCTGTGCTATTATATATACGATATTGAAAGGGCCAGAGTTGGGTGAAGGCAAAAATAACTACTACCTGGGGATTCGTTATTGTTATTGAAATCTGGAGATATTCTGATGTGATCTTTCGTCGACAATAGGAATAAAAATTATCTAAAATATTCGAATATTCGAGTTGGAATATCTACATATAATGGCTTTAAAATAGAAAGAGTACTGTAATATTATTCTTTTATTATGGAAGAAAACGTGATATGACTGCAACTCATCGATACCAAATCTTATGATTTGTATGCCAAAAAGAGTATTTTTTGTAATGTACAACAAATATTTTTAAATCATAAACAATTGTATTTGTTAGAGAAATAGTTTGAAAAAATGAGTATTTCTTTAAATGCCATTATCATTGTTTTTAGTACTTAATGCCTTCTTTTAGTATTACCTCGATATACAGTAAATAATTTCGACTTATTTTTTATTTATATCTATAAAATTGTATTGATTTGTTTGACGCTATTTGACAGAAGACTCTTTTGATTCCGTTAAAAGAAAAAATCTGTAACTGAGAGGCTAATAGTCTTATGTTAATTTTATCAACTTTACATTATGAGCAAAAACGTGTTTCTAAGACGGTTTTTATTTTATATCAATTATATTTAAAAAAATAATAAAACACATTTCATTTGTACTACTTCCACTAAATATGTGGAAGTAATACAAATGAATTGTGTTTTATTATTTTTTTAAATATAATGTCTTTCCACCAAGAATTGACAGTTAACACCTTAAAAGTGATTATATCAATTAGCTTAGTTGTTCTGTTATTTTTTCGTTGTTTTACAGTTGATACATAAAGGGTTTAGAGAGTTTCATTAAAAGGAGAAATTATGAGTTTTTTTAATGATTTAATGGGCATATGATTGTTTACCCCGTAAATGCAATGTGACATAGGACTGATTATGCATAGGGTTTTTTCGGTAACCAGCTCAACTACGACAAAGTTTTATTTACCCATATCGATACTTCAGTTCCATAGAGTAACAACTCAAAAGCATAGTTCTTAAATAATAAGGAAACAAGATTTTGGGCAGGCTTGATCTTTTATTTTAACTACATGTATTTTTGTAGATTTTAATGAAATTCTAGGATGACCTAAAAATATGTTTATATTTACGATATAATAAACATAATTTTATTTTTATTCAGAAGTTTTCAAATGAGTTTGAATCCAAAGTACTATAACCACTGTCAATCTAAAATAACCACAGATTACTACTTCATACATTTTGGGACTGGTAGATATCGATACTCTAAGCATTTCCTCATACTTAGCTCAAAACTGATTTTTGTTTACTTGTGACACTATGGAACTGAGGTATCGATATATAGATCTTAAAATTACAAATAATGTGACATTTATAACCCGATTTCGGTATTTTTGGACATGGGGCTATTAGCCTTTGCGGTTCAGATATAATAAATAAAATTGAAGTCGTAAATCAAAAGTGCAGGAGACAATAACTCTTGCTTTTTAATCTGAAAGACAGAAAGGAAGTAATCCTGAAATATTACAGATGTTTTCAACACTGCGAGTTCTCTTCAGAAATGATTAATTACTGTCATTTCAATAAGTCATATTTTATTTATCGGAAATTCATCATGACATGCAAGTCTTAAATTCTCGATGTGATTAATAGCTCGAGACATAAATAAATGATTGGTTTTGTGCAATTTGTGGATGTGGAAGTTGTAGGAACAATAAAACTACTGGGGGGGGTGATTCTTGAAATTTGACATTGAAGTCAAATGCGAGAATACATCGATTCCCTTTGACTTTTTTTTATGATGTGGTTTCGATATAACATGGATAGCAATTCCGCGATGTGTATTACAGCCAAGGCTCTAATTTGACCGGAAAACACCGTCTCGTAAAAAATATGATTTTGATTCCGGTTCGTAAATTTTCATTTTTTTTAATCGTCTCCGCTCCCAACGTGGAGCAAATGAAATTAATGGGGGTACCTCAGAATCAGTTTTTCTACAAGAACTGCTTGTTATTCAGTTGCTCAATCTCCCCTTTTCGATCGGATGGAGGTGTTGCAATTCTAGACATCACAAACATCCATGCCTACAAACAGAAATCCATAAAATCAATTGAAAAAACAATTTATCAAACTTTTCGTACAGGGAGTTGAACACGGACATCCGTAACCGAAACCAGCGACGTTGAACACTACACCGACGACCCAAAAAATTATATCATAATTATCACCGTAAACAAAAATAATGGAATAATGTTGATGAAAAATGTATCGATATTTCTTTTTTAAATTGTGGAGCGTTTAGGTTCGTGAAATTTTCAGATTACATCCAGATTTTACTTAATCTGTTTCATTTCCCTGATTTGTAACTAGTTTTCGCTTAACACGAGTTTGATTAAAATAAAAGAATTTACTGGTGTAGTAATATAACGGTTGCCTTTACCTACATAATTATGAAGTGGAGCATATAGACTCCTAATGGAGCATCTCAATAGAATTTGTGTTTTTACGGTTACCGGTATTTAGTCACTCAACCTATCTTTTCGCAGAGAGTGCTAGAAAACAGTTAATCGATCTAGCCGCGAACAATTTTTTAGGATACGATGGGTGAAAGGAAATGTAAGCATCACATTTATTCATGCCTTTAAAAAAAATTCTGAAAGTCTCCATTAGGATTTAAGCCCGTGGATACCGCAATCGAATAGGACGAATTCCCAAGAGCGTTCATCACTTTGCCACAGTACCGGCTTAAACATATAATAATTGGGTCATATTAAAAATAAAACAGCTAAATTTCCTCAGTCCTGCCTCACGTAGATATGATTTTATTTTCAAAATTTGATTAAATTTCCAATTTTCATAAAAATAATATCAGTGCGTTAATTTGATATTGTGTTAAATATGCAAATTAAATCTAAATAAAACAAGCTTTGTACCGTGGTCCTAATTATATTCACGGCTTTGATCGTGTTTTTCGTAGCAAAGTGCTGTTTTTCCTCTTAAATAAGGCCGAAAACATAGTGGAACGAGGGGTTGCAAATCGTCTTCATTTTTTCAGCATTCCGTGAACTCCATGTTCTTCGACTATTTACAGAATATTTATTTTCGAAAGTAACAGAAAAAAAAAATTCTCGACAATTTTCGAAAATATCAAAGTAAACCAGTGCTTCTCAAACTTTTTCATTGTGTAGTCCACAAAATTTGCAAAAAATAAGTCAGGGCCCCTTACCTCAAAAATTAAATTTATCTATTTATCAAAAGATTAATTTGATATTATTTATATACATACACCTGGATTCCAAAATCGCCTCGAAACCAAAGTTTTAATAAAATCACGTTTAATGAGTTCTCGTATAACAAATTCATACACAAAAGGAAAAAAATGCATAAATAAATACTTATAGCTCTGCTGAATCATTTTGCGGCCCATATTTAAATGTTTTCCAATTAAAATTTGAGATCTTGGACATGGGAGTATTTGATGTCATTTCACGTTCAGTAAATTTCGAATGACTTGGGTTGGTTTCGATTGGCAATTATAAACTTTAATGCAAACATTAAAAAAAATTACAATGAGGTAAAATATAACAAAGCATTTATTTTTACAAGCTCTATTTTAACTGACGATGCTGTGATCCCAAGAAAGCTATCAATTATATTATATAATTCTCCTCAAACTATATATAATATTTTGTGTCAAATCTCTCTGAAAAGAGAGGTTGAGCAACTCAAAAAGTAAAATATCTTTCAGTGGGTGCTGAGAATTGCAATAGCGTTCTTTTAAAATATTGTAAACTATATTATTTCATAGCAGATATATAATAGTTGAAAAAAAAGAAGACAGAAAATATATATAATAATAAGTATGTAAAATTCCGTTATTATAAAAACATATTGAGATGGTTCAGTAGGGTTTTTTTTCCATTTAACAATAATTGCTAAGCGTCTACCGTTGCTTAAATTATCTAGAGGAAAAAAACCTATTGTACCCTCTTAAAACCGGGTCCGTGGTGGAGTGTTCGAAACTTCGTTGGTTTCGGATATAGTGTTTACGGACTCGATTCCAAGTACGGACATTACGTTTCAAAAATTGATTTTTCAATCGATTTATGGATTTCTGTTCGAAAGCATGGTTGTTTGTAATGTTTAAAAATTCTCGCCCAACGAAACGATCCTAAATCCGGGGCGTAGCGAGAGCGATTAGTTTACCACTAGTCCTGTCCTAATTCTACCTTTATATCTCTACTCTTTTCGAAAAATTGAGGTTGAGTTACAAGCAGTTCCCGTGGAAACACTTCTGTTGCGTGGATGTGGTCAAAAAAAGTATAATAGCCGTTTCGCCATGTTAACATCATACTGCGAATTGCGATAAATTCATTTTCTTGTTTGTCACGCGGAGTCACTATGTTGCCAGCCTAAGAGAGTTACCTTCAAATATGTTAATTATACATAAATATGTCAAAAGATTTCCGGGAAGAGTGGATCCAGTTGGGAGTTTTAAGGAACTTTTTATGTGTTACTGAAATTTTTACATCTCGCGCGGGGATAAAAACATGTTTTTGTGTTATTCATTTTGTTTGTGAGTGGATGTCTAATTTTGTATTTTTTTTAGTTATTTCTGCGACCGGCGCGATTCTACGACTTCTACATTTAATAACAATTAACCGTCAGTAACTGACGGTTAATTGTTATAATAATAACTGTTATAAACACACACATACGAATGTTATGGGCAAACTATGAAAGATGAGTATTGTTGAAAATAATTCCAGTGTTGCGAGTAGTCAAATACAATAAGTATAATTTAAGACATCGACTGAGGGTGGTTGATGGAATTTCAATATCAAATTTGGATTATTGAGATTTTGTACACTTCCATGTATTTTGTCACTAACGACCCGGGTTTCGCCTTTCGGCATCTTCAGGCATTCGAACACACGAATGGACTCGAACTGACAGACCGTAAACAGTGTATTTTTATGTTATTATTTTTATTAAAATTATGATCATTTTCAATTAAATAATTCGCAAGCTCTGAAAATTTTTTACTTTTGAGAACCCTGATATGTTCTTTAACTCTAATATTAAAGCTTCTACCTGTCTGTCCTGCATAGGAAGCTTGACAGTCTTCACAAGAGAGGCGGTATATGCTATACTGTGACAATGATTCTATTCGATCTTTATTGTTCAATAAGATTTTACCTAAATTGTCAATTGTAGACAAAGCTGCCTGCAATGGTTTCATCAGATGATGAATAATTAATATAAAAAACTAATTTATTTCATTAAACAACGAAATTTGAATCGTAAAAAAAAACATCCGGAGCAGTGGCGCTACTCTTGCTAACTTAAGAAATAGCTTCACTGTTAAATATCTTACTTTTGATATGAAATTATTACGAATGGAATATATGTATTAGTCAGGCGTATCTTTATTAAAAATAGCATAAGCCTGTTGCGCTAGTGATGTATTTATGTAGAATTCGCTAGTCTTATTTTGTGTTTTCCTTTGAAACAAATAGATTGCCCCGATGACAGATTTACGGTATCCTCTGCGAAAAATTTCACACAACGGCGTATCACAGACACTAAAAATATGTCTACACACATACTGAGAACTTGCGAAAGGTGAGTAATATCGTGAGAAATATAATTCAATACTGTTTACTATAAATTGGGCAACATGTTACAGATTTTTTTGCAGACAAAGCGATCATGCATTTGATATCTATTATTAAACTCGTAACCGTACCCGTAATAGATGACGGTATTGAATTTAAAATACTGAATGACTTAAGTAGCTAGTACGTCGGAACTGTGTGTACATTGCAGACATTTTATTTTATTATATAAACCGCGAACGCTAAGGTTATGAGAAAATTTCATACCTACGTGTGATATGTGAAAATAATAAAACGTCTACAGAACGGTTTGGGCTATTATATATAAGATGAGATTTTTACTAAATTATTAATGTTGTAAAACGCTGGTTGTTTTTTTGTTTAGTCCCCTACCCCAGTCTAGTAGATAGAACAAATCCCACTCTTAATTTATGTCATTAAAAGTTAAGAATAAGGGATCAATGTCTTGGTTATAAATAAAAATCTTACGATAAAATAACTCTGAGGATGTTTTTTAAAGAAGCAAAACATGTTTCCAGAAATTTACGGCCGAATTCATCGTAAATACCGTCTTTTACCGAAAATAAGATACTGTCTTACTTTCTTTTTTGGTCCAAAATACGTGCTAAGGCTTATTATCGGGGGAGGGCTTAATTCTCAAGTACAATAAGTAGATTTATATATTTTTGCTTAATATTTATTTGTTTATAGGAATTTTACATTTATTACTTTTAATTTAGGTAATATATGTACATTTTAGGTACATTTAGGTAAATTCTACACTCCAGATTCCAGGAATTAATTTTGGCACCTGCGAGTGCATTGCTTGCAAGGAACTGTAGACAAGGTATTTCACGGAATTTTTTGTTCCAAAGTGTGCGATTCTCGGAAATATTAGGCCAGCTAGAGGAGCTAGACTTTAAACAGCATTTTTTAACGAATTATATTTTTCACACTATTTTAACTAGGGGTTATTTTTGGGGGAGGGTTCATATTTAAAATAATCCTGAAAATCACGCTAGGGTTTATTTTCGGAGGATGTCTTATTTTCCGAAAAAGACGGTATTAAAACTGATCATAAATCGGAAATTCCCAGTACGGAACCATCATGCACGGCTGTTCTATTGAATTATTATACATTTTTTGTGTACTCAACGCTGCACCCACCACAACCCTGCTACGATTGCGCACTCTTCATACACGACGCATTCCGAAACATAATAACGTTATTCATGTTTCAAATTTTTGTCAAGAGTTATCTGTTCGTTTTCTCTACGTCCCCTTTTCATGATCACTTATTTATTGGGTGTGCAGGTTAGTATGAAAAAACAGACGTCTCCGTCTTTTATATGCAAGCCGATAATTCGATTGAAAATTCAAAGCAATACACGTTTCATTACGGAATTCCTGCCCGTGACACAACAATCGAGGAGACGAAAGCAAACAAGTGTTAGGCATTCTGCTACAGAACCGACATCTTGTTTTAGTAAGTAATTTATTTGAATAATTGACATGTAATAATTGTTTTGTACTGAAAGATTAATTAATAATTAAGTAACTGACCATTCTTCACACTAATATAGTATTACCAACATTACTTAACCGCAGCCGAATTTAGAACTAGAATTGTCTGTCTAGAATAAATTTCTCCAATTACTATTTTACGCAAAATGTCTACTTTTAATAACCGTCGCTTAAATATCAGTTTTGGAGTTTATTGAAATTTCAGTTCTGGTTGTGTATGGCAACATTCCTAACGCGACGGTGGCGCCCTCACTTGCGGCCAAGATAAATTGGTTCATCTTATATTTGGTTTCATATTGACTATATGAGCTTGTAATATAAATTACTTACCGAGAAAAAACAGTAAAATCAGTCGAATATGGTAGACTCCTAAACGACTTTACAACAGTAAAGGATACGGAAACTAATACATTTTGAATGATTCACATTATAACATAAAAGAATTATATATTTTATTAAGTCCATTCCTTTCTCATAAATCAATAACAAAACAAAAACGATTTTCCTCATCGGAATTCTTCGAAAGTAAGATTCGTATCTCACGGTGTATAATTATTGTTTTGAAATAACAAAAAAAGGGCAAAAATAATAGAATAGTATGGGTATGAATCACTTACCTATACAACAACATGTTTTTGTATTTATATATAACATTGTTTGGTCAATATTATTATACCTGCGTGATATAAAACAATAATTTACATTTTTAATTCAGTGATTTTTTCAAGCCAAAGTGCTTGCTTTCTAAATTTGGATTATTTAATATAATATAGATTTTGAAATGTAAATTTAATTAAATTTGGATTATTGAGATATTATACGTCTGAGAGCCACACTGATACCTGAGTTAAAATTTCGGGAATCTCCCTAATCCTTATTTTGTAAATACCATATTAACAGAGTGGCGAATTGCCGCTTTTCAACTTCTTTTAGAAATACCAGTGATTTTACAATTATAATAGTATTGTGGGTTTTGACGGGATGTAATTCGACGAATCTTACCTCGTAAATAATATTTGTCGCATTTGTATCTTCTATATAAACGTTAGACACTGTTTACTGTCTCTCAGTTCGAGTCCATCCGTGTGCTCGAATGCCTGAAGATGCCGAAAGGCGAAACCCGGGTCGTTAGTGACAAAATACATGGAAGTGTACAAAATCTCAATAATCCAAATTTGATATTGAAATTCCATCAAGCACCCTCAGTCGATGTCTTAAATTATGTAAATTTAATTGGTCTTAAGATGTTAATTTATTATGTTCGTCTTAATTTTCTGTAACGCATTTATATTTTTAGTACAAAATCATGAAATATTAAAACCTATTTGTTGAGAAATATATTAATTATTCATTAGTTTACTTACATAGAGTCAGTGGCGGCTGGAATATTAGGGAGTGCAAGAAAAGACTCATCTATTTATCCAAGAAATCCATCCTCCGATTCTTGGATTTTGAAAACAATTCAATAACACGAAAATTAAAGTCTTATATTGACGATACCAACTGTTTCTCTACACTTAACATCGCAAGAGCATTTAGTCTGTCTTCAGTCATGGTATTGCTCAAAAATGACTTAATCCTTTTTACGAACTTACTTAACACTTTATTAGTAACCGTACACTTTTGAAATAAATTTAAACTTGGCATAAGACGACCTGCTGCTTTAATCTCCAGCCTTGTCGAAAAATCGCGACGATTTTCTTTAATGTATGAGACGGAATATGCACTATTCATTATTGAAGCACGTAAATATTAGACATACCTATGTAATTAGAAAGTAAACAATTTTTTTCTTATGTGTTTCTTCGTAGACAGGCTCAATATACTACAGGCACTTTCCAAGTAAATACTAAAAATATGCGACAGGTCTGTGCTAATTTGTTTATACTTTCGGGAATGGTCGTCATAATTCGGCATTTGGTAAGTGGTGCGCTCTTGAATAACTAAAAGTTTCGTAGGCAAATCGATTGTTCGACACAAGTGACGTCACAAAAAACTCCTCGCCGTAAACAGACTTACACAAATGTATTATTGTTACTGTTTTGGAGCGGAATACGTTCGCTTAAGCATTTTTGTGAATCATCACTTCGTTCAATATGACAAACACAATGTATTTATTTATTAGGAGCACGCTGGCAAATTTAAAATTAGTTAATTGGTATGTTTGTACAATATCGCTTATTAATTGAATAAATATGTACACGGGAGTGCACTGCACCCATTTGCTCCTTTCCAAGAGCCGTCCCTGCATGGAGTGTCTATTTTTAAACAAAAACACCTACTTACAGGATTTTTTTGAACTGAGTAGGGATAGAAGGATAAAGCTAGGACAAGGCTAGTGGTTGACAAATCACTCTCGTTATGCCCCGTTGTTAGGATCGGATTGCTGGGAGGAATATTAACAATACTTATTCGGAAAACTCTCTCTTCGTATGACGTTCCACAATGCAAAATAATTTGATAAGGAAACCCCGGTAGCAGGTGGTAGTGAGTAAATCAACATGCGACATAAATTTTAAATTGTGGAACAAATATTGACCAAATAGGGGTAATTTAGTAGACACGGATGGATGGCTAGATAGTGAGAATAGGGGAGGGTGCGTAAAATATTCATTTGCCCACGTTTATATATTTCAGGTTGTCATGTTTTATAAAAGGCGGAAATGATCAAAGAGGTAATATGTACACAAATTAAAATTATTTCCTGTTTGACATGTAAATAAGGAGAGAAGTGTAAATATTACATCACCAAGGTTAGTAGAGTAAATTCCGTGAGATACCTTCATTTTCCTTAGTGGAGCATTTTATTACATATTTTTCATGTTGATATATTTTTTAAGATTTACAAAATTGCCAATACGCCAAATAATTCGAAATTTAAACATCTTTTGGAATTGAATACATACTATCAAACACGAAACTTTTTCATGTATTTCGTCACTTACGAGTCGGGTTTCGCCTTTTGACTTCTTCGGGCATTCGGGTTCATTCGTTTAAGAGAAATCCGGGACACTGATTGACGAAAAACATGGAATTGAAATTTTATAATGAAATTCCATCAAGCAGCCTCAGACATTATACAAACGTCCAAATATAATTTATACGGTATATTGACACACGGAAAATGAGCGAAACATTGTGTACGTGTGAGAGAGAAACATTCACCAATGGCTTAGACATAAGGTGTGTAAAAAATGTTTTTCTTCTGAGAGTTTGAAATAAAGTTAGTAATCATTCCTATGTATTGTTACAAATTGTATTACAATCAAAATTACAATTAAATCATTCTTTTAGATTTGATTTGGCAATTAAAAAAAAATAATACTGTATTTTCAAGTCAATTAACGCTGGTTAGTTATAATTTATAAGTTGTCACAATCAAAGCTTCTTGCAATAACGTAGCATCTGTCTTTACAGAAAACTGCATTATATCAAGTGTGGTGTGATTTCACGAGGACCAGCTAGTAGGCCATTAGCAATTCACTTTTAAGATATGGACGTGTTGAACCCGGCAGTCAGGATGATTGATTGTTAATGATTATAAAGATATAAGTTAGCACCAATAGCAAATGTTACACATTTCCCAATAACTCATATTGAGATAACGGAAAAGGCAATATTAAAATTATTTTTGTCCATGTCCGCTCCCTGCGTGGAGCATATGGGCTCCTAATGGAGGTATCTCAACAGAATTTTTCTATGAGAACTGACTGTTACTCTGCTCAACCTCTCTTTTTTCGATGAGAGTAGGGATAGAAGGATAGCGCTGGGACAGGACTAGCGGTAAGCTAATCGTGAGAGGGAGTTTTAGATATCACAAACACTCAGACTACGAACAGAAATCCATAAATCGGTTGAAAGATCAATTTATGAAAACCGGCCGCGCCGGGAATTGAAACCGAGTCATCGGTAACCGTAGTCAGCGACGTTACCAACTGCACCACGGACGCCGACATTCATTATATTCAAATAACCGGTATAAATCAAATATCATTTTATAAACAGGTGTTTAACAATTAGGTACTTTCAGAGTTTAGACAGTAGAAGGATATTTAGAATTACTGATCCAGAAATATCAACATTTTGTTTAATTCTTTAGAAGCTTATCTACTGAGTCTTTCTTGGTGGCATTTATGAATTATCTGAGTTCATACTGAATCAGATAGAGAGCAAAATTTTACATATAACTGCTAGTTTATATTTATTAGAGTTTTCTGACGAATGAACTGGACTACAGGACGATCGATATAATAAAATTTCTCAATACGCCTATGCTCTTAGGATCAAATTCAAGTATTACGTCACACTTCTTTTCGAGAGAACGACATTTTGAAAAAAAAAAACAATCGGATTCGCCAATCGCGTACATTTACATTAGTCTCATTAAATTGGAAATTTCTGTACTTCAGTTAATTTGTATGTACGTATCATTTGAAAAAGTAAGTTCCAAATGATGCAATTTAAAACTATAGGTACTTACGTCGAATGCTGCTCTACCATAACTTTTTAATCAAATGAATTTTTTTCAGAGAAAGTTGACCCTTATGGCAACAATTTTTAATTAACCGCAAAAAAAATGCTTTGAATGATTTTAGTTAACTAGATAGGTAATAAACTCCATACATCCACGAGATTCCTCTCAAAAGAACTTGCTCCGGATAGTTTGAATAGAGAGTTATATGGTCACAGCAATACAGTTAATATTCTTCACAAATTACTTACGCAACGTTGCACATTATTTGTTTATAATTATTTGAAACTTAATTCATCATTAACTATTCAGAAGTAAAGCGTAAATTTAATTTATCTTCGTATAAATGAATAGATGAAAAGAACAATCGCCATAGCTTTGTTGATTTAATTGGAATCAACTTATTAGAACTCCATTATAACAAACATAATAAAATAAATGTATTAATATTTATAAGAGCTAAAAACAGTATCCGACTATTATTGTTGAATGGCAATAGAGCTCCATTCTAACGTCTGAAGTCTAATTAATTATTAAACAATATTTCTTTTCGTTCACGTAACAATACACAATTATAGCAACTATGAAAGAGAGTTCGTTCGTTCGTTCGTTCTGCTTTTGTAAATTTCCGTCTTTATATATTAATATATATTTATACAATACATTAATAATACATGTATGCAAATACCATCTTTTCTGTATAACAATTATATTACATTGGTGGGTAGTAAATATATTGTTTAAAGCCACCCTCATGACTCATGACTCTTATCAAAATGTCTGCCAATCATATGTCTAATTTTACAGAATGTATTCATAACGTATTATTTCTACTATGAATTACGAATACCTTTGTGATTATGTATTGTGAACTTTCTTCGTATTCAAGATCTAGTTTTTCCGATGAAATGAGTTTGATTATCTATTAAAATTCATAGACCTGAAAGAGATAATCATTAAGATATTTTATATAACACCGAGTCTACTTCCAAGCTTACAAAGGTTTTGCAAATTCCAAAGAAACTGATCTCAATTCTATGGAAGATTGTACAATTTTAAAAATAAATAATGATTTATGTGACTGAGTCATGGGTTCATGATATTTAAATATATATTACCAAATTCAATGAGGTGGAATGAGGGTCTGGGTGTGGTAGAAGGGTAGCTTTTACTTGACTTTATCTTACACCTCATCTCAATCCACCTCACAAGTCTTTTAATGTAAATGAATTGTTTTTTATTTTGATATTTCAGTTTAATATTTTTTACTCATATGCAGTTCAGAATTTAAAAATGGGGGATGGGGGGGGGGGGTAAAATGTCAATTTAAATTGAGCGACTAAGCGCTAGCCTTTAATAAGTGCGTTTCATGTGCGTGACGGATGTTTTGAAGTTATAATGTAAAATAATATACCTACATAATTTATATAACATAATATAATGAATTGAAATTTAAAAATATCAGTAAGTTAGTAAACGTCGAGGAGAATTGATTAAAAATTTTAGAGGTAGTATGTTTTTTTTTATTTATGTTATTACATCAATAATGACCGTTAAATTTTACTTATGTCGTATTTATATGTAACCAATTACCACTTAAATTTGACTGACTGCAAGGCTGTGACCAGAGATCTTCCCCAAATGCATTGGCCAGCGCATGCGTACATATCGTACAAATCCACCACAAACCTGTTTGAAGGAAGAAAGACAGTCGCGAAGAGTGGGGGGAAGCTCACTCAGAAAGCTGTCAGATTGGCCCGAGCTCTCAGCCGGTTGGGACGTGTCGCGCGAGCCTGTATCCACATAGTTTTTCAAACGCGATCTTTTCAAGCTGTCAATATTTGCCGCAAACATACACGTATTGAATTCATTGACATAAACAAAACTTTTTATTAAAAAAACAGTTATATTTAAAAAAAAAAAAAACTCAAAAGCAGCACCGCCTGTACGCTTACAAAAAAAGTGTTTTTGTTTTCTAATTAATTGTGCTTGTTATTTGGGATAGGAGTGTTTTTGTGTTTAAATATAATTATTAAAAATACATTGTGTAAAATACTGTATTAATATATATATTTAAAAAATATACGAGCCTTAAAATTTTACGGTTAAAACTTTGGAAGTAATTTCAATTATTATTCGTTGTGCTTTTACGAAAACAATAACAAACAACAATATTGTAAAATAGCGTAAACATAAGTGTTTTTTTGATTTCTGAAACAATATAAGGAGTCAGAAAGTTGTGTTCATAAATAAGTGTTTAAAAGATGTTTTCAAATCTTGAAATCTTTACTGTTTAATATTCAAACAATTTATTATTATAAGAATTCTGTTTGTATAAGACAGTTTCTTTCTGAATGAGTATTTAACTAGTCTTGTTTTTGTAACCCTTGCATACGCTTTCGTATCATACCCTGACAACATCGTGCATTTGTTTATTTTGCGTCAAGTTTTCTTTGGCAATGTATGAAAAAAAAAACGATGTATCCAAGTGAAGTGTTATTATTTTTTATCCAAAGTTTAGTTTGAGCAAGTAGAGATTGAATATTTTTATTCTTTGCCCTCATCTGTGAAACAAGTGGCCACGAGGATTTTTTTTACGTCCAATTTTTCGGCGTGGAAAAGCAGATGTCAAGAGGAATAACAAGGCACTAATAAAAAGGTAAGCTTTTTATGGGTCGTCTTAAAATAGAAAGTACCTTTAATAATTTCTCTGTTTCGTTATTAATAGATGTGCAAAGCAATATATAATAAATTATATATTAATTTATTATGCAAGAAAGGAAAGAAAAAGGGAACATTTCCCAGTCGGTTTAAGATTACTACATATGTAATTAAAAGACTATAATATAGTAGGGTATATTACACCCTTGTGTAACTATTCGCATATAATATTCAAGTCGAAATGAATTATTATTGTATTCCAATAATTGCAAATTTAATAATAATTATTTCTACCTTTTTAGGTAAATATTAGATTTACCGGATGTGGCCTAAAAAAATATATTTTAACAAGTAAAACTACCCAAAATTTTTTATAAATTAGGTTTGATTTGGTTTGTTTTAATTAAATTTGTCATTTCGCGTAATTTTCGGTGTGAAAATAGCATTTCTAGGCCACTATTATTTTTAAAATTTAATTACTAACTTACTATTTAACTTTTTTAATTTTCTAATAAAACTTAAGTGCGTCTTAAAGACAATACGAAATATCACGGAGTTGAATAAGTTGGGTATGAAGAATTTAGATTTCAACATTTAATATTGGCATAATTGGCACATTTACACAATATTGTATATTATGGTGTAATAGTTATTGTCGTAATGAAAATATAGTTTATTCAGCTGTTTACTTAAATATGTCTCTTAATTGTCAAAATTATATTGACATACCTACCTACAATTATAAGTATTCAATAATAAAATACATATAAATCATACCTAAAATGAAATGCTCCTTTCAAAGCTTTTTTCTATTTACCTATTCACCACAAGCTCATAATAATAACTATTTATCGATGACGGCTTTTTCATATTAGTAATTCATTTTGCTACCTTAAATAGTTAAGCACATAATTTGACCAGTTTTAACTTTACGGAAGAGCGAGAAAAAAATGATTAATATGAACTTTATAAATACCTCAAAAGTCGGACGATACGACAGTTTTATTTTAAAAGTCGACATATTTTTTATCAAAGTTGAGGAACCTTTTTTTGCTCGAAAACCGCATTCATTCGCACAAAATCAAACAATATTCAAGAAAATTCGATAGGATATACGTAGGTACTTCATAATGTTCTTAATTTGTAAATGAATAATTACAACGAAATAAAAAAATACATATTTCGTTGAAAGGCCGCAGTTTCCACACTTTTGTCTTAAAATTAAAGTTTAGTGTCATTTTCATCAAATTTGCTATAATTTGCAGTCTTGCATTTTCGGTCGGCAATAATTATTATTTTAATAATTATAATTATATTTGCAACTTTTAACTCAATGCGGAAAGTCTGGGACTCACGGTTGTACTCGGTCAGAACCAAGTGCCACTTATTCAACGCATGCATCCTGACAGTGTTGCTTTACGGTTGCGAGTCATGGCACCTCACCAAGGCACAGGGTAACCGTATACTGTGCTTTGAAAACAGATGTTTGCGGCGGATATTAGGGGTACGGTGGTTTGATTTTGTCAGGAACTCGGAGGTAAGAGAGCGGACCAGCCTCTTATTACGTCCAAAATAAAAAAGCGACGATGGACCTGGCTTGGACACGTGCTGCGGATGCCCCAGGGGAGCCTGAATCCTGCCTGTCTCTTCTACCAACCAGGTGGATTCCGTCGCCCTGGAAGGCCGCTGATGACCATCCATAGGATGTATTCGGCGGAGGTACGGGACGCTGGGATGACCTGGGAGGAGGCGAGGAGGCTGGCGGGAGACAGAGTAGCTTGGAGGAACCGCGTGATGGCCATATGCTCCGAATAGGGATCGGATATGGTTTAAAAAAAAATATTATCCTGTCAACAATGAACATAAATGGATGTGTAAAAAAATATGTTTTATTTGAAGTAAAACACTTTTAATGTTGGATCTTACAACTAACTGACATTAATTTATTGCTCATATAGTGGCAGAAAACGCTAAGGCCTAAAAAAATGTTTTTAAGATAATCGACTTTTACGAAAATCATGAAATTTCAGTCTTTCTATATAATAGGTATTATACATTTATGACGGTTTCATAAATTGATCTTTCATTCGATTTATTGATTTCTGTTCGTATTGATGAATGTTTATGATGTCTAAAATTCCCTGCCGCCAATCCGATCTTAAAAACGGGGCATAGCGAGAGCGATTAGCAAACAAGAAATATGAGTAACAAGCAGCTCTCGTATAAAACTCTTGTTATACATTCGGAGGTCATATGCTCTACACTAGGTGCGGACATGGTAAAAAAAAATTGCAGCTGCATCGAATTAATCTAATGGTATTTCTTCAATTACTTGAATTACTGAATTTTTTCAAAAGGTTTTTTTAGCCCAGCCTCGTCAAACTTGAGTATTATGATTCATGTTAAGATACTGACAGCGCCCAAGTTGGGGTATTCGTTATTTTTTTTTGAAATCTAGAAAAATTGTGATGTGATCATTCGTCGATTTTGTAAAATACTTCATTCAAAATTATTACGAATAGTATTCGTATAGTTGCCCAAACATTCGAATACAATATTTGGTTTGGAATACCTACTACACACTGTTACAATATGTGAATAGTTATTCACCAAAATACAATATCCCTCTAAACGTCTGACCGATATTATTGTAACATAAAAGTTTATGTTTATTACCGTGGTAGTTACTTTAATTTGTTTGCCTTCTTACAAATTCTATGTTAGCAATCAAAATCTTTAACGAAATTATGTTTACAATGTTATAATAATTGTTCACATTTCTACCCTTGCTCCCTGGGACCAGCTATAAATTTCTAAAATATATTTGACAGGTTATTTAGTTTGTTACTTAATAGCATTAATACTAAAATATTCCGAAAAATATCCTTGAATAATACAAACATTAATACTACTTTATCGCCATTACTAAAATTTACATTGAACAAACCTGGAAATTTCCGTTTTAAGGTCTGAAACATCTCGTTTGACTATTTATGAGATCAAAGGGAATAAAATTTGTAGGGAGACTTATCAAAACAAGACGCTATTATGAATATATTAAATTTTTGGGTTCTTAATGAATATTGAAGCGAAATTAGGACTTGGCTACTTTTTAGAGATGGTTATTCATGGTTTTAAATGTTGAGATACTTCGGAAAACAGGGATAAATATTATATTTAGATTGCTCAAAATGTCCTCTTCCGATTGGAAGAATATTTTTAAACAAATTAAAACTCATAACTCCGCCAAGTAAAAATTTATAGGACAGCAGAAAAGTCAAGTACAATTTATTACGTGTATATTTTAGAATAATTATTTTTTGTTATTTGTAATATAATATTTGATATTACAATCATTTTTTTAGGTTTCTCAGCTGTTTATCCATTGTTTTTTTAATGTAACTCTAAAAAAATACGAAGTTGTGTTAATGATTGGATCTAATTTTAAAGACGACAGAACAGGTCTCGGTCAAAGTAAATTAGACAAATAAATTTACCACTTTTTGGAAAAGGATACTCATTTTACATTGGTTTTAGGTTTAAAAATGTTGTGACACTCCCTACGCATAATCCCGTATCCGCTAACATGAGAATTTACAGGAGTGCATTTCAATGATTCAAACAACGCAACGCATCATTAAATGTTTTCGATAAAAACAGTTTTTCATTTCTCCTGAACAATATCAATTTTGAAGGTTACATCAATTGACCAAAATATTGTCGATATTGTAAATTATTTGGTATCATCTTTGAGTCAGGCATATTAGATTCGATTCAGTTTTGACAGACAACGCTAAATACAAAAATTATTAAAATATTATGATTAATCATCGCTTCCAGACTTTTTAAGAAATGTGCGTTATTCAGTTGATAAACCTCTTTTTGCGAAAAGGGTCTGGATGGGAGGTTGGGGCTAGAAAAAATCTACATGGTTAACTAGTATATCGCTCTACACCTCGTTTTCGTAAGGATCAGATTAGAGATGGGTGGGGAGGGGTGTAATATCAAATACATTCTTACATTTAGATACAAATCCACCAATCTAAATTTGTAAATTAATTAAGAATAAAAAAATTTTAAACACATATCTAGCTTTCGGGACGTAGTTGCGTACTCCTGGTCTATAGATACGAAAACTCTTAAAATTATGGCTCGCGGTGAGTAATTTAAAACTACAACTATCGAGAGAAGCTTGTCGGAAATTGAAACGCGGTGTTTTCAGATCAAATCAAGAAGTCCACCTCACAAGGGCGTCTCCGAAATGCAGTATAATTAATTAACCACGTTGGTAAACAGTATATAAATTTAATTCGGTAATAAATAGTCGGCGCGGCCACACTCACGCGAGCAGCGGGGCGCAAACTTTTTACGGGGATATTAATTAACGTGCCGAAACTGGCAATCATTAATCTAATAAACGGGCGTAAGTGTACATCGATCATCGACCGCTGTAACGCATCTACTAGTGGTCTGCGTCTAAACTTCTGGAAATATTGCTTTGATTCTGTAGTTCTTCGTTTGATTAAGCGACATTAAGAACATAGTATCAAAAAATATTTTTTTTGCTGACTAAGCATTACATTGTGAATAAGAAACAGCAATCACATGTTTTGATGGTGGTCGAAATTTTCGTTCGGTCAGTTCGAGTTCATCCGTGTACTCGAATGCCTGATGGTGCCGAAAGGCGAATCCAGTGTTGTTAGTGACAAAACCTATGGAAATGTACAAATTTGGACATCAATATTACTCGTTTTATTTGACTTTTTAATTTCCTGTCCTGCAGCCAAGTGGTCAAAGCGATTTTGTTCACTACGTTGTGGAGAAACGTACTCGATATTTCATTTGATTTTAAGAATCTGTGTCCAAATGTTTGGATGTCTATTATATTTTAACATGTCTATCGGAAACTGAAAACTGAACGCGGAGAGGAATATTAGCATGCTATTGCTAAACTAGTTTGTTGGAATGCTCCATATTGAGGCGGATATGGCTAAAAAATAAGGATTATTTCTCGACTGCGGACTATTTATTATTAGTCTATAACTAAGACTCTTTTTATTAAAAAACATTCCAAAAATACGCAGAATTTAATTTAAATCTAATATAATTGACGGTGCTTTGGCCAATTGATGTAACTCTCAAAAAATGAGTTAATGATTGGATCTCATTTTAAAGACCACAGAGCAGGTCTCGGTCAAATGATGTAAATTAGAAAAATAAATTGGTCCACCTTTTGGAAGGGAAACATCATTTTGATTTTAGATTTAAAAACTCTGACCTTGCCACTTGATGAAAGCCACTATTATATCGACACTCCATACGTATTATCCCGTATTCGCAAACATGAGAATTAACAGGAGTGCATTTCAAAGATTCATAACACAACTTAACATAATATAATGTTTTCGACAAAACAGTTTTTACTCTCTCCTGAACAATTTCGATTTTCATGGTGACATCAATTGGCCATAACACCGTGGATATAAAATTGTCAGATAGATACAATTTCTGTGCAGTAAAAAATGTCTCCATGCAGTTGCAATATTGCACTTTGTCGAAACTTGGTAAATACTACTTCATTGGATCCGTGTTTCCGCCGACCTGGTTAATGCCACCCAGAATCATCAAGACTCGATTGCAAATTCCGATATATGACACGATAAAAAAACTTTCAATGCAATATGTTTACTCTCAGAACTTTAATCTTGACCGTGTCGGATCACTTTTATCGCATCGCTTTCGGATAGAGTCTGTCACGAAGGTTGGATCAAAATACAATACCGATCCGTGTAATTGAATCTCTGTACTTATACTTTGTACAGAAGTGAGTGTAAGTAATAAGATTGTTTGGCATTCAACGACTCATTTACGTTTCTTATTGCTTAAGATGATTAGTCTGGAGGTACAAAGATTAAGTCTTTTGACACATTGGTTGCCAGTTGCTACAGCCATTAATGATCGATTCTTCATATTTTTAAACAACGCTCGTTACCTAAATGAGAGTCTTTTGGAATAATTGTAAAAGGTTGATTACTTATGTAAAATAGTCACATTTTCCTCCTTTCTGATGGAAACTGATTCGACATGTTTCATTGAAAATTAACCGTATGAATCCATCGACTTATAGGAATTGGAAGACACGTTTCGGCATATAGTTTTTTTATGGCGTTACAGTCCTAGTTAAACCATGGCTGCGTCAATTAGTCTCCTCGACTCCACCTCTTCCTCAGCCTTCCTCAGCCTTCGTAACTCCTGTTACACCTCGTCCGTCTTCCATCAGGGGGAACTGTTTGGCATGTGCAGTTTTTTTTAAATTTCGGTTCATCTCCAAATTCGATTGAATTTATTGCGACAATTTGAAGATACTAATATCTATCTACAGATCCCTGTTTTTGGAATTTTTAGGTACGCTACATTTTTAAGTTATTCTTTTTGATATAATAGCTTTGGTATTAAATTTGTCTAATAAAATAAATGATATAAAATTATAATTGAAAGGAGATAGTCAGGTTTGATTTGGCTTGACTGAAGATTTGGCAATCTGAAATAATCATTTTTACTCTTAGCACAAATAATATACATTTATACAAATTAAACTATTGGTTTTATATTAACGAAGTAATTATCAACCTTTTATTGAATTTAACGAAACCAATTTACGTAGTTGCCAACCTAATTATCTATAAACGCGTGCAACAATGTTCTGGAAGTTTTTATTATATATCGATTTGTCATTATGTCAACGAACTGAGATAATTTTTTTCGTTTTTTTTTTTTTGCTGTCTACAATAATACTTTTCCACGTGTAAAGTGAGCGATGTACTCTTTTTTTTTTAAATTGAAACGTTACTTTAATGTTGTTATGTAAAGTCACGTCAGCAATTCCAGTGTATTACCGGTGGGTAACTTTACAGTCGTCATAATTATTAGAAATGAAAATGAGTACACAGATAACACATTTGCATTGTTTTACATAGTTCACCGAATTTTGTATATAATATTTATATTTCTACATGCTATATAACTCACTGTTCAAGTTTCCTTTTCAATATCATTTTATATACAGTAGCCTAGACCACTCTGTAGACTTTTATTATTCTCACACGTAGGTATGAAATTTTAAAGCGTTATGCAATGCACACACATCTCCAACGTACTAGCTACTTTTGACATTCAGTATTTTAATTTCAGTACCGTTATCTATGACGGGTAAGGTTATACTAGTATTAAATAGTTGAGAAACTTGAGCTTTTATAAATTATATACGTTCTCTACTGTTATTAATAAATTAGTTTTTAATTATTAATGATTCTTGATTTTGAAATAGCTACTAGAAGGAATCGGCAGAATACCAATAGATTTTTTTGCAAAAGTCTTTGAATCAAGGTGCTGAAATGTTGTAGGGTGAAGTGAACTATTAACAGATACCAGGGAATCCTTCAGATTCCTAATGGTTTCCACATGCAAGAGATAATAAAAAACAACTAATTATATATCGGTTCTATATTTCATTTCTAAATGTTTTTTAATCTCTTTCCACTTAGGACTAACAGTAAACAATATAACTTATAATGTTTTCCAATACTGCTCATCTTTTGTAAATCAATCTGTTTAAAAATGTCACTAGGGTTTCCTGATCTGACAAAACCAATACAAAAAGTTTTTTTGACATCAAACCAGACGACCAATTAATAAGACAAAAAAATAACAATCCACAAAACTTGTTGGACACCAAAGTATGTACAAGGCGCCTTCTTGGGTTTGAATTTGGATTTCGACCCGTTATTTGTCAATCAACCACTTTTTTAACACTGTAAAAAAAATTCTAATAAATTCAGAGGTGGTTCAGTATATGATTTTTTTAGTGTCAATTTATTTGTTTTTTTCTTAAATTCGTCGATACTCTCCGTAAATAGATAATTAACAATTGACTTACAATCATTCTTTCTTAGCAACGGCTTAATTACTCCAATAAAGGTTCAAACTATCCATATTGGCAGTGCACATGGTTTCATTTGAGTTTCTTTAATGTTTACTGGAATGTCCTAAATGCTTATTTACAACTATGGGTCGTAACTCGTAAGTCTCCATTTGTCCGTTCTCCGAGTCAGGAGTTGCAATTAAAAACTGTCATTAAACATATGTAATATAAGGATGGCGCTTCCACGAAATTGTGGTAGTAATGCAAATAGATAGCTCCCATTATAGATCCAGATTCAGCCTTTTATGGTTCAATCAAAAATGTGCGAAAAAATCAGATTCATATCTATTCATTGATAAAATTATATCAAATACAAATCACAGATTTTATTGACGAATACAGGTTAGTTATAAATATATTATTGTTTTTTAAAACTAAATGTAAATGAATAATTCGGATTATCTGCGTTTTCCATTAGTCAGTGTTATCCGGAATTGACAATACCATTTTTATAATATTTGTATGTCGATTTCAACCGTACCTATATTCCGCACACTTAACCTTTAACCGCCCAGCGGGTCCATTGATAATGACACATTTCACAATCGGAATACACTGATCGAAGATAAAAGAATCAAAAATATTAGCATTACCTTATATAAATAATGAATTTGAGAGATCGAATTATAATTTAATTTTTGCATGCAATAAATATTTTTGTCTTAATAAGTAATGCAAACATCTGCGTTTCGGTGTCGTCGATATTCACATGCCAGAATTTTAAAGATGATCCATTTATAGACACATGTTTTAAAAATAAGCATACAACAAAAATATTTAATCTTTGTGTAATTTTAAGGTTTAAATTGTAATTTTATAGTTTGATTCGGTATTTTTTTTAGTAATATTATAGTTTTTAGTTCAATTTTTATAATTGTAATTCATTAACTTTAATTTAAAATTATGTAAATTGTGAAAAATAGCAAATAAAGCTTTTATAAAATTTAAGCAATCTTTTTTTTTTTTGATAACGCTTTTTACTTTACGCAAATAAGTTGACTAGTTTTAGAGATATAGTTATTTTAATGACAGCTTATGGCTACGTAATAATTGCGCAAAAAAATGCTCGGGTGGATATAGGTTAAATACAAATCGATTGCCTGATAACGGACTATTAAATAACAAGGATCACTCTGTTTCAATATTCCACTATGATAAAGAAGTATTAAAGTTTACAAAAATCAAAAGAACTTGAAAGGTTGTGTTTTTAATATACGCGTTACGCTTGTCAGTATTTATTTTATTTTGAACAATAAATTTTATCTTGTCTTACAAAAAGCTTTTACTCGTCTTCGTAACTAATTTTATATTACAAAAAAATAATCGATCAAAGCGAGACTGTGATGAATGGCGTGCAAAGGGTTGAATGTTTAAAATATGCAAATGGTTTGAACTTTTTGCTTGTTTCTTATGTAATTAATATTATTTCATCTAATGAATGATAGCATTCGCCAAATGTTTAATTGGTGCGGTATAAATAAATTATTTTTATTCATTCTTAATCTTAATAATTGATGCAATAATTAAAACACAGCTCTATGTTTCTACACCTACATCAAAACATTCCAAAAATGCGTTTTGAGATTCGTATCTGGTGACAATAATAATTTTAATACACAAAACTAATGTTCCATTAAATGTTCTGTTGTCTTGTGTCTCTGATTAACATAAAGATGATTTGATGTGGTGTAAATGAGTTCATTTATCCAACCTGCATACAGTGATGCCATTGTGAAGAGCTATAACAACTGTCCCTTTGGCTTAAAATATCGATATAGATACCACAGACAAAAGTCCTCGCGCACATTAATTAGTCAATAGGTTTTTTTGTTGTTGTAGTTACATTTTAGTCAACGCAATTAACAGGCATAATATTTTAGAATAAATATGATACAATATCAAAGAATAAATTTCTAAATTTTTTGTTATACGTTAGTTGATAGCTATTTCAGCTTTACGCCATCGTCAGAACCAACTAATTTCGAATTCAAAATTTTATTCGGCATTTGTAATTGCAGATATTTTGACATTTTGGAATAGATCTGGTGCCAAGCTTTGAGGTCGACGGCTAGTGAGAAGTTATTGTCGCCTGTTTCAGAGTGAGAGGTAGTCCGGTTTCTATGACGTCCGATCGCGTTCTGTCTATCGCCCGTCTTGGTGTATGGTATGACGCGATCTATTGGTGTCTCTGCTCTCTCCAGTGTTAGTAACTCGTCGGTGTTGTCAATCGTATTTATTCTTTTCCCCACACTAATATCTTTGACGATGGCGTAAAGTCGAAGTAAATAGAAAAGATGCAGAACTGTATACGTTGATGTTTTATCCTATGATAATGGAGTTCTACTAATTACATGTCAATTCAATCGATAAAATGAATATTTACTTTAACTTGTCAAGAAGATAATCATCGTTTTTATACAATTGAGGTTTTGGTAATTTGTACCTATTTTGTATTGTGTAATTTATCAGTTAAAAAGTTGTATTTTAAAATAAGATCCAATCATTAACTCATTTTCGTATTTTTTGAGGGCTACATCGATTGGAAAAACACCATCGATTATAAATAATAAATTAGATCTGGGACCTTCATACATTTTTAATCTCAGCTTGACATTGATGTGGATTGGCTGTATACATACTGTAGAACTACATTCAATTTTTTGAGTAGTTATTTTTACATTATTTTTACGTATATGAAGCGAGTTAAACAACTATTGAAAACATATTTGTTAAAAATTCGTTAATGGATATCTCTTTCACTATTTATTTATATTAGAAATCTTTATGTATACATACATAATCTACCTTAATCTGATATTGAAATTATAAATGGTCATTGTTTTAGATTTCGTGATTGACATTTAAAAGTTTCACAAAATAATTAATGTCGAATCCATTGCCAGACTTTTTGATATTTCGCGCAATAAATACTACAGCTATTATTCCAATTATGTCTATTTTTTCTCATGGGATTAAATGTAATAGTAATGTTTTTATAAATACGTGGAAACATGTCATTGAAATCTGTGATTAACTTTTTTTATTTCACAGTCTCGTTTTCAAATGACACGGCAACGTGAATACGTTTTAAATTGCCTTTAATCACTAACTAGATGTCAGCGGTGTAATGCGTTGGTACTTGTCTAAAATGGGTGCAACGGCACGTCGCCCTTTAGAGGTTAAAATAAATTGGTTTTTTATTTACAATATTTCATATAATTTTTGTGA